>CM043873.1:7500000-10000000 GCA_023846275.1 Vanilla planifolia | reverse complement strand
GACACCTTATTGTCTATGGGTCTCACCATGTCTTATGCCTGCCCGCTGGTTTGCTCTGCAAGCACTTGGTGGGTCACATGTGACCCATTGGGTGCGGTGTGGAGTTACCTCGGGGGGGGGAGGGGGGGGGGGTTCGTGGGGCTGGGGAATAGCCATCCAAGGTACTCGACAAGTTCCTCCAACTAGTTGTGTGGACCAAGGATGGGCAAGGTAGGTTCAGATGTTAAAGGGTAGCCTGTTGGTTGGGGTCCACCCACTAGCCCATGGCCTAGGTGAAGCAGCCTGTGGCGGGCATTTTTATTAGTTTAAAACTTGTCTTGATTGGGTATTCAAGTGCTATGTTACTAGATGATTTGGATGTGGATCACATGAAATCTTGTTTTATGAATGTCTTGTTATCTTGGCTATAATTTGAATTTAATCTCTGTTAAGGACATATGAGTGGGATATGGGTGATGAATTTAGAGCAAATTGTTTTCATTTCGATTGTTGGGAGGATAGGGACTACGAGTGACAGAAAGACCTTGGGTGACTAAGGGATAGATTCTTGGGTAGACTAGTTGACCCCAAATTTCTTTCTCTTAAAAGACACTCTATATTGATGTCAATTTAGATTTGGTTTCCTTAACTTTCTCTTTACTCGTTGGTAGAATTGAACATGTTGTGTATTAGGGGCCAAGAAGGTAAATCGATCTCAATGGACATTGTGACTATGATACTTGAACATGCTTTATTTGCTTGCATCTTTGTTAAGGTGGAAATTAGTAAACCTCTTTTACTAAGTTTATGGGTTGAGGGTTGATATGAGAGATTCTTCAATGGTTTAAGTTTAAGGGCTTGTTGGTCATGTGCTTCAATTGCAAGATGGATGGTGGGCCAAGTTGTCATCCATTATACTTTGGGGACTTCCCATCCTACTAGTGTTGGGGTTGTGTGTGGGAGTGCACCTTGGCCCAATTACTCTATTCCAACTAGTGTCCTTGCCTACCTAGGTGGTGCAACTACTCTTATTGGTTCCCCTATTATGACTCCTGCTTGCAGCTTGGCCCCCCTTCTTCCACTAAGCTGGACCCCGATTCCTAGTTGTTAGAGTGGTTGAACCTACGGAGTCTTATCCAATTCAAGCAATGTCAAGGTAGCTTGGGGACTGTGGCTTATTTCCCGTTGGGTTGTCATGCCAGAGGGTTAGTGTTGCGGTTTAAACCCAAGTCCATGTCCAATCAGATTGAGAGTGTCTCATGTTTCCTCATAGGACCACCCAGTCAATATGGATGCCTAGTTCACCACCTCCCCCCCACCAATCATCACTCATGAGGTTGTAGTCCCAACTCCTTGTAAATGCTCCTTGTCAATTGGGGTGGCATTAGGAGGAATAGTTAGGGGTAGTTTTGGGCCCTTTGGGCTTTTGGGAGTGAGCATTTTAGTGGGCTTGCTTCTATGGTCCTAATGATCTTTCCCTACCTTTTGTTGTTTATCATTTTTTTTCATTAATAATATAAGCGATTTGCATGAGGGGAACTCCCTTACCTCCATTAATCATAAGTGAAACAAATTACTTTTGGTTGTTCTTATGAATGAGACAACTATTTTAGCCTTTCTGTGCTCATGATCCTTGCCATCTTTTGGAATTGTAGGTTTATAAAGAAAGATTCTTCGCACAATTACCTTCATTTCCTAGTTAAAGCTTACTCCCTGTATCGCGTATGTCTTGTTGAAACTTGCCTTTTAACTTTTGATTGAAGGTACATGGACTGTCTGATTTGTTGACAATGAAGTTTTTCCTTCACTTTTATATTTGGATTGTCTAAAGGCATCATTGCCTTGTGTAACACCAACCCAATCAAATATTTGACTTCTCTAGTTGACCAAGTAAATCCTTTTGGTGAAGGTCTCTTAGGCCAATAACCTAGTGTGGATTGTTGTCATGTTGCATGCTTGACACACCCTATAGTAATTGCTTGATAGTATTCTTGGTTGTAGTATCCCATTTGTTGTTAGTAGTGACAATAATTGCATCTTCTTATAGGATGACTGTCAGGATGATAAGTTTTTTTGTTTTGAGCTTCAATGCAAGAGTTTAATGATTTCTTCATTAATGTGGATTTGCACCTCCTCCTTTTTGGGGGGTTGCAGTATGCATACTACAACAATAAGAAGTGACATATCAGGTTGTTCATGACTCAATAGTGTGTTTATGAACTTGAAGGCTCTAATGTTATTTTTTGGCTTGAAAGTTACTCATGTCTTGTGTTTTGGTTTTGACCATTACCTACTCTTACATTTCAGTGACTTTGGGACCTCTAAAGCCCTATAGGTAGCCTTGCTTTGAGAATATGTGACTTTCGTATGTTGAAACTAGGGAAGTGGTTTGCATGTCGTATGGTAAGCATGCTAAAGACTTGTTTGTTATTCTTCTTAATCACAAGTTCACCAATGTCTTGCAAGGTTAGAGTAAGTATGGTTTTTGTGAATTGATGGGTATCTGCAAGCGTCTTGAGTAGTATATCTCTTTCCTTTTACTTAAGGAAGCCTCTACCCCAATGATCATTAATGAGGATCACTACTCCCTCCTAATGGTTGTGGCTAACTATAATTCTAATCCTTCTTAGCTTGAAACTTGGTGATCATAGTGTGCCAAAATTTCCTTTTCTTGGGAGATTAGAACTCTGCATTTTTTTGCAAGGGTGCCACCTATAGGAAGCAAGTGAATTGTATTATTGTCCTTGAGGATTCGATGGGTAAGACCACCTTGGATCTCATGTCATCCAAGCTATCATGTTGGATTTTTTCCAACAAAAGTGGGGGCATTCTCCCTTTTCTTTAGACATTCTTGTTTTGTTTTCTTTTGTTTGTCCCTCCATGTGCTCAGCTCATGACGGAGCATGTTGATGCCCTTTGCTTCGTGGTTTTCGACCATAAAATCATTCAACTTATGTGGAGCCCTTGGTGTGGATGGCTTCACAACCTTGTTTATCAAAGGTATTGTGACATCGTTTAGAAGGATCTTATCTAGAATGTGTGTTACTTTTTTGTCTTCCATATGCCACAACATAGGAGTGATATGAGATTGCCCTCTAAAGCCAATCAATTTTGTCTTTTAGTTTGTGCATTGCTATGCATAAGATTATTGCAAGAATCATTGGTAATAGAATGAAACTTCATCTACATTATCTTGTCACATATGATCAAAAGGTTTTTTTTCATGAGAGGGGTATTTTGACAGTTCTATCATTGCTTAAGAGCTTTAACCCTTTCTCTTGGCTATGCTACATCACCCGGGTTTTCGAAGAGGTGGTATGACTAGATTGTCGAGTGTATTTGCTCCCTTGATACTTGGTTTGAATTAATGGTAACATGGAGTGGATCCTTGGTATGCTTGATCTCAAGAAAAGATGCCTTCATTGTTGTACATCTTCATCCCTAGTTCAAAACTTTCACTTCATCCATCAGTGGGTTGTTGCTATTGTGACCAAGGACACTAAGATTACCTTCATTACCCCACCTATCACTTATATGATAATGATATTTTGCTTTTTGGGCTTGTGACAGTCTCTAATGTTAATGCATTGACTTATGCGCTTAACACTTATTGTGCAATATCTAACTAATGTGTTAACATTGTTAAATCTGTCATATTTATTTGTAGGAATTTAGATTTCTCATAGAAAACTTTGGTTAATATTTTAACGATCAAACATAAGTAGATGAGCAAGTGTTTGAATGTTCTTTTAGGTTGTAAGGTATTGGCTACCTCTGAATTCTAGTATAGCATTGATGATTTTCAGGACAAAATTTTTGGTTGGAGTGTTAGAACGCTCTCTCGCTAGTAGTATCGCTCTAATTAATAATATCTTAGCATCCTTGCTTGCATACTATTGCACTCCTTTGCCTGGGTGAATGTGCTTAGCATCATTAAGAAACTCATGCATGGGCTCCTTTGAAGTGTCAACACCATTACTGTGCTTGGAACAAAGCTTTTATGTTGAAGTCACATGGGAACCTGGGTATTTGTCACCCATGCAAGTGGAGACTGGTCCTTGTCATGCATGGGCTCCTTTGACGTGTCAACAACATTACCTTGCTTGGGACAAAGCTTGTATGTTGAAGTCACATAGGAACTTGGGTATTTGTCTCCCATGCAAGTGGATATTGGTCCTTGTTGCAAGGTTTGCTATGCAGTTCTTTAGCCAGCCACCTTTACTTTGGGTTGAATGTTCCACAGTTAACTACAATAGTAGATTCAGCCCACCTTTTTTGTTCGACAACATGGCTCTTGAATTTAGTGCCTTATCTAACTTGGTTGTACCATCGTTCGAGAGAACGCCAAGTGGAAAATTGGCAATAGGAGGTCTTGCAATTTTATTGATGGTTGCTAGTTGAGTCTGCTTTCTATCTTATGTTGGCTTACCTTTATGAATACTAATTTTGAGTGGCCTACTACTCTCTCTCCTCTCCTTAATGATGGTTGAGAGTGACATTTTGATCTTTTGAGCTCCTTTTTTTGTCCCTACCTTATGGATAGGCTTTTGCATTTTGTCTTGTTCTCTTACCCTTCACAAAATTCTCTTTGTTTGAGGTTGAAAGAATATACTCATGCCCCTTCCTCAATTTGTATTCGGCTCTTTTCAATCCTTAGTGTGGCCAAGGCAATTAGGTTTGAAAGATTAAAGCCTAATCGAGATATTGTACTCTTTTGTGAAAAATTTGTAATGATGTTGTGCTCGTTACTCATTGATTATGCTATGTCATTTGCTTAATCACCCTTTTGCCCTTTGGAATGTGGCTATGTTGAGATGTTAGATCATGTTTTCTATGAGTGTCCCCATGTTTTATCTATTCTTTCCAATATTTCTTTTGTTATTCAACTAGTGGTATCCTAGATTAGATTTTTGCATTATTAACAATTTTGCATGGCATGTTTGAGAGAGATAGGACCAATTGTCGTCCTATCATTATCTACATTTTTATTACATTTAGTTGAACCATAATGTTTATGTTCATGGTGGTTATCTCTACCCATTATGGGCTATCGCTATACTTATTTGAGCAACTGTTAACGATCACCTTTCCTTACACAATGATAAAGTTTGGGATCTTCTTTGCATGTCAGATTATTTTAACCTACTTTACTAATAGTGTGATCCTATGTTGAGGTTGAGTAAAGGTTAACTTTGATTGCTCAGTCTCTCGCTTTGTCTTGGCTAGTGTTTCTGTGGTGATCCATAATAATGGTAGCCATCTTCTGGTTGTTGGGACTTCACTTTTATAACATTCTTGCTACTATTATATTGTCTATTCTCCATCCTTTAGTAAAGTGCTATGAAGGTGTTTGTTTTAAGGGCGATTTGATTATAATATCTAATGTGTTGCGAGTGGCGAAGACAATGCTCCTCATCTGTAGGAGTTGGCTTTGGTGATATTGATGTTTGCAATGCTATTGTCATTCATATCTTTTGGTTTATCAATATAGTTGCCAATTTCTTTTCTAACCTTAAGAGAATTTTAGGAAGATTAGGTGAATACTTTTCGTATGACTTAGTTGCCACTATAGACATTGATTACTAATATAGATTATAAGTGTTTTAGTACGTCATATTATATAGGTTTCGGCCAATCAATAAAAAAAATACATTTAAATATTTTTTAGACATTAGAATACTTGTAAAAATGGTATTTTAATAAATTGAATGATTAAAATTTGTTTTGTTATTATACTATTTTTTAGAAATTCACACACATATATTAATAAATAGATGAATATATATAATATAAACTATTCAAATATTACTTTAATAAGAAGATATGTGTAAATTTTATTATTATTATAAATTAAAAATTATTTAAGTATTTTAAATAAATAGATATGTATATGTATGTGTATATGTATATATATATACATATATGTATATCATAGAAATTGTATTATTACAATTATCTTATAAATACACAAGTATTATTTTTATAATATTCTAAGTATGAAAATATTTATAAAAATATATAATCAAATTAAGATTTGCATTATCAAATGGTTTTATAAACACTATATTACAAATACATAAATTTATAAAAGTAATCTCTAAGAAACTTTACAACTATTGTAATAATAATATAATTATAATTAAATCCTTATTATAAATATTCAATTTTTATAAATTTTAATAAATAATTATAAAATCTATGTAGGATGAAAAATATTTGTAATCAAATCATATTTAATATGCATTATAAAATAAATTTAATAATATTTAACTGAATTACGTTGGAACTCAAATTCCTAAAAATATGTGTCAAGCTAAAGAAACTTCCAAATTAGATGTGATTTGCAAATTCATTATTGTATAGATAAGTTTTAATGAGAACAACGCCTAAATATTCTTCTCTTATGTAGAGGGGGGAGGTTGCAAAAATTTCAAATTCTTTACATAGATATCAAATACTTACAAAACCCTTGTAACAAAAGTATTGCTTGGGAATAAACTACTAAAATTAAATGTTAATTGCATACAATTTTATCCTTTAAACTTGATAATAGCAAATCTTTATACGATTGACTATAACTAATTTATATCCTAAATCTTTGTTTGAAATGAGGTTATGTTGTATTATTTAGATTCTATTTGACAATGGTGTCAGTAAGACCAACTTGAGTTAATCTTATCAAATAGCTTTAATTTAACCCAATTGTTTAACCTTATCCTCTAACACTAACATCAATATCTCAAGCTAATCCTAGCCCTTATGGTCCTTATGTTATGTATGGAACACAACTTATGACATTATGTGATTGGTTTACCCCTCCCGCTCCTTCCTACTATCCACTTTGGCCCCTCTCCATTCTCACAAGTTGCTATCAATGTTTCAAACCCATGCAACCTTGCTGTTTATTCACAATCTAGTAGATTTCTTGTGTGTCAGGCATTTGGTGTTTCATCATCGGCATTCTCTCGGTAACATTATTTCTTTTGCCTTATACTTTGGTGGTTCTTTTTGTTTTAACGGCCATTTCTTGTGCTCTATTGTACAATATCACTGTGATGCATAGTTGTCCCTGTCAATGATTGATCAATATTCTATTTGTTCATGGTCCTTAACTTTTTGGTGAATTTTTTATGTTGTCTTTGATGTTGTTATCCTTTGGTGGAATGTTGCATTAATGTGCTTTCATTCCATTAGTCTATTTTGTATTTTTCAAAATAAATTGATATTGCAATAGGAATAACAGTCTTAAAAACAAATTAATACCAACAAACATTGGGTAAACTAGTTTATAGCCAAGCTGCATTCAAGCTTAACCCACCTAACTTAGCTAGTTAACTATACTTAGAACTTATCATAATATCATTCTGAACCACACTAACACAGTTAACACTTTGCTAGCATAATGCTAAGGAGCCTAACATAAACAAACCCAAACAAAGCCTTTTGGTTACTAACTTGAATTTATAGGATTCAATCCAATTTTGGTTTGGTTGTTAACCTGAGTTTATGTGGTTTGCTTGACCAGCAACTGATGATGATGACTAATGGCAATGGTTAGTTGGTAGAGACAGTGACTGCTAATTGTGGTTGTTGGTGGACAATATTAGTAGCGGCTGTAAAGGTGTTGGCTGACAACGATGACTACTGAGCGTGATTTGTTAGCATAATTGTGAATGTGGTTAGTTAGTAACAGCAATGATTGATTGATGATAGCCACAATGATTTGTCAAAGTGGTTAGGCGATGATGATGACAACAAATGTGGTGTTTGGTCAGCAATTGTGGCATGTTGGCGACAACAAGAGTTGAAACTAACACCATTTTGTTGACCAAATCAACCTCACTAAAAAAAGGTTAGTGCAATTATTGGGTTCAATTGTGAAGAGCTAATCGATGTTAGTAACTAAATTAGCTGAAGTAAAAAAAATGATACTATTGATTGAATTAATTTAACATAGTTACCTATCTTCCAAATGATGCTAAAACAGAAACCCTATACTAATTCTAAAATTTCAAAACCTCATTCCATCACAATGCCTTCCCGATGCTACAACACCTTGCTCCTACCTCCAATACTAACTCATAGTGCCATCACTCTTCCTGAGTTAACTGAGAATGAGATCAACAATTTATGTGTTTTTTTTTTTATCTTGGTTGAGATTGTATCCTGGTGTAGCTGGAATCAATTACTCATGTGGACATGATGTTGAACCTCTTGAACAAGATCACCGGAGAGATCCTTATGTTTGAGATTTTCCTTGTTCAAAAGGTGACGACTTTTGTTGGGAACACAAGTGCCACCTTGCCCGCCTTGTTGAGGTAATTTTTTTTTTCTATTTTCTAGTTTTTTTAATGTAAGGAAGGGCTTGTCTTTTCCTTCTAAATTTTTCATGGAAAGATGGTGGCCAAGGTCTTGGGGGCTTTAGAACTCTATTTCTACCTCGTTCAGCAAGTGAACAAGGCAAAATAAAGTCATTTTGGCTTCTCTGCGCTTTGCTCTTTTTGACGTAGTGTCAGTCATCTTCTTACAATGTGTAGCAACAGCCTTCTTGTTAAGGGTTGAATTAGTATGTGGATATTTCTTATTTTATTAGTGATTTATAGTTAATACATCAGTTGAAGATGCCTTGTAGGTAATCGAGTATATATTAGATTGTATGCATGTAAAAATTCCATTGATTTGTCTCTTTTGTAAAGATATAAGAATTAAGTTTGATTCTTTTTTATGTTTTCCTACAAAAATATAGCATGCTTGATCACATTATCCATTTTTAGGAATATTGTATTTTTATTAAAAGGTATTGTTGCAATTTTTAGCCAAAAGAATTCCTTCCCCTTGAATGTGTTGATAGCATCATGAATCTCTCATTGTGTTGTTTAATTTTCTTATCAAAGCAAATACATTCAAGAGATTAGTTTTTCAGATCCATTCTCATGCCCAATTGCGTGCTTCATGTTCAGTACAAATGAAGTTAGGTTTACTCTTATATTACAAGTTGATAATTGTTGGAATCTTCATATACAATTAATTTAGGCCTAACTCATTTGTTTAAGTTTTTATGTTATTGGGTATTTGTCTAGTGGTATATTGAGCTCAAATTAGGTTCTTATTTGGTTGAATTCCTTTAACAAGTTAGATGTCAGAACTGATAGTTCGACTTAGATGAAGTGGTTCATTTGGTTAGTGGTTTTCATTGTTCTTTCCAAATTTCTACTATGGTTTAGTGGAGAGCATTGTTTTCATTTACATGGTGTCTCTACATGAATATGTAACTCTAGATATACTTGATACTTGATGGTCCTGAGAAGCTTTTATGGTGCCACATAGGGTTTGAGTTATTGATGCATAAATCTAATAATTTTATTATATATAGTGCAACAATTAGCATAATCCACATTTAGTGTTAAAAAAATGCTAGAATATGTTGTCTCACTTAAATAGAGAGAATTGTGAACTATATAGATGGGTGTTTCACTTTTAGTGGAGATTATTTGGTATAAATGATGAGATTGAGTATTCTCCTATATTATAAGTTAATCATAATATTGGAGTATTAATATATACTTATATGAATCATTTAAGTTTTTGATTTATTAGATGTTTGTTTAATATATACACTTCACTTATTAAAATCACCTTGTTAAGGCTATTCCTCCATGTATTTATGACAATAGAATTTGGTTTAATCCATTCTTCTACATCATATGGATAATGTATACTGTGCTAAGTGGGTTTTCTGATATCAGCATTTAAGGACTACAAACATTAAGTCTTTTGTTGTGGATTGGTTGCTAGAAAGATGATGGTTCATGGACATGCTAGCATACGTGGAAGTGAGGCTATGAAATTAAAGGAATGAAAATACTAGAACTCTACCTGTTGGTTATAAGAAAGAGTATTCTTCTTAATAGTGCCAAAACAAGAAGGATAAGAGCGATGTCACATTAGTGAATTTGTAACAAAAGAGACTGGCATTCATAATCATGGTATTACAACATTTCTGGGACAAAGACTCTAGCAAATTGGAAAGGATAGTGCCATGTCAAATGAATGAAAAGAGGAGGTCAAGTAACATCCTTTGAGATCAATTTACATGCTAATTCCTCATTTAG
This sequence comes from Vanilla planifolia, assembly GCA_023846275.1. Lineage (NCBI taxonomy): Eukaryota > Viridiplantae > Streptophyta > Magnoliopsida > Asparagales > Orchidaceae > Vanilla > Vanilla planifolia. The sequence goes on along the minus strand of CM043873.1, from coordinate 9,989,909 downwards.
ATCAGTAGAAATGAAGCAAATTTGGATAGGCCTGTAGAATGATCTCTCCCTCTATTATTTCTTCAGCTACTGTAGTGAGGATATGCAGAGTTTAATGACAATGAACTTGGGGTTTGTGGAGGGGTTGTATAGAGCGTGTTAAACAATCCTACAATTGGATAAATGTTATGTTGCATTTGGACTTTTTTTTCGAAAGGACTGGACATACGGATTCTCTGTTTTCATGCATAGAAATGGGCAGTTTTGTTGGTTCCTTTACCACCTAGGACAATTGTTATTTTGTTTTGCATATGCTAATTTTTTGTACTTGCATGTTGTTGCCAAGCAGAAATTACTAGGTTTGTATTTATACATTCAACATCTTTTTGTTGGTTGATAACCTGTTCAATAGTTGATTTCCTAATTCATTGAATTCATATAGTAGTTTTATTGAGTTTTGGTAACTTGTAGGTGAGAGGACTCAGAATCAAGCAGTCCTTTAGGTAATGCGCAGGGCATTACTTCCTAAGCATGTAACAACTGTGATAAGATATCAGCAAGATCCTCTGAAGGCATTACAAATGTTCAATTCTGTTGTGAAAGATGATGAATTTGAGCACAACCTCTCCACTTACAGGTGTATGGTGGAAAAACTTGGTACTCATGGGGAGTTTGAAGCCATGGAGAGTTTGATCACAGAGATGAGAATGAATGTGGACAATTCTCTACTTGAAGGTGTCTACGTTGATGTGATGAAAAATTATGGAGGTAGGGGAAGGATTCAAGCTGCTGTGGATACCTTTGAGAGAATGGATTTTTTTGGTTGTGTACCTACTGGTTTATCCTACAATACTATCATGAACATTTTGGTTGAATATGGATACTATGATCAAGCCCACAAAGTTTATCTAAGAATGCTCGATAGAAGAATAATTCCAGATGTTTATACATATACAATAAGGATAAAATCATTTTGTAGAACAAGAAGGCCACATGCTGCATTGAGGCTTCTTAGGAACATGGAAGAGAGTGGGTATGATGTTAATGCAGTCACATATTGCTCCGTTGTTTGTGGTCTATATGAAGAAAGTTACCAGTTGGATGCATGTCAGCTGTTTGATGAAATGCTTGGCATGGACATATGCCCTGACATAGTTACATTTAATAAACTTATCCATGTGCTTTGTAGAAGAGGAGATATCAGTGAGAGCAGCAGACTCCTTGCAAAGGTAATGAAGAGAGGTTTACTACTTAATTTGTTTACATACAATATAATTATTCAAGGCCTCTGTAAAGGGTACAAGTTGGCAGAGGCTTTGCATTTGTTTGAGTGCTTAAACGAGCATCTGACTCCTGATGTCATTACTTATAATACACTTATCTCTGGATTGTGCAAGAACTCCATGGTCGATGAAGCTGAGGGCTATCTTCATGAAATGGTAAATAGAGGTTGCTTTCCTGATGATTTCACCTACAACACCTTAATTGATGGGTTTTGTAAATTGGGCCAGGTAAGAAATGCGTGTAATCTTCTAAAAGATGCAGTTTTCAAAGGATTTGTGCCTGATAACGTTACATATTGCTCATTGATCAATGGCTTGTGTGAGGAAGGTGATATACATCGGGCAGTTGAGATTTTCAATGAAGCTTTAGTCAAAGGCTTGAAACCCAGTGTCATACTTTACAATTCACTGATCAATGGACTTTCTCGACAAGGATATATTTTGCAAGCTTTTGATCTAATGAATGAAATGATAGGGAAGGGTTGCAGTCCTGATTCTTGGACATACAACATTATAATCAACAATCTGTGTAAGATGGGAAAAGTTTCTGTTGCCAATTACATACTTAATAATGCCATTGCAAAAGGCTTTTTACCTGATTTGTTTACCTTTAATACACTCATTGATGGCTACTGTAAACTGTTGAAGATTGATGCAGCTTTGGATATAGTTGATAGAATGTGGACTCATGGCATTACACCTGATATAATAACCTACAATTCTATATTGAATGGGTTTTGCAAGGCTGGAAATACTGATGATGTCTTGGATTCTTTCACTGAAATGCTAGCTAATGGTTGTCACCCTAACATCATCACGTATAACATCTTGATAGAGACCCTATGCAAGGCGCGAAGACTGAAGGAGGCTGCCGATCTACTTGCAAAGCTGGTAAATAAAGGGTTGAGTCCAGATGTTGTTAGCTTTAACACATTAATTCATGGTTTCTGCAAGATTAATGATGTTAAAAGAGCTTACAAAATCTTTAAAAAAATGGAGAAAGTTAATATTTTTGCTACACTTGATACCTTCAAGATTATTGTTTCTGCATTTTGTGAGTTGCTAAATCTTGAAATGGCAGAAAAATTGTTCCTTGAAATGACTGCCAAGGGGATCGCTCAGGATGCATTTATCTTTCGTGTAATGATTACTGGCTTTTGCAGAATTGGAAATGCTGACCGTGCCTATGAATTTCTCATGGAGTCTATTGGTAAGAAGCTTATTCCGTCAATGATGACGTTTGGAAAAGTGATCAACTGCCTCTGTTCTAACAATAGTTTGCATGAAGCTGTTGGTATTATTCATGTAATGGTTAGTCATGGAGTTGTTCCAGAGGTTGTGAACACTATTCACAGTACCGATAAGAAGGAAATTGCAGCACCAAAGATACTTTTAGAAGAACTGCTGAGAAGAAGTTACATATCCTATTATGCTTACGAACTTCTTTTCGAGGGCATTAGAGATAAGAAGGTACTGAGAAAAAGGCGTCGACTGAAGTATTCTTGAGGTGTGGTGTAGTGAAATGAAACTGGGTTGATTTTTGTTGTTCCTTATGCAAGATTGGTGACTTCAAACGCCATACTTGATTTCCTTTCTCACCATGGTTTCTGTAGATCAGCATCAACAGTTTGCTAATGTTCCATCACATTTTTGCTTTGTGACAACCCACGTAACTGTGCCACAACACTGGTAATTCAATTTTATCAAAAGCTTGCTTAGCAATACATCTTTTTGTTGGCCCTTTTATTAACATTTACTTCTTGTTCCATTTCCCTTGTATTGTTTAATTAAGTGGTATCGAGTACTTTCTCAAATGAACTTTTATTCATGAATTAGCTTTCACTGTGCTTTAATGATTGCAGCATTGAAAAGGAATGAAGATTAGAGGTGGCTAATTCGGATGACATAGTCTTAGGTAGCTTACTCGAGAATTCAAATGAAAGATACAGGTACTTATGAAGCAAACCCAGGCCTTTCAAGGATTCAAGTTGGAGCACGATCTATGGTCAGAACAAGGCAAATCCATATGGCTTCACAACGTTGTGGCTTCGATTACAGTTGTCGTTATTGTTTAATGAGATGAAGGAATGAGCCAGAAGATGTTGAGCAATATGGTGCATGGAAAACTCTACTCGATTTGTGTTTGGGGTGCTAACGAGCTTACAGATATTGCTCTGTGGTATATCCAAGTGGTTTGAGCCTGGAGAAGGAATAAAGAATGAATGCAATACATGATGATTGAAAGCTTTAAATATTGGGTAACTTATTGGAAGTGTGCCAAGTCTTATGTGACAAAGAGCAATGCAAATTGGAGAGTTTACAAGTTGGTAAAGGGTCTTAAGAGTTATTGACATCTTTGGTTCAATCTTTCCCTTGTACTTTTTAAATAAAAGATCTTCTTAAACACCCATTAGATGGCCACAAAAAATGCTTAAATGTAATGGTTTAAGGTTCCAATTTGGAAAGAGTTTTTTTTAGGAAGATGTTTGGATTTTGTATCTTTTCTTTGTTTGGAATGACTGATTTGTGAATTCTGAGTTTAATAAAATTCACAAATCATTATAAAATTTGTATTTTTATTTCTTTGTAAATTGAAGAAAAGTGATGGAAGAATAATTAATCAAATTTATCTGGGAATTATTTATGAGTTTAGAAACTATATAAGTTTTTGAGAAGGGAATGTATGTAACAATGGAGTTTGAGAGAAGGTGGCTTTTGTGATTTTGATGTTTTGAAGTTGAAAAAAAAAAACCTTTAGAAAGTTAGATTAAGCAAAAATAAATGTATAAAAGGGTTCTTAAAAAATACAAAGGTATGCGTTAGCTTTAATCATACTGGAGGTATAAAATAGAGAATTTAGAAGTTTACTCAAATCCTAAACATAATTAAACATTTCCTAAATCAATGCATTATTTGCTAGAAGTTTCAGAGTGATTGCTTATGAATAGGGTATAAATCAAACTTGAATGCAAAATCCTTTGGATAAGTCTATCGAATTGGGGTTTTTTTTGGGTAAAATTGAAAAAAAAGTTGAAATTTGAGCATTGGTATCTCTTTAAGCTATTCATAGTGATTTACGATGAGGAATAAATCTAGTGCTCAATAGTCATAATTTTCTCATGCTTTTTAAGAATTAATCCTATGTAATGAATTGGTAAGACCCTAATGAAAATATGATCGAGTGTATAATAACAAAAAAGAGAACTAAAAGTGAGTTATCAAATTTAAGTAGTTCCTCTTAAAGAATTGTGTTTATAAGAGAATTGAAAATTTTATTGCAAATTATCACAAAACAAAGGCTTTACTTGTGCATGCCAAATTTTTAGCAATTTTCAATGATATTTCTTTAAAACTCAAAATGTTAAAATCTTAATAAATAATTTTCACTAAACTTTGTTTCCGTTCACATAAAATTCTTTTTTAAAACTTACTTCTAAAACCCTTTTTCAAAAGAACTTTCTAAACACAAATTATTTACAAATAAAACCATCAAAATGCATGTAATATATATAAGAAGATTTTCTTCTCTTTGAAACTTAGGTTCTATTTTATTAAAAAGGCCAATGTCATTACAAAAGATCCTCTAAGAGGGATCAAACAGGAAATCGACTAACAAAAGTTTAAGGAGTTGCTTGGGAAGGGGCATTCCCCACTCCCACGCAAACTCGTCAGTACAGGCAGTACGTGCAACCCAATCCGCAGCAGCGTTCCCCTCGTGGTGCACGTGGCACATGTGAAACGCACTCAGATGCGTGGCATGTACGAGGGCGGGAAGAAAGTACCCGCCCACAGGTGGTTGCCTCAGCATGTCTAAGAGTTCGACTGGATTTCCACAGCGGGGGAGTCCGAAAATGATTGTTTCACAACATTCAGTGCCTCAAGGATAGCAAACGTCTCCATGGCCTCGCAAGCATGTGAGATGAATCTTTTACCAACAATCTGCAGGGGCTTTCCCAAATGGTCACGAATTACAATACCCACTCCAGCAAAATCATTGCCCACCGTGGGGTCAAAATTAATCAATATCCATCCAGCAGGAGGGGGAAGCCAATGTAGGGCTACTGTCAACTCAGGCAAGTTGGAGAGGTTCCCGTTGAGCTTAGATGCATACTCATTATGTCGCTTTGCCGCAATAGAAACATCCAAACGAACCTTGCGAATTAGTAATGCGCTGCTCATGGTTTGTTCATTGTGTTTTCTCGCTCATCTGTTCACCCAAATGTTGTAGAGAGTGGTGGCAATTGTAGCCATATGCATCGTATCACCACTGCACCTTCGGCCAGCCGCCTCCCCGTAGCAGCACAAACTCTAAAGACTCACCGTTGCTAACACACAGGCCGCCGCTCACCACCGAAATAGCAGTCCGCACATGCCAAGTATCCCACACCTCCTGTGCATGCGGGCAATCCCAACGGGCATGGCACAGGGTCTCGGCAACGGGGCAACCCCACGGGCAAATGTAGCTATTGGCCAGGCCCCTTCGCGCAAGCCATGCCGCTGAGGGCAGCGACTTCCAAATGATGCGCCAAATGAAAACACGGACCCTGGGAGCCACCTTAAGTTTCCAAATCCATTTATATTGATTGCAGTCATGCAGCGGCCTCCCCAACTCAAGGCTGCGCGCACGTAAGATCAGGTGCGCATAGAGTTTGCCATTGTTGATCGTGGTTGTCTCCGTGAGCGACTGGAACACCATATCCTTAACATGATTTTTGCCCCAAGGCACGTGCAGAGCTCTGTCCAAAAGGCAGTCGTCAGCCCACCAGCGAATTTTCTGTTCGTCCCAAACTCCGGGCGCAGCCATGCATTTCTTAACGAAGATTGGCCAAGTCGCCTCCATGTTAACATACGTAGGCCACCACATAATTGGCAAGAATCCCAGCCAGTTGTCCTCCATGAAAAGGGTTGTCGAACCATCCCCGATCCTCCACACGAAACAGGATATGGCATCCTGCATGGCGTCCAAGGTGAGCCTGCACGCATGGGATGCGCCGCGCGGGGCACAGTGAGGTTTACGCACGTTGGTGAGTTTGCTCCGCATAATGTTAGCCCACACGCTATCCTCCCTGGCGATAATTCTTCTACATTGCTTCATTTGCATGACGCGCTGCCATAAGCGCAAGTCGCGGATTCCCAGACCTCCAAGCTCCCTGGGCAAAGTGACGGTATCCCACTGCACATAATGCATCGACCTTGCACTGCTATATCCGCACCACAGGAATCTTCTGAACACTTTTTCAATAGCCTCATTTACTCCCTTGGGCACCATACAGTGAGCAATAATGTGACATGGAGTGGCAGCGAGCACAGAGTTTATCATAAGGACCCTGCCCGCCATAGACAAAGTTCTAACTTTCCATTTAGCGACTTGCTGCTCCAGTTTTTGGATAATGAAGTTGTAGTCCGCCTTAGTAAGGAGCTTAGCTGAAACGGGAACACTAAGATACATCAAGTTCTGGCCCTTAGCCATCCGAATTTTCTTTGCCAGTCTGTTCTTTCTTTTCTCCATATTTCTGCTGAAAAAAACTTTTGATTTTGCTGGATTAACAATAAGACCCGCAGCCTTAGCAAATTCGTGAAGAATGGGGTGAACAACACGGGCAGCACTGCGCGTAGTCGGCACGTACAACAAAATATCATCTGCATAAAGCAAATGTGACACTGGGGGCGCACGCTGTGCACAACGAAAGCCAAGCAGTGCACGGGCCTCGTAGTCACGCGTGAGCGTGGAAAGATGCTCGATGACTATAGTAAATAGGTAGGGGGATAAGGGGCACCCTTGCCGAATACCCCGTTGCACCAAAATCCAAGGAAGTTTAACACCATTTACAAGCACTCCAAACCTAGGTGAGTCGATGCACGCACCAATCTACTCCCGTTAGGCCACAGGAAACCCCAAGAAACGCATCATATCCATCACAAAATTTCATCTTACTTTATCATAAGCCTGCTCCATATCAATTTTGATGGCCATCAGACCTTTCTTAGATGTAGAAGAATGCATTCTGGAGGCCATCTCCTGAGCAATACAGATGTTATCTGCAATTGCACGACCAGGGATAAACGCACTTTGTTTTGCGAAATAATATCTGGCAAAACTGCTTTGAGTCTCTCCACAAGGACCTTAGCTACAACTTTGTAGATTGTGTTACATAGACTGATTGGCCGAAATTGTTCAGGCCTATTTGCACCTTGCTTCTTAGGAATAAGAATAATTAATGTGTCTTTCCAAGATGTAGGCAGTTGCTTTGTCTCGAAAAGCCCCAGAGCCTCCTGCACAATATCCTCTTGGGTTACATCACGGTAGCCCAGAACGAACTCAGCAGTAATCCCATCATTCCCAGGCACCTTATTCCTCCCAAGGGCACGAATCGAACACATGATCTCCTCCTTCGTGACCCTAGCAGTAAGCATGCTCGCTTGCACATCCGAGAGGCATACAAGCGGAGAGAAATGCTGAAAGGGGGAAGCCACCCTGTCATTGTTCCATTTTTCTTCAAAGAAACAGGTTAAAATATCCCCGATGCCATCAGCCGAAGTGATAGTCTCCCCTTTATCATCCTTCATACATATAATTCGATTGTTACGCCACCTAGTTGTTACAGCTGCATGAAAGAAACGTGTGTTATGGTCACCAAGTTGAGCCCATTGAACCTTTGCACGTTGCCACCACCAACGTTCCTCCAGTGCATTAACCTTATGAAATTCAGTTATAAGTTGACCCAGGGCAGCACTTTCTTCTGCATTCAGTCCCGCACTTAACTCTTTCATTTGAAGTGAGTTGATTCTGCTTTCCAACTCCTTGTTCCTTCTAATAATCTGCATCTCTCTTATGCTCCAATTTTTAAGGGCAGTCAGTGCCTTGCGAAATCTAGTGGATAGCCCCTCCATCCGGTTGCCACGGGTGCCCCTATTCCAAGCATGCTTCACCACCCCCGTAGATTGTGAGGAGTCCAACCAAGCACTCTCAAATTGTATTCTTCTGTCCTCAGTTTTTTGCTGTCTTCCCCCCAAATCTATCAGAAGCGGGCAATGATCCGAACCAATACGAGATAGGTGAGTAATTGTGGTAGTATGAAACACCTACACGCCTTGAATATTCATCAAAACAAGGTCCAGTCTCTCCTAAATACGTGCTCCCCCCGATCTGTCATTGCACCATGTGCAACTATTCCCAATAAAACCTAAATCTTTCAACGGAAGATCATGAGTTAATTCAGATAGCTCAATTTGCCCTTGCCCATGGATGAATTTTTTCCCCCGCGTTTTTCTTCCTGGGACATAACTAAGTTGTAATCTCCCGCAATCATAAAAGGCACGCTGGACATGGCTTCTTCCCTTATAAACTCCCAAACGGCTCTAAAACTACATGATATCTTGTAGTTGATTTGCGCTTTGTTGTCTTGTTTTGGTGCTTACTATTAGTTTCTATGAAGCTATAGTTCAAAGACAATAAAATGTATCATTGTCGCCTCAGATTATTTGATCTTACTTCTAGAGATGGTGGTAATGCGACAATACTTTGTTTGCATTAGAAAGTTCATCTCCTCTAGCTCCCATGTTACTTCTCTTTCACCCTGATTGGTCCACAATAATTTGACTATGAAAATAGATTTCTTTCATGGTTGCTTTAGTTTATTGGTTAGAATCTTTATTAGCTTCTCAACATAACCCAAATTAAGTAAATTTTTTATAATTATAAGGATATGTTATATACTTTCTCATTTTCTCATTATAGACATAAAATAAAAATAGATCATGTATTCTTGTCAAGATTGTGATAAAGTCACTTGATAAGAAACATTACTAATTGTCTCTATACTCTAGAAGGGTTTAATATATCTTGGTCTTGATTCGTCTCCCTTCCTAAATCTAGTCACAACCCTCATTAGGCTCACTTTGAGATATATATACTTTCATTCTTTAAATTCTATCTTCTTGTGCTTCCTATCATTGTACTTTTTGTTAAATCAAAAGGAGTGCAATGTCAACAAGAAGGGGATTGAATTGTATAAATTTCAAACTTTAAGAAAAAATCAAATCACTAAAAAGAACTTTTAATTTTTTTTAAAATATGATTGAGTAGAGTTGTTAATTGCTTAACTCAATCCAAATTATAGCAATTTAATCAATCATAAATAATGTCATAGCAAGAATCTTTTTGTTACTTCGATTATTCTTAAAGTCATAAAATAAAAATGTAATGCATTCTCCAAATCAAAATAAATAATTCAAGTAATATTGCAATTAGTCACTATATTTGAAAACTTTAACTATATGAATCTTTTGATAATTTTAATTTCTCTTAATGATTAATATAAAAAAGTTTTAGAAAATTTCTTTAGTTTTACAAATTTTTGTGTGAGAGTACAAAAAAGATAAAAAAACATAATGCGATCTCTAAGTGGCTCTATCTAAACCTGGATCTACATTCACTTATGATCAAATGGTTAGGCTTGCATCAATCAACTTTCATTTTGCCACAATTAGGTGGAGTCAACCTAAACAATAATTACTTATTTTATACTACAGTTAGGTAAGGGTAAATTTAATAAAAAGCGACTCCTTTTTTGTCATGACTAGATAAAGTTCAACCTAAGCAATGGGATAGAGGATCCAATGATCAAAATACCAAGGCAAGTACAAGTACAAATTGTTACACCCCAGTTTTTTTTTTAAAAGGAATTTTTTTTTTTTTTTATATATAGACAGCTCAGATCGTCCCATACCAACCTGAGTAGCCTATGAAAAACATAGGATATAACACATCATTACACACCTACTTTCCTTAACTATGTGGATCCCATCTCCCGGGTACACCGTCAAATCAGGTTCATGACTCCTGAATTAACTGATGAACTCGCGCAATGTTACTCCTACTATACCCAATACTCCTAACCCATACCGGTAGGAGAACCGATCTAATAGAAGTCTGAACCCCCAAGGTTAAGTTCCATAATCATGTAATGACCTCACCATCAACAAAAAAATATATAACATCCACCGATATGAAATGGCGCTCCACACACCATACCGTCAAGATAGAAAATAAGATAATGTATAAAAATGTAACTCATATGAAAAATCACAGTCCATAAAATACCACATCATCCATACGAGTACATGAGTCAGAATCACCCTCACATAATACAAGACATAAGAATAACAGTCTCACTGATTACATCCAACAGCAACAATCAACTAACCAGAATGTCTCAGAAAATCACAGATCAAATCTCCTCCACTAGCCTACTGATCACGATCCCACCTAATGCTGGGTGACGTCAAGTCTGCCGAGCCACTGGAAAAATATGGATAATAAAAGAATGAGCTACGCCCAGTAGGAAAGACAGCTAGTAAAAAAACTCTCATGCAAGAGAAGGATAATAGCAAGAGTATAGAAATACAGCATAACAATGTAGGGTGGATAGGCACTCTCAGTCCCAGACTCTGACCAACCACAGTCACCCCCAGTCACACCAGAGTAGCTCTCCTCTGTGCTCCCAGGCAGCATGCCAGCGGGACACGCCCATCTCTGCGCATGCATGGCGCCTAGGCAAAGCATGCCAGCAGGACACGCCCATCTCTGCGCACGCATCACAACGCCTAGCACCCGACACCGCAGCGTCTCTCGTCAATCAATCTTCTGGAGACTATAGACAAAACCAGTCACATAGATCTCTAGCCAACGTGAGACACCCCTGCCACCCTCAGGCACGCAGGCCTACACACTTGGCTAGCCACGGCGAGTCACCCCTGCCACTCTCAAGCGCGCAGGCCTACACTCATGGACCAGAAGAGATCGACTCAGCCACCGTTCCAAGAAGTCCTCTCCCAACAATTTCCATAGAAGCCACGCCCCTACAGTCATTGCCAAGCTCTAACTCCAAGATTCGGCAACATGTGTCCAGATACAACAAGGCGCATACCAGTCCACATGTATACTGTAGAAGCTAAGTCTGTACCGCACAGTTACCTACCACAACTACCCTAAAACATCATATAGGGCCTATAGTAATCCAGTCCAATATGCCATGAAATATGCCAACACTGAGTAAACTGACTCAATCCATGTCATTGCCATCCAAGCAACACAAACTGTACCAAAATTCTGATTATTCTGGTAGCACCCAAGTGTCACACTTCCTTCCAACTAATCCAGCTGCACTGAATTTATGGGTAATTTCCAACAGTCAATTTCAACTTGGCTACATGATTTCTAAAAATCACCTTTTTCTCACTTCAGGAAATTTTTAAATTCAAAAAAATTCAATTTCCGCCCTTTATCCATTTTCTGAAATTCGGAATAAATTTCCGAATAAAATTTAAATTCCACATATATCCTTTTTCCAAAAATTCGGATTAATTTCCGAATTAAATTTCCTCCGCACCGTTCGTTCGCGCCGAATCCCGCTGAACCGGTTTTCGCTGCCGGTTCGGAACCCTCGCGCTGAACCGCGACACCGCCAAACCAAATACCCGAATTAAATTTTCCTCCGCGCCGTTCGTCCGCGCCGAATCCCGCTGAACCGATTTTCGCTGCCGGTTCGGAACCCTCGCGCTAAACCGCGACACCGCCGAACCAAATTTCTTAATAATCCGTTAATCGGTCGATGTTTAATTAATTAATTACTAATAAATATTATATAAATACCGTTAATTACTTAAATAAATTCGTAATTAATCTAAACCCTTCTCCTTCCTCGATCCGACGCCCGCGAACCCTAATCGACGCAATCGCCGACCAATCCAATCCTTCCGTCGATTTCCGGCGAACGCGAACAAGGAGAAACAAAATCCGATGTTCATACTATCCTAATGTTTCAATCATTAAATAAATTTTTCGGCGAAATGAGCAATTTTCCAGAAATTCCAAAATTTGTAAAAGACGCAGATTAGCATTCAATTAAGTCCGATTTTTCATCCACATGCTTGTGTTCATTAAGCAAAATATTCCATGCTTTTAATTTCTACTAAATAACTAATTTAATCTGAATTTCCTACCTTTGCTCGCCGGCGACGGTGAAGCTCGCACGCGATCAACCGCAGCTCCTCGCTGAACGAAACCGGTACCAAAATGCTCGCCTCTGTCCCGCGAACCTCCGGTTACCAAAAGCCCCTTGGAAGGCTGCCGGAAATTACCGCCGTTCGCCGTGAACACCTCGCCTCTAGCCGCCGTTCGAAACCCTAACAGCCGAACAGTTTAGGTTAAATACCCGGCTTAAACCGGTAATGACCCGTTAAGACCCATTAAGCGCCGGTTGACCTTCCAAAAACGCCGCTTAACACCCGATCAACCGGTTAATCTCCACCGCTGATCTCGCCCGTCCGATCCTCTTATCCGCGGCTTATCCAAACGCACGCGCAAACGCACCTCGGCGAACCGCCCCGCCTTCGCTGAACCGCTCCGGTCCGGTTCACGCGCGTAAAAAAAAAACCAAATTCCGGTTTTAAAAAAATCTTGGTGCTCCGAAAAATCCCCAGAAAATTTTAGAAATTCCAATAGCCTCCAATTGAGCTCCTGGCTCATCCTGCTGTCGATCTGAAATCATCCAAGCCACAATTAAATTATTGAAGATTAAACATATAATATTTTACCGGGTATAACACAAATAGTCCCAACAATGGGACAAAAACCCAATCATAAGCTCAATATAAAAAGTTTAATAACCAAAGTATAGTTTATCCAAAAGGAACACTACAACATTAAAATGACAAGAAGATATATAATGTAGCTTGAAGGAAATAAAATAATGATATGTAACTTAGCTAAATCAAGAAATTCTATAATGAATGATGAAGATAGATGTCATGACCTAGCTCCAACATTATGCAATTAAATATTAACCTTTTCTTCAATATTTAAATACCCTTATATAGCTCATTCCTTCAAATGGTCCCACCATGCTCTAACAACTATAATTGATTTCCTAAAAATGAAATCAAACTAGTTATTACTCACATCATGAACTAATTGTATTGTCTGATCCAAGAATTTCTATCAATAAGATGTAGCATTAGGCATATCATCTAAAAAATCTTATAGGTTTGATTAACTCATTTTCATAGAACAAGTTGATTGTACAAAAAACGTTATATGATATATGATTATACAAAATAATAGCTTCTATGACAAGCTCACTTATACTAATAATAAGGTCTTATAATGGTACAATAAGTATGTTATACTAATACATGAAAAACTGCTCAATATATGATTATGCTCTAAATCAAGAATCTTAGGAAATGCTATCGTACAGGTACGAAAGTGATATTGTATAAGTACGATGAAGATCGTTTCACTCATAACCCATCCTCAATTCACAATACTTTGTTATGAATTATTATATGATTATGATGAGCATCATCATACAATACAAATCCCATCAGCTCATCACAACTCTTAGGTTAACAAGTGATGTGTGTGTATGATGCAAAAACTATATTGGTAAGATAATACAACAAATTTTAGTTACTCTTATCACTCAATTTGATCCCTTGTCTTATCCTCCTAATGAATATATTATATACATATGAAAGCTAATATCATACTATACAAAAGATAAAAAACACTTAAAAACTCAAGATACATTTCTTGAAAGACCAGTTGACATACTTGTATGATATTAGTATTATATTGGTATGAACTATATAACTTATGCATTTATTACAAAATATCTTATAACTAACTTTTTGTTTGATCTTATGAAATTACCAATTATATCGTACAAAGGTACACAAGTACAATTAGCATTAATAATACAATCCTCACTTAACTCATCCACTTTGCAATTAATACTTAAATGAGGAATAATAAATGATGTAATTTATTATGAATGTAATATTTTAAGACATCAAATATGCATGTTCATAAATGAAATAGATGATTTTAAAAGAAAAATTAGCACTCTTACTCGTATCTTATTGAAACATAAGTGTCTTAAGTAAATTATTACATATTTTGATATTTTATTATCAAAATAAAAAATAACTCAATATCCATCTTCTCTGTGTTTCTTGAACTTATATTTCTCTTAGTACTATAATTAATATCCAGATATCTCCATTAAGCTCCTTGAGTTAATTGATTAAACTTTTCATATAATTAACCTAGGTGTACTTGAGATGATTGATCTAAAAATACTTAAGAAAAAATATTAATAAATATAACATAAAATTTTTATTATCATCAAACAAGTAGTGCAACAACTAAAGGTATAATATTTTATTTATCTATCATGTGCCTTTTAGTTCTTTTCTTTAATCACTTAAACCTTTTGGGTAGTTTTCTCGATCCACTCAAGTCATACCATAGTGCTTCAGCTTCATTATACTAACACAATGGAGGGTTAATATTTTATGCCATAAGGTACTTCATATGATTCCATTTCAATGCTCGCCTGGTAACTACTATTATATGTAAATTCTACTAGAGTTAAGTGCTCATCCAAACTATTATCATAATCAAGAATACATAAACTCAACATATCCTTTAATGTTTTTTGATTCTCTCTATTGGACCATTTATTTTAGAATGAAAAGTTTGTATTAAAATAAAATTGTGTTTCAAATGCTTTATGAACTCTTGTTAAAACATAAGATGTAATAAGAGGTAAATTTTGAGTCTCTATTTAACATAATATTTTTAGATACTCTATGCAATCTCATAATCTCATTAACATATAATATAGGTAGCCTCTTTATTAAATATAAAGTTCAAATAAGTAGAAACGAGCTATTTTTTAACTTTATTCATAACTACTCATATAGCATCATAACCATAGTTAGCCTTTAACAAACCCATAATAAAATTTTAAGATATATTTTTCTATTTTTACATAGGAATTATAAGAGGTTGCATTAGAGCAATAAGTTTTTGCTATTTTTTTTCACTTGTTGACATATTAAAATTTTCTCACATAATCATCTACATCCTTCTTCATGTTAAGCTACTAAAATTTTTGTTTTGGGTCCTGATACATCTTCATCATTCTTGAATGCATAATATATCTTTTCTTATGAGCATCTTTCATTAATATTAGTTTTTATTTCTTAATTTAAGAAAATTTTGAAAAATAAGACTCTATCTTCATTCAACTTAAAGTTAATCTCCTTACCTTTAGATATTCTTTTATTTTCCTACACTTTTTTATCGCTATCTTAAGCCTCTTTGAAATCTTTTAGCTAATTTGTTATTATAACTAGTTAAGAGAAATTTCTTTGATTAGGTGATGATATTACATTCAGCTATAATTAATTCATCTCCATGATTGATTTCAGCTTCTTTCAAGATAATCATACTACTTAGATTAGCTTTACAACTCAATAAATCAGCCACAACATTGGCCTTGCTTAGATGATATACAATTTATAATTCATAATATTTTATGAGTTGTAACCATTTCATTATTTCAAGTTCAAATCTTTTTATGTAAAGAGATATTTTAGAGTTTGGTGATTGGTAAACACTTGGCTCCTTATGTCCTATATAGTGTCTCAAAATATTTAGAATAAACAAAATAATAACAATATTTTGTTCATGAAATGGATAAATCTTATTATGTGGTTTGACTTATCTAAAATCATAAGCAATCACTTTATTATATTTCATTAGCATACACCTTAATCTTTATAGAAAAGAATCACTTTATACCTAAACTTTGTCATCAATTTTAGGTAAAGTATGAACAAGTTAAAAAATTATCTTTTTTAAGAGCACTAAAACTCTTTCTGCATTCCTCATTATATTCAAATAGATTTGTTTTCTAAATGAATCTTTTCAAAGGAACAACAATTTGAGAAAAATTTTTGATAAACTTTTTGTGATACATGGCTAATCTAATAAAAGTTTTGACTTCAATCACATTGGTTGGTCTTGATCACTCGGCAACAGCACCAATCTTTTGGGAATTTATAATTATTACCTTTACGTTATTCTAATGTCAAAAGAATGATATATTGTTCACCTAAAAGCTATATTGGACATATAATTAGTGTTTTTTTAATCTTTGTAATACTTTCTTCAAATGTTTCATATCCTCTTATTTATCCCTATAGTAAATCAATATGTTATCGGTAAATATAATGACAAATTGGTTCATCTATTTACATAAATACTCCAGGTATCTTGTGTATAAAAGCTGTTAGAGTATTTTTTGAACCAAAGAGTAATAGCAAAAATTCATAATGTTTATATCTAGTTTTAAAAATTATCTTTAGAATATTTTTTTTTCTAATCTTTAATTGATGATATCTTGAATATAGATCAATCTTTAAGAATACTTTTGCTCCTTGTAACTGATTAAAAATCTCATCAATTATAAGCAAAGGATATTTGTTTTTCATAATTGTTATATTCTCAAACTACTTGGCTTAATAAAACCTTTCTTTAACATCTATTGTAATCATATTTTCATTTTCATTAATTTTGTTACTCCTATTTTATATGAAACTTCATTATTATGTTTAACTCCAAACATTAAATCTATCCCAAATTCAACCTCCTTTGTAAGGTGACAATCTTGACAAATAACTTGAAAATATTTCAGGATATTCATATATTATAGATGTCTTGTATCTTATTTTTATCTTTATTAGTTATTTGTACTATGGTTAGGAAATATTGGTAACCTATTTGTATCAATTTCTCTGTCTTTAAAGCAGTAATAACTGATATTTTTCTACCTTCATCAAAGTAAATAATAATTATATTATTTTTAAGTATATTTTTATCTTCTTTTCTGAATAGTTAATAATTACATTGTGGCCAAACAACCAATCCATTCCTAAGACAAATTGAATTCTTCAAATCAATCATGATCAATTAGGGCTAAAACAATTTTCCCTTGATCTTATTATTTGTTATACATGTATTTTAACTTTTACTAGCTTAAATGTAGGTAATTTAATTAGAATTGGTTTATTTAATGTTTTTGTTGACTCATACCAACTTGACAATCATATTCACATATACCAATAAACATGATGCACCATAATTGAACAAAATAATGAGTATTCATTGTGACAATCTACTATCATCGCCAATTGAAAGCTACCCTCATTTTAACCATCTCTAGTTGCAACTTGCCAATTTCCTTTTCTTACTTTTTGCTCCTTAGGCACCTTTAGTCATTCCAACTACCATTAATTTCGTTACCATCAAGTTGCTAAAAAAAATTGCATCAATTTTAGAGTATAGGTTATCACTAGCCACCCTATCACAAAACACTTAATGGTTGTAACTAACTGCACCTACATTACATTTGCGTTACCTAGTAAGTCTATGCATGCGTCCCAAGCTATGCGTAGTGTGACCCTACAACATTGCCACAACTCACCCTCCCATGTGATCACCCTTGCACAGCATTTACACATGTCCTGAGTTGTGCTACACCTAAGCTCTTACCCTCTTGCTCGATGTCACATGCAAAAGAGTCCCACTTTCTTAGCTTTTTTGTATATCAGCATGTAATCGCTAGGTGAGTTCCTGCATTGCTAACCAAACTGCACATGACCAATTTGCTCTTGAACTATATTACAATTGTTGCCTTCCTTATGCTATTAAGTGATGAATTAAGAGAAGAGAAAGCTTAGAGTTGAACTACAAGAAGACTGATCTACTATTTGTGTGAACTAAAACATGTTATGTAATGCTTATCTTGTGTCAAACCACCTGTGCCATTGAACTAGACTCCCAATCAAATCACACCACTCCTAACTAGGGCATCAAACTGATAAATGCCTTACATGTGTCTAACCCTATGTCAAATTGCTTGAGTTGAACCAATCCCCAATTTATCTCTCAACCAACACTAAATTGAGCTACCAATGCCTGACCCGAACTAGAAATTTACTTATCTCATATTCAATTTGTAAATTTCATTTCAAAACACTTCTCAAAAGGTTTTGGGTTGAAATTTACATAAATTTAGGATCAACTTTGCCTTCACTATAACATTTTTATGAGTTCACATAAAAGATAATTTTCAAATATGATAATTTAGATAATCATTAAAAAAATATAAAAGAATTAATCTTAAATTTTTTAAAGTATACTTTTATTTCATTTACTAAAATTATGTCAACTTGAAGATTAATACATTATGTTACAAATCTATAAATTATGATTGTGAAGCTCATTAGATTTGTTCCATTTAAATGCCTAGTAATAATCCTAAGTAAACCTATCTTGAAACCAATGAGTAACAACTAAGAGAATATTATACTTTAAGTTCTTTATCCTATTTAAAATATCATCAATATTAGTGCTTAAGTTAAATTTCTAAAGAGATCTATTTAGTAATTATACAAATACCTTTTTTGTTATTATTTTAAATATTAAAAAATTTAAATAATTTATTTTTAATAATTATTTATTTAATTTAATTATGTTTGCACCACTTTATTTTAATTAAATAATGTATAAAAGTTTTAATATTTTAGTCATAACTTTTATTTATCAAGACCCTTTAACAAAACTAAATAAAGAATTAATGATATATTAATAATAAAATTAATGCATTTAATATTACTACAAATAAAAAACTAGATAGTTAAAATCTATAATCACTAAGTGTATAAAATTTGTTAGCCCATCTTATGTGTTGATTTGATGATACTAATATCATAAATTGGTTACTAATATATGTTTTAAGTGTGTTGATCAGGATTAACAGCTATGAATGATGTTAAACAAAGATGATGATTATACAAAAGTTGACTCAACTTTCATAATGGAGTAGCCATGTGGTTATTACTTTTGATGGGGTGGCATTCATCTAAAGTAAGTCTTAACTTTATTATCAAAGCCCTATCTAACCAAATCACAATAACCAATAATAATAATAAAAATAATATATAGAACTAGACATGTGAAGACACATAAACTTTAGGTAGGGGACCTAATAATGAAATAAAATCAACATCAAACCAATACCAACATAAATTATATAATCAACACAAAATAAAACTTTAATAATTACATACATAAATTAGAGATCTCTAATTATGGAATCCCTGATATAAAATAATCTATAAAATATAAGATATTGAATTGGATATATAAAAAAAGTATTCTATGAATAAACCATAGAAAACCAACTCTATAAGACTCTATCCACTATCCTATTTAATGAATAGTATCCTCTTTCATAGCATCATAATCTCATCTCTCAATTTGGTAGATGCATGATTAACAATATAAATACTATTGAGATACTAAAAAGCTCAATAGATAAATCTTATAAAATAATAAAAATAAAAATATGATATAATAATACAAACTAATTTATAAATAAGAAGTTAATAATCAATAACTATGAGAAATCAAAGGCATATAGATAAATATTTCTAGTTTAATCATTTTATTTTAATTTTTTTAGATTTTATATTTCTTAAGTTTCAATTCTCATTTTGATCATTATCTTTTAGATTCAATAACTAATTTATATGACTTTCACACATAGACATTTGTCTTTTATCTAAATGAGATTATCCTTAAACTAGTTATCTTGAACAATATAATAGTGACTGTGTGTGTGTGTGTATGTGTGAAATAAAAAATAATAATGAGTTTTTCGTATAGCATTATCGTCTTGATATGTTATAAGATGAGGATGCTCTTACAAGTATCATGACCTCATGTGATAAGATGAAGATGCCCTTATATATAAAGTAATCACATAAAAAATTATTTAAAATGTGTATAAATTTATTATTATATTTAATTAGTAATTATCAAATTTACTTATTAAGATTAAAATTTATTATTTAATCTTTCTATTTTCTTGTCATCTACAATTCTATGTTTTAACATAAATTAATAAATATTTTTTTAATATGTAACTAACACCCATATTATTGCTCATGAAACTCCTAAGAGTATTTTCCATGTTACTCTCTTTTTACTCCACTAATATATTATGCTTTAATATCCATGTATGATATGTTTTTCATAACAATAACATCACATTATAAGTAAACCCTAATGCACTATATTGTCACTTCTAGACCTTCCTCTACCATCGACTACAAAATACCATCCTTTCCCTTAGCTCTAATTATTCTCAATATCAGATATGCCCTTTGCATCCCACAAAGTATGTGTTCCCTTCATAATCTAATTTCCTTTATTTTCTTCACATGACATATTATGCTTTAATCACATTATATAAAATAATTAGTTATATTGAACACGTTGCTAGATGAAAGGAACATCTTTAACTCCTAATGACTTCTAACAGTGTATTGTACTTTGAAGAAAATGTAACATAAGTTTAACTCTATCAAATCAAACTATTAAGCTGACTTAATTAGAACAAATTGTATGCCTTTTCTAATGTATAAACAATTTCTATATAAACAAAAATGAACTCTCTGTAATCAACTTAATTCCCATTCAAATCAAATCCAAATATTCTTAATAAATTTCTATAGCATTTCTAACTCGTATAATAAGCTAACCCTTCAAACCCTTGTATAAAAAATGGATTGAAATAAATGAAAATCTCATTTTAAATTCTTACTTTTACTACTTTGGCTCTCTTTTCTCTAATTTCCCATTTTTTAGTAACTTCTTAACACTTCGCCTCCCACCCCTTGATTTCAAACACTCTCCTTTATATGTAACAACTTTCCAACCTTTCATATAAGATTTTCTCTCCCTTTGTAGCTCTTATCTTCCCAACTGAGTCTCTCTCCCTCTATCTCTCTTTTTTCCTTTCTTTCTCTCTCTTATTCCTCTCCTTTTTCTCTTTCTCTCTTACTTTATTTTCCTAACCACACCACTTTTACCATAGTTGCAACATCCCTTTATCTGAATGCTAGTTAAGGAATAAGATACCAAATTACGTTTTGCCTCTCAATAATTGAGAAAATTACATTTATGACTTTTTAAAAAAATTCATAATTAATTATCTAGATCATCAAAAATTATAAATTCAATGTCATTAGCTTTCTATTTGGGAGATCTTTTCAATGATATGCTTATATAAGTTTTTAATTTTGATTGACATAATAAAATATTTTCCAACATGATATCAATATATTAATATTTAAATCAACAATCATCATGATTTAGAAAACTAACTTTATTATATTAACATATACATAATTATAATTCTAGTGACTTAATATATTATTTATAATAATAGATTGTATATAGAAAAATATTAGATTGTTACATATACCTTGATAAAATATCATAACTTATACTACAAATCATGTGACACTTAGGTTCATGCATCATTCTATTCTTTCACAAACTTTATGTGCAAACCTCATGCATGCTTGGTTAATATTTTCCTTATAACATAAGTTTTCATAAGTAAATAACTTAACATGCACATTAGTTGACATGCATTAGAAGAATCATGATTGATGTTTTAATCAAGTAGAAATTGAATTAAGAATAAAAGTGTCAAACATTAGAAAGCACATTAATCATAAAGTGCAGTATTGTTATCGTATAGCATAACTAGTTCATTTTATGTATTAAAGAGTCAATTATAATTTGTGAGCCATCATATAGCATGACCTAGTTGTAGGTCTAATAATAGTGAATGAGTACAAACAACAATATTCTTACAATATGATATTAAGATATTGCATAAGTGCAATTTATGTGTGAGTCCTATGTAAATGAGTAAATCTAAGAAGTTCATATAGATAAAAGATCTTAAGAGTTTAGCAGCATGAAAGACAAGAATATTATATAGTATGATATGACCATCCTACAAGTATGATCCTAACTAACACAGAGATTAAACGTTGAATAAATGGAATGGAAAATATATAGTATGATGTATACTTATTATATAATACAATCCTTTCTTGGAACTGAGAATGTTGAAAAAGAAATGGTCAAATAGTTTGATGTGTTGGACGATCATATCACTTAGTGATATTATATAGCATGATGTCTATAATCATAGAGTATGAACATAAGTAAAATTCATGTAATTGCTAGTTAGTTATCTTGAAAATTCAAGATTAGCTATTAACTATTGGGGTTGTCTTAAGAAGTTTGTTAGTTATTCTTCCATTATAAATAACACCCAAAAACACTTTAGATGGGACCAATACAATTTTATGAATTGAAATAAAAAAAGAGATGTTTGTGCTTAACCAACTTTTTACTATAAATCTATTACTATAAATGTTATAGGTTAAGTTGTAAATCTATTAATGTGAAGCTTTGTAATTGTTTCTCTTGTCATTAATATGCTAAATTATTTGAGTCCTTATTGACTAGGCCTCTTTTGAGTCTCTATTTCTAGATATTGTAATAAGAGATTATATGAATAATTATATACATTGAAACAAGGTGAATCTATCGTGATGTAACGTTTGAATATATTTAAAGATTTAATTCAAAAGGAAAATTGAGTTTTATTCTCTTCAAAATCTGAAAGATGTTAATGATGTAGATGTGTTAATGACGAGATTCCAAACTTTGGTATTTATGAATTTCAAATGTCAATCATTAGATGTATCTATAGAAATACCTAAAGAAATCATTAAGCTTGATTTGTTTTTATTTAGAACTTAGACACATAAAAACATCATTATAAGTAATCTTTAGAATGAGACTCAAATTTGTCATAAATGTGAAAAGATTGGACACAAAAGATATTAGTACTAATATATGTTAAATTTTAAGAAAGAATAATAAGAAGAATTAGATATGAAGAAATTATTTTTATTAATAACGAGAAAAAATAGAAGATAAAAAGATTGATTTAAAAAAATTAAGTCTATTATTGATTAAAATGAAGAGATGGATAAAAAGAAAATGACTTAAAATAAATAAAATTAACCTTTGACCTAAGTTTTACAAATTCTAAAATTATTTTAAATACATTTATGTATATTATTACTTTTTTTATGTCCATCTTAAAATAATTTTTATTTCTTGATTAATTTAATTAAGTAAAACATTAGGTCTAATAATTCTAAGTGTCTTGAATTAGTGAACAAATTATGTCTCTTAAAATATTTGATGAGCAATCAATTATTAATGTGCATTTATCTAAAAAGTAATTATATTCTTCTATAGTTCAAAATTTTTGATATAAGGATTTTAAAATTATGTAAGAACATGAGTATTATTACATATATTTTAGATTTATTTTTATATATATTTCATAAAAATGTCTTTGAAATTGAGTCTTCTTTACTTTTAATAAAAGATTAGTACATAAGGACTAAGGATGAGGGTTGTGCCCTTAGGCTACTTCTTGTCAGGTTTGAGAGTTTGGTTCGATTGAGACTGATGTCTCATGGTTTTCTCCCCAAAGGGAGCCTGAGAGATGGGAATGCAAATTTGGATGCCTCATATGATATGATAAGGAGTCCAAAGATAGTTGCGTATTATAACTCATTAAAGCTCGTTTCACATCATTATGCTCCATCAACGAAATGTAGAAAGCTCCAATCAAAACTATTGGAAGGGGAAAATGCTTCTAAGATGAATCTCTTCTCATGCAATAATTGAATTCTTGATACTATCTAACTACAAGAATTTAGATATGATAGATAGAAATACAAGACTAAGGTGAAGAAGAGGGAAAATATATCATAAGGTGATGTCAATTCTTGCTTGAAAAGAATTATAAGTAAGCTCTACTAGTAACAAATTTGATGAATAATTATTAATTTTTTCACCTAAATATCTTTACTATATTTTCTATCTGATATTGAATTATAAGTTATTTTGTTCCTCTTAATTTTCAAATATATTGAAAGAATCTTCTCCCAACTAATATCTTTATTACTAAGAATGATAAATATAAATTGCTATTAAGTTTGATAAAAGTTCACTTAGAATACAATTTTATAGAGCAAATTTTTCATAATGGGATGAATTGATGTAGGACAAACTACATCAAGTTGATGATATTGAGTTGATCTATTATATTTTATTAAGTTGTGTTAGTTTATTATATTTTTAGATCAATAATAGGTCATATATAAGACCCTTAGGATTTTATTTTATACATTTTATCTTTTTTACATCTTTTATTAAGAAGTATATTGTTTATTTTTTTAGTTTAAGTTTTGTTTTATACTTTTATAAATATATTTTGTAGAATGAAAAATAAGAAAAAGATTTTTTAGGCTTGGAATTGTGTTTCTAAAAATTGTAGCTTTTTCTCATATATACATACACAACTTGGGTTGCAATCTAGTGTTTGTTAGGTTAATTGTAATTAAAATACTTCCTAAATTCTACTATCAAAGCTTGGTTGAAATCTAATTGTAGGAATTTCTTTTGTCCATCGTCCATCAATAATTCTACTTTGATAGCAAGATATTTCCAAAAGGTGTGAATGTAAATAAAAAAACATCTTCTGCATAAGCTTTACAGTTAGGTGGTTTTCTTAATAAATGAGATATTTCATGATAAGCTTTTGCTTGTTTGGAGATATCATCATAAATTATTAAAGTACGTCGTACATGGTACATACAATAGTTAGTCAGAGTCGGCCCCACATAAGAAGCAAGATATTGTAATGTAGTTGGTGAATATATTATTTTGACTACCACAATAGTGTATTACATTACCCACATAATCAATTCACATGCATTTATGTTGATAGTAAAAAAAAGATATGCACAACAAGATCAAACATATGGACTGATAATACTTATAGTAGCAAAATCTAAGTTATTACAATAATAACTTTCTAATATATAAGAAATAATACATTAGACATGTCCAAGAGATACAAGCATTATAACATGTTCTTATTCTTATCTTTGTGACTAGTATAGCATATGCATAGTCCATTAGACCATTCGATTTACCATATGATTGTCTAATCTTCCAAAATCCAAAAACCTGAGGATTATAGAATGTAAGTTAATTTTTAGCGTACTCCTATGTTGCTTATCAAACTAATTGCTCTCCTCGTTGGATTGTCCATTAGATTGTTTAATCAATATTTGACAAAGATATTGTCTTAATGCCTTAGTGTTAAGGAAACATTATATCATTTGGATGAATCATCTAGCAACCAACTAAAGCTATAGGTAAGCATGAGGTTGATTTCCTTCATTCAAAAGTTTAGAAAATTAGTCATCCAATCAAATATAATGTTTGTACACATGAGCTTAAGATGTTATATCTACATAGCTTCACGTGTCTTTATTTGATTAATTTTTTTATTTGCATGGTTGCTTTCGTTAACCAACGTGTGATTAAAATTGAGAGAGACACGAGTTTTAGCCAATCCAACATGCTACCGAACTAGCAATTGCATAAAAAGAAACTGCATGAATCTCAACTTAAACATAGAAAGCTCAAATTATCCCCAAAAACTAGCTTTTGCCTTAAAGAAAGAAATTAAATTCAGGTCCCACCGAGATTTGAACTCGGGTTACTGGATTCAGAGCCCAATGTCCTAACCACTAGACCATGGGACCATAACTTTTGTTTAAATTTTGTAAATTAAAATAATTTTAATTATGTTCTCTTTTATTACCCTCGAGTAATATAAGCTCATTAGGTGTTATAACTTCTATCTTTTGTATTGGGATGATTACCAAATCAAATCTTCCGTGAACATCGAACAATATTATATTGGTTGTCAAAATAAATTTTATATGTAACAATCTTTTTATATTATAATCTTTTATAAGGTAATAAAATTTATATTTTGAATAAAAAAAATATTTATTAGATATTTTGTTTATTGAGCTATAAATAATTTTTTATTTAATAAAATGAATTTTGAAAATTTAAAATAGTTGAATTATTTGAGAATGTGTTTATATCATTAATGTCATTATGTTGGTTAATCCTGTGATATTAGGCCAGGAGATAACATAAATGGTTGAAACAGGAGTACATGCGAAAAAAAAAGACTTTGGGCAAATCTGACAACACTAATATTAGAAAAAAAAAATGAATAAATATAATGTAATATCAGGTGTTTTGCATTAACCAAACTATCCTGTTAAGCAAATAAAATAATTATTCTTTAGTTTTTGAGGAATAAATAAATTTAAACTTGACTTATAAAGTAATTTTGTGTTTTTATAAAAGATTGATATTTATTTTGTATAAGTAAAAAATGACTACAAATAAATTTTATAGAAAGGTGTCAAATTCAGATGAACTGTAGCAAAATAAATTTTAAAGAATAAATCAAGTAAAAAAAATATATTTATTTAATTAGAAAGTTGATTTTAAACTCTCATTAAAAATCAAATGAATGTGGGTTTTAAAATTCTAAGTTATATTACAAAGTATTCTCTAAAACAAATATAACAACGCTTGTATCGTTGTTGGACTAAGCCACTCATTTGAATCACAATAATTTAGTCATTTTAAATTGAGGTTGTATATTTATGTAAAATATTTTAATATTATAAATAATATTATCTTATTATATTTTATTGCATCCAAAAACTTAAGGAAATTACTTTGAATTTGAATGTTTTGCAAATATGGAAAAAAATTTTGTTAGACAATCCAATATATATAATCTATAAAAATTGGAGTTTATTAGAGCTAAATGTGAAGTGATTATGTCAAATTCTTACCTAATTATATCATTAATAATATAGATAAATCAAAGTTAAAAATACAAATAAAATGATATGTAATGATACTAAAATTTTAGATAGAAACTTAAATGGTGTGACAAAATTTAAAACCCATCAAACTAGACTTTGCTCATAAATACATCTTTATAATAAATAAAAGATTTGTAACATAACATTATAAATAAATATTAATCTCACATAAGATAATATCTAAGAACATGCTACTAAATGTTGATAAATAACATGATAAGACTCCACTTAGAATATTATCCATACTTATATCCCAAGTGAAGGGTCCTCAATAGCATTGTAATCTCTATCTCTTGATATAATGAATATATTACTTGTTATATAAATATTAATAAAATTTTAAAGAGCTCAACTTATATACTAATAAGATAAAAAAATATAAAATAAAATATAAATAAATAAAAATAATACAAAAAGGATAATACAATAAATCGTAAACATAGAGTAATAAAATAAATTAGAAGTATTCAAATAAACCAATGACCATAGTGAAACCTAATTGATATAAGATAAATTTATCATTTTTTTATTTATGTTATTCCCAATATATAATATTCATTAAATCCAAAATTTTTCTTTCAAATCATTATCCTTTAGAATTAGAATCGACATTATGTCTTCAGCTAATAGGCATGGTAAGTCTATATCAAGTACATAAGAAATCTGTCTTATATCATGTGTATGGTCAATCTTTACACTGTCATGTATTTGGACAATTCTTACTTGACATTATGTAAGATTATATCTTTGGTAAGGAAATTTGTACTTTAAAGGTAATCCTTGTCCTAATAATATAAGTCATGTTATTTATAAGGGCATCCTTACACTACAAATAGTCTTCTCCCTATATCATGTATATGAGCAATCCTCATCTTGTAGCATATATGGGTAATTCTTACCTTGTGTCATGTAGAAGTAGAAGTACAATCTTGTCTTAATCATGTGATATCATTTCACTTATAGTAAGACAATTTTGTTTTAAAGATAATATTATAAAAATGAGTTATGTATCATATATGTTCAAATCATGTCCAATCATATCATAATAAATATTTAAATATGTCTATGTTTTATAATTTATTTTATGTTATTTTTATGTCATGATAAATACAACAATATAAATGTAACATTATTAATGCAAACAAAGTCGATAAACATGACAAGCTACTGAAGAATGCCAAAATAAGTCAAAAAAATATGAAAAATAATAATAATGTATTACATCATAAGTTATCAAATTGATTTACTATATATAATACATAAAATAGCAAAAAAAATTCCAATACTCATAATTCTTATTAGAAAAGAATACAAAGTATATAATTTATAAATAAATCAAAAATTAATTTACTAACATATTTATATCATAATTATTAAGTTTATCTACCTAAATATAAGACAATAGTACTTTGATTAAAATTTTTTTATTTAGGATTTCCTATAATGTTGTACATGTACAATCATTATCATATAATCTTATGATATAATTATTAGCTAATTTAAATTAATTTAAATTTTAAACCACCACTAAATAATTGTCATAGATCATATTTATACAACCTCTTGATAATATAAGATGACCAACCCAATTGTTCAACAATAATATTACTATGTAACAAAATATACAGTAATACCCACATAATTATTTCATATAATCCTCTAGGGCTCTTCAGTAGTTAACTTGATTATTCAATAGGATTAAAAACATTGTAATGGCACGATCCTCCTATATGAACCTCTATATTATCCTTCAACAAACAACCCTTGTGACACCACATAATTATTGTGCCAATTAAAACACAATTACACCCTTAATGATTACCTCAATAAGCTTTCCCAAATTTTTTCTTTTCTCTCATTAAATTATTCAACTTTTGCCCATTTTTTTATTATTTTATTATTCTTTTGTCATATTTTTAGTTATTTTATCTTCATTTTTTTTTCAAATTTTTTTATTATTTTATCCTAATTTCTTTCCTCTATTCAAACCAATTAAGCACAAATTTAATTAAACCTACATTCTCTTTCTTCCCTTTGGACTTGATGACTTAGATCCTAATCCCAATCCATTATAAGGTTAAATTCCCACACATTATCCAAAGTGGATCCCATAGGCATCATGTGCATATGTGTGCATGCCCCCACCGACCTACATTGGAATTTAATGTGATTCGATGCGACTCCAATTCAACTAGTCGAATCCTTCTGTGAAATCAAATTGCTACAACAATTTCCTCTCTTCCAACTTTAGTGCAGTTGACTCCTCCCTCCAAAGCAATCCCAACTCCTCTCATATCGTTCTCTCTCTCACACTCTCTTCCCTCTTGTAAAATTAGGACTTCCTTCTCTTTAACAAACCTTTGCTCTTCCTAGAACACCAGCTCTTCTCTCCTCCTTCCTCTCAAAACATCAAGCTTTCCTTTCTCTCTAATAGAACAAAACTTCTCCCATGACTCTTTCCACCCATCCTAACGCTAGGCTAGCCTCATACAACCAAAGCCAAATGAAACAAATAAAATGAAGATCTTACCTTGTTGGTGATGATAGACCCATGAATTGTAGCACTTCTTGACCAGAGCTCTTCATAGATAGCACAGTACCAAGGAGTCAATAGGTGCCCTATGCTTAACACAACCTCCTGAAGATCTCCTAATTGTGTCCTGTGTAAGCTCATAAATAATTGATCATATCATTCTCCTATGGGATTCAAACTCAAACATATATGCTCACTATCATTAAACTAAATTGATAGGTGATTAACCTCAAAAAATTTCTTTTACTTATCCTAGATTACTTCTACTCTATTCTAGTAGTTGGATCTTTTTTGTTATTACTTCAACAAATTAAACTGACATTATTCTTTCTCTTCTCTTATTTGGATATAAAAATGTCTATGACCATGGCTTTTGATACCTCACATAAACTTATAAATTGGTTCAAATAAATTGAGCTAACTTCAATGTAGAGTAGACTATTTTTAACAGTCAAAACCTCATTAATCTATTACTCTATTCAAAATAACCTACTAGATCTAAGTGAATTTATCACAAAATTTATAACAATCACTTCTCATTCTCTTTTAGGAGTTGATAAAAATTATGATAGTCCTCCTAATCTTGGTTTCTTCTCTTTAGTTTGTTAAAATATTATACACCTTCTAATCTAGCTTAAGATATCTCCTAATAATTTAACCAATAATATTTTTCTAGTTCCTCATACATCTTTTATCCCTTATCGAACCACTATTAATCACCATCTTCCTACTTCCACCCAATTGCTTTCTTCTTATAACCAATAATATATTATTATAATTTCCTTCCTATCCAAGATCTCATCTATCCTACCGATTTTTCTAAAATAGGGATTCATCTTCCCACTCAATTTTAATTATTTTTTATAATACTAAAACTAAATTTGGAGTTCATTTATCTATTAATATTCATCATTTTATTTTCATAACTTATATCTCAACCAACTTTTGATTATCCTTCAAATCAATTTGATAAATAAAAATCCACCAATAAAAGTTTGTCACACCCAACCTCTTTAAAAATCAAACCTTTTTTTGGAAGTCATAGTTGCAACACCACTAATGCACTAGATAATATACTTGGATAACCATTTCCAATCTCTAGGCTTGATGTTCAAATAGAGAGTTGCAATCCCTCAATCTGATCATCAAGCATGTGGCACGTTTACTAGAATGAACCCTACTTTTTCACCAATTGGTTACCTAGTTGATTTAGAAGCTAGTTCACCTTAGGCTAGAGTAACTTCTAATGTGCATTGGTGGGTTCACAGTACCTACAATCCACTTGTTAATAACCTGCATGCCATTATATATAATCCATAATGCTAAATGTGCCAAATAAAACTAAGAATAAAATAATGGTAATGTCCAATAGACATTTGATATAATCTATATCAACTAATAATAATAAATGTCTCTATTATAAATAAAACATGATTACAACAACTAAAATATCAAAAAATGAAATGCCAAATGCCAAGATTACTACTAATCACTTAATTTAACACCTTAACTTTGTCTCTAATGCAATTATCTAATACCCTAAACTTACATGTAATGGTAAGGGTGAGTCAAGAAGCTCAATAGGAAATCCTCTAGATATGCTATCAAAATAAGCACTACTAATGTAAAGTATAATGAAACAACATGTAAAAATGTTTTGTGATGTCATGCAAAGTGACCTTAGCCTACCAAGATGAGCTAATCATAAAGTAGTGTACAATATAATAAAAAATACAATAATCACTATCTCCAGGAATAATTTATAGAATCTTAGCTCAACATAAAACTTTGGGATAAACTAATCCCTAGAATATTATGATTTTATGATATAATTATTTTAGTGATTAATATCCAATATAACATCTCAAACATAGAGGTGAGAAATTTTATTAAATTCAAACTATTAGATATTAAAAAGAAGAATATTAAAGAATGATTTATATAAGAAAAGAGTTATAAAATAATAATTTTGATCAAGATATATTTT
The DNA here is from genome assembly GCA_023846275.1 of Vanilla planifolia. Classification (NCBI taxonomy): domain Eukaryota; kingdom Viridiplantae; phylum Streptophyta; class Magnoliopsida; order Asparagales; family Orchidaceae; genus Vanilla; species Vanilla planifolia. Next base: position 9,958,549 of record CM043873.1, on the reverse strand, counting down.
AAGAATTTTTATAATTTATTAAAGTTTTTTAAGAATATTTAAGAATTTAAGGTATCATACATTACAATATCACATGATTATATAATATAATCAAATGAGAGAATCAATCAATTGAACATATTCAAAAGTTAAGATTGTGACATATAAGTATGAGTATGACAATATAAAAGTATGGTAAAGTATAGGTAGTGCATTATTACTATGGGCCAAAGTAGCCTGATAATTTAAGAATTGACTATATAGTATGATCATAAGGTATCATATGGTACAATCAAGTTAGAGAAAAAATAAATTAGAAAGAAGTGTGGATATATACAAAAGTAGTCTAAGGATCATATCAGATGACCAAGCCATTGTACTAAGCCTTTAATGCATAAATAAAAATATTCACTACAAATAATATAATATTATATAACATGAGAACAATGAGTATACAAGTATGATAAGAGTGTAAAACCTAAAAATTAGCCATACAAGTATGAAAAGATAAATGTATTAATATATAATTTGTAATCATGAAAAATTCATAAAAATATTGAATCATGCAATACAATAAAAGTGTATTGTATCATGTGATCACACGAGAGAAAATGAAGTTGTCTTAGTATGAAAGTGCCCATGAAGAAAGATACCCTTGGCCAATCATACAATATGATAAAAAGGATCATATCAACACGATCAAAACATAAGAGCATAACGTACAGGATTATTATTGATTATGACTAAGAGATACAAGAAATTAATTGTACCAATGCTACAAGTAATATCATATAATATGACATAAATAGAAGACTTAAAAATAGTTAGTTGAAGGGTCTTATATAGAATGATGATCAAGAATGTATAATACAATATTGTGAAGACTAGCATCGCAGATGAAATCATTTATACAACATAAGAGGAATAGGAGTATCATACCAGTATAATATATGAATCATAATATTATGATAAAAAGAAATAAAAGAAGACCTAAAAAAAATTTGTTTATAGTACAAATATGATATTGTACATATATGATTAATAGAAATTAAAAATATTTTAAAACCTAAAGCAACAAATATCAATGACAAAACTTTTAAGTAAGAGACAGTTGGAAGGTTAGGAATGTGAAACATCATATGAAGTCTAAAAATAGGGTTAACCATGACTTAAAATATTGTTTTAGAGAATTTAAGAGATCCAACACCTAATCATAGTTAATAAAAGAATGAAGAGAGCAAGTGAAGGTATTTTCAAGAGATTTAGAAAAGAGTTATGTAAGAGGCAAAGGTAAAATCAAGGAAAAAGTCTCTCAAGTATTGTAGTAACCAAGACATGAAGTAAAAAATCTAAGCCGTGTGACTATTACATATGAAAGATAGGTAAAACTTATTCATAGTCTATTTGCTTGTGTATTACAGACTAAAGATCTTAGTGATTTGAAATATATAAAATGGAATATGCTTGTGTAGGAAAGACTTGTTCATGATGTATGTGATATAATTTGATGTGTAATGCCAGGCTAAAACCTAAATTGATATAAGAAAATATTATATTTAAAGATACTATTATTTATTATAATGATATATTATTATATATTTTTATTACTATTAAATGTATATCATGTCACATGTGTTTAAAGGTAAATTGGATAATTAACAAATATCAATCACAAAGTGGTATAACATAAGCAAGAATTAAGTTTTCACAATAGTTTTTTTAAGGCTAACTTATTATCTAGATTAATGTCTCCTAGAAGTACGTGTTTTCTATCCAAAATAACATATCTCTAGAAATAATACTATTATTCAAAATAATGTCTCTGAGACTATTAACAAAAAGATATCATTAAGTTATCTAAATAAAATATTTAAGATACCAAAAAAAGATAAAAAAGAAATTAATATGATTTCTAAAAGATAAAATTAGGTTTTAAATGAATCCAAAAAAGTAGAAAGATAACATGTCTTTTATTGATTTATATTATTATTAATATAGATCATTTATGTGATTACCAAACAACTATTTGTTTTACATTATGTTGTATGCATTTGTTACTGATATGGTGTTGGTTGGCTCATGCCTATTTTTTATCAGAATATTTTTAACTCAAAAGAGGTATCATATAGGACTAAAAAAGAAAATTAAGATCTAACTTATGATAATCTATTATAAAAAATAGTCATTTATTAATAAAAATGTTACTTACAAATTTAGTTTATATGAGAAAAATATATGTATATTATACATATATGTTGTTTAAAAAGAGATATGAAAAAACTAAATATTTTCATGAGTTATAAATCATTGATTTCTATAGTGCTTTCATTACTTGATTTTAAAAAGATAAATATTTGCTTTCTTTATGATTATATGAAAAGTAAAGAATAATTTTTTATATGTTTTTAAAATATTAAGAGAAAACAAAAAAACATAGATATTATGACACTACAATCTAGAAAGGATGGTGAAAGGATGCAACATCCAACCAATAGTACAGTATTCTTCCATAACATAAACTTGCACATTCACAATCCATTAGAAAGTTCTCAAAATCAATCAATAGTTTTTGATCCTTTGAGAGTAAACTCACAAAATCTAACACATATATGGTCTTTTAGGATGTCTTAAATAATATAGCACATCCATAAAACTTTGGAATGTCTTAAATAATTCAACATTACATGTCCTTCGAGAGTTCTTACTTTGTAGTCCTTTATTTCATAATCTTATGCTCCTTAACTCTAAGAGTCATACATATACCCTATTAAGGTTCTCTTATCCGAACCTTTATTGCCAATGCTATAAAATTGTTACTCAACATGCCAACCTATTTTTTTCCTTTGGGCATTACTTCAAGTATCTCCCTCTTCCTCCAAGCCTAATCAAAGAATTTCATACCTTAACTTATAACACTAATTAAACTTAGGTCTAGATCAACCTATTTGAGATCTGTCCTAAACTTAACATTATTTATGGACCTATCCAAGATATCTTAAAGTTTTACAAAATCCTAACTAGGCTATCTATGCTTCCTAAAGTTTTCTTAAAACTTTAACCAACTGATCTAGGCATCCTAAGGTTATCTCAAAATCTTAATTAGCCTATCTAAAGTTTTCCAAGATTTCTTTCAAATCTTAATTATCTTATCTAATGTGATCACACTACCTAAAATCATCATATAAGATCATCTCTTAACCCTAACTAATTTCTAAGCTCATCACTAGGTTATTATCTAGGTTTCCATCTAAACTTCTTCTTTAAGCCCAATAACTTAGCTTTAATGCTAGACTTAATATATAATCTCAACTCATTTTTTTGGCTGCCATCAATATCATTTCTCTTAAAAGCTAGATTTTCATGAGTCTCATTAGTGACTCTCCATGCTCATTTGGTTAGCTTAAGTCACTACTTATTTTTTAAAGTCTCTCTTGAGTCACTCTCAACCTTAGACTAATATCTATGGTTTACAACCAATGACCTAAGTGCCTTAAAAGGTCAACTCATGGTCTTACACTTATTTCAAGCAATCTAGGGTTTAGCCAAAACATATAAGAACTATTTAGTTCCTTGGCCAAGCTTTAACACCTTTCTTAAGGTCATACCCAAGCACACTCTCAACCCAAACTTTATCTAGGGTCTAACCTGATAGTCTCTACAATCCAAGGGCTTGAGGTATCATCAAGGGCTCCCCAAGTGCATTTAGCCCTTAATCTTAAGCTTAAATCTTATTCCAAGGTTTGCACATGTCTTATCAAATCAAAAAAATTTTTAGAAGTCAACTTTAAATCATAATCATTATCTTTCTTAGTTAATCACAAGGTTTCTAACTTTATTCCTCTCTTCTTAAGGTTGACATGGCATTTACCAACTTAATTTTAAACCCTAATAACTTAATTTTTAAATCCCAAGGTCTTAAAATTTCAAACTTTAGGTTATTAAATTTCAAATTCTAAGATTCTTAAATTTCATGACTCATGATATTTAAATTTCAAACCCTAAGACATCTAAATTTCAAATCTTAGTCTTTAATTTTCAAACCTTAAGACATTTAAATTTTAAAACCTTGAGTTTCCTATTAGTTTTATTTGACCTCTAAACCTAAACCTAAGGTTAGTAAAACCTTATTGACTAACTCTAAAATTTCTAAATCCTAAAATAAGTCTTGGCCAAACCTACTTTCTCTTACTAAGTCTATTAGATTCAACCTCAGCTTTCTTCTAAGGACCAACCTGAGACCTTGAAGTCTCCTATAAGAACATTTGAGTGCTTTAATAGCCCTAAACATTATCTAAAGTCCTTTCATGGTCTCTTTAATGCATCTAAAGCCCTTAATTAAGCCTTATCACTTAACCCCAAGGATTACTTATTGCAATAAGATTTACTTGATCATAAGAAATCAACATCTATGGATTAGATTTTGTAAGAGAAAACTCCTTAATTTCATGCATGTCATAGCTTAATTTAAAACTTATCTATAAGTTACCATGTTAGAAATTACATAACGTCATAGATCAATCATTATTTAGGACAAGTTCCCAACATCCAATGATAATCCTCAATTTTAGGCATAAATTATGATTACAATGTTGATCTTAATAAAACTTAGGAATTTATCTTATTAAAACATGATTTTAATCATGAAAAGCATCCATCTCATCATGGATCTAAATTTATAAGGCACAAATTCATAACACTTAGGATTAGATCTCAATTTTGCCATAAGTAATATAATTTTGATGTTCAACATGATAAAATCTAATATATATCTTAGGAAGACATGAATTTAAGCATGGTAGAATTCATCTTAGTAAGAATAAGGTCACGATAACCAAATAATTTCATTCCTCTAAATAATATTGGATTCATTTCATAAGTGTTTATTAAATATAAATCATAAATAATGACAAAATACTTGGTTTTTAACCTAGAAATATCTAATTAAGATGCATAGCTTGAAGTTCATCCTATCTCAAATTGAGTAGAGGACTTCACCAAGGGATTATGCTTCTTCTCCCTTTCCAAACTCTTGATTCTCCTCTTCCTTTTCCTTGTTCTTTTAGACTATAGTTTCTCCTCTTTCTCTCGATTTGCACTTCTTGATCTCATAGATAAGTTCTTTAACACCCTTTAAAGAATAGCTCGCAACACCTTAAATAGAGTTGGCTTAACTAATCACTTAAGATATGGCATCCAAAAGATTTTGGTTATAGATATGGATTGAAGTATTTAAATTTTAAATCTCTTGCTTAGTGTTATCCTTTAGGAATCAAAAGAAAATCACAAATATCTCAAGATTGAAGATATTCAAGATTAAATCTAGCCTCACATCTCAATCATTAAAATTTTAGAATTATGATTCAAATTTTAAACTTTTCTTATAAATATATCAAGCATTCAAAATTTAAAAGTATTTAAATTTTAAATGATAAACTAAATAATTAAATCTTAAATAGCTAACCAGAAGAATGAGACATACCATGGGTCAACTTAGACCTTGCAAAGTCTTATTTGGGCTAATTACTTGAGGGGTGTAATGTGTTTTTACTATAATAACCTATTTTTTATAATGAAGTTTCCTATTTCCAATTATCACTAAGAATCTAGTCCAAACTACTATTATGAAATATTTTTAAGAATTATTTAATATTTTCTTATTACTAATCAAGTAACCTAATGTCATCATCTCTAATAAAGTTCTTATTTAAAGATTTTGACATGCATTTGATTCATTTATAAATTTTATTAAATACTTAATTATAAAAAATATATCATTATATATATTGGGTTGATTAAAATGTCCTTTATAGATGTAATTGTGCGCCACCTTAATTGGGCTATAATGATTCTATGCATTATATCTCTCGAGGTTGCCAATATACTTATTTGTTACCATTAGAATAGGAAATATCCCTACCTTATTCTATATACTCTTTTAATCTTTTCACTTTATTCTCCATTGATAATGGCTAAAATATAGCACAACCTTAAAAATTTACTTTTATTTGGAATTAACCAAATAAATTCTCCAAAGTTGAACAATTTTTTTATCTAGTTCACAATGGAAACACAATAACCAACACAAGAATAATTTCCTTCCACAGCAATACAAAATCATTTTCTTTTGACATAAAAAAATTCAATTCTATTTTACCAAAAATTCTTACTAGATTTTAGAGTTAAACAGTCAATCCATTCCTAATAATAAGTTAATTTCCATTGTCAATAACCATAAAAAATTTTGTTTCCCTCATTTGCTTAATCACTACTCCTAATCTACTTTCTTTAATTAAGCCACCTTTCCTCTAATGTCTTAGCTACAAGAATAACCCTTTAACTTTTTTACAATTTGTCAACTAATTCACCATCAAAATTTAAAACTGAATTTTAACATCTTACTCAACATTTTGTATGAACTAAAATAATTAGAAACATCTAAATTTCATAAAAAAATAATAGAATAATAAAATGCAAGAATATCACATGCATGTTTCAATTTTTGGCTTAGGTAGAGATCTATTGGAGTACCAATTTTCTTATCTATAGCACTTACTGTTGAGAAGATATTCATTTTCTAGTTCTTCCATTTTTCTACTTGATTCCTAATGATTTCTTGATTGCTTGCAATTCCCTAAGCTTGGGACATTCTTTGGCATATGGTTTATTTCCTTACAAACACAACATCTTAATATTTTTATAAATTCTAGTTTGCAATCTCCTCTATGCCATCAACTATATTTATCACACCTGGTGATTCTAATGAATACCACATTAACTTGTTTGTAGCTCAATCCTTTTCAAGTTTGTTAAACCTTGGTTTATTAGAACAACTACCACTAGAAACATTATAATTGCCTCTTGGACCTATTGTATTATTTTTGTTAAAATTCATAACCTCTTAATCTGATGTCTTAAATACTGTTCATGGAGATATGAGAAAATCTGATTCCTTTTACCATGGAACTTTCCTTAGCAATATGTCCAAACTTGTCACATACAAAAAATCATATTATTCATACCATATTTAATCCAAAATTTCCTTAATACCACTTATTATATTCACTACACCTACTAAATCTTCTAGGTTTAAACCTAATTTTATTTTCCCATACTATTGTTGATCTCCTACTAGGTTCAACTCAATTACCCCCTATAATAATATGCTAGTGTTTCTTGTAAGTAAAACATATGGTTTGACTACCTAGGCTTATCCATGCCTTCTTTCAACTCCACTTACCACATACCTCAAACTTAGGCATTCTTCTTATTACATGACTTTAAGGCCTTATGTTCATTATTTTATTTTTGCTTTTTTAGTAGTCTCCTTCTTATCCTTCCATAGTTGTCCTTTTCTTTTTCCCTTGTCCCTTTTTCCAAATTCTTCTCTATCCATAACTATAATTAAATTTTAATCCTATAATGTTACAAAATTTTTATATATAACCACTTATAACTAAACAATAATTTATAAAAAAAAATACAAATGCATATATTGTGTTGGTTTTCCTACTCACAAATCCCATTTAATCCTAAATCAAAACTTTGATACCAACCTATCATGACACCACCTAATCATATCATTAATAAAAGATAAATCAAAGTTAACATAAATAAAATAACATGAGAGGATAGTAAAACCCTAAGTAAGGATTTGTTAGTGAGATAAATCACCTTGCTCTAACATTGCCCTAAGTATAATATCGTAAGGAAAGAGTTATGCTTCATGTACCCCAAGGTATACGTCCAATCGTGTCATAACTAATGTTTAAATATTCTCATATTTTATAATCCATTTTATGACATTTTCATTTCATGACAAAAAAGGTATCATAATATAAATGTAATATTACCAATGTAATGAAGGCCAATAGACATATCATACTATTGAAGTAAGAATGCCAAAATAAGTTAAATAAATATGCAAAATAATAATAATAATTTTTTACACCATAGGTTACTTGATTTATCTACTATCGATAATGCATAAAATGATAGAAAACATTTTAATGCTTATAAGGCTTACAAAAAAATAACATAAAAAATTATATCATTTTATAGATAAATTAAGAATTAATTTACTAGGATATTTACATCACAATTATCGATTTTATCTATCTAAATTTGAGACAATAATTTTTTGACACACGTCATTCTCTTTAAGGTTTCCTAAAATATTATACATATACAATCATTATCATATAATCTTGTAATATAATTATTAACTAATTTAAATTAATTTAAATACTAAACTCTCTCCTAAATCGATGCCTTACATCATATTTTTATAACTTCCTGATTGTATATGATGACAAGCTTTGTTTTGCATCAATAGTATTACTTCGCATCTATTACATAGTTTCACACATACGATTATGTTCAATCCACTAAGGTTGTTTATTAGTTCATATGATCATCTACTATGATTAAGAATATTGTACTAGTATTATCCTTCTACACAAACCTTTATATTATCCTTCAACAAACAAGTATTATCGATCATTATACTAATTAAAAAAGCACTACACCATTAATGATTACCTCCATAAACTTTTTTGAATTCTTTCTTTTTCTTACTTAATTATTCATCAACTTTTATTCCATTTCATTTTTTATATATTATATTTATTATGTTATTATATTTTTTTTATTTATTTTGATATTTTTTATTTATTTAGTTTCTAAAATTCCTTCTCTTTCTCTTAATTCCTCTCTCCTCTACTCAAATCATTCAATAGATTGGCTAGTTTGACTCTTGAACTAGTCAATCTCGAGTTCAGTTAAATTTTTATACTCTTTCACTCTCCACAACCATCCCCTTGGATTGAATGACCTTGATCCCAAACTCGATCCATGATGGGATTAAATTCTCACACATAAACCTAAGTAGAATCCTCATGTCCATGTGCATGTTGACTCGATATCTCAATTAATGTAATTTGGTGTGATCTAAGTTCCCTAGTTTGATAAGTTGAATATGGTTGCAATAATTCTCTCTTTCTCTTTCTATACCATTATAGCTAACTCCTTTTATGAAAAGCCCAACTCTTACATTATTCTCTTTATCTCTCCTTCCTTTCTTCTTTCCTCTTACAAAACTAGTAGTTCTTCTTCCTTTAAAAAATCCACTCTTTCTACAACACCTACTTTTTCTCTCCTCCATCCTCGTAAGTTGCTAAGCTTTCCTCCTCTCTCATTAATATAACCAAGCTCCTCCCGTAACTTTATCCTCTCACTATAACCCATGGTGAGCTCAAACAACCATAATCAAATGAAATAAATAAAATATAGATCTTACCTCTCAAATGACAATAGATCTACAAACTAAAGCACTTCTTGATTAGAGCTCTTTATAGATAACACATTAGTAAGGAGTTTGTATGTATCCCAAGCTCACAATAACCTATTAATAATTGATCATGTTATGCCCCCACATCATCATTTACTTAATCATAATGGTAATTAGAGATTTTATACAACTAAATCAATAGTTGATGACATAAAAAACTATAAAAGAAGACTTGATAGTGATATAAAATCTAAACACAAATTGTTAAAGCATATAAACTAAATAAAAATTAATATAAATAAGTGATCTAATTATAAGATTATATATAAACCATTTATTTAAAAAACATAATGTATCAAGTATATATAGATCTAAATATGCATATAGTATAACAATATACTATGCCAGCTAATAAGTAATATCCTCTTCCATAACACATAAGTGCATATCTCTTATACATTTGATACATTATCTATGATATAAATACTAATAAAACTCTAACGAATTTAATAGATAAACTAATAAGATAATCACATATATAAAAGTAATTAAAAGCCAAAAAATATAATCAAGTCATGATAATAAAAAACTAATAATCATAATAAAATATGAGAAAACTAAAAAATCCTACATAACATGTGAATATGAGCATTCATGTATGTTCTTTTATTTCTCTATTTATTATCTATTATATTTTGTAATTCTTAACCATTTATTTCTTTTAAAGATATTTATTATTTTTTCTTTTATTTTATCTCTAATAAATTTAGATATATCCCAAATTTATCCTTTTAGATTATTATTATCCAAAGTCAATACCATTAACATTGACTTCATAGTAGAGTATCCTTAATGTATTATTATTATCTTATATCATATATATTAGTGTTATATATATATAAATATAAGTTGCCTTTATCTTATATTATTATAATAGTATCATGTAGATATAAAGAGCTTATCTTTACTATGTATCATCTATAATATTGTCGTGTAGATATAGATTGGTTATCCTTATTGAGGGTTGTCTCTATCCTGTATCATATATAACAGATCATGTAAATATAAAGAGATTTTTCTTACCCTATGTCATTTATATCTATAGTATGTGATGTTGTAATATAGTCCAAGAATATATGAGGATAATAACTTTACAAGTATACTAATTATTCTATTTTATTTTCTTAATTAATAATTAGATATACTAAATATTAATTATATCAAATCATTTTTTTATCCACTAATATATAAAATTTTTTATTATGTTACATGTTAATATAATTATTTTTATATAAATTAAGTATAGAATATCATTAAAAAATATCTCATGAATAAGATGTCAGATAGCAAGATCATATAAAATAATCATATCATCACTAGATTACCTATTAATCATAAAGATCATATAAAATAATATTATCATCACTAGATTACTTATTAATCATAATGTATAAAAAGATAATATAAAAACATATTAATGTTTTTTATGAAAAGAATAATATTTTATAAATAAGATAAAAAATAATTTACTAACATATTTAAATCAAAGTTATCAGGTTTTCTACTTAACTCTAAGAGTAAAATATTCTTTTCTCCTTTTAACTTTCCTTAATTTCTTATAATAACATATATATGTAATGATCAACATATATTTTATATGTGACATATTTGGTAAGTAATTAAAATCTTATTAATTTCTTTTAGACTCTTAAGTTATTATCTAAAATTGTATTTGTATGGTTCCCTCATCGTACCATACAACTTAATGAAAATAAGTATTTTAAACTATATCATGTGTTTGACATCTTGATTGTTTCATCTAATTCACATAACTAGTACTCTCTATTTCTCATATTGCTTTTTATGATACACTCTAATCATTAGAATCATGCAATATGATCTTGTTCTACTTTAATATAGTTCTTATTACTCAATGATTATATAATATAATCCTTCATATCGTACTACACAATTCTTATTCTCTCTCTGTCTGTCTCTTTCTCTCTCTCTTTCTCAATTCTACTTATCAACTAATCATATTAATATGACATTCTCATCATATAGTATGATTTGTTTGATCATATTGAACATACCCATTATTAATGTACCACCAAGAAATTGTATAAGATGTTCTTCAATGTATAATTTTGATTACAATCTCTTCACTTTCTAAACTTAACAATTTTATTTATAGCTTTGATTGATAGTCTAATATAATTAGCTCAATCATATTATATTTTCTTATATATAAGAAATTATGTATGATCCTTTTAATGAATTTGCTTGATGCCTCAATTAAATCTCTATTTTCATTATATAATATGATTCCAAGCATCATATGCATACAATCTTAACTACTCAACTTAACCAACTCTTTGCCTTTAAGCCCCTGAAGGGTTGTCCAATACAATTCTCATAATTGTCTAGCACGATAAGCTTTTGTTCTGTCCATAATTAATAAGTATGACTATGTATATATTAAGAACCTAACACCATCATATAGCTATAATCTTATATCACCCTTATATGATGAACTTGACATCTATACTTATTGTTTTATAGGTTCCTTGTATTAGCACATTTCACTGATCATCATAATATTATCCTCTCAAAAACCCCTGTATAATCATCCACCATATCTTCATGACCTTTTCTTATAAGATTTTTAAACTAATCACACAATGTAGTATTTCATACTCATACGATACACAATAGCATCAAACAACTCTCATTATCCATCTCTTGAGCACACTCTAAACCATTTCATGTCATCTTTAAACCATCTTAACCATAATTATTATTCAACCTACAACATAACTATATATTTTTATTTGCATAAAACTAAAATAAATTTATAAAAATAATCCTTAATGTCTTACCTCAACTTGGCATTAATATTCCCAAGCTTTCCTTTTGTAATAACCTTTCTTCTCCTCCTCCTCTTGCTTTCAATCTTCTTCTCCTCTTGGGTTTGACCCATGGAGATAATACTTTGATATAGTGGGACTAAGATATCACATTTTGTATCAGAGCAAATCTTCTAATAGTCTGATACAGTTGGAGAATAAATTAAGTAGAACTTGGTGAGGTTGTAACACTTAAGGTTGAGGAGAGCGGGGAGTGATTTCAACGTGGTATCCCAAGAGATGAATTACTAGATAATGAGTAGCTCTTAGTGGTTTCTAGGTGAAGGGATATATTAATAAATTATCTAATTATAGTTACTAATAGAGTCATTTTTTATGTTTATATGAGACGTCATAATTTTAAAATGTTAAGATACTATTTGAGGACAAAAGTCATTTGGGTTAGGATAGAGAGGCCCAAGAAGATAATATCTCAATATAATAAAATCAAAATTTTATATTAGAATTACAATCCTCTTTCTCGTGCTTAATGTAATTTAATTATATTTTAGGTACATTATGATATAATTTTTAGTTTTTAAAATAATGAAGTAAAGCTTAATATATTTATATTTCATGAATTCTAAGAACTCAAATAATTTAAAACATAAAATTTAACAATGCCAACTTATCTTAGATTTTTACTTTTCTTAAACATAGCAATCTTAAATTATTCTTTTTTAACCTAAGATAAAATTATAATATAAAAATTGTTGGAAGTAGAATTAGTATATTTGTAAAAATAATTTGATATTTTCATAAATTTATAATTATAAATCTACCCAAATGAGTAATTGTACAATTTTAAGAAAAAATAAGTTAAATTGAGTTTTAACTTCTCTCAATTGACCTCCTTGCCTATAATGAATTGTCACCAGTTGCAAAATACCATCACTCAATCACTAAGTAGCCACATGAAGCTAAAACCTTAGAATTTTTTAAGAATAACCTTAATCTTTTTCTAAACCAACTACAAAGGTTATAATAAGCCCCAAATTTATATCAAAGGTCATTCCACATCAACTATCCAAAAGTTTTAAGGTTTGATCACTAGTGGTCATCTATGATGTAAGTGAAACTTGAATAAAACATTACTTTTTTATAAATTCATGAAATTAATATTTTGTTTACATGAATGATTTTTTATAACCTTGTAAATTTATTGAAGTGACGTGAAATTACTCTAAAAAGAATGAATTAAGATGCATTGCTTTGATGTTCAATTGATTGAGAATTATGCTATTTAATTTTTCATGATAATTTATTTAAGAGTATGAATAACAAGATCACATGATTTAGAAAATCTTGATAGAAGTAAATATATTCTTTCTTTATATTTGATGAAATTTGCATGTTTGTTAGAAGCTAAAGAATGTTCATGTTGTTAATTCATTATCTCATCTATGGTTCATGTTTAAGTTATCACAAAGATGTAAGTGAAAGAATAAGAATAAAAAGAAGAGTGAAATGAGATAAAAGCAAAAAAATGTATGAAATATAATTCCTAATTGATCATATATATGATTTAATAAAATAAGGCCTTATACACATGACATAGAAGTTTCTCTCTATATGATATTGTGAAATTTTTTTTATTAGACTTCACATGATAGGGGAGTCAATATCCAACTGAGATTTTAGGATAGTATGCTTAGTACTAATGAAAGAATCATTATTCATCTTAGATTGTAGCATATAATTATGCTTAACCCATAGTAATTAACAAAAAGAAAGGAAATAAAAATGTTTTAATATGCTCATCTATTCATATATGTTATAATTTCATAGCATGTAGTATTTTTCATTATTGGTATTTCAATTATGCTTTTAGCTTTCATCTATTGAGTGTAATGCGTATTTCACAATATTATATTTTTTAGGTACACATGGCACTAATAAGAAGAGTGGCAAGGATTGAGGTTAACTGTTAGTGAGATTTAGAATTTACTTTTTAGTACCTGTCACTATAGCAATACTTTCTTGTATAAAAATTTTGTATAATATTTTAATTTTATAATTCTTTTTCTTCCAAAGTGTAAATTTATATTTTCTTTTGTACCTATGTTGATATTATATTAGGATATCCCTAAAGATACAAGGTAGGATTCCTAATTGTTATTATTTGGTTAGGTTCATCTAGTCAACCTATTCAGGGTGTGATAATTTTATGGAATCAGACCAAGTGTTTGGTAAATGAGTATAAAAAAAGTCGAAATATGGCATGAAAACCTAGGTAGGGAAATGTAAGAATTTTGAGCGATGAGTATACACTACATAAATAAGAAAGGATAAGATAAGATTAGATAAGATAAGATAAAATAAGAAAGAATAAAATTAGATGAGATAAGATGAGGCGAGAAAAGAGAAGATAAGACTATATAAAAATGATAAGATAAGATAAAATAAGAACTAGAATTAATTAAATATTATCTAAGTTAACTTGAAAAACTAACATATAATGAAGAAGAAAGCTGTGAAAGTTCTCATCATAATTAAAGAATGGAAGAAGATATTAGAGAAGAAAAAAAAGAAATAATCAACAATTATCCATTCTTTAGCTACCTTGGTTCAAGCATTAGCTAAGGATAGAGCTCCAATAACTCAAGATAGAATAAAGGAAATTGTAGGAGAACCATAGTTGGATAAAGCTATGGATTATTTTAGAAATTGCATTCTCAATGTGTTGCTCATATTAGTGATCCAACAAGTGGTGATGGTTGGCTTTGCCATACATAGCAAATTTTTTATAATATGAGATGTCTAGAAAATATAAAATTATCTTTTAGTAGTTTTAGTGATTGATGGAGTTTTAACAAATTAGTGGAAGAATCAATGAAGAATAAAATTTCTTAAAAGATTGAATAGTGATATTACTTAGAAAGAGTTTATAGAAGCATTCAGAGAAAAGCTTATTCCTTCTTTAACTAGGAAAAAGATGCAAGATAAATTGAGTAAATTATGACAAAGAACTATGTTCATAGAAGAATACAAAGCTATTTTTTTTCTTTAGAAAGATATGCCCTCGAAATGGTGCTAAAAGAAGATCATAGGTGTCAAATGTTTAGGCATGGATTGAAGGACAACTTCAAAAATCTTTTAGTACCCTTCTAGCATAAAGTTTTCAAAGAAATATTAGAGGTAGCCAAGGAAACAAAGCAAAATTAGATATCATTGTTTGAGAGAAAAGACACAAGAAAAAGAAAAATGTTAATGACTCATAAGAAAGGTGGGAGCTTCTTTAAAAGTGCACATATTTCATGAAGATCCTTCAATAGTGAAAGAAATATAAATGTAATCAATGATAAAAAGGTAAGAAGTAAAGCAATTATTGGTTGAGGATATGAAAGTATCACTAATTTAGGAAAGAAAATAACAACAAATTCTAGTGAAGTCTTTATGAAGAGTGGGCTTATCTTTATTCATTGCAATATAAGCAATTATTTGATGTTAATATTGTGGAGAGATAGGATACACGTCTCTAGTTTGCCCTCAAGACTCTATAGTTAACAAAGAGATAGTAACTGAAACATCTATAAGATCAGATTTAATGCATATTGATTCACTAATTCCAACGAGCAAGATGTAAGAAAGGAAAAAGGCTAATAACACTAATAAAAACTAAAGGCATTTAATTAAGAATATATGCTTTATCTTAGTAAGAGGTAGTAGATTCTCTTGAAATCATTGCAAGTACATTATTTATTCAAAAAATACCTACTATTACTTTATTCAATTCTAGAACATCTCATTCTTTTATTCCATTATGAACATATGAAATGCTGTTACAAAATTGTATGACTTAAAATAACCATTTCTAGTAAAATTACCAATGAGCGACAAGGTTATAGTTGACAAATACATTATAATAGAAATTCAAATCAAAGAAAAAAGTTACCATCTCATTTGATAGTCATTTCTATTGTTGAATTTAATATAATTTTAAGAATGGATTGGTTATTAAAATATTAAACTAGTATCAATTGCTAAGAAAAGAAAGTTAAAGTTAGAAAGCTAAGAGTTAAGGACATAACACACTTTGGGAAGAAAAGAAAGATATTGATAGCATTTATAATTCAAACTAAAAAATAGACAAAAAAAAGGATGTTAGGCTTTCATAGTAAACTTAACCAAAGAAGAGAAGAGAAAATTAAAACAAGAAGATGTTTAAGTACTTTATGGATATTTACATATTTTTTCTAAAGATTTGTCAATATTATCTCCAAATAAGGAAAGAGAATTCATAATTGATTTAATATCAAGAATACAACCTATCTCCAAAACATCTTATATAATGGCCTCAACAAAATTATAAGAAATAAAAGTTCAACTTCAAGAATTATTAAAGACAAACTTTATCAAGCCTAGTGTTTTACCCTAAGGAATTCCAACATTATTTGTAAAGTAAAAAGTTAGAAGTATTTGAATTATATTTATTATAGAAATTTGAACAAAATTACTATTAATAATAGATAGCCTTTATAAAAAATTGACAATATATTTGATTAATTATAAAGAACAATTATAGTTTCAAAAATAAATCTAAGTTCAAGATAATAATAATTAAAGATAAGTAAAAAAAGATATATTAAAGATTATTTTTAGAACAGATATGGGCATTACGAGTTTTTTCTTTTACCATTTAGATTAATCAAAGAAACTACAATATTCATGGATCTAATTAATAGAGTATTCAATAAATACTTAGATCAATTCACCATAGCATTCATTGATGATATTTCGATTCATTTTAAGAGCCATGAAGAACATGAAAAACATTTAC
Source organism: Vanilla planifolia (assembly GCA_023846275.1). Classification (NCBI taxonomy): domain Eukaryota; kingdom Viridiplantae; phylum Streptophyta; class Magnoliopsida; order Asparagales; family Orchidaceae; genus Vanilla; species Vanilla planifolia. Next base: position 9,941,598 of record CM043873.1, on the reverse strand, counting down.
GTCTTATGCTTTAGACATTAAGAGAACATAAATTATATACAAAATTTTGCAATTGTAATTTTTGGTTGGAAAGTATACATTTTCTTGTTCATTTAGTCAATTTCGAGGGATTATTAATTGATCCTCAAGACAATTGTAATAGTAGATTGGCTAAGACCATCTATAATAATAAAAGTAAGAAGCTTCTATGGATGAGAGGTTATTATAAAAAATTTGCTAAAGAAGTTTCAAAAATAATTAGTCTTCTATTGAGATTAACTCTAAAATAAAAAAAAAGCATATGAATCCTATAAGAGGAGAGTGAATTATGAGTTTTAAAATATTTTTACTAATTTTAGGATTGTATTTATTTTTTAAAAATTATTTATAAAATAATTTTATTTTTTTTTAAAAAATTGATTTATAGATATATTAATTTATAATTTTTATGATTAAGAAAAATAAAAATAAATATTACAATGTTACACTAAATTTTTAAGTAGTTCGATTCAAACTAAAACCTACATCCACCCTCAATCGAGATCAGGAAAACCTCTATTAATATAAGAGCTATAACTTAAGATTTTTTTATGATTCATCTCTAATATACTTGAGATTTTTTTTACGGTTCATCTTCAATCTACTAACTTTTGCGAGTTCAACTATAACTCGGGCTTTTGTGAGCTAAACCTCAACTTAATTTTTATGAGATCAAACTAAACTTGGGCTTTCACAAATATTGGGTTGCCTAACCTAAAAAAAGAAAATACAATAAGAAATAAATTTTTGATAAAAATATATAACTTTTTTTATGCTTGTTAATGAATATAGAAAGGTACAAAGAATTTAAAATTATGAAGAGAATTAAGAAAATAAAAACTTAAAAAAATTAGATTTAATTTGGAGAATTTAAAATTTTGAGTAGTTGTAAGCTGTAGATCTTACTAGAAAAAATTTATACCAATAGATTATGATGTAGTAGTTATTTGAGATGTTAAAATCTTATTCATGTTCCTTAATTATTTCATGAATAAGAGATAGGTTTATATAGAAAAACTTTTATTATAGTCATTAAAAACTAATAAAAAGTTATCTCAAAAGCTACTACCAAATAACTTAAAAAGTATTTTCAAACAGCATAAAATATTTTTTTAAAATAGCTAACACAACATTACAAATAATGGCTAGAGAGTTTGTTATTAAGTAGGATTGATTGGTGTTGTTTGATCTGATTGAAGATGTTATCTAATCGTTAATTCAAAAAGTGTAAAAGCTATGAGTTATGGATATTTGGATTAAGACAAATTAGATCTACACCATTTGATTAAGTCGAATGAGTTTTGGATCATTTGATTAATCAATAGTAAAGGTAAGAACAATCTTAGTTGTAGAATTTAAACATGGAAAGAGTTGGGTCATTTGATTCAAGGATAGATTATGTTAAAAGATAGAAATAAACATGGTCAGTCGATGAAGTAGGACATGATCTTGGCCTTTTGATTTCTATCCAGGATTAAGAGTTTATAGTAGATAAAATAGTTATCATCTGATCAAATATTAGATGATAAGAAATAACTCATGCTTTAAGGGCTGAATGCTAAATGAAGTTGGTCCCATATTATTGAAAAAATAGTTTAAACTTTATAATATCTTTTGTGCATTGATATTTCCAGCCAAATTGAGGCTGGCTTCTCCCTTGTGTATTTGGAATTTCATTACTTGAGTGTAATTGATGCTTACAAGTTATTTCATGTATGGGTCTAACCTGACCCATACGCATATTTGGTTCAAGGAATGCCCAGCTTGATCTTTGCTTTACCCCATCTGATTTAGGATTACATCATCACCAAGATTGGGCTTAACCTAATTTGATTCTAGCTGTCTCTTGACCCAAGGCTTACGAGTGCCTACTTTGGCTAGCTCATCCCAAGAGCTTTACACTTGAGAATAAGCTTGGGATGCGGGTGTAATAATATTTTGAAATTATGAAAATTTTAACAAAATTATTTTTTCTAATTTAATGAAAGTTTTACAATTGATTTAATATAAAATTTGGCAAGGATGCATAAGTTAGATCTAACCAAAGAAAGAATGATTGAAATATAAAATCTTATGTTTTTAAAATGAAAAAAATAGTTTAAGTAGGATTTGAAAAAATAGAACCATATACACTTTCTAAATCAAGGAGGTGATTAAATAATCATATGCTTGAGCTAGGATTTGAAAGTGAGATGAATAAAGATGTGCTTTATAATCAATAAGTTAACATTTTATTTCATAACAAAAAATAATATTATTAAATTTAATGTGCATGTCTTTAATTTTTGAAACTTGTTAATACTTCAAGATACTTTAAAGACCACTAGTTCATCATCTTTAAAAATGTATGATTTGTTCTTTACATATAAACTTATTTCATATTAAACAAATTCATTAGAATAAAATATTAAATATTTAAAGAATGATTAATAATAAGATCAGTGCTAGCTCTACAAAAATGTAATGAAGAATTTCAAGTTTATGATAATGCTTTAATTCAAGGATTATGATATTGCTAATACAAAAATGAAGGGTTATTTCCTACTCGTTTAAATAGTTAACATCACATGAAAAGAATTACCCAACATATAGCCTAGAATTAACAATTATAGTATGTCTTAAAACTATGTCAACATTACTAATATGGAGTGAAATTAGAAATATTCACTAATAATCGAAGTTTAAATTATATCTTCACTCAAAAGGAACTAAATCTTAGACAAAAATGATAGTTGAAACTATTTAAAGATTATGATTTAGAAATTATTTATCAATCAAGAAGAGATAATGTTATAATAGATATCTTAAATGAAAAGGCTAGTCTAAACATATTAGAATTTGGGACCAAAGAAAGACAATCAGATCATGAATTATATGATTTTTAATTAAAGAATGAAATGGAAGGGAGTATAATTAGATTCAACTTAATCAAAATCATTATTAATTAGTTACAAGAGATAAAGGGAAAGATAAATCACTATTCTAGAAATATTCAAGCTAACTTAAAAAATTCAAGAAGGTTAAGAGTCAGACTTTACTTTTAAAGAACAAGTATTAAAAATATAAAAGAAGATTATTATTGCACTTACAATCAAAGGGACCAGGGAGTGAGTACTGAGTGATGTCCTAAGAGGAAAATCACTAAAGCAAAGAGTAGCTTTTTAAGCTTATAAGTGGAGATGTATAATGATGAATTGTCATATATTGGTTACTAAAAGAGTAATTCTAGTTTTTATATGAGATATCATGATCTTAAGATATTAAAATATTTTTTGAGAGCAAAATTTACTTGCATCAATATGAGATGATCCAATGAGATAATATCGCATGATAGTGAGACAAGAATGTCACATTTTATATCAAATTAAACTTCTTTAGTTTGATGTGGTATGAGATTGAAAAAGCAAAAGCTGGTAAGCTTGTAACACTCGAGACCAAGAAGTTGGGGAGTAAGCACTAGGTGATGTACCAATAATGGAATAACTAAAGAAAAGAGTCGACAAGCTTCTAAGTAGAGGAGTATAAGGATGAATTGTTTTACATTAAGTATTGAGAGAGTGATTTTAGTATTTATATGAGATATCATAATCTTAAGATGTTAATACATCTCTTAAGAACAACTCACTTAGGTCAATATAGGATGTCTCAAAAGAATAATATTATTATATAATGAGTTTAGGATATTATAGTTATGTATGCAGATAAACAATAATTAAAACCATTATTATTAGAAGAAAGGCATCATCCAAAATGTTTAATACATCAAAAGAAACAAAGATGTACCAAGAATTAAAATAAATATTCTAATGAAGAGGAATGCGTAATATACAAAAAGTGAGGGTAATAAATTTTAACCATGCGATCTTAAGAAGAAGAATATTAGAGAATAAATAATGATATTGAGAAGGAGTGAGTTACAAAATTATAATATTGATCAAAGTATATTTTAAAATTTTTTATAATTTTTTTGAAATTTTTTAAGGATATTTTAATATTTTAAGGTATTATATAGTACGATAACGTAAAATTATATACTATTATTGAACGTGAGAATTAATTAAGTAAACAAATTAGTTATATAAGATGGTATCATATAAGTATGATTAAATTAACATATGAGTATGATAGTGCATGGTTGGTTGTGGGTTGAAGATGTTCAATAAGTTAAGGAATGAGTTGATTGTACAGTACAATTATGAAGTGTCGTATGATATGATCATGTAAGATAGAGAATGAACAAGGGATAACTATGAATATATACAAATAAATAATTGATAAATAATATAATATTGTATATATGAAGACATGAATATACAAGTATGATAAAATGTAAAATCTAATACTTTGTAGTACAAGCATGACAAAAAACATATTAATATGACAATTTGTAAGATCTATAATGTATAATATTATATAGTACTATAGAAGTATATCATAACACATGATTATGCAATGACAAAATGGAGTGGGTTTAATGTGAAATATTTGAGAAAAGATATCCTAAAATGATTATATAATATGATTTGTCTATCATATCAATATGATTAAGATGTAAGAGCATAAAATATCATTAATTATAAGTTGTAAGGGTTTATCGTACAGTATAATAGTGAGATAATAATATTATAATAAGAAGAAATAAATACATATTTAGATAAAAAATGAGAGAAACATATAGTATGAATCTAGTGATTATACTTGTACAAGTAATAAAAATTGAATAAAACTTAAACTAGGAATAACAAATGGCTAAAAAATATAACATAGGGGCAAGACTTTTGTAAATAAAATATTAGAAAGTAAAAAGACATTCACATGAAGGGATACAACTATTAAAAGTATTTGAAAAAGTAGGCATATAAAAAATCATAAAAACAAGTATAAATAAGATACTAGTCATGACATAAAGAGTTTTTTAGAGAATATAAAAGGTGTAGCACTAAACCATAGTTAATAAATAGAAAAAGTGAACAAGTAAAAGTATTTTAAAGAGATTTAGAAATGAGTTATATAAGAAAAAAAGGTAAAATTAAGAGAAAAAAACTCTTATGTGCTATAGCAACTAAGACTTATAGCAAAGATATGAGCCTTAATAAGAACCACTACTCAAATTTAAGTGATAAAAAACTTGTATATAGTGTATATGATTTCATGTGATATGTAATCATATGTTAAAATCCTCAAATGCTATGTGAAAAAATAAATAAAAATGCTTACAAAAACAAAATTTGTATATGATGCTTATGATTTGAATGATATATAATATTAGGTTAAAAATCTTAATAATATGTAAAAAAAGATAAATAAAAGATGTTTGTATAAGAAAAACTTGTACATGATGTATATGATTTCATATGATATATAATATTAGGGTAAAAGCATCAAATGATATGTAAAAAAGGATAAATAAAAAATGCTTTTGTAGAAAAACTTTTTCATGATATATATGATTTGTTGTACTATATATTATAGGTTAGAGGCCTAAATTGATATGAAAAAAATATTATATTTAAAATAAATGATGTTGTTACTATAATAATAGATTAATATGTATTATTTGTTATATTTTAGATATATGTTATGTCATATGTGTTAAAAGATAAAATGACTGATTAACAAATATTGATGATAAAATGATACAATATGTGCATGAGTTAAATGTTCAATGATGGTCCAAAGTAAACATACTATTAAAATAATATTTCTCTAAAAATAAGTGTTTTGCTATCCTGAATAATATTTTTTTTAAAATAAGACCACTACTTAAAATAATATTTCTTTAGGAGTATTGTGAAAGAGATGTTATTTGAAACCTAAAATAAATATTTTGGATTCACAAAAAGGAAAAAGAGTTAAAAAATTAATATAACTTAAAGAGAAGAGTTTCAAATGAATCTAAAAAAAGATAATATTTATTTTATTACTCTACATTATTATTGATGTAGATCATACATACAGTTGTTTAATAATATTTGTATTTTTTATATATATTTTTGTTATTGAATTTGTATATATTGACTCATGCTTATTTGGATTAATACTTTTTAAGTCAAAGAAAAATACTCCATAAGACTATTGAAATAAGATAAAAGTAATTAAAGATAGATAAAAATAAGTCTTATGATCAAAGACAGACTATTAAATTTTTTAGTAGAAGAACATGTATTCTTAAGAGCAAGCTCTATGATAGTAGTCAAATTTGGAAAAAAAAAGGTAAACTCAAACCAAGATACGTAGGACCTTTCTAAATAATTAAAAGAATTGGAAAAGCTGCATGTAGATTGGCCTTTCCTGTATAACTAGTAGGATTATATGATTTATTTCATGTGACAACATTAAAGAAGAATATGGTAGATCCTACTCACATAATTTAATAGCAACATCAAAGAGAGAGAGAAGCAGCTTGTGAAGATGAAGAAGAAATGAAGGAGAAGTATTCCTAACTAGTTTCATAAATAGGGAGCCACGTGAATCCAAAACACTATATTTTTTTAAAAATAATCATAGTTAAACTAACTTTAGATGCTATAATAAGCCTTAAATTTATATTAGAAGTTATTTAACATTCTTGCTCCAAAATCCCTAAGGTTTAGTCATCAGTGGTAGTCATTATCACCAGAAGTTTAAAAGATAATTCATGAGTAAAAAACTACTTGGAAACAAAGGAAGAACCTAATGGTCATCTTTAAAGTGAAACTTGAGTAAAAGATTATTTTGTTATAAATTTATGAAATTCACATTTTGTTTACATAAATTATTTTTTTGTTGCTCTGTATAAATATATTGAATGATATGAAATAACCATAAAAGGAATGATTTTAGATTCATTGTTGCGATGTTCAATTGAGAATTATGTTATTTGACTTTTCGTTATAATTTATTATGTGCATGGATAACAAGATCACATGATTTAATAATCATGATAAAAATAAATATAATCTTTATTTATATTTGATGAATTTTGCATGTTCATATGAAGTTAAAGTATGTTCATATAGTTATTCATTATTCTTATATATGGTTTGTCTGCATGTATTTAATTCAATGGAATAAGGCCTTATACACATGACATAAGAGTATCTCTCTTGATGGGATTGTGAAATTATTTGGTTACACTTTACATAAAGGAAAAGTCAATCTCCAATTGAGATCTTGAGGTAGTATGTCAACTACATAATGGTTAAGTCATTATCCATCTTGGATTATAATATATTATTATGCTCAATGATCAAATTAGAATAGGGTCCATATTAATTAAAAAGAAAAGGAAATAAAAAATATTTAGTAATCTTATATATTCTTATATGTTATGATTTCACATTATGTATTGATTCTAGTTATTGGTATTTCATATTATGTTTTTACTTCAGCTTTCATTTGTTGAGTGTCATGCTTATTCCATGTCATTATATTTTTTAGGCACACTCGACAATAACAAAGAGACTAAAAAAGATAGAGAGTAGTTGCTAGTTAATGAGATTTAGAGTTTACTTTTTAGTATATGTTACTTGTTATAAGTAGTACTTTCTTATATAAAAATTTTTGTATAATAATTTAATTTTATAAATATTTCACTTTTAAATTATGAATTTATATTTTCTTTTACACATGTGATGATGCTATATTGAGATATATTTAAAGATACAAAGTCATATTCCTAATTGTTATTCACTGGTTGGGTTTACTCTATCGACCTATTAGGGTGTAACAATTTTATGGTAATTGCACATGGTGTAAAAAGACTAGGAAGTGGGTGTAGAAAAAGTTAAAATTTGACAAGACAACCTAAGCGAGGAAACATAAGAGAATTTTGAGTGGTGATAAAGCCCAATTGAATTCAAATAATAAAAAAACTAAATTTTCTATACTTTTTCCTAACTGAAAGCATTGCCTTTATTTTCTACTAAAGTCAATCTTTAGCAACTCTTCTTTTTCTCTTTTTTGATTCCTATCCCTTCCTCTGACTATAGCAATGAATTTTAAGCTTCTATACAATTCTTTCTCTCCCTTTCTTACTATTTTTCCTTAATTTCCTCCAATCATGATTTTCTCCTTCCTCTCTTTTTTTTTTCTCTCTTCTTCTATTCCTTTGTTTTCTCTTTTACCTAAGTTTACTACCTCAACTAACCACAAAATCCCTCTTAATCTAATATATAGTGGTAAGGATTGGATTGCTAAATTAAAATTTTTCCCTCCAATAATTTGTTTGATTATATTTATTTATATTTTTAAAAATTTATAATTAATTATTTAAATATTAAAAAATTATGAACTTTATATTATTAGATTCTTTATGAAGAATTTTTTCAATGACATATTTAAATAAAATTTTAACATTCACTTAAAATTATGATAAATCTCCTAATTCAATATTAATTTAATAATATTTTAATGAATAACATAAAATTTTTAAAAGTTAATTTTATTTCATTAAAATAGCTCAAATATATTGAATTATTTTTAAGATTTATAACATATTAAATATAACAACATTTTAAGATGTTATAACATCTCAAGTTGGTATCACACCATATCTAAAATAAAACAAGATATCACACACCAAAAGTATTTATATAAATTTCGAAGGCCAAATAGCAAATATGGTTTTTTATGGAATAGTTGAATAGCCCTTCCCCTTCTTGGCTATGCACTTATAGGCTATAAAAACTTATGTTAAACTGTAACTATGATTTAGTAACCAAGGTCGCTCACCATTGACCAATTAGGTTATCACATTATATGGTTTTTTATTAGTTTCACTTGGCATTTTGGACCACATTATGTGCCCTTAGCCACCCTTATTTGATTAGATAATTGAACTAGGTGTATGAGCATGGCATGAATAAGTGTTGATTGTATAGGGTAATCTATAGTTTACATGGTATAATTTTGAAAAACAACCTAAGGCCTTGAGAAGCTCCAAATATTTTTAGAAATTGCCATAATTAACATGTGTCTAACTATACTAAATCTAAGATGACAAGATAAACTAATGCAAGTCTAAACCCCGATATCCCAAGTTTAATTGCATCTTAAGTATTGTGATAAAAAAATTGTTATTACCATATACATATCAATAAACATGCACTGAATAAATACTGTCAAAATTGAAATATTTGATTCTTTTTGCCAAAAAACATGATAACCAAATTTAGCCTATCTAATTTGTTTCACCGTTGCATTTTGGGAAAAAAAAGCACCTGACACCGTTAACGCTTCCTTACTTTGACGCCATCGGTTGACCCGAAACAGCTTCTTGCCGGTCCATATCTTTCACAGCTCACCGCTCAGCACAGCAGGGGAGTTCGCGGTCGCCGACGGCGACTGCCCACGCCTCCTAAGATGTCCGGAGAAGAATCTCCGGCACTTATCGCTGGCGATTCCTCTCTCTTCCTTGCCCGATTCCAATCGGATAACCCTCGGAGCTGGCAGGGATCGCCGAAAACCATTGTCTCCCCTTCCGTCTTATCTTCTTCCTTTGACGCCGTTGAAGGCGAACAGATCTTTTCTTCTCGATGTTTTGGTCTGTCGTGGGTCTGGGGTTCGGTTTTTGGTGTCTTGATGATGATATCGGCGCTCTCGGGGAACGATGTGAGGTTGAGCCAGAGCCATGGGTCGAGGAGCATGAAGGACGGAAGGTGGTGGAGGCGGCTGCGGCGGAGGACTCTGAAAGTTGTGTTATGGGCAGCGGTGGTGGGACTCTTCTTTCTGCTGAACTTGTTGATGTTTCGTAGGCTGCAGCATGGTCCCACTTCTCGCCGGGAGGTTTTGAGCGATGCCCTGAATACGACGTTGCAGGCATTACCAATGCCGCAGTTTGGGGTATGCTCTTCAACCTGAATTTCATAATTTCATTAAATGGGTAATTGAATGAATTACTTTTGTTTTTGGCAATTAAAGTGGCTTGTTTCGCTAAAGTGTGGTCTGTTTGCTTCCAGCATTTACTTTATATTATTTCATTGCTTAGTATGTATTTATTGGCTGCCTCGATCCTAATTGTTTGTCCTGAGCATTATTGGATTACTTACACATGATAATCTCATATTCCTTTATTTTCAACGTCAGCCAATTTTTTCTCTGACAAGTTTTCCGGCCATTACCACTAGTCATCTTTGGATCCCGCTTTAGTGGTGCTACAAATGCTATCCAAGGGATTCCCAAAGTCTCTATACAGATTAAACCCTTACGAAACTACTAAAAAATTCAAGAATCTTCAGTTGCTATAACTGTTATAATCATTGTAACTGAGTGTAAACAATTTTTCTGCCTAAGCTTGCATATAAATACCCCTGAGAAGGGATAGATGGAGGATCTTTTCTAGAGGGGATGGCTATTTTTTAGATTTGCCATTTCTACACGTTTGGACACTTGTCAGATCCTTTTGTGGAGGGAGTTCTTACTTGCCATGGGTTGTTTGCTTTCTCATGTTGTTTTGGTCTTTTCTTTCTCTTTTCATAGCCCTTAAGGTTTTATATATGGTTAAGTGGATTGGATCTTAATGTGCCATGTTGCATCATCTACTGCAACTGAAAATTCTTTACTTCCCAAATAAATGTTATGACAACAAGTTGGGAGATCAATAAAAATGTATTCATTGACTATCTTAAGTATAATCGTTTGTTCTAAGAATTTTTGTATTGTTGACACATTTTAGTTATAGATTTCATTAATTTTGATATCAGCTAGGTTTTTTAAGGCCCATCTAAGTTTTTTGAGATTTAGTAGTATTTTTCTACTAGCCTCTGATGCATTTCTTAAGCTATTTCTGAGCATTCTCTGATTGCCTTCTAGCATTCTCTGATAGGTCTCTTGGACAATTCCCTTAGTCGCCCGTAGGCTTCATTTGAGTGGTGGAATAGATTCCGACAGCACTTTTTGAGGTGTTCTCGAAGTCTACTTATGGATTGAGCCTTCAGAAAACTACCAGTAAACTCTAGAAGTTTTGGCCGTTGTAATTTTTTTAATTGTTTGAAACTAATTGCCACAAAATTTGTCTTCATGGGGGATAATTAGAATATCTTTTTATGGGGTAGTGGTGGGGGTTTTAGTTTATAGATTTGCCATTTTTGTATTTCAAACACTTGTTAGCTTCTTTTATAGAAAGTGAAACTTTGATCTATTGTGATCTTTCTTCTTGATCCCCATGCTACTTTTGGGCTTCTCTCTCTCTCTCTCTCTCTCTCTCTCTTCCTGGGTACATTCTAACAAAAAGGCATAAACCCAGCTAGCTTTACAAAAAAATACCTCAACAATGGATTCTAGACATTTTCAGTTGGAATTAGCTTCAATTATTGTGAACTGATTATTGTTGTGTTTCTCTTTCTGTGAATTAAGCTCTGGATCAGTAATTATGGTGTGAAAATAAAATCAAAAGGAATTATCTAGTAAGGAACAGAAAGTCTAACAAGCTTGAATTTACCTGCAATGCTTAGCAGTTACATTTGATTTGCAAGAATTTCCTTTTTCATATTCAGTTAGTGGAATGCCAGTGGACTTCTCGTTTTTTAAAAAAACCAACTAAATTTTCAAATAAGATGCATGAAGAATTACTTGCTAAACTTTATGGATAATTTGAGGCATGCTTCTTTTTCTCAATTACTACTGGCATTTTGGAAGGAAAAAGAAGTTCAATGGCATTCCTTAATTGTGCCGTTTTTTTTCATACTGTGGACATGTACTTAAAAATTGTTCGATTTGCTACAGTTGCACTTGTCCTTTTGATTATCTTGTTGCTACTTTTTCAGAGTAAACTAATTTTCGTGATCAAAACATAAAAACAATTATAAAATTGGCTGCTCTCTTTATTTTTATGCCATTCTGCAATACATGCAGGGTAAAAGGATTAGCTATGAAAAAGTTAGAATGCCTCGTCAAGTTATGTACTCCAGGCTTCTGACTTTGGCAACACATTCCCTTGCAGATGTAAGATTCAGCTAGACTTCAGCCTTAAATTTTTTATTCATCTTTTACTTTTAAATTTTATTAAAATTCCTTCTTGTGTTTGAAGACTATTTAAAATGAGATATTCAATGAAATTCTGTGCAGGCAAAATCAGAGCCTCGTGATTTGTGGAAAGAAACTTTAATGCCCTCCATTCCATGGAAACCTTGTGCTGATCAACGTAGTTGGGAGCCTAGTGGTACTGTTATATTGAATTCTATAGATAGTTACTTCTGTTTTCATTCATTTATTACAGAGAAAAAAGTTGCATTTTAGATCTTTACCTATAGTAGTTAACTTCTTGCATGCCAGCCCTGTAACTTTGTTCAAATTCTTGAAAGAGTATGCACGTCTAAAGCTTTTTTCCTGGAAAATTCCAGAAGGAACCAATGGCTACATTCTTGTCAGTGCAAATGGTGGCATAAGCCAACAAAGGGTAGCTGTAAGAGTCTATCTTTTAACTTTTTCTTTATATTAGAATTTCTTGTAGATTGTCAAGATTAAATTTATTTTGTAGATTTTAATAGTGCTTTTGGTATACCTTGGTTGAACTCTTATTTCTGAGTTTAACTAGCAAACGAAAATGTGTGACTTTTCCACACACAATAATATGCTAGTGGCCAGGTTGTCAACCATGTAATTTTTTTTTTAGGCAGTCTATGGAAAATTCTAGAAGGAACCAATGGCTACATCATTGAATTTTGTCATGTTATCTGATCTCTGGATATTATCAGGAAAATAATGCCTTTGAAAAAAGAGTTGAGGAGTTTGAAGTTTAATTGCAACTCTAAGTAGGTTGAAAACCATTAACGGAGTGTCTTGTCTCCTCAAGTTTTCGTTCCTCATGTTATTCTATAATTCTGAAATGAGCTATTCTTTGTAGGTAATTTGTAATAGTTCTCTTCGTTAAGTAGGTATCATTTCTATGAGCGGATAACAAAATTTGATTCTTTTTTTTTTTTTCATTCTGAACTTCCATTATTCGGCTAGTGAATAAATATGCTGAGTTTTCAAGGAGGATTTTATCTTTTCCATGTGGAAATTCGTTACTATTAAGTTGCTTTATAACAGCTTTTCCTGAATTCCAGACTCGTAGAATTTGTTTGTGATATTATCTTTGTTTTGTAGCTTTCAACTTTTTTTTAACTGTGCAAACAGATTTGCAATGCTGTTGCAATTGCGAGGCTACTTAATTCTACTCTAGTTCTACCACAGTTTCTCTACAGCAGTGTTTGGCAGGATTCAAGGTGATGTTTTTTTCTAAGTGCATTTGTTTTATATCCATTGTTTTGCTGCAATGCAAACTTTCTGTTTATATACTTTAGCAAGGTGTGAAGCCACTACAATATATGCTATACTTCATCTAAAATAGTGTCTTGAGAACCTGGATATCTGTAGTTATTCCCTAATAGCTTTGGATAAAATTAAAGATGATTATGATGTTCCACGATGTATTTTATGAGCAATCTTTTTAACAAGGTTGGGATGATTCGTATATGGAAATCCCTTGTTAATTTAGTGCAGCAGTCAGCTGTACATTATTGCATGGTCGCCAGCATCTCTTAGTTTTCTTTATGCAATTTTAAAATACTTGATTAAATAAAGATAAGTGTCGCTACACTTATTGAAGCCATTTAAGAAATAGGTTAAAAGAGAAGTTATGAATTTATATTATGTTTAGCTTTGCATTGGCTTAACAACATATCAGGTTGCATTTAGTTAACATTTGTTTTCAAACCTTTGGTTTTTGGAAGGCTTTACACCTCTTGGCTTTTTAAACATGATGAAGGGAATCTAACTTTACACAAGCTGATAATCAAAGATAGATAAAATGACTATGTATTAGTGAGAGAAATAAATATATGTTCATGGAAAAGAACTAATAATGGAAGCAAAGTAAATTTTATTTCTCCAAACCATGGGTTTTATAAATCTAATAACTGAAAATAACATAAATTGAACTAAAATAACAAAATAACATTCAATGAAAACATATCTCTAAGCAACATGATAATTATTGGAATAATGTATATACACACACACACACACACACACACATGCGCACATAACAACATGGAGTTTACAAATTAAACTAGTAAGTAAAATTCACTTAATGACACAAATTGGGATATGGATATATTTAATAAAATGATGCATAGTATGACTATACATAGTTGATAAATATGACATAATATATAACAGCCTTAAATGATCACTTGGCCTTGATCCATAGCATGACTAAATAGTAAAGATAAACATGCTATCATAAGTTATATATTCATAATTAATATTAACAACAAAATGGACATAAACAAGAACATGCAACATATAAATCACTACATCTTATGCTCGTTATAATCTTTATCAACTCATAATACCACTCATTTTGGCATATTATGGTCAATTGGAATTGAAAAGAAGATTGCCACCAACTTGAATTGGAAGAATTGTCCCTTTATGGGGTTGTTGACTTTGCTGGTCACATATATATTAGAAAGATATCACTAACAATCATATCTGATGTGTAATTACTCATACATATAATAAGCCACATAGCTATAATAAATAATATAATATTAATATTGACTATAGGTTTCACATGAATCCATATACAAATTAACGAGATCTAACAAGAAATGTAATCATTTAATAGGCATGGATAAGAATATAAATGTTGGATTTGTCTAAATCAATTAACATAGAGATGTCCCTTAACATTGAAGGAATGCTCATTTTCTATCAAGTAGGAAGTACCTATATTGAGATGTTAAAAAGGTATCCTCCTCCAAGATCCATAAAGCCATTTGAATTAAGTTTGACTTGAACAAACTGAATATAACATTTAGGTTGGCATAAAGTTGACAAAATAAGCTAACATTAATCTAATCTATTAAATTATTACTCTTTGACATTAGTAATATAATTGAATTATGTCAAAGTACATACAATGATAAGCACTCTTTTAAAATTTGTCATTTTGTTATTTTAACTAATTTTTGTTGAAGTACAATAAAAAATGCAGTTCTATCCTATGATTAGAAAAAGGAGGAAAAGAAGAATGAAAGAAAAGAGGGAAGAAAGGGAGTAAAGGGTAGGAGTAAGAGAAGGAGAAAAACTTATAGTGGCTGTGGTTGTTTTGATCACAATGGTAGAGATGAAGTCATTGATCTTAGTGCTTTGTTAGAGAGGGGTTGGGAGGTGGCAATAATGCCCTGTTCAAGTAATGATGCCAAAAATGATTTTGGTTACAAGGGAGAAGTGGTATAATAGGGTTGGGGGTTAAATATGTTCTCCCCCTTGCCAATTGGGAAGGACAATTCTACTTCCCAATCACAAAAGAGGAGGTGCAGGTGTGCGATTCCTATGCCCAAAACCTGGTCTGAATTTGTAATCCTGATTAGGTCATCAAAGAACTTCTTAAGGAGATTCCAAAATGGAGAGTTGAGTGGAGAAAATAGAACCATTTGATTTACCCATTAGATGTGGATCAGATTAGTCCATTTCCATGGTTCATATGATTTGTTATTAGATTGTTCTATCTTCATTTTGCAGTGGAGAAATTTTGGGTGATTGAAATGTTCTTTGAATGTAAGTCGATTAAATGATACCAAATTAAAATTTGTTGGAGATTCAAATCAGATTTAGAGTTTAGATTGGTTAGTCCAATGGCAAATTGGTCAATATGATTTTTTGTTAGACTATTGGACCTTCATTTCAAAGCATGCTTACATTGTGGAGATCGAAACATTTTATGAACATAATTGTTGGAAATTCAAATTAGATTTGTAGAGTTTATTTTGGGAGATAAATTTGAATTTAATCCGTTGGGATTAGATGGGAGTTATTAAGGTAGTTAGAGCTATGGAGGTGGTTAGAAACTAGAGTTTTGGGTATGTGGCCCCTTGGATTATAAAAGGATTGTTACGAAGATGATTTTATCATCTCATTCAATAAGAGACCATCTTAGAAAAAGAAAGTATTCTTTTGAGAGTTCTAGTGTCTATTATTATGATATCCACTTAGAAAAATTCTTTGAAATCTAGGGTTGAGGTCAATCTAGAAGGGGATGATTTTATCATCTCATCTAATAAGAGACTATCTTAGAAAAAGAAATTATTCTTTTGAGAGATCTAGTGTCTAGTATTATGATATCCACTTTGAGAAATCTTTTGAAATCTATGGTTAAGATCAATCTAGAAGGAGATTTTGTGATTGTCTTGGGCGAGGTCAAATTCTTGACCCAAGAGCTTAGAAGCATTAAGGGTGAAAGTGTATTTTCTATTTAGATAAAAAGAATTAGTTATTGAATCTAAAGAGTTGGTTAAAGTTTTTTTAATAATATTATTAGAGTTTTTCATATATTTTTTTAAGTGGTTTCTCTGTGTGTCTGCTAATTTAACCTTGTTCTTTTGTCATTGTAAGAAAAGAGAAATGAGGAGAAAGGATGGAGGACAACAACAAGAGACAAAGAATAGGGAAATTCGATTGATGGAGAATAAAACTACAACTATCTTACTACTTCGAGCATGGACAATAAATTTAGACTTTTTGAACTTGTGGCCAAGATTGAGATTCAAAATTGGTGAGGAAGGTTAATGCAGAGAAGATTAATACCTGGAAGGAGTAGATAGAGAAATTTTTCCATCTGTGTTTGTACAAGTTTCAACAAGGATTCTTTTGTAAGATTAAAACTTACCTTATCATGTGTTTGCATGATGGAATAGTCTTCTTCATTTTGGTGTTATAAAGGGTTGATCACCACAAAAAGGACATTTGAGAGTTTAAAAACTTCATTGTTGGAGAAGTTAGTTATTTGTTGTTGTTCATGTTTCTCTTTTCTTATTGGATGAAGGTAACCAACAATTTGAAGTAATTGGAGAGATTTGATCTCCAATTCCTATTAAAGTCTAGAATCATAAGGTTTTGCAAATTGGATAATGTCAAAAGGGCAGATAAGCCCAATTAATAGATTGTATTTTGGTGTCAAAGCATAACATGCTTGGAAAAAAGAGGAAAGGATTGAAAAGCAATTTGAAAAAGGGAAATAGATGATTGACGAAGGACTTACTATAATTTATGAATGGGAGAATCAACAAAATTTGGTGAAACAACAAATTTCTAAATTACTTGAAAAGATAAATATCCTGATGGGCTTGAAGAACCAATTCAACATGCTAACTATGCTAGAGAACCATCTAGAGGTAGGGTTTCATGAATTAGAAGGAAGATTTGGAATTATTCAAATTCGAGTTCAAATTTAAGAGTGATGATTGCCAAAGGTAGTGATAAACATTAATGGAGCATTGCATCATTGTTAACTCAATGACTAAAGCCATTCAAGGTGGGGACAAAAATTGATCTATTGATATATAGTGGAGAAGTTAATGCCAAGAAGTTGAACACTTCACTAAGAGTGATGATTGCCAAAGGTAGTGATAAACATTAATGGAGCATTGCATCATTGTTAACTCAATGACTAAAGCCATTCAAGGTGGGGACAAAAATTGATCTATTGATATATAGTGGAGAAGTTAATGCCAAGAAGTTGAACACTTCACTAGGATAATTGGAAACATAATTTCTCTTTTACATATATTCCAAACTCTTTTTACTCTGCTAGAATTATTGCACCATGTATTGGCTTGATAGAATGCTCAATTATGAACTAGATTGGCGATGTAATCACTTGGAGATTCAAGGAAATGGTTAAAGAATATTTCTATCTTATGGTAGCATATTTGAGGAGTGATAATGGAAATGACATAGTCTTGACATTGTCAAGGATGAACTATGTAAGAGTATACCATTGAATTTAGGTGACAAATTGTTAGAATTCCATTAAATGAGCTATAGACCTTGATGAAATCACTATCCCATAGCCACCGAATGCTATTTACTTTAAACTAGGCTAAACGTTTGCCATAGCCATTGAAAAGAAGGAATAAACTTAAGAAAAAAAATCCCCAAGACATGGAGGAAAACTAACAATAATGTAGAGAAGTGGAATAAGATGAAAGAAATTTGTTAATAAGAACAATTAACTATTATTATGGTCATAGCATTAACTTCTTCAACCACAAATTGGGAAGTTCTATGATCATTGTTATATCAAGATTCAAACTCAAGGCAAGTGTTGGAAAATTCATCCAAAGCAGTTTTTAGAAAATTTTAAGAAGAATGATACAGGAAAAGGCCACTGGGGGTGGACATATGCTTGAGACAATTGACAAGGCTAATGATAACCTATCCCTTGTGGGGAAATCAAAGACCAATAATCGTGAATCTCCCCCTTGAAGAAAAGAACTCTTCTTTGTTAGAATTCAAGTGAAGAGATGATAAATGCTATAAATTAACACTTGAAGTCAACAAAATTTTGTCTCGAGAGCCATCTAAAATAGTTTTGATGAAATTTTGATTAAAAAACCTGAATATAAAAGCAATGTAGATGGAAATTTACAATTACTTAAGTGTACATTAAGTGCACATTGATTAAGTACTTTGTGAAGGTCCTTCTTGACTTTTGTTAAGGTTTTTTAGATTCTTCTTATCTTTGGGATCAACATGTTGTATACTATTGATGTGTTTAATCATAGCAATTGATAATGAATAGAAAAATATATATATTGAATTGAGACATAGGGAAGAAACAAATGGATGTTGTAGCCTCTACCCAAGTAAAGAGACATGCAAATGTGGACCAAAGTTATTTATCATTGATTGAACAACTTAAGAAACCTAATGTAGGAGTCTTTGAGGCCAATGAAGAAGAAAAACTGTTCCATGATCTTGGCAATATATATTTTAAATTATTTGAGCCACAAGAGCTTCCGTCAGGAATACTTGGCAAGCATTAAATCATCTTGATGATTGATGCTTCATTAACTAATTTTGGGATGCATTGACACTATCATAGAGAACAAGGAAATTAATAAGCTAATTGGACAGTTGCTTGTGATTGAAGCATTGAAACTAATTAGTTTGCCATGTATTTCTCCAATTGTAATGCTATTAAAGAAGGATGGTGAATGGCATATGTGCATTGACTAAAAGCACTTAACAATATCACTATAAAAAGTTGGTAGTTTCTATCTCCTATCAAGGATTTACTTGATCAATTCTGCTATGTTAAAGTCTTCTCGAAGCTCAATTTAAAATCTGAATACTATCAATTGTGAATTCAAGAAGACAAGTAGAGAACATTTTCAAAACCTTACAAGGGTTATAAGAATGGTTAATGGTGCCATTATAATTATGCAATGCATTGACTACAATCATGAGATTGTTGAATGTTATCTTAACATTGTTCATTGAGAAGTTGGTGTTTGTGTATCTTGATGATATACTCATCTATAGTTGAAATATGAAAAAATAACTTGAACATATGAGAAATATATTCTCGAGGTTGCAAAAGAACCAACTTCGGCATAATTTGAACAAGAGTGAGTTTGAGAAAAAAACTCTCATACATTTGGGTTTCAGAGTTGGGAATGGAGAGCTTAATACCAACTTTGAGAAGATTAAAGTCATTCAAGATTGGTCAAGACCTTTAATTGTTATGAAAGTCAAAAACTCTATGGGAGTCTGACAACATGAGAAAATTTATCAAGAGATTCTCTAAGATAGTTGTATTTTAAGTTTTTTGACTCAAGTAAATAAAAAATTTGATTGAAAGGAAGTCTACAATAAGAAGCATACAATATTTAAAGAGCTATTACGTAACTTTAGTGGTCGTTTGAGCTAGAAGTTGATGACTTAAACTATGTCATAAGAGTTTTTTTGATGTGAGGAAGACCTATAACCTATATTATTCAGAGACGTTACAAAAGACATATGAAACTGTTTTAATCTATTGACAAGGAGTTGCCAGTTTTATATTAAGCAGTAAAGCATTGGTGATTAGTCTCCTTAAAATTGATACAATACAATACTTGTATTTAGATCATCAACCTCTTGAATATCTCCAAACAAATAAAGCAAATGCCTTAGTTGAAGTAGTTGAACCTTATCATTAAATACAAGAAGGGTAGTCTAAAAACACTAGTAATTATGTTCTCATGATCACAATTTATTGCTCTTTGTTTATCTATTATGAAGTGGATTCAACAAGATTTGCAACAATACATTCATTTTTCAAAGTTCACAAGAACTTAAAAAAAAGAAATTTGATTGGGTATGCTCTTCATGATGGATTACTATATAATCGTTGTCAACCTTTTATATCTCTAGATGGAGATATCGTGAGATGTATCTATGAAGTACCTTGAAATTCTATACTCTTCAAGTTAAGAAAGTACACACAGAATGTATAGAGGCATGTTTATTTCCCTCAAATACAAGTTGACATGGAGAAATATATTCGAGGATGTATATTATGTTGCTTCTCAAAGACTGTCAACCAAAAAAGGTTTTGCCTATGTCTTCTAAAGTCAACAAGACCTTGTGAAAGTATCTTGATAAATTTTATATACAGTTTATCGACAATAAAGCAGGGAAATAACTATGTGTTTTTGGATAGATTCCTGAAGATAGATGTTCTTATGTCATGTCGAAAACATGCACTATAGATTTGGACAATTCAAGGATACCTCTCAAGCCTTTTCTTGTTGTATCACTCATCTCATGATCCTTCTATATCAATGTCTTGAGGTCTTGAGGAGATTTATCATAAACTTTTCTTGATTCAGCTCTTTCTCCTCACTGGATTGCTTAACTAGTGTTGGATATTGCACTTCATGACTTGAGCTTCACTTTTCATTGGTTGTAAAAACTGCCTGATGGCTATTCTTTATTTCTCCAAGCTTTAGTTGCTTCTTGGGGTCATCAACTTGTGGCCTGATTTTAGTTTCTTAAGGGCTATAGGTTTTTGTTGAGGCCATATATTCAAGGTCATATACATGTCATGGGTGGAACTTGCTATTTCAACTATCATATGAATGATCCTCTTAGTTCATCTTCAAATCATGATCATTCTTTAGTTTATTCAATTCCCTTTGAATTTAGTTTTCATGGCCTCTTGACATGGTTCGATACTCAAGTTGTCAATTCCTTCATGGCTTGATCTATAACTCTTGTTTTATGAATTTTGCTTATTTAGCTGCCTCCTTGATGGGACTTCTACTTGGTCAACTTTGTCATCTTTTGGGCTTGGCTATTTTGGCTTCTATGCCTTTCTTGGTGTGATTCTTTAGCTGCTATATTGGTGGGACTTCTTGTTAGCTACATCATCTTTTCAGCTTCTACCCTTTTGGCTACTTATCCCTAATAGCTTTTGCTGTTATGTTTCTTTCTCATACCTTGGAATATCTTGGTCTAATTGACCTCATGCATCATCTCTCAATATGACAATCGTGGAAGAAGATCTAGTCTTATAGATCATTTGTCTCTTATTTTTGGCTATTCAAATCTAACAAATCTCTAACTCTAGAATATATTTGTTTGTATTTGTTTATAGGTGTGTCTACACACACAGACATATATATTATATATAAAACAAAAATATATGCTTATGATAAAGAGATGTATTTGAGACATGAGAAAAGAAGATTGGCTTGAATTGGTATTTGATACAATTGATTATCAAATAACTCTAATCAAATATATATATATTTGTACTATATATAAACACATAAATTTTCTTATAGATAGACAGATGTATTTGA
The DNA here is from genome assembly GCA_023846275.1 of Vanilla planifolia. Lineage (NCBI taxonomy): Eukaryota > Viridiplantae > Streptophyta > Magnoliopsida > Asparagales > Orchidaceae > Vanilla > Vanilla planifolia. Next base: position 9,919,981 of record CM043873.1, on the reverse strand, counting down.
GACATAAAAAAAGATGAGTTATTTTTAAAAAAAAAAGAAAAAAAAGATTGGCTTGAATTGATATTTTGATGCAATTGTTCATTCATTTATGTTTCTTGCTTTTGTTATCCATATCTTTCCAAAGTTCGACCTTGTTACTCGAGATCCTAGATGTTATGGTTCCACTCAACCTTGGCCGAATTCAATTGGTTTGGGTCAAGTCTAAATCAAGGTCAATTCATTCCAAACTCAACTTGTTTTAAGCTTAAATTTAGACGTGAAATTAATATGATATGAAATAATATTCCTAATTGTATTTACCAGTTAATGATGTGTTTGGGGAACTTAAGTGCTTGATTCAAATTACTAAGAGACTTGGTGGTAGAAAAGAAGTGTCCAATAATGTTAAAAAGAAGAATGCATATAAAATGTGGCTTGCTTGTATGAATGCAAAAACTTGGGAATGATGTAAAAATAGTTTGATAAGAGACTAAAAACATTAATAATATGAAGAAAGCAGCATTTGTGGATTTATTTAAATACAAAAATGGATATTAAAGAGAAACATGAATGATGATTAATGATAATGAGAATTTTAATTTTTGATATATAATTTAATTTTATAAGTTCTTAAAAAATTACAATAAGGTGATTGATTTGGAAAGCTTAGTTGTTTGAAATAATTTTTTTTCCAAAAAATATAAAATGGAAGCATAAGAAAGACATGAAGATCATGAAATATGGGAAACTAATAGGCTCAAATTTCATTCCTATAAATTTTATGAAAATGTATAGGAGAAGAAAATATTTTCTAACTTACCAAATTATTAATATTATTTCGAAGGCTAAAATTATGTCATTCAAGCTGAGGAAAAGTTTGATACCTGTACGTAAGAATAAAGAGAATTTTCATAAATATGCAAATTATTGAGAGTAGATTAATGGGCTATTCTTGAGCAAGATTTTTTAACATATTTTATGGTATGAGACCAATAATAATAACTTTGAATGAACTTATTTTTATTGATCATCAAAGCAATATACTTATTAAGAAAATTAGTGGAGAAGTTTACTAAAAACAAAGAAAAACTTCACCCAATTTTTATTGATTTAGAAATGGCTTTTGAGAAGTTTTTTGAAAGGACTTTGAGAAATGAAAAGAGTTTCTCTTGTATTGAATTTATTAAATACATGTATAATAGATTAATCACTTGTATATACATCTAAGGAGGGTTAACTAAGAATTTTGTACTAATGGTTGGGTTTTCTGAAAGCTTTGCTTTAAATCATTATATTTTTGCATAAGTTATGGATGTTATTAATTGTTAAATTCAAAATGAAGCATTAAGATATATATATTTTTATGGTAATAATTTACTTATGAATAATACTTGTAAATGAAATAAAGCAAAGTTGGAGTTACGAAGAATAACATTGAAGCTTAAGAAATTTTGTCCTAATAAATCTAAAATTGAATATATAAAATAAAAGTTTAGTTAAGATGCTTAGTTCGTTTTGAGATTACAACTATGATCATAAGACATTAAAAATTAAGAGATTTCATTATCTTTAATTGATACTATAAAATTATGAATGACTTTGGGAATGATAGGATCTAATTTGATTAGATGAGATAAATAATTGATTTTAGTATATTGTGTTTTCAAATATTCTATTCAAGATTAAATATAAGTTTTTTAAGGATATAATAATGCCCATAGTTTTATATGGTTTTAAATATTAGCCCATAAAGTATAAATGCACATGTTGAATGAGTGTTGTAGAGATAAAATTAAGATGAATGAGTGAATAGATGCAAAATAGTATAATTCAAAATAAGTGCATATGAAAGAAGTCTGGTGTAACATTGATTAAGGATAAACCTTTGGAGAGTCTTTTTAAAAGGTTTAACTTGATAAATATAAACTAATTAATGCTATTTCTTGGAGATGTGAGTTATCGAGATTTTCTCTTATGAATAGAAGAGAAAGACCAAAGAAGAAGTGACAAGAAAATACCCAAAAGGACTTGAAATGCTTGAATCTAAAGGAAAAGCTTTTAATGGATAAAGCACAATTGCATTGAGACTTCATATAGCCATTACTATTTTGTGGGATGAAGTCTTCTTTTGCTTGTTGTAATAGTTAGAATGTATAAAAGATATTTTTTTATTTTGTTGCAATTCTTGTATTGATATGTTAAAATTAAAGCTCTTTTAAGGATTCCTGAATGAAACATCTTCCTTTGTTGGCTAAAGAAAGATCCAAAGCATGTGTAAGTGGTGGCTAATCTACTGGTCATATTAATGTATACTAATAAAATGAGCAAGAATTCAACAGTTTGTATTGAGATCTTCTAAAAAAGTTTAATATCCACAACTGCAAACATTTATATATTGTCACATAGATTTTGTACTTATATTGAACATTTACATAGATAGTTTAGAACTAGAAATGACAATTTGTATTTTATCTTAGCCAGTTCAGCGATATATATAATGCGGAGCATTTTATCAATCACCTAAAAGATGATATCAAAATTGTAAAGGAGCTGCCCGTGGAGTTGCAGTCGTTAGACTTGGAGGCTATAGGTAGTCTTGTAAGTTCACATCTCAAAAGACAGATTCTGTGCAACCATCCATTAAAAATGCTTTAATAATATATGGCAATGGGATTTTATCAGATGACAGATGCTGAAATCAAGAAAGAAGAAAAGCCAAGTTTTTATGTCAAAAAGATTTTACCTGTCCTGCTGAAAAACAAGGTGGTTCACCTTACTGGATTTGGGAATCGTTTAGCTTTTGATCCTATACCATTTAATTTGCAGGTATGTTACTAAATGATGTGGGCTCCCTACATTGAACTTTGGATATACATAAAGTTTTTTTTTGTGTGCTTCATGTACAAAATCTAATCCTTATCATCTACTTAAATGCACATTTAAGACTTGTCTTAGTACTCCACTCCAGACTAAACCATGTTTTGGTAGTGCAAATTGAGTTATGCATGGCACTTTTACCTGAGGTTGTAAACCTAATTCAGTGGAACCCATTATTCATCAACATTATCTTTTGGAATAATTTTACTTCATTTATTTAAAAGCATATGTAAGTAAAACTGCCTGTCTTATCACTCTAGATTGACTTTATTTTTATGTAGTACATATGAACAACTCATTCCACTTTCAAGTAATGAATACCTAATTCGAGTGAAACCCATTATGCATGAATTTGTTTTATACTTGTACTTGCATTTGTAATTCAAATCATACTTTTATCTCTCCTAACTATGTGCATAAATCTTTAGAATTTCATAATGCGAATTGACAATAAAGTTAGAATTCTATTGGGTTTAACTTCCAAAATCACATTGGGAATTCACCAGAACAACAATATTGCCTTTTTATGAAAATTCACCATTATGCAATGAAAAGACCAGATCTAAGAGTCTGTGTGAGTAAGCATTGTAGGGAAAAAAAGAAAGAGCTCAAGAAGAAAAACAAATTAAGAATTATGTGGAAAACCCAAAGGGAAACTCACAATTACACTAGGATATCTTTCACTATTAAATTAGGATTCACAAGTTGAATGCCAGATGATGGCTCTTCCTCTCAAACCTCAAGCATTATTAGATTTTTAGATTACAAGTATTTCTCGAAGATCAAAACTTTACAGTCACTATTTATATCAAATTTTGGCTCAAGAAGATTATATCACCATTATCTTGATTAGAAGCCTTGATTTATAATGCTTGAGAGCATCATTTGATCTCATGATTGTACAATTTGATTAGACGTTGTCTATAATTTAATAGTGTAATGCAACGTTGTTCCTTGCCAATCTCTAATAGAGAAATTCTTCATTCAGATCATCAACTTACTAGATTTAGAGATTGGTATATATCAGCCTTGGTGGTATAAAGTGAGAGTTTTTGAAGTTCTAAAATTGAACTGATTGCAACCTTATGTGTAGTAATCGAATAACATGAGACTACTTTCATTGCCTTGATGTGCCTCTAAATATCCCTGCTAGGTGATTTCATTCTTCATGCTTCATGAAACGTAAAGTCATGTTAATAACTTTCTGATGCTTGAGCAACTACTTGCAACTTCCCAATGCATAGGCAATATCTAGACCTATGCACCCATGGCATGCAGTAGGCTAGTATACAGATTTGGGCCTTGACTTGGATAATAGGAAAAGCTTCTTAGGTTATGTTTTTACCTTAGAACTCTTATCAATTTGGCATTAAGATTTTTGTTCTTCATGAAACATAATATTATATTTGTTGTGCCTTTAAAATACATGAGTGACTGCTTAACAATTTCTTAATGCATTAAGCCTCTACCTGTTATATATTTATCTGCTCACAACTTCTACTACATAGGCAATAGCTAGACTTATGCACGATATAGCAATACATAAAACAACCTTCTACTAATGCATGAGGTATTTTTGCCATGTGTTCTTGCCTCTCATTTATCTTTGGCAATTGCTCTGTGGATAGTTTAAAATGTCCAACCAATGGAGTACTCCTGAACTTTGCATCTTTTACTTCAAATCTAAGACTTTCATGTACTTCTGTTGAGATAATTTGATAGCTTTCCAATTTATACCTTGTGATTTTCATTCCAAGAATTTGATTTCCTGCTCTCATGTCTTTCATATCAAGCACTTCAAACAATTGCTTTTCTAGCCTGCAAATCTCTTTCTTGTTAGCACGTAGTCAATAACTTCATTCCCATAAAAATAGCAAACTTTTAGTACCGCTCTCTTAGTGTTTGTGTTTGACCATATAGACTATTTTTGAGTTTGCATCCTTGCTAATTTTTTGAAATTTTTTGGTTGCGCTATGTGAATTTCTTCTTTCAAATCAGCTTGGAAAAAAGTATTTTATATATCTAATTGCTGTAGGTACAAATCCTTAGCAACAAATAGTATTCAATTTAATGATAGGTAAGAATATTTTAATATAATCAATACCTTTCTTCTTCTAGAAGTTTGTTACTATCAATCTTACTTTGTATCGTTTGTTATCATTAGCTTCTTTAATTTTGTATATTTATTTGCTTTGGAGAGTTCACTTACCATTTGGTGGTGGAGATAATTCTCAATTTTTGTAATTGCACGAGTCAAACCCTTTTTGATTGGCCAACTTTCACTTGACGGAAGTGTAGTGTTCTAATTCAGTAGAACATCCAAAAATAGAAAACATAAAGACGAAAAATATCTCTATATAATCTTAAGAGCCTACTAGATCTCTTTAAAGTGGGTTTATGAGTTACAATTATTCTAGATAAGTTTGTAGAATCAACAGTAAAAGGTTCAAACCCTTCAAATAAGATTCTTTTGGAAGCTTTCTCTAACTTGATCTCCTTTTACCTTTTGGTACTCTCTGCTAGATTCTAACGTAAAATTTATCCTTACTCTATTTTTGTAAAAAAGTAGCTTCATTTGTTTTAACTATTATTCTATATTGTTCATTCCATAATTCATAACTATTGTCATGTCCATTAAAATAACATCTCAATTTTTTGGCTTCTGCTTTGTCTTTTTATTAGCATTCACATTCACAAGAGAAAGACTACAACAAACATGCAAATGAGAGAGATTTATCTTTTTTCTTATCTACTTTTCTTGTACAAATTTGAAATTTAGTAAAACTAAATGTGTTTTATTGAGTAGATAAACCACTATATTAATGACATCTACCCAAATGCATATGGGCAATCCGATATAGAGTCTTATGCTTGTAGCATATTCGTTGAGAGTTCAATTCATCTTTTCTTCCGATATAGAGTCTTATGCTTGTAGCATATTCGTTGAGAGTTCAATTCATCTTTTCTTTTATTCCATTTAATCAAGGCTTATTTGTATTATTTTAACAATTTTTATATTGTGATTTTCAAAGAAATCCTTGAACCCTTGCTATTATACTCACCAAACATTTTACTTTCAAACTAGTTTTTAGCTTCTATCTCAAACTTTTACTTTTTAAAAGTAAGGAAAAAATCATATTTATTCTTCACAAAGTAAACCCATATATTTTTAATATTAAGATAATACCAAGATCATCTAAGAAAATTTATTATTGTTAGATCCCAAATATCTATGTGAATCAGCTCCAATTTATCTTTTGTTTTCATTTACTTTTAAAGAAGCTAACTAATTTTTTTTTTCTTATAGTATAATCTTCTTAAAAGATCAATACAATACACTCATACACTTAGTTTAGGCAATAAATCCTTTGTTCTTTCTTAATTATATGATAGAGTCTACAATACCATAATTTGCGTGCCTCTCAGTGTATGAAATAGTTAAGCTGAAATAGTTAAGCCTTTGGTCATATTTGAAGTATCCATATTTTTTTGGTTAGAACCATAACCCCTTTTATATAACTCCAAGAACTATCCTTAAATTTAGTATTGTAACATGTGTTATATATCTAATAGAAATTAAATTTCCTTTTAGTCTATGAATATATCTTACATTCTCTAACTTTTAAAGCGTTTCATTAACTCGCTTAATCTATTCATCACTATTTTGTGCAATCCCCTCAAGTTCATCTTAAGCCTTAAATGTCTTTCAAAATTTTTGTTACAATGCAGTTCTACAATGGCTCTTTGTACGAGGTTGAGTGAAAATTGTTTGAATCTAATATCCAAGAATCAATAGAGTTGTCAATGTTCAAGGATAATCCACATTGTAAATTCCTTATAATAGTAATATTTCTAGACTTCACCTTATTTTAGTTTTTTCTTGTTTTTTGGCCTTGCAATCTTTCCTTAAATGGCCCTGAGCGTAGTTCAACATCTAAATTCACTACAAGTTTTCATTTGCTTCTTTGGACTTCAGCTTGTTGTCTTGACCTCCGACTTTTATTATCTTTAATAATCAATTCTACTCAAAGATTCACCAACTTCTCTCCTGTGAATCCCATGCTAAGGATCAAATGACAAACTTTTTAAAGCCTCAATTTTTTCTGACCATATGAATTGCTCAACACAATTACAATTGAATGATCAGATTAGTACTTCAATGCTTGAAATATTCCTTTATCACTATCATCAAATCTCTTGATCAAATGATTCAACCAGGTTCTGATCTTCAACTCTTTGAATATTACTTCTTGTTGCTATCATTCTTTATCCACTCATAACCTAGAAAAGTTGCCAATCTAAATGCCTAATGGATGATTTGAAGTCACCTTGCATGGTTTGATGTTCCTATTAGACAATCAATCACCTGTAATAAAAAATCATGGAAAAGATAATTCACCTCTTTCTTACCCCTATTTTTTAAGCCAATTGATTTAGATTATTCAATGAAGATTTCCATGCTCATAAATTGATTTGCTACAAGTGTCTTTGTGAATATACTTACTATTTTACATGATAATATTTATTGGTCTTCATAGGAAGAGATGGTAACTATTTTTAGTTTAACCATGTGAAAGCGAAATCTCAATTATAGAAAACAAAGCTTGAGATGGTGTTTTGATCATTCATATCACTTGATCACTATTTGAAAACTCGTAATAAAAAATATTGGAAGATGAGTGATGTAGCCTGTGAGGGATAATTCATTGGGTATATCATAGAATTCTTTTGATGTCTTTCTCATTTGGTATTTGGCTGCTCTATGCGTTGATCGATCAGCCTTCAACTCCATAAGGTACATCTAGTTTGTTAAGAACCTTAACCTTACATTTAAGCTTTTATAGTGTAAAATTTTTTCCATTAGGTTGTGATTGCTTTTTTTCATGTTGATCATTGTGCTTATTGGATTGCAATCTTCCATCTTGAACTTGAGAATTTCCTTTACATAATCTACTATGGGAACAAATATTCCTTCTGATATGCCTCACAATGAACATAGTGCTTATTGGATTGCAATGCTTTATCTTGAACTTCTAAAGCACTTACTTTGCATAAGCTTCTATAGATACAAATGTACCTTCCAATGTTTCCTTCACTTCCATGTAAAAGAACTAATTCATGAGTTGCATAATTAGTTCATGCTTTGGATCCATTTGTGTCATGGCCACATGATTGGCCCTAAAAATTTTTGGTAGCATGATGACTACAAGGGATGATTTTTTCAATTTACATGATCGCTTATAAAACTAAATATCTATGAATTTAAGACATAATTAGTACAAGAACTACACCGAATACATGTACACTATTAAACCAAACTTAAACACTAAATGATGTGAGAAATTGAATCAATCTATTAGTGAAATATATTAACAAAATAATGAATCAACTCAAGTAACATGAGTAAACTATCCTCCATGATGTTGCCATAGGCTTCATAAGTTTATCTTCAAAATAAAAAAAATAAATGTGTGAGTCTATAGACTCATCTATGCTTTGAAGGAGCCATATCTACAATGTTACATAATCTAAAAATCAAATAATGTGTGAACACCATTTTCATAAGATCAGTGACAATTTGAATCCAAAAAAGAGAGTTGGTAGGGGAGAAGTTTATTGGGACAGTGGCCTAAAGGTGGAATTGTTATTGAGTTGGAGAGTTATAGACATGAATAGTCTCATTTCAGAACAAAAAAGAATGCTTTTAGGATATATATTCTTGATTATAGCTTTAAAATGTCAGTTTCTTTTAGGGATAAATTTGTAAAATCAATATTAAATGGCCAAAGTACATAATATCTTGATCTTCAAACTCAAGCAAAGACATAATAATTTAACTATGATATCTCTCAAAATATGATAGTTTAAGGATAAGTCAAGTGAAAATTGGTTGGCTTATGATACTTGGAACCAAAGAGGGTGCGAATAGCTAGGGTTAAGGGTCATTATGGTACCAAAGGTAAACTGATTGCTAATATTGAAGATTACAAAGATGAATAGTTTTACATTAGAAAGAGAGGAAATGTTACTAGACAATAAATGTAAGATTATGATTTTAATGTCGATGTCTTGTAATAGTAAATCGTGATGTTAATATTGTAAATCCGAAGTAGACGATGGATCGACATCTTGGATCAAGTTATTACAACGCTATTGGTCAACTGTTAGTAAAAAAATTTTAACATGAAAACATTACTCTAGGCATGAAAGTGTGCTATTAATTTGAATGAAAATGTAACTTTTTCAAAGCATATTATCACCAACCATTTTCTATTTCAAGAAATATTATGCATCTAGTTGATTTAATGAAATAAATTTGTGAAATCAATTTAAGATGGCCAAAGTACATAATATCTTGATCTTTTAACTCAAGTAAAAACAATAAGTTAACTATGATATCTCTCAAAATACGGTATTTTAAGGATGAGTCAGGTGAAAATTGGTAGGCTTATGATACTTGGAACCAAAAAGGGTGCAAATAGTTGGGGTTAAGGGCCATTATGGTGCTAAAGGTAAAACTGATTGCTAAGAAGATTACTATTATGTATTGTTCTACATCAAAAAGAGAGGAAATGTTACTAGACAATATATATAAGATTATGATTTTAATGTCGATGTCTTTTAATAGTAAATCGTGATGTTAATATTGGAAAGCTGAAGTAGACAATAGATTGACATCTTGGGTCAAGTTATTACAAGGCTATTGGTTAACTCTCAAAGTAAAAAATGTTAACATGAAAAAATTACTCTAGACATGAAAGTGTGCTATTAATTTGATTGAAAAAATAACTTTTTCAAAGCAAATTATCACCGGCCATTTTCTATTTCAAGAAATATTATGCATCTAGTTGATTTAATGAAACAAATGTCAATATCTAATCAACAAGGATAATGGACAAATTGAGTATCAAAATGAAAATAAAACCAATCAAGCTAAATAAGAGAGGTATCAATAATTTGTTTAAAACATGATTATACTATAATTAATTCCAAATCAATATTATTAAACAAGCCTAATCAATAACATAAAAAATGAATTATCATAGATCTTATGGCTTTTGTTTACCAACCATTAATTGATGCTAATAATGAATCAAAATAGAATCCATGGTCACCATAAAAGCAAAAAGGGCTTCTCTTGAAGCCTTGAATTATAATAGCATCCATATTTCCACATATCGAGTAAAAGAAATGAAGTAATGGCTGATGTTGGTTGATTCTTTGTTGATTTAGTCAAGATCTCCAAAACCACATCTAGAATAAATTTGTTGTCCAATTGTACAAATTTTTTTTGTATACATAGATGATGTAAGGTTAGCATGACTAGCAGGATGACATAGGTCATTCACTGTGTCGATTAGTCATGGTGGCACTCCGATGATAGATGCATGCTGTAACCCCTTTTTGTTTTTCTTCCACTTAGACACCACGACATTCCCGCAAGTCAACGGCGAACCACACCCCGTCTTCTCTCCCATTGTCATAGTTTGTACTCACTACACGGTTTGCTGAGTTTTCCTCGTATCTTGCTCTATACCTTAGGTTTGTTCAAACATCTTCCTTTCTTTCACGGGATTGTCATCGACTACGAGGCTATCAACGATCAATTGATTTGTCGTCGACATCTCTCTCCGGGTCGTGTCTTTCTTATTGGGTTGTAGATTTCCCACCGATTCGTGGATTTCTCACCAAGTCGGCTCCTTGTCGTTGGAGTCTTGCTGTCGTGTGCTACGAGCTGTGATGGCTGATCCTCCCTCTTCGGTTTTTGTTCCATTCTTTTCAGTCACCCCGTTTTCTTCTACTTTTGTTCTACTCCAATTTCTCTCGGTTCAGCTTTTGTAGCATTTTTTTTCGCTCAAGTAGTTAAGGGAGCCATGACCCCTCTTTTTCTCCAACTATAGTTTTTAGCAGCCTTGCCAGAGGGTTTGTAGAATTCACGATAATCTTTTTCAAACATCATTCATTCAGTTATATCCCAAACATTCTACCATTATTGATCTTTTGGATATCAATCACATCTTCATCATAGATCAACCATCTATTGTAACGGACATCACCACTTACAAAATCAAGATAACAATTATTTTCTTTGAGGATGATGAATTTGTTTTATGGCCTTTTCAGGTTTGTTTTGATAGGAAAATTCTCTTCAAGACACCCTAAAATAGGGTCTTTGCAAAAAGGTTCTTCAACAATTGAGTCTGTAGGTTGTTTCTCAATTCTTAGACTTTAGGCATACTTCAATTCAGTTTGAACAAGATTTCCTTAGGTATTGGTTGCATACAATTTGAATCTTTCTTAGCTTCCTTATGAGAATGTTCAATTGATCCACTTTTTTCTCCATTGAGTTCAATATCTAGTTATGCCTATTTGAATCCTACTTTCTCATTTGTTAGTGCACTTCTTCAGCAAGGGTCTACTATTCTTTATAGGCTGACTTATTGGGAAACTTCTTAAGATTGATGCAACAATGGTTTCCCTTGCTTGATCCAATATTGCAAGGATATGTGTGAAAATAAATCTCTTGAATGAACTGTCAAATAAAGTATAAATAGATAATAGTTTAGTTGATGTTTGGAAAAATATTGAATACAAAAATCTCTCTGATTTTTATTCTCTATACACATGCTCAATCACAAGGAATTAACTTGTTGTTTGAACCTTGAGGAAGTCCATAGGAATCAGCAAACTAGTGTGAATTACATGACAAAAAATTAGAAAATCTAGAAATAAAAGCCTTAGCCTAGGCAATTATATGCAAAAGGAGCAGATTTATAATCAAGCTTATCTGATATTGCTAATCCTTAGATCACTTCTAGGGTACCACTATTTCAATTCTTGTCTCTATTGTTGTTATCTCTGTTGACCAAATCACTGCCTTTAATGCCTTTGTTGATCGTATGATTACCAAGTCTAGCAATTTAGATTTTATTTCTTATATATTAGATTCTCCTCAGAGAGTTGGCTTCTCTTACTATGGTAACATCTTTATCAGACAAAATCTCATCTATCTCCCCACCCACATTGAACTCCTAGTCGGTGTAGTACCATTAAGTGAGCGTATAGTAGAAGCATTTCATTTGAACCTCGTCACAAAGTTTCATGATGTTTATAATAAATATATGGCAATTGATCATAATAAAGAGAACAAATGACTCAAAAAATTCTCTAAAAAACTTTTCCTTAAATTACTTGTAGAAGGATTCTCTTTGTCAGGTCCTCACTATGATGCAATCGTTTTCGAAAATACTTGGTTTTTTTAGATTTTCCTGATGATTACCTTACAATAGTTAGAGTAGTCAAACATCTCCAAATTCATCGATACAATTATAAAAGAAAAAAAAGGAAAGCCTAGTAGGATTAAACACTAATATTTACTTTTTTTTATTAGTATTTTGATAGATTGTTTATTTTGGTTGTTATAGGTTTAACTTATTTATGCATCATATATTGTATCATTTATACCTTATTGGGTGTAAAATAAAATTAAGCTTTTATTTAAAAAAAAGAAAAAAAAATTAACGTGATTAAGACTTCACAAAAATTTTAATGATAAGCAACAATAAAATAAGAAATATAGTGTTCAAAATTTTCATAGATTTTAAATTTAAATGCATGGATTAAATTTTAACATTCTTTGGTTATGCTTATGAATTTCTTAATCCACAATCATGGAGGTGGTGTGGGTCAATGCGACAATGGAGATGGAAAATGCGATGGTGACAAGATTTATTTTTAAGGCATAATTCAAAAAAGGTGGTGGTAGAAATGGACTTCAAGGATGCTACTAGCAATATTCATGGAGCAAAGAGATAAAATGATAGAACATATAATTTGGTTGCTGCATGTGATGATGTTGTTTGCTTCAGCTTTAAGATGCCATAGAACAAGCAAATTTGGTTACTTTCAATGCCATTAGTTTGCCTACCTCTTCATAGTTGTCTTTGCTGTGATCTTCATGACTTGGTGCTCTCAATGGAGCATAATAATGTTTAGAAACTATTTTCAACATGCATTAATAATTTTTTGAAATTTTAATTAATTTTTTAACTTGTTTTGGAATGCATTTTTAAATATATATTTTTAGTTTTTATTTGTTACTAAAATGTATAATTTAGATAGTTTTATTCTGTATAATTTTTTTATTTTTGACACATTTTATAGATACCTATCAAATATACAAGTGACATTATATTTTATTGGCAATATGAATAAAACAAATTCATTCAACTTGCACCATTAGATGAATATATTGAATAATAGAATTTGTAAATCATACTTCAAATATTTACAAATAGCTCTATAAATCATAATTTTACATAAAAAGATTTGGCAATTGTGTCATTTCAAAAACATTTTCACATAATACATTATTAAAAATAGTAATACTTTATGCAATTATTCATCAAGCAAAAAACAATCCAAAAAGAGAGAAAGTAATGATGCATTATGAAAAATGGTTTAGGTGGTTACAACCTTTGATCAAAACAACACAAAGATTAAAATTAAAAGTAGCTTAAGAAAACAGTTACAATCATATTTCTAATTGTACAGCTCTGTCAAATCTTATTTTTGCATAAATATGTGCCATAACAGTATTTATGGAAGAATGCTTTCACCGATTATGTTATTTGTAATATGAACACTTTGAGAATAAAAAATACACAACCCAAAAAATAAGACCAAACGTTTTGGGGCATCACAAAAAATGTTCCTGGTGGTTGCAATCCTTGATCATGATAAATCTTAATTATAATTTTAAATTTTAAATATATGTTGCTACAATAGTTAAAGCCACATTTGGAGCATCATGGCTCAATTTTAAAATTTAAAGGATATTCTATATCCCTGTTTAACAATAAAAAAACTGTCAATTAGCAAAAGACACAACCCAAGTGCCATATGTCATGACCTTGTGATATCTTGGGTCAAAATGTTTTAGTGCATAAAATGTGTCTAAAAATTGGTCATCGCATCTTTCCCCTTTTTAGCATTTTACTCATTCTTTTATGGTTTTTTGTGGATATTACGATATCATGCCTTTCTTATCATGAAGTTTGTCAGCATCTCAAACAAAATTACCATCCAGCGTCTTAGGTGTCGTTGCAATTTTCATGCACTGCAATTTGTCAAGAGAATACAAGAAACTGGTGGATTACTGATACAGAGGATGCGTCGACATAGATCACAGCAGAGCCAATTGGAACACAGTTTGGTTGGTTCACTTCCTGCTAAACTGGATAATAATGAAAGGGCAGCACTTCCAAGTGTGGCATACAGATATTTGTCCATACACTTGAGGTTTGAAATCGACATGGCTGCATATTCACTGTGTTATTTTGGAGGTGGTGATGAAGAAATGAAAGAACTAGAGGCATATCGACAGGTTCATTTTCCTGCATTGACTGCACAGAGAAAATCTATAAAGTATGAATAGTAACGTTCACCTTCCTGATATTTGTGTTGTTTGTACAATTTCATCTGTGATCTTTGTTCAATTTTTAATCATAATTTTCTTTGTATAGAGATACTTTGCATTACTTATGTACTATTCTTGCAAGTCAGAATGCCATCCCCAGAAGTTTTGAGATCTGAAGGACAATGTCCACTAACACCTGAAGAAGCAGTACTTATGCTTGCTGCCCTTGGATATAAGCAAAAAACAAGAATATATGTTGCTGGTGCTGACATTTATGGTGGGAAGTTAAGAATGGCTGCTTTGAAGAGCTTGTACCCAAATTTAGAAACTAAGGAAAGCCTTCTTTCTTCAGCTGAAATCGAACCATTCCGTCACTTTTCTTCTCAGGTTAGTTTATTTTCTTGTATGTTATTGTTCTCATGAAATTTAAGTTAGAACTTTTTTTTTGTTCCAAATGAGGTTTTGTAGCAAATTGTTGATCCAAGGTTTGAAATTTTTTCCTTCTAGTTTTGGTTGATAGGATTTTGAATTTGAAGAAATTCTTGTTCAAGTGTGTAATGTTGATGAGTGAGAGTAATAGATATTGATATTGAAAGATGATTTTTACCCACATGTAGGTGATGAGATAAGTATGATCATGATTCTGATGATTAGGAGCGAGAGCATGGCAATGTAAAGAAGAAAGAGGTATCTTTTTGTCTAGGAGAGAATAGTTGATATAGAGAGAAATGTGAAGAATGCAAGTCACAAAGGTGTTTTCACCTTAGGTTTGACCTTGACCCACTTAGCAAAATAATTGATAAATATGAAAGTGTTTTTTATCCATTTGTATTGAGGAAGGGACATGGGAAGTTCATTCCGCACGTTATTAGCATCCAAGAAATGTTGATGGGCTTAATATCTTAGTAAGCTAATTGACAAAAAATATTCTCATGATTATGATATTTATTGAACTTATAAGTATAGTTGATTTTGTTTTGGTGTATTATGGGCCTATATTAGCTCATGATGAAGGATTTATTATAAAAGCTTTGTTAGATGAACAATTGGCACACTTGTTAGAGTATATCTCATCCAAGGCTTCAGTTGCCTCATCTAGGGGTAGGCATTTGAGAATAGGAGTGTAAATGAGTTTCACCTCTATTTAGTCTCATGAGTTTATTCAATTAATATCCGTCTTAAAGAAAATTAAATGGATATGGGCTTGCATGAATAAATTCTCATAAGATTATCGATGTCAAGCTCATTTAAGTTTATTTAGATCTTAAGCGATATTTAAAATACTAAAATATAAAATAAAAATCATTGAAAGCTATGAAGTGATTTGTAGTTTCTAGGTAGTGATGACTTTTTAGATTGAATGGATAACTATATGAGCCTATCTAAATGATGATATAATCCCTCTAAATGTTTAATATATATAAGCTTTTTAACTTAGGCTATAAACAAATTTGAGCATCTCATTAAGCACTCTTGAGTTCAAGGAATGAATTCCGATAATGCTTTACTTTGATGTGCGTGTGTATTAGCTTAATTGAAGTTGTAACCTTCTTACTCATCTTTGGAGCTAGACAGGTTCCCATTAAAAGTTATGGGATCAAGAAGGTCATCTAGCCTACAATAAGATCAACTTCCATTATTGTTGGTGCATCTATAGTGATTACAATGAGAATAGGTTTGAGGATAACTTCATTGCCAAATATGCAAAGTGAGTATTTTGCTTTAGTGGTATCTTGTAATATCTTGGAAAAAAAAAAAAAGAAAAGAAGAAAGGACGCACGGGCGTCGGACGCGAGGCGATCCTACGATGCCGCGTGCGCCCGTACACCCCGACCCCGAGAGAAAAAAAAAGGGTTAAGGACGGCGCAGTCCTTCGTGCCGAACCATGCGAAGCAGCGGAGAAAAAGAGGAGTAGGGATCGAGGGTTTTTTTTCCCCGCAGCAGTCTCCGTCCCGACGAAAAATCGGAAGAAGGGAGTAGTCCGGCGGCGGCGATTTCAGGTCCCGAGCTCAGCGAGGAGGGGAACCGGGTAAGTTCCGAGCCCTTTTCTCTTTCCCGAGCCATTTTCTCTCTCCTCGAACCGTAGAAGGGAAAGTTTTTTTTTTAGAAAGGTTTTTACGGGATTTTTGGGATTTTCGGGTTGTTGTGCAGCCCTTCTCCTTTTTGCATCCCGAGCCAGGGAAACCGCGGACAGCAAAGGGAAAAAGGAATTTTTGCGGTGCAGCCCTTTCTCGTTTTCCGTGCCGAGAAAGGAGGGTTGCATGCGAGTGTCGGCTTGATCCGAGGGGAATTTCTGAACCGTGCAGCGGTCGCCGGCAGCCTCCGTGTTAAAAGGGGGGAGGAATTGAAAAGAAGTGTTGGGTGGCGAAGGCAATATTCAGCAAGCCTTTGAGAAGCAGACTTTTAGCGGCAGCAAGAAGGGTTGTAGCTGTCGCGACCCCTTTGAAAAAAAAAGGGGGAGTCGTGCACGAGGAACCAAAAGCAAGTCCAAGCGAGAAGAACAGATAGAAGAGGCTGCATAAGTGTGAAGAAAGCAAACTCTGACAGCATCTTGTAATTGAAAGAAATGAGAAGAAGAGGAAGGGGAAGGGGAAGAGGCCAAAGAATGGCAGGACCCTCAGGACCTCAGGTAGGTGAATTTATTTAAATAGTAATGTAAGTAGTGATTGTTATTTTATTATAAAAGCATGGCTTTGAAATATTATGGCATTATATGAAAATGAAATGAGAATTTGCAATATGATACTATGGTATAGTAAAATGTAAAGCATGCCAAAGAAAATGTGTAGAGGTATCGATTATGCCTCTTAAAGGGTTAAATTCCCTAAAAAGAAAAGTAAAAAAAAAAAGAAAAGAAAAGAATTGACCCTAGATCGCATCCCAGTAGTCCCCGGACATATGAGCACCAGCACAGGATGCTGGGCATGATGAGATGGCATAGAGACCTCCCCCGCATTGCTAGTACTTTGTGCAGGGCTGAGTGCGGAGGGATATGATGAGATCGAGACATCTCGTATATGGCTAGCACTTTGTGCAGGGCTGAGATACGGAGATGGTTCGACGTGATAGGCTTGGCCAGCCACGATATGCCTACGGGCAATGGTCTCTAGATGAGATAGATGCCATAGAGATGTGATATGATATGATAGGGATGGGGGATGTGGATCATGGGGAAAGTCTGGGACCCAGCAAGAAAAGAAAAAAAAAATGAATAAGAAAAAAAAAAAAAAGAATTGAAAAGAAGGAGAAATGAATTACATACTTTGCTTGATTCATTGCATGCTGATTTCAGATTTATCTTTGTCATATTTACATTTGAGTTATAGCATGTTGTTAGATATTCATCATGTTATATCCTTGTAGCCATAGCATTCACCTACTGGGCTTTATAAGCTCATTTCCCCTACTTACATTACAGGACATGCCACTGATTCACAGAGAGAGGGTGCTTAGGATGGTATGGGACTTTGTACAAACGTATCTGTTATTTCGGTTTTTGTAATTTTTGTACAGGATTTCCCAAGTGACAGGTATGCATATATTGAAGTTGCTGTTGATTATAAAGGTAACAGTTTTATTTTGTTTGCGTCACCCTCGCCTAGTTTTACAGTTGTGTCCTCAATTATATGCTGCTATGCTCTGATTAGCTGATTTTATCAGTAGATTATAGTGATAGTTTAGGCGGGGCGTGACATATCTGTTGTATGTTGATATTGTAAAATTTTTTGTGGAAGGCATGGGTTATTCCATTTTATTTTGAAATGTTGTTTGTATTTTCCTAGATTTTGTTTACTTGGCTAACAACATGTTGGGAATTGCTATATGGCAAATATCAATTCAATAATCATTATCTGGTACTTTAATTGATTGTTTGTAGTTTGGATATGAAGATTTGAGGTATCACAGCACATTTAGGTTATAAGGGCAATTCCTATCTTGCTACTTTACTCCCGTCCAGCTTTATCTATCCACCATAACCATAAGAGCTTTTGCTTCCTAGTCTTAAACTCTTTTGTTGCTAAGTCTATTGGCCAAGAATTTGGTAACTTAAATTGAAGTTACTAGCATATAAGTGATAGTGTACTCATCAAGTTCAATAACAAATGTTTTTAGTTAGTCTAAGATCTCCAGTATTGTAAGGATTGGGCAAAGAGCAATTTGGTCATCGCCCAAATTGCATATGCATGAAAATATGGTCAACGATGCTAGGAGGCTAATACAAGAGCAAGGGCCTACCTTTTGAAAGGTGGCTACTTAGTCTTGGTCGTTCAGTCCATGACTTGTATAATAGATTGGAAGCTAACTATCACCTTCATCATGGATGAGGACAACATTGAGGCTTATGATTGTCTTGCCAATCTTTGAATCTCTTGGCATGCTTTTGGAGATAGCATTTATAAGATGGCTCTTCTTTTTTGGATTGGCTTCAATTTTTTTTGAGACAACATGACCCAAGAAGTCACTTAAGAATGCTTCAAACATACACTTCATGTGTTCATTTTATCTAATTTCTCTTGAACATTCCTAATGTTTCTAGGATGTCATGTTGTCATTCCTTTAGTATTTTTCTCTTAATAAGATCATTGAAATAAGTCTTATATTTTTTCTTAGTTGATCACAAAGGATGGCATCTATTATATTTTCCTTGGTATATGACATGTACATTTTTAAGCTTAATGGGCAGAAAGTTGTAATACGATGTGCTAATGTTAATGAAAATATAATTTTCTCCTTTTCAAGTTCAACCATCTTTATGTGATGATAGTTTGAGAATGCATCAAAGAAGCTAAGATATTGGTAGCTTATCGTTGAGTTCACAAGATCATTCGTCCTTAGAAGTGGTAGTGATCATTCAAGTATGTGTTATCTAAGTGGGTGAAGTTCATTCACACACTCTTCTTCAAGAGCATTGAGTTGCCTAGCCATTCCAAAAATTGAGTCATCAAGATAAACTTGGCTCGTATGAGCTTCTTGATTTTGGCATTCATGATTTTTATCTTTTCTTGGCTAAAGGGCCTTTTGCACTACTCATGGATAATGTTGACTTTGGCAAAATCATGTGCTTTGCCAAAAGATTCAAGGTAGTAGTCAATTGTTTTTCATTCAATTGAGTTAAGATCGATGCACATTTCAGGGGATCATTAGGGCCCAATGGGATAGCCATTGATGTGTCATCAAAATTGACATTATTATTGGCAAGATTGAAAAGCTAATATGCTCTTGGTTAGATTGGAAAGCTTATAATATAGGTTATTCTTTAATTATTATTCAATATTTTTTTATGAAAGATATTTTCCTTTTTTTTCGACAATTTTGTATCTACTTCATATGCTTATTTATAGATACCCTTCATAGATAACAAGGATATGAAAACCTTTCTCTTGACAACATGGTATCAATTCCTTAGGGTTTGACCTTTTGCCCCTTTTTCTTAATCCCTTCCTCAAGATTGTGAATGTTGTATCCATCTCCTCACTACCTCTTCTCTCTTTCATGTCCTTTCTCCCTATTTTTTTTTTATCTTGTCTAAATTGCCTTCTAAGCCCTATTTTCCTTCCGTCTTACCTTAGTTTTATTGTCTCCTAAACACCTCTAACCTCTATGGCACTTTCAAGGCCTACAAGTCCTTGGTGTTACTAGTAGTACCAACAATAGGCTGAAAGGAGGATTTGGAGGGAGAGAGATAGGTAAGGGTGGTAGTTGATTAAAACATCTACAAATGGAGAGCCAAAAGGAGGATTAATGTCTTTCTATGCTAAAAATGGTATCATTTATTAATTATCCTATTTATATATCTCTTAAAAATTGGTGTGGTTGAATTAAAACATCTGCATATCTTTAATGTTGCTTCCTCCTTGATATTTCTCATGAATGTTCTGTAGTTCTGAGGCGATACCATTTTAACAATTTGATATTCAATTTACTAGAGCTTCACCCTTCTCCTTCCTTCTTTATCCAAACAAAATCATTTTTCTTTTAATCTCTCGAGTGTTTGGTTATGTGAATTTAGTTCACTCTTTCAACTAGGGTAGTATAAACTTTCTCATTACATTATTAACTACATTTTTGTGGGATATTCTTGATCTAAAAAAGTTTTTGGCTGTTATGGTTTCTCAATCAATCATTTTTATATTGTTGCAGACGTTATCTTTTGCCACAATCATCTTGGGTACAAACTTGGTTATCAGTGTTCTATTTTTATTGCTTTGATTTGTACTCTTGGCCCACTACAAATTTACACTTGTTGACCATAATAGCCTTACTCTTATGCATTACTAGCCACTTCTTTATCTATGGTTTATCTACATTTGCTAATTGCCTTTCAAAAAGTTAACATAGAACTCATACTCAATATAGCCTTTTAGCTTGCTTTTCATTTATCACCATCGTTTCATAGGTTTATTGTCTCTCCTTTATTTCTATTTCTAGGATGTGTCAAGAAGCACTTTTAGATTCTCACAATAAACATACCATGGATATTGAAATGTAAGATTTTGTTGATCATACTTGAGATTTAATTTCATCATTTGATAATGTCACACCATTTCTTGCCGAAGCATTTACACTTAGATTTCATCTTGATGGTACTATTGATCACTAAAAAGCCCACTTTGTCATAAAATAGTACACATATAGGTTCATGACATTGATTATTGTGAATCTTACTTAATTGCATGATTGGATTTTGTTCATCCTCTTGTCTCTATTGCCAATAATAAGGTGGTCATTGTTCCTAATGGATTTGAGCAATTTCTTTCTTTATGAGAATATATCTGAAACATATATGGAGCAAACTTTGAAGTATGTTGCTCTAAGGGAGAATAAAATCTATAAGCTTCTAAAAGCCATATTGAATTAAAACTAAGTTCTCGTGCCCGGTTTAATAGACTTTACAAGATCCTTATTAAAGAGTAATGAGCTGTTCAATATATGTGAATGACATTTTTCCCATTTAGTGATATATTTGATATTAAGAAATTAGATATTGCCTGTAAAAGGCATTGGTTACTAAGGTTTTAAATTGTTTGAAGTCTTTTTTTGGCATCAAGTTTTCATACAGCAAAGGAAATGCTTTTCTTTCGAAAAGAGAATTATAACATAGATGTATTGGTGGATTTGTGAGAGAAGAAATATCTTGGAACAATTTAGTATAGAAAAAAGGTGACTAACGATAATGTGAGCTTGCAAGATGATGTAAGGGGCTCAATCGAAGGGGTATTTGAGGGTTATACAAAGTTAAGAACGAAGCTAATTGTGTAGGCTGTGAGATAGAGGTTTAGGAAGGAGTTGGCGTATGTTTTTGATGAAGCATAAAGGTTAAGTTTTTACTTTTGTAAAGGAAATCATGAGATAAAAGGGAGAGGGATTGGCTCAATTATAATCTAAGTGAAGCTACAAAGGATTCAAGTGAGAGAGAGAGACAGAGAGGAGCCTTGGGTTGTGGTGAGGCTCGATAGGAAGCAACTGCAGTGTGGTGAGGTGGCAGCTAGGAGGAATAGAAGAGGGGCTATAGTTTGTAATGGATTTTGCTTATGTGCGAAGGAGAGGAGACCTTGAGTTTTGTAGGGAAAATAGAAGGTTTGAGTATGATGTAAATCAAGTGAGGAAAAGGAAAAGATAGGATAGAGCAAAAGTTGGCTCCTAAACTTATTTCATGGAGATGAATACATGTGTTCAACTCATGGAGATGGATACATGTGTTCAACACTATTTCAATTTTAAAACAAAAATAAAGGATGCTAAGCTAATATTCACCAACCTAATGAGTTCAAATTTAAATTCAAAATGAATAGACAATGCAAAAAAATAAGTCAATTGTGTCATCTCTTATTTTCAAGGTGTTTAAAGAATCCTCCTAAAAAGGAGGTATCATATTTAAGGATTCTTTACATTCTAATGAGAGTTTTGATAATTCTCCTTTAGACATTAAACTGTTATAAGTTTTTTGATCTTGAAATCCTTGTGTTCAAGATCTTTAAACTAAGATTTAGTTTGTGGATTATGCCTCATTTGATGCCTATGAATTAGATGTTTCTTTAGATCTTTTATGGTTTTGCATTAGCTCAATCCAACTACAAAGTGTGCTCTCATCAAGCTAAGTGTTGGCTTCTCTAGGTCTCCTTTAGCTTAACATGTATCTTCAAGGGTGAATGATCAATCTAACACACAAGGAACCTATAAGGAACCAAAGAGCTTGCAACAACTTTTTTAGATAAGATAATGTAAACATTAAAGTACTTAGGAATAGAGGACATTAGAAACAGTTTGTTAGTTTAGTTACCGGGAGTAGAGTTAAGCTTGTGATTTTTTATCATACAATAATCTTTCATAAGGTAAGATATTCTTACTATTAGAGACATTATCAATGAACATATATGGTGACAAATCCAAAACACATGCAATACTTATTTTCTTATTTGGTTTAAAGAAATCAAAAGGTTTCATATGAAATTTTCTTTATTTTTTAAGTGGTATAAGTCCTAGAGTAAATATAAATCAATACATGATCACTTTCATTAAAATTTAATAACAACCTAAATTAATTTATTGATTTAGTATGCTTCATATGTCTCAATCTATTAACTTAGTAATATATGCAAAAAATGAAAATTAATTTTATATGAAGACACAAAATAAGAAAATGCATTCATAGAAGTGTTCATCAAGCTATTTAATTCCTTAAGATTTTGGTCCAAATATAATTTCATTTTTGCGAAGTTGTCTTTCTATTAATCATCTATATCAAACCAACAAAAAAAAAATCTTCAACTGGAGTTAACTAGTGTAATAGGACACTTTATAAAGAAATTAGATGAGAAAACAAGATTGGCCACTAAGAATAATTGTAGGGAGAACATGATAAAAATGCTGATGCAGAAAGTATTTCATGCCAAGAGAGAAAAGCTGTTTCAACTTGTCATCCGACTAATAGAGCAATTCAACAACTTATGATGTGGAAGTGATTAACACATCTTGGAAAAAGTTGCATTCACCTTAACATCAAGCATGTTAGGTCAACTTGCATTTTTGGAAGATGTGGATTGCACTGTTTTGAGAGGCATGTTTAGATGTGTGCTTTTTGAATTGGATGAAAATTGTCTTTTCATCAAAGCAGATGGGACAAGATGCAATTTACAATTGGATTGAGTTAAAAAATTTTCTTATTGCTAGACACATGAGGAGAGTTTAATGATTATATTTCTCAATTCTAATTGTTATGCCATATTTATCATCATCAATCCCCATCTGTTGCATAGGAACTTTTTTTTCGATGTGGCAACTTGAATGCCAAACTAGTAGGGAAAGAAAGAACCCCAAATAATTCTTGCAACTGCTGTTCCTGCATAGTTTCTTTGCCTATTTTCTAGGAAGAAGGGAGACCTCCTTGCTCGGCTAATGGGCATTTTTTTTCTTTTTTGATGGTTACAAACTATTAACGACATGAGATTCCCTAAATACGAGAATTAATGGAGATAGATTTTTCATTGAATGGAAAATAGTGTGCCATCTTATCCCTAGTCAGCTTGCCTCAATACTTACCTGTTCTTAATAGCGATAGATGACCATCAGGGTCCTCTATAAATTCCAAATCAATGTAAGAAAAGCAAACCTTTTTCCGAACTCTTTAAAACTGTTCTTTTGCTCTCAGAACACAACTACCTTAGGTAGCCACCACAGCCAGCTTCTTTAAGTTCTTCTCCTCTTTTGTCTCCATTTTTTTATAATCAAGGGGGTAGGTAACCAGTATCCCTATAGAAGACAGTGAAAGTGTCTGTGCTATTGGAGAGGTCATGTTTTTTTTATTTCAAGTTTTTTGCATAATAAAAAATTTGTCCTTATTCTTCTCTTAGAAAAAAAGATACCTCGTTTTTCTCACTATCGTGCTCTTGATCCTTCTCTCCTCAGATCCTTGGTCTTATTCTTTTCCTTTCTCACCTCACATGTGAGCAAAAAATCATCTCTCAACTTCAACACTAATCCATTTCAATTGAGGGAGATTGGAAGTTAACTCTTCCATCTTTTACAATCTAATCTGCAATCATATAGAGCCTTTTACCATGTGTTTGTGTAAGTTCACTAAGAAACCCTATTATATTTAGTTAGATCTTTCATATTTTGTAGTGCTTCTCTTGGCCTAGTAAGGAACTTTGTTGGCCTTTGATTGCTCCATGGATGGTATTCCTTTGCCTCGTTGGGGTTGTGGCTCTATCTATTTTGCATTGTAGCCGTTTGTCTCCACCAATTAAGGGATTGTATCGATTTTGTTCATTTGCTTTTACAAAGAATGTGTGAGTGAAGCATAAGCTTTTACTTGGGAATGAACATATGCCATTTGAGGTTGAACCATTTAAATATCTTTTTTTTGTAATTTTTATTTTTTTTCTTACGTCTACTTCTATTATATTTTCAAAAGAATACCAATATACCCCTTCCTATGCCAAGCTCTTTACAATTAGCATCAGTGCAAAGTCTGCCGCAAACCACCAGTTAGTCTCTGCTACCCAACACACCGGCTGCCCTCAGACCTTGACAAATGGTTCATAAATGATACCATATGGAATTCATGGAATCTTCTCTTATGAAATAAGTTAAGTTCAAGCATATTGATTTGACTTTATGGTTACTCCAATACTAGAAGTTAAACGTAGTATTAAAATTTTAGCTTACAACTCACCCATAAACTGGTTCTTGTAGATTAATGATTGTTCATCTAAATGTACATTTGAATTATTACAGTCAGATTTGAGTTGGTTTTATTGTTTCCATATAATTTATATTTATGTATGAGCCATGTTTAAAAGATTGTCTTAAAACTACTTGGGCCATCAAGCTTTTCTAACCTTTCCATGCAGCTAGCTGCCCTGGACTTCATTGCATGTGCTGCAGCTGATGCCTTTGCCATGACTGATTCTGGAAGCCAGCTATCGTCCCTTGTTGCTGGTTATCGTGTGTACTATGGCGGTACGATACACCCAACCATACGACCAAACAAGCGTAGGTTGGCCAGCGCCTTTGCGAGGAACTCGACAATAAAATGGAAGTATTTTGAGGCAAGCGTCAGGAAAGCAGTTAAACAAAGCAAGATGGTTGAAGAAAGGCCTAAAGGACGTAGTATCTACAGACACCCCAGATGTTTAGAGTGCATGTGTCCAGTTCCAGCATAGCTGCATATTCAAAATGTTTACATCGTGGAGCTTTTATTGTTTTATGTTTTTGTTGCTTCTTTGGTCTCCTTGGCCTATGAATCAAAACTTGATTTGAAGTTCTCTTTACCTCATTTTAGTCTCTGGGGGAGTTTGCTTTGCTTTGCTTTCAACTGTTTATTTTACTGTATATTGAATGCTATTCAATTTTTGGTAAACCTGGAGTAAATGTTACCTTTCTTGCCTATGTTTTTTTTTTCTTTTTGGCCAAGCGACCAAACTTTAGTTTGGAAAGAAAATGCTCTGCATTGATATCATTGCAGCACAATTTGCCCTGCAAGGATTAAAAAGACAGGAAAATGTTTAAAAAATATGTTTTTTCTGAACCAAAAGGGAGAATTTATACAAATAGCTTGTCAGATTTTTTGTGCTTTTAAGTTAAAAAAAAAAAAGAATCTTAATAAAATCCTTGTCGGGTTTACTGGTGAATTTAAAGTAACAATTGTTGCAATTTTACATTTGTTAGACAGTTGGTTTTTTTTTCTATATTTTAAAAACATTTGAAACTTATAATAAATTATTATAATATTTTTTATAATATGTTTTCAAAGGCTTTCTTTTAATAACAAAAGTTGCCGTTAAATAGAACCTATTTGTTGGTCTTTTTGTTAGAAAGTCTAACAAGAATAAATAACCACTCGTTCTTTTAGAAAAGTAATTTTGTGAAACAATAAAAACATCAAGCCTTAATGATTTGATGTATTTTTGTGGCAAAAAAGAAAATTAAAAAAATCATTCAAGAAAAAATATTATAAAATATGACTTTTTCCTATTCTCTTCGATCAAAAGAATTGTCAAAAACACCATCCACTGGTCAACAAACCCAAAAGCTGCTTTGGTTTGGTTTTTTTATTACCTTTAAACCAACTAAAACTTAAATGTCATCGATCTACTAATACTGGAGTCTGATAATCAATTAGTTGAAATGCAAGTAATTTAAAAAAAAATAATCATGCAGAATTTGTAAGTAATTATTTCATGCTGATTTATAATAAGGAGAGAAATTATATTGCAAAATTTCCTACTCGTATGAATTGTAATCCAAACCAGAGCCGTACTTCCAAGCTTCCAAACGCCGTCTCCAAAAGTACTTTTTCTCCTCTGAAAGAAGTCCAATCCAAGGCCTAAAACAAAGAGAAATTTAGTGTTTTTGAAACAAAAATCAATCAACAACAGTACTCTTTTTCATAAATTAATATTTTCACAATAATTTGAAAAAAAAAACTTATTTCTGGAAATAAAAAAAAATAAAAAAAAAATACTAGTCTTGCTTGCTTGCAGCTCAATGCTTTAGTTTTCTGGTCCAATTGCTAAATGAACACAAACTTTGGTTCTACCTTGAAAATAGATGCATTGTTTACCTTATGAGAGGATCAAAATAGATTGATAGGAATGTGTAAGATCCAAGCAATACGAAATGGCGAAACCAATCAAGTATCACTACAAAACCAACCTGCAGAGACAGAAAAAGAGAAGCATCGTATCACAAATATAAATTGATACTTAGGGTGACATTCAATATAAAATTGAAAGATCTTATAATTTGTGATAAAATACATGATCATCTGAAAATGTACATAAAATTCAACTTTGGAAAAAAAAAAAAAAAAGGGATGCCCAAAATATTCAAATGTTTATTCATGAACAAAAGATCTCCATATTAGATCCGAATATAACTTGTGTGATGCATATGACTTGAAATAACTAAAATACACACATATAACCAAATACATATTAAAGTGGAAACCATGCACGTATTCTGGAAAACCAATGGTTTAATGTTCTATTTGATACTTTACATAGTCTCTTAATATATTTAATAGTATTTTGAGCTGACTCAAACGGTGAACTAAGCTTGGCTCTAATAAAATTTAAAGTTGAGTTCGATTCAACATTGTGAATGAAAAACAGTTCGACTTGGTACGATTCAATAACTATTCAAACAAATTTTTGAACAATTTTCAAGTGATTTTTTTATTTTTAAACATTTTTATCACCTCTAATTATGACAGTGATACAAGAAAATGTATTCTGAAGGAGTTAAACTATGCCAATAAGTGCTTCAGCAAAAGAAAAAAAGGCAATTTCCTCATCAATGAAACATTCACCTGTTTGAATACTGATGGTAAGATCTCGGGATGTGATATCATAACCAAACCCAAAGTCTTTGCTAAAGGTCCAAACTGTATGACATCCTAAAAATGCATAAGCGATTCAGCATCCAGATAGTTGAAATTATTTACAGGAAAACAAGGCAGGTCCTCGTAAATTCCAAAACAAAGAGAAAGCACATTAGTAAAGATAAATCATTATACCTGTAGAAATGGCCGTAGAACTGAATGACCAAGTTTCTGATGAAACATAATTAAATAATCAAGATTAAGAAACCTGAATTCATATAACAATTGCTTCAGATATTAGCAATATACCTCCATAGCTTGAAAATTGTAATAAAGAAGCTCATTAATGAAGGTGGGTGGCACATCTGCTTCCAGTCGAGCTGACATAGCTCTTTGAAACAACCATGTTGCACTTAGGTTTGGCTACAAACATAACAGTTTGGTTTTTTAAGCTTATATGAAAAAAAGAAAGAAATATGGAAGAAAGCACTATAAAAACACAGACCATGTAAGGGTTCAACAAACTCAAACCGTGACGATCGACAAAGTCCCCAGTGATTGCTTCATATATGCCTAATTTAAATATAGTAATATCCATAGAAAATAAATAGAATTAGTAGGAAATATCTTACAAGAAAAGGAATTTTGAATGAATGAGTGAGATCCATGTGTAATAGGTTATCATTGGAAGATTATGTTCTTTCTAGGTTGAATGCAAGAACCATACAGGACAACCAATTGCTGCTGCTAGAAAACATACCTGATGACAGCCTTTGAAGATGCCGTGTCATGCTTCCAAAGCCACCAAACGAAACAGGCGATTGGATTCCACTTGCATCACCAACCTTCATCAAAACAACAAATCTATCAAGGGTTTTTTTAATGAAATAGTGACTTCAGTTATCCAAGTATCACCTGTAGAATACGGTCAAATGCTGCTGGAAGAGGGCTGCACAAAAAATTTAGGGAAAAGGATGTTAGTAGATTTGGTTGCAACTAAAATTCCCTATAGATTTCAAATTGATTAAGTTGAAGTTGTGATTTTATATTATATTGTTTGATTAAATATATTTATTATCAAAAAATTAAAATTTATTAATTGCTTGTTTTATTTGAAGTTTAGCTTCTTAGAAATTATTTTTTGATGAGCATATGCTAAATTGATACTATTGTTAAGTATTATTTGAAAAGTTTTTTGATACAATCACATAAAGCACGTAGTCCACAAGTGTGTAATTGCATTCCAAATGAGAATGATGCAATTGAAACTATCTATATGCACAAATTGAGACTTCCATTCAAAGGTTTTATTGGTATGATAGTCAATGAGCTTTTTCAGAGAGAACTTAATGGGTTCTAAAAAATGGAACAAATATGCCTTTTCTCAACATTTCATTCATAAATATATAGTTCATACCATGCTCACTTTCTATAACTTTAGGTGATTGAAAAATGGAAGTAATGGGATTATATGGCCTTCAATGACATATCCATCTTTTTAAACAGATGGACCTATTTACAACTATTAGAAACCCTACTCTGAATTTAAACCACAAGCATTATTTGCTGGGTTTTTCTTAGACGCATTTAGAATCTGACTGGCTAAGCTTACAGCCCTGCTTCTGTTATTTGTTATTGGCAGATTAAAATTAATATTTAAGGGCATGGGGTATTGTAAAAATCTAATAAGATTATCTAAGGTTTAACAAATGTTCAAATAATGTCTACTTCAATTGAAAGTTAAACTCACCTATCACGGAACGTAGGGAAAATACCAAATACAACTCTTAGAACTTCCAATTTGTCAATAGCAAGGCCCTGTAAAATAATCAGCAAGTCAACAGAGAGAAACACTGGTTTACACATTGAAGATCATATAGGCTTCAATTTATTGGATGGATTAGCGATGAATTTATAGCCAATTGATTACAAGTTGTAATTTAAAAAAAAATCACACTTTTCCTCAGTGCAATGAGATGTGTCGTCTATTTCTATTTATCTATCTCTTGCTCTTGACTCGAAATGAGAGTAGAATCAGATGTAAGCTCAATCTAAACAAGTGAAGAAAAAAAATCAAAAAATGCTTTACCTGAATCAGATATAAGCTAAATCTTAACAAGTGAGGGTAACTCACGATGTTACCAAGGATTTCATAATCAAGATGATTTAGAAACAGATCAATGATGGATTGAGGATAAGAGGTTCAATCATGATTGGAGCAGCAATGAACCTAACCCATGAGATAAATTGTAGGAATATGTATTAAGTTTGGATTTACATGTGTTGTGCAGTAAATATATTCTTCTTCAATACAGGAACATTCAACGGTCATGTTTGTGGTGTTATGAAAATGAATCACTAACATGCTAACAAATGTAAAAGCAGATTAAGAACAACAAAAACATAATAAATTAATTAAAGTTCAAAAAAGAAATTATTTTGAATGAAAAAAATGAAGGAAATACAAAATAAAACAATGGAACAGATGAAGAGTTGAGCAGTTATTAAGCTGTAAATTTCACTGGTTTGAAACCAGACAATCATGTAACATCAGAAGCGGTTCAACTGGAAACAAAATTTCAATCAGTTATTGTTGTGATGCTGACAAACAATAGAGAAGAACAGGTGATGGCATATGATTGTAGAGATAAAGGAGGACTGTTAATCAAACAAAACTAGCATTGGGATCCCTTACTTTTATACCTATACCTGAATCATAACAACCCAAGCTTATCATTACTCAAGTTCTAAGTCAAAGAGGAGTTTAACTCAACAACTCTGCAAACAATTTTGGTTTACTCCAAGAGACCAATGGCTCCAATGCTATACCTAGAATCTGAACTGTTGGCAAATCCTTCTGTTATGAACTCATATAAGAAAGAAGTGGAGTGTTTAAGGATATTGGAGGAAAAGGCATAAGAACCTAAGCATCCAATTTCAAACCACCTTATATTCTAACTTGTCAAATAATTTCAGGACATGTATTATTAATGTTGATACTATTGAAGTGCCAAGAGATATTCATAAAGCTTTAAAACATCCAAACCGAAAGAAAGTCATATTAGAAAAAATGAATGCACTCAATAACAACTAGACCTGAGGACTAGTAAAGTTATCATAAGAAAGAAGGCAGCTGGTGGCAAATAGGTATTCACAATTAGATATAGAATAGATGGCAAAATTAAATGATTCGAAGCTAGATTAATGGCATAAGATTTCACTCAAAATGTAAGGGATTGATTATGAGAAGATGGTTGCTTTAGTTGCAAAATTAAACTCTATCAAAGTTTGTTGCCTATTACTGCAAACTTAGACTAGAGATAATAGTAACTAAAAATTAGGAATATTTTTTTAAATAACACTTTAGAAAAAGAGGTATATTTATGAGCCTCACTGGTGTTTCAAGCTCAAGGAGGTCCAACCAAGGAATATAAATTAAAAAAGTCTTTTTATGCCTTAAAATCTCCAAGGGTATGGTTTACTTAGTTTAATAAGAGTGATAAAATATTTAGACTAAAAGCAAGAGCAAGCCAATCACATTATTTGTAAAAATGAGTTGAGTATGAAAAACAATCAATTCTCATTATTTATATAAATGATATAGTTATTATAGAAGATGATAAATCAAAGATTAAGAATCTCAAGAAAAAACTTCAAATTGAATTCAAAGTGAAAGACTTAGGAGTTGAAAAATACTTTTTGGGGATAGAAATTGTAAGGAACAAAAAATAAATTTTTATCTCAAAAAAGTACACTTTGGATTTATCCAAAAAACTGATAAGCTTAAGTGTAGAGCAACTAAAACATCTTTTAAATGAAACTAGAAGCAAAAAGTTTTTAAAGAAGATCTACTAGTGATTTGAGATATTTACCAATATCCATTAGGCAAATTAATCTATTTGTCTCTTATAAGACCAAACATTGTTATTAGTGTAATTGTTGTTAGTTAGTTTATGCATACTCTTATAAAAAGATACTTAGATGCAATGAATCAAATTTCGAGATATCTCAAGAGAAGCCCAAAAAAAGGACTACTACTCAAGAAAATTGAAATAAGAGATTTTGTTATATACTTAGACATAGGTTGGGTAGAGCTATTGAGAATAACAAGTCTATTGGATGCCTTATAAACATATGGGAAAATTTGGTCACTTGGAAAAACAAAATACAATTTGTAACAACCCTTAGAAGTGCAGAAGCTGAATATATAGCCATTACACAAGGAATAAGTGGACTTATTAGGATTTAAAGATTGACGATGTTGAAAAATGCAAGAGCATGATGTCCACACAAAAGGAGGAATAAACTGTGAAAATTGCCAATTTAAATAATCTCAAATATATTACAAAAGGAATTTTTTTCTCAATTATTTTTGAAAAAAACTCATTCAAAAAATAGTTGTTAACTTTGAAAACTTTGTATGAGAGTCTAATAATGAAAAGTATATAAAAAAGTTTTAGATGGTTAATGTTGTATTGTTAACCCTTAGTCGTGGTGCTTTGTTTGATGATAACAAATCCTAAATATTTCTAATGAATTTTCAGTTTTTAGGTAGCCAATACTCATGTTCATGGGAGAACTCAAAGAAGAAGACGTGCAAATGTTAAATCTCATGAAGATCAACTTGATTGGAGTGACAAGCCACCAAGAGATGCATGTCGAATTTAATTTTAGGTATTTCAATTTTACTTTAATTAGAATGTTAATCTTAATTGAAATATTTATTATAAGACACATAAATTAAATTCAAATTAATTTTAAAATATTTAGATTTTCAATATTTTTTATCATCCTCTTTGATTATCTTGACTATTATTATCTCATCTTAATAATATTTTTGAAATCCTTAATTAATTTGTAAAAAAAATATGTTACTAATATTAATTAATTAGTAGAAAATTTAATAACAAAGAATAACCCATTCGTAAAAAAATTACCTCCTAAACCAATTGGATCGCTACAGTGAACCTGTACGGATCAACTGTAAATACTTCTAAACGCAGTTTGGTACATAATTAATCCCAAACACTAAATTTTGGATCAGGTCATCAATCCCGTCTCCGTAAACCAAACCAACATGACGTAGCTAACTGACCGCTCAGATGATTAATTCCTGAACCTAACCAGGAGGCAGCCAACCTCAAAATCATGCTACCTTTTGTGCAAACCAAAAAATTTATATAGTGAAAAGGGTTTTTCAAATACACCATGTGGGACTAAATAAATTGCTTTTACTACATGATGAACTTCCGAATTGTGGGAGTGACGTGAGCCGTACAATCATGCATTTTTGCGATTAAAAGATTACCACCGCATCTCATATTTCAAATCACTAATTCTTTCAGCTTTCTGATCACACAATGTGGCGATCTCACGGTCCATATTTCTTACACTAACCAAGTTAAATCCTTCCATCAGATCACGATTCTAATCTAATGGCCCAAATCAATTTCATATTTCTAAAGGCACAGATTCGATTGCATCCGTCCAATCATTCGGTTTTTGCAATCGAACTGTCCCAGAGCATTCCAATCGAAAGGCTCCTGTGCAACGACTATTTTAGCCGTTATTTCAAGCTGTTAGAGATTTATTTATTTATTTATTTATTTATTTCCTAATTAAAATATTGCAAAAGCCGCAAAAATTATAACGACTAATTTGAGTGTTTGGTAAGTTCTTTTAGTTGTTATAAATTGTCTATAAATAAGAGATTTTTGTACCAAAATAAGAAGAGAAATTTTTATGTAATCCAAAGCAAAAATATCCAAGCCATTAATAGCTCGTTCCCTTCGTCGCTTCCATATGCTGCTGCGTCATTCACTCATCAAACTCCTGAAATTCTTTTCCTTCTCAAATCAGCTAAGTTATTAATTTTCTTGATATTTAATTCATTTAATTAAGATACTTGTGTCTCTTTAACAATTTCATTAAGCATAAGATTTTGGTTGTATTGATTTAGATTTTATATTGCCAAATATTTTTCTTCTATTAACATTTTATTTCGTTGTAAGGCCGTAGTAGTCTGTCCCATTTGTCTCTTTGTTGTGAGGGTCTAGCCTACCCATCTTTTGGCAAAAGGCTTATATTGTGTAATATTTATCTGGTTTTTGTTAGGGGCGGACGTAGGCTTGTTTTATAAGCCGAATCACCTAAAAATCGATTGTGTACATTTTTAATTATTGTTGATTTTTCAATTACATGACTTTTATAAAACTTAATAAGTTTTTAAAATAAAATTAAAATTTATAGAAAATTACTTTTATATATTTGTTAAACCTTATTAAAAATTATTATAAATATTTTATTAAAATATTTTGTAATAAATCAAAATTTTATTCATAGTAATTCACCCTCTTTTGTTGAACCTCACTTCAGTTAAGTCCAAACTTAGATCGACATCCACCCTCAACCAAAAAGTTTGCAAAAACTCCAAATGCCTTTCGCAAAAGTAGGACAAAACCCTACACCAAGTTGAAAAACTTTACAAGCACTAAGCCAAAAGATTCTATACATTGACTCCAGACCAAAGAACCCCACACACTAACCCAGAGCAGCCTACAACACTGTGTTAAAGAAAGCTACACATTAGCCCAAAAAAGCTTTCAATCACTTTGTCAATAAATCCTACAAATCACTATGCCAAAAGATACTATAGCTAATTAAAAAACTAATACAAAGAGCAAATAAAAAATCTCAATATTGCGACAAAGAAACTAAGTACAAAGCTTAATTACAAGGTCTTATGACCCAAATAAAATTAAGCAAGAGACACACCAACAATGCGGTAAAGCAATAAAAAATAAACTCCAACTTAGCTCAATGAATGTAAAATGAATGAAAGTTTGGAATATAATTTATGCTTGAATCTCGCAAGCTTCTACTTCACTTTTCTTAAAATAATAATGATAATCTTAACATATAACTCTTCACAAAGATATGTAATTGAACATTAACATTTTATACTAAATTTAAACCCCTTTATATAGCCATTTGCAAGCACTCTAGCAGCTCCAAATACTCCTTAAAGGCTAAATTAATGCTTTCAAAAACTAGTCAAATTAGTAGTTACTGACACTTCCAGAACTAATCGTACAAGTATGATGCAACTATAAGCTCATTGTCTAACCTACCAAATAAGTCTGACTAATTTATTTTACAATTCACAAAGTATCATACTTATACGATAAGTATATCGTACATTTACAAATAATATAACTCTTTCAGATC
Source organism: Vanilla planifolia (assembly GCA_023846275.1). NCBI lineage: Eukaryota > Viridiplantae > Streptophyta > Magnoliopsida > Asparagales > Orchidaceae > Vanilla > Vanilla planifolia. The sequence goes on along the minus strand of CM043873.1, from coordinate 9,885,155 downwards.
CAATTTTTTAGTTCTCAAGTTTTTCATGATCTACAATATGATGACAATGATTGTACATGCACGAAACTATTCACATCCACAACTCTTCATAAATAAATATCGTATTCATATGAAGGGACCTGCACTTATATGATGAATTTTAACACTCTTGTTTCCTAAGTCCTAAACAATCACTATACTAAATTGTATCACACAAGTATGATGAGTATCATCATACAGAGTTCATCAACTCCATATATCTCTTGACACCTCTTGACAAAAACAAATAGTGTACTTGTACAATATGGAGATCATACATATATAACAAAACAAACCTCATATCACACTTACATCACTCAATCTGATCACATTGTCTTATCTACTACAAAAGTGATTGTACAAGTACAATAGTTATCTTGTACTATACAAAGCACACAAGTTCAAAAATTGAAATAACACCTCTTGAGAAACAACAATCATACTTGTACAATAAGGATATCATAGATGTACTAATAACACATTCAATCAAACTTAATCTATGATCTCTTGTATCTGACTCTCTATCCAATCCTAAGAATAACTAGTTGTACTGTATAATGAGGTCATCGTGCAAGTATGATTAACACAAACTATGAGAGCTTCACTTTATTAAAATTCTAATTTCTATCAGATTAGGTTATACTAATTAATGCAATTCATTATGTGTACTTTATTTTAAGGCATATTTATGTATAAAATAACTTAAATGAAATGCATGCCTTAAACTAATCCATAGAAGTATGCATGAATGATTTTCAGGCATTTAACTCTCACACTTAAATCTTATCGAATCCTAATATCTCAAATAAATTATTAAAAATTTAATATGCTAATACCAATAAAAACGACTCAACAAAAATCTTCTCTAAATATTATTTAAACTTATGTTTCTCTTAGTTCTAGTCACAGTTAATATCAAAATACTATCATTAAATTTCTTGAATCAAGTGATCAAGATTCTCCACATGATTGACCTATTTGATATTGAGATGCATAATTTGAAACACTTAAAAAGAAAAATACTCGTAAAATAATACAATGGTTTTGTTGTTATTAAACTAATTATGCATAAACTAGGGTTCAATAAATGATTGATCTATCATCATCTAGTTCATGAAATTGCTTAGTAATAGTAAATCAACAATCAATGTAGTTTATAACCTGATTCCAGATAATAGGATGAAACATGTGAGAATTCATAAAAATTTTATTAGGACTAAAATAGAAAGAAAGACTATTATATTATCACATATTTCTATCAAGTCTTAAGAAAAAACTATTCTTTCAAAGACTTTATCAAAACCAAGATTTGACGTGTCCATAAATTGAGAATGATAGATTTGTTTAAATCAAGAATAATAGATATCTATTTACTAACTTGTGGGATTGTTAGAAATAATATTCAAATATCAAAAATTATGTTATTAGTTATAGATAGTTTAAATAGAAAGTTAACCAATCTCTTAAAATTTGAATCTTATTAATTATGAACAGCTTAAATAAAGAATAAATAAATCTTTTGACATATAGATCTCATTAATTATGAATAGCTTAAATAAAAAATAAATAGGTCTTTTACATATATTATCAAAGTAGAAAAATTGGAGTTCTATGTATAACAAAATAGTTACAATTAAGTGTATCACCTTTTATATATAACTCATATAAATCTAACATTGTATCGAAAAAAAGAAGATTATTTTTCTCAATTTTTCTATTGTTTAGGAAACAAAATGCTAACTTAGTCAAGTGCTCATAAAAAGAGTTCATATTTATAAAGAAAAATAAATTCTTCTTTGAATTAACATGGATGCAAAGAAGTGTGAAAACTCAAATCCTTTAAAACACCATGAAAAATGTTGAGAAAGCCAAATAACAAGATCATACAAGCAACCTGATAGTTGGGCAACAAATCCCAATAATCATTCAGCAAATCTTCAAGCATTGGAGCACCAGGTTTTGCTTCCACATATGTAAACATGTAAGTAGTCCGATCAGTGGGGCCAGAACCAGCAGGAAAAGCCTGTTAAGAAAGGCTATAGAAGTAATTAAGTGAAGCAGATGACACAACAAAGATTTAGATAGCAATGGCATGGGTTTGTAAGACTACATATATACACTAATGGTATATATTCCTATTTTTGTTTGGCTAAAGGATTTCATGGCTATCAATTTCATATTTCAAAGAAAACATCTGCATACCTCCCAAAAGTATTGAAATTCCTTATCTTCAAACTTCTTCGATGAAAAATTGCTGAATATGATATCGCTTGACGAGTTGTTTGGAAAACCACGACAACATGAACCTACCACAAGGCATACCCCATCGGGTTTCCTACCTGACCTTATCTAGAAGCAAAAACAAAAGTACTAAAGTGCTGTAGTCATAAATGGCACAATCTATAAATGCTTCACAATACATATACAAGTGAATCTGAAATCAACACATTTATAGAATCAAATAGTTTCAATCCCAAGCATAATAAACTTCAACAGAAATTATGTCTCACTTGAGAAAAGGTGGCCTCAGTATATCAGCATCCAATTGCCAGTTCAATATACACTCAAACCAACACATGTACAAAATAGCTGAACTGCAGTCAAATTATTGTGCACGCTCAAGAACATTTTACACCAGAATGACTAAATGTACACTGCAATCAAAATAATGCACAAGCACAAACAAAGATCCACAAAAAGTCATCAAAATGCCACTTTTTTCTATTGGTCTATTTTAGGTGATTAACAGACTAATCCTCACAACTGTGCAAGTTTTAGACTGTTCTCAGGTCTTACCCACAATCATCTCATTACTAGTCAAGTTATAATGAGTTATCGCTTGCGTTATGGTAAACAGTTGTTGGCCAAATGACCATTAGCAACAGAAAAAAAAAATCTGCTATGACCATAATCATAAAAATGAAAAAAAACAAAAGTAGTTAATACATAATATATCATGAAAATACTAATAAGTAAGTGATTCCATGTTTTTATCTATACAAATAAATGAACAACACAAATATTTACTCCAAAAAAAAGAGCATTGCTTAACATTTGAATGTCAGGAACAATAAATTGTCTGAGTAATCCAAACATGCAGAATAAACAGCAGGCAAAAGCATGCAACCTAGCCCACCTTTTAATTCTCAAAAAGTATTTTGTTGTGAACTACGTGCCATGTGTTTTGTTGTTAATTAGACTTGGTCAAGTATGTTCTAGGCTAATGACTAGTGGGTTATCAAGGAAAACGACTGCTTTGGCAAATTGATGCACTATTTCTAACTCCTTTTATTTTCTATGATTATCAAAGTTCATACAATCATACAACTCCTTAGCTTTATGACAGTGGCCACCCAAATGTACTTGGTGTTTCTTCAGTTAGTTCTTTTGTTGTTGATTTTATAGTATGCAGACCATGATGTATTTGCACATTCCGGACTTGATACTGCATATAGAAGCTCTCATTATCAGTAAATAGACGTGCTGAGTTTTCCTACATGAAAAAATCATGGTTGCTGAGAAATAGCACACATGCCAAATAATTTGGGCCCACCAATGGGGCTGTGACCAACCAAATGTTGATATGGCATAAGCATGGCCCAATCATTGGACCTGACTATTAGTTTTCAAAAGAAAATTCAAAAGTTGATGTGGTTTGACTCTCAAATTTTTCAAAATTCAAGAGTTGATGTAGTTTGATGACAAGGAAAGCTATTAACGTGTCCCAACTCATTTCATGAGGAATTGTCTAGGCCCAAACAAGCTCACGGTTTTCCCCTCAAAATTTACTTGATAGCTTGAGTTTGTAATCCAACAAATAGAAAAGAAACTTGTCCTCCTTTTTGATGCAAGACTATTTATCCTAATATCTCTTCACCTAGAAGCATTATCAGCTCCTACTAATCGAATCCTATTTGGGTAATCAAACAACAATTATGCCTTACCCAACATCTCTTTTCTTCATTTTAGAGGTATTATCTACTAGTCCAAACCTAACTCAAAATTTTGTTCTTATAAAGAGCCCTAACATCTTAAGGTCATGGCCAAATATATACAAGAACTTTCCCTCTTTTTCTATCATATGACTAGTAGACGTTGTGATCCTTCAACAAAAGCTTGTTAGATGCAGCTACTTATATGATGAAATCCCCAGTGGGAATCAATGGTAACCACTCCCATCCTCATCGATCCTAGATATCAAACTCTCACCAACTTTTGTTTAACGAATCCTCGAAAACACAATGTACGAAGAGAGGTGCGGCATTGATTCAATTACATTTGGGCCAAATGTAAGAGTATTGTTTGCTTTGACACAAACTAATGTTACAATTTTTTCATTAAATGGCATCTTCTTGTTAATATCTTCAGTTAACACAGACTAAAAACCTTCCCTCTTTTTTGAAGCAGTGTAAATCATCTCCAATGCCTGCATCTAGATGCCTACCAAAAGTGGTTGTAGTTTGCAAAATCTTCATTAGGCAAGGATATAATAATCACTCCCCGCCCTAGTTAGGCATAGGTACCACCTTTTTTTTATGAAAGCTATCTTTTTTTAAGTTGTGCTAAATATATCTTGATAAAAAAATACAGACAAAATACTTGATAAATTTATTTCTTCATTAGGTACTGTATGGGCAATAGCATGTAGTGATTTTATAATACAGTTTATGTTCGCTAATCAAAATGCAGAACAAAAAGTAACTGAAAAACAAACAAAGCTAAATTAATAATGCGCCATCTTGATGATTGAGTCGTCATAAAAATTAGTAACAATGCGTATAATACCTCCATTTGGCAAGGTATGCAATGGCATCCTTAACCGCCAATAAAGTCGAGCAATCTCAGCTCTACATCTAATTACTAAAAGAACCATTATTTTTGTAATGTGCAGAGTTAAATGCGTATCAAAAAGGTGCCATAAATAATGATTACAAATGGCTTTGAATTTGTTAGAAATGAGCATTATTATGTAATAATAAGCTTTTTCTGGAAAACCTTGGGTGAACAATTGTATTGACAATCTGGAACAGAGATTATTTTTATGTTTTGCATCCAAATTTTCTTGGTTTTCAAGCATTGCATGCCTAGGTCCTATGTTCTCTTCAAAGGAGTTGGATGCTTTACAAAATGTGAGCTTTGTTTGAAACCATGAAAATGATGAATGAAGCTTGGTGAGTTCATCTAAGCTCAAGTATGGTAAATGTGTTGTAAATCCTTTTCTTACTCTTGACCACATAGTGTGAAAGTGAGTATTTGGTGGCATGTCTCTGGAGTACAGCAAAGTTGTCTCCTTTAATACCACTCTTACCACTCACATAATACCTACATACTTCTCAAGCTAACCTCATAATTCGTTTAAGTTCTTTTCTCCAATCCAACTCAAGGAAATTTCAAAAAATTCTAGAATATCAGTAACATGATGTTTAAGTTCCTTCAATGTTAATCTTAACATTTAAGTTTGATGTTCAGTGATTGTCAAGGTATGGACAATAAGAAAGAACTTTTAAGGGGTAAACTCTAAGATCATCTTGTCACAGGTTTTTCTGTAAATCTAAGTCTTAATCGTTTAGTTCAAATAGATTAATTTTCTCAATTTGGTGAACATTGTGCATATACAACTTCGATTGTGCCTATACAACTTCGATATTCTGAGTTTCTCTAGATAAAATCAAGCCTGCTTTGACTCCCTAAAGTTGGGCAAAGAATTCAGAATTTTTTATCTCTCCAATACCACCTTTGTTTCCTTAATTTTCATGTTGTAGCACTTTGCAACATCATAAAATTGACCTCCAGATCCAAGCCGTGCCACATTACAAGGCACCTCAAAATGGTATCTAAAGGGTGATAAGGACGTGTTTCAGTGATTGCATAGAAATGCATTCCATAGACAACATTGATTCTTATTAGGCCAAGTGAAGGATGGAAGGAATATAATAGTATTTCATAAAAAAGAGGGAAAGTCGATAGCTATACATGATGGATAATGAACTTAAATTGTTAAGATTCTTTTTGGAGACAATAGCACGAATTCCTGATGGTATGACAATAATATGACAAGTCATAACATTTTTAAATAGTATTTCCATGATATTATTAAAGCTGAAGGATATATATATGTCTGTAAGAGGAAATAGGACTTGAAGAGACATCTACAAAAAAAGAATGAGAGGACGTTGGAACAGCTAACAAAATAATCACACTAGAACAACTAGTTTCAAAGAAAAATTGAAAGAGAGAGAGAGAGAGAGAGAATTATTTAGGCACCATGAAAGGGTTAGCTTAACAAGAACAATTCTATCTCATAGTAGTTCCTATTGTAGAATGTTGTACAACATTATTAAGAAGTTATGTTAGTTTTGTAATAGTTATGCTCTGCCTATTAAACATTAGCTAATACTATGGATTAGACTATGGGACAGCAATACATTTATTTATTTATTTATTTAACAATTAAAATACTAGATGAATCAGTTTGGCTATTATTTAGGAAAAAGCAATCAAATAGCTCATACAACATTCAGGCATGCCAAATAAATGCCTATGCATATATAAATGAAATTTGTATATATTACTATCATGTGATGATGATACACGACAATAAAGAGGGCTATTTACTACCTTGAAGTAAGGTGAATAATTTTCAGAATATAAGTGGAATCAAAACAAATGGAGGAACTTACTTGTTTCACTATTGGAGAGAAGTTGCCCATTGAATCAACAACAAGGCGTGAGGACAAAATATCACCATCATCCATTTTCAAAATCTGTGGCAATAAAAAACAAGTAAACATGAAAAAATGATTTTACTTACAAATTGTACAAAATATAAAATTAACACTGGGTAGAAACTAGTGACATCATATAATAAAAAAAGTAGCTAACATAATCCTTAAGTTAACTAGAACAAGCCATGATTTGAACTAAGTTGTCCATGCAAGGTTATTTCTCTCATAATTTTATTGCTTTTTTCAAGAAAGGCGAAGGATGAGCCGATTTTATTTCTATGAAAGAGGATTAAAAATAACAAGCCAAGAAGGCAAAAAAAATAAAATAAAAAAATAAAAAAGAAGGCAAAATCAAAGACATAAGATATACAAAGAGAAAACATTCTCCATCAACCTTATAGCAAGACGAGGAAAATCATCCACCACCACCTTTCCTTGTAGCTGAAATGAGGGGGAGAATGAGGAGCAGAGTCAAACGGTAAAGGGTCGTCGTTAGAGTCAACATCTAATAGACTAGGAAATCTGTTGAAGTGACCAGGAGGGAACAAGAGGTGCAGTAATCCATGTTGGTCTGTGGCACCTTCGAAAGGTAAGGAAAATAATTCAAGGGTGGAGCAGCAAGGTGCAGTCTACAGGGGAAGCCTGTGGATGTTTTTACTTTCCATGATTTTAATGTGTGCAAGATACGTTAGTAACAATGCTATGCTTATCCAAACTACTAAAAATCTGGCTTTGCGGATCATTCTATGCCACTCAATCGTCATGAGAACTTAATTTTATTTTAAATTCTAGCTTAACTAAATCCATTAAGATAGAAACAAATCTATCAGCATAGTCCAATTCCAATTTCTCCATATCCCTTTAAAAAAAGTTACAATCAAAGTACTGTACCATTAAACAAGCTCACGAGTAAAGTTGATTTTTTATTGTTCATACTACAGAACTACTTAATAGTGGTTATACAAGAGAATTTCTATTTATCTATGCGCTCCCACAATTGTTAATCTCTTGTTAATGTAAAGAATAGTTGACTTTACAAAACATTTGTTAGTGGAAGCTTACCAATTCAACAAAAACGATTACCATATCATTAGCCATGTTTCATCAACTTTTCTATCGTCATTTCACTTTAATCCAAACAACAATCTGGGTAGGCTTATGAGGTGTAAACTGCATTGATGATGTGTTAACATTATAAATATTTTCTTAACATAAGAATTCACATTTGACCCAGCTCTATAAATCAATTTTTTGTTTTCTTTCTTGTGCCAAAATGCATCCAATTACATGTGGTTTTGGGAAGAAGGGTTCACTATAGCTTCCAAAATAATATACCATCACAAGGAATTGCATGAAACGTTACACATCTGAAATCATGTATAAAAGCATCAAATACAGTTTAAGCACATTATAGACAATCAAAATCATGAAAGAGGTGCAAACAGACTGTTAAATGCAACTACAAAAAGAGCATACAACTGTGCATAATCACGTTGGAAAAGCATCTAAGAACAAAAGCTAGCAAAACTATTCTATTAATGACCATATGTGTTACAAAGCAAGCAAGGTAAGCAAAAAAATCATAAAAGATATTGAAATACTGCTGCATCATCATATATGCAAATACTAGACAAGCTCTTGCCCTCAAACATTATGCCACCTAAGGAAACGAAACGTTTCTTCATAATCTCCAATAATTTGGCTGGCCTGCATCAAATAAGGTAGGATATATGACAAATAAACCATTGGAACCATATGCGATGATAGAAAAAAAATAATATAAAACAGCTAGTGGAAAGCAATGATAACAATAACTAATTCCCGGATACATCTAATGCACATAATTCTAGCCACAGAAATTTTGAGATTTTATAATTCGCTGCGAGCCATGTACAGCTGATAACTAGTAACTAGCTTTCCACAATGACCACTTGTCCAGTACAAGGTGCCACATTTTATTTATAATCAATTCGAAAATATTCTAAAAAGTACTTCCGAGTTAAAAAAACTATAAATTTTTCAAAACAATTTTCTACAATAGCTTCCTTTGCCAGTCATCGTTTTGCCAAACCAACCCTTTAAGTTTTAGTTGCTTGGATAAGAAAAGGATATCTCCATCTCCAACAACCAAAAAAGAATAGGTTCAAAAGAAAAGTATAAAAGAACAGTTATTGTCTTCACCACTTTGTGCTTTGTTTTTGCATGAAAGGCATGCTTAGATAAAATTGTATACCAAAATGAGGGTACAAAGTGGTAATCATGAAGAGTTAAAGTCATATCTGTTTGATTTGCAATTAATCAAGCCAAAAATATGAAAGTTCAAGGCCCATCTATAAATAAGCTTAACACAAGTCAAGAAACACGATAAACTAAACTGCCAACCACAACTATATTGAAGGATGTTTATGGATGATTGTAATGTACAATATTCTTAAAGTGCACAACATATAATGTCAATATTTAGAGCATATTAAATGACTCTGATCAATAAACAATAATTGTAGTTCAATGCAAAATAATATGAGGAAAGGGCATATTGTGGGGAACAAAAAAGTATGATAGATCACCCTAAGCAAGCTTAACCTAAAGGTTTAACTAACATGGAATTAAGCCAATATTTAGCATGGTGGCCTTTCATCTTATTGTACATTGACTCTAAAAAAAATTAGATCATAAGCTCTCACTTAACTGTGTTTCAAGTAGTCTGGCATAGCATATATCTTGGGCTAATCCAAGGATATACATCATCCATTACCTCAATTCAAGCAACGAAATTGCATTCCATGTACACCCATCCCATCCCTTGTACATGATGAAAATATAAAAAATGCTAAACAAGCAAGCATATAGCAGGGCAAATCAAGACTTCCACTGACAACAAACTTAAGGCCTGCATCACATAAGCATGTTCTTTTTCTCATTTGAGACATCAACCACTCACATGTAACTGAACTGTTCTAACTCAATTTGTTAGCCTAAAAACAAACCAAAACTCGAGTTAGTTACTGAATTAAAACAGGTTATTTTGCAATTATTAGCTAGATTTATAACCTCCAGCTAAAAAGCACAAATTAACAATATTGCTATTCCTAGGAATGTCTCACTAAAATAATTATTATCATTAAAACATGATAGCATGGCATAAATTTACAACTAGTAAAGGCATCAGCAATCAGACCATAAGAAAGTTAAAAATTTTGATGTCAATCAACTAGGTTGACATCATAGAAATAGCTAAGCATGACTATGACGACCATAGCAAGGAAAAGTCCCAAATGAGACAATGAAATCAACATCTATTGCATGTTTATATTGAACTAACGAACCCTAAAATAAATAAAGCCTTAAGCAATGATATTTCACCATAAGAGAATGGTTTTAGCATTGTGGAGTTTATTATTTGGCGATTAGGGACAACCATAACAAGGAAAAGTTCCAAATGAGATAATGAAATCAACATCTATTGCATGTTTATATTAAATTTAAGAACCCTAAAATAAATAAAGGCTTAAGCAATTATATTTCACCCTAAGAGAATGGTTTTAGTACTATGTAGTTTATTATTTACAATAAGTAAAAGCAGCAATTGCTAATTACATTTTCAACATCTAAAAACCTCTTATCCAAACCATCAACAAAAATTCCTAGCTATAAATAAAATGCTTGCAGATGGAAAGTTATTTTTATTTTTTTTTTGGATCCCATGAACTCAAAAGAGAATATTTGATTCTAATAGTAACAAACCTTAAAAGTACTTATTATAATAATCTAATATTTCTACACAATATGTTTTATAGGTAATCATTAGCAAATAGATTTGATGATTATCTTACCATAGAGTTGCATTGAAGTAAACAAATTATGCAGGTCATCAAGTGAGCCAAAAGCATGAAGGATGATGAAAGATGCACTCTTAGGTGTACATGAATCCAAGACTTTGATCGATGAGTTTACTCTTCATAAGCACTTGTGTAATTTATTGGTTTGGATTTTGTCATTAATTATCAAGAGCTAGCACATATACACATAATTTATATCTACATTCATTCATATCATGCCTAAAATTGATTTGATAATAAATTGTATATGGCATGACTAACAAAATGAAATAGACTTGTTTAATTGATTTTAGGATATTACATGTCATCAATTGCATATAGTGTGTCTAGGCATTCCTATCTCACTTATTAAATTTGTTGTAAATCCACAAGAGGAAGCATAAATTGTGCAAATTCAAATCTTTAAACCAACTCAAATAATACAATTTGCTTTACAAATAGAAGACTTTATTATTCTTAATATTGTTGACTATTATAACACTTGTCTTTAGAAAATGTTATTAAACTATCCAAAATTTATTATTTTATAATACAAGTACACAATAAATTTCAAGTGATTCAATCCAAATTTGGATCTACATTCACCCCTAGCTAAAAGGCTAAGCGATCTACTAAAAACAGCAGTTTAATTAAAACTTATAGTACCAACTTAATAAAAACCAATAACAACGACTTAATAAAAGCCTATAACATTGGCTTAATAAAAACTTACACTAAAAGCCAACATATAGATTTAATAGAAGCCTAAAATCATGACTTAATAAAAGACGATAAACGAACAAGTAAAACTCCCAATAATGGGACAAACAAACCAAATAAAAGCTCAATACAATAATTTCTATAACATTTAAACAATTAAGCAAAAAGCATACTATTTAAATCAATGCAAGATTTGCAATGAAGCTCAATGTTCATACAAGAGAGAATACGATAGATAAAACTTAAAATAACAAAGTACAACTTAGCTCAAGAATGAAAAGAAAGGCTAAGATGAGTGTTCCCAGCTAAATGTCATGACCTTACCCTTTGCTCTTCTTAGAAATGATGAATCTAATCAAACTTTCTCACAATAGATTTTTCAATCAAGCATTAGTCTATTCTATCACATTTAGATTCTGTTAAATACTCTTAAAATGCTTTTAAATAGCTCCAAAACTCTCTTAAACAACTATATCAAAAATCAATCAAACTAGCCATTATTCACATCCTGAACTGATTGTACTATTTGATTTAAGGGATTGCATAAATACGATGCACCACTAACAATAACGTTTAATCAATCGCCAACATTCAACTAGTTCATTTTCGCTAAGCAAAATGGATCATATAAATATAATGCGAACATCATATGGTACAATAATAACAAAACTACGCAAAATTAAATTCTAAGCTCTTGAAAAAATGTTATACAATGCAAGACCACACACTACAATAGGTCATATATAGTATCCTATGACCAAAATTGCCGCTTACATCCTAAGTCCTAAACTTTTGCTAAAGAAATAAATGAATCGTACTATTACGATGAACATTATCATACTGTATGACGACAATCAACTATTCACATTGGTGACATACTTGTACAATATGAATACCGTACTTGCATGACAATACAACAAATACCAATTTTTCTCATCGCTTAATCTGATCCCTTGTCCAATTCTCCTCATGAATTTGAAGTACTAGTAAGTAATGTAATATCGCATTATACAAAAATCAAGAACACTAAATCTCAAATCAAATCTCTCGAGTAAATGCTCAACATATTGTAGGATAGGGGTATCGTACTATGACAACTATAAAACAATCATATTACTCAGGATCGCCCTCTACCGACACCATGTCTAATCCTACCATTAATTGATTGTATTGTATGACAAGATCATCATACAAGGACAATTAATTCAGCCAATGCAAAACTTACTTAATTCAATCTCTTTTCAAATATAACTTAATTTACCCTTAAGACATGATGTAACTTACTATAAATGCAATATTTTAAGATAGATAATATATGTAAAGCAAGACAAAATATATGTCCGAAGTAAATCTTAAATGTCTTAAATAAATTGTTTTAGGTATTGATATTCTAATTATCAAAATAAAGAGATTTAATAAAGATCTTCTTCTAGTGTTACTCGAGGTTGTGTTTCTCCCAATTCCAATTACAATTAACACCCAAACACCTCCATTAAGCTCCTTAAGTCACATGACAAGCTCTCCACATGATTAGCTTAATTGCTCTTAAGATGCATAATCTAAAATCAATACTTAAAAAAAACATTAATAAACATAATAAAATTATTTTGTTGTCATCAAACAAGTAATGTAATGGTAAATGATACAACAAAATTGGATCATACCAAGTCATGAATTGCATTCACTTGGCATTGTGATCAAATTGACTATGGGATGTAAAAGAGAAAAGTTTTGTTTGCAAAATACCATAAAGTCTATAATGAATTTCATGCTTTAATTGACTTGTGACATTCACAAAGTTCTTTTGATTCATTATAATGCGCCAAATCCATGAGCTTCTTTAAGTTATATGAGTTTTAGAATGTCTCATACAAAAACTTCAAAAACTTCAAAAACCTAAGCTTAATGTATAATACGTATAGTACATGGACACCAATGTATGGTACATCATGCATGCTGCCTTCACAAACATGCATCCAAAGATTTACATAGAATATGTAAGTAGCTATGTGTAGTATGTGGCACTATAAAAAGCATGATACGCAAGCAAGCAGGCAATACAAAGAGAAAGATAACATGAACACGTGATTTGTATACAATGTCAATTTTGAAGTATGATACGTCAATGTTAGATGTATGATATATCAACATTCACATACGTTTCAGCGAGTAGTGAAAGACTGTGATAACTAGTTTAACTTAAATTAAGAAATTGAATATAACCGTTAGGAAAGCTGTTAGAGCTATTCTCAAGGATTCCGTAGGATTCTTTGCCAATAAATAGGCCACTAAACTATGATAAAAGAATTGATAAACCTAAATGCAAGATTTGTGAATTTAGAGAAAACTCTTCAAATACTTTTTAAGCCATTATATGTCTTAATTGCCAAATAATTTCTTTGAGGAGATATGGATTTGCTAAGTGTTTCCACATCTTTATTGAAGGAAGATAGTGTCTACATGAAGGGGTTACAACATCATTCACATTTCTACACCATCTCACAAGAGCTCTTGAAATCTTTTATAAGTATTCACAATCTATAGTTGTTTATATTGTACACTCATCAAGAGTGTAATTGGATTTGTATTGTAATATTTGTTGTAACTTGCTCTTGGTGAGTGATCTCTTGGCTTGGCTTGTGAGGAAAAAGAGGTACTTATCTCCAAACTTTTGATTGTAGAGTAAAAGTGAGGCCTACTCTTGGTCATTGGAGAGGGGTATCCATCTCCAAATATTGGAAGTGTGGAAAGAAGTTAGGATTTGAACCTTTGAAAAAAGCCCAAGAATTTGGTTGTAGTTAGGCAATGCAAAAACCTCAAAGATTGTTATGGTTGTAGCTGATCTATTCAAAATCCTCAAGCATAAAAGGTTTTTCCATTGGTTGTGGCGATAAAGGGAAAGAAAAAATTAAGCTAAAACTAGTTGGCTTGGGAGTCGATGTAAACTCATTAGAGTTGAACCTATTGAAAATTGATTGTTCCCTTTCTTTCCCACACATTTTATATCTTACACTTATTGCTTTGCTTGGTGAGTTATTCAAACCACTGCGTGGGTGTAAATTTGGAAGTTAGAAATAAAAGAATTTTAACTCCATTGCAAAAAATTTTCAAGCCCCAATTCACTTCCCCATTGTTGTCTTGTGGACCCAACACTATGTGCAAAAGGAAGATAGGGAAGTGTTAAAACCTTCAAAATCCGTTGGTTTCATCATTCAGAGATTTTCCAATGGACTCCAATTTTGTAGGATATAGTGTTCTGATTATTTTAAGGCCAACAATCTATTATATCCTTTTCTTCAAGTCAAGCATCATATTTATGTTAAAACATTTAAGTTATTATTCTATTAGAGCTAATAGTTTTTTTTTTATGATTAGATTTGTTTAATGTGTTTATGCATGCTTAACAACCAAGAGGAAAAACATAGCATAGCATAACTAAAAGTTTTGATTTTTCTCCTTGAATTTGTATTATACAAATTAAAGGTTAAAAGAAATCACTTACACATTGTTTTGTCAATAACGTAACAAGGTTTCAAGAGCTTGTGCTCAGATCCCTTCATCTATCTTCACACTCCCTCATTTCCTTCACAATTTTCATTATGAGTGAAAGTCAATCACTAAAATAGTGTCATCATGATTTTCATTTGCTCTTGTCGTTTAAGCTCAAATCTAATTTTCTTTCTTTTCCTATTATTAAAATTACACCTCTTAATTTTCTCTTCCACCTATTTAAATTATGCCTCTGATATTATTCTTTTCCATGACTTCCAGCTTGCATCTTTTCCTTGTGCTTTTCTATTTTGCTCTTCATATTCTCAAGCCATCCAATGTGAACCTCTCCCTCTCTTTTATTTCAAGTCTTTGTCCATTTTGTCCTATCTTCTATTCTCATTTTTTCTTTCATTCTTACAAAGTTTGATAAGTGCCACACCTGTCAACACTTTTTAATCAATTGATTTTCTATGAATTTACTTAAATCAAGAACTATGAAACACCAATTATCTTTGAATTCGTCAATTTCATGCCTAAATAAATTTAGCTGCATTGGATTAGAATAGGTTTTAGCCTAAGTTAATCTCTTTGTAACAGTTCCATCCATAATTAATTGATATAGGTTGATTGATGCTAACCACATGTAAACGAGGATTATTCATATAGATGCTTAGTTTATGTAGGACAAAACACCTTGATACTAAGTAAATACCAAATAATATGTAATGTACATATCCAAGAGTTAACTAATGCCATGATGTGCTGTATTTTAAACACTTCTGCTCATAAACTCGTCAGTCCACTATAAAACAAAAAGTCTAGCCAGGTAATCTAGATGCTAATCAATTCTCAATATTGAGATTTTGGAGCAAAAAAAAGCTAAGAAACATGCACACAATTAATGGCATGATCAAATTACAATGCAGAAAGCAGTGACAAAATTGCTAATAATAATAAATCAAAGGCACATAATAGCAAGGAAAATAATAATCTCACATGCACAAAAATAAAGCAAATGTATCATGGTAACACCATTTCATCTATCAGCACATATGAGGCAAATCTAGGCTTCAACCTAAGACAAATCTGCACAAGAAATAGCTGCAATTTGCACAACTGTAGTGATTGCCCCATGTAGCCAATGGACCACCAATTTGGAGTGCAATGGGTGTTCAGCTAACCATTATGGATGATCCACTAGATAATTGTTTATTACAGATTTTGTAGAGAATGTGTAAGAGAGAGAAGATAATTGTGATACAACAGGACAGATGAAAAAGTAAATGGTAGAAATTCTCCTCCCTTGGGACTCATCTCTTCACCCTCAAGAATTGATTTGGACCAAACCAAAACAAATTTTACTCAACAATAATCAACCTTTCTTGATTGAATGGAAAGTTTCAACAATATTTCATTAAACCAAGCATTCTTGAATATAAGATTAGGACCCTTCCCTTACAAAGCCTTTATACCTATCATGAAGTTTTCCATAATCTATAAAACAAAACCTTGAAAAGATAATTGTGAATGACCAAATTACTAATTTATAAACAACTCTCCTACAGGATTAGATCGTACTCATAATGTGTTACTAAAGATACTAATATATGAAAAACTGGGAAAATAATGAAAAGTTGTCAACAAACCAACTCAATCTATTTGAAGGAAGCTCCTAGGGTATCTATCATAAACTAAATCCGTTCAATCCGCACATGCCAGTAGCATCATCCTCGACATAAAGAAATATTGCAGTCAACACTAATGAAATAGAAACATGGCGAGATTCCATTGTTGACTAGAATATATGGTATGGTCCTAATCATTACTAAATTGTCATGTTATGGTAATCCACTATTCAGATATGATGGAATCAATACTAAACAAAGGCAATGCTGTCATTGTCGTCAGGTGATATCGTTAATCTGGATGAAGTCTATAGAAGGCCAACCCAACTGATGGGGTCCTAGTGAACATAAACCCAAGGTTTAACTAGGTTGAATCTATGAAGGTTGCTGAAAATTTGTTTGGTCCAATTCTATTAATACAGGAAAAACTCATCCTCATCGAGTGTAGGCCAAAGCTCTAATTCTACTCCAAGGTGTTATGCCACTACGGTGCAACTTATCATTGCTGACGTTTATTTCCTTGAAAGCAAGACAAAATTGTCAATGGCCTTAAGTGGCCCTCATAATGGTCGTAACTTGTTCACTCTTTTCATCTAGCTTGTAGAAATTTAGAGATTAGAGTGTAGGGTCACTAACAACAAAGGTAAGGCTAATGGATCATTATGTATTGCTAGTGGTTCCTTGCAGACAATAAGATCAAGTATAATAAACATCCCTCGACCATCTAAAAGATTCATGGCTATAAATTTGATCATAATTCACCAATTTCCCAAAATTCTTGATGGAAAATATAAGCTTTGGCACTTGTTACATATATTAGCATTACTTATTAAGTTAAAGAAAGATATGCTAATGTCATGTCAAAAGATTGAAGTCAAATTTGCTATATAAAATAATCAATGGACAGCAAAGAAAATCCATAAACCATCAAATCCTAAGGAAACAATTGCCAGATTATTGAAGACTTAAAAAACAAAGTCAACAAGCTTATTACCAAGTAACCTTAAATACCTTATTTTCATCATTGGTAAATGAAAGTAGCATAGACAGTCGGTAGGTGGGTGGTGATTGCAAAATATTCAAGTTCTTCTTTTTTCTCCTAATCTTTAATCTGAGTAATTGTAGATGACCATAATTACCAAATATTTGGAGTAGAAGAGAAAACTCAGCACTGCACCCATTATACACTATTTTCCCTTAAGTGTCACATTTGGAAATAATCCATTAATTTCTATCAAAAGACCTGCTAAAGATCCAAACCATAGAAGAGTTAGAAAAATGGCTCATGATATACAAAGGAATGTAAAGTGGGAGATATCTCATTGAAAGTAGGTAAATTGAACTTTGTGAGTGCTAAGATAAATGCCATCAAGAAGAACAAACTCTAGATCTTCATAAGAGGTATTTGTTAATAGCAAAAGGATGACATCTAAAACCTCTATCAAATTATTGACTGAAATTAGTGTTGGTCTTGAGGAAACAATTAGAGTCAAGCATAAAGTCATATCAAAAAGAGATGTATAACATCTCTAGAAACCCTAAGCTCTTAATTATGGCATACTGGTAATGAATTAAAATAAAATGTCATATCATTCAGCATAGCTATGTCTTCTCCTAAAATTTACCAAAGTGGCCTCCATACTCACAAATGTAGCAATAATAGCATCAGAAGGAGGAATAGAAAAGGTATTGTGCAAACCCATTGCAATATAAGATGCAGTATTTATGCATCCATCAAACATTGAGCAAGTCTAGTGTAGGCGCTTGTAAAAAAAAACCTAGCTTGTAGCTTCATGCCCCCTACTCACCATATCAACTTTGAGATCTAAAATAGTGAGTGACTAGCAAAAGATTTAGAGGAAATATTTAAAACACATAAAAACAACTCTTGACTCATCAAACTCCTCAATAATCCCTCCATAATAATAATTGTTTTTTCTTCAACCTCATTCCCAACATCATCAACTCCGGCATCCTCTCACACAACTATAATTCTAGTTACATGCGAGCAGCAATGTGTGGTCGAGTAGCGAACAATGTTATAGCTAGAGTGGAAGCATCCTACATCATAGCAGGTGGTAAACGGGAAACACCTATAATAGTACAATGCTATATGCCATAGTGCTCATCGAATAAAACGTGGGTGAGTGATAGACATAGATGATGGTGCATAATGCTCTTTAAGCCTTGACTTATGCTCCTTCTAAGAATGCATAAGCTATAACCATTTGTTATCTAGTTGTCTCTAAAGGTCTGCAAACAAAGAAAGGGCATAGGACTCTAAATTTCTCAAAGTGAAACTAACATGACTCTCTAATGAAGTCAACAAAAGTAATGGTCAAGGCTCAACTCTCTAAGTCAATATAATGCTAAAGATTTGATCTTCCATTGAAGTTATAGATATTGAGCTCCATATGCTAACTAATGTCGGTAGTGTCAAATGCTTGTGCAATTAAGCATGCATGTGTCTATGAAGAATGCTCATAAGAAGATATTTGCTCACAAGTATGCCTATATAAAATGTTTAGCGAGGACTCTCTCATATCTTTTTTATCCAATAGACACTCAAGGTCCCTAGCATATGTTATGGCAACATTCATAGACGTTATAAGCACTTAGAACTCATTGAGTATGCACCCTAAAGTAAAGAATGTGTGATCCATACTATCTATGCATCACAATCGAGTAAGTAAGCAAGTGTTGTTCTAGAAATTTTCCACTAGTATGACGACCCAAGTAGCTCAAGCAAACAACAAAAATGATGCAAAATCTTGGCATTCTTGGGATGTTGTATGTCCCTTATTATGTCACAAGTGGATTTGTGCACAAAAACTAAAACAGGAAAGATCAAGGTGGTATTAATATTGATACTATCATGTAAGACTGTGCTAACATGTATGAGAAAGACCTATGGAGTATAAAAGTTGGAAAATACAATATAAATGTATGTATATATACATACATGTTTACACACATGCACACAAGTGCGCTCACTAGCTCGCGTGCACACAAGCACACACACACGCACGCGCACACACACACACACACATATATATATATTATTTTGAGCAACATAAGAAGATGAAGTATAAACTTTTAAAATACAACAAAAAATAAGCAATAAATAAAAGCAAAGTGTAAGAAGGTACCACAGCTAATCCAAGGTACCAATACAACCTATAGTGATGATATGAATTCAGCTAAGGTACCAATACAACCTATAGTGATGACATGAATTCAGCTAAAGCCTACTGCAATAGCAAAAAACTCACATGCAACATCCATAATCAACTAAAGCAAAATATTAAGACTGCACCAAGCATAAACAAAGTAATTCATTTAAACTAGCTAAAATTCTAGAATACCAAATTGAAATAGGAAAAAACACCCTAATAATAAGTTGATGCCACAAAAACAAACATGTAGAAGCGTGAATTAATTAATGCAATGATGCATTGCATTTTATATGCTCCTTCTCACAAAGTCAGCAATTCATCATGAAAACTAAGTCAAACCATTTGCATAACCAAAATATCAATTCAATCTCAGTGCCAAGATTTTGAATCATTGGCAACTGAACAAATTTCTAAATACACACTTAATGACACTAGATATAGCAATGCTACTAACAATGAATTATGTGCACATAGTAATAAGAAAAATATCAACCTCATGTGCCAAAAAAAAATACTTAATTGTAACATTATGTCATTCATTACACATAACGTTCACATATAAAATGTCATGTGGGAGGTCACTCAGGACTCCAAAGAAACACAATTATGCACTTGAAATATCTACTACTTGTTGGACAACAATGACCCCTCTAGGCAATCACCAAACCACCTTGTGTTATTTGCATAAATCATCCCAAGCATTTGGCCAATTATCCCACATAGTTATGCAGATAATGCTTTCCTTGTAAATTTTCTAAAGAGAGGAAGTGCAAGAGAGAAAAGAAAACTATGGTACTATTATCACAAAAGATGTAATTGACAAGAGCTCTTCTCTCTTCAATCCTCACACCCTCCTTTTTAATAATTGAATCACATTAAACCAAATCAAATTTGACTCATTGAGTTATGGTGAACTTACACAATTAAGTAGAAAGTTTCAATCATATTTCACTAAATCAAACACTATGGAATACACATTTAGAACCCCTGTTATACAAAGTTTTACATTTACATTATTGAGATAATCTAGATAGGGTGGCTTGTTAAACTTTAGAGAAACTTGAATACAAGTCACGTTGCCAAAGTAGGCCTCCTTAAAAGCTCAATAACCAATAACATCTCTAATGAGGACAAAATGTGACTTTAGAGAACCTTGGTATAAAAAATTGTTTAATAACCTAGATGTAAGGAAAAAATATCTTAAGCTACCCTTAAGGGCAACTTTGTGACATAAGATATAGTATAGGCTTTAATGCCTTGGATGATAATGTCCATATTCAAGTACTAAAGACACTGAGTTGTGCATAGAGCCATCATTAGGTATGAAAACATTAATTAAGCATGAAGCCATTGAAGTCACAATTAAAAATCTATTTATGAGCCCTTAATTGAGATAAATGGTTCAATTTTGATTCTACAAATGACTTAAATCAACTTATGGTACATAATTATTATCTTCTTAAAGTACCCTCTCTAAGAGCCTAATAATAGCGCTTTAAGGGATAAGATAACTTTAGCCATTTATACTTTAAAGACCGGTAATTTCTACCACATATAGGCAATTATAGGAATAAATAAAATTGAACAGATTTTACGAATAATTTGATCAATATGACCTGGGAACCATTTTGCACATCATAAAGCTCAACACCAAAATTGAAAGAATGGGTTGTCTGATTGCTGAATTCAAGGCAAAGTTGTTGGTCAAACAATTCCAAAATCAATGCTTTATGAATAATTGATTTGTTTTCATTCAGCCCACCTTATGTTTGTTTAGGTTCATCTTAGAAGAACCACAATTGCATCTACAATTATGATCAAGCACATTCAATCTTCACATTAGTTCAAGTAATAGCCAAGTTGCATAAGTTTGTCATTTAGTTTAATTTGAATAAGTCAAACATTCTACACCTACGTAATATACCAATATTGCTTTGGCTTACTACAAAGCAACATATGCTAAGGTGATTTTTGTAGGTTCAAGGAAAACCCAAATAATATATAGGAGTGGATGAATTCAAGACCTTGACAATAAACCCTAAAAAACTATACCCATATAAGTTAGCACCCACAACATATGTTAAGTTGATCACCTAGTTTTGACTTGTTTTAATAAGAGAATTGCATTTTTGTTAGTTTAGCCTTAAATAGCTTAACAAATGTAATTTTATGGAAGCATAGAATCTATCTTAAAAACAGCATTTGCAAAGCAATTTATGAACCAAATTGCCATTTATATTTCTTTCATTTAAGGGTACTAAAGTTTAACATTATTCTTGTCCACAAATACAAGACAATTAAAAGGCACCTCTGAAGAGCACAAGACAAACCACGTGAAGAGTTCTCTTATTTTCATTAGTAAAGAAACAAAACTACTTGTAATATTATAGAAGATTATGAACTTTTAGTCAATTAATGAATATATTGACATAATCCAAAACACATTGAGGTCATATTACCATGAAAACTATGTCAATCATAAACGTGTCAATAATCTGGGAACATCCTCCAAGAGCAAAAGCACATTAGAGACAAGTATAATTTTCTTAATGCCAAGGGCACTTTTGTTCCTTTTCATGCCTAGGACATTAACATTTACAATCGAAAGACATTGAGTTATTTTATTGGATCTACACGTAAAATTAAAAATCCTTCATTGTAGGCCTTATTATCGCATTCTAATTCAAAAGGCTTATTAATCATTTTACAAGCAATGATATATTGAATTAACTATCATTTATATAAGCTACACACACTATAGCCCCAGATTATTATAATTTATGAAAGTTTTTTTCTTATTCAAGGACCTAATTATCTAATGATCTCAAGAGCATACCTCTAATTTTATTCCCAAAAGACAATCTAGTAATTTAAGGGGTCACTCATAAAGGTTGTATATGAAAAACTAAGACAACTCAAGGACTAGGAAAACACATTTGGAGGCTTGACACACCTTTCATGTTGCATGGATTTGATTAATTTGTATGAATCCAATTATAATTTAAGTCACTTCATATGGAACTCATGTCAATACGCTCAAAGTTTCGTCATGCTGGAAAAACTTTAACCTTATTATCTTGAAACCTCATTAGAGATTTCTTTGGCACTACAATTATTTTCATTTGTTGAGATATCAAGATTATTTCACATTAAATGGAAGGAATATTTTATCATAAATGCATCAAATTATTATTTAGCTTATTTAAGCCCACGAAGCATCTTTCATATTTTTTAAAATCAATAATTCCTAGGTAATTTTTATCCAAAGGGCATTATTGTAATTTTTAAGTCAAATGGGACAACAAGTTACTTTAATATCTATTCAATACATGCACATTTAAATCCTCCATGATAGTTATCATAATTAAGATAATAATTGGCCCTAATTGATCCTATGCTTTTTTATTGTTGTTAACAACAAAATGGTCAAATTGATTAAAAATTATGAATATGATTCTTAAGTCAACGTGCAGATTTTAGCAAATAGCAATACAAAAATTGCAAAAAAATGTATAATAAAAAAAAAAGAAAAATAACATAAAGATTTACATACAAAACTCTAAGTCAAAGTGAAGCAAGACAGATTTAGACTTATACCAAGGTCAAAATTGGAGCCTACAACACCATAAATGTTCAATAGATTATTAAGAAATATAAAAGATACTATATAATAATCAGGGTTAGGTGGCATGTATGATAATTCAAATATTGACATTCAAAAGTTATAGCATAGATTATTAAGTAGAATAGACAACAACTCCTCAAGCATTAGCATAAAATCCTACAAAACAATTTTTATCACATCCAATTTTACACATATAAAATAAAGAATTTAGGCAAACTCTATGTGGAGTACCTTAATAAAAAGAGCAACTCTAACTTTAGATTACTACCTAGAAAATAAATGTAGCTGAAAGAATTCACCTTTTTGACGATGATATGGGTATTGGCGAAAGAGAGAATTTGTTTGGTTATTGGATCTACTGGTGGAAGGTCTCTCACCTTCAATCCTTGTTTTTCACAAGAAATTTGATTGCCAGAACTCATGGTAGAAAGTCTCTCATCTTCAATCCTTGTATCTCACAAGAGAAATTAGAATCTCTCTAACTAAAATTGGGTGCACACACTTTGTTTACAAAGGTGAAAACACACAAAAAAAATAAATATTTATTCCATTATCTTCATCTCTCTATAGCTTAGTGAGCACCCCTATTTATAATAATCTCAAAAGTTTATTAGTAATTTTTTAAAAAAAATTACAAAATTAATGGAATTAAACATTTCCCAAACTGATAGGCATTTCGGGAGGCAGTAATAGCAAGCGGCGAAATGGCGGGAAAAGCGGCGCAGCAGAGCGAGTGGTCCGAATTTTAGGTAAGCACGAGTCGGGCGGAACAGAACGGGTCGGCGGCACTGGCAGGTTGGCGCGAGTCAACACGGTCGAGCATGGGTGGAGCACAGGTCGAGCGGATCAATCAGGTTCCTGGGGTCAAACCATGTCACGCAGGTGCACGGATCGATTCGAGCAGCAACAGTGGCGACAAGCAGCGAAATCAATAAAAAATTCAATTTTAAGCATTTTTTAAGTAATTTTTACCAAAATTTTGCACCGATGGACTTGTGAAACGGATCGATTCGCGCCCCGTCGCCGGCTAGGTGCAAAACCTTTCCGCTTCATTGATGCCTGGCTCAAGTACCCGGACATCGACGATCTGGTCCAGCAGTCGTGGAACGTCCCAATAGCAGCGACAGGGATCTACAGGCTTATTGGTAAACTAGCGAGGCTTAAGGTATTGCTTAAAAGATGGAACAAGGACTCATTCGGGGACCTGTTCAGAAACAAGGATTTGGCAGAGCAGAACGTTCGCGATGCCGAAGCTGCCTTGGCGGCAAAAGCCTGCCAGGAAAATGTCGACAGGCTTGCCTCAGCCAATTCTTTGCTTCTTAATCGTCTGGAAACAGAGGAGGATTTCTGGAAGCAAAAGGCCGGCTTGCGGTGGATTAAAGAAGGCGATGCAAATACAAGCTTCTTTCACGCCTCTGTAAAAATGAAAAGACATTCACTTGGCATTCAAAAACTCAAAAATCCAGACGGCTCTTGGTCGGTAGGTGATGAGGAGTTAGCTGGCCTTCTCACAAACCATTTTCAAAACCTATTCCGGGACAATGGCTACTGCAGCTCAGACGCAGAAGGTATCCTTTGCCATTCCCCGATCTCTGTTTCGGAAAATCAAAACGATGATCTCTTGCGCCCCGCCGACGAACTGGAATTGCGCAGGGTGCTATCCACTATGCATGAATCAAGTGCCCCAGGACCGGATGGATACTCCGTCAAGTTCTTCAAAAAGTTTTGGACCCTGCTTGCACAAGACATGGTAGACGCCGCAAATGATTTCCTCATTGGCACCACGATCCCTAAGGCACTCGGGGCGGCGTGGATCTGCCTGATACCGAAGACGACGGCAGCCACTGCCCCTGCCGACTACAGGCCAATAACCCTTTGCAATGTAAACTGCAAAATCCTCACCAAGCTCCTCTCTTCACGGCTTTCAACTTTACTGCCTTCTATCATCTCGGTCGAGCAATCCGCATTTATCAAAGGACGCAACATCACAGACAATATCTTGATGGTGGAGGAAATGCTCTCTCGCCTCAACAAAAGAAGGAAATTCAGTAATGTGATCCTAAAACTGGACTTCAAGGCCGCATTCGACAAGATGGGATGGTCTTTTCTTATGGCGGCTCTCCGGGCAAGAGGCTTCAGCGAAAAATTCTGTGATTTGGTGCTGAACGTTCTTGACGCCACATGGTTATCAGTTTTAATCAACGGATTTCCCAAAGGCTTCTTCAAGCCCAGTCGCGGTGTCCGTCAGGGAGATCCCCTCTCACCGACACTGTTCATCATCGCTCTTGATGCACTTAGCCGGTGTCTCACTGCAGCGGTTGCTTCCCGTAGCATCCAAGCGTACGTGACTCCAAAACTTAGTCGTCCGATCACTCACCTGGCGTTCACGGACGATGTGATTATATTCACTACCACGAACCGAGCCTCCCTTAAACAGCTATCAACCTTGCTCCAAACCTTCCTCAACGCTTCCTCCCTGGAACTTAACCGGAGTAAATCGTCGGTAATACATGCCCGTTCCCCTTCCACAGGTGCAAGAAGAAGAACACAGAACATCTTAGGATTCCATCATGTGAAACTTCCTTTCCTTCATCTTGGCTGCTGGTTGGATGTTGGAAGACCTCGTGCCTACCATTTTCAACCGCTGCTGGACAAAATCAAATCTCGTATCTCTGCCTGGCAGAACAAGCTTCTCTCAATGGGTGGTAAGAAGGTGTTGATCAACTCTGTGCTCTCCTCCATGTCAGCATATATCTCGGCATCCCGGTCCCCTCCACAAAAGGTGGTCTCTTCCATCTACGGTGTCCTTGCCAACTTCTTCTGGGGAAAAAAAAACAATGCGCAAAAGCACCACTGGGCGGCGTGGCATAAGCTGGCGCGGCCAATTAACGGACACGGAATTGGAATAATCAACCTCAGCGCTCAGATCCTGGCCCAATCGGCCAATCTTTGGTGGCGTTTACTTCACACAGTCACTCCCTGGTCACGCTTCCTCATCCAGGCCTACCTGCGGCGCGGCGATGAAGTCTGGTCGACTCGCGGGGACTCTCCTGGCTGGCGTCGCTTGGTCGCCTTTTGCGATCGGCTGCCCTTCGTTCGTGCGAAGGAAGACGACGGTCTAACAAAATCCGATTCGGTCTACGGTTGCTCTCCCGGTTCGACCGGCTCAGCATCCTCCTCTCAATCCAACAGGCGGGTTCGGTCCACCCAGCGGGACCTGGTCAGCCACCTCAACTGGATTGGACTATGGCTCAGCAGCTGTACGGACAACTTGGGACACTTCTCTTTCGCCAAGGCATACGGCTTCTTCTGCGGTACATCCCTTCCCCCTATTACCAAGCGATATGACAACAACAATCTGATTTGGCATAAAAGAATTCCGGAGAGAGTATCTATACTGTTGTGGAGACTACTCAACGATGCTCTTCCTCTGCCACCTAAGATCCAATCCATTGGCATTTCCCTTGCGCCAAAATGCCCCTTTTGCCTTTGTATTGACACTGCTGAGCATATCTTCTGGCAATGTTCGGTCACATATCCCACCTGGATTTGGTTTGAACGTCGCCTGAATATCTGCAGTCAGACTCCTCACCTCGTTCGGACTTTCAACTGGTGGACATACAAAAAATCCCTCAGCTCCCTCGCATTTTCAATCCCGGCCTCGATCTGTTGGATGGCTTGGAAATGCTGGAACTCGGCTTTGTATGACGGTATCATCACAACCCCGGATAAATTCCTTTGGGACACAGAGATTTCTGGTTCAACTTTACTACCATAAGTCAACTGGACACCTGCTTGCGGCAGAAGTCCTTACTCTTAGCAAACTAGGTCTCATGTAACTCCCGCTCTTGGTAGTAGGATCGTCATGTACCTTTTCCTTCCTAATAAAATGCTCGTTTAAAAAAAAAAAAAAAAAAAAAAAAATGTTTCTAAGAACTAATGTTAGATGCTCCTGCATGATAAAGTTAAACTATGAACATGGCAATAGCGATGAGCTCCTTTGTGAATTAAGGAAACTACAATACTCTTTCTCTGTCATCCAACAAAATGAAGCAGAAAGAATGGAACAATGTAATATACATAAAATAATTTTTGTCCATGCATAATGCTTAGCAAAACAAAGAGGGATTAAAGCATGTAGCTCATCGATTATAGATTTAATTTCTTTTTTTCATTTTATGTATGTAGGTGCAACCTCAATTGCTTTTCCTCAAGCAAATCAATTGAAACAGAGTTCGTTCATACCTTATAGTATTAGAACAAGGTGGCCAAAATCATCTTTGTTAAACTGAAAGATTATATAAGGTAGCTGGCTTCCTATTCTAGTAGCAATCAATAATACAAGCACATGTAACTGGCTGACTTCACCATAGAGAGATTCAAACAAGTAGAGAACTCTAGCTAGAGTTGATAATGTAAGAGGATCCTTGGATGAAACATATAGGTAATCTATTCTTGTAATGTGTGTAGATAATGTGTGTAAGACACTGCCACAAACAATGGGTGGGGAATTTTGTAGATGCACAATAGCTTCATATGTTGAATGTTGTAGCAAATGAGGATAATTATCTTTTTCTTTCAAGAATACTTCAAATTTTGACATTTTGTGGGTGTTTTCAGCGATGATACAATCCTCCCAACATGAATAGAAATTCTTAGATGGCAAAGTGTCTGAATGTTCAAACACACATGGGACATGGAGGCCAATTATATGTCATAAACTAGCCCAAAGTTCTACTCTTGATCTGGATTTTTAAAGATCACGTTGTCTTAGATCTCTCTTTCTTTTCATTGATCTCTTGCTAAATTACCTCTAAGCTCTTTGCAGACATCCTTCAACAGGTTGCACCACTAGGTTTCTTTGCAATTCTTGCATCAAATATCAAATTAGGGAGAGTGTAGACTTTGATCCCTTACAATCTCCTTTCAGCCACACATAAGACACATTTAACAAGAATGCAAGCACATTCAAGAAAACTTGATAAGGGTAATTAGGGTTTGTTTTTTCGATTTTATGCCAAACAATATGATTGTCAAAATAGTTTGTTATCTCAAATGTATATGTTTAGCAATATATTCCTCCCTATCCCCAGGTTAAGCTTTATATATATAATACAGGCCCATATTAGTTTATTGGCATGGGCGTAGACAAAGCTATTTCCACCCAATACAGGTCCACTAGTGAAAACAATTTGAGTTTAGCAATTTGGGATTGAAGTTATTATTGCTTTAACAAAGCCTTCACTAAATTGAAGGGGCTGGACTAGGCCAGGCTCCCTACAGCTAAAATGCTGGAAAAAGGAAACCGTTCATCCTTTGGCAAATAGCAAGATCTGAATGTCATTGATGTGAACCTGAAGTTTTGAAGAAGAAGCAGACATTTGGCCTTGTCATTTATCGGTTTATAGTCAACTATGAAAAGGAATTACTTTTCCCATCAAAATATCAAACACCATATCTTATAATGGCTGCGACATAACGATCAAGTCCACAACATTTTTGCTATCTTATATACCAAAATTACATAGTCAAAATCAAAAAAAATATGAAATAAAAAACATGCCTGAATATTCATAAGGAAACCTACTACTAAAACGAAGATTAAGGATGAAACAGTGAAACAATAAGAAATCAATAATTTGACTTACGAAACGCCAAGATTAAGGATGTCTTCAACCCAAAATTCACCTTTCCTCTCAAAGCCGCATCTATTCTGCACAGTGGAAAACTGAGAATTCAGTCAAACGTTTACTGAAACAAAGGTGAAAGCATTGCTTAGGAAAACTAGAAAAGACATATTTAAGTGCACAGAACACCAAGCAGAACCAGTAACATACAGGATTGAATTTAGATGTTGATATCTGTTCAATGTCTGCTTCTGAAAGAATCCCTATGCGAGTAAGTTCCATAAGCTCTTTCCTGGAGATATTCCATTCTTGCTCCCTCTAATTAATAAATCAGAGTCTAACGTCAAAGAATCAATTACAGATAATAATTTGTTATCCTTTACGCATAAGAGAACTTTACCCCCTTAATCTGGTTTCTTTCAACAATGCATACATTTAGGCCTTTAGAAACTAGTGCAGTTGCAATGAAGATACCTAAGGTGCCACCACAAACTACTGCATGAAACATGCGTTTAGAATTGCCCTCATCTGCATTGCTGAAAAGAGAAGGACCAGAAATTTGAGAAACTACTTCACAAATTTCCGGTTCATCTGCAAATAAAAACTTCTGGTCAGTGTAGAATTTTCAGTCATTGACTATTAAGCACTTGTTTCAGAATCTTGGCAGGACAGAAAAAGATGGAATACAGAAGCTACTTAGAAAGATATTTCTACCAGGACACCCTCAGCATGGTGTTTAGTAGGAGGCACAAGAATATAGCGATTCAACAATTTAATTTGTTTTCTAGCATTCATCTCAAAACATATTACAATGGCTTTTATAAGTTTAGCATGCATATATGTAGAACACTTCATTACTCAATCTTATAATCGACACGACTAATCTGTATCGCCAATATTTTGGTTTACTAGAATGATAATTACATTGACCAAGCAATATCCACGTTGAAGCTCAAGCTACAAAACTTGTCCAATCACTTTCAAAAGTAAATAAATAGCTGAATGAACTCACCCAGCAACATCAATAACAAAATGACTGTTGGGTGGAACTCTGTGTTCAGGTAACAATGCATGGGGGCCATACACGTGTGTACGGGATAAGCTCAAGACCACAACTAAATGTTGAACATCAAATGTATGACAATTCTCACGTATACCAAACCATCTCCTTCTTACATGATACTTTATCCACATCAAACCATCATTACTCTCCCTCCAAACAAAAGCCTTTTAATATCATCTTGATGTTGTCAAAGCAGGATGGACGAGAACAATGATGAACCAAAGATTCATGGATGCACTCCTCAACACCAGCTAAACAGAGCAAATGAAACCCCCGCTTATATTAATAAAACCTTATTTAACGAAGGCCACATTGACTACTTGACCGAACGCGGCGGGAGAAAATTTTAGAAAAACTACTTGAAAGAACTGTACAGGAATATCTCTGATATCATATTCAATTTAGAAAAGAGAATCACATTTTTCTCTATTATTCATTATTAGATGTAACAATGGACTATTCGCCCTAGTCCTAATTTGAGAAGAATTTCTTTTAAATAAACATATAGAATAAGAAAGAATAATTAAAGTAATATCTTATTATAAATATTAATATCAATTTTATTAAAACAATTATAACTATTATTGAAATTAATAATACTAATTAACTTCAAAATTCTATACTTATCTTCTCACTTCTAACAAACGTTTTCCAAAAAAAATTCCTGAATAGTTTTTTCAACTGCAACAACAACCCAGGTGGCTAAACCCTAGCGCAAATGGATATCAAAAATTGAAAAAGAAAACCTGGCACAATGGCACATAAATTAGACCATAGCTTGTCCAATCTCTTCAAGGCTGCATAAGAATAAGCTCCTCCAGCTCCTCCTACTTCACCAACAGTAGAAATCCTCTCCATTATCATCTACAAATCCATTAAGAATTTCATTTTTCTCTCTACATATAATTCTACAACGAAAAGGATGAAAAAATATCTTATTTGCAAAATAAAAACACATTTATTAGGAAAAAAGACCCGCACATAACACCACTGACTAATACGCTAGCATAATTAATGTTCACTCTTTCTTTCTTTCTTTCTTTTCCTCGGCATGAAATCCAACAAGAAAAGGGAGGAAATATGCCGTGAAATGCCGCAGAAGCCCAATGGGACAGGAGTTTCTGGTGCTTAGAGAGATGCATCACCTGAGTTCTGGAAGGAAGAGCAGCGAGTGGAGAAGCAAAAGCTGGTCTTCGTTCCCCATGGAAAGCGACTTCGATGCGCCGTTCGGGAAAAGGTCTCTGCGGAGAGGATGGCAGCTGATAAAAGAGGCCATGGCGGAGGATTTGCGCCATGGCTTGAAGAATCGAACATCGAAGGACCTGAAAATCCAACCACCTCTCGTTAATTTATCCATTTCGGTCATGAAGTGGGCATGTGACGAGTACGTGTACCAAGCGGTGTTCACAATATATATATATATATATATATGCGTATATATTATTTAATTATATAAATTAATAATAAGACATTGCTTACCATTATGTTTCAAATCAGCATTGTTGCTGTTGAAGTAATCATGTGTAGGATGATTGATAACACCTATTACAACATTTAATTAACATTCACTCATCAAACAAGTGAGAGTGATTGTCGCATCATTCGATCAACATTATTATTTATCAAACAAGGGACACTGATTATACAATCACGTAATTAACAGTACAATTCATCACATGGGCAAGAATAATTGTGATTTTACTAGTTAACATTTTTGTTCATCAAATAGAAAACAAACCTAAAATATTAATGACAATTATTGAAGGCATTTGTGTTATTGAACACTATTCTCCAATATATAAGCAATAAATTATAATACGATTTAAAGTTGTTTTCTAACTATCAACTATATTTAGTTCATAGGACATTTTTAAGCATATTTTAAGTGACAAACACTATTGATCTCTAACCTCTAATACTCCTTCATTGTCCAAACAACATATGACAATGGGATTAGGTCAAGCCATTAACCCACCTTCCTCCCCCACCCCCCAACCCACTACAAAAACTTTCTCAAATTCTTCCTTGTTTTCACTCATTCCCTTACAATCTTTTGGATGAAAAATCCCTGTGCTCCCTTAGGCATCCTCGTGTTGATTCTTATTTTCACTTATCCCTCTTCCTTTTAAAGCCTCTTTTTTTTTTTGCTCTCATACTTTTTCTTAGGTTATGCACCTTCATCTCTTATACCCTTAGGATTTTGGTATCCCCCTTACATTTTTTCCCAAAGTTATTTGAGACTAATAATAGATGTTTCTATGTGAGATTATATGTATTGTGAGTCCTATTATATTAGAGTTCATCTAATGGATCCAAATGCATCAGTTGATAACTCCCAACAAATATGGCATAATAAGTGGTGTTATTATCCATCAATATCCAAATTTGTCAAGAACTTTTGTGGCATGCATCGCTTTGCCACCCTCAATTTTGTAAGTTATTAGATTGTCTTTGGGTACTCTTATTTGATTTAAATTGTTTATTAACTACTTTTTATCTATTTCAAGGGTAGGTCTTAAAATGATAGTCTACATTAAGGTGTTGTATCTACAAATCAACACTTGCAAACGATTTCTTGTCACATAATGTAACTGCGACCACCAACTTTCGATAATGTAAGTAGAGTGTTGTTTGCTAGTGATCACTGCCCTTGATCTTCCATCAACAAGATGACCATCATCTTGTAAAACATGGTGACAATCTTGGGCCTCGTTGTTGATAGTCCAACACCAGTTGAGCTTAGAATAATGTACTTAACATAGACTGGGAGAGTTAGCAAGACTAAAATGACAATTTATTAACAAAGCATCTTAAGGACCAAAAAAACTACTTAATATGGGGTTAGACAACATCAAGGAGAAGTAAGATGATAAAGTTTTGCAATGGAGATTCTACAAAGAGAGTCATGCAATCAAAACTGATATTATTTTTTTACATTATTACATGTTATCATGCATTATGTTGTATATCTAGTATTTTTTACTATCAAAACATTAGCTTAAAAGATGAACCTCCACTAACTACTACAAGATGTGATGACATGTAAGCATCACCATCTTTTTTTTAGGATTTTCATAGAAAAATTCTACCTACTATAAACCAACATCATTTTTATCTTAATGTTTAGTATTATTTTATCATTTCAATTATAACTATGTTTTTTAGACTATATGTGTATCGATAAGCATTGTCTATTAGTTTTATGCTATATATGGGTTATTGGAGTTATTAGCAACAAGTGCTTCAACTTTATGAATCTAGAGTTTAGAGATTAATTAAATTCAATTTTTATCAATCAATACCAATTAATATTTATCTAGATATTTCTATAACATTTCAAGTTCATTTCTAATTGTCAGTATTCCTTTGAAATTACCTTATTTTTATTAAAATATCCTTTGATTTATCTTTTTTTTTTTTTTGCTCAATATGAAGATAACTTTATCACTAGTTAACTTCACAAAACTGAATTAGTAACAAAATAAAAAATGGGTTAGTTTAAACAAAGTTGAGCAATAGCAAAATAAAATCTAACCTTTTTATGATTTACACTTGTTGTTGAGAAGATCTAAGTTGAAATGCTTGGATGGAGTTTATATGAAAGTTAAAGCATATTTATTATAACTATTTGAGCTAAAGAAGTTCTATATAAGTTAGAAAAGTTAAGTAGCTGTATGTGAAACCAATAAATTTATGTGGACAACAAATGATCACATCAAAAGATTAAACAAACTAAGAAAGTTATAAAAAGGAGACATAGTCTTTGTCAAACATCTAATGGAGCCAATGAATGGTTTAATAGAAGATCAAAAGGTTTTGATCAAATTATTGTATGATCTTATGAAATTTGAGAAACATGTTATGAGTCTTTGTTGGAAGCCTGATAAATAATTTGATATTCGTTAAGTATACATCAAATGATTTGATAAGGGATAAGATAGTCTGATAAGGACTAACAATGGTTCAACCAAAGATTCAGATTAATGCTCCAAGTAATTTGACATTCATCAGACACACATTTAATAATTTGATAAGGGTAAACTAGTAAAAATATGATAGATCATCTTTAAATTAAATTATAGAATTAAGGTTGGTGGACATCATAAGAGGTGTGGGAATAAAGTATATGCATGGTAAAGCACTTAATGCATTTGATAAATGACATAATTGTAATGATTGCTTGTATGTATGAGTTAGGAATGTAGAGAAGAGAAATAAAAGAAGCAAACTATTAATAATTTAGGTAGGAAACTAATATGATTAGATTATTCATCTAATTGATGCTATGATAATTTGTTATGATGTATGCAACTTGTTGACATGCAATCTATATGATCTTTAATTCAAATATATATATGAAACCATTGGGTGATTGATGATTAACGTTTGAAAATTCTTATGCACATGAGGACGTAATGTGTGTGCATGTCTTTTACTTTCATGATGAATAGCTATTGAGTGTATGAGGTATATGTCGATGGATGCATTATATGCTATCATGCAAATGAACAAATAAATCATGTTGGAATTACAAGAATGATAATATGCACATGCATGGATAAATGGTTAAGGAGCTAAGTTGAATAAAAGGATGATAAGGCTAAAGGAATGAGATGTAAAACTTTTATATTAAAAAGGATAAGAGCAAAAATGGAGTAAACAACACTTAAATAAGAAAACATATAAATATCTCATAAAAGTACATGTGAAAATAAGAATGTTCCCATAAGTGTCATGCCTTACTTGATATAAACAAAATAAAACCTATTAAATGCACAAAAAACAATATTACTAAGTCCAACTAGAGTAAGCAACAAATCCATATAACATAAAAATAAAATCATATAAGAAATATAGTAAAGCATTTCAATTCATACATCATCTTGATAGAACAACCAAGTGATAGAATATAAATAGTCTCAAATCTGCTAAGAAATACAAAAATTGAAGCAAAATAAAGGCACATCATTTGTTTAAAAAGTATAATAAGGTCCTCATATATAAATAATCTCTTACAAAGTTCACAAATAAAATAATATCTCTTACACTTATGGCCTAAAGTTGTTCTCTAAGGATCACTAACTTTATGAATATCTATATCCTAGCCCACAATATAAATAAGTGATAAACATGATATGCTTAATAAGTAAACTATCAGACACAAGTATATAAGATAGTGTAAAATATGTGACCAATAAATAAGGATGAAATAATAAGTAAAATTATGCATAACAAACTGTAAAAGATACAAATGTATTGAATCATGAATGCTCACATATATCACAAGCATGTATGCATATAGTTATCATATAATAATAATTTCATATAATACTAATATCATATCATATCTTTCACTTATTTCATATTCAAATTTGTTTCATCTTTCATTGTTTCTTTTTTAAAGAAATAGATTTTTCATATATGACCATTATTTCTACTCCTTGAGATCCATATCATCATCTATTACTAAACCACCACCCATATTGCCTAATATCTTATGCTCACGATAGTAAGGCTACTGTCATGCTATGGCCCCAAGCTTAGGTATCAATGGTAGCAAAGTGGTGATGTTTTTTCTCAAATATTAGTGAGTAATTGCTCACATCATTTAGCATCCTGTGTTCACATTTATAGGCCCTTTATCATGCTATAGCCCACAATCTAGATACCAATAATAAAGAGGTGATTTTCTTTCTCATATCGAACAACTACAAAATATAGTCATAGAAAAGATATTTTTATATTCTTATTGTTTCTTTATCATGATCATTAAAGATAATTAATCTTTAATACCTTCTTTTCTTTGCTTTGTATTCATTTATTTCTTATATTATTTTGTGGCTTTTATATAACACATACACATATCCCATAATAGTAATGTGCACACTACATTATACAATATATTAATATTCTAAGATAATTAAAGATTCATTTTGTTTTCTAAGTTTCTCACATTTTTTCTAAATTGTAGTTGATATTTTCCTACAATATACATTATGTTATTACATTTAAAAAATTCATCCTAGGTGTTTTCAAATTCATTAAATAATTCATTCAAGGAAGATGATAATTCATCATAAACAAAACATTTGAATGTGCTTCATCATTAAAAGAGATTCTATCTTGGCACCAAGCCACTTAATAAGTAGGTTCCAATATGCTTATGTGGCTCTTTCTTCTTCTAATTCTTCTTCATCTTTCTTTTCTAACTAACTAGAGGCTTCTTTTCTCTATATAAGATATATAACTCACACCTAACCTTAAAGCAAGTGTTTACAAATTTCTTGAGCTAAGACACAATATAATATATTTAAATCTTTAGCACTTGATTGAGCTAATGTTGAGGATATATCATTTATCTCAATAATTATTTTCATAAGAATATTATAAGATTTTAAAATAAGTTTTATAACTCATAATTAATATTTTGAGTAAAATTTTTGAAAGATTTTTTTCCAAAATCAAAATTATTGTCCCATGAACAAAGAAGGGTACACCATGATGTAAATTGTGTGAGACAAAACATATAAGGGGTGAATTGTGTATTTAAAAAATTTTTTGATTTCAAAAAATTTTAAAAAACTATTCTTAAAAATAAAATTTATTTTTTGAGAAAATTATTGGCAAAATAAGATTGCTCAACAATAAAAGAAATACACATATTGTTTAGGTGATTCAGCCAAAAGTTGTGCATACATCCACCCTTAATCATTTATCGGGATTTCACTAACCACTTTTAGTAAATGTCATATGGGATAAAACAAATACAAATTAGTGCTCTAATAAAACACTAAAATCAATAAAAATTAGCTATACAAAAGAATCAAAAACTTTATAAAAATTTTTTCATACAAAATTATTGCATCCTTAAATCTTTGAAACAAGAGTGACAACTAATTCATGATTTAGATGTTACAAGAATGATGCAAAAAAGATTTTAGAAGAGGGTAAAAGAAATAATAATTGAAAAAATCCACAGCTCCTATAAGTATGCTAAAATTTGATACTCTCAATTTTGGACTTCTCTTAAGTACTTATGAAATTTTTAAGTTGATTCAATTATTTCAAATATTGATAAATGAACTTTATTTATAGTCTAAATAAAAGCATCCCAAAATAACTCTTCTAATAGCTAGAATTAGCTTTTTCAGAAGTTAGCCATCATAGGAGACAATAGAGGAAAACAAAACGTAGTTATTGTCTGATTATAAACAAACAAAGCAAGAACCATCTGATCGAAATAACCATTAAAGGGTCTTGATCTAAAAGAGATGAGATACGAACTGGATCGTTAAATCTAAAAACCAGATGGATGATGATGATGATTAGGTTACTATTCACGAAGGTGAAGAGACTCTCAGCCATTCAATCAAGTATTCCAAATGAATGACCAGATAAACAAACTGTTCAAAAATGTGGAAGAAAATGTGACCATTTGATTATGAATTGTGCAATTGACTGATAGAGATTTACTCCCAAGTTTGAAACAAAAAAATGTTATTTATTTAGTCTCATATTACAAAATAATGCATATAATTTATCCTTATATTACTTTCACTGGTGCCTTAAGGATGTCATTACATAAGATACCTACGTGTAATATTAAAATGTGTTTGACCTAACCCAAGCTAATTACTTATTATTAATAAGTTTGACTTAACTTGTTACACCTAAGCCAGGTTCAAGAGTCATGCCCTGACTTGATTAACTAAGGCCCTGTAAGGTTAATTCCTTAAACTAATACTCGAGCCTGACCCAACTTGATTTAGTTGGGCTCCTAACTTAAGGCTCCCTAAGACCCACTATCCAACACTACAAGCCACTTAAGCCCTCTGGGCTTGATAGATGGGTTAGATGCTTAGAACAAAATTTTTTTATTATTTTATATATTTTTATTTGAAAAATTAGAAAATTTTAAAAAATTAAAAAGATTTAATTTTATAAAATCAAATATGACCTAATTTAAACTTAAATATGTATGGATTATGATAATCTTATATGCCATAATTATAAATAAAGTAAAATATTAACATGTTAACCATATAAATATTTAGAAATATATTTTTTTATAAATTAACCACTTCACAAAAAACTAGTCCTTGGCTCTGAAATCAATAATTTGATCTTTTAATCTTTATTCACTGCATATGTTATAGTCATTGTTCCAATAAATCTAAACTACTATAGTATATCTTAATATTTAATTGAAATACTAAGCTCAATAGAACATTAATAATATTTAGCTTGGTTTTTTTATTATCACATCAAAGGACATAATAATCTCCCCCTTGAGAATTACAAAACTAATGCTAATCTTGAACATATAATAATAAAAAAAATAGATTAATGAACAAACTAAGTAATATAATATTCAATATTTTAGGTCACCCTATTTGGTAGCTTATACTCTTATTGAATTTTAGTTTACACTCTCTTTAAATTCTAATACTAAGTTTTCCCTATTTTTGTAATCATTCAAAGGTGTTAATTACATCTAAGCTCAATCTAAGTCTATGAAAGACTTTGATAGCTAATGTCTTAGTAAAAATATCAACTAATTAAGCAAAGGATGGAATAGATGATAATCGAATTATTTTCTTTTACATATATTTTTCTAATAAAGTGATATCTTAATTCTATATGTTTTATTCTTGTGTTAAATGAGATCTTTAAATAAAAAATTACATTTGAATTATTAC
The DNA here is from genome assembly GCA_023846275.1 of Vanilla planifolia. Lineage (NCBI taxonomy): Eukaryota > Viridiplantae > Streptophyta > Magnoliopsida > Asparagales > Orchidaceae > Vanilla > Vanilla planifolia. Next base: position 9,846,567 of record CM043873.1, on the reverse strand, counting down.
AAAATAATTGTTTGTATAAATTTTAAGTCATAATTTAAAAGTTATTATTTAATCCATAAAATTTGAGCAACACAACTACCTGAAGTAATTTACTCGACGTCTGTTGTTGATAATGTCACATAATTTTGTTTTCTATTAGCCTTAGAAATTAGTGAACCACTAATCAATTGACATATATTAGAGGTACTCTTTTTTATCAATCTTACTACTAGTAAATTTAGTATTGTATAGGCTATTAAATCAAATTTAGATTAGCATCTAGGGAATCATAAGCTTAGAGTCTTAATACCAATAAGATATTTAAAGATATGCTTGACTTCTTATAAGTGTGATTCTTTAGGATTAGTCTAAAATCTTGCACACAAACTTACTATAAATACAATATCATGCCTACTCATAATAAGATATAATAATTATTCAATCATTTTTAAGTAATTTTTTGTCAATGGGCTTTTTAACTTCAACTTTATCTATTATAATGCTTATACTAATGAAAGTCTTCCTATGCTTCATGTTCTCATAACCAAATTTCTTTAGCAACTCTGTCAAATATTTGGCTTGAAGAAATAAAAATTCTTTCACTAGTTTGTTTGACCTAAAGTCTTAGAAAGAAAGTTAACTCTCCCATCATACTCATCTCAAACTTAATTTTTATTAAATTAGCAAATTTCATGCACATCTCTTTATTGAAGATTCCAAAGATTATGTCATCCATATAAACTTGACATATAAATTGACCTTCAATTGAATTTTATACAAATAAAATATTATCTATCTTGTCTCTATAAAAACTATTTGATGTAAAAAAATATATAATCTTTCACACCAAGCTCTTGGAGCTTACTTCAAATCATAAAATACCTTCTTAAGTTTTTATATATTATATATTTTATCATGTATCTCAAATCTTGGGAATTATTTAATATATAATTCTTTATTTATATATCTATTCAAAAATATATTTTTAACATCCATTTAGTATCATCTCAATCCTTTATGGCATGCTTAAGCTTATAAAATCTTAATTACCTTAAGTCCACCTATAAGAGTAAATATCTCATCGATATCTACTCATTTAACTTAAAAATAATCTTTGGCTACTAATTTAGTTCTTTATTCTTAATAACTTCATCATTTTCATCTAATTTATTTTTAAACACTTATTTTGTATCAATAATTATTTTATCATTTGGTCTAAGTACAAGATCTTAAATTTGATTTCTCTTTAATTATATTAATTTTTATTTATTATAATAACCTATGACTCATCTTTAAAAGTATTTTTTATAAAACTTGGTTTAAAATTAGATACAAATATTGTATAACTAAAAGAGCTTCTAGTCTTAACTTTCTCTCTTACATCTCTTATGATAAACTTACTAAGATAATCCTTAGAATATCTCAATTGCTTCTCAATCTGATTTTCTTCTTTTGTTGATTCATTGCCTTCAATTATATCTTTTAATTTTTCTTCTCTAAGACTTAAATCTTCTAATTCATCAAGATGATCATCTCAATGATGACTATTGGATACTTCAACAAGAGGTTTGTCAAATTTAACATAAATTGGCTCTTTCACAACCAGTGTTCTCTCATTATATACCATAAATATTCTACTATTATGTGAGTATCCTAAAAAAACTCTTTCATTAGACTTGGTATCAAACTTATCTAAATTCCTTTTTCTATTATTTAAAATAAAATATTCTCATCCAAACACATAAAAATGAGATATTTGGGCTTCTTATCATAAAATAATTTAAAAGAGAAAATATCTAATAAAGGTTATGTTATTCTATTAAACATATAACAAACAATATTGACTACCTCAACCCAAAAATACTTAGAAATGCTATGCTCACTAAGCATACATCTCTGACATCTAGTAAGGTTTTATTCTTTCTTTCGACTATACTATTTTGTTGAGGAGTCCTATATAAAGAAACTATATGTAATACTTTATTTTTATCATAAAAATTATCAAATAAATCATTCCTGAATTCTCTTTAATTATCACTCTTAATATAGACCAATTTAACTTCATACTTTTTTCAATCATAGCAATCAATCTTATAAATTTTTCAAATACTCCACTTTTGTTTCTAATAAAAAAGCTCATATAAACCTAGTAAAAACATCTATAACTATCAACCCTTATTTGGCTTTATCAAGACTCTCTAGGTGAATAAAATCAAACAGATCTAAAGGAATATGTTTTAATGGCTTCCTAATTGTAATGTCCTTAAGTGGTTTAAAACTCTCATTAGTTTATTTTCTTAATTGGCATAGACCGCATAATTGTTCACTTGACTAACTAAGGTTTAGCAAATCTCTAATTATGTTTAACTCTAAAAGCTTTTTAAAAAATACTTTCTTAAGTGATAAAATTTTTTGTCATAAGTTAGAATTATTATCATATGTCATAAGACATTCTAAACCATTATCCTTAACCTTGTACAAAAATAAAATATATGTATTATATTTTCTACTTTTAAAGATAAGTAAAATATTATCTTTATTAAGAATATATTTATTTTTATTAAATAAAATATTAAAATTTAATCACATAATTGACTAATACTAAAAAGATTATACTTTAAATCTTACATAAGAAAACCTTTCTTATAAAAGTGTGTCAATTGTCAATGATTCCAACAACTTTTTTCTTGAAATTATTACCAAAAGTAACTTCACCACCATTATAAAATTTCAAGTGGATGAATAAAGATACATCTCTAATCATGTGTCTTGAGCATCCACTATTTAAGTATTGTACACTTTCCTTAATCCTTGAAGAAAAACATGCCTACAAATCAAATCAAATATTAGTTTTTAAAATCCAAGCTTTTTTGGGTCCACATATCCTAACTTAGTCAATAATTAAACTATTCTTTTAATCTATATAAATCTAGAAGATTTATTATCAATAATGTTTCTAAATTTATAATAAGAAAAAATATGTCCAACTCTTATGTAATAATTATAAACTTAATTTGGAGTATAAGAATATAAAATATTTTTAACATAACCAATCTTATGAAAAAAATCCTATAATGAGTATGCAAATTTTTTAAATCATTTAATTCTCTAATTAATAACATATTTTTTATAACAATAGAAAATTTTTCATCTCTCTCAATCTTAATCTCATACAAGTAATTAGTATTCAACTTATTCAAATATTCTCACAAACCTAAATAATTTTCATGCTCTTCTTTCAATTTAAGATATTAAAAAGCTAATTTTTTGAACTTCATGTAAATATTAATATAATATTCTTCATAATCAACTATAGAAAAAGATGATGAAGAGGAGGAAGAAGAACATACCTCATCTTTTGATGTTGTAACAAGAACATTATCCTTTATCATAAGATTAATCAAATTCTCTTTCTTGTCTTCATCACTAGAGAAAGAACTATCTAAATCATCTCATAGCTTTCTCCTTCTTTTATTTTTTAAGCTTTTCAATTCTCTCCTTGTAGTTGGAGCATTTAAGCCTATATAGCCAGGTAGTTTACATTCATAACAAATTATTTATTCATGAGAAATATTTTTTTTATTTCTTATTATTATCAAATCATTTACTTGTATTTATTTTATTAGATAATCTAGATAAATCTTTTGAGATAAGAGCTGAGAAATCTAAGTTTGTAGAAGAATTGAGTATAAAGGCTATTATTTCTTCCTTCTTTTTTCTTTCTTTTTTATCTAAAGTTCTTCATCACTTCTCCTTACAAGCTCAATTTCATTTTTTAAGATCCCACCCAGTAACTCATCTAGTGACATAGCCATAATATTTTTTGCTGCCTTCAAAGTCGTCATCAACAAATCATATTGTTGAGGAAGAATCCAAAGAATCTTCTTCACCTATTGACTAGTAAAAAACTCTTTGCCAAGATTAGATAAATTATTAAAAATATTTGTAAATACTATAATCATAGTCTTAATACTCTCAATTATATTCATCTGAAATAATTCATACTCATAAATAAGCATGTTGAATTTAGTCTTCCTAATTTGAGAAGTACCCTCATAGGTAACTTCAAGATTAAATAAAATCTCATGTATTATTTTTAAGTTTATTATTTGATTATATTCATAGGTACCCACAACATAAAATATTCATGACTCTAAAATTAAGTTAAACTCTATGTTTCTCTTTTAGAGTGAGTTCATCTAATTATTTTTTTTTTACTTTTTCTCCACCAACAATCTTAGTTAAAAACTTAAATATATATTTTAACAGCATCTCAAATTTCAAAATCAATGGATTCTAAAAATAAATACATATGACTTTTCCAATAAAAACAATTTTCATTTTTGAACAAAAGTGTTCAATGTGACGAAATTTTTTTCTTTTGATAAAAATCTTGCTTTGATATCACTTGAAATAAATTGTATTAGGTAAAACATACAAGAGAGGATCAATGAATTATGTGTTTAAAAAAATTTTTGATTTTAAAAAATTAAATAAAAATTTATTCACTTAAAAATAAAATTTATTTTTTAAGAAGATTGTCAAGATTTCTCAACAATAAAAGAAATGTATAAAGATTTTTTAGGTGATTCGACCAAAACCAGTACTTAAATCCACCTTTGATCATTGATCAAGCTTTCAGAAATCACTCTCTTTTATTGAGACTTGTTGGGATAAATTAAATACATTCCAATGCTCCAATGAGACACCAAAATCTACAAAAAATAGTTATACGAAAAAATCGAAAACTTTACAGATTTTTTTGCATAAAAATTTTAATACTTTTAATTCTTTGAAACATGAGTGACACAACTAATTAATTATATAGATGTTACTAAAATGATGTAAAAAAGATTGTAGATGAGAGTAGAAGAAATAATAATTGAAAGAACCTACAGTTACCATACTCAGCATTGAAATTTGATGCTCTCAATTTTGGACTTCTCTTTAGTGCTTATAAAATTTTTAAGTTGATTCAATAATTTTAAGTATTAATAAATGATCTGTATTTTTAGTCTAAATAAAAACACCCCAAATTAATTCCCTAATGGCTATAATTAGCTTTTCAAAAAGCTAGTAGTTATAGGAGATGAGAAAGGAAGATGAAACATAACTACCTCTGATTCTGAGCAAACAAAGCAAGAACTGTTTGATTAGAATGATCACTAAAGGGTTCAGATATAATCAAGGTGAGATATGATCTAGATTATTAGATCTAAAAGTCAGATAGAAAGTGATCATGATCAGATATTATTCACAAAAATAGAGGGACTATCAACTGTTTGATCATGCATTTTGGGTGAATGATTAGATAAAAAATTGTTCACAAATATGGAGAAAAATCTGATTGTTCAATGACAAAAATGTGTGATTGGTCAATGTAAAATCTCTGAAGTGTGGAACAAAAAGTGCTATTTATTTAGTCCCACATTATAAAACAATGTAATTTGTCCTTATATTACTTCTTTTATGTACAATAAATTGTTCATTGGGGTTGGCTGCCTCTTAGTACCCTAAAGCACTTGTATACAATATTAAAATGGGTCTAACCTAACTCAAACCAATTACTTATTATTAATGAGTTTGACTTAACTCGTTACGCCTAAACAGGGTTCAGGAGTCATACCCTAATTCAGTTAATCCAAGTAGCTGCAAGATTCATGTCTTAAATCGATATTTGGGCTTGACTCGACTCGATTTCAATAGGGCTCCTAAACAGTGGCTCCCTAAGTCCCAGTGCACAATATTGTGGGCCATATGACCTATTTTGGTTTCGACAGAGGGGTTAGGTGCTTCAGCCAAACTTTTTTTATTATTATATATATTTTTATTTGAAAAATTATAAGATTTTAAAAAATTTAAAAAAAACTTAATTTTTAAACACCAAATATAACCTAATTCTAACTCAAATATATATGAATCTTGATAATATTATATGTCATAATTACAATGAAAATAAAAGTTTAACATGTTAACCATATAATATTTAGAAATATAGTTTTTTGTGAATTAGTCACTTTACAAAGAACATAATCATTGGCTCTAAAATCAGCAAGTTAAGCCTTAAATCTTCATTCATTGCATATGCAATAGTTCTTGCTCCAGCAAACCCAAACTACTATAATACACCTTAAGATTTAATTGAAATACTATTAAGCTCAATAAGGTATTAATAATATTTAGCTTAGTTTTGTGATCATCACATCAAAGGATACTATATGCTATAGTATTCTATAATAAAATTTTGTTAATTTAAACACAATATAATGTAAGTGTGTATATAAGATCTAATCTATGATGTTAAGCATATTGAATAGATACAAGCTCTTTACACAAAGTGAGAACCTACTCTAAAACCACTTATTAGCTTGTAAGCATGCTCAAGTAATAGAATTAGGTTTAATAAAAAAAATTTAATTAATTATAAATCTTTCTTATTTTCAATTATTAAGAAAACATTAATATAAAATGTACTGAATTAATTGCATAAAGATTTTTGGGTGTTTAATTATTAAACCTTGGCCTACATCCAACCCCTAGGCAAATCACCTAAGCCTACATTATCTAACCTCTCGTCTCTCAACTTGAGTAAGTGTAGAAGCATATTATAACTTAGCTTTTGATATAAGCATAAGAAAAAGCCCAATCCCTCCAACACTAATCCTAGGAGAAGGATTTATAATTCTTTCTAACATCAAGCCTAAGAGAGGGCATTACTATTCTCTCCAATATCAAGCTTATGAGAAGACTCTAAATATAATCCAACACCAAGCCACGAAGTAAGGTAGTGCAATATTCTCATTAACATAACCTAATGTGGGCATTTATAATCTCACCAACACATTGCCTTAATGCAATGCCATCAAGCTCCCCTCAACACAAAACCTTAAGTTCTTTTCTTGCTCATAAATCAAGCACAATTACAAAGAATTTGAAAAACACAAACCAATTCTTAACAAGATTGGTATATAATGAATAACACTAATAGATTATGTTAGAAAGTTATTAAAAACAATCAAAGGCTTTGTTAGAGTATGAGGATATATAAATGATTGCTTATAATCTTACTACATACACTTACTCCCCTTTCAAAATGATATTACAATATGATCTTCCCAAATGATCTCTCTCTAGATGAAGTATAGTATGAAATCTCTCTAACAATCTCAAATGTTCATTCAAATTTTATTCTTATTAAGGAGGCTAGTTTATTGTTATTTTGGTTTTAATAGTTACCACCAAAAGTTTGTATAAAATTACCATATTTTTCAAAACAAATCAAACTAGCTCTTACAACATTTTCATAAACATGTAAGATGATATGATCTTTACATCAAACAATCTAATCTAATTTTTTAATTTATCAAATTATCTATCAATCAAATGATTTGATAGCTCTTACTACTTATTGATTATTAGACTATTAATCGAATGATTTAATAATCTTTTGGTTAAAAAACTTCTAAATTCAAAGTTTTAATAAGTGGTTTGACTAACATTAGACTCATCATCATATGCAACATTGGATGCATAATAAATAGTTGATGTTGGACTAACAAAGTGTGAAACCCATGATTGAAGAGGGCAAGAAGTCAGTATTGAGTGATGTCTCAAGAGAGAAATCAATGAAGCAAAGAGTAACTCTCAATAGGATTTTAGATGAAAGAATATAATAATGAATTATCTCACATTAACTACTAAGAGAATGCTTTTGTTATTTATATGAGATATCATGGTCTTAAGATGTTAAAATATCTTTTCTAAGAAAAACCCCCTTAAATTAATATGAGATGACTCAAGGAGATGTTACCTCAACATAATATGATCCAAATGTCATATTTTGTATCAAAGCTAAATCTTATTAGTCCATTGCGGTTTGAGAACATATCAAGCAAACGCTGATGGGATTGTGACACTTGAGATCAAATAGGATAGAGAGTGAGTATTGAGTGATATCCTAAAAGGGGAGTCATTGAAACAAAGAGTTAGGTGAAAGAATACAAAGATGAATTATCTTATATTTACTAATAAGGGAGCAATTCTAATGTTCATATGAGATATCACATACTTAAGATGTTGAGACATCTTTTGAGAGAAACCTTACTTGGATCGAATATCATATTATCTTGTTATCTTAATTCATGATTATCTTAATTCATGATAATGATGACTAGAGAGGAGATATAAACTACCTATTTCTTCTTAAACACAAGGCATAAAAGTAATAGTTTAACTATCCAAAAATATCAACTAATTTTATTCACCTTATAAAACTTTTAAATATGTTTATTAATATAGATCAATCTCTATAAACTAAGAGTTATATAAAAGAAAAAGAAAAGAATAAATTAAAAATTGTTTCAAATCCTAAAAATCCAATTCAAATTGAAATTTGAAATAAAATATAATGAAAACTATGACAGACACGCGCGTGTGCGCACACACACACACGTATATAAATACATACCTGTGTGTGTGTGTGTGTGCGTGTTTGTGCATGCATACATATATGCATGAGTGTGTGTGTGTATATAAATTTTTAATTTTAAGAAATATTGATCTCCTTATATCTTCACATTCTTAAATTTGAGAAATCTTAATATCTTTTAATTTGAAGTACTTATCTCAAAAAACAATGGACACATAAATAATCTTGAATTCTTGAGATGGTATTTGAAAATTATAACATGTCTAATACCTTTAAAAATATTTCAAGGTCTTTTTAATATAAGTTAATACTTTAATAAGGCTATGAATTAAGTTTGGATCATAATATATCAAGCTATGTAATCAACAAGTTGATGCAACACATCTTACATATGAACAAACTATTGTGAGAAACTTAGCAACATAAAGTTAGATCTAATATGAGTGGATAACTAAAACTCCTTGATATTAGGTGGCCTATCAAGTGAAGATCTTTGAAAAAATATTGTTTTATATGGCTTATCCTTTTAAGGGGTTAGTAGCATAAACAAAGTGATCTAATGGTCTAACTACATAAATGGTCAGAAAGCTGTTGAGTATGTCTCCAAAGTCATATGGTGATGTAGCCACATAGAAGCTCAAATAATCCAACTAAGTACATCTTCTATGTCTTAGGCATGTAAAAGAAATTAATGACCTTGATTTGCAAGAATAAATAAACACAATATTCAAATTAAAGTTTGGTTAAGCACATTATGTAAAATAAAATTAGAAGTATTTGAAAATTCATATGTAGGTGGAGTATCTTTATTGTCAATAATGAGTTAAACTAGGAAAGAAAAAATTCTGAGAGACAACACAAATTCAAGTGTTTTTTCTTTTTGCGATTTGATTGATTTAGGCTTAAGAGGTCTAGAAAGTTCAAGTTCAAATGTTAGTTAACTCAAAAGAATTAGACTCAACTAGATTAAGATGAGGAGGCTTAAAAACCTTTTATTCAAATGAAAGAAATCAATAATTTTTTTGGGTAGTGATATTAATAAAAAATAAACTAGACAAGTATAAAATGATTTGTTGGTCTTTTATAGTGGTGGTAATTATTTGATTAGCATGCCAACCAAATACTAAAATTAATTAGGTTTGACACAAAATAAGACCACAAAAGCACATATTAAATATATCATACTAAATAAGATCTTTGTAATTTTCATATAAGATAAAAATATGATATTTCTTAACGCTTGTAATTTAATTATCATCATAAAAAATAATTAAGTATGGCTTTGGATGTAAACGATATCATTTTTATATAAGAAATTTAGATGACAAAAAGTTAATCATATAATTTACATAAGCAATTTTTAATATATGAAATATAAGAATGTTATGAATTGTACTCAAGTATTAATTTATAAAATAATTAAGTAATATGGTTTACGAATAAAATATTGATTTGAATGTTTATTTATGACACAAGTGGTATAAAATCTTATATAATTATGACATAACTAATAACATTAAAATTTAGATTATGGAATGAAAAATTGATATATTTTAGGAATAATAGATTATTATAAGATAATAATGATATGATCATAGATTCAATAATCTAATTTTAAAAGCTTAAAAATTAATAAAAAACTTTCAAAAATACATCTCATTTAGTAAAATTTTTATGATCTTATAATTTTTATATTTAAACCCATTTTTGTAATTTTTGAAATGGAAATCTTTTGTTTAGTCTTTTTTTGAGTTTAGTTGAAACCTTCCTTACATACACTTTATGTAGCATTAATCTCATTTGAGCTAGGGAAGGGAGACAACTTTATTAGAAGTACAACTGAAGATGGTCAGCTCTATCTGTGGGTGATTTGACACAAGTAGTTTGGGTTCATTAGGGAGGGAATCAATGGGATTCATACAAATATCGATTAAAAAAAGGTGAGAAGAAGATATTAATTCAAAGGGTGGTAGTTGGCTATTGGTGTAAATGGAACGTAATGATACTAGACTCTAATATCAAAATGGTTATAAATGAACTAGACTCAAAGAAAAAAATGAGGGATGTATGTACATTCTTAGAGAGAGAAGATGGGTTGGTTTCATATACTTTTCCAATACCATGAACATATGCACAAAACAAAAAAATTGATTATCTAAATGCATCTCTCATTTTCATTCATTTCATAAAAATTTTAAATAAGTCTACAATTTTATATTAATCTCTATAAAATTAGGAAATGTACAAAAGATAAACAAAAGAAAGTTTTAATTTAAAATTAAATTTGAAAAAAGTAAAGAAGTAGATATATTTTTGAATTTCTAAATTTAAGAAATTTTGATCTCCATAAATCACTAAAATTTTTAGTAATCTTAGATTCCTTGAATTTAAAATAGCTATGACTCATTTTACAAAAAGTGGATATATAAATAATCTTCAATTATTGAAATTAGATTTGAAAATTATAACATGACTTATTATTAACCAATTTAAAACTTATGTTTTTTTTAACTAATTACATGAACTAGAAACCTTAAACATACATTGGAGATATTTTTATCATAAATTTGTACTCTAATTTGACTATAAATTATGTGTGAATCTAATCTAAAATATTGAGTCATAAACAAACATACTGATGTAAATTTTCTTGCATCAATAGTGCAATAACCTATATTTTTATAATGTTTAAGAAGTAATAAGTCATGTAAATAAGTTAATAGATTGTGTTTTGATTTGTAAACTTAGTATTTTAAATATAACATTTATATATAAAAATATTAAAATAATGATAAAAACTTAAAAAATATGTCATAATCTAAAACTTAGTGTAAAATATTATTTAAGCATATTAATAGAAATATCTCTAAGAAGAGAGATTAATGATGTTGAGTTCATAATTTTTTGAGACTTAAATAATTAATTATTAATTTTTAAAGATTTAAATATAATTATAATTTTCAAAATATTGCTAAAGTATATTTATAATTTTTCTAATTTTAGCTTATGTCAAAATCAATTAGTAGATAATATATTTACAAATATAAGAATGTGATTTGAATTAGAGTAGATTTGTATTTTTTTTAATTTTTGGTAAAGAACGAAATCGAGATGGTGGAAGATAGATGTATAATTAAGATATTTAAAGAGACATTACTAAAAATCTCATGTTGAAACCCATATGAATAGAATTTTTGAAAGATGAGATGTTGATAATTTTAAATAAATGGATTTTTTTGACAATTCCTATTTTCCAAACCTAATGAAATGAAGATTTTCAATGATTTACAAGTTTGTTACAATTGTTCATTCCTTACCAAATCATCGCATGCTTTGTTAATAAATTGTATAAGGTATTTTCCTTTGTTTGTGCTCTTGGTTGGGGAGAGAGAGAGAGAGAGAGGAGCTTGGATAGGTTAGAAAGGAGAAGTTATAAGAACCTTTAAGAAAATTTATTGTAATTGAAGGAGAAAGTTGGAAGAAATAGAAAGAAGAGAAGAGAGGTTACAATAAGAAAATACAAGAGGAAACTAAGCAATAGCTAACTAAGAAGAGTTAAGATTTTAAGCAATCCTTTATAAACTCTTTTTGATTTAAATTATATAATAGCATGGTTACATTTAGGTTTAAGTAAGAAATGCATTTAGAATAGTTTAGATACAAGATGAGGTGATTTAGATGTTTTTTAAAGTAAAACCAATAAGTTTGAGTTGAGAAAATTGGTTGTTGATACATATCATACAATTATGATCACCCGAATAATACGATATGATAAATTAAAAATTAGACATAAAAAAGGTTGTAGTGCTACGATGATGGGTCATATGAGATTTATTGAAGGTGTTATATTGAATGATTTTTTGAGTTGTATTGGTAAGAGGAGATTTTAAGATGTTGGTTGAACTGTCGAGTTTATCGCACAATAATGATATAGGTACTATCTTTGTATAATGTGTTGAGCTATCAGGTTCACTATATAAACGTAATATGCACATCGACCTTGTATGATATAGTTGAGGTAAAATATATTACTATATCAATACAATTTTAGAGATCATATTGAATGATCCTTCAAAGTCTTAAGGAGTTGGCTAAGTTTGATTTAAGATTTTATAAGTATGATTTGGAACAATTATATTGGACAATTGGTTTGAGTTTAAGCAAAAGAAAATTTGGCTAAGTCTAACCAATCAATAGGTCGAATAGACATGATCGTAAGGTACAATGGTTCAAATTTTATATATAGTAGGATTGTATGATGGAAATAATACTATGTTATAAGAAGAAAAAGCTTATGGATTTAATCTTGCTATACAATCATTAAAAAATAAAAATCCAACAAAAATGTCAACCTCTCAACTTAGTTCAACAATAGCATGGGTTATGACTAAATCAATCCAAGATTGAATATTTGACAACTTTATAAGCCGAGGTCAATAATATTAGATTAGCTATAATTGATCGATAAACTTTAAAAATTTACAACTTAAAAAAAGTTGTTTATTAAAAATTGCTAAGTATTAATAAGAAAATTTTAATAATCTTTCCTTATTTTAGTTATAATTTGTGATTAGAAATGATAAATTATAATAAAATTATAAATATGATAATGAGGAAAAATACAAAAAATAACTCTGATATGGACTACAAGATCCTCCAATTTTTTCAGACAAATATATCCAATATTTTGTCAAACATGTTTAAATGAGCAAATACTATACAATTCAAAATTATTTGATCAATAATAGTATTATATCATATTATGCCATATAATATTATTTTAAAAATTAAATAATTCATTTGTTATTATTTTTAAATACTATGTTTTGAATTATAATTTTATTAGTAGAAAGAATGACAATGTTATTCAAATTTGGGAAATATAAATATCAAATATTTTCTAAAAATGTTAAAAAAATATTAAAAATTTTAAATAATATGAATTTGTTGATCTTAATGTAAAATAACAGTCAGTTTGAATGTCTGTTTTACATCATGTCAAATTTGAAGAGTTACCGTTCTTTCAGGTGCTCCGAGGAATTGGAATCCATTTCCTCGCTCTTCCTTCAAAGTAATGCTTACGCTTCTCCGGCGGATCTCCTGTCCCGTGTTCCCTTTTCTCTCCCCTTTCCTACTCCACAGAACCCGAACCACAGCTTCCTCCTCTTCCCCTGTCGTTCCGCCGCCCGTCGCTGTTTTCTGGGACCTCGACAACAAACCCCCAAACACCATTCCTCCCTACGATGCCGCCGTCCGACTCCGCCTTGCTCTATCCTCCCTTGGTCCCATCCGTTTTGCCGTTGCATACGCAAACTCTCACACCTTCCGCCATGTTCCTGCCCCCGTTCGTACTGCCCGCGCCGCCCGCCGCGCCTTTGATCGGCTCGAGGACTCAGGCGCAGTTCCTCCTCCCTCCGAGCCCTATATTTGCCGCGTCTGCGGCCGCAACTTCTACATCCACTCCAAACTCCTTAATCACTTCAAAATTCACGAGCGCGAACACACGAAGCGTCTCCGCCGCCTTGACTCCGCCACTGGGTCCCGCTATGTTCGCCTCAAGGCCCAACTCAATTTCAAGATGGAGAAGTACAGGAAGGTGGCGCGGGATATCTTAGTCCCTAGGGTTGGTTATGGTCTGCGTGAGGAGCTCCAGCGCGCGGGCGTTTCAGTCCGCATCGTCGGGGATCTACCGGAGACGGCTGATAGGGCGCTAAGGGAGCACATGGTGGAGACGATGGACAGGGGGAAGATTGGGTGCTTAGTTCTGATTTCGGATGACACTGGGTTCGTGGGCGTGGTCAGGGAGGCGAGGATGAGGTGCTTGAAGACAGTGGTGATTGGCGATGATGGGGATGGGTCTCTGAAGAGGTGCGCGGATGCATCTTTCTCGTGGAAGGATATGATCTCCGGGAGGGCAAGAAAGGAGGCGGCTTCGGCAGTGTTGAAGTGGAAAGACAAGGATATGCTGAAGAAACTTGAGTGGGCTTATCGGCCGGAGTTGGAAAGTAAAGCGAGTGAGCGTAATGGCAGTGGGTTGTTTGACATAGTTTCAGAGGGAGGTGAGAGCTTTGATGATGAATGTCAAGATTTTGTGGGGAAAGGAGATACAGAGCCATGGTGGAAGCTTGATTAGGGATGTAAATATACAGTTGTTTGACACCAATTAATATGCTTTATTCAATCCTTTCAATCATTATGATATATAAGAGCTACTGAAGATTCCCATTGTTTCTATGAGTGCTGTTGCAAATTCTGCATCATATCTCAAGGGTAACAAACCTTTTTCCTAGAGTTTGATATGGATTTACTCTTGTGGTGTCCTAATCTGAACTGTGCTTGCCTGCAAATGTACGGTAAGGAATGCGTTCTGTTTGTAAAATTCACATTCCATTTGGTTTACTGTTTTTACTGTGAAACATGCTCGAACTTCCTTGCTTATTTTTTATCTAAACGTGTATGATATGTTAGCTCACGTTTTTGCTCACTTTTTTAAAAGCATTTTCAGAAGTTTTCAGATTCAAACACATAAAGACTTTTATTTTCATAAATTTTTTTATTCACATAGAACTCCTTTTTCTAAACCTTATTTTCAAAGGCTATTTTTCAAAAGGCCATTTTAACCTCACAAGCCACCTAAAAATGATCTTATATTTTTTTGCTCAATGTCAATTAGGGTACTGAGTGCTTGAGCTACAACATCATATTCCTAAAATTTAAATGCTGCTTGTATTTGGGAGGATCTCAAGTGCTTCACGTTTGTACCACTTTTTATCAAATGAGATGAGTAAAATCTTCAGCTCAGATCATTTTGCATGATCGCAATAGTTATAAGATAATACATGAACTAGGTAGGCATTGAAACTATGTTAGTTGCTCATTTGCTCCTCACTATTGATGGTAGCTCACTTTGAATCACTTAAATTCATTTAGTATAAATACTGTATTTTGAATGGTAGAATTGATAATATAGTCCAGGAATGATGGCTAAATGAATATATTTATAAGGATTATTTTGATATCTAGTGATTTTGCACCATTTTGAAAACTTGATTCTACTTAATGTAGAATCATTTGTTTCTTATTCCATTAGCATTTTCCCTTGTTGTTTGATACTTTATGTTTGATGCTTTATGCATTGCTAAATACAAAATTTTAAGAATATTTCTCATTAAAGGGCTGTTCATTGTTAGGAATGCTTTGCATGCATGGGCTTGGAGAAGAGGGTTAATCCTAAACATGTTAATTTTAGCATGTTCCTTTGAAGCATGAATCAAAACAACCTTGATGGGATGGATATGGCAATGAATTTTAAGTTATAAGGGTTACATGAACTTAAAAAATTAAAATTTGATGTGGCATGGGTTAGGTTTAGGTTTGGGGGATGTCGACTTGTTTGCCTTGAGAGAATTAGTCAGAATGGCATAGTTTGAAGTTTTTTTAGTAAATATGGACCCAAATACTTTATACAAATTTAACTAAGATTGATAAATCCAAATTTTGAATTGTCTCTCTAATTCTAATCAAGTAAATATTTTCTTAGTCAAATATATTAAAATATCCTAATATTTAATTAATTAAAGTTAATGTGATGATTGTACGATTGAGTTTTAATATTTGATAATGTCATCACCAATAATGACGACACTATCCCACCTCTAAAGTAAGTAGGTTGTTGTGCTTTTCGGTTGTATACACATCTAAAGGTTGGATTATAATAGAGGATTGATTCATCCTTTTTTAGCAATGTTCAAGATTACTTGGGAATTTAGAGATTGATATTCTATGACCGATTCAGGTTGTGTGTTGTGATACTTTACCAAAGCCAAAACCTTTTGTAGAGGCATTGACTTCTTTGAAGAAAACATGAAATGAATTAGCATGGTGATTTAGAGCTTATTATTAATTGCTTATTCATGTAGTAATATTCCTTGTTAGTTGAGAGGTTGAGATTTTTGTTATATTTTCTATTTATATATGTTATCTTTTTTAGTAAATCTTATAGAGTAAAGAGATAATTTTTAAATTTTTTATATAATGAGAATTTTTGGCATATTTTGGTTCTATAACTTGTATCTTACATGCTTTTGTTGTGGCTTTTGCTAGTTGAATTACCCACTGTTTTCTTGTAGGTGTAGGCTATAGTCATTTTACATAAGTCTTGGTGATTTCTTTTGTGTGTACTTGCTTTGTTCAAGTTATGAATTTGTTTGTTTGTTGCATCTAAATCTAGTTGATGTTTTGACAAGAATGCTGATTGTTGTGATGTCTACAAAATCCACGCATTTGTTCTGTCTTTGTTTTAATTGGAATCTAGCTGAAGATAATTGTGTTTTCAGGAAAAAGATGGAATGGGTGAGATGGATTGGGGCATGATTAGTCGGTGGTTGGTATCAATTCAAGTTTGGGTTTAAAAGAACAAAATGTGAAGCTTTTATGGGTTTTGCCTCCCAAATAAAATCCTCATTATTATCTACAAATAGGCTCAAAGGATTTATTTTATGTTGTCATACCTTAAGAGGGGTAAAATATGAGTTAGATTGAGATGGTTTTTGGTTAAATGTCCAATCGACCCAACTTGGCCTATTATCACTTATGATGGACCTATCATATTGAACACAAAATCTCTACTTGGGTCTAGCTTGGATCCCGGTTCAAAAGAATTAATGAAAAAAATATAAAAAAGGTAGGCATTATGCCCCACCGCTTGGGAATGTTAGCCAATGTTTCAAAATCCCCCTCACCTCTTTTGCTTTTTGTGAAGGTGGGATAAACATCAAAATAATAAGCAATGTTAATTCCCTTCTCCTCACCCTTCAAATATGATGCCTTCTTCTTGAGAAGAAGTGGTTAGATATTGGCGTTAGCCCCTTTGTCGTGCCCTCAACAAGTGTTCCAAGGGCATCTCCCAAGAGGTGACGTGCTTGATATCTTGTGGTTTTATTGGTGTCTTTGCATCTCTTGCTTTTGATGACTAGTCTTGCCGAGTGTGTTAATAATGCCCTTGCCCGTTGGTTTATATGGGGAGCTCTATTAGGTTAAGTTGGTTTTTGACCGCTCGATTGTTGAAGTTGGGAATTGGCTTAACCTAGTTGGTTTTGGCATGTTTTAAAATCATGTTTGATCGGAACCTAGCCATAATTGACCTAAATTTGTTGGTTTGATTTTTTTTGCATCAATTATTGATTCGTTGGGTATTTTTGTGCACCCCTACGTTAGATTTTGTTTCCATTGATTGAAGTTGCGATCTACAAATCATTAAAATATTTTAGTGGAATGCTCCATTATCAAATATACAAAATTAAGCTATTGACAAACAAAGTAGTTGGACTCTTACCATCATTGTATGGATATTTTATTCCAATTTTACATTATCTGTACATAATTGCTTCTAATATTAACTAATTTTATAAATGATTAATTATATAGAAATTTAAAAAATTAATTGTTTAGGTTGCAGAAAACAAATCCAATTCAATAGATTAAGTATAATTCCTATTAATGGAGGTGTAGCACTAATGCTACTATTAGATTTTAAATTTTTGTGGTTTCCAAGTTCTCCCAATTTAATACAATTCGAGATGTTTGTTGTAATTTGAATCCTTTTATATAAACTTATAACATATTATTTTCATTTTGTCTCTACTTACTGTTTGTTATTGTGGGTTTATATTCAACATGAATTTATTTTATTTGAATTTGTCCAAAGATGACAATTGAAACAAATACATTTGGGAAGATCTCTAGCATTTGGTTGGTTTGGGAGTTTGAATTTCCTAAAAGCCATAATTGCTCAAGTGCTTGACAATCATTATATAATTTTTAGCTTGTCGCTTGCATCCTTTGTTCGGTCATTTGGAGGCTTGGCCAACTGTTAGAAAAGACAAATCAAAATTGTTGAGCCATTGTGCAATTTGGTTATATCTACGATTCATACCAAGTAATGATTTGGCCAATTTCTTGACAAAGAAATAACATGATTGAGTTCTATTAAAGAATGTATAGTATGTTGAGCACATTTGATTTGGCAACATATGCATGGAGGAGATATGGAGAGATTTAATCCTTAAGAATGTTATAAGGCAAGATGTTATTGTATTCTTTCTATTTTCTTGGGGTTATGTATGCTCATAGTGAAATTCCTTGCTATTATATGAAAAGATCTTTACATGTGGGCATTTGGGGATCTCTCCAATATAAGGAGGATTTTGTCTAGCAAGAAAGTATCTTCCTCCTTATTTTTTATCATCATAAAACTTGGTATGTGAAATAAGAGAATCTAATCTCTTTTTTCTATCCCTCATACTTTTAAAACTCTTTCGACAATATAGCAAGTGCTATCACAACAGTTAATGTGAGATGCATAATCAAAGATAGTAACTAGCCATTTGTTAAGATGGACAAAGAATAAAATGGATGCAATATGAGGGCATGACACCCAATCCCTAACCAATGATGCTCTTTTCACCTTGGTGATTATGATCACATAGCAGGTAATGAATTTGATGAAGTCGTTCCAAAATCAACAACTATTGGTGTGCATGATGACTCTTCAAAGATGCGGTATCCATTGATGGAGAGGAGAAGCCATAATAACAAGAAGCGCATCATGGCATGCACATCTTGCCTCTATGTGGAGTTTGACACCCTCTTTGTCTGAGAATTGGCTAAGGTTTTTCATAGTGGAAGCTAGGATGGAGATCCCTAACCATGATGTGACAATTGATGCTGAGAATTTCAATGCCTGGATGAACTAGTTGGTGACCTACTTTTGTCTTTAATCTTACTCATTATTGATAAAAGTCTATTTCAATAGGTGGAAGCTATCTACTCATACATTGGACTGGTGAAATTCTTTTTCCTATGACAACTATCATGAGAGTTCTTGGAGCCAATTCAAGAAATTGATCTACTAGAAATTATAATGTATGTCAGCATGGATGGCGTGTTGTTTTTGTATTTATATACCTGAACTTGTGATAGAACTATCCTATTATGGACTAGCTGTTTTATGCAATAGCGTATGCAATTGATTCAAAATAATTCAAGATTTAGTTGAACTTCAGATTGCAAGCACTTAATAAACTTACCAAGGTTGCAATTTTCATTGTTTGACAAATTAGAGAGAATGATTATTCAGTGGTGGTTGCTAAATCGAGTAATGATGTGAATAAACCTGTTTAAATTATCACATGCTTTTTGGCCTTTTCTTCTAAGAGTATGTTCAAGGTTCAAATTTGGGCATAGAAATTCTGGTATGATCCAAGGACTGCTTGAGGTAGTTAGCCTAGAAACTCTGATATTAAACAATAGCTGATGATGCTCCTGTTTTGAACATAGTTGATTGCAATCTTAAGATGCCAATGCTAACAAAACCCTTAAATTGGGACTAGAATTTGATCTGGAATTGGAAGAACTGAATTGAAGAGCTAAAAAATTGAAACTACAAATCACTTAAATTGTGGTGTAGAATGATTGTTCTCCGTGGCCACAATTGTCTTAGTTAAATGGATGTTATCTAGACATGACCCTTGGTATGCATTTTGCAAGGTTTGCTGTTGTCTTGTTTGCCTCTCATTTGTCTAGTGTTCCCAACATATCTCTTGGCATGGGAAGAAGTCTAAGTGTAAAGTCTACTTTGATGTCACCTAGGTAGGTTGGGATTGATCTTCAGAAGCTTCTTCCTCGTGATCTAGGCATCATATGACAATGGTTGATCACTCCATCATACCAATATCTTTGATTGTTATAATGTTTGATGAAGATGTTATGATCATCCAACATATGATATTTATGCTAATTATTCTTTTCAAATTGGGTTATAAGACACTCAAGGAGAGGCCTATTTACAAGGGGTGATGTAGGTTCAAATAATTTATTGGGAATTGCTCTTTTCCTTATAGGAAGTTGGGAGGTGTGGATAATTTTGCATGTTCCATGATCCTTAGGACAATTGGTAAGGCTTATAATTAAACATCTTTAGAATCTTATATAAGCTTGCTTCATTTATGTACAATTATATGCATGTTATAACATAACTCCTTTTAAGGAGTTTGAAGTTTCTCTTATGTGCAAGAACAAGTATTTTGTATATTAAACTAATTAGTTTGGATATGTCTCTTATATGTTGTACAAATGTGTGCATAATTCAAAAATCCGTACTAGTAGAATAAGGAAACAAAAGATTGATATGGTTGTTGGGTGTGTTTCTAGGTGTGATCTTAAATAAATTCATTCTTATGGTTTTTTTGATCAATCTATAACAAGCAAACTTGACATGAGATTGCAACAAACCCTCATTTTTCTAATGCATAAGCCAAGACACTCAATAAGTTCTTTGATCCCTGATTTGTACCTTATACTTTCTATGCTCTAGATTATAAGTTTTGGGAAACTTAAATTTCTTTCTTAGAAGATGCCTCATTGTTCTCCATAAATATGCCACAAAATTGACTCCACAATGAGCCATGAATGAGCCTAAGTAATGAGCAATAAGGCAAGTGGCATGAGATAGGTTAGACCCTTTGATAATTTTCTCCTTATAAATAGCTCAAGTGATTTGAGCCGTCTTCAGGAACAAAATTAATCATGAATTGTATATTTGTTATGGAGTGCAGTTGTTAGGGAAGTCCTTAAGAGTTGAGGAGTTGTTGGATCTTGTGCCTACGTTAAGTCTTGTGTTATCTTCTCTCATGATAATGATCCACTCTATCTTGTAAGTTTAGTCATTCTAAAATATTCTTTCTAAATTTGTCCAAACTTTGGAATGTTATGATATAATATTAAGAGCTAAGCCTAATCACAAATATTAGGTTGTGGTATGCCATAAACTTGTGTTTGAAATCACCATATCAGATGTTCAGTTATGGTAGACCATAAATGACATAAGATCAAGGTCTTCAAGATCAAAATCAATTTTGTTAAGGAATTCTTTAGTTATTGCTTCATATGAAATTTAGCGTCACTAAGTGATTGAAGACATAATGCTATCGACAAGAATATGCTGATGCATGGAGTTAGATATTTTGGGGTTGAAAGGATAATTTTTCCTCTTTGGTCTACAAAGGATTTCTTTAATTATTTTGTCGTAACAGGGCTGAAATTCAATTAGGGTCATGATGGACACTTTAATGTGAATAGCTTAATAATAGTAATATTCCCAAGGATAAAAGTAGATGATTCATTAAATATTGTGTGTAGAAGAGTAGCTAAGTTTTTTTTGATGGAGAGTTAGTTATTGGAGTTGTTATAAGGAGAAGGTTGTAGTGATGTTGTTGACAGAGAGTTGTGCTGGATGAAGATTTCAGAGATGGTGGAATGTAGAAACACTTTTAATATCTTGTCATGTGGGAATAAAATGTTTTCCCAAGTGAAACGACTAAATCCTAAAGCATGCATGAAGTCTCACGATCTAATCATTGATTGGATGACTAAGAGTTCACATTCCTGTAAGCAATGGTTCAATTCACTTATTGGATGACCAAAACCTCATCCAATTTTATGGACAACTAGCTTTCTTTCTCCATTATTTATTAACCATTCCATGGATTAGGTAGCTCATAGCTCTTCAATTTGAATTCTATGGTTGAGATCATTAACTCATTTGCCATTGAATGTTGGCTAACAGTACTTTTTTACTATTATGGTTTAAAACTTAGTTAGAATTTCAAGTTGCTAATGCCAATAAATGCTCAAAACTAGGATTGAAACTAAAACTAGAAGTAAGCAAATTAAAATGAAAGAAATGAATTAAATTGAAAAGAAAAATTGATATTGTAGATGTTCTAAATTGTTGTGTGAGGTATGAGTGTTTTGGATAG
Organism: Vanilla planifolia; assembly: GCA_023846275.1. Lineage (NCBI taxonomy): Eukaryota > Viridiplantae > Streptophyta > Magnoliopsida > Asparagales > Orchidaceae > Vanilla > Vanilla planifolia. The sequence continues at coordinate 9,824,343 of CM043873.1, read as the reverse complement.
CCTTAGTGATCCAACCAAATGGATATTATTTAGGCATGCTCTTGGTATTTATTATCTTTGAGGTATTATGCCTTACTTGTGCTCTCCTCTATCAAGTGTTCCCACCATTTATCTTGTATGGTATGTCAAGGAACATTAACAAAAGTGGTATATGTTACAACAATGACTAGATGTATTCATGCATGACTACACAATGAAAACCTTGCAATTAATTTTGTTAAAAAATATTTTTATTTCAATGATGTTGGCCTCCAAATTGCATACTAAATCACAATGGCACTCCTCTTCCTTGTTGCCAACCTTGGACAAATCATGTACTTTTGTCATGGCTATCAAAGTGAAGAATAAGAAGGGTTTGGAGGAAGGCATGTGAACCTTAAGATGAAGGTTCATTGAAGAAGGGTTAGACAAAGGACAAGGCGTTACTAGATCAAGAAAAGGATAACTCTTTTTCTTCCATTGTGCAAGCAGCAAGTATCACAACCACTCAGCCTGTAATCTAAATGAGTTAAGTTGAGTAGGATTTTGCTCAAGCTTGATGTTGACTATTTTGTTTCATATTGAGCTCGAGTCAAATTTAGAGCCAGAGAGTTTTGTATGGATTTCATACTTTATGCAACTACAGTTTATTTGATTTTATAAAGCCCTTACCAAGCAATTTGTCAGACAAAAAAGATGAGTCAAGTAAATTATGTTCTTGATCACTAGAACACTTTATATCATACCTTATTTTGAGACTAGCAAAGCTTAAATGAAACTTTATGAGATTCTATTCGAACTTCAAGTTCGACTAATCTTTAATCTACCAAATGAAGATGATATTTTTGAGCACTGAGGATATTAATTAACACAAAAATACTATGTGCCTGAATGTATATTCTTAACATATATTGTTTCCATTATTTATTTAAATCATTATCGTGTTTTAATTGAATATGTTTGTAAGCCATAAACGTGTCTTTTATGAATTCGAACTAATTGAGCAATGATATTTTCAAGTTTGTTCATTTATGCTTGGACATTTTAGTGAGTGTTTCAGCTTGTTAATGTGGTAAGTTGATCAAACATATATGAGTATTCAGAAAGTTGAGACTCAGGAACTTATCAAGCATAGTAGTACACTTACAAACCTAGCGATTATTGCAAAATCCACTGTCAGACTAAGGATTAGTTTTTGAACTTGCACTTTGAAACTGTTTCTAGAGTATCCTAAAAGGGAAGAAAAGCGTTATGCATATATTTATTTTATGCATATTACAATTTTCTTTTCTGAGACTGAAATTACCAAAAAAGAGCACATTCACAGTCATTACTAAGCACTTTATGTGCATAGTAATTATTTATGTGCATATGTTCAGTCTTTCTGCATTGGAAATAATGGGATCTGAATTGAGTACATCTTTCTGGACATGTCGTTTTTTAGATTACTTTAAACAAAGAATTTTATCTGGTGCAAAGGTGTAGAATCATATTTGTCCTCATAATTTCATTATGTTGGCAAGTTATGTATCTATTATAGTGTCCATCTTCTTAATTGTGAGCTCCTTCTCTAGAAAGCTGAACCTTGCAGCATGATTAACGATGACTATAAGATAGAGTTTGGGTTTACTTGTAATGAAATTTGTTCTTGCTATCAATCCTATTTGTTCTCTTGAGGAGCTTCTATGACAACATGAACCTCTTCATCCCAACTCCTTTGAAAGCATGTCCACCCTGTCAACCAAATTTACCTCTCTCTAGCTTGTGTACGCACCACTGCTGGTTTCTGCATACTCCTTTCTTCTCCATACATGGTATGTTTGTCAGGCAACAATGCTGATATGAAAATTTCGGCATAATTCGTCTTTTAATACCAGAATCATGTTTCGGATTGGAAAGGCCTTTCCCTCTTCAATTATCATCAACAAACTGCTTAGCTGAGCTTGTAGTGTTGCCCTAGCCAAACATTCATTTCCTCATGGAGCAATACCTCTTTGTTGTGTTGGTCTCACATTTACCAGCTTCCTTTGTCATATACTCCGCACCTTCTACCACATATAGATTCTCATCGACAAACCCGTTGTCTTTGCCGTAAGAAAGTCTGCTGAATCATCACGTGTCAAAGCTGATTACGTATGACAAGCAAAGTGCACAAAGCTTGACAGTACTCTGGCATCACATTTAATGCAGTAGAATTCATTTTGGTTAGCACCTCAGCATAAGCAGTTCCTTTTGACATTAAGGTGAAATTGATTCATGTTCGATCAAATGGGTAGATTCAAGGTTGAAATTTTTTAGTCAATTTCAAACCCTACACGTTTTGCTCAAGTATGGGAGGACTATATCCGTCATACTAGCTGCATGTTCATTTAGTTTATGTATGTTGTTTATACATTTGTCATATTTGCACCAATTTTGAGTTTGTCCTGGACCAGATATTGAGTAAATCAAGTTAAACACAAACCACTCAGAATAAGATGCAAGCCAACACATCTGGCTCGTGTTCAGCACAATTCTGATCCGCCAAATTCTTAGCTCTATTTTTGTTATTTTGCTGCTGTTTTTATCATCTTTAGTCTTTGGCTATCATCATGCTCACTTGTCAGCCACTAGTAAAAAGACCAACAGGTTATATGGGCTGGGTAGCAACGTGGGGAATGGGTTTACGGAAAAGAGGTGTTTGGAATCATGATTGTAGTTAGGTTTGGAGACTGTAGGTATCGAAAAATGTTGGTATTATGCATATTGTGAATGGGGTATGGATATGGATAGGTTTAGTAACAGGATAAATTGTTGCAGAAACTTATATACGTTGCAAATAGTATCAGAATTTATGGCCATTTCCAAGCAATCAAGTGGAATTAAATTCAAGAGTTGTGTTTTTTTTTTGAAAAATAAAAGGCTTAGAGCACAAGAATTTAGTGGCCAATGAAAGGTAATCTACTAAAGTTCCCATACTTTTAACATCACAAGTGCCTACTTACAGACAAACTTTATATCTGCATAGAATTGAAAGGCACTTAAGGTTCCCAACACCATACATGGTAACAGACCTATCTCAAAACCTACTCCCTGAGGAAGAATTGTGATGCTCATGAAACTTCTCAAAGAGCATGGGCTCCTGCAGTGGAGGTGAGAGGTGGTATAACCATGGGACGTGCTCCGATCCATGGTTTTGGAATATGGGCTGCATGTAGCAGTTGAAGCTGGACTTCCTAGCCTGCAACTCCAGTCTTCTCTTCTTCATTCTTTCTTTCTTATGAGCATTTTGATGGCCTCCCAGCGCTTGAGAATTTGCAAACTCCTTAAGGCAGAACTGGCACCCATACTTCCTCTCATCACAGAATTCCTTGCCTTGCTTTTTAATGTTGTCTTCAACCTGCACTTGTTTGTGCAATTCCAACTCAAATCCAAATAGCCTAAGCCGTTTTTCTTCACCTTTGTCATTGCTGAGATTTGCCTCCACAGAAGTAGCGCTGGAATCCATTATCACTCCCTCTACTTGGAGTAAGCTTTGTTTTGTGAATTCAATTGTGTTGTGACTATTTATACTGTAATAAAAAACAAGAACTACAGGGACTAAGGGTGATAAGAACAGCAAAACTTTTCATATAATATAAACTACAGAAAAGACAGCAAACCATACATCACATGCTTCTTATATATGAGGAAATAAGATAATATCTAGCTTTATAGTGAGTGATTGATGCCACTTTATCTTTAGTGCAATATTAACCATCTAGAAGGTAGCATTCAATGAGATCTCTGTAATCTTGGATGGTCAAAAAAGGTAAATGCATCTCAGTCCTAAAATAAAGCAAATATTATGCCATAGCACCTCTGTTGAACCAATTTTTCCAATTTGGTGAATTGGTTTACTGTAGCATTTTATGGGCAACAGGTAGATGACTTGTATGTACTTATCTTTCTCCATGAAAGCCCCCTTGCATGTGGGATAGTAAGCATTCTGATTGGACAACAGGACATGGAATCTGCGTAACTCTACAAAGGAACATCAACATATGGAACTATAGGAATATTGACAGTGGAGTGTGAGGTCAGAAAACATAATAATCTCCATATCAAAGCATATCTTCTTTAAAGTAAACCTCAATCATTCCAGATAAACAAACTGAGTAGTTTGCTGGTGACAGTTGTTAGAGGGGACCTACATCAAAAGCTATCATTAGTTTACATGAAAGAGCATTTCTGCACGTTATTCTATTGTCTCATGATAAAAAGCTCCACTTTGATAAATTCTGGGAAGGTGGTGGACACCAGTCAATTAATCTTGATGCCTTCAACTCCCATCATAATTATCTTACCATTCCATTCTGCTTTCATGCACTGCTACCACCAAATTATGGGTGCGTTTGCATTCTCATAAGAAGTAGAGAATTGGTGTTCTTAATTCTGAAAGAGAAACTCGCCGAGTTATTTGTATGAATGTTGTTTGAAAGTTATTTTAGATGTGTTATTTTTTACAATGTCATTTAGTTGATTTAGAATTAGAAGAGAAAGTTAGAGGATACGATCACTTGCCGTTACTACTCGCTGTTGGTTGACCTTCTATGGGGAAAGTGGCACACAACATGCAAGCAACAACATTTAGTGATGGTCAACATTGGGTGGTGTGTGGTTCGCCTTCGACTTGTGAAGAATTGGAATGTTAAAAGTGACTTAGGCAATTAGGGAAAGTGAGAAAGTAACATTGTATTTGCTTGGGACAAAATTACTTTTATTTACAATGAATCAAACACAAATTTGAGATCACTTTAAGTTATGATAAGACAACAAAGTCCTAAGTATAATTTATATATAAAGTTAGTAATCATTGTTGAATTTTGAATAATTTCAAGGATATATGATAGTGGCATTTGTTCAAAGTAGAATGATTGATGAATCCATCTTCTATATTTAGAATGATTGATTTAATTCATTTTTTTTTCGATTTTTATCTCTAAGTGATTGTTTAAAAATAATGATCAAACTAAAAGCATATCAGTCGTATCCTAACTCTTCAAAGAAATTATCAGTTTACTTTTTTATGCAAATAAACTTATTTAATTTTTTAATCACATGATTGGTAAAGTTGAGATCATTAATTTTAGAATTGGCTTAACTCAGTGATTGTAGTTGGAAAAATTTGTGAGGAAATCTGAAAAAGATATTGTAAAGAGTTGACTGTAGTACTTTATGGGATTATTCAAATGTTTTTATTTTAATGATATTGGTATATTATCTAATATTATTTAACAATTTGAAGTGTTTAGTTTTATAATATTGTTAAATAATATTATAAAAATCATGATTTTGATGCCCAAAAAATGAACTTGAGATGCCATTCAAATTCAAACATGTAGATAATGTTATTTTTTGAATTTAAAAATAAGAGCTTTGAGTTGTTTAGATAATGTGGAATCAAATAGTAAAAAAATATTAATGGGGCATGTTTCTCCTGCCATAGCTACAAACAAATAACGCTAAGCCAAAGGCAAATGAGGTTATAAGAAAGTATACCGAAGCCAGATTTGCCATACTTTTATGCAAATGCAAATTAATTGATCTGTTTGGTTTTCAAGCCACTATTTGGGAAATTCGAATGCATTATAAAACTTGTTTTCAACTGTTTATTTCTTACGATTTGAAGCTCTATTTTAAAGAGAAGATTGACAATATTTTTCTTTTTTTTGGCCTGCAAACACTATTGACTTCCAAAACCAACCCATACATGAGATACGATTTAGATCAAACAGAACAACAGAAGGTTAGTTTCAGTAAAAGGCCTGCAATGTGAGATGGGCATGGGAGAAGGTCGAGATCATCCTGATGGGAATAACTCAAAAGAAAAGCATCATACACGAACGATTTAAAAGCATCAGAGACCAATTCTTGCCTTCTCCAACCACACAACGATAAGGATGACTTGGAGCTTTCAGGTTCCCCAAACTACAGGTTTACAAAAAAAAAAAAAAAAGGAAATATATACACATCTGGAATAGGAAGAAGAAGACGATGGATTACAGTTGCAGTTTAGATTTTCATTCAATTAACAGTGTTGGTTCACAAGGGAGACCTTATACGAAACAGCAAGTGGATCTGCGATGCCAACCTGATCAAACCATGGATGTACTCGAAAAGTTGAAACAAAGAAAGAAGTAGACATCAACTTGAAGGGATACAAAATCCCACAGAGCTTTGTCCCATGGATATACAGTAATCATTCTTTGCTTGAAGTTTTTCTTAAATTAGCTGCTGCAGCCAAACAAAATCTCTCTCCTCAGGGATGCCGCGGTTTGGAACGAGCAAGCAAGGCCAGCATTATCTTCTTCCTGGGTCCCTGCAACCATTAGTGTTTAACGCTTGTCACTTATGAAACCTCACTCTTGTAAACAAGTAACAATTCCAATACGTGAAGGTATTGAGAAGCCCCAACAAATTTACATATTCTTAGAACCAAAGCAGAAGCACCAAATAGACTCTTATAACAATTGTTACATGAACTTGAGCCTATTTACAACTAAATATAAAAAGATAGTAAGGAAAACATCATATTTATAAAGTATTTGTTAAAGATATTATTATGTAATGTAAATGTTATTTCAAGATATTGAATTTGATTTAAAAACATCTTTAAATGATATAAAAAAATTATAATTTTGATACTTAAAAATTTCATTGATGCCAAAAATAATAATAATATATTATTAAGATAATATTACGTAGAAAAATATTGTCAAATTTTAAATAATATTAATATCAAGATAACATTATGATTTAGATGTTAATATTATCCTAAAAATACTAAACTAGAAACTCATTGTTTTTAAAATAGTTACCCTACATGTACTTATAATGCGCCAAAACATATCTTAGTGTCAACAATGAAAATAAATATCTTAGACATCATCTATGCATGAAATTCTCTCAAAGGAACAAAACATGATGAGTTTGAGGTATGCAATTAACCTTTAGTTTTTGGTTAAAATAAGAAGTAAATTTACACAAATGATGTAAAAAACACAAATAAAAGTGCTAATATACAAACATCAAATTCATATTTATAAATTTAAATAACATTCTTATAGGTGAATAGTTATTATAACAGAGTTTGCAGCAAGAACACAAGCATAACCCTGCAAGCCTACCCAGTGCATATTAGAAATTTAAATAGCTTTTTTTTGTCAATGATATTTCAACAATTGAAATGATTAATAAAATTGAACAGCTAGACCAACCAATAAAAAAGAAAATGAACAAGATTCATTCAAAAAATGATGAAAAATTGTTAGTTTTGGAAAGAGAGATGGTACCATAGGTATTCCCAACTCTTTAAGATCATGATCTCCCATTTGCCTAAGTGCTGACATGTCAACCTGCCAAGCAAGCCAAATTGGACAAAGAAAATAGGTGAATTCAAGGAACTGATTAAATCTAGAGAAGTAGGTGAATTAAAAAAAATTTTATCTATCCAATTTGGTAAAGACATTCAATGGAAACGATTGGCATTCCTATAATAGTTGTGTTTCAATGAGTAAGAAGAGCGTTGAAGAACTGATTTACAATGTTAATATAAATGATATTATCCCCAGAGTAACTTAAACATGAACAAGGTTCTAAATGCGTGAACGCAGCATGAGATTACATGCCAATCCACCCAAGTGATACTCAGTAGACGTCAAAAAAAAAAACAATAGACTGACTATTTGCACAACAGGGCACTCTCTAGATCAGTAGTCTTCAAATTACCAAATTAAAGATGAAAAAGAAAAATGGTTAGATTGAAGGATCCAGGCGTTTTTAGACATATCTCCTATGCTCCGACTGAATCACAGTATACCAACATGCCTGATGATCAAGCGATCAAAAGCTACTTCGTTGCATATTGTGCGGATAATTTGGGGAAGTGTTTATCAGGCACAAAGAAAAAGAAAATTATTAAGACAAATGACAATACTTTCAGTGAAGAAAAAATGCATAAAGATCAATACATCATAGAGTATGAAGATGAATAACTGTCACATTGTAACAGTGGATAAGAACTTGATGGGTTTTAAAGCCATAATCAAATTGTCATTCTCTATGGAGTCAAACCAGCAGTTAAATAGGGATATGACCTATGAGTATAAGCAAGTTAATAGGAGGCTACATCATCATCAACATCAAACTCTTATGGAAGTCAAGAAATACTCCTCTAAGGTCAATGCAAAAATGCTTCCTTTCATTTCACTACTTGCTTTTATCTAATGCAAGAGAGAACCAATATGTTTCTTTGAGGATTAGAGTGCAAGATTAAAATCAAGTGAACAATAGAAATGAAAAACAAGATCGCCTCACTTGAAAAAAATAAAATGTAGAAAATAATCCTGTCGCAAAAGGAGGAAGGTCCTATAGAATAAATTAGATTATAGTTTAAAGGTGGAACTTCATAGCAACGATGGCAATAAAAAGGCAAGGGATATAGTTTAGAGCTGGCAGAAAAAAGAAAGCACAACTTTGATAAGACACCTTGATCTATTGTCAAACTTACTATCATACAGCCTGTATTGAGCATAGTTACGACGAAACATCTTATCACTCAAGCAACTTTTAACATAAATACTAAACTTCTCCATAGGGACAAGGAAAAAGAAATATTTATGGTACATTCTGAAAGTTTCCAAGTCATTAAGAAGTTATTATGCAAACTCCAGAAAAGCATGTACTAAACCAAGCTCCATGGTAGTGGAACATATGATGCAACACATTCAAATGTAAAGAGAAAGGCCATTGCAGATGAAGTTTTGGCTTTCAATAGCAAAAAACATTGCATTTGTTGAATTAGAATCTCTGAAACATTGAAATCATGGCATGCTAATGAAATACTATCAGTTGAAGAAGCCGTCTAATATTTAACTTACAACAGTATCTAGAGAAACCTTATACAGGAAAGAAAACAGGTTCATAAAAAAACACAAAGCAGAGTTGTAATTATTGTATCATCAGTTTCAGTTGTTTCCTCTTAATGAAGTAAATAATAATACCGGACTATACATGCTATACCTCTGAACTCACCCATGGACATACAAGATAGCAAAATGGAATCACGTGCCAAAGATCTGTCAGTAAGGTTGTCTATTCATATACAATAAGTTTGCTAGCGGTGCAATTGCCTAATTTTTGTTTTAGTTTTGTTTTTGTTTTTCTTTTCTTTTTATTTCCCGCCAGAGCATTGCACTTCATTTCTATACAATATTTTTGTGGGTAAAAAAAGCAGGACCAAGCAATCATGCAGATACAACCAAGCTGAAACAAGCAGAACAGGAAACAAAGTGTGCTACTTATGATAACTGGGGCAAGCACAAACGGAAGCATTACATCATAACGTTGAAAGGTTATGCGAGTTTTAAATATGCCAACGAATCCCAAAATAAATTAGGGTTTCAAAACAAATTACCTCCTCAGCCTGGAAGTGGATGGCATACTTTCCTAGGCCCAATGAATGTAGTAATGCAGCAACTGTAAGTGGTTCCTCAGACTATAACCAATTAAAGTATTAGTCCAAGACAAAACTTGGTCCACTAAGGGAAAAATGGTGAGGGAAACCATACTTTTTATTTGTATTTACTAATGCAGTCAAGAAAACAAATATAACGAAAATCTTCTTTAGAACAAACAGTACTTCAAGCATTCAGGAAACAGATGTCTATGATATTCTCATAAAAATGCCATCATCCAAAACTCAATAGAGAAAGCCAATGAATTGCTAGAAAAAAAGAAAAAATAAATGCCATGGTTCTTAACAATAGAATGAGCTTATAACATCAAAAACTAAACCAATCCTGCAAAGATCATTATATGATAAGAGTTGCCGGGGAAATAGCACATGAAATTTAAGTTGTGTCTAAGGCCAACATGTAGCCCTTTAAAATATAAATATAATAATAACAATAACAATAATAATAAAAAACAACAATAATAGCAACAACATCACATAGTAGATATAACTACTGTGGCTCAGAATCTGTTTTCCTTGAGAACATAGACTACATGCAATCAAGTTAAAAAGCAAAGACGTGGAAAGCGCATACCATATAAGTGCTTTTGTGTACACTGCCAGATGGAGCTCGCAAAATGGGCTTTGCAACATCAATTGGAACAGTTTTGCTTGGGAAAGATGCTGCCCTTGAAGTGTCTGGAATACTTTTGGTTACATGAACTGATCGCCTCAAATCATCATATGGCCTGACAGAAGGAATATGCCGCATTTCCACAAAATTTCTAGGCGGAGACATGCGCCTAGAAGCACCTAATAACCTATCAGGAGACCTCCATTTCAGCCCATCCAAAGTCAAAGGATAAGACTTTCTGGATGAATCCAGCTGAAGTAAATCATCAGCACTTCTTGCTGGAGGTATTCTCCTTGAATAAGTCGAGGAAATTGTTCCCATCATATTTTGTTTTGATTCATATCTCAAGGGAATGCGAGAACTGCGGGAAAGTTTCTCCCGAAGATCCACACCATTTTGTCCCTCAGTACCAACTTTACCTCTAGACAGACTTTTGCTCATGAGTTTGTACCTCAGGTCATCCCGACTAACTTGGTGATCTAGACATATTAAGGCAACATTTGGTATTCATGGGTGGGTGGATGGGGCGTGTGTGTGTATGTGTGTATGAGTGAGAGACAGAAAAAGAATCATGCTGGTGTTGGTGGTTTGTTGTAGGGAAGGAAATGAAGGAAATGTGCTAATATTTTCAATGATAATACAGGATACTGGCCAAATGTAGCCTTTCATCAACATGATTGTTACTCATGTTGTAATTATCCATCCGCTGCCTGAAAGATGATCAATCATTACAAGAAAAAATCAACATTAATTATAAATCACCTTCACAATGGCCCCCAATTAAGTTGCACATGCTGGAATTATTTAATTGTCAGAAGTTCATTTAGCAATATCTTTCCATTTTTTTTTTTTTTGCATTGAAGTTATAAATATTCTATTAGGACAGTTAATAGGCAATAAAGCTAAAGGTCTTTTTAAATTCCTTCTCCAGAAATTCTTTTGCCAAGCATTCCATTAACTTAAATTCACTCTTTTGGTCTTGAAAGGCTCTATTGATCATCATTACACACAATTTGCTTTAGCTTCCTCAATAGGGAGGGTATAACAGAATGGTCGAAGTCAATCTGTCAACATCTGCCAAAAGCACGTTTCATCCTTCCATTTTTTTTGAGATTTAAACAATTAGAACTACAAGGGAGATAAAATTACATTAGCCAGACACCTAGAAGTGCTACTCATCACAAAGTCGAAGCTATTTTCAAAGCAATATGAAACCAAACTTGAACAAAAGTTTCAACATTCAGGCAACAAAACACAAAATAATTGCATGTAGCAAGTGTAAAAAAACATGTAAACAATCCCTGATACTACGTCCAGATTGGATCAGGTCTGAAAAGGCAGCTAAGCTGCAACTGCACTAATTCCATGGTTTGACAACCAAGGGCGTAGCACACACAGAGGAGCGTCAGGGCCCTGCACTACTGTGCAAGAGTTGCGAAAATTAAAGACTACATAGCATTGCAAAATCACAGAATACCAAGTAAATGGTAACAATGCGTAATTCATGCAGAATGTCAGTAACATAAAGTACAGCATATCATATATTTTAATGCCTCTATATGATTCATTCCATGTAAAGATTCATCAAATGTTACAAACCTTTTTGCATAATGATTTTCAAATGAATTTTGGTTGTCCAAATTGTTTCCCAACCTTTCTCTAACAGACCGCTTTCCATCCAAGGATGGATCATAGTCAGAGCTGCTGACATCAGATGTCGTTCTTGCTCTTTTGACAACCTGCAAGCATTGAGGACAGACTAAATAAATATAAAGTATACAAAAAAATCTTGGGAATTAAATTTTCAAAAAGTCTGAGCTAGTTCCACTGAAATGAAACAGCCATTCTTATAACTTGAGTATTAGTGATACGACCTAATTAATAATTGCAGTTAGAAAGTTATGACCATAGAAACATATACTTGTATCATTTGCACGAGCTGAGAGTTAAACCAATTCAATTTTAATCACAAGAAAAAACATGGACCTAAAGTTTATAACCCGTTAGCATAAAAACCCTGGAAAACCAAGCATGCCAACTTTCAATGAGCAGCTTCTAGCTTGCATCAGTAAAAGCAAAGTAAAAAGTCAGTAGTTGAAATCAATGGCTAAAAAAATTTAATAATATTCCTTGAAGCTCTACCAAGTAAATGGCGTCTGCTATTTTTAAGTTTCTGAATCAACATATAAATTTTCAACTTTTTTGCTTTAACATATAGCTTAACCAAAAGACATAATTTTGGAGAATTTATTGAGAAGAAAATTAGAATAAAAAAATATTGAAATTTCATTTAACATGCAACACTCAAATGACAGATTTTAAAGACATTTTTTCAGCCATGGCCTATCATTTTCAGTGTGCCACGATAAGATCTGCTATGTTTCAGAATTAACCTACAATCGAACAAGTCACACGAGATTTGATAAGTCATGATAAGTTAAACCACCTCAACATAAGTTGCCTCTACCAACGTGCATAAATAAGGGGCATGACGCCTGATTGTGCGAAGATACCTCCTTACAACAGTTGAGCATTGTACAACCACATCCCATCTAATGGCACCAGCGTAGTCACGTTGGCAATCTTTGAACTATTAATTGCCTGAACGATATTCTAAAACTATGCAAGATCTGCCAAGTCTCATCAAGTCTGCCTAAAGCATGTTGGCCATCAAGGACTATGCTTCACGTCCTGCACCTGCTGTGCCCAACATCCCAAGCCTAACCAATCTCAAGAGTATTTGCTGCCAAATTCGAAGTAGATGAAAGCCCACCTTCCTTGAGAAAAGGTGTGAGAAAATCGTTCTCTTGATCCAACACCAATCTACTTCATATCTTTCTTATTGTTGTAAGCAATCTTTCCAACTCTGTGTTGTTATCAAAGGTTTATGTAAAACCTCTTTCACTCATTGATCTAAGACCCAACTTCCTAGTAAAGGCATAGATTTGCCCACTTGTGAGGCAAACTCTGTAATCACTCTTTTTAGTGCATTGTCTTGCATCGGCATTGTGGTTTTTCCTCTTATACCCAGGGTTTTTCACACAAAAGAGCTGCATTTTGTGCAATCCTCATTCTAATCTTTTGGATGTCTTTTTAACACACACTAATCCTTTCACTTATCCCCAAGAGCAAGTAAATATAAACTACTTTTACCCATCCAAAAATTTCAAAGGACACATCAATGGATTCCTTGAACTACATAGTATGAGATTTAAATCATTAAGCTTCTTTCAAAATCTATAGCCAGTAGATTACAAAAATATTTCATTGAAAGAGAAAAGCTGAAATTACCTCACCTTGATTGCAAGACAGAGGTATATTACTTGCTTTAAAATGGAAAATATATAAGTAACATCATATCTTTGTCAATAAGTACCTACTATCATGGATAACCTCATCACTTGAGAAAGTGAAATAATTTATGTTTGAAGACCACAAACTTCAAAATGGGCCAATGCAAAGGTGAAAATGAAATAACTAAACGAATCCTCAAGCAAAATTGTGACAAGTTTAACAAATACACAATGATATTATGCTCTCAAAATAAAATCAAACTTTCCATTAAGTTTACACTCCTTTATCCAAGGACAAAATTGCCATAAAAACATGATTCGATGATCGATCTGCAATCAAATTAAATTAGATCTAATCATAGTACAAATGTCTTCAAGGTGGCTTATTTGTTGCCATAAAATTTAAAACAGGAAATGAGCATAGCAATTTCAAGACTAATATCATCAGCATTGCTTGACTGATCAACAAGACTGGTTAAAAGAAATTTAAGCAAGCATCCTCCACATTGTTGCCAACTACACAAGAAGATAAGTTCAATTAAGTACGATAGGTTTGTTTCAAATTCAAATTCAAGCAGCTACTCTCGAAACGTTAACGATTGATCTTGAGTTTAATTTGAAACCTAAGCCTTGTCTAAGGCTGTAAATAGGAACAGGTTTCATTCAATAACTTCTATATCTCTCAATGATCTCTCTCCACTTTCTCTCCATGTTCTCTGATGTCATCATAGAAATCGCTACAGATTCCAGCAACCACGACACTAAATTAACTGACTACCTTTATAACACCCATTGACACCATGCATATAGAAATGGAGATTTAGTTATCCCATCAAGATCAAAGTAAAATTCAAGGGTAATTCAAGAAATAAAATCAAACCAAGAACAATGGCTCTATTTGTATATGGTAAGAAAACTCCCTTGATGCTTGTAAAGCCCCACTCTCACAAAGTCTATCTCACTACAAGGCCAAGAGAAATGAGAACCATTTAGAAAATCAATGTATGATGCAAAACATGCCTAATGGAGCACATTACGAAGTCACTAAGGCAAAAATAAATTAAGTTTGATAATATAGCACTAGTAAATGCATGTTAATAACCCATAAAAAAGATCCAAGGAATTGAAAAAACTTTTTCAGGTTGAAATTTGACAAAAAACCATGGAGGAAACAAAAACTAGCATTGATAATTCTGATGATAACCTCATCACAAAATCAGTATCAAATTCACCAGGTTGACTAAGCAAATAATTGTGATGAATTTGATGAAAACTTAATCCACTCCTACTAAGGAACTAACCATTACTTATTCAAGCACAAATGATCATATTTGCCCTCCTCCCGCTCCCATACCTGCACAAACATGTGCCAAATTAAGTTTCAAATGAATAGCTCATTTCAAGTTCAAGCCATCGGTTATTTGGAAGAGAGATGAAGTGGCAGCACAGTTTGTGACCACACAAAGGTTAAACGGGAAGAGTTACACTGGCAACCATTCACTTATGGGAAAATATGAGGGAAGTAGGAAAACCAATGAAAAATATATTTGGGATTTGCTAAAAAATAGTTAATAAATTTCAACTTTTCTACAACCAAAATTCAACACGAAAGCAAAGGTCACAAAATGGGAAAAGTAATGCAGCAAAGACAGGCCAAAGCTAGTTGTTAATCAGGTACTCTCTTCCTATGCAAAAACTGTGATAAAGAAAGCAGTAAATCATACTAAACCTGATGCAGTTTTTTTTTTTTTTGCCTAGAAAACAAGCCATCCATGCATGATGTTGGAATTTGCACCCTAATGTCTCCCACTAGACGTGAAATAAAAATTAATGTGATGAAGTGCCCTACTGCAGGTTAAAGCACAGTGATCATTATCTTATTATTGGTAAATGGACACAAATCATTGACTTTGATCACAAAGCCCTTCATATATACAAAGGCTAGGTGCTTCAAGCCTGATGCACAAGAGAACTTGATCACTCTACAGAAACACGTCCCGGAAGAGGTGATCCATTTTATAATTAAGACTTAAATTCATAAGAGCCTTATGTCAGCCGAGCAAAGCAAGGCAATGGCAATAACAAGCGGATTTTTGCACCCTTAAGCTTATCCCATGAAATTAAAAAAGAGAATTTATGAAGATTGATCAATAGTGACAGCATAAGTTTCCATCATTAATACTTATTTCAACAAAGTTCTATGGAAACTTTTCAACAGAATTTGCCAGTTCACCTTTGATCAATCTTGACCTACATGATTGGTAGGCAATCCACCACCAACAAACAAGCCAATAATAGTTGACCAAGGATGACCAGCTGAAGAAGAACCATGGAGAACAAGAGGTAGACTTGATGACAATAGGGCAAGACAAAAGACTAACATAAGTGCCGGAAGTTCTAGTTGTTTCATACTCACTGAGAAGCTAAAAGGAGTTTTGCAATCAATTTAATGGAAAACACATTAGCAAACCAAGATATAGATGGAGTAAGGTTAACATGTCAACGATGCTCATGAATTGCCCATAAACGACATAATAAGCATGAGATTCTGCTTTCCATTGATTAGTTACATTCAAATAAACTGATGTGACAACTTTAAATCATCAGGAACCAAAAATAAGCAACAAAGTCCCTCGTCTAGAAAATAACATCGAACAACACCCGTGATTGAATACCCAGAGATGTGCACATCAACATTAACGTCTCATTAGGGCTGGAGTTATGGTTAAATTACTTGGTCTTTACCATCAGCAACAGCATCCTTGTTATTAAGAAAAAGGCAAGAATTTTGTTTGATTGCTAAATCGAGTTACACAAGGTTAGCATACTTTTGTTTTTTCTTATTAAATTATTCAACTCAAGAAAAGATAGCAAGGTATACAAATGACAACTAGTAGACACCCTTTATAGTTTGCTACTCAAGTAGGATTAAATAATCCCAAGAAAAATTTTACTAAATTAGTTTTATTTTTGCTTGGCTAAGTCAATCAAGGTAATCTATCTCAACTAACCTACATAGCCAAACACTATCCTAAGTCTTTGAACAAGTATCTAAAAATTTTGAAAAAGGTGTTTCCGTTGTTATAAAAGAATCAACTAAGACTTAATTGAAGAAGTATGAGATTAAAAAAAAACTCTCTAATTAAGCATTCAAATCAGCAATGCAATAACAAGATTAGTCAAAAAGATAATAATGTTATTCAATAGCTGTCAAGTCCCGACATATGACTAAAGAACTCGGTACTAAGAGGCGTTGTAGCATGCAAAAAGGTTCATCCATCACTTCTTAATATCTCCTCAACCTTCAGTAGAGCCAACCCTAAACCCATAATTCCTCCTACTGAACATAAAGATAAATGTTGGGACACTTTTAGGTTTTCTTAATTTGTCAAGACTATTTGAATTAAGAGTCTACGCTAACTGTTACAAAGCTGTAGTATTTCAATAGCATGAAGACATACCAATTTCTTCACACTTGTAATATGTTGATGCAAAAATGAGGATTCAACAAATTAAAAAAAAACTTATTTAGTGCAAGAAGAAGCTTGAATGAGCAAAGTTTTCAAATGTGTTTGGGTAAAGAATTGGAGCACACTTTGACGCGAATTGATACAATGCACAAAGTTTTGGTTGAAAAGCTTTGATTTGAGTTGCTACAGGTATACAGTGCCACTAAATGCATACAATTACCATTAGGACTCCTGGTGATGTCGACACGAAGGTGACGTGGTCGGCATTGAGACAGTGCAGTCAGATGTGGAACCTGGACGCGCGCATGGGTGCGTAGCAGTCCAGGTAGGCTCGGGTTAGCTAAGTTAAGCACGAGCTAACACGGGTTGGCCAGGGTAGGTGCAGGTCAATGCAGGTGAACGTGGGTGGGGAGGGTCGACAGATGTGGTGGGTCAACACAGGTTGACGCAAGTGGCACGGGTTGATGCTGGTCAACAAGATTCAGTCAACTTTGGGGCATCCTTCAAGAAGTGCAAACATCTTTTGAAAAGTTGTGGCCAGGCATGTTCTGAAATCCCTAATAATCAATGAGGTGCTACCAACTCTCAGAAAGACGAGGGAGATTTCACCTATAGATAAAGTAAAAAAGCGGGTCAAGGAATTCGAAGGCTCAGAAAGCGGCAAAGCTACGGGATACTTCCACCGATGGAGAAGAGAAGTTGGTCAGGGATTCCGATGCACTTGGGATCGTGGAAGTAAGAATTCCAAACCTCGTTCGGAGGCAACTCAACCTACAATGACAATGACAAAGGACTTCAGTCACCCCGAAAGGTTCTTCCAAAAAGCTTTCTCCCACCCCCTTGTAGTCAGCGAAAAGGAGAATTCTTATAGTGCTGCTCAACAAATGGCACCAAAACCACATTTGATTCCTACTTTCCTTCTTTATTCCAACACAGGGGCTTTTCTTGACAAAATGCAATAAGTCTCTCTTTTATTTTTATTTTTCTGCTTCACAATCATTATAAAGTGAATAAAAAAAATTTAATCGTGAGATTGTTAAAATACACATGAAAAAAAGTATAGCTAGAGACACAATTACCAAAAAAATTCAAGACCACTTGCTAGGTAGGAGAATGCTAAATCCAGGCAAGAACAAAGATAAAGAAGGAAAAAAATGTTGAATCTAAACAAATACAATCCAATCATAATCATTCAAGATCAAGAACAAAGCATGCTAATAGGAGCTTACAACATACAAAAAAGATGTACTTAATGGTGAATGCAAAAAACTTGAAGCTCATTCAGGCAATCAATATTCAACTTTGATTAACCTGAAGTACTGCACATGATTGACAATCTCATATTGCATGATATACTTGCTAAGAAGCAACTAAGATCTATATAGGTTTTAAAGGAAGCTTACTACATTGTTGGGAAAAGATCGTAACAAAACCATGTTGTTCAAAAAGCATTTACAACTTTAACATTTAACATGACTAAATTCCTCCAAAGAAAAAAGCAACGCTTGGGGATAAGATCATGGACATTAATGGGCATAACAGTAACTCTTATTATTCAAAACATAAAGTCCATAATAGCCAATTCAAACTTGGGCAGCAATAAATGAAGATCAAGTATAAAGTTATTGACAAGCCAAAAACCCGAACTTCCTACTTAACTTTATTAGATGCCAAGCATTATAAAGGAAGGGTGTATGATATTCTTTGTATTGAATTCAATTATGATAACTAGCCCAAAGGAGAAATATGGTGATCAAAATTGAGTTTAAATTTTAATTCTCAGCATTGAGTAAGCCTACAACAAGTTCTTATTAAGACAATTAAAAGTAATTCCTAAATTTTCTCATCTCCCCCTCTTCTTGCTCCATGACATTGGATTGAATGGGAAGCAACCTAAACAACCATGCCACCACAACATCCAAAAAGTCACTTGATCAGTTGACAACCTCACCAAAACCAACAAAAAATTTCTCCATCTATTCCTCTGCCTATTCTAATTCATCAATAACACTAACTTCAACGGATTGCAATAAAGATTCTTTAGTGATTGAAAGTCACTCAATTGATTGACAACCTCCCTAGAGCACACAAATTTCCAAAGGCCATAACCAACATTGGAAACACAAACTTAAAATTCTAGTTTTCTTTAGTGGGGATCAAAAACAACTAAAGCGAATTAAATGAAGAAAACCGAGGATAAAACATAAGAGACAAATAGTTATTTTTCCTTAGTAAAAAAACACAATTCTTGCAAATCCCTCTCTATTTCACACAAGTTTAGCTAAAGGAGAAGAGAAGAAGGATCTTATTAAAAAAATATATTTAATGCTCATTAATTGCCTATTTGTAGTTCATTGGATTATGAACAACAGTGATGGTTGAAGCAAGGAAACATAAGTTGTGATTTGAGGATCATATGGCAAGAAAAATAAAAGAAAAAACAGATTAGTCTAAGTAGTACAATTGGGTGATGCAATAAGCAATGGTCATGTCCTCAAATCATATAGCTTGGATCACAAGACATGAGAAGACAAGAGTACCTTCAAATTGGCTTGATTCATGGCTTGTGAATCAACAAACAAATGAGGGTATCATAAGCCAAAAAGGGGTCATTGGATAAGCCTAATCTAGAACAGATTCAAGAGAATGGTAAAAATAGATACAATTGATATATAATAAGTCTAATGCACAACCAATGAGACATTGTTCATGTGATTTTCATCTTTCCCTCCATTGAGGATGCCCAAGGTTTAAATCTGGACATAACTCTCTTCTTAAAAATATGCAACTCAATGCACCTGAAGTCAAGTTGTTAAGATCATAGCTTTGATTTGCTTATTCATTTCTCCCTTCTAAGGCATAATGTCTGCTAAGAAACCATAAAATATTTTCAAAACCATAGTGGTTTCACCGTGATGAATTCTAAAATGCATATAGGCTGGATAAAAAAAGAAAGATAAAAACAGATCCCAATCAGGTCATGCCATTTTAGCCTATTAATCCTGAATTTTGTGATACATTAAGCATATTCTTCCATTTCATGACATCTGACCATGCATATTTACTGTAACAAGACACGTTAATATGATCAAAGAAGGGATATGAGACTTTTCACACAGGAACCAGAAGTCAGTGAGAACTGCACACATAGATTTAGTGTTCCAATCGGACAAGTTAAAAGACAATGGGTTTGATGATTGATGATGAACTGAAGCATATAAAGAATGAAAAGAGCTCAAGTACAGAAACTCCAGTTCAACAAGGAAGTACAAAACAAATAGCAATCAAGGAAATGCAAAAATAAAAATACAGATAGTGGAAAGAAGAGACAAAAGTACCAAGCAAAACGTGCTAGATTTAAGAGGAACAATTTGAAGCATGACCACAGATGAATAAGTAAGGAGTGCTCTATATAAACCATAATGAGAATACCACCATGTGTATGCATAACCCAAACGTTCGTGGTAAAAAAATTTGAAGTCAAGCATAAATGTAACAGACAAGGATTATAGAGTAAACAAATTGCAAAACTTTGCTACCTTGTTGATGCATAAAGGTCCAAAAGTTCATACTAAAAAAAGTCTATGTAAAGAATAAAGCTACACGCCTAGAGAGACGAGGATTATACAAGAACCAAATTTCAACACACTGCTGCAAGGCTCAGTTCACATAGTACATGAACAGAATAGGAAACAAACAGCATAAGATGGTAACAAAGCGTTAAGTGATGCACCTGACCGCTGCGCCCCAAAGTGATGGTAACTTGGGGCCGAGCAGACATATTCCTTCTCTCTACTTTCACACCGATCCAGAAACCCTAAATTAAAATAAAGAATGACAATACATTCAGCGAACATAAGACTCAAACATGGCCCTGTGATTACGCAAGAACAACGAGATGGAAAGCGAAGAGGGAAGCAAGCTCGAACTAAATCAACGCCTACCTAATCCGGCAGGGGGACGGCGTTTCACAAGAATAAGCCGCTGGCTGGCTGAAGAGGTCTAGCTTTTTCTTCGTAATGTTGATCAGAGTGAGAAGGAAGCTGATTCAAAAATCAAAATGACCTTCTTTCCCTTGCCCTAATTTCTCGTGTACCCGAGGAAGAAGTTGCGCCAAGACCTGCGCTGCCGCGTATGTGTAGTTTATTAACCGTTGGATTGGTCGTTTGCTCGATTGATGATCCCGAAACGGCTTCCATGGGTGACAAACGATAAATTTGTACTCCAGCGTAAACATATCATTTCAATCTCTTAAACAAATCAAAATTTAATTACACACAAATTTATCATAAGATGACTCAAATTTAGATTTAACATAATAATGATATTCATAACAACTCTCTAATAAACAATTATAATATCAAAAGAATGAAATAGAATAAAATAAAAGTAACTTGAGATTCTAATACTTATTATAAGGAATTCGATGATCACTTATATACCAATAGTTTTGAAATTTAGTACTCGTGCATTTGTTTAGTTTAAATGAGCCCAAAAGGGTGGTAAATTGAGCTATTATAGATTTTAGATCTCCTTGTTTTATAATATAATAGTTGAATTATTAACTTTGCATATAAATTATGTATAAAATGATAAATATATATATTTGAGTACATAATACTTTGATATATAATAGAGATATTTTGAAAATTCTTGGAGATGTATTTGAAAGCAATTAAATTTGGCTACATCATGAGGAATGTATCAATTTGTCAAGTATTATAGAATTGTGAATTGAGCATACTATAAGAAAGAGTTATTTATAAAAAATTTATTATTATGTAATTTATAAGTTTTCTAAATTCATTAAAATTATTCTGAATTTCTTAAGATTATTAGTAATTATCAAGTTTTATTATTAATGGATAAGGATGAGAGCTCATGTGATGGAGAGACAAGTGTGCTAGAAGAAAAAAAATGAGACATGAAACCTTGAGAGCATGAGCTACGATAACTACTAGAGGAAGTTGCTATAGCAAAAAAAAAACAAAGAAAAATCAAAGCAGTAGTAGCAAGGTGGTCTTGGAAACTTTAAGAAAAAAGAGATATTAAAAGCTTTGGATCAATTATAGAATAAAGAGACTTAGTAAGATATGACTTTAAGAGTATTATTTTCTTTATTTAACTTCTTAAAAGTAGTGTGCTACTTGATTTGAAGTCAATTTCACTTCAGAATTTGGTTAGGAATCAAACTAATATAGCCACAACACTTTGTCTTATAACTTGCATATAGTATGTCAAATTCAATATATAATATATTAGATATAAGACATATAATATGTCATTCAACATACAATATATTGTGCCAGTGTATAGTACATTGGACCAACATAATATATATGAGAAGAGAAAGAAATAAATAGCTATATCAATATTTTATTTAAGATCTGTGTACCTTACATCCAAATTAAATATATATTATGTTAAAGTTGACATACCATATGTTAAGAGAGAGAAACGAGAGAAAACATAGAGTTTTGAGCAATATAAGTATTTGTTAATATGTTATATATAAAAAGTGAGCATTGTATAATAAATTATATATCATTTACTTGTGTAACATCACAATCTCCTTTAATGAGGTATTATTTTGAATTAATTAAGTTTTGGTATTTTTAAGGTTTCCTTCTTACTTAGTCATTCATTCTAAAATTTCAACTTTAATATACTTAATAATAGGATTTTTATAAGATCTAAGCCTAGGTTTCTCCCAAAACAAACCTTATCATTTCAAGACTTATAACTTTACTTATATCATTTAAGATACTGTATCGTAAATGTTGATGTAAAATTATCCTCCTGACTCACATACTTCGAATATTCTCCTGGTCTTTCATCTTTCTTACGACCTAGTTGGGTGTTACATGCCTATCACCTTTTGTTTAGTACATCTTCAGATCGTATCATATTAGAGGATGTCAATTTTAATACTATATTGTAACATACAAGTCTTTTTTGATGAGGTATTATCCTCAACTAATTAGATTTTGTCATTCTTTAGGGGACATCAAATGATCATGGATATTGATTAAATCTTATATATAGTGTTATTAATACCATGTGATTATGTGTAAATGAAATGAAGTCTATGCATTTGTATATTACATTTTAATTATTATAAATATCAAAATATGAAATAAGAAAGTACAAATAAATAAATGATCAATAAGATAACATTATATAACATAATAATATAATTTTATATTATAAACAATAATATAAATTTCTTTGACATTATCTCATAGCTAGCAATTATGATGAGACAAAGTAACCAGCACTAGCACTTAGTATAAGTGCAACAACCCACTTAATTAATTTTGATTATTTGTCCAAATAAAGTGTATTATTGGATATGGGTATTATAGATTTAGAACTTGAGATTACATTAACTAGTAAAGTTTACCAAATGACAATGGTTGGATCCAAATTTAGTGCACATATTTATGAAGGTTTTAATAAGAGAAATCAATAAGTATTATATTTGCATTATTTAGAGGTCATTTGGATTTTCAAAAAAATTTTTAAAAAAATATAATAAAAAGAATTTATTATATCAAATATAACTAATCCATCCTCTTATCAAATGAAAAGATAATCTATTTCATATACCCTAAAAACCACTTGTGTTATTTAAAAAGAGAATAAGAAAGCAAGAGAATAGAGAATTTAGAGAGAGAAAAGAAGCATTTCATATTTTTTATTGGTATTTCTTGCACTAATTTAGCAAGATTAGAAAGGAACAAGGCAGAGCTCAAGGAAAAGAGCAACTTTTTGACCTTGGCTTTCGGAAACTTCATAGGAGGTATGATCTTGCCAAATTTTTATCCCTACGCATTGGTTGTTCATATCTTTAAGGAAGTGGATCTTGTAAGTTTCAATTTGATGTCATGGTGGTTATAGATTATTGTTGTTTTAACTATATTAATCATATCACATGATTTGAAAGATTATCTAGTATGAACATACTGTGGGAGTCAACGAGAGGCCTTTAGCCCAAGTATATATGGGTTTTTAACATAGATCATACTAGTATTATTTTCAAATCAGACTATATGATAAGCTACAAAATGTCTAAATAAGAATTGTATGTTTAATCCCTAGTCCAATCAAGTACTTAGTAGGGATTATACTAGCATAAACTAAGATCGAACAATATGATTGATACATATAATATTACCTAAGATTGTTTGTCTAATCACTCATTTGATTGATTAGTTGCATAGATTGTACTAGTACTATTCCTAGATTGGATTATATGTTGAGTTATCAAATTTCTAAATAAGAATTGTATGTTTGATCCGTAATCTAAACAAGTAGTCATTGAAGATCGTACTAATATAGACTAAGATATAACAATGTGATGGAAAAGCACATAATATTACTTGAGATCATTTGTCCAATCATTCAATTGATTGCCTATTTAGATTGTATTACTTCAATTAGATAGTATGATGAATTTGGGAGATGTTCAAAAGATTTGTGTCTCTGACCACCATTGTCTAATCGAGTATATGTTACAGATCATATTAGTATGACAGAGAGATGGGATGTAACAGTCATTGTTTTCTTTATTTTATTTGCTTAAAAGAAAGAGCTTTTTGAGACGAATATAATGATGTTTAATTTGTAATTTTTGGAGTTCTAATGAATAAATTATGAGTTTTTAAAGATTCGGGATAAATTTGTAACGTGGAGGATAGATTTGTAATTTTGAAATGTCGGCTTAGTTCAAATTCGATTTGGCGGAGGATATATTTGCAAATACCAAATTGAAAGGGGGTGTTATGCCAAAATGTGATTCATGGCAAGGTGGTTCCGATCGCGTTATAAAAGTCGACCCATGTGCGTTTCAAACGCACTTCTACGAACACGACGACGAGGCACGACAGCGAGGAATTTTTATGATTTTTGACACGCGACTGCGATGGCCAACGAAGGTGAGAATTTTGTTAGCTTTGTCGTCAGGTTGTATAAGTTTTTTCGGTGAGTGGCGGTCATTTGGCCGGCGAGCAACTTAAGAGATTTCGAGTTCGCTAGCAAAATATTTCGGTTTCACTGGACGTACAGGAGAGAGAGAGAGGGAAAGAGCAAAAAACCGGTCCACGCCTTTGGACTGGGTTACGCTGCTGAACTAGGCTACTGAGCACGCACGGTCCAGCGCGCTGAGAGCGTGCGGTCCAACACGCTGAGCTCGGTGGGTCCAACATCGGGCACGGGCGATCTAGCGCCCGCATAAGCTGATTTTGGGATTTATTTTGGTGGTTGTTTTGGAAAAGCTTTTCAGAAAGCACTTTTGGTTAATGAACATATTTTAATTTATTACCATGGTCTTGTAGGACATCAAGAAAACAAATTAGAAGTGGGCAAAAAAATTTGGTACAACAAATCCAGGTAGATAAATTTCCTAATCCTGTGATGTAGCATAATATTATATGTTTTACACAGTTTTCTTACTATCACATGGTGTTTTAATTATTGCATATGGTAAAGGAAAACATAATGTTTTTGTTGTTATTTATGCATTGGTATGATAATTAGAAAAAGAAGAAATAACATGGTATGATAATGAAATCAAAAGAAATAAATAATATGGAAAGAAAGGTCTTTGATATGGCATAATTGTTTGGAATTATGATTGGAAATGATAGTAAAAATGGATTCCCAGAGAACATTATCCTCACCACTAGGCCCAACATGTGTTGCAGGGTATCGATCTTCGGATCAGATATTTGCCTAGTGTTTATACCAGGCCTAGCGTGTGTCGTAGGGTATCGATCTTCGGATCAAATATCTGCCTGGTACTATGTGCTATGACTCCATGATGATTTACACCAGACCCAGTATGTGTTGCAGGGTATGGTACCATACATTCCTGGTTACACTAGGCTCAGCGTGTTAGATCGCAAGGTATCGATCTTCGGATCAGATATCTGCCTAGTGTTATGTGCTTGGTTGGATGCCGGCTGGAGGTCATGATGATGATTAGATCTAGAGGATAATGCGTCAAAGAGAATCGGGCCCAGTAATAACACATCTATAAGGAACTAGCATTTCTTTATGGTTTTTCATTTGGCATTACCTTATATATATGACATCTGGTATGGTTTTAGCTTGATGCATATGATTCATCTTTATTGTTTATGATATTTTGTTATACCTTTTTATTTACTTGGTTAACTATGTGGATTTATCTACTGAGATTTATAGAAATCTCATTTAGTACTTACATCACAGTTCATGAAACCACAGCATCAAGAAATAGGAATGGTGCTGCTATAGAAGAAGATGTGTGAGAGAGAGAGAAAGTTTTAGTGTGATTAAATGTTTAAAAACATGTCTTCATATACATATTTTGGATTTTGGGAGTTGGTGTTTATCTTACCGTCGGGTCCCCACCTTGGGTTTGGTTCTTGTCCTCACTTTGACGTATCTCGCGACTCTAATGATAACTTTGTTATATAGTGATACTAGATTTAGGTGGGGGCTTGACATGGGAAATGCATGATTAGTTATTTAATAAGAGCTCTCTTGTAAGATCCTTTATTTGACCAAGATAAGGCAAGAATTGTAAAGT
Source organism: Vanilla planifolia (assembly GCA_023846275.1). Lineage (NCBI taxonomy): Eukaryota > Viridiplantae > Streptophyta > Magnoliopsida > Asparagales > Orchidaceae > Vanilla > Vanilla planifolia. The sequence continues at coordinate 9,797,918 of CM043873.1, read as the reverse complement.
GTAATATAGGGGATCATTATGTATGAAGTGTTGGCAAAAAAGTGAAAATGTGTAAACTATTAAGGTTAGTTTTGAGTAGATATTTAAAAAGTGCTCTCTTACAAGTTATAATTACAAATTAAGTTATTATTAAGAAAGTTAATATGAATTGTACAAAAATAAGACGAATTGATAAAGGAAAAAAGAAATTAAGGAAAACACTTCTTCAAGCTAGCAAATAAGCAAACTAAATAATTGTGATGTAAGTATGTTGTTAAATTTTCTTGATTATTATTATAGCATGCATATGAATGTGAGAATTTGTATGACAACATGAGTTACATATGTTTTGATTTTATTATTATCCTCTACTAACTTTGATGTATGTATGTATATGTGTGCATGTGTATTGATATATGACGTATATGTGTAAATGTTATAAATCCAAAGATATAATAAAAGAAAGAAAAAATAAAAAGAAAATAAAGAAAGATAATTACTAGCCAAGTCATGTAATAGATCACTAAAAAAAGTAGTCTATGACCTTATCATACAGCTACCTAATATATGATAATATAATGACATACTTCACCCCCTAGGGTCGTGATACTCAGTGGTGGTGCCCGACATCTTAGAAGTCTCAACTAAGTAATGATGAGATACCACATTCTTTAGTGTCGTGGATGCTTAATGGTGAGGCTCTCATTTATTATATACCTCATTTCTTGTTAACATAGGATGTTAATGCGTGCGATGGTTACATGTTGATCTATTCACACCTTATGTCATGGGCACTCAGAGATGAGGCCCTAGCATGTCAGAGGCCTAATTTTTTTTATCAACACTAGATGTTGACAGTGATAATGGCTATTTGATGAGATACTTCACCCCCTAGTGTATTGGTTTGGTTATGATATGTTAGAAGTCAATACTCAATAATGATGAGATGTGATGTAAGATTCTTAAGAAATAAGATTGATGTCATATAATAGAATCTTTGCTTAAAGGAGAATGAAAATAAGAAAGAGAATAATAATAATAAAATACTAAATAAAATCAAATGTAAAAAATCAAAAATATGAGATACTATTATTATATGACAGTATGTACTTGAGTTGAATGCATATGGTAAAGATATATTGATATTTTATTACAATGCACAACTTTGCCATTTTTCAAAACCATTTATTGTAATACATCGCTTTATTTGTTGCTTTATTTTTTAGTTAGTTATATTACTATCGTTTTTATACTACTTTACTGTATGTAGCTAGTAATATTTCTACTTAGCATGTTTTTGCTTATTTCCTACTTATATTATAATATTTACCATAAAGCTAGAGGTCCTTAGAAGATAGTTCAAGATTGTAGGATAAGAGTTTTGTTGTATTTATGGGTGAGAGAATGATGAACATTGTATATGAGGATAGTTGTATTTTATTTGTTTTAGAATATTATATCCAATATTTTATTTTAGCTTTTTTCGTACTTTATGGTAGCTTTATTTTGTGTAGTGTTATTCTTTTAAATGTATTGATATTGAGCATTAGAATGTCATAGTTTCATCACCATCACTCGTTTAGTTCTAGAGTCCACAATTTTTATGCTACTAACTTTGGATTTACATATTAAATTGGTATTATTGTCATATTTTAATGGGTTTGTGGATTATGTTGGGAGAGGAATAACAATAGGGCTTTGATGAGTGGATTGATATTATACCTCATTTTTAGATATTATTAGTAGTTTATCTAGAGCTTTAGTGAGCTCAACTCCATTATTACTAATACATTTGTGTAAAGTAATGATAAATAAAGATTGTGTCATTAAGTTTGTTAGCAAACTATGATATGCTTAAGAGTCAATGTTGTGGTGACTTAGTTTGCCTTTTTGGTGGTACATCTATATCATTTTCTTGTCTTACTAGTTTTGAAAACTATTTTTTAAATAAAATAAGTAAAATTAATTTTGAAGACAACTTAAAACTATATATAAAACTATTTAAAAACTATTACATTATCATTTTAGAAATAAGATTCATATGTCATAATAGAATAACTAATACATGTCTAATACTAATAAAACAAAACATATTATTGCAATAGTTTATACTATATGATAATATAAAAACAATTACTAAACATGAAGCAAAGAATTGTCTCTTTTACTATTCTTCTAGAGTTTCATATTGTGTTTTATCATGACTTAAAGTGCTAAGCCATAAAATAAGTTGATAATTACCTTTGTAGCATAAATAATGTAACATGTATGCAAAAGAAATATATTGTGGTCGTATTATTACAAGCATAGCTTTCTCACAAGTGAGGATTGAATTGTACTTCTTTTAAAGATTTAAAACAAATAAAGTTAATTAAAGTATTGAGGTTTTGTAACTAATATTATCCATGCTAAGTTTTTTTAAAAAAATCTTGTTAAACTTCAAAAGAGTTGTGCAAAACTGCAATAATAAAAGGCCAAATAATTTTGAAGTGATTTAATGGACACACAAGCCCACATCCAACTTCAATAATAAAAGATCAAGATTACTAAATAAACTACTTTTTATACAAAGACAAGTATGTGAAATACACCTACAATAAGATCCACATTGATAAAAAAAATAAGCTCAAAAGAGCTAAGCAAAGGTGGCTCATGGTAGTCGTAATACAACAAGAATTACAAATAAATATAAGCAAAATAACTATAGCTGTTTACAATAAACCTTACACAACAAATATCAATTATCAAAGCAATATTCAAGCAGCATGCTAAGTACAAATATAAGACAATGTTACCAATAAAATGCTAAAGAAAATGTAAAATGTTTCAGAGCATAATAACTTCAAAAAGTTCAAAAGATCTAAAAGGATTATGCTTTTCCATGCAATAGTGATGTTGAAATTGATCTCTTAGATTGAAAATTTTTGTATTTTATTATTCATTCATAGTTTAATCTTTTATTTATAGAAAAAGGTTTATGGAAATGCTAATAGCTAAACAACAATTATAATCCAAGTTTTTAAAAGGTTAAATTCTATTTCCTAAAAAGGTTAAATTAGTTAAACAAGTTTTTAATACTAATTGTGTTGTATGATCAATGAGATAATATCATGTGATAACATAAACGTGAATTATTTAGACCATATAATAAATATTAATATAATTTTCAAAATGATTTCGTTTAAATATAATGGGACATATACTTAACTTTGATCATACTAATAGTTGAATAATATTGTATCATATAAAATTTTTGGGTTTTCTTTATTTCACTCTAATAATATAATCATATTTTATGATGATAATTATGATAAGTGTCTTAAGAATCTTTATTTTGCTCAATAATTATATCTAATAGATTTTCATACTATATAATAACATGTTATTGTATTATACAAAATGCACTGGTGTTCTCTTATTATATTATGTGATAATAATTATCATAAAATCATATTTCACTTGACATAAACCCATACAATTTGATAAAATATAGACATAATATAGATTTATTTATTAAATCAAAGTTAGTAGCATAAAACTAAGGACATAATCTAACAAAAATGAGCAAAGGTGAGAAAAATATCATATTAGTCTCAAAACATTAAGTTTAATGCAACTAGCAACTACCAAAAACAACATTACATAATACAAAGTTGTTATAATATAAAAAGTTAAAAACCAAAACTAAAATAACATCTAAAAATAATATACGAGCTACCCCAAATACATAAAGTCAATCACACTCATGCTCATAAGTACCACATGTTCTCAACCTAGGGTCTTAAACTATCCTTTAAGAACCCATAACATTATAAGTGTTAGCATTTTAGCTTGTAATACAAGTAGAACATGAGCATGATATGGTGAGCAAGTAAACCATTAGTTACACATAATAAAATAATATAAAAGAATAATAATATAGCTAGGTAAAAAGTTGGAGTAACAAATAGAATAATACATGACAATTTATAAAAAGTAACATAACATCAATGCATCAATGGCCCTATGCATCCATCTTATATAGATACATACATATCATATAGAAGTAATATCATATAATACTCATTATATGTCTTATTTTTTCTTTTTTATATTCAATTTCATTTACTATTTTTTATATTCTCATTCTTTCTTTGAGATTAGACTTTCTTTATGACCTCTATCTTAGCCCCTAAAGAATCTCATATCATATCTCATCATCACAAGCCTTGGCATACTAACATGTTATAATACCATCTCTAAGTACTCATGACATGACAAAGTAAAGTATCTCACTAGTCTTTTCCCCTAATGCTAACATCTTATGTTACTAGGAAACAATGCAATCTAATATATCGAAGCCCATCTCTGACATTCTATAACTCAATCTTTGAGTGCTTATAGCATTAAGAATTGAAGTAACTTATCATCACTAATCATAAAATCTAACATACCATGGCTTTACCTTTAAATACTATGACACCAAGAGTGATGCATATCTTATCTTATTTATTAGGTTATTGCTAGCATAGAGTAGCAATCTCTTTCTTAGGTTATATTAACCTCCTTTCTTTAATTTCTTTTTTTTTCTTTATTTTTTTTATCTTATTATATATTCTAATTAATAATTTTTTATATTTATATATATAAGTAAAACATCTATACATGCATATACATGTATACACACATATCAATAATTATAAAATATTATAATAAAATCAAAGCATATGCATATAATATTATACCATGTAAATACTCATATCATCATGTATTCCACAATAATAAATAAAGTTTTTTTAACAATCTGCTTATATCATTATTGTTTAATTTGCTTAATAGTTCTAAGAAGTTTCTTTCATAACTTTTTCTTTTACTTTATGAGCTCTCCTCTTTTTTTACACTCACATTACCTTGGATCAATAAGAAGTCAATTTATATATTTAACTTATAAGAAAATACATTCAAAACCTATTCTAAGCCATCCTTTAATAAATGCCACATTTTATATTTCTTCCACTATATCGTATAATATGACCTCTCTTATTATATTATATGATCTAACTTTTACACTAGTCAGACAACTAATTATATAGATAATCCCAATTAAATATGTATGATTCATATAAAAAATCTTACTATACATGCAATTAGATAGGTGATAAATGCTAAGATTCTCATTAATCGATAATATTAATTTGATGTCACATCTTAAAAAGTGTGGATAATTTATTAAGAATGATTGATAGTCTTAAAGATGGTGAAATTATAAATCAAAGATTTTGATCTAAATATTTTTATAAAAATTTAATAATTTTTTTAAAATTTTTTAAGTATATTTTAAGATTTTAAAGTATCATACAATATGATATTATAGGATCATATAGTATAATAGAGCAAGAGACTCAATCGAGTAAATCGAATTATAAGATGAGATATATGTCATATATGCATGACCAATAAAACATACAAGTATAGTAATGTGTCAATACAATGCCAAATTTGTCTAGTAAGAAGAGGAATCAGATCATATAGTATTACAAAAAAAATATCTTACAATATTATTGTAATAAAAAATGGAACCAAGAAAATGATTAATTTTTATATAAGTATTACAACAAAAATTATATAGGTATGATTATGTGTAGTCAGTACATTGATGCTATGAATTGGATGAGTCTAACAAGTTAAGGAAGGGATCTGATGGTACAGTACGATTGAAGTATAATGTATGGAATGATAAAGTAAGGGAGAAAATGAACTTAAGAGAAATATAAACAAAGAAAAAAGTTAGCTGAGGATCAAATGAAGATCACGAAGCTATTATATTAGGCTATTAATGTATAAGAAAAAGGTTAGAGTAGGCAATATAGTATCATATAGTATGAAAAAAATAAATTATATATGCATGATCAACTAAGAAAGAAAAAATAACATGTACATTGAGTTGAGTAACATATGGACAAATTAAAATAATATAATAAGCATAAATGTATAAGTATGATCCGTAGTATAACACACATAATACACAAAAATTATTAGTCATGGCATAAAAGATAAGTTATATCATTTTATCTAATGAGAAAGCTTATAAATACAAGGTAAGGTGAATGATTAAGCTAACTAAACAGAAATGGATCATGCACGTTATGATTAGTGGATTGTATCAATATGATCAATATGAATAAGTTCATATAAGTATAATCAATTTTAATATAAAGATGTATGAGGAAAATGATCTATACAACATAAGATGAATAAGCATATTGTATGAGTACTATAATGAAATTATAAGAGTACGATAAAAAAAACTTAAGACATATTTAGGTACAATCATGTTGGTCATATATGTATGATTAATATAAACTGAAAAAAAAAGATCTAAAGATGATGAACAATTACATTAACCATCAAGAGGAGTGTTTAATTGAAGATAAATTATTGATGTTAAATGGGAATGAAGTTGAAGAGATGTAAAATCAAGGAACGCAACTACTAGAGGGACATGAATGGATGAGAAATATAAAGAGATTATTTTAGTATAAAAATAAGTGAGGTCAAATGGAGAAGAGTTTTTTTAGGAAAACCATATGTAGTTAACTTTCATTGTTAGTATTAGCTAAAGGAAAGAGAGAAAGGAAGTGCTCTTAAGCCTTGAAAAGAATTCAAGGGAAAGATAGGTGGACAAAAAAAGCTTAACAAAGGGAAAATCTCATTGGTACAATGATCTAAGTCTCGGTAAGGCCACTACTTGGAGTTGAAAGGTAGATACAACTTGTACATGATGTATGTGATTTGATGTTATGTATAATGCCATGTTAAAGGACTAAATGAATATTTGAAAAAGTAATATAAGTGATGCTTGCTAACTTCAAAATATGTTGTTATTCTTGTTTTAACACATGTTTTAATTTGAGCATGATAGTATTTTATTCTTTTAGTGATATGCTAAATATTTATCGTATCATATATGTTAAAAAATAAAAGTGATGATCAACTAAAGATATATATAATTAAATTAAAAAATATAATAAAATGATGTAATATTAAAGTTTTAATAACTATTTCTAAGACTAATTTGTTATGTAGATTAATATATCTCAAAAAGTAAGTATTTTATTATCTAGATTAATATGCATTTATAAGTAAAAAAGGCTACTAGATTAATATTACTTTGAAAGTATTTTCAAAGAGATGTCATTGAATTATTTGAAATAAAATATTCATGATACACCACAGATGAAAGAGATTTCAAAATAAATTAATATGATTTTTCAAAGATAACTTAGATTTTAATTGAATCTAAAGAAAAAGAAAGATAAAATATTTCTTTACTAATTAATATTATTATTATCATGAATCATGCATATGGTTTTCTAATAATTACTTGTTTTGCATCATATTATATATTTTTGCAACTAAGTCACTATTGATCAACTCAAGCCTATTTAGGCTAACACTTTCAAATTAAAAGAGAAACTACAAAAGACTATATTGGATAAATAAAATCTAACTTAATAATATCATAGAAGATGATTACTCATCATTAGAAGTGTTACTAGTAAATTTTTTTAATTTGAAAAAACATATATGTAAAATAATTGATATTATGTGTACAAGTGATTTTAAAAGAAATGTGAGAAACATTGATGTTTTTAATAGTTGTAAATAATTGGTATTATATCATTTTTGTTATTTATTTTATAAAAGCAAAAGAGACATATTTTTGCTATTTTAAAAAAGTATTTGGCATGATTTTTAAAATATGAATAAGGAGAAAAAGGTAAAAGAAAGATTTAAGTAGATTCTCAAAGGAAATTCGAGAATGACTAGGTTGAAAGAATGGGGATGCCACATCCTATAACTCTTTCATACTTATACAATTCATAATTGCTATTTAATTGAATAGGAGATTAAATAGATGATCTATACTAATCAGAATTACATAGGTTATTATACTAGCCTATTCAATTTGTTGTACCATTATGAACCACATTGATATTCAATTAAACAAGTGATTAGATAGGATAGTCTCTCGATTAAGTAATAAATAGCTTATCATATTATTTGATTTGAATGACATACTAGGATGATGCCTAGCTAACCACAATTTCATGCTTAGATTGAAAGCTCTTGTCAACCCCTTTACATAGATTATATTAAAGATTAGAATGATCATCTTCATATGATCAATGTAGTTGGAAACAACAACCTCTAACCATCATAATTCTCCAACCAAACTTGCATGACTCCATTTCTTTTCATTCCAAACAACAAATTAGTTTTATTCATAAAGATTTAAAGGAGATCCTACCTTAATATGCAATTTTGAGTGATGAAGTCAAAGTCCATTTCTTTTTTTTGAAATTGATCTTCATCTTCTTGATCTCTTTGATTTTCCTTAAAAAATTGTACCAATTTTTTTAGCTTGGAATCTATTCCTTCTTCCTTTACAACTCTCTTATCTTTCCCTCTCAGCCTTCTTATGTGTCTCCAAATAGTGCTAATAAATTTTCGAGGTATAATGGGATTATTATCTTATTTAAATAAGAGGATAAGTATTGTGCTATAAATAATTTCATAATATCTTCTTTAAAAGTTTGTAAAAAATTCATATAACCTCCAAAAAATGTAAACCACATACCAATAAATTTCCTATAGTGAGACAAACAATTGTATATTCAAATATGAAATCTAGTTATCATCAACTTGACATGCTTATCAATGTGCTACTAAAAAATATTCCTATATTTTGGATCTACAATGCACATATTCAATACATAAAACATGCTTTGGCTAAAATTAAGGAATAATTATGTAGTCATCACATACCATACAAACACATTTATACCGTTACTTAAAGTTTTCTCTCACTATCTATTTAGGAGTGATATATTAATACAAACTAATTATAGCATACAATATGAAGAATCAAATTGTATGATGAATTACAATTGTAGTGAACATACTTAATCAGATTATTCTACTTTATTATACACTTAATTTAATGTTAATCATATTATATGATAGGTATATTATACCTTATAATGAGTGTAACATTAGCCTATTTGAAAAAATTCAGTTTTCTTTAACACTTCCTTATATAATTAAGTCTTAAATGATGAAAGCATATAAAAGAATATAAGATTTGAGATGCAAATATGTATGCATGATGACTTAAGATGGATATTGAAGATGATTTTAAGTAAGATCAAGATTTTAAGTGTCACATGTAAAGTTTACATAGGTTTTAATATTTTAAGCATACTAAAAGTCAATAAAATATATACATGATGGCCACCACATCATCAAAAGGAAGTTTCTCAATGGGTTGACTACTTGTATGAAGCATGACATTGACTAAGTTCCATGGTGATATGTAATTCCATCACATTTTGAATGATTATTATCTTTTACTTTTCTTAAGGCATCACACTCAAAAAACACTTTAGTGAATTTTACTATGTGATCTTATAATCAAACTCCCTTATAAGATCATGGATTAACATTTACATGTTGGGTAAATATCATACAATAAAGTATGCAAACAACATATGTTAAGCATATGAATAAAAATACTATTTTAAGTTTTTAAAACATCTAGTCTCCTGTTTAAACACTTAATATTTTTTTTATTATTTTCTTTTTTTTTCCTAATTCACTTTCTCTCCATGTTAGATTTAAGGTAATAATTTTCATGTTTTTAATTTAAATTAAAGTCATTCCTCGAAACAAGTTATTCTGAACATGTCATTCCTTTTGTAGTTGCATATAGTGATAATTATACATATGCTAAAATATTTGACATGATTTTTTAATTCATTTAGTAGAGCAATAATGTTTTATTATATGCACATAGAGTATCTTATATTATGGTTCTGTGATATGTTATTAGCCAGTTAAATTTAATATTCCTTAATTTTTCTTTTACATTCAAATTTTGTTATTTGTTAGATTTATATGTTAAGTTTTATGCTTATAAGTTGTTCTGCTTGTATTACAAGACATAACACTAGCACTATGAGAAAGGTAGCTCAAATTAACACTAATGATGAATAACTTTTCATCTTTATGCTTTGGAAGGTTTTAAATAATATTTTAGAAACCTGTGATATAAAATAAACTTTTAACTTTGATATAAAAATAGTAAATTAGTATGTTATTATTCATAGTTGCAAAAAAAAAGGAACTCAATGCAATCCATCATGCCCTGCCTAAGATATAATTTTGGTCTCAATTTCTACATTATTACTCTAATGAAATGATTGCTTATTATGATGATTAGTATTGTAATACAAGAAGGATGTGACTCATGATGTGCCCTTATCCTATATTTTTTAATACTTCAAGTTGTACCATATGCATAGATATATCATTAATTGATTTATGAACTTTATCAAACTACTAGTTTTAAGGTGAAAAGTCATACTTCTTTGTAGTTTCATATGCATCATTACCCAAAAAGTCTCTCATAACCTATTATCGCCATCAATTATGGATGTATGAGAGGAACCAATGGTGTTAAGGGTCACTAGTTTAGTACATCTTGGAGAATCATATAATCTCCTGCAAAGCCAACAACTATCAAAATTGCTACCTCATTGGAAAGGACAACATCTTTGTGCATCTATTATCAAGCATGTTTGGGGAGAAGCAAGCCACAAGCTTTCTAAACCATCAAGATTGCCTCGATGGTGGTGAGAGGAGATAAATACTTGTCAAGCTAAACCACGGTAGACTCAAGGTGATGATGTATGACCAAAAGGGGTGGGATGGTTGTGGCACCAAAATGCTCACAGGACCAAATTATAGAGCTTTCCACTGACACTAGTTCATGGAGGCAAGGAACGAGATAGAGTTTGGGATTTTTGTGGTAAGGATGAAAAACTTTATTTTGGTGGTGGGAATATGATAACGTCAAGCTTTTTGTCTATATAAATATAGAAGTAAATCATAATGTTTTTTATTTTAAATTTGATTTAATATGATTACTTCAGGAGCTCAAACTCTTGTAAAACTAAGAAGTGGTGTCTAAGTTAAAAAAATTAGAGGAATAAAAAAATGGAAAATATAATTTTTTATTTATCAACTATTTCTCATCTATTTCTCACACCTTATAATGATTATATTATTGCCTACTTATTGATTATAAAAGATATGGTCTTTACATGATATAATCTTTAGAAAATATGAACTTTAGAAGATAAGTATGACCCTTATATATATATAATCTATGCTTATCTTATCTTAAAATATTAAGTATAAAAATTGAATTATGACATATCCTTCATACTTTTTCTTTATTCAATTTTCTTTGATATGCTAACTTAATCTACATTCCTCACAAATTTTTCTTTGGATAATACTTATGTAAATTTGTCAACTAATTAATGTTTAGTTCTGCAAAGTTTTAGTTGCACTTCATGGTGCTTAAATATTTTTCGAATGTTAAGACATTTGATAGAAATATTTTTTTATCCTATTATGGTTAAGTAGATTCTCATTGATTGTAATTGCTAACTTATTATCACAAGATATCATAGTTGTTTTTTCTCTCCAAGATCTTCCATTGTACTTTTTAAACAAATTGTTTGTGTGACAGCTAGGGCTACTACAACATACTTAGCTTCAATTAATGATAAGGCCATTATGCTTTATTTTTTATGACCATAAGTAGAGTCCTATTCCAATTGAAAATTCATAACGTGATGTGCTCTTCATGTCATGTAAACATCTAGACCAATTGATATCAATAAAGTCAATCAATCTTGAGTCTTTTATTAACTTATATTAAATGTCATAATCTATTATGCCTTTTAACATATCAAAGTACTCTCTTTGTAATAGTAAGATCTGACTAATTTTAATTTTTCATATATCTAGATAATAACAAGCAAATGAACATAATGTAAGGTCACATATTAGTGAGATATAATAAAATCTCAACTAAATTTCTATAAATTATCTAATCTGTCTTCTTTTTTCTATGTTCTATTTTTCAGGTTCTAGTTTGACATCAGAGGGTAACTATTGATTAGTAATCTTGCATATTGCATTTCTTCAAAATATTTTTTGTGTATACTTTTTATGATATAAAGATTCCAATATCATCTTGACATATTTCTATACATAAAAAATAATCCAACAAGCCTATATAGCTCATGTCATATGTCTTGATCATATCTTTCTTAAATTCTTCCATCATTTTTTATTATTACTTTTATAAATAAAATCATCAACATAAAATGAGACAATTAAAACAATAATACTTATTTTCTTGACGTTTAAGGTTGGCTCGCTCTTGCTTTTATCAAATCCATTAGACGTCAAGTATTTGTTAATATGACTATGGCACACCCTTGTTGCTTATTTGAGACCATACAATGCCTTTTTTTAGTTTTTAGACTTTGTCATCTCCCATTTCATCTAAAAAACCTTTAAGAAAAATGACAACTTTTTCTTCAAGATAGCCATTTAAAAATATCGATTTGACATCAAACCAATGCAATCGTCATTTCTTTTGAGCTTTTAAAGCAATAATGGTTTTGATTATTTCTAGTGTTGCCATAGAACCATATGTCTCTTAATAATCAATACCAAGCTTCTGGTTGGTGCTAGTCGCTACTAGCTTTGCTTTGTATTTTTTAATAAATCTGTCTTAATTTAGTTTTATATTGTATATCCATTTGACTCTGATGACTCCATGGTTATTCAATCAATCCTTATACCATGTATTATTTTTATTAATCATGTGGATTTCATCCTCCATGGCTTTTACCTAATTCTTTTGATTCTTAGCCTCTTCTAAGCTTTGTGGTTTCAGCCAAAGAAAAATTATGTCTTATAATTTTTTGTTATAATTCTTATAATCTTGGAGTTAACTCTAATGTAGTTGAATCTTCTTTAAAAATTGGACTAGAACATTGGCTCAATTTTATACTAAATTTATATTATGAACTTGATTCAATGTGTCCCAAAGTATCATGATACTCTCTCAAGTTAATCACTAGAATCATCAGCTTATCCAATGAGATAATAGTTGCTGATTGTTGATTTTACTACACCTTTTCTCCTTCTCAATTCTAAGAAGCATTCTCATTAAACACAACATCCCTACTAATTATCAACTTTTTTCTACAAATTATATTCTTAGTAGTCGTTTTTCCACCAATATATCCCCTAAATATGTAATAATTTCTTTTATCATTAAGTTTTAATCTTTTGGTTAGTACCCATTTGACACTACTCCAAGATTCAATTGGAGTTTGATTCAAAATGAGTTAGGCATACCCTCCTCCATGAGCATTGTTTTAGCATCTCAACTATTGTTTGATTCTTTCTCTTAACAATGCCATTTTGTTGAGAAATATATATTGCTAATAGTTAAAAATGTTCAAAATTTTTGAAGTAAATTCATCACATTGATCACTTCACAACACCTTAATTTCATGGTTATTTGATATTCAGCTAAGGCCTTGAACATCTTGAATACATCGAAGATCTATGACTTTTCTTTTAAAAATATACTCATATCATCATTGTATAATCATCTATGAAAATTATTAACAATCAGTTTTGACTTTGTGATGATGATTTCATATTCTCATATATATTGGTATGAACTAGCTCCAGTGGTTCACATGCTTGCTTTGCTCCTCGAGTAGGAAAAGATGCTCAATGTTATTTTGCCAGAAAAGATGCTCTCTACATATGTCTAACCTTATGCTAATAAATGGTAGTCCCTTAACCATATCTTTAACCCTTAGTAGCATCAAAACTTTATAATTAAAAAGTCTAAATCTTTTATACCATTAGTTAGAGTTGTCAACTACTTCACTTCATAATGCAATTATGGAGCATAGCTAATTCACAGTTGAAAAGTTTTGGGCCTATCATCTTTACTAGAACATGATTTTTATTATTTTGATCAAATGTTGTGTAAACACCATCTTCAAAGAAAAAACATACTTATTTTGTACTAATTATCGATGCTCAATAGATTTTGTTTCAAATTAAGAACTAATAACACATCATAGATAAACTTTGATCTCACTTTAGTTTGTAATACAATGCTTCTTTCGCCTATAGCTTGCACTAAAATGCTTATCTTAATCTGACATATCCATGTTGTGAAATATTTTTTCATAACGAGCCATATGATTTGTGCAGGTCTTATCCAGGCATTAGATATCATCCTTCACTATTTTGTAGTATTAAAAAAGTTTTCTAGATTTTCTTTTTCTTTCATAAAATTTTCTTATTACCACCTTGAGATGTACAATCTCTTTCAATATGATCATGCTTCTCGCATTTATTGTATTATTGTTTTCTAGCATCTAGATATAATATGGTTTGACTTTTTGCTTATGTGCTACCATAGATTTGAATTACTCAAGCTTGATTCTCTAATTTTATCTAATTGCTTTTGTGCATCTTGTCTTATATAAACTTTTATTTAATTATTTTGTCAGCTCTTACTGTGTTTTGAGATCTAAAACTCAACTTGGATTAGAAAGAATATTCAATTGAGTTTCCCTCATGTTGTAATTTTCTCTCATAATGTGACTCTAAGAAACTAATTAATTGTAGAATATAAAGTATTGACAAATCTTTTGATTCTGTTATTGTCACAACAATATATTCATACTTTTTGGCTAGTTAATTAAAATTTTTTGAACTACCTTTTGATCAGAGATATCTTCATCCTAAGTTTGCATTTGCTCAATGATCTCAATAATCTTTGAGAAACTCTTTTATTTTATCAAACTTTTTCATTTGAAATTATCTTTGTAAGATCTATAACTTTACTATAATCACCTTTAAAAATCCCTAAAATTCCTTTTGTAATATATCCCATGCTTTCTTTGATTTAGTTTCACTAATAATTTGTGAGAATAAACTCTCTATGATGCCTCATTGAATAAGAAACAATGCTCTAATATCTTTCATTTGATCTTTTGTCAAAGCTTCATTTTGTCAATGCATGAGTCATTCCTCTTTTGCATATTCGATGATCCTTTATTAGCAACATCCTACAATTTTTGTGATGGTAGTAGCATTCATATCTTGATCTTCCATATACTATAATTTTCTCTCACAAATACACGTATCATTGACTACATCATATTTACACCAATGCCATAAACCATCAACTTGAGATGCTTCTTTGAATGAATGCAATTTTACTACTTAGCTAATACCCACACTCAAACTAAACTTGAATACCAATTGTTAAGAAAAATCATAAGAATAGAAAGATATATGGGAAAATGTTTTTAACTTAGTTATTTCGCATCTATTTCACACACTTCATAGAGATCACATTATAACTTATTTATAAACTTTAGAAGCTATGATGTTCAGAAAATATGATCTTTAAAATATATGATCTTTAAAAGATAAGTATGGCTCTTATAGAATAATATATGCTTATATTATCTTAAACTATTGATTATAAAAATTGAATTATGGCATATCTTCGATAAGAAAATGAAAAGTCTATCATGCACTCGAGTTCTTCCAGTAAATAAAAATTGATTAAGATTTTGACTACTCTTATCTCATTAAAGAGACCAATATAAATAATAAAGACAAAATATTTATAAAAAATTTTAGTTGAAAATTACTTTAAAAGAGAATTAATGCTTTTAAAACAACTAAATATGTTAAAAATCCTTTTTTTATATTTTTTATGGACACACGTAACAATGTTTGATTGATTGTTTTCTTTATTAAATCAATTCTCTTTCTTTAAAAAGAAGTTTTTTATATGACATAAAAAGGTTTGTTAATTTGATAAACTATTGACATTGAAAATATTTATTGTCTTTATTTAGAAGCTATTTTTTGTTTGATAATTATGTTAGAAATACAGTGACCAAAATAATGAGATAAATATGTATAATTTATTAATTAATTATGATATTATTCATGAGTCTAATTTAAATATTATGACCTCAACATATATTCATAAAAAGTGTAAGAAAAATAAAACAAAAAAAATTTCAAAATATTAGAATGATTGAGCTACTTATTAAGGTGTTTGATCTAACCATCAAATTATTAAAATCATAATTGAATCATCTTGTAGACAATCAAACTATTCATTTGGAAGGCCTTTTTATTTTAGCGATGTAAGGGGGACTTATTGGATGATCTTGATCAAGTTAATTGTATTATTTGATAGAGAAAGTTTCTTCTTGATAAAAGAATAAAACACAATGAAAACATACAATCAAGAAATCAAACCATTTAATAGGTTAATTAGAAATGTCCATATAAGTGATTTGGTTCCAAAAAATTCTATTTTTGTCAACATTCTTCTCAAAACTATCATTGAGGGATTATTTCATTAGATGCTACTCAAAAATAAGAATACTACTCCAAAAAACTAATAATAAAATGGATATTTTTTAATACAAAAGAGAGCCCTCAACAATGAAAATGTTTCATTTTTACTTATCTTACAAAAGAGGGACCTCGCCATTACATGGATGCCCAACACAAGTTGATTTTAGAATTAGAGTTTTAATAAATATTAAAAAAGTTTGAATTTCACAAGTAGCATAGGAGAAAATTAAAGAAGAAATAAAGAAGAACATTAGCTTAAATGAGTTATCAATAAAAGTAGAAAAATGGTTAATTTTTTTCCAAAAATAGGATAGCAAAAAAAAACCAGCAATAATTGAATAAAGTAGGTAACTATCAAACTATTACTCAGCAAAAATCCATCTTTATTAAATGCACATGATTTAGGTTAAATGACTAATATCTACAAAAAAATGATAATGTTGACGATGAGATTGATGACAATTGATTATAACAACTTGTTCTTGTCCCCGTGTTGGCAAAAATGCAAAGGTTTATAAACATATTATTTATGTACTTTTATGAAAGTAAAATGTGTCACTTAAAATAAGACTACAAATAGAGTTGCATTAAGCAAAATTAAATAAAGTATAAGTATTGATACTTTCAAATATAAAGTTAGTATTTTTGCAAGACATCTTTTAATCTAGAAAGTAGATAATCTCTATTACAGTACTTGCAAATACTATTTCCAGAGTGTCCTTAAAATGTACATGGATTAGGTTAAATAGAAGTGTCCAGCATTTTATAAGTTATTCAGTTCCAAAAAATTTTATTTTGGTTAATATTCTTTTTAAAGCAATCAATGAGGGATTATTTTATTAGATGTTGCTTGAATATAATAGGAATACAAACACCAATAATGAAATGGAGATTTTAGCCAACAAAAGAGAACCCCCAACAATGCAAATCTACCATTTTTACTTATCTTATAAAAAAGGGGATCTCACCATTATATAGATGCTCAACACAAGTTGATTTTAGAATTAGAGTTTTAATAAATATTGAGAAAGTTTTACTTTCACAAGCAACATAGGAGAAAATTATAAAGACAATAAATAAGATGCTAAAAGGTAAAAGAAGTGTGTTATACATTGGTTTAAATGAGATATTAATAAAAGAGAAAAAATAATTAACTTTGTTTTCATAAATAATTTAGTAAGAAAAAAATAATAAATGAATAAAATAGGCAACCATCAACCGATTAATCAACAAAAATCTAACTACATCAAATGCACACTATTTAGTTTAAATGACTAATATTTATAAAGAAAAACTGATAATGTTGGTGATAAGATAGATAACAATTGATTATAATAATTTACTTTTGTCCCCATGTTGGCAAAAGTGAAAAGATCTATATACACATTAGTTATATATCTTTATAAAAGTCAAATGTGTCACTTGAAATAAGAACATAAATAGAATTACACTAAGTAAAATTAAATAAATTACAAGTATTTATATTTTCAAGTATAGAATTGGTATTTTTGAAGAATATTTTTGAATCTAAAATGTTGACAATCTCTGCTTAAAGTACTTGCAAATATTAATATCAATGACTTTAAAATATACCTGGATGAGGGTCACATGACTCCATCTAAGAATGTGACTTGAAAGCTATTGATCAAGGAAAAAGGGGGGAGAGGCAGAAGTTCAAAGCGAAACAATACGAACTAAGTTCACCGCACAGGACATCAACGGCGTAACTGCTGGGACGTCCTCAAGGCACGTTGCTACTTCCCAGTTCTCATCTCGCGCCTCAAAGCTGCTTGCTCATTTTCCCGCCACGATCGCTTGCCCGAAATCAGATAACGTTCACTCCTCACAACGGCTCTTTTCCCTCGCGCGAGCACCACTCGTCCGTCTCTTCCCGCCCTCCTGACTTTATTAATCCCTACCCAATGCCTGGAATTTTCTCCATTGCACTTACTCTCTCTCCAAAACCTTTTCTTCCTGCGATCTCATCGATTCTCTTACCACGTTGCCCGGTCATCGTTCTTCTCCGCCTTTCCGCATTGCCCTCGATCATGGAGGATAGGGAGGAACCAAAGGTGCCGACTTGGCTGCCAAGGGTCGCCGGGAAGACGGGGCCCACGCCATCTGGTACCTCCTGAACAAGCAGATCTTCTCTTCCGACGTCTGCAATCAGCAGAATCGATTCCTCATCAGCAAGCGCGTCATCTCCTAGCGTCTGTTGCCGGCCATGTCCGAGGCGGAGAAGCAACCAACGACCTTTCTGAACTATCCCGAGGCAGGGAGGAGGCGACGTCGTTGGGATGGTCCTGCCGGTAACGAAAGGAGGCCGAGGCAGGTTGGGCACAACCACGGCCAACTGGAGGTCATGGTGTAGGATCAAAGGGGGTGGGTTGGCCTCTGCTCCTGTCGAGGTGTGACTGCAGTGGCGCGGCGGTGCTCAAAGGACCCAATTACGGAGAGCTTTACCCCGCCAATGTTTCATGGAGATTTTATTGCTGATTTGATGAGCGTAAATTCTTTTAAAATTTTTCTATTTCATAACCATCTTTCTCTTAGCAAACTTTAATTATTTGTTACACATTTTAAAAAGTTTGTTAACATTTTTAGGTGTTTAAATATTTAGATAATTTTAAATTTTAAATTAGGAAAAAATGAGAAATTAGTTAAAAAAAGGTGTAATTTTAAATTAGGAACAAAAATAGGAGATTAGTTGCTTTTGTTGCTTATAAAAAAGTGTAACTATTGCTTTGTTGTTATGTATGAATGAAATAAAAATTCATCGCTTTTGTCTTCCCGTTGCTTATTGTTTACGCTGTCATTTTCAAATTTCTCCCAAATACTCTTGAATGCAAGTTTATTGTTTACAATTCGAGATCTATTTCATTTCACATTATTTCCAAAATAGTGGTATCAGAGACAAAAGAAGAAGAAGATCAAACGCTGCGACGTCAAAGGGAGAAGAGCATAAGCATTTTTTAAATGGTGTTTTTTTATTTAAAATGTCTGAGTTTGTGCAATAAACTGTTCCCAGATTGATGAACGACAATTATGATAATTGGTGCATTCAATTTAAAGCTCTTCTTAGCTTGTAAGACATTTGGGAGATTATTATCAATGGTTTTGATGAATCAGATGCTTTTTTCTAATGCAGAGAAGAAACTGTTGAAAAAAAAAATCAAAAAAATAAAAAGACATTGTTCACTTGGGCAAGAAAAAGAAATTCAAAATCAACAAACATATGATTTGAATTCTCCAACAAGTTCTCCCTCAAGAACAACTATTTTGCAAAAGACAATACAACCTATTGACTCAAAGCCGAAAATTGAAAAGTCTATAAGAGATATATGAGCAAACTATTAAGTTTTCTAACTTAATCTATTATTTTGCTGATATTGAATCCATTTTTTTTATAAAGTAGTACATGATATAAATTAGCAAAATGTTATAAATGAAAAAAATAATATCTATAAAAAAGAATAATACATAAGAGTTAATTGATCTCCCTCCTAAAAAGAAAATCATAAGAGTAAAATGGATTTATAAGATCAAGCATAAAGTAGATGAAACAGATGATAGATACAAGATAAGACTTGTGGCAAAAGATTTTAAGCAAAAATATAGTATAAACTACAACGAGGTATTTGCTCCAATTTGCTCGATATGATATAATGAAGTTAATTTCAACATTTGTAGCACATCATAGATGAAAGGTATGCCAACTTGATGTTAAATCTATATTTTTGAAAGAATTTTTAGAAGAAAAAGTATATGTTGATCAATTTGAAGGTTACAAAATTATGAATGATCCACATAAACTCTATCATTTAAAGAATGCTTTATATGAATTAAAACAAACACCAAGAGTATGACATACCAACATTGATGGATATCTTCAACAATAAGGATTTTAAAAATGCCCATTTGAGTATGCACTTTATATTAAGACAACAAATAATGATATTATTATAGCTTGTCTTTATGTAGATGATATACTTTATACAGAAAATTCTTTTGAATTGTTTTAAGAATTCAAAAGAACTATATAGCATGAATTTGACATGATAGATAATTGTGAAATGTCATAATTCCTTGGCTTAAAAGTGAAGAAAATGACAAATGAAATCTAAATCTCTAAAATAAAATATGCAACTGAACTTCTAAAGAAGTTTAAAATAAAAAATTACAAATTAGTGGCAACATCATTTGATGTGAGAATAAAAATAAGTAGAGAAGGAGAAGGAAAAGATATTGACTCTACTTTGTTCAAAAGTCTTGATGGTAGTCTTCGTTACCTCATTATCATAAGACCTGATATTCTATATTCTTTTGGACTCATTAATCGATATATGAAAATCCTAAATGAAACACATTGGATGGTTATAAAAAGAATACTAAGGTATATTAAAGAAATACTTGATTATGGTTTATATTTTACTAACTAAAGTGGAACAAATTTATATGGCTACTTCGACTGTGATTGAAGAGGTGATATAGATGAAAGGAAGAGTATAACTGGTTATTGTTTCTTCTTAAGTTTATCAACATTTATGTGGAGATCAACTAAACAAGATATCTTTGGTCTTTGATCTTATGAAGTAGAGTATATTACAGCTTTATCAATAGTTTGTGAAGCAATTTGATTACAAAATTTACTATAGGTGTTACATCATCAACAAGAAGAGCCAATAATTATTTTTATTGACAATATGTCAGCTATTAAATTAGCAAAAAATCTAGTTCAATATGACATAAGCAAGCGAGACAAGTTATGACTTTGTTCATGATCATTTCAAAAAGGGGACTATAAGTCTGATACATTACAATATTGAGGAACAAGTTGCTGATATTTTCACTAAATCATTTAGAGTGAAGCAGTTTGAAGAATTACGAAATTAATTAGGCTTGAAGATACTTCAAGTTTAAAGGAGAGTAATGTTAAAAAATTTTAAGTATTTGTTACACATTTTTAAATATTTGTTAGCATTTTTAGGTGTTTAAATATTTAAATAATTTTAAATTTTAAATTATGAACAAAAAGGTGGGATTAGTTAAAAATGAGTAATTTTAAATTTTAAATTAGGAACCAAAAGGAAAGATTAGTTGCTTTTGTCTTCCCGTTGCTTAAGGTTTTTGCTACCATTTTCAAATTTTTTTCAAATACACTTGAATGCAAGTTTGTTGTTTACAATTAAAGATCTATTTCTTTTCACTTTATTTCCATCACTTTCTTTCGCTTCTTATCTATATTATGGTTGTTGAAGTAAACAATGAGAATGGCTAAGAGATATTATGACTTTATTATTATTTGTTTTCAAATAATCAAATGTATTGAAACTTTTTTTTAATAAAATAGTCATATAACCATGTGATTCATAAAATAATAAATATTGTGGACATATATTCTAGAGAATAATAACAAAATTTTTAATGATGTTCAAAAGAGGGTTACTAATAATGCTCTATTGATATTATAGAAAAATAGAAAAAATCTATAATCATGTTAGAATGGTACTTGACAATAATGCTAAAAGTCCCAAGCATTGAGTGCAAGATCCATTAAAAACGATCTAGTAATAATCTTGGCAGTGTTTATAATATTTATTGTTGGTTAATACCTACCGATAATAACAAGTGCAATAGAATGACAATGAAGAATGATATTGATTGTACGAATAAGTTAAATTCATATTTTTTATAATATCTAAATTATATTTAATTGTCTTATAATTTTAATGTAATCCTTATGAAAATTCATAATTAGTGATCTTCTACTAACATATATTAATCAAGATGGTTTTGATGCTTTTTTCAAATACAAATCAATTTCAACTATATATAAAAGTTTTATACACCATAAATCTTGAAAATGCATTTACAAATAATTGTAACAAAAGTTATTCAAATCATTCTCATCGTAAAATTTTGAATAAAAATAAAAATCATCAAAACAGTGCACGGATTGTAATTGAAGTTGGATCGATTTGATGACATTGGAGGCTTTAAATGTCATTTTCAGTCGTTTTAACACCATCAAATAGAATAGAAAATGGTGCATAGGTGGGGGATGGTAATGTAGAATTTTTTTTGACGGCAATGTAGATGGGAAAGGAGTTTGATAAGGATGGAATCAGATTTAGGAAAGGATTTGAAGAAGTGTTTTGTTTATCTAATGAATATATATATATATATATATATAATAATAAAAAATAAGTGAAATAATTAATTTAGTATGATAAAGGTATTTTTATCAATATATTAAACAAAATGTCATATTTTTAATTTAATATATTGTACATTGTGTGTATATACATGACCAAAAAATTAAAATATGATTTATTTAAAATAACTATATTATTCCTATAATTAATAAATGAAATACTATTTATACGATATATTTTTGTCTTTCAATTGAGTCTTAAAAAATTCAAAAATTTTCAAAAATAGATTTGTGATTATTGAGGAATTCTATTTTAATATTTTGTTAATAGAAGTTGATTATTATTTTCTCACAAATGTTGATAATAGGATTAGAAAACTTTTTAAGAGTTGAATGAGGAAGGAGTGACAAATAAAGGTGAAAGCCAAAATTCAAAATATGGTGGCACAAAAACACAAAATGAGACATAAACAAAGTTCAATAATGGAAATGTTTAATTATTTCTTGTTTTACAAAGCAGAGGTATTACATTTACATTAGTGATCAATCTATATTAACTTATTAATATTTTCGTAAAGTATTGAGAATGTTTGATTTTCGAAAAGAGTTGAGAGTAAAATAGAAATGGGAAAAAAAAGTTGTAGAAGGTCAAATAAGTATAATGTACATTGGCTGAAATGTGATTTTAATAGAGGGGATTAAAAAAATCTTTTTTTATTAGTTTGATAAGTTGGCAAAAAATAAGAAATAATCGAACAATATTGATAACATCCAACCTATCAATCCAAAAATAATTTAGCTTTATTAAATGCATATGAATTAGATTAGACAACAAATACTTTTAGTGAAAAATTAGTTATATTGATGAAGGGACAAAGAACACTTGTTTATGATGATATACTATTTTTCCCTTATTGATGAAATCATAAAGGCTTGGGTGGGTTATATAACCATCTCAAACAAGAAGACACTCCAATGAACTTAGCGCTTGAGTCACATAATGTCTAACAAAAGTAGCTAAACATGGGGAAAAACAAAAGAGAAGGAGTAGTCAAGTATGGATGAAATCATCTACACTAATCAAAAGAAAGCTTGATTATAACCAATCTATCTCAAATGACAAGTTAAAGATAGTGATTGAATACATAGATAATATATGTGTAATACCTGGAAAGATGGGACATTTAAGAAAAATAATGTAAATGATCATTAAATTTATTAGTAGTAATGGTGATAGAAAGAAATCTATTTTTGAAAACAAATTATCGATAATATAAAAAATAAATTACTAAATATTTATCTTTCAATATTTTGAGCTATTGTTTAGCATTGCCAAAAAAATTATTGTCCTTATTATTTATTTTTTTATGCTAAATAAGATATTAATATCTTATCATAAGCACATACAAAAAATTTAAAGACACAATTATATTAAATTTAATATTAATTATTTTATTGTATTAAATCATATATTTATCTATATTTCATAAATACATAAACAACACGTTAACAAAAAAAAAATCTAAAGATATTGGTTAAAATTTTTAAATTAAAAATGCATTTGCATTGCATATTAAATTTAACTTTTTATAGATACTAAATAAAGATTAAAAGAAAATAAATTATGTATAAAAAATTAAGCATTAAAATTTTTATATTATTTATTTGATTTCAATTTTATTTACTATAATTTTAATGGACTGAAATTAATTTATGATTTTAATTTTATTATATAGTTGTTATTTTAACTATTACTCAATATATAAATTTAGCTAATAAAGTTCAAATTAACTTAAATATTTTTATAATTCTTACATTTAATTGTTTTGTATTAAAAAATTTTGTTCACTTTCTCTTCTATTTTCTAACAATCAGAAAAAAAAAATATATCATTTTGACGTAAAAAATAAATATATTATTCAATTTTAAAAATTTTAATAAAGATAAATAAAATGAAACGTGAGATGAAATTTTTTACAAATAAATATATGATTTATTTATTTTCTTGGCGATGATAGGTACGCGAGCATTGGAATGTTCGCTGTCGTGGTACATTAGTAACTATGTTTGACTTTTCAATATCGCCACGTATGATTTAGTATCTATAGCCATTGACACAACGGAGTCAATGGGCTTCAGGAGCCGAGATCGTACGGACAGGATTAAAGCATCAACTAGGATTCTTTTAAGCTCACAAAAGCCAAGCGACATCAGACCACGCCGCTGGCAACCCAGGCGCGTGCAATGTTATTTAATCCCAGTATAGACGCAAGCATCAGAACGTGAGATTATAATTTAGTCTTATTTCAGTTGTCGACCTCATCGGAAGTTTTCAATGCCACTTTTTTAGAGTCATTATTTTACTTTTTAGTCAACAAAAACTTTGCACGCAAAGGTATCGATCTAAAATTATTTTCACTAGCCTTTTATTTATATTTAATTTATAAAACTTATTTTTTTTAAGTAAAAAATTAAATAAAATAGTTTTCTATAATTAAACAAACTAAAACTGATGAACCTTGCACCCAATTATTGAGATAGTAGTTAAAGAAGTAACTAAATCAGGTGATGAAACAAATATTTCCATTTAAAGTAAAGAAAAATGAAGATAAATGAAATAAAAAAAATAAAAATAATTAATGTATATATATATTTCTTCTATATGCAATTAAATATAAACATGATTATGTTTGTCAAATGAAATATGGAATATTACTTGCCATGCTTAAGGCAGTCTTGAAAGACATACCAACCAATAGTCCTTACATCAATCAATTCCTTCATAGTTTTTTTTAGGTGTTTTAGTTTGATATAAACAAAGTAGTGCATGGTGGTTATATAAACTATTAAGACTGCCACCCATGTTATTAGCTTTTTGCCACCGATCATGGATGCGAGAAGGGAACCAAATGTACCGATTTGGGTGACGAAAGCCACCAGCGAGCAAGTTTGGCATCTTATGCACTAGCAGATCTTCTCCTTTGACGCCTGCAACCAGCAAAATCACTCCTCATCGGCAAGCTCATCATTTCTAAGCACCTTTTGTAAGCCTAATGGAGATAAAGTGAAACAAAATATATATCAAATTGCAAATAGCAAACTTGCATTCAAGAGTATTTAGAAAAAATTGAAAAATGGTGGCAGAAACTTTAAGCACCGGGAAGACAAAATGACGAAATTTTATTTCATTCATGCATAACAACAAAGTAACAATTACATCATTTTATAAGAAAAATAATCTCTAAAATATTTGCTTCTAATTCAAAAATTTATTCCTAATCTATATGATAAAGATCAACTTAAAAATTTAAAATTATTTAAACATTTCAATACCTTGAAAATGCTAACAAATATTTAAAAATACTAATAAATACTTAAATATGCTAACTAACACTTAAAAAAATACTAACAAATACTTAAAATTTGATAATATTACTCTCTCTCAAACTGGAAGTATCTTCAAGTTTAATTGATTTCGTAATTCTTCAAACTTTTTTACTACAAACGATTTAGTGAAAATATCAGTTATTTGTTCTTCAGTACTACAATGTACCAGACTTATAGTCTCCTTTTGACATGATCACGAAGAAAATGATACATTGTCGCGATATACTTGCTTCTCCTATGTTGAACTGGATTTTTTGCTAATTTGATGACTGATATATTGTCAATAAAGATAGTTGTTAGCTCTTCTTCTGATGATGCAACTCCTGTAGTAAATTTTACAACCAAATTGTTTCATAAATTATTGATAAAGTTGTAATATACTTTGCTTTACAAGATAAAAGACCAATGACATTAGTTGATCTCCACATAAATGTTGATGAACCGAAGAAGAAATAATAACTAATTGTACTCTTTCTTTCATCTATATCACCTCCTCAATCATTGTTAGAATAGTCACATAAATTTGTTCCACTTTAGTTAATAAAATACAAACTATAATCAAGTGTTCTTTTAATATACCTTAGTATTCTTTTAACTACCATCCAATGTGTTTCCTTTGGAATTTTTATAGATTGACTAATGAGTCTAATAGAATATAGAATATCATGTCTTATGATAGAGACATAACGGTGACTATCAATAAGACTTTTGAATAAAGTAGAGTCACGTCTTTTCCTTTTCATTCTCTACTTATTTTAATTCTCATATCAAGTGATGTTACCACTAGTTTGTAATCTTCTATTCTAAACTTCTTTAGAAGTTCGATACCATACATTCTGTAAGATATTTGGATTCCATTTGTCAATTGCTTCACTTTCAAGCCAAGCATGACATTTCACTATTATCTATCATGTCAAATTTATGTTATATAATTTTTTTGAATTCTTGAAATAATTTAAAAGAATTTTTATATAAAGCACATCATCTGCATAAAGACAAACTATAATAATATCATTTTTAGTTGTCTTAATGTAAAGTGCATGCTCAAATAGAAATTTTTGAAATCCTTGTTATTGAAGATATCCATCAATCTTGGTATTTCATACTCTTGGTACTTATTTCAATCCATATAAAATCTTCTTCAAATAATAGACTTTATGTGGATCATTCATTATTTTGTAACATTCATATTGATTAACATATATTTCTTCTAAAACTCCATTCAAAATACAAAATTAACATCAAACTGGCATACCTTCCATTCAAGATGTGCTGTAAGAACTAAAATCAACTTCATTGTATCAAATCTAGCAACTGGAGCAAATACCTCATTGTAGTCTATACCATATTTTCACTTAAAACCTTTTGCTACAAGTCTTGTCTTGTATCTATCCACTATTTAATCTACTTTATGCTTGATCTTATAGATTCATTTCACTCCTATGGATTTCTTCTGAAGAGGGAGATCAACCAAATCCCATGTATTATTTTTTTTCTATAGATGTTATTTCTTTATCCATAGTCATTTGCCAATTTATATGCTGCATTATTTCATCAAAAGAAATGAGTTCATTATCAGTAACATAACATAATAAGTTAGAATACTCAGAAGTTTACTCATATATCACTTGTAGACTTTTCATCTTCCTGCTTGAGTCAATAGGTCGTGCTATCTTTTACATAATAATAGTTTTTGAGGGAGTGTTTGTTGGAGAATTCAAATCATATGTTTATTGATTTTGAATATCTTCTTCTTGTCCAAGTGTAATAGTTTTATCATCTTACTCTTCTTTTTACTTCTAAGTATCTTCTTCTATAAACACAACATCATGATTAATAATCATCTTTTTTATTAAAATATTGTAGAGTTTGTAGGCTTTTGACTCCTCACTATACCTAATAAATATATATTTTTTACCTTTATTATCTAATTTTTTTCTTAATACATTAAGTATTTGTGCATATGCAATACAACCAAATGTACGAAAATGAGAAATACTTGGTTTATATGTACTGTAAGCTTTTTATGGAGTTATATAATGCACAGCCTTAGTAGGACAACAATTCAACAAATAAGTTGAACCTGCAACTGCTTCTGTCCAAAATTCTTTTGGCATATTCCTCTCTCTCATCATTATGCTTGTCATATCAAGGATTGTACAATTTCTTCGTTCAACCACTCCATTTTGTTGTGGAGTATAACTTGCAGTAAGGTAATGTCATATACCTTCTTGCTTATGTAATTAAATAAATTCATTTGATGTATACTCACCACCTATATCAGATCTAAGGCTTTGAATGAATAGCTCACTCTCCTTTCCAACATTGTATTTGAACTATTTAAATATAGAGATAATAGCAGATTTTTCCTTAATAAAATATGTCCACAACTTTTTATTAAAATCATCTATGAAAATAATAAAATATTTATCACCTCTATTAGATACTGGTACCAATGGATCACAAATATTTGTATGAATAAGTTGAAATGGTCTTTTAGCTCTTCAAGTGTCATTAATTTGAAATGGTAGACGATGCTATTTTCTAAGTATACAAGCTTCACATATACGATTTGGATCATCCAATAAATGAAGGTCTTTCACCATTCCTTCCTTTACCAATAACATCAAACCTCCAAAATTAAGGTGATCATACCTTAGATATCATTTCAAAGAATTATTTGAAAGATGTCCAAGATAACAAAGTTCACATGTTGACTTTAATTAAAAGAAAAAGTATGATTTGTCGATATCTTCACTTAAGTAATATTTTTTTCTTTTTAATCTTGCAAAAGAAGATAACCATTCTTCATATGTATAATATATCATTTCTCAATCAATTACCCAAGGCTAAGAATACTACTTTTCATCTCAGGAATAAAATATGCATCTCAAATAATAATTAAAACCTATTCTCTTTGTAAAGTTTTATGTTATCTTTGCCTTCAATTATTAGCTTTGATGACTCTCCAAGACTCATACTTACTTGCACATTTTCAATTGTATCAAATAGATGTCTTTTTTCACACATATGATTGTTTGCTCCTAGGTCAAAAAACCATACATCTTTTCTTTTGTTACCCTCTTTCTTGGCCAATAATGATATCGACTATTCTTACAATGTTTTAGAATAGTTTGATCGGTAATTCTTATGCTAACAATCAGAAGTATAATGACCAAACTTATGATAATTATAACATTTAACATTTTCTCTCTTGTTTGGACCTTGAGAAGCAATATTCCTTCCATGCTCGGGTTGAGTGTAAGGTTGATTAATTTTCTGTTGAGATTTGTTTTGGAAATGACCTCTTCTACATCCTCGTTACGAACCTCATCCTCTTCCCCTTTATTTTGAATTCTCGTTCTTCAAAATATTGTCTTCTTTTAAATTTAATTTTCATTCTAATGCTTGATCAATATGTGCAACTTTAACCATTTTCTTTAGTTATTGTTCATGCATTTGTAAGAAACTCATTAACTCTTCAATAGATAATCTACCTATATCTTTAGATTCTTCAATTGTTGTTACCATATGCTCAAACATAGGAGTTAAATAAATTTGATTAGTTATGAGTATCAAACAGTACAAGGATAGAATATCGTACAATACGATCATCGATGACATAAATTGAGACGTAGTATGAATAGTTACGTAAGAGTATTTATGAGTGCATATTATGATTTTAAGTTTATTGTACAAGACGATTTGTCAAAGTATTGTTTGGGTACAAAAAAAAATTTGGTTAGATAAATATTATAACTCCCATTATTTTTTGGTTTTGTATAAGAGTTATAAGTGTCGCAAATGCTATATAGTGCCTAAATAATTATTACTGTATTATACATATAAATCAAAAGAGACAGATAAAAAAAATCTAGAAGCATCAGAAAAAGATGTACTTAAATTACTTGTTACAAAGGGATTGTTTGACTTATCACTAAAAGATGTAAGCCTTTATTTATATTATAAGACAAAATAAATTTTAAAAAACAATTTTTGCAGAGAACCTCCACAAATACATAATGTCAAATTTCAAACTATGATCGTCAAAGTGGACCCTTGTTAAATTTATTAGGCTTTTCTTTGCTTCTATGTAAAGTTTATTGGAAAAGATATTCTGAAATATTATTCGAAAGCTTAAACTCGGAAATCAATTTGTATGTTTATAACTCAAGAGGCCCAAATCATTTTCACAAAATTTGTTCGAATAAATTGAAAATAATAATAATTGGCCTCCTCGACCACTTCAATAGTGGGGTAATGAGATAAGAGGGGAAGGGAAGGCTTAGAAATGGACCGATAAAGAATGTTAGAGAGAGAACAGAAAGACGAAAGGGAGAAATAAAGTGACGAAAGGGAGAAATGGTAGATGAAATAAATCTCCGAAAAAACCCATCCCCGAACATCACCCAAGTTGGCGTCGAAAAGAGTCGCCTTTCTTTGGTTTCTCCGCCCTGGGCGGATCGATTATTTAAACCTGCCCAGCCCAGGGTTTTTCTCCAGTGCACATTCTCTCTCCTTCTCGATAACTCATTGCACTATCATCCTCCTTTCCTCGTAGCCATCGATCATGGATGAAAGAGAGGAACAAAAGGTGCCGACTTGGGTAACGAGGGTCGCCGGCGAGAGCGGGGCCCACGCTATCTGGTACCTCATGAACAAGCAGATCTCCTCCTCCGACGTCTGCAACCAACAGAATCGCTTCCTCATCGGCAAGCGCATCATCTCCCAGCGTCTGTTGCCCGCCATGTCCGATGCGGAGAAGCAAGCTGCCAGCTTTCTGAACCATCCCGAGCTGGGAAGGAGGCGACGTCTTCTGGATCATCTACCTGGCGGGGAAAGGAGGCGGAGACTGGTCGGGAGAAACCACGGGGGACTCAACGTGATGGTGTACGGGCAAAGGGGCTGGGGGTGTCCTCTCTACCTCGCGAGGTGGGACGGCAGCGGTGCGGCGGTGCTCAAAGGACCCAATTACAAAGCTTTCCGCCGGCACTGTTTCATGAAGGCAGAGGACGAATTGGAGATTTGGGCTTTTCGTGACGAGCATCAAAAGCTCTGTTTTGTCTTTGGCAACATGACAGTGTCGAGGTTTATCTCTCTTTAGATAAGAAAGCAGAGCAGATTGTTTCTGGTTTAAAAGATGATTGGGTTTTAGCACTTTGGTTGTTTTATTTGTTTTGTTCTATTAGTACTGTCAAATCTGTTGTGTTAAAAATAGCAATATGCTATCCTTCTCATTGTTATGTAATCAAATTCTTCCTAAAAAGATAAGTTGTCATCTTTCTCAAACTACTTCTTCCCCAATCCTGTCTAATTTATTTTTCGTTACATGATAATTGTCTTTATTTAATTTATAATTATTTATTTCTTAAATTAAGCATTACGTTTAATATTTTTTCATAAATGCATAAATGATGGATTTCATGGAGATCTAAAGCCATAATCCTCTTAAATTTATGTCTATTTATTTTTTTAATTAAATAAAATATACATATCTTATTTTACTTTATTTTTATAGATTCATAAATAAATCTTAAATGAAAATTATATTAATCTAATAATTAAGTGCCAAAATTTTAAAATTATTCAAGTTAGTTTGAATTTTATTTTCTTCTTTTTATAGAGTTGAAATTAAATTATTAATTTTATTTTTATTAAAAGTTTCTTTTTCTAATAAAAAAATGTAGAGAATAAAGTTCAAAATAACTTAAATATTTTTAAAAAATTACACTTTATTATTTTGTATTAAAATTTATGCTTGTTTCTTCATTTTTTTATAAAAATCATGTATAAGAGAAAGCTAGTTTTAATGCAATTCTAAGGCTAATATATTATTTTTTTATATTTTGTGGAATGTTAAATGCATAACTTAAAAAAATAAATATAAAAATCACTTTTAATGTAGACAAATATGTGGTAGCTTCCTTGGTAAAAAAAGAATTGCTGGCGAATTCAAACAGATGGTTTTTTCTTTTAATAATGGCTGATGTTTGTAGCTACGGTTGATTCTACCACCGGCCCGACAGCGACGGACGCTCGTGCATCCGAATTGTGCGGTGTGCTGTCTTTTAGGCTTTTGTGAGCTTAAGCCAGTCCTAGACGATGCATCAATCTTGACCGTACGAGCATAGTTATCTTTTGAGTTTTACAACTTTGGGAAAGTCGGAGGAATATTCAGACACTTGATTTAAACATTTGTTGATTATTTTCCTACGATAAAAGAGACATCAATTGATTTTGATAAATACATATGAAAGATCTAAAGATATAATTATGTTAAAGTTTAATAATAATTAAATAAGTTAATTTAGTCTAGGGTAAAATATTTTAAAACTAAATAATACATTTATAGTTTATATTAAAATTATTTTCTCATAGATGCTTATAAAGATTAAAGGAAAAAAATTTTTGATATAAAACATTATGGGTAAAAATTTTAAAATTATTTAAGTTGATTTCGACTTTATCTACTATATTTGTATTGTATTGAAATTTAATTATTATTTTACCTTTTCTATGAAGTTGTTCTATTTTCTACCAATAAAATTTTAGTTAAAGAAAGTTGAAGTTGACTTAAGTATTTTTAAATTCCTTATTCTTAATATCTTTTCTTATTAAATATTATGTTCGTTTTCTCTCGTTTAAACATCTATAAAAGAAAGACAACTTTGATGTTAAACAATAAATATAATATTTAACTTAAGAAATTTAAATTAAATTAAATATAATTAGAAGTCAGAACTATTTATAAATAAATATGTTATTTATTTATTTGTGAGAAACTAAAAATATATGTAATTAAAGAAGGGTAACTTTAATTTAACTATCTATTTGATTTTAAGCTTTCTATAAATCTATTATTTTTGGGAAACTTAAATGTGTGGTTTAATAAATGAAGATCAGTTAAAAATAAACAAAAATAATTTTTAACGTAAACAAATATATGCAAAAATGTAAAATTATATAAATTAATTTATAATTTATATGCTGAAATTTATTTTGATGAAATCAAATCCGGCTACTAAATGTGCTTCCCAACGACAAGAGATCCGACGTATGTGAGAACTATTTTTTTTGTTTGTTTTCATGATCGGAGATGATGTTTTCATGACGGTTGTGATTTTGACTAATCTTGTTGAAAATATTTTTTTGCTAATTAATTCTGATGATTTGAAATTTTTTTTGTGCTGATTTTGTAGTTTTAATTTTATACGCACGAAAACATGCCAAATAGTTTTTTTTACAAAAATTCTATTCTTTACATTAAATACAACATTTATTTTTTTTTCGTGAAATTTATGTTTATTTTATAGATATACAATAACGATTAAAATAAGATTTTTTTTATTATTAAAAATAATTTAAATAATTACAAATTGTTTAAGTTAATTTTTAATTTTTCCAATAAATTCTCACTAGATAGAAATTAAATTATTATTTTAATTTTTATTTAAAATATTCAATATTAGGTTGTTACAAATTTGTAAAAATAAAATTATCGTGACAACAATTATAACTTTTTTCTAGCTAAAACTTCATTTTTTTAATGACAAACTTTTGCACAGTTAATATTTTATTTAAAATTGGTTTGGTCTAATAAAGTAAATTTATACTTTAATTCTAAGAAATTATTCCAATATTTATATGCAATTGATTTTTTTCATGATAAATCTCCTAGTAGTTATATTATTTTGTATTGTTATATATGTTAAATATACCATTTGAAGTAAAAAATAATTGAAGATAAATAAACTAAAAATCCTTTTTATTGTGAACAAAAAATATAAAATTTTTAAAAATATGAAAATTTATTTGAAGTTCATGGGTTAAATTAATAACTCTATTATATTGTTTTTTTTATTATCAAGTTAGATTTTAATAAATTTTTGGTTTTATGTACTATTATAAAACATGGAATATTCAGGACGCCAACCTTTTCCTTTTCTTGGCAATGATAAGGAACGCGGGCATCGGAATTTCCAATGACGGTGGTGCATTTGTAACTATTTTTGACATGTCAATGTCGCCACGTGGTGCATTAATTTGAACTAATTAAAATTTTTTCGTCAAATGGGATTTGTGAGTCAGATCGTACGGTTAGGATTGCTGCATAGAATAGGACTCGTTTAACATCACAAAAGCCAAGGGACACCAGACCAAGCCGTGGGCGACTGCAGCCCTTAAGAAGTTATTTAATCCCATTGTGGACGTAAGCATCAGAACATGAGATTATGATTTAATCTCATCTCAATTCACTTCATATTTGAGAAATACTCTTTTATTTTATCTAAATTGTTTATTTAAAACTATATTTACAAAGTCTACAACTTCATTACAATCACCTTTGTGAATCTCTAAAATTCTTTTCATAATATATCTTACACTTCGAACCTTTTCCTTGTATCGACAATGATAAGGATCGCGAGCATCGGAATGTCCAATCACGGTGGTGCATTAGAAACTATTTTTGACATGTCAATGTTGCCACGGAATGTCCAATCACGTCTTTGATGAATGATCGTTTTCAAAGGCTTCTAAACAATCTGCTGTTATTTATGATGATCCTATAAGTAATAGTCCAGATGGTATAGAAATTGAGATTCATTTGAATGAATTACTAGAAAATACATAGGTTATTAAAGATGATCAAATCCCACAAGAAGGACAATCATATAGTATTAGAAGGGATCGAGAAAGAAAGGTGATTAGACCTCCAAAGAGATATACAAATACTAATTTTGTTGTATAAGCTTTATCAATGGCTCAAGACACGAGTTTAAGAAGTTAGCCTTCTACTTATTCAAAGGAAACTACTTGTTAAAAAAAGCGATTGGTTATTGGCTATGCAGAAAGAGATCGAATCCTCACATAAAAACAGAACTTGAGATTTGACAAAACTTCTAACTATTAAGAAAATCATTAAATGCAAGTGGGTGTTCAAGAAAAATTTTGGTATTCCAAGTGTTGAGGAAGAATGGTTAAAGGCTCGGATTGTAGCCAAAGGATATAGTCAAGTTAAAGATATTAATTTTATTGATGTCTTTGCACCTCTGGTAAATCATACATCCATTAGAATTTTGTTTTATTGTTGTGAATGATTTAGAGTTGGAGCAACAAGATATCAAGACCATCTTCTTACATGAAAACTTGGAAAAAGAGATATATATTGAGCAATTTAAAGGTTTTGTTTGAGAAAATAAAGAAGATTATGTGGAGATTTAAGCTTTATATGGCTTGAAACATTTTCGTAGACAATGGTACAAAAGATTTGATTCTTTCATACTATCTCATTAATTCAACATTAGTAATTTTGATAGTTGTGTATACTTGGAAAAAGTTAGAATTATTTCTACATATTTGACCACTCATTTTAATTTATTTCAAAATCTATGTCCAGACACTAAGAATAAAGGAAAGAATTTTCTGTAATTTGATCTAATTTTGTAACAATAAATTGATGAGTTAAATTAATAACTGTATAATACTATTTTTTTTATGATCAAGTTAAAATTTTAGCAATTTTCTGATTTTATTTGCAATGAATTATTAGATAAGATTATTCGCATTTCAATAAAATAAGCAATATGTCGAACTACGTTGTTTTTTCTATTCTTGGCAATGATAGGTACCGGAGCATTGGAATGTTCGCTGATGTGGTACATTAGTAACTATGTTTGACTTTTCAATATCGCCACATATGATTTCATGAAAAAGTATGTTTCTTTCTCGATTTATTACTATGTATATCTACTATTGGGATATTAGTTAAGGGCGTAACTAAATCAGGTGGTGAAACAAACGTTCTCATTTAAAGGAAAGAAAGATGAAGATAAATGAAAAAAAAATGAAATTAATAAATGTATATATATATATATATATATATATATATATATATATATATATATATATATATATATATATATATATATATATATATATATATATATATATATTTCTTCTATATGCAATTAAATATAAACACGATTATGTTTGCCCAATGAAATATCGAATATTACATGCCATGCTTTCGTAAGGCAGCCTTGAAATACATACCAACCAACAGTCCTTACACCAATCAATTCCTTGATAGTTTTTTAAAGTGTTTAAGTTTGATATAGACTAAGTCAAGCGTGGTGGTTGTATAAACTATTAAGACTATCCCCCAAGTTATTAGCTCATCGCCATCGATCATGGACGCGAGAAGGGAACCAATGGTATCCATTTGGGTGATGAAAGCCGCCGGCGAGCAAGTCTGGTATCTCATGCGCAAGCAAATCTTCTCCTCCGACGCCTGCAACGAGCAGAATCGCCTCCTCATCGGCAAGCTCGTCTTTTCCGAGCATCTTTTGTCAGCCACGTCCGAGGATGAGAACAAAGCAGCCGGCTTTGATCGATTAGGCATTATGTATTAACTTTTTTTTTAAATATAAAAGACTTATTTATATATGATTTAAAATAAATAGGATGAGCTAACTATCATTAGCTTAGCATGCTAAATAATAAAAATATATATATATGTAAACAACATTAAAATTGCTTATGTCAGACCACATATAATTCTTGATTTAAAAAAATCATACACCTAATAGAATTTCAAAATCATTAATTTACTTCTTTTTCAGGTTTTTTATAATTATTTCTCCTCCATATAGAGCATAAATGAACGAATTATTAATTTATGCTATTTTTACATTTAATTTTCAATTAATAATTTTTATGTTTATTTCTATGCCCTACAAAAATGTTACAAATTAAGTACTTTTCTTTAAAATCTTGCAATGTTCATCTTACAAAATATTCTACATATTAGATTAATTTGTTTATTGATCTAAATCTCTTGAGGCTCATTGAATTATATAAAATTAAAAAACTTTCTAAAGTTTGCTCCAATTAAATTAGATATCTAACTTTGAACAAATAAGCAACATAATCTCCAGTCATTGTCAGAGTAACCATATAAATCTGTTCTACTTTGGTTAGTAAAATAAAAAAAACATAATCAAGTATTCCTTTAATGTATCTTAGTATTCTTTTTACAACAATCCAATGTGTTTTCTTTGGATTTTTCATATATCGACTAATGAGTCCAACAGAATATATAATATCATGCCTTATGATGGTGAGATAACGAACACTACAAACAAGACTTTTGAACAAAGTAGATTCAATGTCTTTTCCTTCACCTTCTCTATTAATTTTCATTCTCACATCAAGTGGTGTTGCCACTGATTTGTAATCTTTCATTATAAACTTTTTTAGAAGTTTAGTAGCATACCTTCTTTAAGAGATTTAGATTCTATTTGTCATTTGCTTCACTTTTAAGAAAAGAAAGTATGACATTTTACCATTATTTGTTATGTTAAGTTCATGCTGTATAATTCTTTTTAATTGTTGAAATAATTCTAAAGAATTTTTTTTATAAAACACATCATCTATATAAAGACAAAATATAAAAAATATCATTGTTAGTTGTCTTAATAAAGTGTATTCTCAAATGGGCATTTTTAGAATCCTTTTTATTGAAGATATCTATTAATCTTGGTATTCCATGCTCTAATACCACTTCGATGGAAATAAAATAGAATAAAATAGATCTCAAATTACAAACAGCAAATTTGCATTTGAGAGTATTTTGGGAGAAATTTGAAAATTACAGCGAAATTCTTAAAGGTTACAAGACAAAAGCGATGAATTTTTATTTTATTCATACATAACTACAAAGCAATAATTACACCTTTTATAAGCTATAAAAGAAACTAATCCCTCATTTTTGCTCCTAATTTTAAATTCTAAATGATTTAAACATTCTTTTTTTTGTTCATAATTTAAATTTCAAAATTATTTAAACATTTAAACTCCTAAAAATGCTAACAAGAATTTAAAACGTGTAACAAACACTTAAAGTTTGTTAACATTCATTACGAGGATCAAAAGATTTATTTTGTCTTTGGTAACAAGATAGTGTCGAGCTTTATTTCTCTTTAGATAAGAAAGTAGAGTAGATTATTTTTGGTTTAAAAGATGAATTGGTTTTAGGACTTTGGGTATTTGTTTTATAAATTTTGTTCTATTAGTTCTGTCAATGCTGTTGTGTTAAAAATAGCAATTTGCTATCGTTCACATTGTTATATAATCAAATTCTTCCTATAAAGATAAATTGGTATCTTTCTCAAGCTACTTCTTTCTCAATCTTGTCTAATTTATTTTTTGTTAGGTGATTAATGCGCTCAACTGACCAAACGAGAAGATGTTCTAGAGTACCCACGAAGGTGAGCCATATATTGGCATGTCTGACTCTCAATTCAAACTCGC
Organism: Vanilla planifolia; assembly: GCA_023846275.1. Taxonomy (NCBI): domain Eukaryota; kingdom Viridiplantae; phylum Streptophyta; class Magnoliopsida; order Asparagales; family Orchidaceae; genus Vanilla; species Vanilla planifolia. The sequence continues at coordinate 9,759,760 of CM043873.1, read as the reverse complement.
AGCACGTGCCGAGCAAGTAATGTTGGCACGACCATATATTGATACATCAACTTTGTCTAATATCCAACCATAAAAAATGCAAAGATCTATAAACATATTATTTATGTACTTTTATGAAAATAAAACATGTCTCTTAAAATAAGAACATACATAGAGTTACATTAACCAAAATTAAATATATTATAAGTATTAATCTTTTGATCTAGAAAGTGGACAATCTTTGTTAAAGTACTTACAAATATTGTTATTGAATTATCTTTAAAATGAATATAGATTTGGTTAAATAGAAATGTCTAGCATTTTATAAGTTATTCAATTCCAAGAAATTTTATTTTTGTCAACATTCTTTTCAAAACTATCAATGAGGAATTATTTCATTAGATGTTCTTCGAATATAATAGGATTATTGCTTCAAAACACTGATAATATAATAGAGATTTTGGCCTACAAAAGAAAGCCCTCAACAATGAAAATGCTTCATTTTTATGTATCTATTCACCTTTTGCTTACACTTACATGCCTACTTTGATATGACGTAATCATGCCATGAAATATTTTTTCATTACTAGTTATATGATTTGTTTAGCCACTATCTATGTATTAGATATCATCATTCTCTTCTTTTGCAGCATGACAAACATAATTTTGTTTAATTTTGAATTTTATACAATTATCACCTTAAGATTTATAGTTTCTTTTAATTGACTATACTCGCATTATTTTTTTCCCTCATCAAGATGCTATATGATTTGACTTTTTGCATGTCATATAGATTTGAATTAGTCGATCCTAAATCTCTAAAGCCGTTTAATTGCTTCTATGCATCTTGCTTCAGATAATCCTTTATTTAATGATTGCCTTGTCTCTTTTAGAAGTTTTATGTCAAAACTAAACTTGGATTGGAAAGAACATTCAACTCATTTTTTCTCATGTTATAACTCTTTCACCTTATTTAATACTAAGAAACTCATTAATTTTATAATCAAAAGTGTTGATATATCTTTTTGTTTTTTTATTTTAGAAACAATATATTCATACATTTTAGGGAAGTTAATTAAAATTTTTTCAATAACTTTTGATTGGAGATATCTTCGTCATAGAGTAATATTTTCTTAACAATCTCAAAAATATTTGAGAAATACTCTTTTATTTTATCTAAATCGTTTATTTAAAACTATCTTTACAAAGTCTACAACTTCATTACAATCACCTTTGTGAATCCCTAAAATTCTTTTCATAATATATCTTACACTTCATTCAATTTAGTTGCACCAATAATTTGTAATAAAAAATTGTTTGCAATTTCTTATTGAATAAAAAACATTGCTCTGGGCATCTAATTTTTTATTATAATTATTTTTTTGCTTTTGCATTGGTCATTCCTCCTTGTCATATTCAATGTAGCCATTATCAATAACAACTTAACATTTTCTGTGATAGTAATAGCATTTACTTATTATTGAAGTTTCTCATATTATAATTTCCTCTCACAAATTCAGCAATCGCCGACTGCATCATACTTGCACCAATGCTAGAAACCATTGACTTAAGATGCTTTTTTGAATGAATGTAATTTCACAACTTCATTAACAGTCACACTCAAACTAGGCTCTGATTCTAATTGTTAAAAAAATCAAAGGAATAACATAATACATGGGAAAATTAATTTTAACTTCTCGATTATTTCACCTCTATTTCTTAAATCCCATAGAGATTATATTATAATCAATTTATATACTTTACAAAATATGATATTTAGAAAATATGATCTTTAAAAAATATAATCTTTAAAAAAAGCATGACTTTTTTAAATATAACATATATTTAACTTATCTTAAACTAGTGTATATGAAACTTGAATTATGATAAATCTTTAATACATTAATGAGAAGATAAAGAAATCAATAAGAACATTAAAGACAAAATATTTATAAAATATTTTAGTTCAAAGTTAGTTTAAAAAAGAATTAATGTTTTAAAATAATTAAATATGCTATAAATCCTAGTTTTATTTTTTAGTGGAAATCATAAGAACGCTTGATTGATTTTTCTTCATATTAAATTTATTCTCTTTCTTTAAAATAGGGTTTAAAGATAACACAGATGATTTGTTAATTTTATAAACTATTGATATTAAAAATATTTATTTTTTTATTTAGAACTTCTTTTATGTTCGACAATTATGTTAGGAATAGTGATCAAAATAATAAAACAAAAATGTATAATTTATTGATTAATTTTGGTATTAATCAAGAGTCTTATTTAAGTATTACAATCAAAATATTGTTCTGTCAAATGGTGCAAAAAAATGACCAACAACTATCAACATAATATAAAAATTGACATAGTTATTTGGGTTTTTGATTTAACTATCAAATCATTCAATCCACGATTGAAGCATTTAGTAGGACATCAAACTCTTCTACTAGAAGAGTATTTCATTTTAGCAATATATGGGGGATTCTTCAGACTATCTAATGGCATGCATCGAATCATCCAATCATTGATAAAAAATATTTGATTTTGATGAAATCAATTGTTTAATTTGTGGAGGGGCTTTTTTTTTAGATAAAAAAAGAAAACACAATGAAAACATATAATCAAGAAATGAAATCATTTGATTAGATTAAATAGTAGTGTTTTATCCTTTGTAAGTTATTTAGTTTAAAAAAATTTCATCTTTTTCAATATTTTTCTCAAAGCTATCAATAGTGGATTACTTCATTAGATGTTGTTCTAATATAATAAATTTATTATTTTTGTCAAACTAAAATATGTCACTTAAATTAAGAACACAAATGAAGTTATTTCAAATGAAATTAAAAAAATTACAAGTATTGATACTTTCAAATATAGAATTGGTATTCTTGATATACATTTTTTTATCTAGAAAATTGACAATCTTTGTTCAAGTACTTGTAAATATTGTTACAAGTGTCTTTAAAACGTACATAGAAGAGGGTCCACAGTTAAGTTCACTTATTAAACATTTTTTTAAACAATTCACTCTGAAAAAAAATTACTTATTATAACCAACGGATATATTTATTTTCAAACAAAAGGCGGATCCACGCTCTCATCTCTCGCATCAAAGCTGTTTGCTCATTTTTCCCGCCATGATCGCTTGCCCGAAATCAAATTACAAAAAGGAAATCTAGCGAAACACAATCGGATAACGTTCACCACTCACAACGGCTCTTTTCACTCGCGGGAGCACCACTCCTCCGTCTCCTCCCGCCCTCCCCGACTTTATTAATACCTACCCAATGCCTCGAATTTTCTCCATTGCACTTCCTCTCTCTAAAATCTTTCCTTCCTTGGATCTCATCGATTCTCTTACAGCGTTTCTCGGTCATCGTCCTTCTCCGCCTACCTGCATTGCTCTCGATCATGGAGGCTAGGGAGGAACCAAAGGTGCCGAGTTGGCTGCCGAAGGTTGCCGGCGAACACGGGGCCCACGCCGTCTGGTACCTCACGAGCAAGCAGATCTTCTCCTCCGACGTCTGCAACCAGCAGAATCGATTCCTCATCGGCAAGCGCGCCATATCCGAGCGTCTGTTGCCGGCCATGACCGATGCGGAGAAGCAAGCAGCGAGCTTTCTTAACTATCCCGAGGCAGGGAGGAGGCGACGTCATCGGGATCATCTTGCCGGTGGCGAGAGGAGGCCGAGGCTGGTTGGGCGAAACCACGGCGGACTCGAGGTGATGGTGTACGACAATAGGGGGTGGGGGTTGCCTCTGTTCCTGTCGAGGTGGGACGGCAGCGGCGCAGCGGTGCTTAAAGGACCCAACTACGGAGCTTTACGCCGCCACTCTTTCATGGAGATCGGCGACGAAGTCGACATTTGGGCTTTTCGCGACGAGGACGAAAAGCTCTGTTTTGCGGTTGCGAACAGGACAGTGTCGAGCTTTTTGTCTCTGTAGATACGAAAGCAGAGCAGAGTATTTCTGACTCTAAAGATGACTTGGGAGAAAGCTGTTCTCCTTTTGTTGCTTAGCCATGTGTTCGTTAAAGATGACTCTAAAGATGACTTGGGACACGTGTGTTTTTCTGTCTTTCTTTTATCTACATTTTCTTCCTGTTAAATAAATAATAGGAACAATTGGGAGGAATATTCGGACACCCGATTGCCTAATGATTTTTACTAAGAGAACCACACTAACTTCATATTTACTTATATATTTTTATAAAGATTTTTTCAACTTATTACAGCTTATTACAATCAACGGATATATTTCTTTTCAAACATTAGGCAAATCCACGCCCTCATCTTTCATATCAAAGCTTTTCACAAATTTTCCCGCCACGATCTGTCGTTTGAAATCAAATTACAAATTCAAATTCTCGCAAAACTTTGTCAAATAATTTTCACTCCTAACAAACAGATATATTTTATAAAGATTTTTTGCCTTATTTTTTTTCTTTATTTTATTTGTTTTTTAGTTATGTCAATTATGTCATGAATCTTTAGCGTTTTATCCCTTTCAAATTTTTCTATTAAACAACTTATGATAAAACTTTAAATGACACAATTGTTCTAATTGTATTGTCTTTTATCTAATTAAATACTAAGTGAAGTCTATATTGATGCAGCATTATCTTCTCTTTCAAATGATTTAATATAGTAGGTATAATCTATATTTATTTTGCAACGACAACTTCAACACAAAAAAAATAAAATGATTCGTTCTACAACTTCATTCTGCATTTTAATTTTATTTTTAAAAAAATATTTTCACAAAACTTAATAGTTGCCATTGATAAAATTTTCTTTTAATTATCCAACTTGCAATATTTCAATTTTTTTTAATTCTTGCCAAATTAAAAATTAACCTCTAAATTTCATAATATATTTTTAATGTTTTTATATTCCAATTTTCTTGTTTTATTATTATTTAATTTATCTTTTTTGTTTTATTATATTTGATGATATATTTAATTTTCTCATTAATACATAAAAAACTAATTTATAAAATTTCTAAAGGCATAATTACATAAAATTTATCATAAGATAATCTAACACAAAAGTATAGTATAATGTTTTTTATTTTAAAATTTATTTTGTATGATTATTTTTAAGGAGTTTAGTTAACTTGCTAATTTCTTTTTTGAAAAGTGATTTGTTGAGAACTTATTTATGAATTTAAACTCTTCAAATAAGTACAGTTGATAAATTTTGTGTTTCTCTTATCTATTTTTTTTACTAAATAGGTATATAGAAATCCATACAAACATTTCATTGATTTTTTTTTCTCTATTTAACAAGTTCTCTTTCTTTGAAAAATGAATTATTTTATTCATAGTTAGAAACATCATAGGGGATTATTTCATTGGATATTTCTTTAATGTGATAATAATATATCCCTAGTAACACCAATAAAAAAATTAGATATGTATATCTAGTCATGGATTTTTCTCAAAAAATTCAACCTTATTCATCTTTTAAATTATTTTTTAAATTACATAATTTCATTTGTCGATGCAAACCCATTGAGACCATTTTAGGTATTAAAAAAAAGCCTTCCTAAAGTTTTTCAAAATCAACCAATCTCTCTAACAATATTTGAAAATTGTATTTTATTTTTACTAAAAAGTTAGCTAATAAATTTCATAAAAACTTTTATTATTTTAAATTTTTAGATTCCAATTTTCTAGTTTTATGTTTATTTAATTTAACTTTATTTATTTCTTATACTAAATGATATATTTAAGTTTCTCATAAATACATAATAAGCATATAAATAAAATCTCTATAGATATAATTATATAGAATTTATCATTGTTTAATGTAATAAATTTATCTCTATTTAAAATTTTCAAATTAAATAACATACATAATTATTTACATTTACTTACCATTTATTTTTAGATTATAAATAAATAGAAAAGGATAACTTCTAAAGGTAAGAGATTTTTAAAAACTAAAAAATTTTAGTTAATTTGAACTCTACTTTCAAAATTTTTATTAGATGGAAATTAAATTATTTCTTTATATTTTGATAGTATATATTTAAAGTTTGTAGACAAATTTTCTGTAGTTATTTGAATTGAAAAATTTTAAAATATAATTTTATCTAAAGTCTTAATTTAACTTTAATTAAACTCTTGCTTATAATTTTACTTTGTCCTCTTCCTTAGCATTAAGAATGGATAAATGGTAAGAAATGATGAATAGAAATAAGAAATTAGTAATAAATTAAGTGTTAAGAAACTAACTATTTATGTGGAAAATAGTTGAGAACATTTTACAATTGGTAAGATACGAGAATGGGTTAAGCTTTTTATAGAAGAGAAATAGAAGAAATCAAGAGCACTTAAAGATTTGTTAAAGAGAATTATGAAATGTTGTTTTGACTAGTTTGGGAGACGTTGGAATCAAATTTGAGTCAACCATTGTAAAGTCCTGCATCTTTTATCATGCACTTAGGACTTATGGTCATGATCTTAAACATTTAAAATATAATTTTTTTTCAATAGTAAATTTCAAATTGACAAAATCTCTCTTATAGTTTTATTCATTTTTCATATGTGTGTGTGTGTGTGTGTATAAACATCCAATCACATGCATATGTAAACTATAATATTCATGCAATTATTATATTATTATCATATGCAATTTACATATGTAACGTATACCAACTAGATTACAATGACAGCTCTTAAGTATTTGCATCATCATTTAAATAACAATTTTTACAATATTAAGTCTAACCTAACAAAAATTATAATAAAAACTAAATTATAATATTGAAATGAAAATAATTTTACATCTAATGTAATACCATTGCATATCAACGTCTTCAAAATTAAATACAAAACTTACACATTATTAAATTCACTTCTTATTTCTTTTGATGCACCCTTAATGCCAAACCTTGCCCAATATAAAAACAAGACTTCATAAAATATATTCCTAACAAGAGTCTATTATGTTAAACAGAGCTTGCAACATGAAGATGAGAACAAACACTACTAAAACGAATGAGAGTTACGTAAAAATCAAGAATAGTCTCAAAACATTTCAATAAATAGTAACACAAAATAAATCAACTCTCATATTGTATAAAACTTTGAAAACAAATACTAATACAAAAATAAAAAATAAAATATAAACGTCTTCGCACATACAGTACATTGTTCAAACTTAAAAAAATACTTCAACATCAATTCTTAGGTCCTAAATTATCCTTTAAGAATACTAAATTCATTAAGTGTTAACATCATGTCCTATTAAAAAAATAAAAATTAAACATAATATACTCAATAAGCTAACCTCTAACCACATTAAATAAAAATAATATGAAGAACATATAAAATAAAAAAAGAAATAAATGAAACAATAAACAAAAAAAATGCATGATAATATGAAAAAAGTGTATTATAACAGAGCATATATAGCAATATATCTAGCTCTTCATAAACATATAATATTTTTATTCTAGTTTTCTTTTTTTAGGTAGAATTTTATTTTTTTTCTTTCTTACTTCTTTGTTTTTCATATATTTATTCTACTTTTAGACGTAAAAACTTTCATGAACCTTCTCTCAATACAAGAGGATCTTATGTCATATCTTATCATCACAATCTTCAATTTAAAAAATACATAACCTTATCTTTGAACCAACATACTATGAAATGTAGATCTTATCTTAGCATCATTAGTCTCACCTTCTAAAGGAATGAGGTGCTAGGCATGTCGAAGTCTCATCTCTAAGTACCTATGACATTATCACGTGGTTATCACCTCTCATAGCAAACATTAAGTGCTTAAAAGAAAAAAGATTACTAACATACTAGATCCCCATTTTGTGTACCCACGACAACAAAAAGTTAAGTATCTCACTAAGTCTTAACTGCAATACTAACATTTTGTGTTGATGAGAGTCAAGGAGTTCAAATTGTCAGAACCCTGTCTCTATGTACTCATGACATTATGTAATTGTCTCCACTTACAACCAACATTTGGTGAAGACAAAAAAATGAGAAAATTGATATGTTGGAATCACATATCTGAGTTACTATGAGATCTAAGAGTGAAGTATCTTATCCTCACAAAGTTGAGGTCTATGAAATGTCATGACATCATCATTGAGTATCATGACACAAAGAATGATATATATCATATATATCATATTTATAAAGTTGTGAGATATGATTCTTTTTTCTTTGCTTATACGAACCTATTATTTTGATACTTTGACATTAACCTTATTTATTTTTAATGTTCTTATGTGAGCTGTTAGTCTCCGTAGCTGAAATAAATCTCCCAAAAAACCCAGCGCCGAAAATACCCCTAGTAGGCGTCGAAACGGCACCGCCTGTCTTTGGTTTCTCCGCCCCTGGCCTGGGGAGGTTTAAATAATCGACCAGTGGGTTTTTCTCCATTGCACATTATCTCTCCTTCCCGATAACTCATTGCACTATCGTCCTCCTTCTCCACCTTTCCTCGTCGCCATCGATCATGGATGCAAGAGAGGAACAAAAGGTGCCGACTTGGGTAACGAGGGTCGCCGGCGAGCACGGGGCCCACGCCATCTGGTACCTCATGAACAAGCAGATCTCCTCCTCCGACGTCTGCAACCAACAGAATCGCTTCCTCATCGGGAAGCGCGTCATCTCCCAGCGCCTGTTGCCCGCCATGTCCGATGCGGAGAAGCAAGAAGCCAGCTTTCTGAACCATCCCGAGGTGGGAAGGAGACGACGTCTTCTGGATCGTCTACCTGGCGGGGAAAGGAGGCGGAGACTGGTCGGGAGAAACCACGGCGGACTCAACCTGATGGTGTACGGGCAAAGGGGCTGGGGGTGTCCTCTCTACTTCGCGAGGTGGGACGGCAGCGGCGCGGCGGTGCTCAAAGGACCCAATTACAAAGCTTTCCGCCGGCACTGTTTCATGAAGGCAGAGGACGAATTGGAGATTTGGGCTTTTCGTGACGAGGATCAAAAGCTCTGTTTTGTCTTTGGTAACATGACAGTGTCGAGGTTTATCTCTCTTTAGATGAGAAAGCAGAGCAGATTATTTCTGGTTTGAAAGATGATTGGGTTTTAGGACTTTGGGTGTTTGTTCTATTTGTTTTGTTCTATTAGTTCTGTCAAATCTGTTGTGTTAAAAATAGCAATATGCTATCCTTCTCATTGTTATGTAATCAAATTCTTCTTATAAAGATAAATTGTCATCTTTGTCAAACTACTACTTCCCCAATCCTGTCTAATTTATTTTTCATTAGGTTATAATTGTCTTTATTTAATTTATAACTATTTATTTTCTTAAATTAAGCATTACGTTTAATATTTTTTCATATATGCATAAAAGATGGATTTCATGGAGATCTAAAGCCATAATCCTCTTAAATTTATGTCTATTTATTTTTTTAATTAAATTAAATATTCATATATTTTATTAAATTTTTTATAGATACATAAATAAATATTAAATAAAAAACATATTAATGCAATAATTAAGTGCAAAAATTTTAAAATTATCCAAGTTAGTTTGAATTTTATTTTCTGCTTTTCATGGAGTTGAAATTAAATAATTAATTTTATTTTTATTAAAAGTTTCTTCATATAATAAAAAATGTAGAGAATAAAGTTCAAATAACTTAAATATTTAAAAAATTACACTTTATTATTTTGTATTAAAATTTATGTTTGTTTCTTCATTTTTTTTTAAAAAAAACATGTATAAGAGAAAGCTAGTTTTAATGCAATTCCAATTTAAATGTTTATTTGATTTTTGGGCCTCAGGCTAATATATTATTTTGTGTTTTTTGTGGAATGTTAAATGCATAACTTAAAAAAAATAAAAAACAAAAATCACTTTTAATGTAGACAAACGTGTGGTAGCTTCCTTGGTAAGAGAAGAATTGCCGGCGAATTCAAACACATGGCTGATGTTTGATAACTACGGTTGATTCTACCGGCCCAACAGTGACGGGCGCTCGTGCATCCCAATTGTGTGGTCTGCTGTCTTTTCGGCTTTTGTGGGCTTAAGCGAGTCCGAGACGATACATCAATCTTGACCGTACAAGCATAGTTATCTTGATTTAAACATGATTGTGTTTTACTACTTTGGGAACACTTGGAGGAATATTCAGACACTTGGAGGAATATAACCCGGGAAGGTGGGCCATACGTCGGCCAGGCTGACTGTCAATTGAGACCTGCGGCACCGACTTTGGTTTATTCTATTGTTCAAGTTATATACTTGTATGGAACCATTAAATTTTTCTGTTAATTTTGATCTTCCATGTTCTCTTGTGTTTTTGGAAGACTGCTTCCAACTGCATCTCCTACTATTGTGGAATAAAGTAGCATAGGAGAAAATTAAAAAAAGAATAAAAAGATATTATAAAATAAAAACAGTGTATTATATATTGGCTTAAATGAGATATTAATAAAAGAAGAATTTTTTTTTGTTTTAAAAAATATTTAGCAAAAAAACAATAATTGAATAAAGTAGGCAACTCTTAATCTATTAAAAAAATCCAACTTCATTAAATGCACATGATTTAGGTTAAATGATTAATATCTACAAAAATAATGATAATGATGATGATGAGATGGATGAAAATTGATTATATCAACTTGTTCTTGTCCTCTTGTTAGCAAAAGTGTAAAGGTCTATAAACATATTGTTTATATATTTTTATAAAAGCAAAATATGTCACTTAAAATAAGAACATAAATAGAGTTGTATTAAATAAAATTAAATAAACTGTAAGTATTGATACTTTAAAATATAGAGTTTGGTATTCTTACATGACATCTTTAGATTTAGAAAATGGATAATCTTTGCTAAAGTAATTGCAAATAATTTTGTCAGAGTGTCTTTAAAATATACATGGATTAGGTTAAATAAAAGTGTCCAACCCTTTATAAGTTATTCAATTTTAAGAATTTTTTTTCAACATTCTTTTCAAAGTTATCAATGAGAGATTATTTCATTAGATGTTTGAAAAATACATGCATAAAATGTTTGAAAAAGTGTCATAACTTAGATCATAATGTCCAATGATATTATCATAAAAGTATGATTCATAATCAGCATACTATACATTAACGTAACATTCTTATATATGTATCATCATATCAGTATAATCCATACTCATATATATAAATAAAATCAATTAAAAAATCAAACATAAAGATATGTTAATTGAATAGTACAAAGAGTATCATATTGTTTGATTTTCATTTCATATTAATATCTTCACCAACACCATTGCTTACATAATACTCATATGATCATCTTATTGTATTAATATGATACTCTCACATTATTAAATTGGATAGTTAACATTCTAGAACACCATCATATTAGTATGACACACTAATCTCATTAGTGTAATTTTTAATAAACTCTCTTTTGACACTTTGGACGAAAAGCTCTTCAACTCCAATTGCCAGTGTCATATTAGTACAAACCAAACGACTGTTTTATAACATCTTTATAGTTAAAAACTATAACAACATCCAACCCTTTCGACTTCTCATAATAACTCCTATGTCGCCTTTACTTGATATTCAAATGCATTTTTTAAAAAGAGAACTTATGTAAGATACTTACATTTTTATGTTGTCTACAAAATAAAATAAAAAAACACCTTTCTTTCCTAAAAGTTTTCTTCTTTCATTTTTTATCTCTTTGTTTTTCTCAAAGGATAGCACCATTTTGCTTTTCTTCTTCCTTTCCCTCTATTTCTACCCTCCTCAGTCAAAGTTTTCCGAACATAGCTACTTATTTTAGGCAGAAGAAAAGCTTGTTCTTTTAATTAAAAAAAGATTAAACAAATCTTTTTTTATTAATAATTTCTTTATAAATTCATAAAAAAATTAATTCATGTCTGAAAATAACAAAGCATATATCAACAAATTACTCACAATGAGACCTTTCATAATGACGTACTCAAATATAAAATTTGTTTAGCAACTTTTAAGCATATTTTTTTGAGGTGCTCACATGTAATGACCTATATTTGATTATTTATTGTATTATTTATGACTTGGATGCTTACTAGAGAATTTTTTGAAAAGAATATAACGAGATGATATTTACATCTTTTAATAAAGTATATCATAATTTGATTGTGAATACATTTTCAAAAAAATGTCATGAGAAACCCAATGATATATTTATTGTAATTTTTAAAACAATTTAGAATTTTTATAAATTATTGAAAAAATAACATAAATATTAATTATTAAATAATTTATAACTTTAAATTATTATTATTTCATATATAAAAAAACTCTTTGCTTTCTCTTTCTCATTCTTGTAGCCCTTATTTGCCCTATTTCTTAACCCAATACTTGGCTTCCTTCAAGTAATGCCTCATGGAGGAATTGCTTGGTGAATTCAAGAGAGGAAAGAGGAAAATCATAAGGAAAGCATGTCGAGCAAAATTCTAATGTCCTAATTAATTGAAAATTTTGTTAGATTAGTCAGGTGGATCGAAGAGACAAACAAAAACGATGGATCTGATGATCTTTGACGAAGACGGTGAGTCTTATTTTGGTATTTGTTACTTTGGGTGAGTATTCCAAACCTCTTAAGCATTTGAGCTTCTTCAATTTTTGGAATATCAAAGATTAATTTTATCCCTAATTGAGCCGCATAATGCGAAGGATCTTGAGTTTTTGCAAGATTCAAAGATCATTGGTCATGCCAATGAGTCTCTTTGATATAAATGATAGGTTAAGATAGAGGATAAGAGATGCTTGAAATTTATTTGGTCAATTCTTATCGTTTGTGTATATATAATAAAAGTTGTTGCCTAAAAAGAGAGAGAGAAAAAACATTTTGTGAAGTTCTATTATTAAGGAATAACAAAAAAAATTACTCAAACACTTTTATTATGAATTGTAGTAGTAAGAAGAGATAAATTATGTATTCTTTAATTTTCATGTTATGATTTTTTTTTAGTTTTATTTAGTTACATTGTAAATAAATTATAATAATCATAATGTAAAGATTTAACACAAAAATATGAAATAATTTATTAAATTATTATGAGGCTTATGTGAACTTTAAGAGAAAAAATCTGTAATAATTCGTTTTGAGTCACAACAATAAAAAAAGAAAGAATTAACATTGAAGTAGTTCCTGAATATTCAGATAGATAAACTTAATTAAATTACAATACAAATAATAAATTTTTTATACAATTACTTTATTAAGATTTTTTATATGAATTATCATTCTTTTATGCTCTATATATTAATAATGTAATATGAATAGCATAACATAACATATGCAATTATTTATATTAATTTATGATTAATATTATATAGCAATTCATACATTATTGTATGCCTTTAATAAATGGATAAATTAAATTGCATGTATATGTATATGTGTTCATAATTGAGAATGATTGATTTATAGATGAAAATCTCTATATGGTATGTTAAAGACAAAAAAAATTAAAAAATTTTGATTTTTAATTTAATATCATATGAAAAATAAGCAATGTTGAAAATTATGTTTCTATTATAGCCTTATCTTGTAATTGAGAATGATTGATATAGTGTTTATTATGGTGTTTTAGATTTTTTTGGTGATAAGATTTTATAGTTATTTTATACTTTAGTAATGATATATCTAATTGATATAAATATTGATTTATAGTTGATAAAACAACTGCATGTATATAAAAAAACTGATAGCTTTTAGAAAAGATTTTGTATATTTGTTTTCTAAAATCTAAATCTCCAGTGAGTAAAATTTTTTAATTATCAAAAGATTAAGAGATAGTTTATCATCATTCCTAACTTAGGTAACAATTTTATGCCATCTTAGCACTTCAATTTAATTTATTTCTTAAATATTCTCAATTAAATAGGAATTAAGAGTAAATAGACAGACGATGTGTGACATCACTACTTAATATACTTTTGAATTTTGGATTTTCAAGAATTATATTTTATATATAAAATATGCATTAAGAGTATATGATACTTTAATTAGGCAAGTTATTACATCTAGTGTATTTGAAAGATTACTACCAATTGATAGAATGAGCTAACTATAAATATGTAATAGAAAATATAAATATGTAAAAAATACTAAACTAGCTTAGGTTATATCACGTAAAAGTTTTGAAAGGTTATTACCAATTGATAGAACGAGCTAACTGTAATTGACTTAGTGGGCTAAATAATACAAAAATAAATATGTACAAAATACTAAAATAGCTTAGGTTATACTAGATAAAAGTCTTGATTTAACAAAATTATTCATATGTGCAATATTATTATACATATATGAGCTTTGCATGTCCATTTCATATTTTTATTTCTCTTTTCTTTTTTGTATTCTTATCATTCATTTTTATTTTTTTATATTAACAAGTTATTTTCTCAATCTCATGAGATGATATATCTCCTTGCATGAGTAATCCACTTTTTATCTCATGAGAATTCACACATTATCTCACATGAATAATACTTATAAATTTGATTGATTATGACAATGATATAATATTATGATAGAAGATCGTTCTATCAGATCGATAAGCATAGAAATTGGGATGTAATATAAATAATTATAAAAGCACATTTATGATTGTACAATATAATTTAGCTAAATCATATGGGATGGCTAATCGGAGTGCTATTAGGGGAGAAAAATATTTTGGTTAAAGTAATAATTAACTCTCACCATTTTTTGTTTACATACAAATGCAAGAAGTTTCACCAAAGCCAAGTAATGCTAACTTTGAAGAGAAAATAATATAAATTAAGTTAATAATATTTTTTTAATAATTTTTACACTACATTTATGATTGATTGATATCCAAATTTTATCAATATTATATCATTAAATTGGTAATAATTTGTTATTTATTGTTTAAATCTTATATCTTTCTTTCATGACTCATAATTCTTTTTGAATCATTGTTATTAATTTTTATTTTTTAAATTAATAGTTAAAATTTGATAACAACTAATAGAATTTCAAAATGATAAATTTACTCTATTTTTAAGTTTTTCTAATTATTTCTCCTCCTTATAGAGCCTAAATCATTGTATTATTGATTTATGATTTGATGATTTTTAAATTTCAATTAATAATTTTTATATTTTCTCATGCACTTCAAAATGTTATAATTTGAGTACGTTTCTTAAAAATCTAACACTAATAATCTTTTAAATTATACTTTAGACATTGTAGAATAATTTAAAAAAACATTCGCAATGTTTATACTTTAGATCTTACAATTATGATATTACACATTTGATATTGTAGAAAAATTAAAAATAATCCACAATTATAATATAATCTTAGTTATACTTTAGATTTTGAGTGTAATAACCAAGGGACAAGATTTTAAGAAAAACCTTCGCAATGTTTATAGTAATTGTTGTTGGTTAATGCTTAGTAGTAAAAACAAGAGCAATAGATTGTCCATGGAGGATAGCGTTGATGATATGATATGCTAAATTTATCATCCTTATAATATGTGAATATATCCAATTATCTTATAATTTTAATGTAATATACATGAAAATTCATAGCTCATACTCTTTTATTCATATATACAAATCTGGACGATCTTGATACTTTTTTTTAATATCCATCAATCTGAATTATATATAAAAGTATTATCTACTACAAATCTTAAAATTTCATCCAAACCTACTTGCAACAAAAATTATTAAAAACATCCTCTTTGTAAAAATAAAAATAAATAACCAAAATGATATTTTGGATTGCAAGTGAAGTTGGAAGGATTCAAAGACATGATAGGCTTTTAATATCATTTTAAGATGTGGGAAAAGGTTTGAAGAAGTATTTTATTTATGTTATAATCATCTTTATGATAAAAAATAAGTAAAATAATTAATTTAGTATGACAATAATTTTTTTAGCAATATATTAAATAATGGGTCAAATTTTTAATAACCTAATGTGTTTTTACACCTGTGTGTTACATGCATAAAAAAATTTTTAAAATAAATGTCATTGTTAATTTATTTAATATAATAATTATATTATTAATCTAATTAACAAATGGTACACTATTTATATTGTACATTTTAATCTCCAAAATGAGCCCAAAAAATTTTAGAAGTCTAAAAATTTAAATTTCAAAAAAATGTTTACAATTATTGATGAATTCTATTTTCATTTTTTGTTAATAAATGTTGATCATTTTTTCACAAATATTGATATTGGGTTTAGAGAACTTGTTTGAGAGTTGATTGAGAAAAGGAGGGAGAATGAAAAAAAGATGAAATACAAAATATAATGACATAAAAACACATGATGAGACAAAAAAAAAATTTCAATAGCAAAAATCTTTCACCATTATTTATTTTACAAAAAGAAGACTTACATTTTCATAAGCATAATTTTTTTACCTAAAATTTATTTTTATTTCATAGATATGTAAATAAATATTAAATGACGATTATTTTGTTTACTAAATCTTTATTGGTCAAAATTTGAATTATTATTTTTATCATTTAAAATAAAAAAGATAAATGAAATTAAAACAAATAAAAATAAAATGAAAATAATTTTTATAGTAAACAAATAGGTAAAAAAGTAGACAATTAAATAAATTAATTTGAAATTTCTTGGTTAAACTTTTGTGAGAAAAAATTATGAAAAAACTTTGTAGCTAAAATTATTCTAGTTAAAAATTTTATAGTTCAAATATTATTTGAGTTTTTGTTTTTGATTTTCATTCAGTGACAATTGTACGATGTGTAATATTATTTTTAAGAGTTATACTAAACTTTATTTTTTTTAGATTGTTATGATATCTTTATCATATTATCATCACTTTCACTCATTTTTATTAGCTTGTATCTTAAGTTTTATGATGCTAGCTTGATTTATCAAATAACTTTTTTATATTAGATATACTTTATTAGGTTGTATTAGTTTACATCAAATATGATGTAACAAGATGATATCAAAGCCTAATGATGGAAAATAAAGATTAGATATTCTATAAAGATACTAGAGTGAGAAAGACATAAGTATATGCAATTATAATTATATTGTCTTTTTTTTAAAAGATAAAATTTGGATACAAGATAGATTGAGAATACATAACAAATGGGCATAACAACCATCGTTTTCTACTTCATATATTTGCGGAGCATGCATGATCAGTTCCAAAAAATTCGTACAGTATTTCAAGATTCCAACAGTTTTCATCCAGCATAAAGAAATTAACATAAGGTGAAAATTTCAACGACATGTTTAAAAAAGTTTGGTCATTTTACAAGAGATAGAGGACCAATCCAATTATCATCCAGAAAAAAAAAACATTATGACCCCATGGAGCAGCCATACAAAGGAGCTTGCGAGTGATAGAATCACCATGCAAATAAGAGACATCCAATATTTGTGAGCAGTACTGCATATTAAAATTCCTATACCATGTAGTATTTTTCTTTGCCAATAAACTAAGACAATTCTTAGAAATGAGAGCTTGTTGCCAAACATGAAGATCTCTAATACCAAGTTCACCATGATCCTGAGGTAGAGTAATTTTTTCCTCACATAATGAACAATATTGGTACCCGCATTTCTACTCCAAAGAAAGAATCTCACCAAGCATTCAAGATAAAAAAAAGATGCCCATCCAAATGACATAATGAAGGATGTAATATGTTGGAATAGATAATAGAACTAAATTAATTAATTAAAGTCAACTGGCCATGGATAAAGCACGTGCCACCCACCTATTTATTCTTTTTTCAATGAGCTGTAGTATAAAACAAAAATCGTTCTTTTGTGGCTTTGGTGTCAAAATTGGAATACCAAGGTGAGAGCAATTTTTAGCTTGCTTAATATGAAGTTTTTCAGCAATCACGTGCTTCTTTTTTGCTAATCATATCGAGGCAAAAAAAGATGTTGAACTTAGAAAGATTTGCTGTGAGACTAGTGGATAAAGAGAAGCCATCTAGAATATGCTTTATAGTGGTTGTAGCAGCACATGTAATAGGCACATACATAATTATATTATCTACATATAAAAAGTGAGATTTTAAGAGTCAATTTACAAGTGCTGAATCCAACATCCATTTCCCACATACTGAGTAACGAGACAAGAAAAATATTCTACAATAATCATGAATAAATAAAGGAAAAGTGGACAACCTTATCACAGTCCACGATTAACCACAATCCAGGGAAGCTTAGTTCCATTCAATAAGATGCCAAATCTCAGACCTTTGATATAATCTTCGACAAATTTGCATAATAGTGAAGAAAATCATACACTTTTCATCATGAATAGTAGAAAATCTCAATTAACTCTATCATATGCGTACCCCATGTTCAATTCGATAGACATAAGACCTTTCATAGAAGAGAAATGATGCATCTAGTGTGCCATCTTCTGGGAAAAAAAGATGTTATTAGATATTGATCTGTCAGGAATAAATCTCACTTACTCTGGCAAAAATCAAAAGTGGTAACACTTCCTTAAGTCTTACAATCATGACTTTTGTGATGATTTTATAAGCTGTGTTACACTTACTAATGGGTCTAAACTGGTTCGGCTTACATGCACCGAAAAATTTAAGAAGGACCACCAATGTATCCATCCAATTCTTTAGCATGTGAATCTCCTTAAAGAATTTTCTCACTATAATGATCAAGTCTCTACTAGTGATACCACAATAGCCTCTAATGAATTCTTTAAAAATACAATTAGCCCTTACAGATTTATTATTTTTAAGAGAATAGTAGTCATTTTAGTTTTATCATATGAAATTAGGGCAATGAGACGTGTCGCCTACTTCATCAACAAATATCTTTGAAACAACATTTTAAGAAAGTGAACAACCGCCGGCCAGGAGGGGGACCATTTTTCCTTAAAAAGGATAACAACCCTACTTTTCCTCCAAAGAGCAAAGAACCTGGCCAGTATCATATTTTAATGTGTGAATAAAATTACCACACATCCTACTCATTACTGCAACATTAAAGATTTGAGTATTTTTTCCCCAAGATGGGCCAAGATAGTTTTACTTTTTCCTACCACCACACCTCCTCAAGAGATCAGACAGAGTGGCATTTTTTGATTTTTTTTCTACTGACATTGTATTATTATTATGGCTCAAACTCTTCATAGGGAATTCCATACCAAAGGATCTTCCTTCATTTCTTTTATCTTGAGATAAAGTGATGTTAAAGTCTCTAAAAACCAGAAGTGGATCACCAAACCTGGTCACCCAATTGATTTGGTCCTAAGTAATACATTTAGTACAATGATCTTTAGAAGCATATACTACATAATATCACTAAAGATTCTCATAAGCCAAGGTGATTTGAAGTGTAATCACTTGACCCAATGCCTCAATCTCCTCCAGTGGCACCCAATTCTTCCATAATAGGATAATTCCACCCGAATACCCCATAGTCACCTTGACTTGGTAGCTAGCAAATCCATCGATTTTCCCCTAGCTGTATGTTGCCAAGCCAACTGAACTATCTCAAAAGAATAAGGTGAAGAAAGTCTGCCACTTTCAAATTGTAGTCTACATTTCAATAATGCCACATGCATGTGTTGCATCTGAATAAGAAAAGGGTAGTGATTCAAAGACAACCATGATAAATGAGTAACAAAATTGCCAGGAAAAGAGTATATGCTTTCTAAATTCAAACAAAATCTATCCAGCTTCTCATAAATTCATCTAGATCCATCCCTATTATTGCACCAAGTAAAACACGATTAACAAACCCCAGTTCACAGAGATTAAGATTACGAATGAGATCAGCAAATTCTTCATGGGGAATTTCATACCAAAAAATTTTCCCTACTTCTTTTCATCTTGAGATAAAGTGATGTTAAACTCTCTAGAAATAAGAAGTGGACAGCCAGACATGGCCAATCATTTGATTTGGTCTCAAGTAATATGTTTAGTATAATGATCTTTAGAAGCATAAACCATACAATATCGCCAAAATTTGTCGTAAAAAAGTGATTTGAAGTGTAATCATCTGACTCGACACCTTAATCACCTCTAGTGGCACCCAATTCTTCCATAATAGGACAATTCCACCCGAATACCCCATAGATGATTGCAAAACAAATTTTCAATTATGTACCAACAATTTTATTGTTTCTATGAGAAAAATTACTTGCATGGGTTTCCAACAGCATTGCCAAAAAAATCTTGTGGTCTTTGACCACATTCTGTGAGTTTGAGATTTAGTTGATTTAATGCATTAGAAATTTTAGGACAAAATAACAGCTCCTTTAGCCATATGAAAAAAAATGGGTGGAGAAGAAAGACACCCATACTACCCAACAACACCATTGAATAACAAGTTCTCGTAAAATCTACTGTTCCAATGGACGATAGTATGTGGAAGCAACAAACACAAATTCTTTTCTGAACCATGTATGGAATCCACCCAAATAATGATTGTCAAACAGCTCATATGTAGCCACAAATGGCATAGCTGTTTCTTGATAAAACAAAACCCAGAAACAGAAAACACACAATACAGCGACAAAGAATTCATGAGACAAGCAATAGTAATTCGCATTAGCACCGATTGTTCCCAGCATCGAGCATAATCCACATGAATTAAATAATAGAAAACATGAAAACCCGAGGAAATAAAAGAGCCCCTACACTCTTTCCACATTTTCTCATCAAACTCATCATTAGCATGTTGAATTAAATTGGCAAAGTACACCCATCCCCGTCGGCACGTCAACTTGCACTTGAATCACCATTCAATAAGCATCCGCATAACCAAATTGAGGATTAGGATTGATAATGTAATCCATGTTCTCATCTGCAATGCCACCAGACAACTCTATCGAAAGAGGGAGGGCAAAGGAGCATACTGGACCTTTGCACCTGTTGTATTGATTCTGGCTGCAAACTACCCATACTGATTGGCCCCGGGATACACTAACATCAACCTGAGGTTTGTCTTGCACTAAGATTTCATTTTTCGTTGCATATTTTCCTGTTGGATTCAATTTCTTATGCATTGCTGTTAAATAGCAATCTGGTGAAGACGTCTCGACTGGACCACCATCCAAGGGGCCAAGCCTATCACATCATTCTCCTAATGGCTTTTACTCACTGTTGGCAATTTAAATGCAAATGTGGTTTTAGTTTTAAATTGAGGAACACTTGAAGCAACTTGCCACGAGGTATCACAAGGAGTTGAAGTAAGTTGGCCCTCATCAGGAGCAATAAAAGGGGCATCCTAAGTGAGTTTACATGCCTTAGTAAAGTGACCAACCCTTCACAATCAAAACAAATAGTAGATAGACCTTCATACTGAAAGCGTTAGAAAGTGAGGCCTATCTGACCATTAAGCCAAATTTTGGATGAAAGCAGAGCCGAAAAATCAGCCCTCATATAAACACGTGCAAACGAGGACCATTCCGTGTCCCTGGTTCACCCATCAATCTGCATAGGTTAGCCAATTGTCGATGCAATCCACAACAGATTTACTGTATCCCAGTAAAGAAATGGGAGCTCCAGTAAATGCACCCAATTTGGGGCGGAAATGATCGCATAAGAGTTGGGGACAAACGTAGGAGTCCACTTATCCAACCCCAGAATTTGCCCACCAAAAGTCCAAGCCTCTCTATGCCAAATGAGATCCAAATATGCTATGTTGACAAAGTGAAAACATACAAAACCCTTACCCATCTTAAGAACTTTAAATCTTTGAATGTGTTCCCATCTAAGATATAATTCAAGGGAAAGCCAAAGGAAAGAAAACCTACCTCCATAAAGGTATCCCACCAAGTCAAATTTATGAAATTCAATCCGTTGCTCAATAGCCTTAACACAAATTTTAACCACAGTTCCATTTATTAATGATTTATCAATGAGAGCAACAAAAGAAACACCCAAATTCAGAAAACGAATGACAGTTCTATTCAACCAAACTGAGGCTTGATGAGCCGCTGCAGAATTATCATTCTAGGAAGAAAGAGCGGCCTTGAATGATTTCAGTTGGATGGAAACATTCAGATTATGGATTCCAGAATTTTGGACTTGTGAATTAAGATGCATGCCATTCCCAATCATCATATTCTTCACCTTCTGGGCAGTTGAGTACCGGGCAAGAGGAGCTGACTTGGCAGCGGCATTAAGACATACAGTTGCATGGCGTGTTGCTGGAGCAGTGAGACCAGCGTTCAATAAAAACTGGAACAGGGCATTTTCGGCCCTAATATCAGGAATAGAGAAGCCTTCAGCATTCACCACATTGGACTGAAACACGTACATTTTCTGCTCACGCACAACGTCGTTGTCAGGACTGTAATCCATCATCACATTATCTTGCTCTGGTTTAGACGATTCAGAATCAAAGGCAATTATTTTTCCTTTAGGATCAGAAACAGCATCAATAATTCCAGTTGCCACATTCGGTGCTTTTGCTGCTAATACCTTTCCAAAAGTTTTTTCGGATAGTTCCTCGTTCCGTACAGCCAGATTAGTAGGGCAGAACTGAACCGCCTGAGCAACTTTACTGTGGTGTATAACTGATGTGGCAATGGCAGCCACACGAGACTTCTTATGCTTCGAGTCCATCGCCGAAGCTAATTGAGCAATTTCACCAAAACCGTGAGCCGTCGAACGAGTGGAAGGTGAAGAGCAGGCACCAAGTATAGACGGACTACCCGCCCGCCATCGACGGGCCTTGGAAGAGGACTTCTTGAAACTCCCCGGCTTTGTGATGGAAGAGGGATGAGGACGAAGAGAAAGAATACCAAAAGAGCTCTCCTATTTAACTAATTTTGACCATAATTAACTTATTACAAATAATAATCTAATTAAATATGACTATTATAATTATAAACTCATAATCCATAATTAATTACATCTGCTTTTAAACAAACCAAGCCGAAGGGGGGCTACAAGTAGCCAGCATTTTCACGCTCATGGGTGACATATATCTCCAACAAAACGAAGCAATCAAACATTTCTAACCACCTTGCTCTCTCAACATTATTACATTTGCTTTTGAAGATGGCTGAGTTATTCAATTGTTCTAAGAAGTCTTTCCCCTCAAGTTCCATACTTTTATGTACTCGTTAAGTTATTCTATTAATTTAGAAGTTTGAGATCCTTTTGTGTTCATGAAAAGATCATTTCAATTGCTACTCTTATGATTATGAAACTACTTTATTTGAATGGGACACAACCAATTTAGATAGAAAATATTTTCAAAAAATTTGGTTTAAAGTGCCCCAAACACTTGGTCATCTATTAGCCAGTCAATTGCACGAACGTCACTTGACGGGTGAGTAGCACGTGTATGACATTTTTAGTTATAAAATAGATCCATGAACTATCTTTCTCATGTCAAAGCTTTTTGTTAATAAGAGTTAAATATATTGGAATTCTTATTATTAATAAAAGTCATACAATCACGTGATTTATAAAATGATAAATATGTTGAAGAATTATTCTAAATAATAACAACAAACTTTTAATAATGTTTAAAAGAGGGTTAATAATAATGCTTTATTGATATTGTTAAAAAAATAAAATAAATTCACAATCATAATAGAATCGTACTCTATGATGATGTCAAAAACCATTTAATTTTTACTATAATAAAATCCTTTAGAAGAGATATAAAAATAATTTTGTAATATTTATAATTATTATTATTGGTTGATACCCATTAGTAATGATAAGGACAATCACATAATTATATAGAATGACAATAATAATATGAATCTATTAGATTGATATTCTTATAATATTTAAATCATTTTTATTTTTCTTATAATTTTAATATAACCACTATGAAACTTCATATTTTGGTGGTATTATCCACCACTAATCTTGAAAATGCATCCAAACATAACTATAACAAAAATTATTAAAAACATTCTCTTTGTAAAAACATGAAATAAAAATAAACAACCAAATTGGTATATAAATTGTGGTTAAATTTGGATGAATTCCATGACAAGGGAGGCTTTCATTGTCATTTTAAGTTGTTTTGACACCATCAAAAAGTAGATGGTGTATTAGGATAGGGAATAGTAATACGGGATGGGAAAAGGAGTTTGAATAAGTGTTTTGTTTATGTTATAATCATTTATATGATAAAATATAAGCAAAATAATTAATTTAGAATGCCAATGATATTTTTAGTAATATATTAAATAATAATTATATTGTTAATAATTTAATACATTGTATATTATATGTGTATACATGACAATAATTTTAAATTAAATATTATATAATAAATATATTATTAGTATAATTAACAAATAGAATACTATTTATATGATATATTTCTTTTCTGTAAATTAAGTGACAAAAAATTCAAATGGTTTAACATATTTAAATTTGAAAAATAGGTTTGAGATTATTAATGTATTATATTTTAATATTTTGTTAATAAAAATTGATCATTTTTTACAAATGCTAATATCAAACTTAGAAAGCCAGTTTGAGAGTTGATTGAGAAAGGATAAAGCATAAGTTCAAAATTTGGTTACAGGAAAATACACAATGAGACAAAAAAACGAAAAGTGATTTTAATAAAATGGAGAGTTTATGTTTACATAGGTAATCAATCAAGTTTAAATTCAAAAATAAGGTTTCTTAAAGTATTGATAAAGTTTGACTTTCAAAATTAGCCAAGGAAGAAATAAAGAGAGAAAAAAAGAAAATACTAGAAGGTAGAATAAGTTTATTGTGTATTAGCTGAAATGTGATTTTAATAGAGGGAGATAAAACAATCATTTTGGTTTTTTGGATAGGCTATTAAAAAACTAGAAATTATTGGACAATATTAATAACTTCCAATGTATCAATCTATGAAAATTTTAGTTTTATTAAATGCATATGAATTAAGTTAAATACTTAAAACTTTTAGAGAAAATTAGTTATGTTGATGAGGGGATTGAGAACAATTGATTAAAGTGATGTACTATAGTTCCCTTGGTTATGAAAATGTAAAGGCATGGTTTGGGGTATAGAGCCATCCTAAGCAAGAAGACACTGTAATGGGCTTAACACTCGAGCCATATATAGATGAAAAAAGTAACTAAACAATGAGAAAAAAGAGAAAAAGTGTGGTGGAATATAGATAAAATCATCTATACTAATGAAAAAGAGAGCCTAACTACAGTCATTCTCCCCAAATGACAAGTAAAGAACAATGATTGAATATATAGAAAATATGTGTACCACACATGGGTAGATTGAGATTATAAGAAGAAGCATGTAAAGGGTCATTAAATTTGTTAATACTAACGATAAGAGGAATAAATCTATTTTTAAAAACAAACAAGCAAAGATACGATAAGTCAATTACTAAATATTTATCTTTTAGTAATTTAAACAATTGTTTAGATTTGTTAAGCTATCCATATTCCTTATTAACTTTTATAATTTTAAGTTTTTCATATTAAAATTTTCTTTGTTTCACCTTCAATATTTTGTTACGTTAAACGAGAGATTGATCTATTGTCATGAATATATATAAAAGATTTATAAACATAATTATATTAAATTAAGTATTAATTATTTTAGTATGTTGAAAACATATTTATCTATATTTCATAAATACAAAAATGACATGTTAAATAGAGCATCAAATCTAGATCGCTCATTTTATATATCTTTATCATATCTTTCTTAAATTCCTTCATCATCTTTTTATTGTTACTTATAAAAATAAAATTATCAACATATAATAAGACAATTAAAACATTTATACGTATTTTCTTGACATGGCTTACTATTGCTTTCTCAAATCCATTACATGTGATGTATTTGTCGATTTGACTGTACCACATCGTCGGTGCTTTTTTAAGACCACATAGCATTGTTTTTAGTTTGTAGACTTTGTCATCTCTCTCTTTAACTAAAAATCTTTCTAGCTAATTAAAATAAATTTCTTCTTCAAGATAGCCATTTAAAAATGTCAATTTGACATAAGCTGATACAATTATCTTTTGAGCTTCTAGAGCAATAATGATTTTGATTGTTTTTAGTCTTGCCATAAAACTAGATGTCTCATAATAAACATTAATAAGCTTCTAGTTGAAACCAATCTTTACCATCTTTCAAGTATTATTTTTAAAAATCATGTGGATTTCATTCTCCATGACTTTTACCTTATTCTTTTGCTTCTTAGATTCTTTAAAGCTTTATTGCTTTGATTAATGAGAAATTATAGGATTTATAAATTTGTTTTTATACTTCTTACCATCTTGAACTTGAATCTAATGTAATTGAATCTTTTCTGAAAATTAGACTAGAATTTGGGCTCAATCCTACACTAGAAGTAGACCTTGAACTTGATTCAATGTCTTACAGTGCCATGCTGCTCTCCCAAGTCAATTGCCAAAATTGTTAACTAATCTAATAAGATAATAATTGTCGTTTATCGATTTTGCTATACATTTTCTACTTCCCAATTCCAGAAACCCTTCTCATCAAACACAACAACTCTATTAATTTTCAACTTTTCTTCTCCAAATTATATGGTTACTACACATTTGTATTATCAGCATAGCCCTTAAATATGCAATACTTGCTTTTATCATCAAGTTTTGATCTTTGTTTGGATAATATGTGTGCATAACACACAGTACCAAACATTTTTGATGTGGTTGATCTTTGGTTGGACACCACTCCAAACCTTAGTTGGAATTTTATTTGGAAAAGCTATAGTCAAACTTTGGCTCTGAATATAAATTGTCACAAAGATAACTTTTGCCCAAAATGAGTTATGCATACCCTTGTCTTTGAGCATTGCTCTTGCATCTTAACAATTATGCAATTCTATCTCTTAGTAATGCCATTTTGTTGAGAAGTATATGACTCTAAATTCCATGTTCTTCATAAAAATGATCAAATTTTTTGAAGTAAATTCATCACATCAATCACTTCATAGAACCTTAAGTTATGACTATTTTTATTTTTAGCTATAGCCTTAAACATCTTAAATACATCAAAGATATTTGACTTTTTTAAGAAAATATACTCATATCATCAATGTATAATCATCAATGAAATTAAAAAATACCAATTTTGACATTGTGATGATGTTTACATCTTCCCACATTTATCCATATAAACTAGCTCTAGTGGTGCACATGCTTGCTTTGCTCCTCACATAGGAAAAAGGTTCGATGCTATCTACCTAAAGAACACTCCCAATATATAGGTAACTTTATGTTGATAAATGGCAGTCCCTTGACCATAACTTTAACCCTTAGTAGTATCAAAACTTTATAATTGAGAGTAAAATTAGCTACATCACTTCAAAAAACCAATTATGGAACATATCTTATTTGTAATTAGAAATATTTGGACCTATCCAAATTCATGTTTACTATAACATGACTTTATTTTTATTTATCAAATATCATGCAAACACAATATTCAAAGTCAAGATCATATCTGTTTTGAACTAATTGCCCCATGCTTATTGAATTTTATTTCAAATTAGGAACTAACAGCACATCACAGATAAATTTTGATCCCACTTTCATTTGCATTACAATTCTTCCTTTGCTTTTAGCTCGCACTAAAATGCTTACCTTGGTTTGACATATTCATGTTATGAAATATTTATTCCCATCGAATCGAAGAGGAATGTAACAGCAATAGCATCTCACGAGCCACAAATCTCGACCGTAATAGTTTTGCATGGTTGCACAATGACGAGGATCAAAGGCTAAGGAAGTCGATCGAATGCATGATTATTAAGGGGTGAGATGGTGAAGTGATAGATTAGAAGTTATGGTTTCCTTTTGATTCCGCAGACCATATTAACCAAAGTTTCGTAAAATCAACTAATGGTGAGGAGGCAAGGAGTGAGACAGTAGATTAAGTTTGTTGCATGTTTGAGGGAGATACAAAGCGGTGCTGGGAGATAGAGAAAAGAGATTGTTATCAGTCATGAATCTAATTTAAGTATTACAATCTATACATCGACATATCAAAAGTGTAAGAAAACTAAGACAAAATTTTCAACGTAATATAACAATTGAGCTAGTGATTAGGGTTTTTGTTTAACCATAAAATTGTTTGATCCATGATTGAAGCATTTATTAGGCCAACGAACTATTTAGCTAGAAGATCCTTTTATTTTAGTAGTGTATGAGGGACTTATTAGACAATCTGATGGCATGTATCGAATCTTGCAATTATTGATAAAACAATATTTGATTTTGATCAAATCAATTATATCATTTGATAGAGGGAGTATTTTCTTAATAAAAAAAGATCATACAATGAAAAACCATAATAAAAAAATCAAACCATATGTTTAGTTTAGAGGATTGCTTAAACCTTTGTAAGTAATTTGGTTTCAAGAAATTTTATTTTTTTCAAAATTCTTCTCAAAACTATCAAAGGGGGATTATTTCATTAGATGTTGTAATATAATAAGAATATCGTTCTAAAACAAATATAATAAAATGAGAATTTTGGTTAATAAATAAAGCTCTAAACAATGAAAATATTCTCTTTTTTACTTATCTTACAAAAGGGGAACCTCATCATTACAAGGCTACTCAACGTAAGTTGATTTTAGAATTAGACTTTTAACATGTGTTTAGAAAATTTTGCTTTCATAAATACACATAATTTGTGTTAAAAGACTAAAAACTATAGAGAAAAACAGTAATGTTTGATGATAAAATTAATGACAATCAACAAAGACAATCTACCTTAATCCCCATTTTGGTGAAAATATAAAAATCTAGTTTGGATGACAAAACCAACCCAAATAAAAAGACATTATAAACACATTATATTTTTGTGAAAGTAAAATGTTTCGCATAAAGTAAAAAAATATAAAAGTTGTATTCTTGCAGGAGGACATCTTCTGGTCTAGAAAATTGAAAATCTTTTCTATATATCAAGAAAAGAAGGGGGGAGGTAGTAAGCACAAGTTCACAGTGAAACAATACGAACTAAGTTCACCGCACAGCACAACACCGGCATAACTGCGAGTGCTGAGACGACTTCAAGACACGTAGCTGTCTTCCACCCTATTAAATATTTTTTTTAAACAATTCTCACTGAAAAATATTACCCAACTTATTACAACCAACCGATATATATCTTTTCAAACGGTAAGCGGATCCACGCCCTCATCTCTCATATCAAAGCTGTTCACAAATTTTCCCGCCACGATCTCTCGTCTGAATCAAATTACAATACGAATTCTCGCGAAACTCTGTTAGATAACCTTCAATCACAACGGCTATTTTCTTTCGCGCGTGCACCACTCCTCCGTCGCCTCCCGCCCTACCCGTCTTTATTAAAACCTCCTCAATGCGTGGAATTTTCTCCATTCCATTTCCTCTTTCCTAAATCCTTCCTTCTTGCGATCTCATCGATTCTCTTACGTCGTTGCTTGGTCATCGTCCTTCTCCGCCTTCCTGCATTGCTCTCGATCATGGAAGCTAGGGAGGAACCAAAGGTGCCGACTTGGCTGCCGAGGGTGGCCGGCGAACACGGGGCCCACGCCGTCTGGTACCTCACGAGCAAGCAGATCTTCTCCTCCGACGTCTGCAATCAGCAGAATCGATTCCTTATCGGCAAGCGCGCCATCTCCAAGCGTCTGTTGCCGGCCATGACAGAGGCCGAGAAGCAAGCCGCGAGCTTTCCTAACTATCCCGAGGCAGGGAGGAGGCAACGTCATCGGGATCATCTTGCCGGTGGCCAGAGGAGGCCGAGACTGGTTGGGCGAAACCACGGCGGACTCGAGGTGATGGTGTACGACAATAGGGGGTGGGGGTTGCCTCTGTTCCTGTCGAGGTGGGACGGCAGCGGCGCAGCAGTGCTTAAAGGACCCAACTACGGAGCTTTACGCCGCCACTCTTTCATGGAGATCGGTGACGAAGTCGACATTTGGGCTTTTCGCGACGAGGACGAAAAGCTCTGTTTTGCGATTGCGAACAGGACAGTGTCGAGCTTTTTGTCTCTGTAGATACGAAAGCAGAGCATTGTATTTCTGACTCTAAAGATGACTTGGGAGAAATTTTAAATGATATATTTAAATTTTCCATAAATAAATAAAAAAAAACATATTTATAAAATCTATAAAGATATAGTTATATAGAATTAAATAAAGAGAAAAGGATAACTTGTAAAGCTAAGAGATTTTTTAAAAAAATTATAAAATATTTTAGTTAATTTCAACTCTATTTGTAAAATTTTTATTGGGTAGAAATTAAATTATAGTTTTTGTTTTTTATTATCACATATTTAAAGTTTGTTGAAAAATTTTTTGAAGTTATTTGAATTGAACCTTTTTAAAATATAATTTTATCTAAAGTTTTAATTTGACTTTACTTAAATCATTACTTCTAATTTACTTTATCCCCTTGGCATTTAAAAAGGATAAATGACAAGAAATGGTAAAGAGAAGAAAAACTTAATTAGAAATTAACTGTTAGAAAATTAAGTATTAAAGAGACAAAATAGGTCATAATATTTTGCATTTGATGGAGAAGAGAAAATAGAATGGGTTAAGCTTTTTATAAAAGAGAAAGAGAAGAAATGACGGAGACTTCAAAATTTGTTTGAGAGAATTATGAAAAGTGGTTTTGAATTTTTTCGAAAATGTTAGAATCAAATTTGAATATAGCCATTGAAATGTTCTACACCTCTCATGTTGCACTTTGAGCATATTGTTAGGAGCCTAAATATTTAAAATGTAATTCTTTTAATATATTGAATTTCAAAGAGACAAAATTTCTTTTGTAATTTTATTCATTTTTTCATATATATATATATAATGCATGAATGTTATTGGTTATATATGTATGTGATTGAATGAATAAAATTACATATGTATGTGATTGAATGTTTATATATATATATATAAACATTCAATCACATACATATATAACCAATAACATTCATGCATTTTATAACATTATCATATGTAATTTACATATGTACCATATATCAACCAGACCACAAATATAGCTCTTAGCTATTTACATCATCATTTCAAATAGTTTCAAACATATAATTGGTGCAATATAGTGTAGCAATGTTTAAAATTTTACATATAATCTAACCAAATAATTTAATAAAGATTAAATTATAGTATTGAAATGAACCCAATTTTTCATCTAATGTCACACTGCTACACATCGACTTCTCCAAAATTAAGTACATGAGCCTATTCATTATTCAATTCACTCTTTATCTCTTACGATGCACCCCTATGCCAATCTCTTTCTAATATAAATAATACCTCAAAAAATATATTCATAACATGAACTTATTAGGTTAATCAAAGCTTGCAACATGAAGATGAGAACATATACTACTGAAATAAATGAGGGTAACGTAAAAATCCACAATAATCTCAAAACATCTCAACATATAGCAATACATAATAAATAAACTATCGTACAACATAAAACTCTTAAAATCAATAATAAAAAAAAATAAAATAAAATATAAATGTCCTTAAAAATACATTATATTATTAATTCATAAAAAATACTTTAGCCTCTCACTCATTGGGTTTTGAATTATTCTTTAAGAATCTTCAATTCAGTGAGTGTCAACATCTCATCCTATAATATAAGTAAAAAATAAAAATAACGTACTCAGTAAGCTAATCTCTAATCACATATAATAGAGTTGCATAAAAGAAAATAAAATAACTAAGAAATAAGATAAAATAATAAACAAAAAAAATGCGTGATAATTCATAAAAAGAGTACTACTATAACAAAATATATATTGCTATACATATACATCTAACTCATCAAAAGCATATAATATATTTAACTTATTTTTCTTTTATTTAGTATTCAATTTCATTTTTTTTCTCATATTCCTTTACATTTTATACATTCATTCTACCTTTGGCATGAACACTTTCATGACGCCTATCCCAACATATGAGAATTTAATATCATATCTTATAATCACAACTTTTAACATCAAACATGACATAACCTTACCATTGATTATCAAAACACTATGAAATGTAGTGTCTCTTCTCATCATCATTAGTCTCATCTCTTAAGGGAACGAGGTGCTCAGACATACTGAAGCCTTACCTCTGAGTACCTACGATATCATCACGTAGTCATCACCTCTAATAGAAAACATTTTGTGCTAACAAGGAAAAAGATTATTAACATGTTATACATGTATCATTGAATAATCACAATACCTAAAAATGAAGTATCTCATCATCATGAAGTCTTAATAGTAATGCTAACATTTTGAAGATCGAGAGATTGGAAGTATTGGAACCTTAGCTCTATGTACTCATGATATTATCATGTAGGTTCCTCCTCTTATAACCAACATTTGATGCAAATGAACAAATAAGACAACTCACATATTGAAATCTCATCTTTGAGTAATTATAATACCTAAGAGTGAAGTATCTTATCATCACTAAGTGTTTAAAAGGAAAAAAAGATTACTAACATACTAGATCCTCATTTTGTGTACCCATGACAACAAAAAGTTATCTCATTAAGTCTTAATTACAATGCTAACATTTTGCAATGATGAGGATCAAAGAGATCAAGTTGTAAGAACCCCATCTTTATGTACTTATGGCATCATCATGTAATTATCTCTTCTTATAACAAACATTTAGTGAAGACAAGAAAATGAGATAACTAATATGTTGGAATCCCATATCTAAGTATTATGAGACCTAAGAGTGATATCTCATCATCATAAAGTTGAGGTCTATGACATGTCATGGCATCATCTTTGAGTACCAGGACACCAGGAGTGATGTATATCATATTTATAAAGTTGTGAGATTAGATCATTTTTTCTTTGCCTATATTAACTTGTTATTTTTTACATTATTTTTCTCCATTGCACTTTCTCTCTCCTTCTCGATAACTCATTGATTTACCCTCCCTCGTTGCATTTCATCATCCTTCGTCTTTCCTTGTCGCCGTCGATCATGGATGCGAGAGAGATGTTAACAAACTTTAAGTGTTTGTTACATAATTTTAAGTGTTTTGTTAACATTTTTAGGTGTTTAAATATTTAAATAATTTTAAATTTTAAGTTAAGAATAAAAAAGGGGATTAGTTACTTTTGTTGCTTATAAAAAAGTGTAATTTTGAAGTTTTAATTAGAAATAAAAATGAGAGATTAGTTGTTTTCGTTGCTTATAAAAATGTGTAACGGTTGCATTGTTATTATGTGTGAATAAAATAAAAATTCATTGCTTTTGTCTTCCCACACTTCAAGATTTTTGCTACTATTTTCAAATTTCTCCCAAATACTCTCGAATGCAAGTTTGCTGTTTACAATTAGAGATTTATTTTATTACACTTTATTTCCATCAAAGTGGTATCAGAGCTTAAGAAGAAGAAGATCAAACACTGCAGCATCGAGGGGAGAAGAGCAGAAGCATTTTTTGAAAGGGGTTTTTTATTTAAAATGTTCAAAATTATGTAACAAATCTTTCCCAGATTGAAGAATGACAATTATGATAATTAGTGCATTCAATTTAAAGCCCCTTTATGGCTCGCAAGACCTTTAGGAGATTGTTATCGATGGCTTTGATGAATCAGTTGCTATTGAAGTGGAGAAGAAACTATTGAAAGAAGATAAAAAAAGATAAAAAATAATTGTTCTTAATATATCAAGACCTTGATGAAGCTACTTTTGAGAAAGTTACAGCAAGCAAAAAAGTTTGGAACAAACTCAACACCATTTTAAAAAGTGTTGAACATGTGAAGCGTGTACGTCTTCAAATACTTAGAAAAGATTTTAAGCAGTCAAAGATGAATGAAAATGAGACTATCTCAGATTATTTCTCATGCTTGATTGTTATAGTAAATTTGATGAAGAGAAATAGAGAACAAATTGACGATATACGTGTGATCAAAAAAGTTACTTTGTTCTTTCGCTCCTATATTTGAGCATATGGTAAAAAATATTGAAGAATCTAAAGGTATATGTAGATTATCTATTTAAGAGCTAAAGGATTCTTTACAAGTGCATGAGTAACGACTAAAGAAAAGGGCTAAAGTTGCATTATTAATCCAACATTAGAATCAAAACTGAATTTGAAAGAAGACAATATCTTGAAGAAAGAGAATTCAAATTCAAGAGGAAGAGGATGAGGTTCATATCGAGGACATGGAAGAGGTTGTTTTTAAAAGATCTCAATAGAAATTTAGTCAATCTTGCACTTAACATAGGCATGGAAGAAATAATACTTCTCGAGGTTAAGAATAAGGAAAAAATATTGAATATTATAATTTTCATAAGTTTGATCATTATGCTTCTAATTGTTGGCATAAGAATAACCGATCAAACTACATTGATACATCACAAGAAGAGTTAATATCTTTATTGGTTAAAAAAGAGGGTAATGAAAGAGAAGATGTATAGTTTCTTGACTCAGAAGCAAGCAATCATATGTGTGAAAAGAGGCATCTATTTGATATAATTGAAAATGTGCAAACAAGTATAAGTCTAGGGTACTCATCAAAGTTTAAAATTAATAGAAAAAATAACATAAAACTTTATAAAGAGAATGAGTTTCTAATTATTATTTTATATGTATATTTTATTCCTGATATGAAAAGTAATATTTTAAGTTTTGAGTAATTGATTGATAAAAGATATATTATATATATAGAGAATATTTATCTTCTTTTGAAAGATTCAAAAAGAATGAATATTACTAAAGTGAAGATGTCAACAAATCATATGTTTCCTCTTCAATTGAAGTCAACAAGTGGAGCTTATTATCTTAGACATCTTTCAAATTATTCTTTAAAATTGCATCTAAGGTATGGTCATCTTAACTTTTGAGGTTTAAATTTATTGATAAAAGAAACAATGGTTAAAAACTTTCTTTTATTAGATGATCCAAATCATATATAAAAAGCTTGTATACTTGGAAAATAATATTGTCTTCTATTTCAAAAAGATAATACTTGGAGAGCTAAAAGACCATTACATCTTATTCATACAGGTATTTTTGATCCATTACTTTCATATACACAAAGTGTTTCTTATTTTTGTATATTTGGTTACATATCATATGCATAGGTATCTAATGCATTAAGAAAGAAATTAGATGATAAAAGTGAAAAATATACATATTTATTAAGTATAGTGAGGAGTCAAAAGCCTACAAACTCTACAATTCTTTAACTAAAAAAGTGATTATTAATCACAATGTTGTATTTGTAGAAGAAGATACTTGAAAGTGAAAAGAAGAGAAGGATGATAAAATTATCACACTTGGGCAAGAAGAAGAAATTTAAAATCAACAAACACATGATTTGAATTCTCCAACAAGTTGTCCTTAAAATATAATTATTATATGAAAGATAGTACATCATATTGACTCAAGTAAAATAATAAAAATCTACAAGAGATACATGAGCAAACTACTGAGTTTTCTAATTTATTCAATTATTTTACTGATAATGAACCTATTTTTTATGAAATAGTGTAGGATATAAATTGACAAAAGATTATAAATGAAGAAATAACATCTAAAAAAAGAATAATATATGAGAGTTAGTTGATCTCCCTCCTCAAAAGAAATTCATACGAGTGAAATAGATTTACAAGGTTAAGCATAAAACAAATGAAATAGTGTATAGATACAAGGCAAGACTTGTGGCAAAAAGCTTTAAGCAAAAATATGGTATAGACTACAAAGAGGTATTTGCTCCAGTTGCTCGATTTTATATAATGAAGTTGATTTTAGCACTTGTAGTGCATCATTGATTGAAGGTATGCCAACTTGATGTTAAATCTGTATTTTTTAATGGAGTTTTAAAAGAAGAAGTATATTTGATCAACCTAAAGGTTACAAAATTATGAGTGATCCACATAAAAGTCTATCATTTGAAGAAAGTTTTATATGGATTAAACAAGAACCAAGAGCATAGAATACCAAGATTGATGGATATCTTCAACAACAAGGATTTCAAAAATGCATATTTTAGCATACACTTTATATTAAGACAACTAATAATCATATTCTTATAGTTTGTCTTTATATAGATTTTTATACAAAAATTCTTTTGAATTATTTCAAGAATCCAAAAGAATTATGCAGCATGAATTTGACATAACAGATAATTGTGAAATGTCATACTTCCTTAACTTAGAAGTGAAGCAAATGAAAAATGGAATCCAAATCTCTCGAAGAAGGTATAGTACTAAACTTCTCAAGAAGTTTAGAATAAAAGATTACAAATCAATGACAATACCACTTGATGTGAGAATGAAAATAAATATAAGAGAAGAAAAAGACAGACTCTACTTTGTTCAAAGATCTTGTTGGTAGTCTTCGTTATCTCACTATCACAAGACCTGATATTCTATATTCTGTTGGACTCATAAGTCGATATATGAAAAGTCCAAAGGGAACACATAGTGAAAAAAACTTAGATATATTAAGGGAACACTTGATTATGGTTTGTATTTTACTAACCAAAGTGAAACAGATTTATGTGGCTACTCTTACAGTGACTAGGGAGGTGATATAGATGAAAAAATAGAACTGGTTATTATTTCTTCTCAGGTTTATTATTATTTATGTGAAGATCAACTAAGCAATATGTCATTGCTCTTTCATCTTATGAAAAAAAGTATATTATAGCTTCATTAATAGTTTGTGAAAAAATTTAGTTGCAAAATTTACTAGAAGAGTCACATCATCAAAAAGAAGAACCAACAACTATCTTTATTGATAATATATCAGTCATTAAATTAGAAAAAAATCTAATTCAACATGGGAGAACCAAGCATATGGAGATAAGGTATATTTTTTTTGTGATTATGTCAACAAGAAGACTATAAGTCTGGTATATTTTAGTACTGAAGAACAAGTAGTTAATATTTTCACTAAATCACTTGGTGTGAAGATGTTTGAGGAATTATGAAATCAATTAGGATCAAAGGTAATGTTAGGGAACTTTAAGTATTTGTTACACATTTTAAGTGTTTTATTTGAATTTTTAGGTATTTAAATATTTTAAAAATTTTAAATTTTAAATTTGGAACAAATGGAAGATTACTTATTTTTGTTGCTTATAAAAATGTGTAGTTTTTAATTTTAAATTAAGAATAAAAAAGAAGGATTAGTTGCTTTTGTTGCTTATAAAAAGGTGTAACTATTGCATTGTTGTTATGTATGAATGAAATAAAATTCATCGCTTTTGTCTTCCCGAACTTTAGGGTTCCATTGTCATTGCAAATTTATCCCAAATACTCTCAAATGAAAGTTTGTTGTTTGAAATTCGAGATCTATTTTATT
This sequence comes from Vanilla planifolia, assembly GCA_023846275.1. Lineage (NCBI taxonomy): Eukaryota > Viridiplantae > Streptophyta > Magnoliopsida > Asparagales > Orchidaceae > Vanilla > Vanilla planifolia. The sequence goes on along the minus strand of CM043873.1, from coordinate 9,722,519 downwards.
TCACTTTATTTACATCAAGAAGAACCATAGGTGCCAGCTTGGGTAACAAGAGTCGATCATCTTATAAATTATACTCGATATAAGATTAATTTTTTTATTGATGTAAATCCATTGAAGCTGATTGAGTTATATAAAAAAAACTTTTCAAAGTTTGCTCCAATTAAATTAGACATCTAACTTTGATCAAATAAGCAACATAATCTCTATTATTGTCATTGATGTTTAAAGGAATCAATAGTTGTGATCATTGGTCAAGTGATTTCTTTATAAATTATTAAGTAATGAGGAAGGATTTTAGTAAAGGCACAGACTACCAATGCGATTTTGCTCCTTATGAACCTACTCTTGTTGTCGACGATGAAAGAAAGGAAGGGAGATCATTCAATTATTTTTTATGAACGTTGGGTGAAAGAAGATATGTGAGTTTAATCAAGACCACAAGATTATTGATGAGTAGGGGACAATAAGGGAACTGCTTTTCCTTGGGCATATGTTTCAAAATTAGTCTATGTTAGCAATTTCTGAGTGGATGTCGACTATTATTAAACAAGCTGAAGGATTAAATATTTGCACACACATAATTAATGCAAAATGTGTAATAGAACATTGGATAAGTATTATAACAATATATTATCACCATTTTTATTAAAGTGGAACTTCAATTTATAAGAAAGCTCATCAAATATTGATTCTTAAACAAAAGTGTCATGAATACTTAAAAATAAAATAAAATATGATACTTTCTCTTAAGTAACTCTATTTATTAAAATGTTTTTAAACCATTGTCGATGAACATGCGTCTTTCTGTTAATTATTTTAAAAAATAAATTTAAACAATTTTTTAGTCGAGTATATTTTCATATAATTTTTTTAATCAAAATATCTATAAATTTGATTAAATATGAATATCAAATAGTACGATGATAGAATATTGTACAAATTAAGATGTAGTATGAATAGTTATGTAAAAGCATTTATGAGTGCACAATATAATTTAGGTTTATTATATATGACGATTGATCAAAGTATATTTTGGGCACAAAAAAATTTTCATTAGACAAATATTATAACTCTCACTATTTTTTTGTTTTGTATAAAAGCTATATGTCTAATGAATAATATATAATGCCTAAATAACTATTACTATATTATACATATAAACCAAACAAATAAAAAAAGTCCACAAGCGTCATAAGAAGCACAATTGTAATTATGTGTTGCGAAGTGATTGTGTGGCTTATCACTAAAAGAACTAAGCCTTTATTTATAATATAAGACAATGAATTGTAAAAGACAATTTTTGAAAAGGACCACAACTAATACATAATGTCAAACTTAACACTTTGACTGTCAAAGTGGCCTTCTATGTAAAGTTTATTGGAAAAGATACTTGGAAATATTATTAGTTCTAATTTGAAAGCTTAAACACGGAAATTAATTTGTATTTATATAACTCAAGAGGCCAATATTTTCACAAAATTTATTCGAATAAATTGAAAACAATAATAATTGGCCTCCTCGGCCACTTCCATGGTGGGATGATGAGATAAGAGGGGAAGGGAAGGCTTGGAAATGGAACGATAAAGAGCTTTAAGAGAGAGAGGAGAATGGCGAGAGGGAGAGAAATAAAGCGATAAAGCTTCCGCTAACGAGGAAGAAGTCGTCGTTTTCCCTTATTTTATTTTTAATGTTCTCATGTGAGCTGTGAAAAAACCCCGCGCTGAACATCCCACAAGTAGGCGTCGAAACGACTCGCCTTTCTTTGGTTTCTCCGCCCTGGGCTGGTAGATTATTTAAACCTCCCCAGCCAAGGGTTTTTCTCCATTGCACATTATCTCTCCTTCCCGATAACTCATTGCACTATCGTCCTCCTTCTCCACCTTTCCTCGTCGCCATCGATCATGGATGCAAGAGAGGAACAAAAGGTGCCGACTTGGGTAACGAGGGTCGCCGGCGAGCACGGGGCGCAGGCCATCTGGTACCTCATGAACAAGCAGATCTCCTCCTCCGACGTCTGCAACCAACAGAATCGCTTCCTCATCGGCAAGCGCATCATCTCCCAGCGTCTGTTGCCCGCCATGTCCGATGTGGAGAAGCAAGCTGCCAGCTTTCTGAACCATCCCGAGCTGGGAAGGAGGCGACGTCTTCTGGATCGTCTACCTGGCGGAGAAAGGAGGCGGAGACTGGTCGGGAGAAACCACGGGGGACTCAACGTGATGGTGTACGGGCAAAGGGGCTGGGGGTGTCCTCTCTACCTCGCAAGGTGGGACGGCAGCGGTGCGGCGGTGCTCAAAGGACCCAATTACAAAGCTTTCCGCCGGCACTGTTTCATGAAGGCAGAGGACGAATTGGAGATTTGGGCTTTTCGTGACGAGGACCAAAAGCTCTGTTTTGTCTTTGGTAACATGACAGTGTCGAGGTTTATCTCTCTTTAGATGAGAAAGCAGAGCAGATTATTTCTGGTTTAAAAGATGATTGGGTTTTAGGACTTTGGGTGTTTGTTCTATTTGTTTTGTTCTATTAGTTCTATCAAATCTGTCATGTTAAAAATAGCAATATGCTATCGTTCTCATTCTTATGTAATCAAATTCTTCCAATAAAGATAAATAGTCATCTTTCTTAAACTACTTCACTCCAATCCTGTCGAATTTATTTTTCATTAGGTGATAATTGTCTTTTTTTAATTTATAATTATTTATTTTCTTAAATTAAGCATTACGTTTAATACTTTTCATAAAACGTATAAATGATGGATTTCATGGAGATCTAAAGCCATAATCCTCTTAAATTTATTTCTATTTATTTTTTTAATTAAATAAAATATTCATATATTTTTATTAAATTTTTTTTTATTGATACACAAAGAAATATTTAATAAAAATTATATTAATGCAATAATTAAGTGCAAAAATTTTAAAATTATTCAAGTTAGTTTGAATTTTATTTTCTGCTTTTTATGGAGTTGAAATTAAATTATTAATTTTATTTTTATTAAAAATTTCTTTATCTAATAATGAAGAGAATTAAGTTCAAAATAACTTAAATATTTTAAAAAAAATTACACTTTATTATTTTGTATTAAAATTTAGGTTTGTTCTTTCTTCCTTGGTAAGGGAAGAATTGCAGGCGAATTCAAACAGATTGTTTTTTCTTTTAATAATGGCTGATGTTTGATAGCTACGGTTGATTTCACCGGCGCGCAAGTGACGGCGCTCGTGCATCCGAATTGTGTGGTCGGTTGTCTTTTAGGCTTTTGTGGGCTTAAGCGTGTCCGAGACGATGCATCAATCTTGACCGTACGAGCATAGTTATCTTGATTTAAACATGATTGGGTTTTATTACTTTGGGGACACTTGGAGGAATATTCAGTCGCTTGATGCTTGATGCTTGATTTATGCGCTCAACTGATCAAACGAGAACACGTTGTATAACTCGGGAAGATGGGCTATCAGTCGGCCAATTGAGACCTGCGGCACCGACTGGGTGAAATATATAAAACACAGCCCAGATCTATCATGTATTTTCTCCATTGCAAATTGCCACTCCTAAATCTCTCCTTCCTGACATCATTAAGTCTGCTTTTAAAAAGTCTATTGCTTCAAGTTATATACTTTTATGGAACCATTAAAATTTTCTGTTAATTTAGATCTTCCATGTTCTTTTGTGTTCTTGGAAGACTCCTTTCAACTGCATCTCCTATTATTATGGAATAAAGTAGCATAGGAGAAAATTAAAGAAGGAATAAAAAGATATTATAAAGTAAAAAAAGTTTTATTATATATTGGCTTAAATGATATATTGATAAAAGAAGAATTTTTAGAAATTATTGAAGAATTAACATAGATATTAATTATTAAATAATTTACAATTTGAAATTATTATTTTTACATATGTAAAAAAACTCTTTGCTTTCTCTTTCTCTTTCTTGTTGCCCTTATTTCTCCTATTTCTTGACCCAATACTTGGTTTCCTTCAGTAATGTCTCGTGGAGGAATTGCCTGGTGAATTCAAGAGAGGAAAGAGGAAAATCACGAGAAAAGCATGTCAAGCAAAATTTTGATGACCTAATTAAATGAAAATTTCATTCGATCAACCAGGTGGATCAAAGAGACAAAACAGAAATGAGGGATCCGATGATCTTTAACGAAGATGGTGAGTCTAATTTTTGAATTTGTTGCTTTGTACGAGTATTACAAACATCTTAAGCATTTGAGCTTCTTCAATGTTTGGAATATCAAAGATTAATTTTAACCCTAATTAAGCCGCATCATGCGATGGATCTTGAGTTCTTGTGAGATTCAAATATCAATTGTCTTGCTCGTGAGTCCATTTGATATAAATGATGTGTTAAGTAAGGTAGAGAAGAAGAAATACTTGAAATTTATTTGGTCGATTCTCATCGTTTGTGTATGTATAGTAAACATTGTTGTTGCCATTGAAAAGAGAGATAGAAATTTTTTTTTTAAAATTATATTATTAAGAAATAAGAAAAAGAAGATGTACTCAAACACATTTATTGTAAATTGTAGTAGTAAGAAGAGATAAATTATGTACTCTTTAATTTTCATGTTATGAATTTTTAATTTTATTTAGTTATATCATAAATAAATTATAATAATCATAATGTAAAGATTTGAAATAAAAATATGAAATAAATTATTAAATTATTATGAGGTTTATATAGACTTTTATAGAGAAAATCCATGATAGTTAGTTGAGAGCCACAACATTAAGAAAAGAAAGAATAAATATTGAAGTAGTCCCCGAATGTTCAGGTAGATAAACTTAATTAAATTATAATGTAAATAGTAATTTTTTTATATAATTTCTTTATTAAGATTTTTTATATGAATTATCATTCTTTTATGTTCTATATATTAAAAATTTAATATGGATAGCATAAAATGACATTTGTAAATATTTATATTCATTTATGATTAATATTGTATAATAATTCATACATTATTATATGCCTATAATAAAGGGATAAATTAAACTACATGTATATGTATATGTGTTCCTAATTGAGAATGATTGATTTATAGATGTAATTCTCTATATTGAATGTTAAAGTAAAAAAAAGAGAATAAAAAAATTTTGATTTTTAGTTTAATATCATATGAAAAATAAACAACGCTGAAAAATATGTTTCTCTTGTAGTCTTATCCCATAATTGAGAATGATTGATACAATATTAGTGTTATAGGTTTTTTTGTGGTGATAAAATTTTATAGCGATATTATGTTTTAGTAACGATATATCTAATTGATATAAATTATCATTGATTTATAGTTGATAAAACAATTATATATATATATAAAAATTGATAACTTTTAGAGGAGATTTTGTATATTTGTTTTCTAAAATCCGAAACTCCTATGAGTAAAAAATTTTAATTATTAGAAGATTAAGAGATAGTTTATCATCATTCTTAACTTAGGTAAGTATTTTATGTCATCTCAACACTTTAATTTAATTTATTTCTTAAATATTCTCAATTAGAGAGGAATTAAGAATAAATAGACAGATGATATGTGACATCACAACTCAATATATTTTTGAATTTTGGATTATCAAGAATTATATTTTATATATAAAATATGCATTGAGAGTATATGATAGTATAATTAGGCAAGTTATTACATCTAGTGTATTTGAAAGATTATTACCAATAGATAGAATGAGCTAACTACTACTAACTTAGTGGTCTAAATAATACAAAATATAAATATGTAAAAAATACAAAAATAGCTTGGGTTATACCACATAAAAGTCTTGATTTAACAAAATTATTTATACTTATAATATTATTATACATATATGAGCTTTGCATGTTCATTTTATATTTTTTTCTCTTTTCTATTTAATTTGTATTCTTATCATTCATTGTTATTTTTTATATTAACAAGTTACTTTCTCAAGCTTATGGGAATAACTATATCTTCTTGCATGAATAATTCACTTTTTGTCTCATGAGAATTCACACATTCCTCACATAAATAATACTTATAAATTTGATTGATTATGACAATGATATAATATTGTGATAGAAAATCGTTCTATACGATCGATTAGCGTAGAAATTGGGATGAAATATGAATATTTATAAAAACACATTTATTATCGTACAATATAATCTAGCTTAATCATATAGGACGGCTAGTAGGAGTGCTGTTAGGGGAGAGAAATATTTTGGTTAAACAAATACTATAACTCTCACCAGTTTTGGTTACATACAAATACAAGTTTCACCAAAGCCAATCAATACTAATTTTGAAGTGAAAATAGTATAAATTAAGTTAATAATATTTTTTAATAATTTTCACACTTCATTTATGATTGATTATTATCCAAATTTTATCAATGTTATATCATTAAATTTGTAATTTATTATTTAAATCTTATATCTTTCTTTTATGACTTATAACTCTTTTTGAATCATTGTTATTAATTTTTATATTTTAATTTAATAGTTAAAATTTAATAACAACTAATGGAATTTCAAAATAATAAATTTGCTTTATTTTGAACTTTTTTATAATTATTTCTCCTCCTTATAAAGTTGGTATTCTTACATGACATCTTTTAATCTAGAAAGTGGACAATCTCTGCTAAAGTACTTACAAATATTGTTGCCAAAGTGTCTTTAAAATGTACATGGATAGGTTAAATAGAAGTTTCCATCCTTTTATACTTGCAAATATTGGCGCGAGTCGCTGTTAACTTTGCTTTGTATTTTTTAATCAATATGTCTCAATTTAGTTTTATCTTGTATATCCATTTGACTTTAATTACTCCATGGTTATTCAATCGATCTATCCTCTCCCAAGTATTATTTTTATTAATCATGTGTATTTCATCTTCCATGGCTTTTATCTGATTCTTTTGATTCTTAACTTCTTCAAAGCTTTGTGGTTTCAGATAAACAGAAATTATATGACTCATAATTTTTAGTTATAATTCTTATCATCTTAGAGTTAATTGTAATGTAGTTGACTCAAAGTTATACTAAGAGTAGATTATGAACTTGATTCAAAGTGTCCCAAAGTATATTTTTTTTAAACATACTCATATCATCATTTTATAATCATCTATGAAAATTATAAATTATCAATTTTGACTCTGTGATGATGTTTGCATATTCCCATATATATATCAGTATGAACTAACTCCAGTGATACACATGCTTGCTTTGCTCCTTGAGTATGAAAAGATGCTGGATGTTATTTTGCCCAAAAAACACTCTCTACATATGTCTAATCTTATGTTAATAAATGGTAGTCCCTTGATCATATCTTTAATCCTTAGTAGCATCAAAACTTTATAACTAAAATTTCTAAAGCTTTTATACTATAAGTCAGAGTTGTCAAATACTTCACTTCACAATGCAATTATGGAGCACAACTAATTCACAATTGAAAATTTTTGGGCCTATTTATTGTCATCTTTGCTAGAACAAATTTTTATTTTTTTGATCAAATATCATGCAAATATCATCTTCAAAGAAAATTGCATACTTATTTTGTACTAATTCAATATGCTCAATAGATTTTTTTTTAAATTAAGAACTAATAACACCTCATAGATAAGCTTTGATCCCATTTTTGTTTGCATTATAATGCTTCTTTTGCCTTCAGCTTGCATTAAAATGCTAACCTTTGTCTCACATATCCATGTTGTGAAATATTTTTTTCATTACTAGTCATATGATTTGTGCAGGTCTTATCCAGCTTTTAGATATCATGCTCCACTTTGTTTTGTAGTATTAGAAAATGTTTTCAAGATTATCTTTTTCTTCTATAAAATTTTTCTATTACCATCTTAACATGTACAATTTCTTTCAATATGATCATACTTCTTGCATTTATTGCATTATTTTTTTTAGCATCTAGATATAATATTGTTTCACTTTTTGCATATGTGATACCATAGATTTGAATTACTCAAGCTTGATTATCTAATGCTATCTGATTGCTTTTGTGCATCTTGTCTTAAGTAATCTTTTATTTAATTATTTTGTCAGCTCTCATCAAGTTCTGAGATCTAAAACCCATCTTGCATTAGAAAGCATATTCAATTGAATTTCTCTCATGTTGTAATTTTCTCTCCTCATGTGACTCTAAGAAACTAATTAATTGTAGAATCAAAAGTGTTGAAAAATCTTTTGATTCTTTTATTGTAGCAACATTATATTCATACTTTTAGGATGGTTAATTATTATTTTTCGAACTACCTTTCGATCAAAGATACCTTCATCCTAGGTCTACATTTGCTTAATGATCTCAATAATCTTTGAGAGATACTCAATTATTTTATCCAACTTTTTCAATTAAAATTTTCTTTGTAAGGCCTATAACTTCACTATAATCACCTTTGAAAATCCATAACATTCCTTTTGTAATATATCACATGCTTCCTTTGATTTAGTTTCATTAATAATTTGAGAGAATAAACTCTCTACGATGCCTCATTGAATTAGAAACAATGCTCTAATATCTTTCATTTGATCATTTGCCAAAGCTTTCTAGGAATGGCAACCATGAAGTAATATATTGAGAAGTTAGATTAGAGTACATGGTTTGCTCTATGACAAGTCATGATGCGAGAAATTTTGGTATAAGTTAGATCTAAATGATGCCCTTTTGAGAATGAAGAAGATATTGTCAACCTTAATAGAAGAGGAGAAAAAGAGAAAAAATCGAAAAGAAAAAACCCATATCTAGTTATATTTGTTGAATAAGATTCTGTAAGATTTCCTGAAGAAAGAGAGGGTTGTGACTCTCTTGCTTATATTGGAGACTCTTCGTATGATAGAGTTTACTAAAAAAACAAATTCTGAAGCAGCATTTGTATACATACCATCTCATTGAAGGTAAAGATATCAAGTCTTATTTGCATGAGTTCAAGAGAATTGGTATAGATCTATAGATGCTTAAAATTAAATATGATGATGAAGACCTTGCTCTATTTTTATTATTTTCTTTGTCTATTTCTTACACCAATCTGAGGGATTCAATTATTTATAGTAGAGATTGAATTTCGCTTGAGGATGTTTCACAAGCCTTGTTATCAAAAATAATGCTTAACAAAGATTTGCCAACTTCTGAATCACAAAGAGTATGTTTGATTGTTAGAGCATAATCGAAGCAAAGATATTTTTCTATTACAAAGCAAAAAGGAAGTACATAGTCTAAACATATAAATTTGATTTGTAACTACTAAAAGAAGAAGAGTCACATAAAAGCAGACTACATTAAGCTGAAGAAAAAAGAAGAATTTGAGAAAGGTGATCGTAATCTGAGAAATTAGGAGAAACCATTATAATTAGTGAGAAAAAATGTATTGAAGACATCATGATTGTACTAGATTTAGGAATTTTCTTAAGTTCACAATAGATTATGAATTCAGCTTCCTTTTTCATATGACACCAAATAGGGATTAGTTTGTCAGCTATGAGCCTGCTGTAACTAGAGTTATGCTTATGACAATGACGCATCATATAAGGTTGCTGGTATTAAAACTGTCAGGATCAAGATGTATGTATGATTGATCTGTTTACAAATTTAATGAGGTCAGACACATTCAAAACCTAAAGAGAAATCTTATTTTTCTTAGTACACTTGATAGTAAAGGTTACTGATACATCGGAGAAGGTGAAGCTATAAGAGGTTTTCATGGTTCCCTAGTGATAATAAAAAAAAGAATGTCAATAATAGATTATACACTTTTGAAAGATCTAATGTGACAGGAAAAGTAATAATAACATCTATTTTAGATTCTAACATTATAAGGCTATACCATATATGATTGGGACACACGAGTGAGAGAAGTCTAATTGAACTAAATAAAAGATATATCTTATCCAAAAATATGACAAGAAAATTAGAGTTTTGTAAGCAGTATAATATTGGTAAATGTAGAAGAGCAGCTTTCAGTCTTGAACAACATAGAACTATATGGACCTTAGATTATGTTTATTCACATTAATGTGATCCTTCTCAACAATTATCTAAGGTCGATATCAGATACATGTTGACTTTCATTGATGATTACTTTAAGAAGGTATAGGCATTTTTTTGAAAGAAAAAGCTAATTGTTTTCAGTATTTTTTTCAATGGAAGACACATATTGAGAAGCAAATAAGAAATATCATAAAGACATGAGTTTGAGTATTGAGCCTTTTACTTATTCAAAGATGATTACTTGTTAAAACTCAAGTGATTGGTTATTGGCCATGTAGGAAGAGATCGAGTCCTTATATAAGAACAAAACTTGAGATTTGAAATAACTTCCAACTTGTAAGAAAGCCATTAAATACAAGTGGGTGCTTACGAAAAAGTTTAGTATTCTAAGCGTTGAGGAAGAATGGTTCACGACCAAGATTATAGCCAAGGGATATAGCCAGATTAAAGGTATTAATTTTACTAATGTCTTTGCACCTCTAGTAAAGCACACATCTATTAGAATTTTTTTTGTTTGGTTGCTGTGAATGATTTAGAGTTAGAGCAACAAGATGTCAAGATTACGTTCTTATATAGAAATTTGAAAGAAAAGATATACATAGAGCAACCTAAAAGTCTTATTTGTGAAGATAAAAAAAGACTATGTGTACAGATTAAGTCTCTATATAAGTTGGAATAGTCTCGTTGACAGTGGTACAAAAGGTCTGATTCTTTCATACTATCTCATCTGTTTTATATTAGCAATTTTGATAGTTGTGTATACTTGAAGAAACTTATAGATGGATCTTTCCTGCATCTATTGCTCTATGTGCATGACATGGTTATTATAGCAAAGAGTAAGACTCATGTGGAGAACTTAAAAGGACTTCTCAAATAAGAGTTTGGCATGAAAGATTTTAGAGTAGCAAAGAAAATACTTGGGATGGAGATCACGAGAGTTAGAAAGGAAAAGATGCTTCTTTTTCATCAAAGCGATTATATTAGGAAGGTGCTTCTTAGATTCAGGATAAAAAAAACTAGACAAATTTTTATACCTTTAGCCTTATTTAAAGTTGTCTCAAAATCTGTGTCCAGAAGATAAAGGAAAAGATTTACTGTGATTTGATCCGATTTTATAACAAAAAATTGATTATTAAATCATAACTCTATAATACTTTTTTTATGATCAAGTTATATTTTTAGCAATTTTCTTATTTTATATGCAATGAATTATTATATAAGATTATTCACAGTTCAAATTAACTTAAATAGTTTTATAATTCGTAGATTTAATTATTTTGTATTAAAAAATTATGTTTACTTGCTCTTCTTTTTTCCAACAACCAGAAAAAAAAGATCATTTTGATGTAAAAAATAAATATATTTTTTAATTTTTAAAAATTAAATAAAGATGAATAAAATGAAACGTGAGATGAAATTGTTTGCAAATAAATATATGATTTTTTTTTTTTTTCTTGGCAATAATAGCTACGCGAGCGTTGGAATGTTCGCTGGCGTGGTACATAACTATGTGTGACTTTTCACTATCGCCACGTATGATTTACTACCTATAGCCATTGACTCAACGGGGTCAAACAGGCTATGGGAGCCGAGATCGTACGGTCAGGATTAAAGCATCAACTAGGATTCTTTTAAGCTCACAAATGCCAAGAGACACCAGAACACGCCGTTGGCAACCCAGGCGCCTGCGATGTTATTTAATCCCATTATAGACGTAAGCATCTGAACGTGAGATTATAATTTAATCACATCTCAATTGTCCACCTCATCGGAAGTTTTGCATGCCACTTTTTTAGAGCCATTATTTTACTTTTAAATCAACAAAAAACTTTGCAATTAAAATAAAATAAAATAAAATAAATAAAAATATTAATGTATATATATATTTCTTCTATATGCAATTAAATATAAACACGATTATGTTTGTGCAATAAAATATGGAATATTACTTGCAATGGTTAAGGCAACCTTGAAAGACACCAACAAACAGTCCTTACATCAATCAATTCATTGATAGTTTTTTTAGGTGTTTTAGTTTAATATAAACAAAGTAGAGCACGGTGTTTATATAAACTATTAAGACTATCACCCAAGTTATTAGCTCATCACCATCGATCATGGATGCGAGAAGGGAACCAAAGGTACCGATTTGGGTGACGAAAGCTGCTAGCGAGCAAGTGTGGTATCTCATGAACAAGCATATCTTCTCCTCCGATGCCTACAACCAGCAGAATCACCTCCTCACGGAAAGCTCATCATTTCTGAGCACCTTTTGTCAGCCTCATGGAGATAAAGTAAAAAAAAAATAGATCTCGAATTACAAATAACAAACTTGCTTTCGAGAGTATTTAGAAGAAATTAGAAAATGGTAGCGGAAACCTTAAGCTGTCGGAAGACAAAAAATGTTGAAATTTTATTTCATTCATGCAAAATAACAAAGTAACAATTACATCATTTTACAAGCAAAATAATCTCAAAAATATTTGCTTCTAATTCAAAAATTTGTTCCTAATCTAAATAATAAAGATCAACTTAAAAATTTAAAATTATTTAAATATCTAAAAATGCTAACAAATATTTAAAATACTAATAAATACTTAAATATGCTAACTAACACTTAAAAATGCTAACAAATACTTAAAATTTGCTAACATTACTCCCCCTAAAACTTGAAGTATCTTCAAGCCTATATGATTTTGTAATTCTTCAAACTTTTTTACTCCAAATGATTTAGTGAAAATATCAGTCACTTATTCTTCAGTACTGTAATATATGAGACTTATAGTTTCCTTTTTGACATGATCACGAAGAAAATGATACATTGTCTCGATATACTTGCTTCTCCCATGTTGAACTAGATTTTTTGCTAATTTGATGGTTAACATTTCGTCAATAAAGATAGTTGTTGGTTCTTTTTGTTGATAATGTAACTCATACAGTAAATTTTGCAACCAAATTATTTCTCAAACTATTGATAAAGTTGTAATATACTCTGCTTCACAAGATAAAAGACCAATGACATCTTGTTTAGTTGATATCCACATAAATGCTGATAAACCTAAGAAGAAATAATAACCAGTTGTACTCTTTCTTTCATCTATATCACCTCCTCAATTACTGTCAAAGTAGTCACATAAATTTGTTCCACTTTGATTAGTAAAATACAAATCATAATCAAGTATTCTTTTAATATACATTAGTATTCTTTTTGAAATCATCCAATGTGTTTCTTTTGGAATTTTCATATATCAACTAATGAGTCCAACAGAATATATAATATTATGCCTTATGATAATGAGGTAATGAAGACTACTAATAAGACTTTTGAACAAAGTAGAGTCAATGTCTTTTCCTTTTCCTTCTCTACTTATTTTTATTCTCACATCAAGTGATGTTACCATTGATTTGTAATCTTCCATTCTAAACTTCTTTAGAAGTTTGATAGCATACATTCTTTGAAAGATTTAGGTTCCATTTGTCATTTTCTTCTCTTTCAAGCCAAGGAAGTATGATATTTCACCATTATCTGTCACGTCAAATTTATGTTACATAATTTTTTTGAATTCTTGAAACAATTTAAAAGAATTATCTATATAAAGTACATCATCTATATAAATACAAACTATAAGAATATCAATTCTAGTTTTCTTAATTTAAAATGCATGCTCAAATAAAAATTTTTAGAGTCCTTGTTGTTGAAGATATCTATCAATCTTGGTATTCCATGCTCTTGGTGCTTGCTTCAATTCATATAAAGTCATCTTCAAATGATTGACTTTATGTGGATCCCTCATTGTTTTGTAACCATCAGGTTGATTAACATATATTTCTTTTAAAACTATATTCAAAAATATAAAATTAATATCAAGTAGGCATATCTTTCATTTATGATAGGCTATAAGTGCTAAAATCAACTTCATTGTATCAAATTGAGCAATTGGAGCAAATACCTTATTGTAGTCTATACCATATCTTGCTTAAAGTCTTTTACCACAAGTCTTGTCTTATATCTATCCACTATTCTATCTACTTTATGCTTGATCTTATATATCCATTTCACTCCTATGAATTTCTTTTGAGGAGAGAGATCAACCAACTCCCATGTATTATTCTTTTCTATAGATGTTATTTCTTCATCCATAGCCTTTTGCCAATTTATATCTTATATTGCGTCACCAAAAAAAATGGGTTCATTATCAACAAAATAATAGAATAAGATAGAATACTCAGAAATTTGCTCATATATCATTTGTAGACTTTTTATCTTTCTGTTTGAGTTAATAGGATGTGCTATCTTTTACATAATAATAGTTCATGAGGGAGAGTTTGTTAGAGAATTCAAATTATATGTTTGTTGATTTTGAATTTCTTCTTCTTGTCCAAGTGTAATAGTTTTATCATCCTTCTCTTTCTTTCACTTTAAGTATCTTCTTCTACAAACACAACATCATGATTAATAATAACTTTTTTGGTTAAAAGATTATAGAGTTTATAGGCTTTTGACTCCTCACTATGCCTAATAAATATATATTTTTCATCTTTATCATCTAATTTCTTTTTTAATGCGTTAAGTACCTGTGCATATGTAATACAACCAAATATACAAAAATGAGAAATACTTGATTTATATGCACTCCAAGCTTCCTGTTGAGTCATATAACACATAGCCTTAGTAGGACAATGATTCAAAAAATAAGTTGAACATGCAACAGCTTTTACCAAAAGTTCTTTTGGCACATTCCTCTCTTTCATCATTGTCTTTTTCATATCAAGGATCGTACGATTTCTTCGCTCATCCACTCCATTTTGTTGTGGAGTATACCTTCTTTCTTACATAATTGAATAAATTCATTTGATATATACTCAACACCTATATAAGATCTAAGGCTCTAAATGAATAGCTCGCTCTCCTTTTCGGCCTTATATTTGAACTCTTTAAGTATAAAGATAACAATAGATTTCTTCTTAATAAAATATGTTCATATTTTTTTATTAAAATCATCTATGAAAGTAATAAAATACTTATTACCTCCATTAGATAATGGTACCAATGGATCACAAATATTGTATGAATAAGCTGTAATGGTCTTTTAGCTCTCCATTTTAAAATGGTAGATAATGTTGCTTTTCAAGCATACAAGCTTCACATATATGATTTGGATCATCCAATAAAGAAAGGTCTTTCACCATTTCTTCCTTTACCAATAACTTCAAACCTCCAAAGTTAAGGTGATCATACTTTAGATGTTATTTCAAAGAATTATTTTAATGATGCCAAGGATAACAAAGTTTACTTGTTGACTTTAATTAAAGAGAAAAAATACGATTTGTCAATATCTTCACTTTAGTGATATTCCTTCCTTTTTAATCTTGTAAAAGAAGATAATCATTCTCCATATATATAATATATCATTTCTCAATCAATTGCCAAAGGCTAAGAATATTACTTTTCATATCAAGAATAAAATATGCATCTAAAATAATAATTAGAAACACATTCTCTTTGTAAAATATTATGTTACCTTTACCTTCAACTATTAGCTTTGATGAGTCTCCAAGAATCACACTTGCTTTCACATTTTCAATTATATCAAATATATGATTTTTTTTTACACATATGGTTGCTTGTTCCTAAGTCAAGAAATCATACATCTTCTTTTTTATTATCCTTTTTTGGCTAATAATAATATTGTCTATTTTTATGATGTTTCAATATAGTTTGATTGGTTATTCTTATGCTAACAATCAGAAGCATAATAACCAAATTTATGATAATTATAACATTTAACATTTCTTTCGTGTCTGGACCTCGAGAAGCACTATTTCTTTCATGCCCGTGTTAAGTGTAAAATTGATTAATTTTCTGTTGAGATTTGTTTTGGAAACGACCTCTTCTATGTCCATGATATAAACCTCATCCTCTTCCCCTTGAATTTTAATTCTCTTTCTTTAATATATTATCTTCTTTCAAATTTAGTTTTGATTCTAATGCTTGATCAATTGGTGCAACTTCAGACTTTTTATTTTGTCACTGTTTATGCATTTGTAAGGAACTCATTAGATTTTTAATAGATAATCTACCTATAACTTTAGACTCTTCAATTATTATTACCACATGCTCAAACATAAGGGTTCAATAATGAAGTATCCTTTCGATCACATTTACATCATCAATTTCTTCTCCATTTCTCTTCATCAAGTTCACAATAGCAATTAAACGTGAGACATAATTAGAGATAATCTCATTTTTATTCATCTTTGACTGCTCAAAATCACCTCTAAGGATTTGAAGACATACACGCTTCACACATTAAACACTTTTGAAGATTGTGTTGAGTTTATTCCAAGCTTCTCTGCTTGTAGTCGCTTCTACAACTTTCTCAAAAGTGACTTCATTAATCCCTTGATATATAAAGAAATAATTCCATTTTATCTTTTTTTTTTATTTTCTTTAAACAATTTATTATCTGCTTCACTAGCATTTGATTCTTCAAAACCATTGATAACAATCTCTCAAAAGTCTTTCAAGCCAAGAAGGGCTTTAAATTAAATGCACCAATTATCATAATTATCATTAGCAAATATAGGAAAGGTTTGTTGCACAATTCTACACATTTTAAACAAAAATACACTTTCAAACACTACTACATTTTGCAAACGCACCGTTGAACTCTATGTTTCTACTCTTTTTTGCACACCGCACTTTCTGCAAACTGCACTTCTAAAAAAAGTTTTTTACATTTCTCCCTTCGACGTTGTAGCATTCGATCTTCTTCTCCTTCAAGCTCTGATACGACTTTGATGGAGATAAAGTGAAAAAAGTAGATCTCAAATTGTAAATAGCAAAGTTGCTTTCGAGTGTATTTGGGAGAAATTGGAAGATGGTGGCAGAAACACTATGCTGCGGGAAGACAAAAATGATGAAATTTTATTTCATTCATGCATAACAACAAAGCAACAATTATAACATTTTATAAGCAAATAATCTCCCAAATATTTATTTCTAATTCAAAAATTTATTTCTAATCTAAATGATAAAGATCAACTAAAAATTTAAAATTATTTAAATAATAAAACACATAAGTAATAACAAACATTTAAAAATGCTAACAAATATTTAAAATATACCAACACTTAAAAAATGCCAACGGACACTTAATGTTTGTTAATACAGTCATGTCCGAGGATGAGAACAAAGCGGCAGGCTTTGATTGATTATGCATTATGTTTTAACAATTTTTTTAATAAAAATTACTTATTTATATATGATTTAAAATGAATAGGATGAGTTAACTATAACTAGTTTAGTAGGCTAAATAATAAAATTATATATATATATATATATATATATATATATATATATATATATATATATATATATATATATATATATATATATATATATATATGCAAAAAAAACTAAAATAGCTTATGTCAAACAACATATAAATCTTGATTTAACAAAATCATACACCTAATAGAATTTCAAAATGATAAATTCACTCACTTTTAGGTTTTTTTTATAGTTATTTCTTCTCCATATAGAGCCTAAATGGATGAATTATTAATTTATGCTATGGTTACATTTAATTTTCAATTAATAATTTTAATGTTTATTTCCATGCCCTACGAAATTTTACAACTTAAGTACTTTTCTTTAAAATATTGCAATGTTCATCTTATAATTTATACTTGATAGTAGATTTATTTATTTATTCGCATAAATCTCTTGAGGCTCATTAAGTTATTTAAAAAGAAAAGACTTTCCAAAATTTGCTCCAATTAAATTATACATCTAACTTTGATCAAATAAGCAACATAATCTCTATTATTGTCTTTGATGTTTAAATGAATCATCAGTTATGATCATTGGTCAAGTGATTTCCGTATAAATTATTGAGTAATAAAGAAGGATTTTAGTATAGGCATAGACAGCCAATGCGATTTTGCTCCTTATGAACTACTCTTGTTATTGACAATGAAAGAAGGGTAGGGAGATCATTTCGTTATTTTTTATGAACGTTGGGTAAAAGAAACTATGTGGGTTCTATCAAGACCACAAGATTATTGATAAGATGGGGATAACAAGGAGCTACTTTTCCTTAGGCATATCTTTCAAAATTAGGTTATGTTAGCAATTTCTAAGTGTATGTTCGCTATTATTAAATAAGCAGAAAGATTAAATATTTGCACACATAGGATTAGCACAAAATGAGTAATAGAACATTTGATAACTATTATAATAATATATTATTACTTTTTTTTATTGAAGTGGGACTTCAATATTATGGGGATACTCATCAAATATTAATTTTGAAACAAAAGTGTCAATAAATATTCAAAAATAAAATAGAATAAAAAACTTTCTCCTAACTCCAATTAAAATTTTTTTAAACAATTTTTGATGAACATGTATCATTCTCCTAATTATCTTAAAAAAAATTTAAACAATTTTCTAGTCAAATATGTATTCTCATAATTTTCTAATTAAAATGTCTATAAATTTGATTAATTATGAGTATCAAACAGTAAAATGATAGAATATCGTACAATACGATCATCGAGGACATAAATTGAGATGTAGTATGAATAGTGACGTAAGTTATTTATGAGTGCATATTATAATTTTAAGTTTATTATACAAGACGATTGGTCAAAAGTATTGTTTGGGTACAAAAAAAATTTTGGTTAGATAAATATTATAACTCCCATTATTTTCTGGTTTTGTATAAGAGTTATAAGGGTCGCAAATGCTATATAGTGCCTAAATAATTATTATTGTATTATATATATAAATCAAAAGAGACAGATAAAAAAAATCTAGAAGCATCTGAAAAAGATGCAATTAAATTACGTGTTGCAAAGGGATTGTTTGACTTATCACTAAAAGATCTAAGCCTTTATTTATATTATAAGACAAAATAAATTTTAAAAACAATTTTCGCAGAGAACCTCCACAAATACATAATGTCAAATTTCAAACTATGACCGTCAAAGTGGACCCTTGTTAAATTTATTAGGCTTTTCTTTGCTTTGTAAAGTTTATTGGAAAAGATATTCTGAAATATTATTCGAAAGCTTAAACTCGGAAATCAATTTGTATGTTTATAACTCAAATAAATTTATAACTCAAGAGGCCAAAATCATTTTCACAAAATTTGTTCGAATAAATTAAAAACAATAATTTCCTTGGCCACTTCAATAGTGAGGTGATGAGATAAGAGGGGAAGAGATGGCTTGGAAATGGAACAATAAAGAGTGTTAAGAGAGAGAACAGAAAGACGAAAGGGAGAAATAAAGCGATAAAGCTTCCGCTAACCAGGAAGAAGTAGATGTTTTCCCAATGACAAGTGATCCGATGTATGTGAGAACTAATTTTTTTTTTTTGTTTTCATGATCGGAGATGATGTTTTCATGACGGTTGTGATTTTGACTAATCTTGTTGAAAATATTTTTTTGCTAATTAATTCTGATGATTTGAAATAGTTTTTTTATTATTAAATTAATTTGACTAATCTTGTCAAATTATATAAATTAATTTTATACGCACGAAAACATGCCAAATAGTTTTTTTACAAAAATTCTATTCTTTACATTAAATACAACATTTATTTTTTTTCGTGAAATTTATGTTTATTTTATAGATATACAATAACGATTAAAATAAGATTTTTTTTATTATTAAAAATAATTTAAATAATTACAAATTGTTTAAGTTAATTTTTAATTTTTCCAATAAATTCTCAGTAGATAGAAATTAAATTATTATTTTAATTTTTATTTAAAATATTCAATATTAGGTTGTTACAAATTTGTAATAATAAAATTATCGTGACAACAATTATAACTTTTTTCCAGCTAAAACTTCATTTTTTTTTAATGACAAACTTTTGCACAGTTAATATTTTATTTAAAATTGGTTTGGTCTAATAAAGTAAATTTATACTTTAATTCTAAGAAATTATTCCAATATTTATATGCAATTGATTTTTTTCATGATAAATCTCCTAGTAGTTATATTATTTTGTATTGTTATATATGTTAAATATACCATTTGAAGTAAAAAATAATTAAAGATAAATAAACTAAAAATCCTTTTTATTGTGAACAAAAAATATAAAAATATTAAAAATATGAAAATTTATTCGAAATTCATGGGTTAAATTAATAACTCTATTATATTGTTTTTTTTATTATCAAGTTAGATTTTAATAACTTTCTGGTTTTATGTACTATTATAAAACATGGAATATTCAGGACGCCAACCTTTTCCTTTTCTTGGCAATGATGAGGAACGCGAGCATCGGAATTTCCAATGACGGTGGTGCATTTGTAACTATTTTTGACATGTCAATGTCGCCACGTGGTGCATTAATTTGAGCTAATTAAAATTTTTTCGTCAAATGGGCTTCGTGAGTCAGATCGTACGGTTAGGATTGCTGCATAGAATAGGACTCGTTTAACATCACAAAAGCCAAGGGACACCAGACCAAGCCGTGGGCGAACTCAGCCCTTAAGAAGTTATTTAATCCCATTATGGACGTAAGCATCAGGACATGAGATTGTAATTTAATATCATCTCAATTCACTTCACGGCGAAGTTTTGCATGCCACTTTTTTAGAGTTATTATTTTATTTTTTTAATCAACAAAAATTTTGCACGAAAAGGTTTTGCTTAAAATTATCTTAATTTTCCTTTTATTTATATTTAATGTTTGAATCTGAATTTATTTTATTAACTAAAGAAATAAATAAAAGATATTTTAATATTATTAAAAAAACTAAAAATCATTAAACATACACTTAATTATTGGAAATGTAGCTAAGGACGTAACTAATTTAGGAAGGGAAAAAAATGTTCTCACTTAAAGTAAAGAAAAATAAAGGTTAATAAAGAAAATGAAAATAATTTTATGTATATATATTTTTCTTTTATAGTAATTAAATCTAAATATGATTATGTACGTTCAGTGAAGTATTGAATATTAATTGCCACGCTTAAGTGAGGGAGCCTTAAAAGACATACCAACCACCAGTTCTTACATGAACCAATTCTATGACACTTTATAAACAAAGTCAAGCGTGGCGGTTATATAAACTATTAAGACTACCACCCAAGTTACTAGCCCATCGCCATCAATCATGGACGTGAGGGAACCAAAGATACTGGTTTGGGTAATATAAAAATAGTTGTTTTTAAATAATATACTTAGCTTTTTCATATATATATATATATATATATATATATATATATATATATATAACGTTTAAAAACATAATTTATCTTCAAATTATTTTTAGTTATGAATTGATATCACTAAACAAATTGTTTCTTTCAAATTTTAAATACATCATAAATCTCTTAAAGAGCTTTCCACCATGGAGACCGGGGACAAAGTGGAGATTTGGGTTTTTCGTGACGAAAAAGAAAAGCGTTGTTTTGTCTTTGGGAACATGACATTATCGAGGTTTATCTATCTGTAGACAAGGAAGCAGAGCAGAGAACTTCTTGTTTTGAAGTTGATTGGGCTTTAGGACTTGGAGTTGTTTGTTCTATTTGCTTAGTTCAACTAGTTCTGTCAAGTCTATTTTGTTAAAACTAACGATACACTATTGTTCGTATTGTTATGTAATAAAATTCCTTCGATAAATAGAAACTAAGTTTTTCTTAAATTCATAATAACTTAGATAATCTTAAATATTTTATATTATCAATATTTTTATTTTATCTTTATTTAATTTATCATCATCAATTTTCCATATTAAATAATATATTTAATTTCTCATAAAAATATAAAATATTTTTATAAAATATATGAAGACATAATTATCTTCAATTTATTTACTAAATTTTATTAGAAAGAAATTGAATTATTAGTTTTATCATTTATCAACAAAATGGATAAATAAAGGTAAAACACATAAAAATATAATGAAAATAATTTTTATCGTAAACAAATAGGTGTAAAAATACAAAATTATATAAATTAATTTGTAGTTTATGGGTTAAATTTTTGTAAAAAAAATTATAAAAATATCTTTATAGTTAAGATTATTTGAATTATTTGAATTATAATTTTTGTAGTTCAAATATTATTTTAATTTTATTTTTTGTTTTCATACTATGATATTTATATAATATATTGTCGTATTTCTATGAGCTATATTAAACTTGACTTTCTGAGATTGTTATGATATTTTTGTCACATTCATCTCTTTTTCTTAATTTGTATCATCATTTTTGTGATACTAACATTGATTTATCTAAAATATTTTTATATTACATATATTTTATCAAAATTATATTGATTTATATTAGGCAAGCATGAAAACGTAATGCCATAGCTTAAGATTGGAAAATGAAGATGAGCTTTTGTGTAAGAACACTATAATGTCACACACATGAGTGCAAGTAATTATAATTATTTTACCTTATTTTTATAAAGCTTAGTTTTGGATACGAAAAAAGTCTAATAGCTTTTCATTTCAAGAAAGAAGAACATCAATGGATTTTGTAAGAGCAAAATCTCAACCTAGTGCTACAAATAGAGGAGGAAAGAGAATGAAATTCTCATCCTCAAATTCTTTAGATTGCCTTAAGAGAGTTTGTATCAAGTGATAAATTATCTAAATATTTTTACAAGATGCAACCTTCCTATTTTGTTGGAGGGACAAGTCTTTTTGAAGTGAAGAATTGGATTCGTCAAGTTGGCCAAATATTCAAGGGGCTTGATTGTCTTGAAAGTTTAAAAATGCCACTTATAGTAATATTTATAGATAAGGTTGCTCTTAAATGGCAGGAGTCCTATCACATGTTCAGTTTAGAGGCTAGCAAATAAAGAAAAATTTCTAAGAAGAATTTTTCAGAGTTTAAAAAAAACAGTTTATTCTATCATCACTTAGAGATAAGATGAGAAAGGAATAAATAGTTTTGAAATAAGGAGATATGTTGATTATGAACTATAAGAAGAGGTTTTCCTTTGTAATATGTTATGCTCGTCATGTAGTAATTTCAAAGCATCAACAACATTTTGTGTTCATCATGGATTTAAGGAATTTATTAAGGTATTTTAATTTCATATAAGACCATTATGTTTGGTGAATTTATAGTGCATGTCAAGTTAATAAAGAAAGAATTAAAAACGCTTAAATCCAAAAAAAGACGACAATGGTAAAAAAGAAAGAAACAATGGAGCATACAAAATGTTCTAAACATTTTAAAAAGATTTTCCAAAATATTAGAAGAGAAATATGAATTTATTAAGGGTAGCCAAAGTCAGTAGGACTTTGGTGCCAATACCAAAAAGATGGATAATGTTGAGGTTTATCTCTCTATAGATGAGGAAGCAGAGTAGAGTATTTTTGGTTTAAAGATTATTATGTTTTACGATTTGTGGTGTTTTTTCTATTTAATTTGTTCTATTAGTTATGTGAAATATATTATATTAAAAATAACAATACATTATCATTCTTATTGTTATGTCATTAAATTCCTCTAATAAAAATAAATTGATATCTTTCTCTTCCCCAACCCTCTCTAATTTATTTTTTTGTTATGTTATAATTGTCTTTATTTAATTTATAGTCACTTATTTTCTTAAATTAAGCATTATGCTTAATGTTTTTTCATAAACACATAAATCATGATTTCTAGAATATCTAAAGCCACAACCCTCTTAAATTTGCCTTTTATTATTTTTTAATTAAATAATATATTCACATATTATATTAAATTTAAATTTTTAATAGATACATAAATAAGTATTAAATGAAAATTATATTGATACAAAAATAAAGTGCAAAAATTTTAAGATTATTCAAGTTTGTTTAAACTTTATTTTTTTTAATGCATTTAAATTAAATTATTCTTTTTAAATTATTATTGTTGATTTTTTCTTGAATTTTGAATTTTAAAAATTGGAAATGAAATATATCATAAGATATGTAATCAAATACAATTGATATGATAATAATCGTTAGAGAAAATAAATGAGAGAAAGTTGTGAGAGCATATTTGTAATTTTATTTTCTTAACTTTTTGCTCTAATCCCATATATATATATATATATATATATATATATATATATATATATATGCTATGTTAGCTTAGAATTTTGTAGCAGTTTAATGATAACATTTTCATCTTTTTAAACTCTTTTGTAACTTTCAATTATAAAATTTTTTTTTTGCTTGTGCTTTCTCATAATTTTTCTCATTTAGATTTTTAATGTAGATCTTTGTGGTATTGAGATTTGATTTGTTATTATTTGATTTAATTTTGTAAACAATTCAATATTAGAGCCACGTTCTTTGATTCATCAAATTTTTGTTGAATAATAACCATGAAGTATGATATCGAGAAGTTAGATTGGACACAGTTTACTTTGTGGCAAGTCAAGATGTGAGCAATTTTGGTACAGATAGATCTAGACGATACCCTTCTCAAAATAAAGAAGATGTGATCAACCTTAATGATAGAGGAGAAAGAGAGGAAATATCAAAAGTAAAACCAAGATCTGGTTACACATTTTGCAAACAATATTTTATAATATTTCCTAAAGAAGAGATGGCTATGCATCTATGACTTAGATTGGAGACTCTTTGTATGACAAAGAATTTATCGAACAAACTCCTTCTGAAACAATGACTGTGCACATAACATCTCACTAAAGGTAAATATGTCAAGTCTCATTTGGATAGGTTTAAGAGAATTATTACAGATCTAGAAAAGTACGAAGTTAAGTATGATGATAACGACCTTTCTCTACTTCTATTATATTTTCTACCATCCTCTTACACAAAATTAACGTACTCAATGCTATTTGGCCAAGGTTTGATTTTACTTAAGGACATTTCATAGGACTTCTTGTTAAAAAAATGCTTGACAAAAATCTATCAACTTTTGAATCATAAGGAGAATGTTTGATTGCTAAAGGATTGTTAAAGGAGAGAGATTTTTTTTAATATAAAAATTGAAAGATAAAAATTTAAATGCAAAAATTTGATTTGTAACTCTAGAAGAGGAATGGTCAAATAGAAGCAGACTATTCTAATTGACGAGAAAAGAAAATTTTTAGAAAAGTGATCATAGATTTGATAAATTTGGAAAAGCTAGCATAATTAGTGAGAATATATTAAAGACATCATGCTTGTATTAGATTCAAAAATTTTCTCCAAATCAAAATAGATTACGGATTCAACTTATTCTTTTCACATGACATTGAACAAAGATTGGTTTGTCACATATGAGCCTATTACAAATAGAGTTGTGTTTATGGGAAATGATGTATCAAGCAAGGTTATTGGCATTAGAACTGTCAGAATTATGATATTTGATAAATCTATTTGCACACTTGATAAGGTCATACACATTCCAAACTTAAAGAGAAATCTTATTTCTCTTAGCATGCTAGACAATTAAGATTATCGATAAATTGGAGAAGGTGCAGCAATCATAGTTGTTCATGGTTCCCTGGTGATAATGAAAGAGAAGAAAGTTAACGATATGTTATATACCCTTGAAATATCTATTATGATAGGAGCAGTAGTAGTATCATCAATTTTAGATTATAATGCTATAAGGTTACGACATGTGTGACTGAGACACATGAATGAGAGAAGTTTGATTGAATTAAACAAAAGAGACCTATTATCTAGAGATATGATAAAAAAGTTAAAGTTTTGTAAGTAATGTACTATGGGTAAATATAGAAGAATGTTTTTTAGTCATGGATAAAAGAGAACTAAAGAGAACTTAGATTATGTTCATTCAAATTTATAAGGTCCATCTTAGTAGTCATCTAAGGTCAATGCTAGATACATGTTGATTTTATTGAAGATTACTCTAGGACATCATGTACATTCTTTTTTAAAAAAATATTATGTTTTTTAAAGTTTTGTTTAGTAAAAGACACTAATTAAGAAGTAAATAAGAAAATTTATAAAGAATCTTTAAATGGATAATAGGATAGAGTTTTTTTAGTGAATTCAATAAATTTTATAGAAAAGAAAATATAATTAAGCACAAAACTCTTGTAAAAATTTCTTAATAAATAGTGTCTCTAAGAGATGTAATTGAATAATTTTAGAGAAGGTAAGATGCATGCCATTTATTACAAGTCTTTTAAAGTCATTATGGGTAGAAGCATATTCCATAATGTATCATCTCATCAATATTTATCTCATACAATCTTAGATTTGAAGATGTTTGAAGAGATTTGAAGATGCTTGAAGAGATTTGATCAGGTAAATCTTTTAACTATTCTTAGTTAAAACTTTTTCACCATGTTATTTACTATCATTATATAGAAGGAAAACTGAACCCCAGGTCCAAGAAATATGTTTCTTGTGGTTATGCTTGAGAAGGTGGAACAAAAAACTACATAATCTAGTATCATTTTAAATCTAATTGATAGTTAATAAAGATGTTATGTTTCATGAAGGGTTCATTTATAATGCTTCTAAACAATCTAATTATTGTTCATGATAATGTTATGAGCAATAGTCTAAATGGTGTAAAAATTGAGTTTCATTCAAATAATTTATCAAAAGATACACACGTTGTTGAAGATGATCAAACCCTACAAGAAGGACAATCATATAGTAGTAGAAGTGATAAAGAAAGATGGATGATCATACCTCCAAAGAGATATATAGAGACTGATTTGGTTGCATATGCATTGTCTGTGGCTCAAGTCATGAGTTTGAGTAACGAGTCTTGTATTTATTTAAAGGCAACTACTTGTGAAAACTTAAGAGATCAGTTATTGGCTATAAAGGAAGATATCGAGTCTTTACACAATAAACAATTTGGGATTTGATAAAGCTTCAAGTTGGTTAGAAGGCCATTAAATGCAAGTGTTTAAGAAAAAGCTTGGTATTTTAGATGTTAAAGAAGACAAGTTCAAGACTATGGTTATAGCTTGGAGATATTGTTAGGTTAAATGTATTGATTTTATTAATATCTTTGCACTTATGAAAAAACATATATTCATTAGATTTTTGTTTAGTTTGATTGCATTGAATCATTTAGAGTTGGAGAACCTAGATGTCAAGATTGTTTTCTTATATAAAAACTTAGAAGAAGGATATAATAAAGCAATTTGAAGGTTTTTTTGTGAAGGTAAAGAAGATTATGTGTACAGATTAAGGAAGTCTCTATATTTGCTTGAAATAGTCTCTTAGTGGTATAAAAAGTTTGATTCTCACACTATCTTATTAGTTCTATATTAGTAATTTTGATAGTTGTGTATACTTGAAGAAACTTGCAGCTGAATCTTTTTTGTACTTATTACTCTATTTAAATGACATGTTTAGTACAGTAAAGAGTAAAACTCATGTAGAGAATTTAAAAGGACTTCTCAGATAGAAGTTTGACATGAAAGATATAAGAGTAGTAAGAAAGATACTTGGGATGGTGATCACGAAAGATAAAAAGGAAAAGAAGCTTTATTTTTCTCAAAGCGACTATATTAGGAATGTGCTTGATATATTTAGGATGAAAGAAGCTAAGTCTCTTTCTATACCTTTTGCCATTCATTTCAAGTTGTTCAAAAATTTGTGTCTAAACACTGAGGAGGAGATAGAATACATACAGCATGTTCCTTACATGAATGTAACTAGTTATTTGATGTTCGTAATGATTTGTAGTTATCCTAATTTGGCACATGTTGTTAGTGTTGTCAGTATGTACATGATTGATCTAAATAAATAATATTGGGATACTATTAAGTGGATTTTGAGATACATATGTGACATTATTGATACTTATCTATATTTTAGAGAAAAACTTTTAGGACTAAAAAGTTATGTTAGCTTAGATTATAGGGGTGAATATGACAGAAGAAAATCCTTCATAGAGTGTGCCTTCACTATTTAGAGTTGTGTTAGTTGAAAATTAATTTCATAAGTATAGTTATGTTATTCACTATAGATGTAAAATATATGGTAATCATTGATACTGTGAAAGAAACTATCTTTTTCTTATAAGATCTCTTCTGAGAGCTAAGTAAGGTTTATAGAGCTATTATCATATTTTGTGACAATCAGAGTGTTGTATGCTTGTCCAAAGATCAAATATTTCATGAGATGACAAAACATATCCATATTAGGTTTCACTTTACTTATGACAAGATTAATGCTGGAGATATAAGTATTAAAAAATCAATACTTTGGAGAACTCTGTAATCATGATGACAATGGTGCTTCCAACAACCAAGTGCAAACTTTATTTGGACTTGGTTAATGTCATGTGATTCATAGAGACACTTTTTGGAGAGTCGAGCTTAACATTACTTCAGTTGACTTTAATTAAGAAGGGTGTAAAGTTAAGACGAAGATTTGTTGATATTATCTTGAATTCCAAACTTTGAAAATTAAAAATAAAATATATCCTAAAATATGTAATGAAATACAATGGGTAAAATAATTTTC
Organism: Vanilla planifolia; assembly: GCA_023846275.1. Lineage (NCBI taxonomy): Eukaryota > Viridiplantae > Streptophyta > Magnoliopsida > Asparagales > Orchidaceae > Vanilla > Vanilla planifolia. Next base: position 9,694,125 of record CM043873.1, on the reverse strand, counting down.
GTTAGAGAAAATAAATGATGGGATATTATGTGAGCATATTTATAGTTTCAATTTTTTTAATATTTTGCCCTAAACATATATATATATATATACTTAGAGTTTTGTAACAGTTTGACAATGACTTTTTTTTTTCTAAACTCTCTTGTAACTGTTAATTATAGTGAATATTTTTGTTCGTGTTCTCTCATGGTTTTCGCATTTTCGGTTTTTCACATAAATCTTAGTAAAATTTCGATTTTGTTTTTTATTATTTGATCCTATTTAATAATAATTTTTTAGTTTATTTAATAAAAAATGTAGAGAATAAAGTTCAAATTAACTTAAATATTAATCATTTTTTACTCTTTATTATTTTGTATTACAATTTATGTTTTTTTCTTTTTTTAAAAAAAACTGAATAAGTGAAAGTTAAGATTAATGCAATTTTGCATATTTTGTAGAATGTTAAATGCATGATTTAAAATGCAAGGGTTCAAATAAAAAATAAAAGAAATTCACTTTTGATTTAGACATATAGAACAATGGTATGGTAGCTTCTTTGGCAATGGAAGAATTGCTGGTGGATTCAGAATTCTTCTCCGAGTACTCAATGGCTGATGTTTGATAGCTATGCTTGGTTCTACCGGCCCGACATTGCACTTCGTGGTCTGGTGTTCTTCGGCTTTTCTGGGCTTAAACGAGTCGGAGACGATGCGTCATCAATCTTAACCGTACCAGTGGACTTATCCTGGTTTAAGCATGATTGGGTTTTCGACTTTGGGGATAGCGCTAGAATATTCAGTCACGAGATTTGTGCGCCCGATTGACGTGGACGTTTCCTACAACATAACACTAAGTCTCCTGTTGATTAGTTAACGTCCCAGAAGGTGGGCCATACATTGGCAGTCTGACTTTCAAATACTCCTGCGGCACGTGACGAGAGAGTGTGAACGCTTGCAAGAAGTTTTTTAAAATTGGCCATCATAAACTTCACTTTTTATGTTAGTAAAAAATTTTCACAACAAAACCATCCGTTTGTGATAACTTTGACAAGTTGACTATTAAATATTCGACAAAACAATCTCCAACAAAAAAATAATAAATTATTATCCTAATCCAATGTTAATTATATAATTTTATAAAGTTTTTTAAATTAATTTCTTTATCTTTGATTTATTTTGTTATTTAATTCTATTTAATACATCATTAATTTTTTGTGTATCTATCTTTTTCAATTTTTTTTTATTACATTACATAAAGTTTATGTCTATACATGCGATAAAAGAGTCTTCCACGAGTAATTATTTAACTAATTGAATACTTAATCAAGTCTATGTTTATTTGGCATTATCTTATCCTTCAAACCATTCAACTTAGTTGGCACACTTTTCAATTTTCTTCAAATGATTCAAAAGTAAAAACACAATTTTTCTTAAAAATTAATTTCATAAATTAATTTTATTTTAAAAAACACTTTCACAAGACTTAAAAATCAATCAATTTTTTTTCTAATTATCTAACTTGAATTTATTTAAAATTTATGTTTCATTTTTATCATACTAAAAATTAGCCTATGAAACTCAAAATTTTAAAGTTTTTATATTTCAATTTTTTTCTATTATTAATTATCATTTATATATTTTTATTGAATGATATATATATATATATATATATAATCTCTTAATATATCATTATATAAACTTTATCATTAGATTATTAAATTAAATTTATCTGTAATTGAAATTTTCAAATTAAATAACACAATTTTTTATATTGAATTTACCTTAATTTTTTAAAATATATAAATAAAGTGAAAAAGATAATTCCTAAAGAAAAAAGATTTTTAAAAGCTAAAAAATCTTTAAGTCAATTTGAATTTTTATTTGCTGAATTTTTATTGGACAGAAATTGATTTTTTTACTAATTTTTGTCAACACATAATTAATTTGAACATTTTATGTCATATTTTTATTTAATTTATATTAGCTTATTTTTTCAAATAAAGTATTATGTTTATCCTTGTTTTTATAAAAATATAAGTAACATATTCATAGAAGATCTTGTAACTCAACTTCTTAAATTGATTTTTGCTTAAGTTTTAAAATAGATAATGAATTCAGCTTGCACTTTTCATATGACACCAAACATGAATTAGTTTGTCACCTATGAGCCTTTTAAGAATAAAGTTGAACTTATGGGCAAAGACGCATCATATAGGGTTGTTGGTATTGGAACTCTCTGGATCAAGATGTTTGATGGACTTATTCGCAAATTTGATGAGGACAGACACATTCAAAACTTAAAGAGAAATCTTATTTTTTAGCACACTTGATAGTAAAGTTTATTGATACATCAGAGAAGGTGGAGCTGTAAGAGATTTTTATGGTTCCTTGGTGATAATGAAAGGAAAGAAGACCAACAATAGATTATACACTCTTGAAAGATCTACTATGATAAGAGCACCAACAGTATTATCTATTTTAGATTCTAACATTATAAGACTATGTCATATATGACTGGGACACATGAGTGAGAGAAGTCTGAATGAACTAAGCAAAAGAGATATCTTATTTAGAAATATGACAAAAAGTTAAGAGTTTGTGAATAGTATACTATAGGTAAACATAAAAGAGAAGCTTTCAATTCTGGACAATACATAACTAAACAAACCTTAAATTATGTTTATTCAGATTGATGGGGTCTATTTCAACAATCATCTAAGGTTGATGTTAGATGCATGTTGACTTTTATTGATGATTACTCTATGAAAGTATGGTTTTTTAAAAAAAAACTATTATTTTTCAAAGTTTTGTTCAATGGAAGACAAATATTGAGAAGCAAACAGAAAAAGTCATGAAAGCATCTTCAAACCAATAATGGATTGGAGTTTTGTTCAAATAAATTTAATGAATTTTGTAAAAAAAAAAGTCATAGTTAGGCATAGAATTTGTGCAGGGACTTTTCAAAAAAATTGTCTCTAAGAGATATAATCGAATAATTTTAGAGAGGGCTAGATGCATGCTATTTACTATAGATATTTTAAATTCAATATGGGTAGAAGCATGTTCCATAGCTTGCCATCTAATCAATATTTTACCTCATATAGCCCTAGATATGAAGACATCTCAAGATATTTGGTCAGGTAAACCTTTTGATTATTCTGAATTAAAGGTTTTTAGTTGTGTTGCTTACTCTCATTGTAGAGAAGGAAAATTAGACTGCAAGTCTAAGAAATGTGTCTTTTTTGGTTATACTCGTAGAGGAACAAAATGTTATAGACTTTTATGTTCTTTTGAATCTAAATTGATATTTAACAAGAATATTGTGTTTGATGAATGATCTTTTTCAAAGGCTTCTAAACAATCTATTGTTATTTATGATGATCCTATAAGTAATAGTCCAGATTGTCTAGAAATTGAGATTCATTTGAATGACTTACTAGAAAATACATAGGTTATTAAAGATGATCAAATCCCACAAGAAGGACAATCATATAGTATTAGAAGGGATCGAGAAAGAAAAGTGATTAGACCTCCAAAGAGATATACAAATACTAATTTTGTTGTATAAGCTTTATCAATGGCTCAAGACACGAGTTTAAGTAGTTAGCCTTCTACTTATTCAAAGGAAACTACTTGTTAAAAAAAGTGATTGGTTATTGGCTATGCAGGAAGAGATCGAATCCTCACATAAAAACAGAACTTGAGATTTGACAAAACTTCTAACTATTAAGAAAATCATTAAATGCAAGTGGGTGTTCAAGAAAAATTTTGGTATTCCAAGTGTTGAGGAAGAATGGTTAGAGGCTAAGATTGTAGCCAAAGGATATAGTCAACTTAAAGATATTAATTTTATTGATGTCTTTGCACCTCTGGTAAAGCATACATCCATTAGAATTTTGTTTTATTGTTGTGAATGATTTAGAGTTGGAGCAACAAGATATCAAGACTATCTTCTTACATGAAAATTTGAAAAAAAAGAGATATATTAAGCAATTTAAAGGTTTTGTTTGAGAAAGTAAAGAAGATTATGTGGAGATTTAAGCTCTATATGGCTTGAAACATTTTCGTAAACAATGGTACAAAAGATTTGATTCTTTCATACTATCTCATTAATTCAACATTAGTAATTTTGATAGTTGTGTATACTTGGAAAAAGTTAGAATTATTTCTACAAATTTGACCACTCATTTCAAATTGTTTCAAAATCTATGTCCAAACACTAAAGATAAAGGAAAGAATTTTCTGTAATTTGATCTAATTTTGTAACAATAAATTGATGAGTTAAATTAATAACTGTATAATACTATTTTTTTTATGATCAAGTTAAAATTTTAGCAATTTTCTGATTTTATTTGCAATGAATTATTAGATAAGATTATTCGCATTTCAATCAAATAAGCAATATGTCGAACTGCGTTGTTTTTTCTATTCTTGGCAATGATAGGTACCGAAGCATTGGAATGTTCGCTGGCATTAGACATTAGTAACTATGTTTGACTTTTCAATATCGCCACATATGATTTCATGAAAAGGTATGTTTCTTTCTCGATTTATTACTATGTATATCTACTATTGGGATATTAGTTAAGGGCGTAACTAAATCAGGTGGTGCAACAAATGTTCTCATTTAAAGGAAAGAAAGATGAAGAAAAATGAAATAAAAGATGAAATTAATAAAAAAAAAAAGAAAAAAAAGATGAAATTAATAAATGTATATATATATATATATATTTCTTCTATATGCAATTAAATATAACACGATTATGTTTGCCCAATGAAATATCGAATATTACATGTCATGCTTTCGTAAGGCAGCCTTGAAAAACATACCAACCAGCAGTCCTTACATCAATCAATTCCTTGATAGTTTTTTAAAGTGTTTTAGTTTGATATAGACTAAGTCAAGCGGGGTGGTTGTATAAACTATTAAGACTACCACCCAAGTTATTAGCTCATCGCCATCGATCATGGACGCGAGAAGGGAACCAATGGTATCCATTTGGGTGATGAAAGCCCCCGACGAGCAAGTGTGGTATCTCATGCGCAAGCAAATCTTCTCCTCTGACGCCTGCAACGAGCAGAATCGCCTCCTCATCAGCAAGCTCGTCTTTTCTAAGAATCTTTTGTCAGCCACGTCCGAGGATGAGAACAAAGCAGCCAGCTTTGATCGATTAGGCATTATGTATTAACTTTTTTTTTTAAATAAAAATGACTTATTTATATATGATTTTAAATAAATAGGATGAACTAACTATCATTAGCTTAGCATGCTAAATAATAAAAATATATATATATGTAAACAACATTAAAATTGCTTATGTCAGACCACATATAAATCTTGATTTAAAAAAATCATACACCTAATAGAATTTCAAAATCATTAATTTACTTCTTTTTCAGGTTTTTTATAATTATTTCTCCTCCATATAGAGCATAAATGAACGAATTATTAATTTATGCTATTTTTACATTTAATTTTCAGTTAATAATTTTTATGTTTATTTCTATGCCCTAAAAAATGTTACAAATTAAGTACTTTTCTTTAAAATCTTGCAATGTTCATCTTATAAATTATACTACATATTAGATTAATTTGTTTATTGATCTAAATCTCTTGAGGCTCATTGAATTATATAAAATTAAAAAACTTTCTAAAGTTTGCTCTAATTAAATTAGATATCTAACTTTGAACAAATAAGCAGCATAATCTCAAGCATTGTCAGAGTAGTCACATAAATCTGTTCTACTTTGGTTATGTTACACCCCATTTTTCCTAGGCTTATTTTTGGCATACATTTTTTTTTTACATATAGACAGCTCAGATCGTCCCATATCAACCTGAGTAGCCTACGAAAAACATAGGATATAACACATCATTACACACCTACTTTCCTTAACAATGTGGATCCCATCTCCCGGGTACACCGTCAACTCAGGATTCATGACTCCTGAATTAACAGATGGACTCGCGCAATGTTACTCCTACTATACCCAATACTCCTATCCCATACCGATAGGAGAACCGATCTAATAGAAGTCTGAACCCCCATGGTAAGTTCCATAGTCATGTAATGACCTCACCATCAAAAAAAGATATATAATATCCACAGATAAAATATGGCACTCCACACACCATACCACCAAGACAATAAAGTAAACAATGAAAGGAACTACATCACAAGAATAAGATCCAAGTCCAACAAGTACAATATCATCCAACCAGATACATAAGTTAGAATCACCCTCACATATTACATGACATAAGAATAATAGTCTCACTGAATACATCCAATAGCATCAATCACACTAACCCAAATGTCTCAGAAATCACATATCAGATATCCTCCACTAGCCTGCTGACCACGATCCCACCTAATCTGGGTGGCGTCAAGTCTGCCGAGCCGCTGGAAAAATATAGATAATAAAGGAATGAGCTACGCCCAGTAGGAAAGATAGCTAGTAAAACTCACATGCAAGAGAAGGATAATAACAAGAGTATAGGAATACAGCATAACAATGTATGGTGGAAAGGCACTCTCAGTCCCAGACTCCGACCAACCACAGTCAACCCCAGTCACACCAGAGTAGCTCTCCTCTCGGCTTCCAGGTAGCACGCCAGTGGGATCGCCCATCTCGAAACACGCATGGCGCCTAGGCAAGCATGCCAGTGGGAATGCCCAACTCGAAACACGCATCACAACGCCTAGCACCCGACACCGCATAGCATGCCAGTGGGTGTGCCCACTCGAAACACGCATGGCGCCTAGGCAAAGCATGCCAGTGGGAATGCCCACTCGAAACACGCATCACAACGCCTAGCACCAACACCGCAGCGTCTCTCGTCAATCAATCTTCTGGAGACTCTTATGGACCAGAAGAGATCGACTCAGCCACCGTCCCAAGGAGTCCTCTCCCAACAATTTCCATAGAAGCCACGCCCCTACAGTCATTGCCAAGCTTTAACTCCAAGATTCGGCAACATGTGTCCAGATACAACAAGGCGCATACCAGTCCACATGTATACTGTGGAAGCTAAGTCTGTACCGCACAGTTACCTACCACAACTACCCTAAAACATCATATAGGGCCTATAGTAGTCCGGTCCAGTATGCCAATCCGTGAAATATGCCAACACTGAGTAAACTGACTCATTCCATGCCATCGCCATCCAAGCAATACAAACTGTACCAGCTACTAACTGTTCTGGTAACATCAATGTACCATACCTCTGTCTGACTGTTTCAACTGTACTGTCATCACTGATAACATTTTCCCTACTTCAGGAAATTTTTAAATCCCAATTTCAATTTCCGCCCTTTATCCATTTTTTTTCTGAAATTCGGAATAAATTTCCGAATAAAATTTAAATTCCACATATATATCCTTTTTCCGAAAATTCGGATTAATTTCCGAATTAAATTTTCCGCTTATCCTTTTTTTTTTTCCGAAATTCGGAATAAATTTCCGAATAAAATTTAAATTCCACATATATATCCTTTTTTCGAAAATTCGGATTAATAATAAATTTCCGAATTTTTCCTTCCGCTTCTCTCTCCTCCGCGCCGCGCCGTTCGTCCGCGCCGAACCCCGCTGAACCGGATCTCGCCACCGGTTCGGGCCTTCGCGCTGAACCGCGACACCGTCGAACCGAATTAATTAATAATCCGTTAATAAATATTATATAAATACCATTAAATTAAATTTACAATTACTTAATTAAATATAATTAACCTAATTCATCTCCTTCCTCGGTCCGACGCCCGCGAAACCCTAGCCGACGCAATCGCCGACCAAATCCAATTCTTCCGCCGATTTACGGCGACCGCGAACAAGAAGAAACAAAAATTCGATGTTCATACTATCCTAATGTTTCAATAATGCCACTAATTCCTAAGGTTCAATCAGAATTTCCGCCAAAAGAGTTTCATCCGATCCCCAATTTGACAATTTACGAAATTAAACAATTCCAGCATTTGTTACCACCTTAACATGAATAAAGCACATAATTGAATCATCGCATGCTTGGTAAAATTTCCGAATTCGACGGGTATAATTTTCCGAAAACCCTAAAATTGCTAAAATCAATAATTTGCATTAATCAATTCCAAAAACCATAATTCGCATGCTCCGGTAACTAATTGCAAAATAATCCATATTTTTAATTAGCTAAATTACTAATTTAAAACTGAAATTCCTACCTTTCTTCTCCGGCGACGGTGAAGCTCGCACGCGACCAACCGCTGCTCCTCGCCGAACGAAACCGGTACCAATCGATTCTCCTCGGTCCAGTGAACCTCCAGGTACAAAAAGCCCCTTGAAAGGCTGCCGGAAAGTATCGCCGTTCGCCGCGAACACCCCGTCTCCGGCCACCGCTCGAAAACCCTAACAGCCGAATAAATCGGGTTAAATACCCAACTTAAACCCGTAATAACCCGTTAAGAACCCATTAAGCGCCGGTTGACCTTCTAATAACGCCGCTTAAACCCGATCAGCCGGTTAATCTACACCGCTGATCTCGTCCGTCCGATCCGCTTATCAGTGGCTTATCCAACCGCACGCGCAAACGCACTCGGCGAACCGCCCCCCGCCTTCGCTGAACCGCTCCGGTCCGGTTCACGCGTGGTAAAAACAAAATTCCGGTTTAAAAATCTAATTGACCGATTTAAATAGATTTTTCGAATTTCCAAAAATCCAATATGTCAAGCCCCCACCGACATCAATACTATTATGTCACAAAATGAACATCAGAGTCGCCACATACAACATCTAAGTGAGGACAAATAAACAAAGCCCAAAGGTGGGGACCCGACGGTAAGACAAACACTAACTCAAAATCCAAAGTATATATATATAAAGACATATTTTTTTTTAAACATTTAATCACACTAAAATTTTCCTTCTCACACATCTCTTGGAAAGGGCTCTCCTGTAACAGCATCATTCCCAGTTCTCGGTGCAGTGATTTCATGACCTGTGATGTAAGCACTAAATGAGATTTTATAAATCTCAGTAGATAAATTCACATAATTAACCAAGGAAATAAAATGGCATAACAAATACCATTAACAGTAAAGATGAATGTCATACATACATATAAGGTAATGCCAAATGGAAAACATAAAGAATGTCAATTTCTTATATAATGTGTTATTATCGGGCCCAACTCCCTTTGACACATTATCCTCTGGATCCAATCATCAATGACTGTCCTCTAGCCGGCATCCAACCAAGCACATAACACTAGGCAGATATCTGATCCGAAGATCGATACCCTGCGATCCAACACGCTGAGCCTAGTGCCACCAGGCAGGTATGGTACCATACCCTGCGATCCAACACGCTGAGCCTGGTGTAATCATCATGGAGTCATAGCACATAACACTAGGCAGATATCTGATCCGAAGATCGATACCCTGCGATCCCACACGCTGAGCCTAGTGGTGAGGATAATGTTCTCTGGGAATCCCATTGTTTTATTTGTCATTTTCCAAACATCAATCAATGCCATATCAAAATCCTTTCATGTCACATTGTTTCGTCTCTTTCTTTAGCATATTGTACCATATTATTTCTTTCCTTTTTAGTTGTCATGCAAATAAAATAAACATCAACATATAGAACAACCAAAACACCATGTAACTGAAAGAAAACCATGTAAAGCAAATATATAGTAATGTGCTACATCACAGGGTTAGGAATCTATCTACCTCAATTTGCTGTACCAACTATCTTACTCACTTCTGCTTCTTCTTGATGTCCTACAAGCCCATAAAATACAAAAATAATTAATTTAAATATGCTTATTAGTCAAAAATTGCTTTCTAAAAGCTTTCCCAAACACACCCCAAAATAATCCCAAAAATGGGCTTACGCGGCACTGAACCGCCCGCTGGACCGCGCGCGCTCGCTCGCTCGGCGCTGGACCGCCCGCGCAGAAAAAGCTTTCTAAAAGCTTTTCCAAACGGCATTTTTCCCCAAAATTTTCTTTCGCGGTGCTGGACCGCGCGCTCTCGGCGCTGGACCGGGCGTGCTCGGTGCGCTGGACCGGGCGTGCTCGGTGCGCTGGACCGGGCGTGCTCGGTGCGCTGGACCGCGTGTGCTCGGTGCGCTGGACCGCGTGCTCGACGAGCTGGACCGCGCGCGCTCGGTATCCGGTTCAGCAGCGTAACCCGGTCCAAAGCCTGGACCGGTTCACGCCGCCCTCTCTCTCTCTCTCTCGTGTTCGGTGAAACCGAAACCTTTCGCCGGCGAAATTAGAGACCTCCGGCGTCTCCCGCCGGCCAAATCAACCCCTCTCGATCTCCGTCGCTCACCGAAAAAACCCTTACACAACCCCGAAGACGAAGCAAAATTTTTCTTACCTTGCGTATCTTCGCCGGCCGTCACTGTTGCAGGCCGGAAATTCTTCGAAGAGTACGGCGGCGACTGCCAAAATCTCGTCCCTAAGGAATTCTCGCTGCAGTCACTGTTGCAGAACCTCGCACTCCGGAATCTCTCCTTGCAGCCGCATGCAGTCGAATTTTCGCAAACGTAATTCACCGGATTATATAAACGCTGCTGCAGATATGTGTCAAACTCTCCCGAAGCAACGGCCAGGTGTCTCGTAAAACAGCTCTTTTGCATAAAACCCCCTATAAATTTTATATTTGCAAATATATCCTCCGCCAATCAGATTTGAACTAAGCCGACATTTAAAATTTACAGATCTATCCTCTACGTTACAAATTTATCCCAAATCTTCAAAAATTCATAATTTATTCATTAGAGCTCCGAAAATTATAAATTAAACATCGTTGGATTCGTCTCACAGAGCTCTTTCTAAAAAAAATATAAAAATACAAATAAGAGAAAACTAGGGCTGTTACAATCTTCCCTCCTTACAAAAATTTCGTCTCGAAATTTAGAACAGTTCTGGATACCGACTGATCATATCTGTCTTTACTTCACATGTAGCTTCTCTTTCTGTTTGACCGTGCCACAAGACTTTAACCATAGGAATAACTTTGTTTCTTAGCTTTTTCTCTTGTCGATCCAGGATCATCACTGGTTTTTCTGGATAAGTCAGTTCTTTCTGAATTTCGATGTCTGGATCTATATAATTCACCACATGGGAGGGATCTGAAACATATCTTCGCAAAGATGAGACATGGAACACATTATGCACACCTGACAATTGAGGAGGCAAAGCAATTTGGTATGCCACTTGTCCAACCCTTCTTAGGATTTGGAAAGGACCAATGAATTTAGGCTTCAATTTTCCCGCTCTTCCAAATCTTATGACACCTTTTGTTGGACTTACCTTGATAAAAACATGTTCCCCCTCGTGGAACTCAACCATTCGATGTTTTGCGTCATAATACTTCTTTTGTCTGTCCTGAGCTGTTTTTATTCTGTCTTGAATAATTCTGATCTTTTCTGTTGCTTCTTCAACAAATCTAGGACCGAGCAAATTTCTTTCCTTCCCTTCATTCCAGCACAAAGGTGATTGACATTTTCTCCCATACAGCGCTTCATAGGGTGCCATCCCAATGCTGGACTGATGGCTATTATTATAAGCAAATTCCACCAAAGGTAAGTGGCTTTCCCAATCTCCACCAAAATCCAAGATGCAAAGTCGTAGCAAATCTTCCAAGGTTTTGATAGTTCTCTCTGTCTGACCATCTGTTTGAGGATGAAAGGCTGTGCTGAAATGCAATCTGGTACCAAAAGCTTGATGCACATTCTTCCAGAAGTGAGAAGTAAATTTAGGGTCTCTGTCAGATATAATGACTTTTGGAATCCCATGCAATCTGATAATCTGACTCACATATACCTGAGCTAACTTCTCTGCAGAATAAGTAGTTTTAACAGCTAAAAAGTGAGCAGATTTTGTTAGCCTATCAACAATTATCCAGATTGAGTCATGACCTGTAGGTGACCTAGGCAAACCGATCACAAAATCCATTGCCACTTCCTCCCATTTCCATTCTGGAATAGGTAATGACTGCAACAACCCCCCAGGTTTTTGTTGCTCTCCTTTCACCTGCTGACAAATTAAGCATTTTTGAACCCAGTTAGAAACATCCTTCTTCAATCCTGGCCACCAGTATTGTTGTCTCAATTCTTGATACATTTTATTCTCGCCTGGATGTATTGAATATCGAGAGTTATGAGCTTCCTTTAATAACAAATCCCTAAGTTGTTGATGTGCTGGTATGCATAACCTGCCTTGAAATCTAAGTAAACCAGCCTGGTCCAATTGAAAAGTAGATTCCTGTCCTTCCTGAACCCTCTGTATTATCTTTTGCAATTCAAGATCTTCTCCCTGATCTTCTTTAATAGAGGCCAACCAATCTGGTCTTACTGATAAGTGTGCCAGCAAAGCCGTATTTCTTCGAATATCTAATTCTAGTTGTAATTTATCCATCTCAAAAATTAATTATTTTTCTTCTGTGATAGTCAAAATGCTACTAATACTAGCTTTCCTGCTAAGAGCATCAGCGACCACATTCGCTTTCCCAGGATGGTAAGTGATTTCCACATCATAATCTTTAATAAACTCCAGCCACCTTAGTTGCCTGAGATTTAGTTCCTTCTGAGTAAAAATATACTTTAAACTCTGATGATCAGTGAAAACCACACACTTAACTCCATACAAATAATGCCTCCAGATTTTTAAGGCAAAAACTACAGCTGCTAACTCCAAATCGTGCACAGGATAATTCTTTTCATGTATCTTAAGCTGTCTAGATGCATAAGCAATTACTTTCTTATTTTGCATCAATACACAGCCAAGACCTTGCAAAGATGCATCACTGTATATATGATAACCTTCTATGCCTTCTGGTAATGTTAGAATTGGGGCTGAAACCAATTTATTCTTCAATATTTGGAAGCTATCTTCACAAGCTGCATCCCATTCAAACTTTATTGCTTTTCGCGTCAAATTTGTTAAGGGTGAGGCTATTTGGGAAAAGCCTTTCACAAACTTCCTGTAATACCCAGCCAAACCCAAGAAACTTCTAACTTCTGTTACTGTTGTAGGCCTTGGCCAATCTACAATGGCAGAAATCTTCTGAGGATCAACTGAGATTCCTTCTGCACTCACTATATGCCCCAAAAACAAGACCTTGGACAGCCAAAATTCGCATTTAGAGAATTTAGCAAATAGCTGATTTTCTTTCAAAGTCTGCAATGTTAAATGTAGATGTGCAGCATGTTCTTCTAGGGATTTAGAATATATCAATATATCATCAATGAAGATAATGATAAACTGATCTAAATATTTCTTGAACACGCGATTCATCAAATCCATAAAAGCTGCTGGTGCATTTGTCAGTCCAAAAGGTAGCACTAAAAATTCATAGTGCCCATACCTGGTCCTGAAAGCTGTTTTGGAAACATCTTCTGTCTTAATTTTCAGTTGATGATATCCAGATCTCAGGTCAATTTTTGAAAATATTGCTGCTCCTTGCAACTGATCAAATAGATCATCAATCCGCGGCAAAGGATATTTATTTTTGATAGTAATTTTGTTGATTTCCCGGTAGTCAATACACATGCGAAGACTACCATCTTTTTTCTTCACAAACAAAATAGGTGCACCCCATGGGGATACACTGGGTCTGATAAATCCCTTGTCTAATAATTCCTGAATTTGCACCTTTAATTCTTGAAGCTCGGCTGGTGCCATACGATAAGGAGCTTTGGAAATTGGCTCAGCGCCTGGAATCAACTGAATTTCAAATTCTATTTCTCTATCAGGAGGTAATCCAGGCAACTCTTCTGGAAAAATGTCTAGATATTCCTGAATAACTGGTACCTCTGTGGGTTTACAAAATTTCATGTCCAAATCCACAATAGATACCAAGCATCCTTCGCATCCTTTGCCAAGTAGCTTTTGTGCCTTGAGCATAGATATTAAAGGAATTTTCCTTCCTTGGCCGAAGTAAATTAATTTATCTTCTCCAGGGATTGGGATTTCAATTCTCTTTTCATAACAATCTATTTTTACTTTATGCTCGAACAGCCAATCCATGCCAAGGATTATGTCAAATTCTGTCAGAGGTAAGATGTGTAGCAATACTGAGAATTGTTTTCCTCTGATGTCTATCTCATCTTCAATAAAATTTTCCACACTGATACTATTTCCATCCGGCATTTTCACTACTAATAGATCTTTCATAGAGTGTAATATGACATTTAGTCGTCTTGATGCAGTGATGGATATAAAGGAATGTGATGCTCCACAATCAAAAAGTACAGAAACAGGTAAGTTGTGAAACACTAACATACCTATATAATGATATTAATAGAGTGCATTAATGAATATAATAGAATAAGAGGCTCCAAAATCAAAGAGTATATGTAAAAAAAAAAAAAAATTTGTGTAACACGAGCATACCTATAATAACATCAGTAGAGTGTGGAGCATCTTGCTGAGTGATTGAATAAATACGTGCCTGACCTCCCCTTCCTGTTGCTCCACCTCTAACCACAGCACCTGAAGTTGTCGTAGATCCGCGGCCTCTACCTCGACTTGCATCCTCTCTACCTCCACTGGTTGAAGCACTGACATTTTTCAATTCAAATAACTTTGGGCAATCTCGAGCAAAATGCCCTAGTTCTTCGCATATGTAACATCTAACTGGTCGGATAGACTCTGATCTGCATTCTCCCATATGCCATTTTCCACATTTCACGCATCTACTCGTTCCATCTGAACGCCAACTAGTTCTGCTAGTACTCGGTCCATATGGTCTGAACCTACTAAATCTTGAATGAGTGGACGTTTCTTCTCTTGAAAAACTCGGACTACCTCTTTTTCCTGTGAATCTGAATTTAGACTTTAGAGGATCAATTCTTTTCTTCTCTTCCTCTTTGCTAGTTGCCAATAAACTGAGTTCGAGCTCAACCGTGCGGGCATGCTCCAGTAACTCCACATAGTTTGTTGTTCGAACGGCTACTAAAGCTGCCCGAATTTCATCCCGTAAACCTCGTCGAAACATGTAGCATCGTTGTTCTTCAGGTGTTACTAACTGGGGTACATATTTAGCTAAGTGGGAGAATTTGATTTCATATGCAGTAACTGATAGTTTTTCTTGCCTGAGATTATTCAATTCTTCCCTCATTTTGGCTTTGATTGACAGAGGCATATACCATTGCTCAAATTCTTTTGTAAAATCTTCCCAGGAAATATCTTTCATTGGTCGGCTAGAAAATCGAAGTCGATGTCGAGAACTCCACCACAATCTAGCAGCATCTTTGAGTACCAAAATTGCCAAAGCCACTTTTCTATTATCTGGACAAGATATCCCTTCAAAGATAATATTTATTTGTTCTAGCCAGTTTTCAGCAACCATAGGATCCTCATCCCCAGCAAAAGAAGGAGGGTGCATCCGCTGAAATTGGTCAACCACTAAATCAATAGATGCCTCTTCTCTGTGACTACTAGTGCTTCCAATGGATCGTAACAAAGAGACTAGAGTTTGCGCTAATTCCTGCTGGGTATCTCCTTGTTGCTCTCTTTCTTTTTCCTTTTCCATATTTCCAGATTCAGATCTTTCCATGATGTAAAGGATATTGCAATCCTACAAAACCATATAAGTTATTTAACAACTAATATCTCTATGAGAAATAACACTAAAGATGCAAATGCATATGCTGTGCTGGTGTCCTCACACTCATTTCCCACCTATTTCTAAACCAAAGCGCTCTGATACCACCTTGTCAAGCCCCCACCGACATCAATACCATTATGTCACAAAATGAACATCAGAGTCGCCACATACAACATCTAAGTGAGGACAAATAAACAAAGCCCAAAGGTGGGGACCCGACGGTAAGACAAACACTAACTCAAAATCCAAAGTATATATATATAAAGACATATTTTTTTTTAAACATTTAATCACACTAAAATTTTCCTTCTCACACATCTCTTGGAAAGGGCTCTCCTGTAACAGCATCATTCCCAGTTCTCGGTGCAGTGATTTCATGACCTGTGATGTAAGCACTAAATGAGATTTTATAAATCTCAGTAGATAAATTCACATAATTAACCAAGGAAATAAAATGGCATAACAAATACCATTAACAGTAAAGATGAATGTCATACATACATATAAGGTAATGCCAAATGGAAAACATAAAGAATGTCAATTTCTTATATAATGTGTTATTATCGGGCCCAACTCCCTTTGACACATTATCCTCTGGATCCAATCATCAATGACTGTCCTCTAGCCGGCATCCAACCAAGCACATAACACTAGGCAGATATCTGATCCGAAGATCGATACCCTGCGATCCAACACGCTGAGCCTAGTGCCACCAGGCAGGTATGGTACCATACCCTGCGATCCAACACGCTGAGCCTGGTGTAATCATCATGGAGTCATAGCACATAACACTAGGCAGATATCTGATCCGAAGATCGATACCCTGCGATCCCACACGCTGAGCCTAGTGGTGAGGATAATGTTCTCTGGGAATCCCATTGTTTTATTTGTCATTTTCCAAACATCAATCAATGCCATATCAAAATCCTTTCATGTCACATTGTTTCGTCTCTTTCTTTAGCATATTGTACCATATTATTTCTTTCCTTTTTAGTTGTCATGCAAATAAAATAAACATCAACATATAGAACAACCAAAACACCATGTAACTGAAAGAAAACCATGTAAAGCAAATATATAGTAATGTGCTACATCACAGGGTTAGGAATCTATCTACCTCAATTTGCTGTACCAACTATCTTACTCACTTCTGCTTCTTCTTGATGTCCTACAAGCCCATAAAATACAAAAATAATTAATTTAAATATGCTTATTAGTCAAAAATTGCTTTCTAAAAGCTTTCCCAAACACACCCCAAAATAATCCCAAAAATGGGCTTACGCGGCACTGAACCGCCCGCTGGACCGCGCGCGCTCGCTCGCTCGGCGCTGGACCGCCCGCGCAGAAAAAGCTTTCTAAAAGCTTTTCCAAACGGCATTTTTCCCCAAAATTTTCTTTCGCGGTGCTGGACCGCGCGCTCTCGGCGCTGGACCGGGCGTGCTCGGTGCGCTGGACCGGGCGTGCTCGGTGCGCTGGACCGGGCGTGCTCGGTGCGCTGGACCGCGTGTGCTCGGTGCGCTGGACCGCGTGCTCGACGAGCTGGACCGCGCGCGCTCGGTATCCGGTTCAGCAGCGTAACCCGGTCCAAAGCCTGGACCGGTTCACGCCGCCCTCTCTCTCTCTCTCTCGTGTTCGGTGAAACCGAAACCTTTCGCCGGCGAAATTAGAGACCTCCGGCGTCTCCCGCCGGCCAAATCAACCCCTCTCGATCTCCGTCGCTCACCGAAAAAACCCTTACACAACCCCGAAGACGAAGCAAAATTTTTCTTACCTTGCGTATCTTCGCCGGCCGTCACTGTTGCAGGCCGGAAATTCTTCGAAGAGTACGGCGGCGACTGCCAAAATCTCGTCCCTAAGGAATTCTCGCTGCAGTCACTGTTGCAGAACCTCGCACTCCGGAATCTCTCCTTGCAGCCGCATGCAGTCGAATTTTCGCAAACGTAATTCACCGGATTATATAAACGCTGCTGCAGATATGTGTCAAACTCTCCCGAAGCAACGGCCAGGTGTCTCGTAAAACAGCTCTTTTGCATAAAACCCCCTATAAATTTTATATTTGCAAATATATCCTCCGCCAATCAGATTTGAACTAAGCCGACATTTAAAATTTACAGATCTATCCTCTACGTTACAAATTTATCCCAAATCTTCAAAAATTCATAATTTATTCATTAGAGCTCCGAAAATTATAAATTAAACATCGTTGGATTCGTCTCACAGAGCTCTTTCTAAAAAAAATATAAAAATACAAATAAGAGAAAACTAGGGCTGTTACACAATAAATCCAATTAAACAGGGAAAATTACTTAAAAATTTCCTCGGTGCTCCGAAAAATCCCCAGAAAATTTCAGAAATTCCAATAGCCTCCAATTGAGCTCCTGGCTCATCCTACTGTCGATCTGAAATCATCCAAGCCACAATTGAATTATTGAAGATTAAACGTATAATATTTTACTGGGTATAACAATAGTAAAATAAAAAACATAATCAAGTGTTCCTTTAATATATCTTAGTATTCTTTTTACAACAATTCAATGCGTTTCCTTTGGATTTTTCATATATCGACTAATGAGTCCAACAGAATATATAATATCATGTCTTATGATGGTGAGATAACGAACACTACAAACAAGACTTTTGAACAACGTAGATTCAATGTCTTTTCCTTCACCTTCTCTACTTATTTTCATTCTCAAATCAAGTGGTGTTGCCACTGATTTGTAATTTTTCATTATAAACTTCTTTAGAAGTTTAGTAGCATACCTTCTTTGAGAGATTTAGATTCTATTTGTCATTTGCTTCACTTTTAACAACAGAAAGTATGACATTTCACCATTATTTGTTATGTTAAATTCATGCTGTATAATTCTTTTTAATTCTTGAAATAATTCTAAAGAATTTTTTTTATAAAGCACATCATCTATATAAAGACAAAATATAAAAAATATAATTGTTAGTTGTCTTAATAAAGTGTATTCTCAAATGGGCATTTTTAGAATCCTTTTTGTTGAAGATATCTATTAATCTTGGTATTTCATGCTCTAATACCACTTTGATGGAAATAAAATAGAATAAAATAGATCTCGAATTATAAACAGCAAATTTGCATTTGAGAGTATTTTGGGAGAAATTTGAAAATTACAGCGAAATTCCTAAAAGTTACAAGACAAAAGCGATGAATTTTTATTTTATTCATACATAACTACAAAGCAATAATTACACCTTTTATAAGCTATAAAAGAAACTAATCCCTCATTTTTACTCCTAATTTGAAATTCTAAATGATTTAAACATTCTTTTTTTTTTCATAATTTAAAATTCAAAATTATTTAAACATTTAAACTCCTAAAAATGCTAACAAGAATTTAAAACGTGTAACAAACACTTAAAGTTTGTTAACATTCATGACGAGGATCAAAAGATTTATTTTGTCTTTGGTAACAAGATAGTGTCGAGGTTTATTTCTCTTTAGATAAGAAAGTAGAGTAGATTATTTCTGGTTTAAAAGATGAATTGGTTTTAGGACTTTGGGTATTTATTTTATAAATTTTGTTCTATTAGTTCTGTCAAAGTTGTTGTGTTAAAAATAGCAATTTGCTATCGTTCTCATTGTTATATAATCAAATTCTTCTTATAAAGATAAATTGGTATCTTTCTCAAGCTACTTCTTTCTCAATCTTGTCTAATTTATTTTTTGTTAGGTGATTAATGCGCTCAACTGACCAAATGAGAAGATGTTCTAGAGTACCCACGAAGGTGAGCCATATATTGGCATGTCTGACTCTCAATTCAGACTCGCCGCACGTGCCGAGCAAGTAATGTTGGCACGGCCATATATTGATACATCAATTTTGACTAATATCCAACCATAAAAAATGCAAAGATCTATAAACATATTATTTATGTATTTTTATGAAAATAAAACGTGTCTCTTAAAATAAGGGGGTGGGGGTTGCCTCTGTTCCTGTCGAGGTGGGACGGCAGCGGCGCAGCGGTGCTTAAAGGACCCAACTACGGAGCTTTACGCCGCCACTCTTTCATGGAGATCGGTGACGAAGTCGACATTTGGGCTTTTCGCGACGAGTACGAAAAGCTCTGTTTTGTGGTTGCGAACAGGACAGTGTCGAGCTTTTTGTCTCTGTAGATACGAAAGCAGAGCATTGTATTTCTGACTCTAAAGATGACTTGGGAGAAGTCTGTTCTCCGTTTTTTTGCTTAGGAACAGTTGGAGGAATATGCAGAAACCCACCCGATTGCCCAAATGATTTTTATTAAGAGGTTGCTAATTCCATATTAACTTATATAATTTTATAAATTTATTTGCTATTAAATTTATAAAATTTATAAATTTATTTGCTATGAAATGATTTCCATCATGTTCAATCTTTCCTATTAAATAACTTAAGATCATTTTTTGTAGATGGCACAATTGCCTTCAAATTGTGATATTTTTTTTCATCAAACAAAATAGTAAGTATGTTTTTCGATTTACTTCATGGCAAAGATGTCAGTGCACAAATGTGATTAATTATACAACTTCATTCTACATTTTAATTTTTTTTTGAAAAAACATTTTCATTTGACTTAACAATTGCTATCTACCAAATTTTCTTTTACTTATCCAACTTGTAATAACTTATAATGTTTGAAATAGTATTATAATACAACCAAAATGCATGCATAAAATATTATATCATACAAAATCCAGCCTTGCTAATTTTATAAATTATATTTAAAAAAAACCTTCCTAAAATT
Source organism: Vanilla planifolia (assembly GCA_023846275.1). Classification (NCBI taxonomy): domain Eukaryota; kingdom Viridiplantae; phylum Streptophyta; class Magnoliopsida; order Asparagales; family Orchidaceae; genus Vanilla; species Vanilla planifolia. The sequence goes on along the minus strand of CM043873.1, from coordinate 9,673,790 downwards.
CTCCAAAATCAACCAACCCCTTTAATGATATTTGAAAAAATTATTTTATTTTTACCAAACAAAAAATTAGCCTCTAGATTTCATAATAACTTCTATAATTTAAATTTTAATGTTCCAATTTTCTTGTTTTATTTTTATTCAATTTATCTTTATAAATTTTCTTTATGCTAAATGATATATTTAAAATTTCCATAAATAAATAAAAAAAACATATTTATAAAATCTATAAAGATATAGTTATATAGAATTAAATAAAGAGAAAAGGATAACTTGTAAAGCTAAGAGATTTTTAAAAAAAATTATAAAATATTTTAGTTAATTTCAACTCTATTTGTAAAATTTTTATTATGTAGAAATTAAATTATAGTTTTAGTTTTTTATTATCACATATTTAAAGTTTGTTGAAAAATTTTTTGGAGTTATTTGAATTGAAACTTTTTAAAATATAATTTTATCTAAAGTTTTAATTTGACTTTAATTAAATCATTACTTCTAATTTACTTTATCCCCTTGGCATTTAAAAAGGATAAATGGCAAGAGATGGTGAAGAGAAGAAAAACTTAAGTAGAAATTAAGTGTTAGAAAATTAATTATTAAAGAGAAAAATAGGTCAGAATATTTTGCATTTGATGGAGAAGAAAAAATAGAATGGGTTAAGCTTTTTATAAAAGAGAAAGAGAAGAAACGACGAAGACTTCAAAATTGGTTTGATAGAATAATGAAAGTGGTTTTGACTTCTTTCGAAAAGGTTAGAATCAAATTTGAATGCAGCCATTGTAATGTTCTACACCTCTCATGTTGCACTTAGAGCATATTGTTAGGAGCTTAAATATTTAAAATGTAATTCTTTTAATATTTTGAATTTCAAATAGTCAAAATTTCTTTTGTAATTTTATTCATTTTTTCATATATATATATATATATATATATATATATATATAAACATTCAATCACATACATATATAACCAATAACCTTCATGCATTTTATAACATTATCATATGTAATTTACATATGTAACATATACCAATCATACCACAAATATAGCTCTTAGCTATTTACATCATCATTTCAAATAGTTTCAAACATATAATTGGTGCAATATAGTGTAGCAATGTTTAAAATTTTACATATAATCTAACCAAATAATTTAATAAAGATTAAATTATAGTATTGAAATGAACCTAATTTTTCATCTAATGTCACACTGCTACACATCGACTTCTCCAAAATTAAGTACATGAGCCTATTCATTATTCAATTCACTCTTTATCCCCTATGATGCACCCCTATGCCAAGCTCTTTCCAACATAAAAAATACCGCAAAAAATATATTCATAACATGAACTTATTAGGTTAATCAAAGCTTGCAACATGAAGATGAGAACATATACTACTGAAATAAATGAGGGTAACGTAAAAATCCGCAACCATCTCAAAACATCTCAACATATAGCAACACACAATAAATAAACTATTGTACAACATAAAACTCTTAAAATCAATAATAAAAAAATAAAAAATAAAATATAAATGTCCTTACAAATACATTATATTACTCATTCATAAAAAATACTTTAGTCTCTCACTCATTGGGTTTTAAATTATTCTTTAAGAATCTTCAATTCAGTGATTGTTAACATCTCATCTTATAATATAAGTGAAAAATAAAAATAATGTACTCAGCAAGCTAATCTCTAATCACATATAATAGAGTTGCATAAGAGAAAATAAAATAACTAAGAAATGATATAAAATAATAAACAAAAACTGCATGATAATTCGTAAAAAGAGTACTACTATAACAAAATATATATTGCCATACATATACATCTAATTCATCAAAAGCATATAATATATTTAACTTGTTTTTTTATTTAGTATTCAGTTTCATTTTTTCTCATATTCTTTTACATTTTATACATTCATTCTACCTTTGGCATGAACACTTTCATGATGCCTATCCCAACATATGAGGATTTAATATCATATCTTATAATCACAACTTTTAACATCAAACATGACAAACCTTACCATTGAGTATCAAAACACTATGAAATTCTGTCTCTTCTCATCATCACTGGTCTCATCTCTTAAGGGAACGAGGTGCTCAGACATATTGAAGCCCTACCTCTGAGTACATACGATATCATCACGTAGTCATCACCTCTAATAGAAAACATTTTGTGCTAACAAGGAAAAAGATTATTAACATGTTAGATCCGTATCATTGAATAATCACAATACCTAAAAGTGAAATATCTCATCATCATGAAGTCTTAATAATAATGCTAACATTTTACACTAATCAGGATCGAGGGACTGGAAGTGTTGGAACCTTAACTCTATGTACTCATGATATTATCATGTAGGTTTCTCCTCTTATAACCAACATTTGATGCAAATGAACAAATAAGACAACTCACATATTGAAATCTCATCTTTGAGTAATTATAATACCTAAGAGTGAAGTATCTTATCATCACTAAGTGCTTAAAAGAAAAAAATAATTACTAACAAACTAGATCCCCATTTTTTGTACCCATGACAAAAAAAAGTTATCTCACTAAGTCTTAATCACAATGCTAAAATTTTGCAATGATGAGGATCAAAGAGATAAAGTTGTAAGAATCCCATCTTTATGTACTTATGGCATCATCATGTAATTATATCTTCTTATAACAAACATTTGGTGAAAAGGAAAAGAGACAACTAATATGTTGGAATCCCACATCTAAGTTACCATGAGACCTAAGGGTGATATCTCATCATCATAAAGTTGAGGTCTATGACATGTCATGGCATTATCTTTGAGTACCATGACACCAAGAGTGATATATATCATATTTATAAAGTTGTGAGATTGGATCATTTTTTCTTTACCTATATTAACATGTTATTTTTTTTACATTATTTTTCTCCATTGCACTTTCTCTCTCCTTCTCGATAACTCATTAATTTACCCTCCCTCGCTGCATTTCATCATCCTTCGTATTTCCTTGTCGCTGTCGATCATGGATGCGAGAGAGGCGTTAACAAACTTTAAGTGTTTGTTACATAATTTTAAGTATTTTGTTAACATTTGTAGGTGTTTAAATATTTAAATAATTTTAAATTTTAAATTAGGAATAAAAAAGGGATTAGTTACTTTTGTTGCTTATAGAAATGTGTAATTTTGAATTTTTAATTAGAAATAAAAATGAGAGATTAGTTGTTTTCGTTGCTTATAAAAATGTGTAACTGTTGTTTTGTTATTATGTGTGAATAAAATAAAAATTCATCGCTTTTGTCTTCCCACACTTCAAGGTTTTTGCTACTATTTTCAAATTTCTACCAAATACTCTTGAAGACAAGTTTACTGTTTACAATTAGAAATTTATTTTATTACATTTTATTTCCATCAAAGTGGTATCAGAGCTTTAAGAAAAAGAAGATCGAACACTGCAGCATCAAGGGGAGAAGAATAGAAGCATTTTTTGAAAGGGTTTTTTTATTTAAAATGTTTGAAATTATGTAATAAATCATTCCCAGATTGAAGAACGATAATTATGATAATTGGTGCATTCAATTTAAAGGCCTTCTTGGCTCGCAAGACCTTTAGGAGATAGTTATCGATGGCTTTGATGAATCAGATGCTATTGAAGCGGAGAAGAAACTATTGAAAGAAGATAAAAAAAGATAAAAAGTCATTGTTCCTAATATATCAAGGACTTTATGAAGCTACTTTTGAGAAAGTTACAAAAGCGTCTACAAGCAAAAAAGTTTGGAATAAACTTAACACAATTTTAAAAAGTGTTGAACGTGTGAAGCGTGTACATCTTCAAATACTTAGAATAGATTTTAAGCAGTCAAAGATGAATGAAAATGAGACTATCTCAGATTATTTCTCATGCTTGATTGTTATTATAAATTTGATGAAGAGAAATAGAGAACAAATTGATGATGTACGTGTGATCAAAAAGGTACTTTGTTCTTTAACTCCTATATTTGAGCAAATGGTAAAAACAATTGAAGAATCTAAAGGTATATGTAGATTATCTATTGAAGAGCTAATGGGTTCTTTACAAGTGCATGAGCAACGACTAAAGAAAAGGGCTAAAGTTGCACTATTAATCCAACATTAAAATCAAAACTGAATTTTAAAGAAGATAATATCTTGAAGAAAGAGAATTCAAATTCAAGGGGAAGAGGATGAGGTTCATATCGAGGACATGAAAGAGGTTGTTTTTAAAAAGATCTCAATAGAAATTTAATCAATCTTACACTCAACACAGGCATAGAAGAAATAATACTTCTCGAGGTTAAGAATAAGGAATAAATATTAAATATTATAATTTTCATAAGTTTGATCATTATGCTTCTAATTGTTGGCATAAGAATAACCAATCAAACTACACTGACACATCACAAGAAGAGTTAATATCTTTATTGATTAAAAAAAAGGGTAATGAAAGAGAAGATGTATAGTTTCTTGACTCAAAAGCAAGCAATCATATGTGTGAAAAGAGGCATCTATTTGATATAATTGAAAATGTGCAAACAAGTATAAGTCTAGGATACTCATCAAAGTTTAAAATTAAAGAAAAAGATAACAAAAAACTTTATAAAAAGCATGAGTTTCTAATTATTATTTTATATGAATATTTTATTCATGATATGAAAAGTAATAGTTTATGTCTTCGATAATTGATTGATAAAAGATATATTATATATATGGAGAATGCTTATCTTCTTTTGAAAGATTCAAAAAGAATAAATATTACTAAAGTGAAGATGTCAACAAATCATATGTTTTTTCTTCAATTGAAGTCAACAAGTGGAGCTTGTTATCTTAGACATCTTTTAAATTATTCTTCAAAATGGCATCTAAAGTATGATCATCTTAACTTCTGAGGTTTAAATTTATTGATAAAAGAAGGAATGGTTAAAAACCTTCTTTTATTGGATGATCCAAATCATATATGAAAAGCTTGTATATTTGGAAAATAATATCATCTTCTATTTCAAAAAGATAATACTTGGAGAGCTAAAAGACCATTACAGCTTATTCATACAGGTATTTTTGATCCATTACTTTCATTATATAATGGAGTTAATAAGTATTTTATTACTTTCATAGATAATTTTAGTAGAAAAATATGAATATATTTTTATTAAGGAGAAATATAGTGTTATCTCTATATTTAAAGAGTTGAAATGCAAAGTTAAAAAGAAGAGTAGACTATTCATTAAAAGGCTTAGATCTAATAAAGATGGTGAGTATACATCAAATGAATTTATTCGATTATGTAAGTAAGAAGGTATACGATATTAACTTACCACAAGTTATGCTGCATAACAAAATTGGAATGGCTAAACGAAAAAATCTTACTATCATTAATATGACAAGGATAATTATGAGAGAGATGAATATGCCAAAAGAATTTTGGACAGAAATAGTTGCATCTTCAACTTTTTTGTTAAATCGTTATCCTACTAAAGCTATGTATTATATGACTCCACAAAAAAGCTTGGAGTGGATATACACCAAGTGTTTCTTATTTTTGTATATTTGGTTAAATATCATATGCACAGGTATCTAATGCATTAAGAAATAAATTAGATGATAAAAGTGAAAAATATACATATTCATTAAGTATAGTGATGAGTCAAAAGCCTACAAACTCTACAATTCTTTAACCAAAAAAGTGATTATTAATCACGATGTTGTATTTGTAGAAGAAGATACTTGAAAGTGAAAAGAAGAGAAGGATGATAAAACTATCACACTTGGGCAAGAAGAAGAAATTCAAAATCAACAAGCACATGATTTGAATTCTCCGACAAGTTGTCCTTAAAATATAATTATTATGTGAAAGATAGTACATCATATTGACTCAAGTAAAATAATATAAAATCTACAAGAGATATATGAGAAAACTACTGAGTTTTCTAATTTATTCAATTATTTTACTGATAATGAACCTATTCTTTATGAAATAGTGTAGGATATAAATTGGCAAAAGATTATAAATGAAGAAATAGCATCTAAAAAAAAGAATAATACATAGGAGTTAGTTGATCTCCGTCCTCAAAAGAAATTCATAGGAGTGAAATAGATTTACAAGGTTAAGCATAAAACAAATGAAATAGTGTATAGATACAAGGCAAGACTTGTGGCAAAAAGCTTTAAGCAAAAATATGGTATAGACTACAAAGAGGTATTTGCTCCAATTGCTCGATTTCATATAATGAAGTTGATTTTAGTACTTGTAGTGCATCATTGATTGAAGGTATGCCAACTTGATGTTAAATCTGTATTTTTTAATGGAGTTTTAGAAGAAGAAGTATATTTGATCAACTTGAATGTTACAAAATTATGAGTGATCCACATAAAAATCTATCATTTGAAGAAGGCTTTATATGGATTAAACAAGCACCAAGAGCATAGAATATCAATATTGATGGATATCTTCAACAACAAGGATTTCAAAAATACATATTTGAGCATACACTTTATATTAAGACAACTAATAATCATATTCTTATAGTTTGTCTTTATATAGATTTTTATACAAAAATTCTTTTGAATTATTTCAAGAATCCAAAAGAATTATGGAACATTAATTTGACATAACAGATAATTGTGAAATGTCATACTTCCTTAACTTAGAAGTGAAGCAAATGAAAAATGGAATCCAAATCTCTCGAAGAAGGTATAGTACTAAACTTCTCAAGAAGTTTAGAATAAAAGATTACAAATCAATGACAATACCACTTGATGTGAGAATGAAAATAAATATAAGAGAAGAAAAAGACAGACTCTACTTTGTTCAAAGATCTTGTTGGTAGTCTTCGTTATCTCACTATCACAAGACCTGATATTCTATATTCTGTTGGACTCATAAGTCGATATATGAAAAGTCCAAAGGGAACACATAGTGAAAAAAACTTAGATATATTAAGGGAACACTTGATTATGGTTTGTATTTTACTAACCAAAGTGAAACAGATTTATGTGGCTACTCTTACAGTGACTAGGGAGGTGATATAGATGAAAAAATAGAACTGGTTATTATTTCTTCTCAGGTTTATTATTATTTATGTGAAGATCAACTAAGCAATATGTCATTGCTCTTTCATCTTATGAAAAAAAGTATATTATAGCTTCATTAATAGTTTGTGAAAAAATTTAGTTGCAAAATTTACTAGAAGAGTCACATCATCAAAAAGAAGAACCAACAACTATCTTTATTGATAATATATCAGTCATTAAATTAGAAAAAAATCTAATTCAACATGGGAGAACCAAGCATATGGAGATAAGGTATATTTTTTTTGTGATTATGTCAACAAGAAGACTATAAGTCTGGTATATTTTAGTACTGAAGAACAAGTAGTTAATATTTTCACTAAATCACTTGGTGTGAAGATGTTTGAGGAATTATGAAATCAATTAGGATCAAAGGTAATGTTAGGGAACTTTAAGTATTTGTTACACATTTTAAGTGTTTTATTTGAATTTTTAGGTATTTAAATATTTTAAAAATTTTAAATTTTAAATTTGGAACAAATGGAAGATTACTTATTTTTGTTGCTTATAAAAATGTGTAGTTTTTAATTTTAAATTAAGAATAAAAAAGAAGGATTAGTTGCTTTTGTTGCTTATAAAAAGGTGTAACTATTGCATTGTTGTTATGTATGAATGAAATAAAATTCATCGCTTTTGTCTTCCCGAACTTTAGGGTTCCATTGTCATTGCAAATTTATCCCAAATACTCTCAAATGAAAGTTTGTTGTTTGAAATTCGAGATCTATTTTATTTCACTTTATTTACATCAAGAAGAACCATAGGTGCCAGCTTGGGTAACAAGAGTCGATCATCTTATAAATTATACTCGATATAAGATTAATTTTTTTATTGATGTAAATCCATTGAAGCTGATTGAGTTATATAAAAAAAACTTTTCAAAGTTTGCTCCAATTAAATTAGACATCTAACTTTGATCAAATAAGCAACATAATCTCTATTATTGTCATTGATGTTTAAAGGAATCAATAGTTGTGATCATTGGTCAAGTGATTTCTTTATAAATTATTAAGTAATGAGGAAGGATTTTAGTAAAGGCACAGACTACCAATGCGATTTTGCTCCTTATGAACCTACTCTTGTTGTCGACGATGAAAGAAAGGAAGGGAGATCATTCAATTATTTTTTATGAACGTTGGGTGAAAGAAGATATGTGAGTTTAATCAAGACCACAAGATTATTGATGAGTAGGGGACAATAAGGGAACTGCTTTTCCTTGGGCATATGTTTCAAAATTAGTCTATGTTAGCAATTTCTGAGTGGATGTCGACTATTATTAAACAAGCTGAAGGATTAAATATTTGCACACACATAATTAATGCAAAATGTGTAATAGAACATTGGATAAGTATTATAACAATATATTATCACCATTTTTATTAAAGTGGAACTTCAATTTATAAGAAAGCTCATCAAATATTGATTCTTAAACAAAAGTGTCATGAATACTTAAAAATAAAATAAAATATGATACTTTCTCTTAAGTAACTCTATTTATTAAAATGTTTTTAAACCATTGTCGATGAACATGCGTCTTTCTGTTAATTATTTTAAAAAATAAATTTAAACAATTTTTTAGTCGAGTATATTTTCATATAATTTTTTTAATCAAAATATCTATAAATTTGATTAAATATGAATATCAAATAGTACGATGATAGAATATTGTACAAATTAAGATGTAGTATGAATAGTTATGTAAAAGCATTTATGAGTGCACAATATAATTTAGGTTTATTATATATGACGATTGATCAAAGTATATTTTGGGCACAAAAAAATTTTCATTAGACAAATATTATAACTCTCACTATTTTTTTGTTTTGTATAAAAGCTATATGTCTAATGAATAATATATAATGCCTAAATAACTATTACTATATTATACATATAAACCAAACAAATAAAAAAAGTCCACAAGCGTCATAAGAAGCACAATTGTAATTATGTGTTGCGAAGTGATTGTGTGGCTTATCACTAAAAGAACTAAGCCTTTATTTATAATATAAGACAATGAATTGTAAAAGACAATTTTTGAAAAGGACCACAACTAATACATAATGTCAAACTTAACACTTTGACTGTCAAAGTGGCCTTCTATGTAAAGTTTATTGGAAAAGATACTTGGAAATATTATTAGTTCTAATTTGAAAGCTTAAACACGGAAATTAATTTGTATTTATATAACTCAAGAGGCCAATATTTTCACAAAATTTATTCGAATAAATTGAAAACAATAATAATTGGCCTCCTCGGCCACTTCCATGGTGGGATGATGAGATAAGAGGGGAAGGGAAGGCTTGGAAATGGAACGATAAAGAGCTTTAAGAGAGAGAGGAGAATGGCGAGAGGGAGAGAAATAAAGCGATAAAGCTTCCGCTAACGAGGAAGAAGTCGTCGTTTTCCCTTATTTTATTTTTAATGTTCTCATGTGAGCTGTGAAAAAACCCCGCGCTGAACATCCCACAAGTAGGCGTCGAAACGACTCGCCTTTCTTTGGTTTCTCCGCCCTGGGCTGGTAGATTATTTAAACCTCCCCAGCCAAGGGTTTTTCTCCATTGCACATTATCTCTCCTTCCCGATAACTCATTGCACTATCGTCCTCCTTCTCCACCTTTCCTCGTCGCCATCGATCATGGATGCAAGAGAGGAACAAAAGGTGCCGACTTGGGTAACGAGGGTCGCCGGCGAGCACGGGGCGCAGGCCATCTGGTACCTCATGAACAAGCAGATCTCCTCCTCCGACGTCTGCAACCAACAGAATCGCTTCCTCATCGGCAAGCGCATCATCTCCCAGCGTCTGTTGCCCGCCATGTCCGATGTGGAGAAGCAAGCTGCCAGCTTTCTGAACCATCCCGAGCTGGGAAGGAGGCGACGTCTTCTGGATCGTCTACCTGGCGGAGAAAGGAGGCGGAGACTGGTCGGGAGAAACCACGGGGGACTCAACGTGATGGTGTACGGGCAAAGGGGCTGGGGGTGTCCTCTCTACCTCGCAAGGTGGGACGGCAGCGGTGCGGCGGTGCTCAAAGGACCCAATTACAAAGCTTTCCGCCGGCACTGTTTCATGAAGGCAGAGGACGAATTGGAGATTTGGGCTTTTCGTGACGAGGACCAAAAGCTCTGTTTTGTCTTTGGTAACATGACAGTGTCGAGGTTTATCTCTCTTTAGATGAGAAAGCAGAGCAGATTATTTCTGGTTTAAAAGATGATTGGGTTTTAGGACTTTGGGTGTTTGTTCTATTTGTTTTGTTCTATTAGTTCTATCAAATCTGTCATGTTAAAAATAGCAATATGCTATCGTTCTCATTCTTATGTAATCAAATTCTTCCAATAAAGATAAATAGTCATCTTTCTTAAACTACTTCACTCCAATCCTGTCGAATTTATTTTTCATTAGGTGATAATTGTCTTTTTTTAATTTATAATTATTTATTTTCTTAAATTAAGCATTACGTTTAATACTTTTCATAAAACGTATAAATGATGGATTTCATGGAGATCTAAAGCCATAATCCTCTTAAATTTATTTCTATTTATTTTTTTAATTAAATAAAATATTCATATATTTTTATTAAATTTTTTTTTATTGATACACAAAGAAATATTTAATAAAAATTATATTAATGCAATAATTAAGTGCAAAAATTTTAAAATTATTCAAGTTAGTTTGAATTTTATTTTCTGCTTTTTATGGAGTTGAAATTAAATTATTAATTTTATTTTTATTAAAAATTTCTTTATCTAATAATGAAGAGAATTAAGTTCAAAATAACTTAAATATTTTAAAAAAAATTACACTTTATTATTTTGTATTAAAATTTAGGTTTGTTCTTTCTTCCTTGGTAAGGGAAGAATTGCAGGCGAATTCAAACAGATTGTTTTTTCTTTTAATAATGGCTGATGTTTGATAGCTACGGTTGATTTCACCGGCGCGCAAGTGACGGCGCTCGTGCATCCGAATTGTGTGGTCGGTTGTCTTTTAGGCTTTTGTGGGCTTAAGCGTGTCCGAGACGATGCATCAATCTTGACCGTACGAGCATAGTTATCTTGATTTAAACATGATTGGGTTTTATTACTTTGGGGACACTTGGAGGAATATTCAGTCGCTTGATGCTTGATGCTTGATTTATGCGCTCAACTGATCAAACGAGAACACGTTGTATAACTCGGGAAGATGGGCTATCAGTCGGCCAATTGAGACCTGCGGCACCGACTGGGTGAAATATATAAAACACAGCCCAGATCTATCATGTATTTTCTCCATTGCAAATTGCCACTCCTAAATCTCTCCTTCCTGACATCATTAAGTCTGCTTTTAAAAAGTCTATTGCTTCAAGTTATATACTTTTATGGAACCATTAAAATTTTCTGTTAATTTAGATCTTCCATGTTCTTTTGTGTTCTTGGAAGACTCCTTTCAACTGCATCTCCTATTATTATGGAATAAAGTAGCATAGGAGAAAATTAAAGAAGGAATAAAAAGATATTATAAAGTAAAAAAAGTTTTATTATATATTGGCTTAAATGATATATTGATAAAAGAAGAATTTTTAGAAATTATTGAAGAATTAACATAGATATTAATTATTAAATAATTTACAATTTGAAATTATTATTTTTACATATGTAAAAAAACTCTTTGCTTTCTCTTTCTCTTTCTTGTTGCCCTTATTTCTCCTATTTCTTGACCCAATACTTGGTTTCCTTCAGTAATGTCTCGTGGAGGAATTGCCTGGTGAATTCAAGAGAGGAAAGAGGAAAATCACGAGAAAAGCATGTCAAGCAAAATTTTGATGACCTAATTAAATGAAAATTTCATTCGATCAACCAGGTGGATCAAAGAGACAAAACAGAAATGAGGGATCCGATGATCTTTAACGAAGATGGTGAGTCTAATTTTTGAATTTGTTGCTTTGTACGAGTATTACAAACATCTTAAGCATTTGAGCTTCTTCAATGTTTGGAATATCAAAGATTAATTTTAACCCTAATTAAGCCGCATCATGCGATGGATCTTGAGTTCTTGTGAGATTCAAATATCAATTGTCTTGCTCGTGAGTCCATTTGATATAAATGATGTGTTAAGTAAGGTAGAGAAGAAGAAATACTTGAAATTTATTTGGTCGATTCTCATCGTTTGTGTATGTATAGTAAACATTGTTGTTGCCATTGAAAAGAGAGATAGAAATTTTTTTTTTAAAATTATATTATTAAGAAATAAGAAAAAGAAGATGTACTCAAACACATTTATTGTAAATTGTAGTAGTAAGAAGAGATAAATTATGTACTCTTTAATTTTCATGTTATGAATTTTTAATTTTATTTAGTTATATCATAAATAAATTATAATAATCATAATGTAAAGATTTGAAATAAAAATATGAAATAAATTATTAAATTATTATGAGGTTTATATAGACTTTTATAGAGAAAATCCATGATAGTTAGTTGAGAGCCACAACATTAAGAAAAGAAAGAATAAATATTGAAGTAGTCCCCGAATGTTCAGGTAGATAAACTTAATTAAATTATAATGTAAATAATAATTTTTTTATATAATTTCTTTATTAAGATTTTTTATATGAATTATCATTCTTTTATGTTCTATATATTAAAAATTTAATATGGATAGCATAACATGACATTTGTAAATATTTATATTCATTTATGATTAATATTGTATAATAATTCATACATTATTATATGCCTATAATAAAGGGATAAATTAAACTACATGTATATGTATATGTGTTCCTAATTGAGAATGATTGATTTATAGATGTAATTCTCTATATTGAATGTTAAAGCAAAAAAAAGTGAATAAAAAAATTTTAATTTTTAGCTTACTATCATATGAAAAATAAACAACGCTGAAAAATATGTTTCTCTTGTAGTCTTATCCCATAATTGAGAATGATTGATACAATATTAGTGTTATAGGTTTTTTTGTGGTGATAAAATTTTATAGCGATATTATGTTTTAGTAACGATATATCTAATTGATATAAATTATCATTGATTTATAGTTGATAAAACAATTATATATATATATAAAAACTGATAACTTTTAGAGGAGATTTTGTATATTTGTTTTCTAAAATCCGAAACTCCTATGAGTAAAAAATTTTAATTATTAGAAGATTAAGAGATAGTTTATCATCATTCTTAACTATAGGTAAGTATTTTATGCCATCTCAACACTTTAATTTAATTTATTTCTTAAATATTCTCAATTAGAGAGGAATTAAGAATAAATAGACAGATGATATGTGACATCACAACTCAATATATTTTTGAATTTTGGATTATCAAGAATTATATTTTATATATAAAATATGCATTGAGAGTATATGATAGTATAATTAGGCAAGTTATTACATCTAGTGTATTTGAAAGATTATTACCAATAGATAGAATAAGCTAACTACTACTAACTTAGTGGTCTAAATAATACAAAATATAAATATGTAAAAAATACAAAAATAGCTTGGGTTATACCACATAAAAGTCTTGATTTAACAAAATTATTTATACTTATAATATTATTATACATATATGAGCTTTGCATGTTCATTTTATATTTTTTTCTCTTTTCTATTTAATTTGTATTCTTATCATTCATTGTTATTTTTTATATTAACAAGTTACTTTCTCAAGCTTATGGGAATAACTATATCTTCTTGCATGAATAATTCACTTTTTGTCTCATGAGAATTCACACATTCCTCACATAAATAATACTTATAAATTTGATTGATTATGACAATGATATAATATTGTGATAGAAAATCGTTCTATACGATCGATTAGCGTAGAAATTGGGATGAAATATGAATATTTATAAAAACACATTTATTATCGTACAATATAATCTAGCTTAATCATATAGGACGGCTAGTAGGAGTGCTGTTAGGGGAGAGAAATATTTTGGTTAAACAAATACTATAACTCTCACCAGTTTTGGTTACATACAAATACAAGTTTCACCAAAGCCAATCAATACTAATTTTGAAGTGAAAATAGTATAAATTAAGTTAATAATATTTTTTTAATAATTTTCACACTTCATTTATGATTGATTATTATCCAAATTTTATCAATGTTATATCATTAAATTTGTAATAATTTGTAATTTATTATTTAAATCTTATATCTTTCTTTTATGACTTATAACTCTTTTTGAATCATTGTTATTAATTTTTATATTTTAAATTAATAGTTAAAATTTAATAACAACTAATGGAATTTCAAAATAATAAATTTGCTTTATTTTGAACTTTTTTATAATTATTTCTCCTCCTTATAAAGTTGGTATTCTTACATGACATCTTTTAATCTAGAAAGTGGACAATCTCTGCTAAAGTACTTACAAATATTGTTGCCAAAGTGTCTTTAAAATGTACATGGATAGGTTAAATAGAAGTTTCCATCCTTTTATACTTGCAAATATTGGCGCGAGTCGCTGTTAACTTTGCTTTGTATTTTTTAATCAATATGTCTCAATTTAGTTTTATCTTGTATATCCATTTGACTTTAATTACTCCATGGTTATTCAATCGATCTATCCTCTCCCAAGTATTATTTTTATTAATCATGTGTATTTCATCTTCCATGGCTTTTATCTGATTCTTTTGATTCTTAACTTCTTCAAAGCTTTGTGGTTTCAGATAAACAGAAATTATATGACTCATAATTTTTAGTTATAATTCTTATCATCTTAGAGTTAATTGTAATGTAGTTGACTCAAAGTTATACTAAGAGTAGATTATGAACTTGATTCAAAGTGTCCCAAAGTATATTTTTTTTAAACATACTCATATCATCATTTTATAATCATCTATGAAAATTATAAATTATCAATTTTGACTCTGTGATGATGTTTGCATATTCCCATATATATATCAGTATGAACTAACTCCAGTGATACACAAGCTTGCTTTGCTCCTTGAGTATGAAAAGATGCTGGATGTTATTTTGCCAAAAAAACACTCTCTACATATGTCTAATCTTATGTTAATAAATGGTAGTCCCTTGATCATATCTTTAATCCTTAGTAGCATCAAAACTTTATAATTAAAATTTCTAAAGCTTTTATACTATAAGTCAGAGTTGTCAAATACTTCACTTCACAATGCAATTGTGGAGCACAACTAATTCACAATTGAAAATTTTTGGGCCTATTTATTGTCATCTTTGCTAGAACAAATCTTTATTTTTTTGATCAAATATCATGCAAATATCATCTTCAAAGAAAATTGCATACTTATTTTGTACTAATTCAATATGCTCAATAGATTTTTTTTCAAATTAAGAACTAATAACACCTCATAGATAAGCTTTGATCCCATTTTTGTTTGCATTATAATGCTTCTTTTGCCTTCAGCTTGCATTAAAATGCTAACCTTTGTCTCACATATCCATGTTGTGAAATATTTTTTTCATTACTAGTCATATGATTTGTGCAGGTCTTATCCAGCTTTTAGATATCATGCTCCACTTTGTTTTGTAGTATTAGAAAATGTTTTCAAGATTATCTTTTTCTTCTATAAAATTTTTCTATTACCATCTTAACATGTACAATTTCTTTCAATATGATCATACTTCTTGCATTTATTGCATTATTTTTTTTAGCATCTAGATATAATATTGTTTCACTTTTTGCATATGTGATACCATAGATTTGAATTACTCAAGCTTGATTATCTAATGTTATCTGATTGCTTTTGTGCATCTTGTCTTAAGTAATCTTTTATTTAATTATTTTGTCAGCTCTCATCAAGTTCTGAGATCTAAAACCCATCTTGCATTAGAAAGCATATTCAATTGAATTTCTCTCATGTTGTAATTTTCTCTCCTCATGTGACTCTAAGAAACTAATTAATTGTAGAATCAAAAGTGTTGAAAAATCTTTTGATTCTTTTATTGTAGCAACATTATATTCATACTTTTAGGATGGTTAATTATTATTTTTCGAACTACCTTTCGATCAAAGATACCTTCATCCTAGGTCTACATTTGCTTAATGATCTCAATAATCTTTGAGAGATACTCGATTATTTTATCCAACTTTTTCAATTAAAATTTTCTTTGTATGGCCTATAACTTCACTATAATCACCTTTGAAAATCCATAACATTCCTTTTGTAATATATCACATGCTTCCTTTGATTTAGTTTCATTAATAATTTGAGAGAATAAACTCTCTACGATGCCTCATTGAATTAGAAACAATGCTCTAATATCTTTCATTTGATCATTTGCCAAAGCTTTCTAGGAATGGCAACCATGAAGTAATATATTGAGAAGTTAGATTAGAGTACATGGTTTGCTCTATGACAAGTCATGATCCGAGCAATTTTGGTATAAGTTAGATCTAAATGATGCCCTTTTGAGAATGAAGAAGATGTTGTCAACCTTAATAGAAGAGGAGAAAAAGAGAAAAAATCGAAAAGAAAAAACCCATATCTAGTTATATTTGTTGAATAAGATTCTGTAAGATTTCCTGAAGAAAGAGAGGGTTGTGACTCTCTTGCTTATATTGGAGACTCTTCGTATGATAGAGTTTACTAAAAAAACAAATTCTGAAGCAGCATTTGTATACATACCATCTCATTGAAGGTAAAGATATCAAGTCTTATTTGCATGAGTTCAAGAGAATTGGTATAGATCTATAGATGCTTAAAATTAAATATGATGATGAAGACCTTGCTCTATTTTTATTATTTTCTTTGTCTATTTCTTACACCAATCTGAGGGATTCAATTATTTATAGTAGAGATTGAATTTCGCTTGAGGATGTTTCACAAGCCTTGTTATCAAAAATAATGCTTAACAAAGATTTGCCAACTTCTGAATCACAAAGAGTATGTTTGATTGTTAGAGCATAATCGAAGCAAAGATATTTTTCTATTACAAAGCAAAAAGGAAGTACATAGTCTAAACATATAAATTTGATTTGTAACTACTAAAAGAAGAAGAGTCACATAAAAGCAGACTACATTAAGCTGAAGAAAAAAGAAGAATTTGAGAAAGGTGATCGTAATCTGAGAAATTAGGAGAAGCCATTATAGTTAGTGAGAAAAAATGTATTGAAGACATCATGATTGTACTAGATTTAGGAATTTTCTTAAGTTCACAATAGATTATGAATTCAGCTTCCTTTTTCATATGACACCAAATAGGGATTAGTTTGTCAGCTATGAGCCTGCTGTAACTAGAGTTATGCTTATGACAATGACGCATCATATAAGGTTGCTGGTATTAAAACTGTCAGGATCAAGATGTATGTATGATTGATCTGTTTACAAATTTAATGAGGTCAGACACATTCAAAACCTAAAGAGAAATCTTATTTTTCTTAGTACACTTGATAGTAAAGGTTACTGATACATCGGAGAAGGTGAAGCTATAAGAGGTTTTCATGGTTCCCTAGTGATAATAAAAAAAAGAATGTCAATAATAGATTATACACTTTTGAAAGATCTAATGTGACAGGAAAAGTAATAATAACATCTATTTTAGATTCTAACATTATAAGGCTATGCCATATATGATTGGGACACACGAGTGAGAGAAGTCTAATTGAACTAAATAAAAGATATATCTTATCCAAAAATATGACAAGAAAATTAGAGTTTTGTAAGCAGTATAATATTGGTAAATGTAGAAGAGCAGCTTTCAGTCTTGAACAACATAGAACTATATGGACGTTAGATTATGTTTATTCACATTAATGGGATCCTTCTCAACAATTATCTAAGGTCGATATCAGATACATGTTGACTTTCATTGATGATTACTGTAAGAAGGTATAGGCATTTTTTTGAAAGAAAAAGCTAATTGTTTTCAGTATTTTTTTCAATGGAAGACACATATTGAGAAGCAAATAAGAAATATCATAAAGACATGAGTTTGAGTATTGAGCCTTTTACTTATTCAAAGATGATTACTTGTTAAAACTCAAGTGATTGGTTATTGGCCATGTAGGAAGAGATCGAGTCCTTATATAAGAACAAAACTTGAGATTTGAAATAACTTCCAACTTGTAAGAAAGCCATTAAATACAAGTGGGTGCTTACGAAAAAGTTTAGTATTCTAAGCGTTGAGGAAGAATGGTTCACGACCAAGATTATAGCCAAGGGATATAGCCAGATTAAAGGTATTAATTTTACTAATGTCTTTGCACCTCTAGTAAAGCACACATCTATTAGAATTTTTTTTGTTTGGTTGCTGTGAATGATTTAGAGTTAGAGCAACAAGATGTCAAGATTACATTCTTATATAGAAATTTGGAAGAAAAGATATACATAGAGCAACCTAAAAGTCTTATTTGTGAAGATAAAAAAAGACTATGTGTACAGATTAAGTCTCTATATAAGTTGGAATAGTCTCGTTGACAGTGGTACAAAAGGTCTGATTCTTTCATACTATCTCATCTGTTTTATATTAGCAATTTTGATAGTTGTGTATACTTGAAGAAACTTATAGATGGATCTTTCCTGCATCTATTGCTCTATGTGCATGACATGGTTATTATAGCAAAGAGTAAGACTCATGTGGAGAACTTAAAAGGACTTCTCAAATAAGAGTTTGGCATGAAAGATTTTAGAGTAGCAAAGAAAATACTTGGGATGGAGATCACGAGAGTTAGAAAGGAAAAGATGCTTCTTTTTCATCAAAGCGATTATATTAGGAAGGTGCTTCTTAGATTCAGGATAAAAAAAACTAGACAAATTTTTATACCTTTAGCCTTATTTAAAGTTGTCTCAAAATCTGTGTCCAGAAGATAAAGGAAAAGATTTACTGTGATTTGATCCGATTTTATAACAAAAAATTGATTATTAAATCATAACTCTATAATACTTTTTTTATGATCAAGTTATATTTTTAGCAATTTTCTTATTTTATATGCAATGAATTATTATATAAGATTATTCACAGTTCAAATTAACTTAAATAGTTTTATAATTCGTAGATTTAATTATTTTGTATTAAAAAATTATGTTTACTTGCTCTTCTTTTTTCCAACAACCAGAAAAAAAAGATCATTTTGATGTAAAAAATAAATATATTTTTTAATTTTTAAAAATTAAATAAAGATGAATAAAATGAAACGTGAGATGAAATTGTTTGCAAATAAATATATGATTTTTTTTTTTTTTCTTGGCAATAATAGCTACGCGAGCGTTGGAATGTTCGCTGGCGTGGTACATAACTATGTGTGACTTTTCACTATCGCCACGTATGATTTACTACCTATAGCCATTGACTCAACGGGGTCAAACAGGCTATGGGAGCCGAGATCGTACGGTCAGGATTAAAGCATCAACTAGGATTCTTTTAAGCTCACAAATGCCAAGAGACACCAGAACACGCCGTTGGCAACCCAGGCGCCTGCGATGTTATTTAATCCCATTATAGACGTAAGCATCTGAACGTGAGATTATAATTTAATCACATCTCAATTGTCCACCTCATCGGAAGTTTTGCATGCCACTTTTTTAGAGCCATTATTTTACTTTTAAATCAACAAAAAACTTTGCAATTAAAATAAAATAAAATAAAATAAATAAAAATATTAATGTATATATATATTTCTTCTATATGCAATTAAATATAAACACGATTATGTTTGTGCAATAAAATATGGAATATTACTTGCAATGGTTAAGGCAACCTTGAAAGACATACCAACAAACAGTCCTTACATCAATCAATTCCTTGATAGTTTTTTTAGGTGTTTTAGTTTGATATAAATCAACAAAAACTTTTAAATAAAAAAAAACTTTGCACGCAAAGGTTTCAATCTAAAATTATTTTCACTTGCCTTTTATTTATATTTAATTTATAAAACTTATTTTTTTAAAGTAAAAAAATTAAAGAAAATAGTTTTCGAGAATTAAACAAACGAAAACTAGTGAAGTATGCACCCCATTATTGATATAGAAGTTAAAGACGTAACTAAATCAGGTGATGAAACAAATGTTCCCATTTAAAGTAAAGAAAGATGAAAATAAATAAAATAAAAAAATAAAAATATTAATATATATATATATATATATATATATATATATATTTCTTCTATATGCAATTAAATATAAACACGATTATGTTTGTGCAATAAAATATGAAATATTACTTGCAATGCTTAAGGTAGCCTTGAAAGACATACCAACCAAGAGTCCTTACATCAATCAATTCATTGATAGTTTTTTTAGGTGTTTTAGTTTAATATAAACAAAGTAGAGCACGGTGTTTATATAAACTATTAAGACTATCACCCAAGTTATTAGCTCATCACCATCGATCATGGATGCGAGAAGGGAACCAAAGGTACCGATTTGGGTGATGAAAGCTGCTAGCGAGCAAGTGTGGTATCTCATGAACAAGCATATCTTCTCCTCCGATGCCTACAACCAGCAGAATCACCTCCTCACGGAAAGCTCATCATTTATGAGCACATTTTGTCAGCCTCATGGAGATAAAGTAAAAAAAAAATAGATCTCGAATTACAAATAACAAACTTGCTTTCGAGAGTATTTAGAAGAAATTAGAAAATGATAGCGGAAACCTTAAGCTGCGGGAAGACAAAAAATGTTGAAATTTTATTTCATTCATGCAAAATAACAAAGTAACAATTACATCATTTTACAAGCAAAATAATCTCAAAAATATTTGCTTCTAATTCAAAAATTTTTTCCTAATCTAAATAATAAAGATCAACTTAAAAATTTAAAATTATTTAAATATCTAAAAATGCTAACAAATATTTAAAATACTAATAAATACTTAAATATGCTAACTAACACTTAAAAATGCTAACAAATACTTAAAATTTGCTAACATTACTCCCCCTAAAACTTGAAGTATCTTCAAGCCTATATGATTTTGTAATTCTTCAAACTTTTTTACTCCAATTGATTTAGTGAAAATATCAGTCACTTATTCTTCAGTACTGTAATATATGAGACTTATAGTTTCCTTTTTGACATGATCACGAAGAAAATGATACATTGTCTCGATATACTTGCTTCTCCCATGTTGAACTAGATTTTTTGCTAATTTGATGGTTAACATTTCGTCAATAAAGATAGTTGTTGGTTCTTTTTGTTGATAATGTAACTCATACAGTAAATTTTGCAACCAAATTATTTCTCAAACTGTTGATAAAGTTGTAATATACTCTGCTTCACAAGATAAAAGACCAATGACATCTTGTTTAGTTGATATCCACATAAATGCTGATAAACCTAAGAAGAAATAATAACAAGTTGTACTCTTTCTTTCATCTATATCACCTCCTCAATTACTGTCAAAGTAGTCACATAAATTTGTTCCACTTTGATTAGTAAAATACAAATCATAATCAAGTATTATTTTAATATACATTAGTATTCTTTTTGAAATCATCCAATGTGTTTCTTTTGGAATTTTCATATATCAACTAATGAGTCCAACAGAATATATAATATTATGCCTTATTATAAGTATTCCTTCTCTACTTATTTTCATTCTCACATCAAGTGATGTTACCATTGATTTGTAATCTTCCATTCTAAACTTCTTTAGAAGTTCGATAGCATACATTCTTTGAAAGATTTGGGTTCCATTTATCATTTGCTTCACTTTCAAGTCAAGGAAGTATGACATTTCACCATTATCTGTCACGTCAAATTTATGTTACATATTTGTTTTGAATTCTTGAAACAATTTAAAAGAATTATCTATATAAAGTACATCATCTATATAAAGACAAACTATAAAAATATCATTTCTAGTTGTCTTAATGTAACATGCATGCTCAAATAAAAATTTTTAGAATCCTTGTTGTTGAAGATATCTATCAATCTTGGTGTTCCATGCTCTTGGTGTTTGCTTCAATCCATATAAAATCTTCTTTAAATGATTGACTTTATGTAGATCCCTCACTGTTTTTTAACCTTCAGGTTGATTAACATATATTTCTTTTAAAACTCCATTCAAAAATATAGAATTAACATCAAACAGGCATATCTTCCATTTATGATAGGCTGTAAGTGCTAAAATTAACTTCATTGTATCAAATTAAGCAATTAGAGTAAATACCTTATTGTGGTCTATACCATATCTTGCTTAAAGTCTTTTACCACAAGTCTTATCTTATATCTATCCACTATTCTATCTATTTCATGCTTGATCTTATAGATCCATTTCACTCTCATGAATTTCTTCTGAGGAAAGAGATCAACCAACTCCCATGTATTATTTTTTTCTATAGATGTTATTTCTTCATCCATAGCTTTTTGCCAATTTATATCTTACATTGCTTCACAAAAAAAAATGGGTTCATTATCAGCAAAATAATAGAATAAAATAGAATACTCAGAAGTTTGCTCATATATCATTTGTAGACTTTTTATCTTTCTATTTGAGTTAATAGGATGTGTTATCTTTTACATAATAATAGTCCATGATGGAGAGTTTGTTAGAGAATTCAAATCATATGTTTGTTGATTTTGAATTTCTTCTTCTTGCCCAAGTGTAATAGTTTTATCATCATTCTCTTCCTTTCACTTTTAAGTATCTTCTTCTACAAACACAACATCACGATTAATAATAACTTTTTTGGTTAAAAGATTATAGAGTTTATAGGCTTTTGACTCCTCACTATGCCTAATAAATATATATTTTTCACCTTTATCATCTAATTTCTTTTTTAATGCATTAAATACTTGTGCATATGTAATACAACCAAATATACAAAAATGAGAAATACTTGACTTATATGCACTCCAAGCTTCCTGTTGAGTCATATAACACACAGCCTTAGTAGAATAATGATTCAAAAAATAAGTGGAACATGCAACAGTTTTTACCCAAAATTCTTTTGGCACATTCCTCTCTTTCATCGTTGTCCTTGTCATATCAAGGATCGTACGATTTCTTCGCTCATCCACTCCATTTTGTTGTGGAGTATACCTTCTTTCTTACATAATTGAATAAATTCATTTGATATATACTCAACACCTATATCTGATATAAGGCTTTAAATGAATAGCTCACTCTCTTTTTCAGCCTTATATTTGAACTCTTTAAGTATAAAGATAACAATAGATTTCTCCTTAATAAAATATGTTCATATTTTTTGTTAAAATCATCTATGAAAGTAATAAAATACTTATTATCTCCATTAGATAATGGTATCAATGGATCACAAATATCTGTATGAATAAGTTGTAATGGTCTTTTAGCTCTCCATTTTGAAATGGTAGATGACATTGCTTTTCAAGCATACGAGCTTCACATATATGATTTGGATCATCCAATAAAGAAAGGTCTTTCACCATTCTACCAATAACTTCAAACCTTCAAAGTTAAGGTGATCATACTTTAGATGTTATTTCAAAGAATTATTTTAATGATGCCAAAGATAACAAAGTTTACTTGTTGACTTTAATTAAAGAGAAAAAATATGATTTGTCAATATCTTCACTTTAGTCATATTCCTTCCTTTTTAATCTTGTAAAAGAAGATAATCATTCTCCATATATATAATATATCATTTCTCAATCAATTGCCAAAGGCTAAGAATATTACTTTTCATATCAAGAATAAAATATGCATCTAAAATAATAATTAGAAACACATTCTCTTTGTAAAATATTATGTTACCTTTACCTTCAACTATTAGCTTTGATGAGTCTCCAAGAATCACACTTGCTTTCACATTTTCAATTATATCAAATATATGATTTTTTTTTACACATATGGTTGCTTGTTCCTAAGTCAAGAAATCATACATCTTCTTTTTTATTATCCTTTTTTGGCTAATAATAATATTGTCTATTTTTATGATGTTTCAATATAGTTTGATTGGTTATTCTTATGCTAACAATTAGAAGCATAATAACCAAATTTATGATAATTATAACATTTAACATTTCTTTCGTGTCTGGACCTCGAGAAGCACTATTTCTTTCATGCCCGTGTTGAGTGTAAGATTGATTAATTTTCTGTTGAGATTTGTTTTAGAAACGACCTCTTCTATGTCCATGATATAAACCTCATCCTCTTCCCCTTGAATTTTAATTCTCTTTCTTTAATATATTATCTTCTTTCAAATTTAGTTTTGATTCTAATGCTTGATCAATTGGTGCAACTTCAGACTTTTTATTTTGTCACTGTTTATGCATTTGTAAGGAACTCATTAGATTTTTAATAGATAATCTACCTATAACTTTAGACTCTTCAATTATTATTACCACATGCTCAAACATAAGGGTTCAATAATGAAGTATCCTTTCGATCACATTTACATCATCAATTTCTTCTCCATTTCTCTTCATCAAGTTCACAATAGCAATTAAACGTGAGACATAATTAGAGATAATCTCATTTTTATTCATCTTTGACTGCTCAAAATCACCTCTAAGGATTTGAAGACATACACGCTTCACACATTAAACACTTTTGAAGATTGTGTTGAGTTTATTCCAAGCTTCTCTGCTTGTAGTCGCTTCTACAACTTTCTCAAAAGTGACTTCATTAATCCCTTGATATATCAAGAAATAATTCCATTTTATCTTTTTTTTTATTTTCTTTAAACAATTTATTATCTGCTTCACTAGCATTTGATTCTTCAAAACCATTGATAACAATCTCTCAAAAGTCTTTCAAGCCAAGAAGGGCTTTAAATTAAATGCACCAATTATCATAATTATCATTAGCAAATATAGGAAAGGTTTGTTGCACAATTCTGCACATTTTAAACAAAAATACACTTTCAAACACTACTACATTTTGCAAACGCACCGTTGAACTCTATGTTTCTACTCTTTTTTGCACACCGCACTTTCTGCAAACTGCACTTCTAAAAAAAGTTTTTTACACTTCTCCCTTCGACAGTGTAGCATTCGATCTTCTTCTCCTTCAAGCTCTGATACGACTTTGATGGAGATAAAGTGAAAAAAATAGATCTCAAATTGTAAATAGCAAAGTTGCTTTCGAGTGTATTTGGGAGAAATTGGAAGATGGTGGCAGAAACACTATACTGCGGGAAGACAAAAATGATGAAGTTTTATTTCATTCATGCATAACAACAAAGCAACAATTATAACATTTTATAAGCAAACAATCTCCCAAATATTTATTTCTAATTCAAAAATTTATTTCTAATCTAAATGATAAAGATCAACTAAAAATTTAAAATTATTTAAATAATAAAACACCTAAGTAATAACAAACATTTAAAAATGCTAACAAATATTTAAAATATACCAACACTTAAAAAATGCCAACGGACACTTAATGTTTGTTAATACAGTCATGTCCGAGGATGAGAACAAAGCGGCAGGCTTTGATTGATTATGCATTATGTTTTAACAATTTTTTTAATAAAAATTACTTATTTATATATGATTTAAAATGAATAGGATGAGTTAACTATAACTAGTTTAGTAGGCTAAATAATAAAATTATATATATATATATATATATATGCAAAAAAAACTAAAATAGCTTATGTCAAACAACATATAAATCTTGATTTAACAAAATCATACACCTAATAGAATTTCAAAATGATAAATTCACTCACTTTTAGGTTTTTTTTATAGTTATTTCTTCTCCATATAGAGCCTAAATGGATGAATTATTAATTTATGCTATGGTTACATTTAATTTTCAATTAATAATTTTAATGTTTATTTCCATGCCCTACGAAATTTTACAACTTAAGTACTTTTCTTTAAAATATTGCAATGTTCATCTTATAATTTATACTTGATAGTAGATTTATTTATTTATTCGCATAAATCTCTTGAGGCTCATTAAGTTATTTAAAAAGAAAAGACTTTCCAAAATTTGCTCCAATTAAATTATACATCTAACTTTGATCAAATAAGCAACATAATCTCTATTATTGTCTTTGATGTTTAAATGAATCATCAGTTATGATCATTGGTCAAGTGATTTCCGTATAAATTATTGAGTAATAAAGAAGGATTTTAGTATAGGCATAGACAGCCAATGCGATTTTGCTCCTTATGAACTACTCTTGTTATTGACAATGAAAGAAGGGTAGGGAGATCATTTCGTTATTTTTTATGAACGTTGGGTAAAAGAAACTATGTGGGTTCTATCAAGACCACAAGATTATTGATAAGATGGGGATAACAAGGAGCTACTTTTCCTTAGGCATATCTTTCAAAATTAGGTTATGTTAGCAATTTCTAAGTGTATGTTCGCTATTATTAAATAAGCAGAAAGATTAAATATTTGCACACATAGGATTAGCACAAAATGAGTAATAGAACATTTGATAACTATTATAATAATATATTATTACTTTTTTTTATTGAAGTGGGACTTCAATATTATGGGGATACTCATCAAATATTAATTTTGAAACAAAAGTGTCAATAAATATTCAAAAATAAAATAGAATAAAAAACTTTCTCCTAACTCCAATTAAAATTTTTTTAAACAATTTTTGATGAACATGTATCATTCTCCTAATTATCTTAAAAAAAATTTAAACAATTTTCTAGTCAAATATGTATTCTCATAATTTTCTAATTAAAATGTCTATAAATTTGATTAATTATGAGTATCAAACAGTAAAATGATAGAATATCGTACAATACGATCATCGAGGACATAAATTGAGATGTAGTATGAATAGTGACGTAAGTTATTTATGAGTGCATATTATAATTTTAAGTTTATTATACAAGACGATTGGTCAAAAGTATTGTTTGGGTACAAAAAAAATTTTGGTTAGATAAATATTATAACTCCCATTATTTTCTGGTTTTGTATAAGAGTTATAAGGGTCGCAAATGCTATATAGTGCCTAAATAATTATTATTGTATTATATATATAAATCAAAAGAGACAGATAAAAAAAATCTAGAAGCATCTGAAAAAGATGCAATTAAATTACGTGTTGCAAAGGGATTGTTTGACTTATCACTAAAAGATCTAAGCCTTTATTTATATTATAAGACAAAATAAATTTTAAAAACAATTTTCGCAGAGAACCTCCACAAATACATAATGTCAAATTTCAAACTATGACCGTCAAAGTGGACCCTTGTTAAATTTATTAGGCTTTTCTTTGCTTTGTAAAGTTTATTGGAAAAGATATTCTGAAATATTATTCGAAAGCTTAAACTCGGAAATCAATTTGTATGTTTATAACTCAAATAAATTTATAACTCAAGAGGCCAAAATCATTTTCACAAAATTTGTTCGAATAAATTAAAAACAATAATTTCCTTGGCCACTTCAATAGTGAGGTGATGAGATAAGAGGGGAAGAGATGGCTTGGAAATGGAACAATAAAGAGTGTTAAGAGAGAGAACAGAAAGACGAAAGGGAGAAATAAAGCGATAAAGCTTCCGCTAACCAGGAAGAAGTAGATGTTTTCCCTTATTTTATTTTTAATGTTCATGCGAGTTGTGAAAAACACCCGGCGCCGAACATCCCACTAGTAGGCGTCGAAACGACTCGCCTTTCTTTGGTTTCTCCGCCCTGGGAGGGTCGATTATTTAAACCTCCCCAGCCCGGGGTTCTTCTCCATTGCACATTCTCTCTCCTTCCCGATAACTCATTGCACTATCATCCTCCTTTCCTCGTAGCCATCGATAATGGATGCAAGAGACGAACAAAAGGTGCCGACTTGGGTAAGGAGGGTCGCCGGCGAGCACGGGGCGCAGGCCATCTGGTACCTCATGAACAAGCAGATCTCCTCCTCCGACGTCTGCAACCAACAGAATCGCTTCCTCATCGGCAAGCGCTTCATCTCCCAGCGTCTGTTGCCCGCCATGTCCGATGCGGAGAAGCAAGCTGCCAGCTTTCTGAACCATCCCGAGATGGGAGGGAGGCGACGTCTTCTGGATCGTCTACCTGGCGGGGAAAGGAGGCGGAGACTGGTCGGGAGAAACCACGGCGGACTCAACGTGATGGTGTACGGGCAAAGGGGCTGGGGGTGTCCTCTCTATCTCGCGAGGTGGGACGGCAGCGGTGCGGCGGTGCTCAAAGGACCCAATTACAAAGCTTTCCGCCGGCACTGTTTCATGAAGGCAGAGGACGAATTGGAGATTTGGGCTTTTCGTGACGAGCATCAAAAGCTCTGTTTTGTCTTTGGCAACGTGACAGTGTCGAGGTTTATCTCTCTTTAGATAAGAAAGCAGAGCAGATTGTTTCTGGTTTAAAAGATGATTGGGTTTTAGCACTTTGGTTGTTTTATTTGTTTTGTTCTATTAGTACTGTCAAATCTGTTGTGTTAAAAATAGCAATATGCTATCCTTCTCATTGTTATGTAATCAAATTCTTCCTAAAAAGATAAGTTGTCATCTTTCTCAAACTACTTCTTCCCCAATCCTGTCTAATTTATTTTTCGTTACATGATAATTGTCTTTATTTAATTTATAATTATTTATTTCTTAAATTAAGCATTATGTTTAATATTTTTTCATAAATGCATAAACGATGGATTTCATGGAGATCTAAAGCCATAATCCTCTTAAATTTATGTCTATTTATTTTCTTAATTAAATAAAATATACATATCTTATTTTACTTTATTTTTATAGATTCATAAATAAATCTTAAATGAAAATTATATTAATGTAATAGTTAAGTGCCAAAATTTTAAAATTATTCAAGTTAGTTTGAATTTTATTTTCTTCTTTTTATAGAGTTGAAATTAAATTATTAATTTTTTTTTATTAAAAGTTTCTTTTTCTAATAAAAAAATGTAGAGAATAAAGTTCAAAATAACTTAAATATTTTTAAAAAATTACACTTTATTATTTTGTATTAAAATTTATGCTTGTTTCTTCATTTTTTTATAAAAATCATGTATAAGAGAAAGCTAGTTTTAATGCAATTCTAAGGCTAATATATTATTTTTTTATATTTTGTGGAATGTTAAATGCATAACTTAAAAAAATAAAAATAAAAATCACTTTTAATGTAGACAAATATGTGGTAGCTTCCTTGGTAAAAAAAGAATTGCTGGCGAATTCAAACAGATGGTTTTTTCTTTTAATAATGGCTGATGTTTGTAGCTACGGTTGATTCTACCGGCCCGACAGCGACGGACGCTCGTGCATCCGAATTGTGCGGTGTGCTGTCTTTTAGGCTTTTGTGAGCTTAAGCCAGTCCTAGACGATGCATCAATCTTGACCGTACGAGCATAGTTATCTTTTGAGTTTTACAACTTTGGGAAAGTCGGAGGAATATTCAGACACTTGATTTAAACATTTGTTGAGTATTTTCCTACGATAAATGAGACATCAATCGATTTTGATAAATACATATGAAAGATCTAAAGATATAATTATGTTAAGTTTAATAATAGTTAAATAAGTTAATTTAGTCTATGCCAAAATATTTTAAAACTAAATAACACATTTATAGTTTATATTAAAATTATTTTTGTATAGATGCTTACAAAGATTAAAGGAAAATAATTTTTGATATAAAACATTATGGGTAAAAATTTTAAAATCATTTAAGTTGATTACGACTTTATCTACTATATTTGTATTGTATTGAAATTTAATTATTATTTTACTTTTTCTATGAAATGAAGTTGTTCTATTTTCTACCAATAAAATTTTAGTTAAAGGAAGTTGAAGTTAACTTATTAATTTTTAAATTTCTTATTCGTAATATCTTTTCTTATTAAATGTTATGTTCATTTTCTCTTGTTTAAACAGCTATAAAAGAAAGACAATTTTGATGTAAAACAATAAATATAATATTTAACTTCAGAAATTTAAATAAAATTAAATTAAATGTAATTAGAAGTGAGAGCTATTTATAAATAAATATATTTTTATGTATTTGCGAGAAACTAAAAATATATGTAATTAAAGAAAGGTAACTTTAATTTAACTATCTATTTGATTTTAAGCTTTCTATAAATCTATTATTTTTGGGAAACTTAAATGTGTGGTTTAATAAATGAAGATCAGTTAAAAAATAAACAAAAATAAATTTTAACGTAAACAAATATATGCAAAAATGTAAAATTATATAAATTAATTTATAATTTATATGCTGAAATTTATTTTGATGAAATCAAATCCGGTTACTAAACGTGCTTCCCAATGACAAGTGATCCGATGTATGTGAGAACTAATTTTTTTTTTTGTTTTCATGATCGGAGATGATGTTTTCATGACGGTTGTGATTTTGACTAATCTTGTTGAAAATATTTTTTTGCTAATTAATTCTGATGATTTGAAATAGTTTTTTTATTATTAAATTAATTTGACTAATCTTGTCAAATTATATAAATTAATTTTATACGCACGAAAACATGCCAAATAGTTTTTTTACAAAAATTCTATTCTTTACATTAAATACAACATTTATTTTTTTTCGTGAAATTTATGTTTATTTTATAGATATACAATAACGATTAAAATAAGATTTTTTTTATTATTAAAAATAATTTAAATAATTACAAATTGTTTAAGTTAATTTTTAATTTTTCCAATAAATTCTCAGTAGATAGAAATTAAATTATTATTTTAATTTTTATTTAAAATATTCAATATTAGGTTGTTACAAATTTGTAAAAATAAAATTATCGTGACAACAATTATAACTTTTTTCCAGCTAAAACTTCATTTTTTTTAATGACAAACTTTTGCACAGTTAATATTTTATTTAAAATTGGTTTGGTCTAATAAAGTAAATTTATACTTTAATTCTAAGAAATTATTCCAATATTTATATGCAATTGATTTTTTTCATGATAAATCTCCTAGTAGTTATATTATTTTGTATTGTTATATATGTTAAATATACCATTTGAAGTAAAAAATAATTGAAGATAAATAAACTAAAAATCCTTTTTATTGTGAACAAAAAATATAAAAATATTAAAAATATGAAAATTTATTTGAAGTTCATGGGTTAAATTAATAACTCTATTATATTGTTTTTTTTATTATCAAGTTAGATTTTAATAAATTTCTGGTTTTATGTACTATTATAAAACATGGAATATTCAGGACGCCAACCTTTTCCTTTTCTTGGCAATGACAAGGAACGCGAGCATCGGAATTTCCAATGACGGTGGTGCATTTGTAACTATTTTTGACATGTCAATGTCGCCACGTGGTGCATTAATTTGAACTAATTAAAATTTTTTCGTCAAATGGGATTTGTGAGTCAGATCGTACGGTTAGGATTGCTGCATAGAATAGGACTCGTTTAACATCACAAAAGCCAAGGGACACCAGACCAAGCCGTGGGCGACTGCAGCCCTTAAGAAGTTATTTAATCCCATTATGGATGTAAGCATCAGGACATGAGATTGTAATTTAATATTATCTCAATTCACTTCATATTTCAGAAATACTCTTTTATTTTATCTAAATTGTTTATTTAAAACTATATTTACAAAATCTAAAACTTCATTACAATCACCTTTGTGAATCCCTAAAATTCTTTTCATAATATATCTTACACTTCGAACCTTTTCCTTTTCTCGACAATGATAAGGATCGCGAGCATCGGAATGTCCAATCACGGTGGTGCATTAGAAACTATTTTTGACATGTCAATGTTGCCACGGAATGTCCAATCACGTCTTTGATGAATAATCTTTTTCAAAGGCTTCTAAACAATCTGCTGTTATTTATGATGATCCTATAAGTAATAGTCCAGATGGTATAGAAATTGAGATTCATTTGAATGACTTACTAGAAAATACATAGGTTATTAAAAATGATCAAATCCCACAAGAAGGACAATCATATAACATTAGAAGGGATCGAGAAAGAAAGGTGATTAGACCTCCAAAGAGATATACAAATACTAATTTTGTTGTATAAGCTTTATCAATGGCTCAAGACACGAGTTTAAGTAGTTAGCCTTCTACTTATTCAGAGGAAACTACTTGTTAAAAAAAGTGATTGGTTATTGGCTATGCAGAAAGAGATCGAATCCTCACATAAAAACAGAACTTGAGATTTGACAAAACTTCTAACTATTAAGAAAATCATTAAATGCAAGTGGGTGTTCAAGAAAAATTTTGGTATTCCAAGTGTTGAGGAAGAATGGTTAAAGGCTCGGATTGTAGCCAAAGGATATAGTCAAGTTAAAGATATTAATTTTATTGATGTCTTTGCACCTCTGGTAAATCATACATCCATTAGAATTTTGTTTTATTGTTGTGAATGATTTAGAGTTGGAGCAACAAGATATCAAGACCATCTTCTTACATGAAAACTTGGAAAAAGAGATATATATTGAGCAATTTAAAGGTTTTGTTTGAGAAAATAAAGAAGATTATGTGGAGATTTAAGCTCTATATGGCTTGAAACATTTTCGTAGACAATGGTACAAAAGATTTGATTCTTTCATACTATCTCATTAATTCAACATTAGTAATTTTGATAGTTGTGTATACTTGGAAAAAGTTAGAATTATTTCTACATATTTGACCACTCATTTTAATTTATTTCAAAATCTATGTCCAGACACTAAGAATAAAGGAAAGAATTTTCTGTAATTTGATCTAATTTTGTAACAATAAATTGATGAGTTAAATTAATAACTGTATAATACTATTTTTTTTTATGATCAAGTTAAAATTTTAGCAATTTTCTGATTTTATTTGCAATGAATTATTAGATAAGATTATTCGCATTTCAATAAAATAAGCAATATGTCGAACTACGTTGTTTTTTCTATTCTTGGCAATGATAGGTACCGGAGCATTGGAATGTTCGCTGGCATGGTACATTAGTAACTATGTTTGACTTTTCAATATCGCCACATATGATTTCATGAAAAAGTATGTTTCTTTCTCGATTTATTACTATGTATATCTACTATTGGGATATTAGTTAAGGGCGTAACTAAATCAGGTGGTGAAACAAACGTTCTCATTTAAAGGAAAGAAAGATGAAGATAAATGAAAAAAAAATGAAATTAATAAATGTATATATATATATATATATATATATTTCTTCTATATGCAATTAAATATAAACACGATTATGTTTGCCCAATGAAATATCGAATATTACATGCCATGCTTTCGTAAGGCAGCCTTGAAAAACATACCAACCAACAGTCCTTACACCAATCAATTCCTTGATAGTTTTTTAAAGTGTTTTAGTTTGATATAGACTAAGTCAAGCGCGGTGGTTGTATAAACTATTAAGACTACCGCCCAAGTTATTAGCTCATCGCCATCGATCATGGACTCGAGAAGGGAACCAATGGTATCCATTTGGGTGATGAAAGCCGCCGGCGAGCAAGTCTGGTATCTCATGCGCAAGCAAATCTTCTCCTCCGACGCCTGCAACGAGCAGAATCGCCTCCTCATCGGCAAGCTCGTCTTTTCCGAGCATCTTTTGTCAGCCACGTCCGAGGATGAGAACAAAGCAGCCGGCTTTGATCGATTAGGCATTATGTATTAACTTTTTTTTTTAAATATAAAAGACTTATTTATATATGATTTAAAATAAATAGGATGAGCTAACTATCAGTAGCTTAGCATGCTAAATAATAAAAATATATATATATGTAAACAACATTAAAATTGCTTATGTCAGACCACATATAATTCTTGATTTAAAAAAATCATACACCTAATAGAATTTCAAAATCATTAATTTACTTCTTTTTCAGGTTTTTTATAATTATTTCTCCTCCATATAGAGCATAAATGAACGAATTATTAATTTATGCTATTTTTACATTTAATTTTCAATTAATAATTTTTATGTTTATTTCTATGCCCTACAAAAATGTTACAAATTAAGTACTTTTCTTTAAAATCTTGCAATGTTCATCTTATAAATTATACTACATATTAGATTAATTTGTTTATTGATCTAAATCTCTTGAGGCTCATTGAATTATATAAAATTAAAAAACTTTCTAAAGTTTGCTCCAATTAAATTAGATATCTAACTTTGAACAAATAAGCAGCATAATCTCCAGTCATTGTCAGAGTAACCATATAAATCTGTTTTACTTTGGTTAGGAAAATAAAAAAACATAATCAAGTATTCCTTTAATGTATCTTAGTATTCTTTTTACAACAATCCAATGTGTTTTCTTTGGATTTTTCATATATCGACTAATGAGTCCAACAGAATATATAATATCATGTCTTATGATGGTGAGATAACGAACACTACAAACAAGACTTTTGAACAAAGTAGATTCAATGTATTTTCCTTCACCTTCTTTACTTATTTTCATTCTCACATCAAGTGGTGTTGCCACTGATTTGTAATCTTTCATTATAAACTTTTTTAGAAGTTTAGTAGCATACCTTCTTTAAAAGATTTATATTCTATTTGTCATTTGCTTCACTTTTAAGAACAGAAAGTATGACATTTCACCATTATTTGTTATGTTAAATTCATGCTGTATAATTCCTTTTAATTGTTGAAATAATTCGAAAGAATTTTTTTTATAAAGCACATCATCTATATAAAGACAAAATATAAAAAATATCATTGTTAGTTGTCTTAATAAAGTATATTCTCAAATGGGCATTTTTAGAATCCTTTTTGTTGAAGATATCTATTAATCTTGGTATTCCATGCTCTAATACCACTTTGATGGAAATAAAATAGAATAAAATAGATCTCGAATTACAAACAGCAAATTTGCATTTGAGAGTATTTTGGGAGAAATTTGAAAATTACAGCGAAATTCCTAAAGGTTACAAGACAAAAGCGATG
Organism: Vanilla planifolia; assembly: GCA_023846275.1. Classification (NCBI taxonomy): domain Eukaryota; kingdom Viridiplantae; phylum Streptophyta; class Magnoliopsida; order Asparagales; family Orchidaceae; genus Vanilla; species Vanilla planifolia. The sequence goes on along the minus strand of CM043873.1, from coordinate 9,639,012 downwards.
AATTTTTATTTTATTCATACATAACTACAAAGCAATAATTACACCTTTTATAAGCTATAAAAGAAACTAATCCCTCATTTTTGCTCCTAATTTTAAATTCTAAATGATTTAAACATTCTTTTTTTTGTTCATAATTTAAAATTCAAAATTATTTAAACATTTAAACTCCTAAAAATGCTAACAAGAATTTAAAACGTGTAACAAACACTTAAAGTTTGTTAACATTCATTACGAGGATCAAAAGATTTATTTTGTCTTTGGTAACAAGATAGTGTCGAGGTTTATTTCTCTTTAGATAAGAAAGTAGAGTAGATTATTTCTGGTTTAAAAGATGAATTGGTTTTAGGACTTTGGGTATTTGTTTTATAAATTTTGTTCTATTAGTTCTGTCAAAGCTGTTGTGTTAAAAATAGCAATTTGCTATCGTTCTCATTGTTATATAATCAAATTCTTCCTATAAAGATAAATTGGTATCTTTCTCAAGCTACTTCTTTCTCAATCTTGTCTAATTTATTTTTTGTTAGGTGATTAATGCGCTCAACTGACCAAACGAGAAGATGTTCTAGAGTACCCACGAAGGTGAGCCATATATTGGCATGTCTGACTCTCAATTCAAACTCGCAGCACGTGCCGAGCAAGTAATGTTGGCACGACCATATATTGATACATCAACTTTGACTAATATCCAACCATAAAAAAATGCAAAGATCTATAAACATATTATTTATGTACTTTTATGAAAATAAAACATGTCTCTTAAAATAAGAACATACATAGAGTTACATTAACCAAAATTAAATATATTATAAGTATTAATCTTTTGATCTAGAAAGTGGACAATCTTTGTTAAAGTACTTACAAATATTGTTATTGAATTATCTTTAAAATGAATATGGATTTGGTTAAATAAAAATGTCTAGCATTTTATAAGTTATTCAATTCCAAGAAATTTTATTTTTGTCAACATTCTTTTCAAAACTATCAATGAGGAATTATTTCATTAGATGTTCTTCGAATATGATATGATTATTGCTTCAAAACACTGATAATATAATAGAGATTTTGGCCTACAAAAGAAAGCCCTCAACAATGAAAATGCTTCATTTTTATGTATCTATTCACCTTTTGCTTACACTTAAATGCGTACTTTGATATGACGTAATCATGCCATGAAATATTTTTTCATTACTAGTTATATGATTTGTTTAGCCACTATCTATGTATTAGATATCATCATTCTCTTCTTTTGCAGCATGACAATCATAATTTTGTTTAATTTTGAATTTTATACAATTATCACCTTAAGATTTATAGTTTCTTTTAATTGACTATACTCGCATTATTTTTTTCCCTCATCAAGATGCAATATGATTTGACTTTTTGCATGTCATATAGATTTGAATTAGTCGATCCTAAATCTCTAAAGCCGTTTAATTGCTTCTATGCATCTTGCTTCAGATAATCCTTTATTTAATGATTTCCTTGTCTCTTTTAGAAGTTTTATGTCAAAACTAAACTTGGATTGGAAAGAACATTCAACTTATTTTTTCTCATGTTATAACTCTTTCACCTTATTTAATACTAAGAAACTCATTAATTTTATAATTAAAAGTGTTGATATATCTTTTTGTTTTTTTATTTTAGAAACAATATATTCATACATTTTAGGGAAGTTAATTAAAATTTTTTCAATAACTTTTGATTGGAGATATCTTCGTCATGGAGTAATATTTTCTTAACAATCTCAAAAATATTTGAGAAATACTCTTTTATTTTATCTAAATCGTTTATTTAAAACTATCTTTACAAAGTCTACAACTTCATTACAATCATCTTTGTGAATCCCTAAAATTCTTTTCATAATATATCTTACACTTCATTCAATTTAGTTGCACCAATAATTTGTAATAAAAAATTGTTTGCAATTTCTTATTGAATAAAAAACATTGCTCTGGGCATCTAATTTTTTATTATAATTATTTTTTGCTTTTGCATTGGTCATTCCTCCTTGTCATATTCAATGTAGCCATTATCAATAACAACTTAACATTTTCTGTGATAGTAATAGCATTTACTTATTGTTGAAGTTTCTCATATTATAATTTCCTCTCACAAATTCAGCAATCGCCGACTGCATCATACTTGCACCAATGCTAGAAACCATTGACTTAAGATGCTTTTTTGAATGAATGCAATTTCACAACTTCACTAACAGTCACACTCAAACTAGGCTCTGATTCTAATTGTTAAAAAAATCAAAGGAATAACATAATACATGGGAAAATTAATTTTAACTTCTCGATTATTTCACCTCTATTTCTTAAATCCCATAGAGATTATATTATAATCAATTTATATACTTTACAAAATATGATATTTAGAAAATATGATCTTTAAAAAATATAATCTTTAAAAAAAGCATGACTTTTTTAAATATAACATATATTTAACTTATCTTAAACTAGTGTATATGAAACTTGAATTATGATAAATCTTTAATACGTTAATGAGAAGATAAAGAAATCAATAAGAACATTAAAGACAAAATATTTATAAAATATTTTAGTTCAAAGTTAGTTTAAAAAAAAATTAATGTTTTAAAATAATTAAATATGCTATAAATCCTAGTTTTATTTTTTAGTGGAAATCATAAGAACGCTTGATTGATTTTTCTTCATATTAAATTTATTCTCTTTCTTTAAAATAGGGTTTAAAGATAACACAGATGATTTGTTAATTTTATAAACTATTGATATTAAAAATATTTATTTTTTTATTTAGAACTTCTTTTATGTTCGACAATTATGTTAGTAATAGTGATCAAAATAATAAAACAAAAATGTATAATTTATTGATTAATTTTGGTATTAATCAAGAGTCTTATTTAAGTATTACAATCAAAATATTGTTCTGTCAAATGGTGCAAAAAAATGACCAACAACTATCAACATAATATAAAAATTGACATAGTTATTTGGGTTTTTGATTTAACTATCACATCATTCAATCCATGATTAAAGCATTTAGTAGGACATCAAACTCTTCTACTAGAAGAGTATTTCATTTTAGCAATATATGGGGGATTCTTCAGACTATCTAATGGCATGCATCGAATCATCCAATCATTGATAAAAAATATTTGACTTTGATGAAATCAACTATTTAATTTGTGGAGGAGCTTTTTTTCTTGATCAAAAAAGAAAACACAATGAAAACATATAATCAAGAAATGAAATCATTTTATTAGATTAAATAGTAGTGTTTTATCCTTTGTAAGTTATTTAGTTTAAAAAAATTTCATCTTTTTCAATATTTTTCTCAAAGCTATCAATAGTGGATTACTTTATTAGATGTTGTTCTAATATAATAAATTTATTATTTTTGTCAAACTAAAATATGTCACTTAAATTAAGAACACAAATGAAGTTATTTCAAATGAAATTAAAAAAATTACAAGTATTGATACTTTCAAATATAGAATTGGTATTCTTGATATACATTTTTTTATCTAGAAAATTGACAATCTTTGTTCAAGTACTTGTAAATATTGTTACAAGTGTCTTTAAAACGTACATAGAAGAGGGTCCACAGTTAAGTTCACTTATTAAACATTTTTTTAAACAATTCACTCTGAAAAAAAATTACTTATTATAACCAACGGATATATTTATTTTCAAACAAAAGGCGGATCCACGCTCTCATCTCTCGCATCAAAGCTGTTTGCTCATTTTCCCGCCATGATCGCTTGCCCGAAATCAAATTACAAAAAGGAAATCTAGCGAAACACAATCGGATAACGTTCACCACTCACAACGGCTCTTTTCACTCGCGGGAGCACCACTCCTCGGTCTCCTCCCGCCCTCCCCGACTTTATTAATACCTACCCAATGCCTCGAATTTTCTCCATTGCACTTCCTCTCTCTAAAATCTTTCCTTCCTTGGATCTCATCGATTCTCTTACAGCGTTGCTCGGTCATCGTCCTTCTCCGCCTACCTGCATTGCTCTCGATCATGGAGGCTAGGGAGGAACCAAAGGTGCCGAGTTGGCTGCCGAAGGTGGCCGGCGAACACGGGGCCCACGCCGTCTGGTACCTCACGAGCAAGCAGATCTTCTCCTCCGACGTCTGCAACCAGCAGAATCGATTCCTCATCGGCAAGCGCGCCATATCCGAGCGTCTGTTGCCGGCCATGACCGATGCGGAGAAGCAAGCAGCGAGCTTTCTTAACTATCCCGAGGCAGGGAGGAGGCGAGAGGAGGCCGAGGCTGGTTGGGCGAAACCACGGCGGACTCGAGGTGATGGTGTACGACCAAAGGGGGTGGGGGTGGCCTCTGTTCCTGTCGAGGTGGGACGGCAGCGGGGCAGCAGTGCTTAAAGGACCAAATTACGGCGCTTTACGCCGCCACTCTTTCATGGAGATCGGTGACGAAGTGGACATTTGGGCTTTTCGCAACGAGGACGAAATGCTCTGTTTTGCGGTTGGGAACAGAACAGTGTCGAGCTTTTTGTCTCTGTAGATACGAAAGCAGAGCAGAGTATTTCTGACTCTAAAGATGACTTGGGAGAAAGCTGTTCTCCTTTTGTTGCTTAGCCATGTGTTCGTTAAAGATAACAACAGGCTAAGGAAAAACTCGGGTGTTTTTCTGTCTTCTTTTATCTACATTTTCTTCCTGTTAAACAAATAATAGGAACAATTGGGAGGAATATTCGGACACCCGATTGCCTAAATGATTTTTCCTAAGAGGACCACACTAATTTCATATTTTCTTATATAAAGATTTTTTCAACTTATTAAAACTTATTACAATCAACGGATATATTTCTTTTCAAACGTTAGGCGAATCCACGCCCTCATCTCTCGTATCAAAGCAGTTCACAAATTTTCCCGCCACTATCTCTCGTCTGAAATCAAATTACAAATTCAAAGTCTCGCAAAACTTTGTCAAATAACTTTGACTCCTCACAAACGGATATATTTTATAAAGATTTTTTCCTTATTTTTTTCCTATATTTTATTTGTTTTTTAGTTCTGTCAATTATATCATGAATCTTTAGCGTTTTATCCCTTCCAAATTTTTCTATTAAACAACTTAAGATAAAACTGTAAATGACACAATTGTTCTAATTATAATGTTTTTTTATCTAATTAAATACTAAGTGAAGTCTATATTGATGTAGTATTATCTTCCTTTTCAAATGATTTAATATAGTAGACATGATCTATATTTATTTTGCAACGACAACGTCAACCCAAAAAAATAAAATGATTCATTCTACAACTTCTTACCGCATTTTAATTTTTTAAAAAAATATTTTCATGAAACTTAATAGTTGCCATTGATAAAATTTTTCCTTTTAATTATCCAACTTGCAATATTTCAATTTTTTTTTAATTTTTTCCAAATTAAAAATTAACCTCTAAATTTCATAATAGCTTCCATAATTTTAATGTTTTTATATTCCAATTTTCTTGTTTTGTTATTATTAAATTTATCTTTTTTTATTTTTTATATTTGATGATATATTTAATTTTCTCTCGTTAATACATAAAAAACTAACTTATAAAATTTCTAAAGGCATAGTTACATAAAATTTATCATAAGATAATCTAACACAAAAGTATAGTGTAATGTTTTTTATTTTAAAGTTTATTTTGTATGATTATTTTGAAGGAGTTTAGTTAATTTGCTAAATTCTTGTTTGAAAAGTAATTTGTTGAGAAGTTTTTTATGAATTTAAACTCTTCAAATAAGTAGAGTTGATAAATTTATTGTTTCTCTTCTCTATTTTTTGTTCACTAAATAGGTAAATAAGAAATATTTTTATAGAAATTCACACAAACATTTCATTGATTTTTTTTTCTCTATTTAACAAGTTCTCTTGTTTTGAAAAAAGGATTATTTTATTCATAGTTAGAAACATCATAGGGGATTATTTCATTAGATATTTCTTTAATGTGATAATAATATATTCCTAGTAACACCAATTAAAAAAATTAGATTTGTATATCTAGTCATGGATTTTTCTCAAAATTCAACCTTATTCATCTTTTAAATTATTTTTTAAATTACATAGTTTCATTTGTCGATGCAAACCCATTGAGACCATTTTAGGTATTAAAAAAAAGCCTTCCTAAAGTTTTTCAAAATCAACCAATCTCTCTAACAATATTTGAAAATTGTATTTTATTTTTACTAAAAAGTTAGCTAATAAATTTCATAAAAACTTTTATTATTTTAAATTTTTAGATTCCAATTTTCTAGTTTTATGTTTATTTAATTTAACTTTATTTATTTCTTATACTAAATGATATATTTAAGTTTCTCATAAATACATAATAAGCATATAAATAAAATCTCTATAGATATAATTATATAGAATTTATCATTGTTTAATGTAATAAATTTATCTCTATTTAAAATTTTCAAATTAAATAACATACATAATTATTTACATTTACTTACCATTTATTTTTAGATTATAAATAAATAGAAAAGGATAACTTCTAAAGGTAAGAGATTTTTAAAAACTAAAAAATTTTAGTTAATTTGAACTCTACTTGCAAAATTTTTACTGGGTGGAAATTAAATTATTCCTTTATATTTTGATAGTATATATTTAAAGTTTGTAGACAAATTTTCTGTAGTTATTTGAATTGAAAAATTTTAAAATATAATTTTATCTAAAGTCTTAATTTAACTTTAATTAAATTCTTGCTTCTAATTTTACTCTGTCCTCTTCCTTAGCATTAAGAATGGATAAATGGTAAGAAATGATGAATAGAAATAAGAAATTAACAATAAATTAAGTGTTAAGAAACTAACTATTTATGTGGAAAATAGTTGAGAACATTTTACAATTGGTAAGATACGAGAATGGGTTAAGCTTTTTATAGAAGAGAAATAGAAGAAATCAAGAGCACTTAAAGATTTGTTAAAGAGAATTATGAAATGTTGTTTTGATTAGTTTGGGAGACGTTGGAATCAAATTTGAGTCAATCATTGTAAAGTCCTGCATCTTTTATCATGCATTTAGGACTTATAGTCATGATCTTAAACATTTAAAATATAATTTTTTTTCAATAGTAAAATTCAAATTGACAAAATCTCTCTTATAGTTTTATTCATTTTTCATATATATATATATATGTGTGTGTGTGTGTATATGTGTGTGTGTGTGTATAAACATCCAATCACATGCATATCTAAACTATAATATTCATGCAATTATTATATTATTATCATATGCAGTTTACATATGTAACGTATACCAACTAGATTACAAGGACAACTCTTAAGTATTTACATCATCATTTAAAAAACAATTTTTCCAATATTAAGTCTAACCTAACAAATATTATAATAAAAACTAAATTATAATATTGAAATGAAAATAATTTTACATCTAATGTGATACCATTGCATATCAACGTCTTCAAAATTAAGTACAAAACTTACACATTATTAAATTCACTTCTTATTTCTTTTGATGCACCCTTAATGCCAAACCCTTGCCCAATATAAAAACAAGACTTCATAAAATATATTTCTAAAAAGAGTCTATTATGTTAAACAGAGCTTGCAACATGAACATGAAAACAAACACTACTAAAACGAACGAGAGTTACGTAAAAATCAAGAATAGTCTCAAAACATTTCAATAAATAGTAATACAAAATAAATCAACTCTCATATTGCATAAAACTTTGAAAACAAATACTAATACAAAAATAATAAATAAAATATGAATGTCCTCGCACATACAGTAGATTGTTCACAATCAATTCTTATGTCCTAAATTATCTTTTAAGAATATTAAATTCATTGAGTGTTAACATCATGTCCTATAAAAAAAAGAAAAGATTAAACATAATATACTCAATAAACTAATCTCTAACAACATTAAATCAATCTCCCAAAAAACCCAGCGCTGAAAATACCCCTAGTAGGCGTCGAAACGGAACCGGCTGCCTTTGGTTTCTCCGCCCCTGGGCTGGGGAGGTTTAAATAATCGACCAATGGGTTTTTCTCCATTGCACATTCTCTCTGCTTCCGATAACTCATTGCACATCATCCTCCTTCTCCACCTTTCCTCGTCGCCATCAATCATGGATGCAAGAGAGGAACAAAAGGTGCCGACTTGGGTAACGAGGGTCGCCGGCGAGCACGGGGCCCACGCCATCTGGTACCTCATGAACAAGCAGATCTCCTCCTCCGACGTCTGCAACCAACAGAATCGCTTCCTCATCGGGAAGCGCGTCATCTCCCAGCGCCTGTTGCCCGCCATGTCCGATGCGGAGAAGCAAGAAGCCAGCTTTCTGAACCATCCCGAGGTGGGAAGGAGACGACGTCTTCTGGATCGTCTACCTGGCGGCGAAAGGAGGCGGAGAGTGGTCGGGAGAAACCACGGCGGACTCAACGTGATGGTGTACGGGCAAAGGGGCTGGGGGTGTCCTCTCTACCTCGCGAGGTGGGACGGCAGCGGCGCGGCGGTGCTCAAAGGACCCAATTACAAAGCTTTCCGCCGGCACTGTTTCATGAAGGCAGAGGACGAATTGGAGATTTGGGCTTTTCGTGACGAGGATCAAAAGCTCTGTTTTGTCTTTGGTAACATGACAGTGTCGAGGTTTATCTCTCTTTAGATAAGAAAGCAGAGTAGATTATTTCTGGTTTAAAAGATGATTGGGTTTTAGGACTTTGGGTCTACTAGTTCTGTCAAATCTGTTGTGTTAAAAATAGCAATATGCTATCCTTCTCATTGTTATGTAATCAAATTCTTCTTATAAAGATAAATTGTCATCTTTGTCAAACTACTTCTTCCCCAATCCTGTCTAATTTATTTTTCATTAGGTTATAATTGTCTTTATTTAATTTATAACTATTTATTTTCTTAAATTAAGCATTACGTTTAATATTTTTTCATAAATGCATAAACGATGGATTTCATGGAGATCTAAAGCCATAATCCTCTTAAATTTATGTCTATTTATTTTTTTAATTAAATAAAATATACATATCTTATTTTAGTTTATTTTTATAGATTCATAAATAAATCTTAAATAAAAATTATATTAATGTAATAATTAACTGCAAAAATTTTAAAATTTTTCAAGTTAGTTTGAATTTTATTTTCTGCTTTTCATGGAGTTGAAATTAAATAATTAATTTTTATTTTTATTAAAAGTTTCTTCATATAATGAAAAATGTAGAGAATAAAGTTCAAATAACTTAAATATTTAAAAATTACACTTTATTATTTTGTATTAAAATTTATGTTTGTTTCTTCAATTTTTTTAAAAAAAACATGTATAAGAGAAAGCTAGTTTTAATGCAATTCCAATTTAAATGTTTATTTGATTTTTGGGCCTCAGGCTAATATATTATTTTGTGTATTTTGTGGAATGTTAAATGCATAACTTAAAAAAAATAAAAAACAAAAATCACTTTTAATGTAGACAAACGTGTGGTAGCTTCCTTGGTAAGAGAAGAATTGCCGGCGAATTCAAACACATGGCTGATGTTTGATAACTACGGTTGATTCTACCGGCCCAACAGTGACGGGCGCTCGTGCATCCCAATTGTGTGGTCTGCTGTCTTTTCGGCTTTTGTGGGCTTAAGCGAGTCCGAGACGATGCATCAATCTTGACCGTACAAGCATAGTTATCTTGATTTAAACATGATTGTGTTTTACTACTTTGGGAACACTTGGAGGAATATTCAGACACTTGGAGGAATATAACCCGGGAAGGTGGGCCATACGTCGGCCAGGCTGACTGTCAATTGAGACCTGCGGCACCGACTTTGGTTTATTCTATTGTTCAAGTTATATACTTGTATGGAACCATTAAATTTTTCTGTTAATTTTGATCTTCCATGTTCTCTTGTGTTTTTGGAAGACTGCTTCCAACTGCATCTCCTACTATTGTGGAATAAAGTAGCATAGGAGAAAATTAAAAAAAGAATAAAAAGATATTATAAAATAAAAACAGTGTATTATATATTGGCTTAAATGAGATATTAATAAAAGAAGAATTTTTTTTTGTTTTAAAAAATATTTAGCAAAAAAACAATAATTGAATAAAGTAGGCAACTCTTAATCTATTAAAAAAATCCAACTTCATTAAATGCACATGATTTAGGTTAAATGATTAATATCTACAAAAATAATGATAATGATGATGATGAGATGGATGAAAATTGATTATATCAACTTGTTCTTGTCCTCTTGTTAGCAAAAGTGTAAAGGTCTATAAACATATTGTTTATATATTTTTATAAAAGCAAAATATGTCACTTAAAATAAGAACATAAATAGAGTTGTATTAAACAAAATTAAATAAACTGTAAGTATTGATACTTTAAAATATAGAGTTTGGTATTCTTACATGACATCTTTAGATCTAGAAAATGGATAATCTTTGCTAAAGTAATTGCAAATAATTTTGTCAGGGTGTCTTTAAAATATACATGGATTAGGTTAAATAAAAATGTCCAACCCTTTATAAGTTATTCAATTTTAAGAATTTTTTTTCAACATTCTTTTCAAAGCTATCAATGAAAGATTATTTCATTAGATGTTTGAAAAATACATGCATAAAATGTTTGAAAAAGTGTCATAACTTAGATCATAATGTCCAATGATATTATCCTAAAAGTATGATTCATAATCAGCATACTATACATTAACGTAACATTCTTATATATGTATCATATCAGTATAATCCATACTCATATATATAAATAAAATCAATTAAAAAATCAAACATAAAGATATGTTAATTGAATAGTACAAAGAGTATCATATTGTTTGATTTTCATTTCATATTAATATCTTCACCAACACCATTGCTTACATAATACTCATATGATCATCTTATTGTATTAATATGATACTCTCACATTATTAAATTGGATAGTTAACATTCTAGAACACCATCATATTAGTATGACACACTAATCTCATTAGTGTAATTTTTAGTAAACTCTCTTTTGACACTTTGGACGAAAAGCTCTTCAACTCCAATTGCCAGTGTCATATTAGTACAAACCAAACGACTGTTTTATAACATCTTTATAGTTAAAAACTATAACAACATCCAACCCTTTCGACTTCTCATAATAACTCCTATGTCGCCTTTACTTGATATTCAAATGCATTTTTTAAAAAGAGAACTTATGTAAGATACTTACATTTTTATGTTGTCTACAAAATAAAATAAAAAAACACCTTTCTTTTCTAAAAGTTTTCTTCTTTCATTTTTTATCTCTTTGTTTTTCTCAAAGGATAGCACCATTTTGCTTTTCTTCTTCCTTTCCCTCTATTTCTACCCTCCTCCGTCAAAGTTTTCCAAACATAGCTACTTATTTTAGGCAGAAGAAAAGCTTGTTCTTTTAATTAAAAAAAGATTAAACAAATCTTTTTTTATTAATAATTTCTTTATAAATTCATAAAAAAATTAATTCATGTCTGAAAATAACAAAGCATATATCAACAAATTACTCACAATGAGACCTTTCATAATGATGTACTCAAATATAAAATTTGTTTAGCAACCTTTAAGCATATTTTTTTGAGGTGCTCACATGTAATGACCTATATTTGATTATTTATTGTATTATTTATGACTTGGATGCTTATTAGAGAATTTTTTGAAAAGAATATAACGAGATGATATTTACATCTTTTAATAAAGTATATCATAATTTGATTGTGAATACATTTTCAAAAAAAATGTCATGAGGAAACCAATGGTATATTTATTGTAATTTTTAAAACAATTTAGAATTTTTATAAATTATCGAAGAAATAACATATATATTAATTATTAAATAATTTATAACTTTAAATTATTATTATTTCATATATAAAAAAACTCTTTGCTTTTTCTTTCTCATTCTTGTAGCCCTTATTTGTCCTATTTCTTAACCCAATACTTGGCTTCCTTCTAGTAATGCCTCATGGAGAAATTACTTGGTGAATTCAAGAGAGGAAAGAGGGAAATCATAAGGAAAGCATGTCGAGCAAAATTCTAATGTCCTAATTAATTGAAAATTTTGTTAGATTAGTCAGGTGGATCAAAGAGACAAACAAAAACGTGGGATCTGATGATCTTTGATGAAGACGGTGAGTCTTATTTTGGTATTTGTTACTTTGGGTGAGTATTCCAAACCTCTTAAGCATTTGAGCTTCTTCAATTTTTGGAATATCAAAGATTAATTTTATCCCTAATTAAGCCGCATAATGCGAAGGATCTTGAGTTTTTGCAAGATTCGAAGATCATTGGTCATGCCAGTGAATCTCTTTGATGTAAATGATAGGTTAAGATAGAGGATAAGAGATGCTTGAAATTTATTTGGTCAATTCTTATCGTTTGTGTATATATAATAAAGTTGTTGCCTAAAAAGAGAGATAGAAAAAACTTTTTGTGAAATTCTATTATTAAGGAATAACAAAAAAAATTACTCAAACACTTTTATTATGAATTGTAGTAGTAAGAAGAGATAAATTATGTATTCTTTAATTTTCATGTTATGATTTTTTTTAGTTTTATTTAGTTATATTGTAAATAAATTATAATAATCATAATGTAAAGATTTAACACAAAAATATGAAATAATTTATTAAATTATTATAAGATTTATGTGAACTTTAAGAGAGAAAATCTATAATAATTAGTTGTGAGTCACAATAGTAAAAAAAGAAAGAATTAACATTGAAGTAGTCCCTGAATATTCAGATAGATAAACTTAATTAAATTACAATACAAATAATAAATTTTTTATAAAATTACTTTATTAAGATTGTTTATATGAATTATCATTCTTTTATGCTCTATATATTAATAATGTAATATGAATAGCATAACATAACATATGCAATTATTTATATTAATTTATGATTAATATTATATAGCAATTCATACATTATTGTATGTCTTTAATAAATGGATAAATTAAACTGCATGTATATGTATATGTGTTCATAATTGAGAATGATTGATTTATAGATGAAAATCTCTATATGGTATGTTAAAGACAAAAAAAATTAAAAAATTTTGATTTTTAGTTTAATATCATATGAAAAAAAAGCAATGTTGAAAATTATGTTTCTATTATAGCCTTATCTTGTAATTGAGAATGATTGATATAGTGTTTATTATGGTGTTTTAGATTTTTTTGGTGATAAGATTTTATAGTTATTTTATACTTTAGTAATGATATATCTAATTGATACAAATATTGATTTATAGTTGATAAAACAACTACATGTATATAAAAAAACTGATAGCTTTTAGAAAAGATTTTGTATATTTGTTTTCTAAAATCTAAATCTCCAGTGAGTAAAATTTTTTAATTATCAAAAGATTAAGAGATAGTTTATCATCATTCCTAACTTAGGTAACAATTTTATGTCATCTTAGCACTTCAATTTAATTTATTTCTTAAATATTCTCAATTAAATAGGAATTAAGAGTAAATAGACAGACGATGTGTGACATCACAACTTAATATACTTTTGAATTTTGGATTTTCGAGAATTATATTTTATATATAAAATATGCATTAAGAGTATATGATAATTTAATTAGGCAAGTTATTACATCTAGTGTATTTGAAAGATTACTACCAATTGATAGAATGAGCTAACTATAAATATGTAATACAAAATATAAATATGTAAAAAATACTAAACTAGCTTAGGTTATACCACATAAAAGTTTTGAAAGGTTACTACCAATTGATAGAATGAGCTAACTGTAATTGACTTAGTGGGCTAAATAATACAAAAATAAATATGTAAAAAAATACTAAAATAGCTTAGGTTATACTAGATAAAAGTCTTGATTTAACAAAATTATTCATATGTGCAATATTATTATACATATATGAGCTTTGCATGTCTATTTCATATTTTTATTTCTCTTTTCTTTTTTGTATTCTTATCATTCATTGTTATTTTTTTATATTAACAAGTTATTTTCTCAATCTCATGAGATAATATATCTCCTTGCATGAGTAATCAACTTTTTGTCTCATGAGAATTCACACATTCTCTCACATGAATAATACTTATAAATTTGATTGATTATGACAATGATATAATATTATGATAGAAGATCGTTCTATCCGATCGATAGCATAGAAATTGGGATGTAATATAAATAATTATAAAAGCACATTTATGATTGTACAATATAATCTAGCTAAATCATATGGGATGGCTAATCGGAGTGCTATTATGGGAGAAAAATATTTGGGTTAAAGTAATAATATAACTCTCACCATTTTTTGTTTACATACAAATGCAAGAAGTTTCACCAAAGCCAAGTAATGCTAACTTTGAAGAGAAAATAATATAAATTAAGTTAATAATATTTTTTAATAATTTTTACACTACATTTATGATTGATTGATATCCAAATTTTATCAAAATTATATCATTAAATTGGTAATAATTTGTTATTTATTATTTAAATCTTATATCTTTCTTTCATGACTCATAATTATTTTTGAATCATTGTTATTAATTTTTATTTTTTAAATTAATAGTTAAAATTTGATAACAACTAATAGAATTTCAAAATGATAAATTTACTCTAGTTTTAAGTTTTTCTAATTATTTCTCCTCCTTATAGAGCCTAAATCATTGTATTATTGATTTATGATTTGATGATTTTTAAATTTCAATTAATAATTTTTATATTTTCTCATGCACTTCAAAATGTTATAATTTAAGTACGTTTCTTAAAAATCTAACACTAATAATCTTTTAAATTATACTTTAGACATTGTAGAATAATTTAAAAAAACATTCGCAATGTTTATACTTTAGATCTTACAATTATGATATTACACATTTGGTATTGTAGAAAAATTAAAAATAATCCACAATTATAATATAATCTTAGTTATAATTTAGATTTTGAGTGTAATATCCAAGGGACAAGATTTTAAGAAAAACCTTTGCAATGTTTATAGTAGTTGTTGTTAGTTAATGCTTAGTAGAAAAACAAGTGCAATAGATTGTCCATGGAGGATAGCGTTGATGATATGAATATGCTAAATTTATCATCCTTATAATATGTGAATATATCCAATTATCTTATAATTTTAATGTAATATATGTGAAAATTCATAGCATAATCTTTTATTCTTTTTTTTTTTGAAAAGGATATATCATTATATCAAAAGTGGCAAAGCCACACAAGTTTTACAGTTAGATCCTCAAGCGGGATCAAACAGAAAATCAGACAGCATGAGTTGGATGAGAGGCTGAGGAAGAGATTCCCCAGGACCCCAAATGAACTCATGAGTGCAAGCTCTGCGAGCAGCCCAGTCAGCAGGCTCATTTCCCTCCCTGTGGATATGAGAAAACCGGCAAGCCTCCATGGCCTTAACATACTGCAGAGTAACAGTAAGCATCCCCTCCCCACTGGGTTTAGTAACCATATCTCGAGCCTCCAGAAGTGCAGCCATCGAATCAGACTGGAACTCAATTGCACGATACTGGGAGAGAAACTCCCTCAGAAGGTCAAAGGCCATAATTATGGCCTGGACCTCCATCATATCAGCAGCCACTGAGAACATCCTCCTACCAGCCACCATAAGGGTTTTGCCAGAGCGGTCTCTAACAACGACACCAAGACCAGCTATGGAATCACCAACCGCGGCATCACAATTGACCTTGATCCATCCTGTAGGGGGGGAAGCCAACCGTTCGTGACAATCAAATCCGAGGATTTGCCAAGATTCCCGCTGGACAGAGATGAATGGATGAGATGCCTCCTGAGGGTTGTGCTTACCTCGAACCTAACCGTCCGAGACACTGAGCAAAGAGTGGGCACGAAGCCGTTGTGTATAAGCGCATTCCTCGACCAAATGTAATACAAGGTGGTAGCAATAGTTGCCACATGCTGTACCGCACCGTCGCGCCGCGCCGCAGGAGAGCTCAAGAATCTGATCAACATCTCCAAAATGCCAAACCCGGACGCCGCACCCGTGGGCCAGCCCAGCTCCCTTAGCACATGACGTGCATGACTGGTCCCCCACACGTCCCGGGCACGTAGGCATTCCCACAACGCATGCTGCAGGGTTTCCTCCTCCATGCAGCCGAACGGGCATAGGGGATCGCGGCTTATTCCCCGGCGAGCCTTCCATGTCGCCGTTGGCAGAAAGTCGCCGGCAGCCCGCCATAGGAAGACCCGAACCGTCGGCAACACCTTTAATTTCCAAATTCTCCCCGTAGCTTCATTACGCCGCCGGTCGCCGCCTCCCGCAGAGGACGATTCGCGTTTGATCTGTGCATAGACTCGGCCACTGTGAGCCTTCTCCTTTTCCGTATGCGTCTGGACCAAGCAGTCCTGGACGGAGTCCCGAGCACACGGGAGGTGTCTAATTCTTTCAACAAGCTCCTCACCCGCCCAGCTGGAAATCGCCTCAACATTCCAAGCACCGTCGTCCCTGATGCATTCGGCAACGCTTTCCGACCATCTTGTGCGGACATTAATGAACGTGGGCCAGCAGCTGATAGGAAGAACCCCAAGCCAATTATCCTCCATAAATCTCACCCTTCGCCCGTCGCCGATGCGCCACACGAAGCACGAAATCGCCGTCGGCATGGCTCCCAGGATCATCTTGCAAACGGCCGAGGCATTCCGGGGTGTCTTCATCAACGGGTCGATGAACCCGTACTTCCTTCTCATCATCTCGACCCACAGTCCGCCTTCGCGCCCCAGGATGCACTTACAATTCCCCATCTGCAGGGCCTGGTGCCAAATGTGAAGGTCCCGCAGCCCGAGCCCGCCGGCCACCTTCGGCGAAGACACACAGTCCCAGGAAGCATAGTGCAGCTTCCGAACACTACTCGTCCCGCCCCATAGAAATTGCTTGATTCTGTGATCAATTGTTGCAATGGTTCCCGCCGGCACCCAACAGTGGCGCAAAATATGGTTGGGGATTACACACAGAACCGAGGACGCCAACACCGCCCTGCCCGCAAGCGACAGAACCCGTCCGCGCCAGCTGATCACTGTGTTATCAATTCTTTGGATTATGGCGCTCAGATCCTCCTTAGTCACTTGGCGCGCAGTAATGGGGACCCCCAAGTACACCAAGGCACGGCCGATTGTCATTCCAAGCTTCTGTGAGATTAAGCTGGACTGCTTCTTGCTAAATCTGCTGCTAAAGTAGACATTGGATTTGGACAAGTTGGCCTTCAATAAAGCACTGCCCTCAAACGTCCGCAAAATGCGGCGAACAGTGCACGCAGCCTCCCTGGATGCTGGAGCAAAAATCAGCACATCATCCGCGAACAAGAGGTGGGAGACCAGCGGTGTATGCATTCCCGACCTAAACCCGAGCAGCTGTCGGGACTCATAATCCCGCATCATGCACGATAGGTATTCCATGGACATGACAAATAGGAAGGGGGATAATGGGCAACCTTGCCGGAGACCACGACGCGCCGACACCCAGGGAAGACGCGCCCCATTAATAAGTACAGCGTACCTCAGACCAAAAATACATGCAGTGATCCAGTTACACCAAGTAGTAGGAAACCGCATAGCCTTCATGGTTTCGAACAAAAAGTCCCAGCGAACCCTATCATAGGCCTGCTCCATGTCGACTTTCACTGCCATAAGGCCAGAAGCAGCGGTGCAGGACCGCATTCTCGTTACCATCTCCTGGGCAATATTTATGTTATCCGATATACTCCTCCCCGGGACAAAGGCCGCCTGTTCCTGAGACACAAGACTAGGCAGCAGCGATTTCAGCCTGCCAACAAGAATTCGAGCCACCAATTTATAGATTGTGTTACACAGACTAATCGGCCTAAAATGCTCCGGCTGGCAAGCACCTTGCTTCTTCGGGATAAGGACCACAAGAGTATCCTTCCAACTCTCCGGCATTCTACACTCCTCAAAGAATGCCAAGACAGCCTTGATAATGTCCCGCTGCGTGACCCTCCAATATCCATTGACGAAATCCATAGTAATGCCGTCGATACCCGGGGCGCGATTCCTTTTGATGCCCCGCATAGCCACCAAAATCTCATCTTCCGTCACCCTTCGGCAAAGGTCGGAGCCAGCCTCCTCACTGACGAAGCCGGAAAACGGGGAGATTGGAGGCAATAGCGCCATGTTGCTATCACCCCATTTCCGTTCAAAAAACTCGAAGACAAGTCGTCTAATGTTGTCGGGAGAGTCCACAGTGTTGCCGTCAGTGTCCCGCAAGGATGTAATACGGTTCCCCCTATTCCGAGCCGATGCCACGATGTGGAAGAACCTCGAATTGTAATCCCCAAGGTGCGCCCAATGCACCTTAGCGCGTTGCCACCACCACTGTTCCTCGAGAGCACACCCCCGATGAAAGACAGCAACCAACTCACCAAGCCGCTTATGGTCCTCTTCCGACAGACCGTCGCTAGATTCCCTATTTTGGAGCTCATCAATATCCTGCTCCAGCACCTTATTCCAATCAACAATATTCCCCACCTCCTAACGGCTCCACCTGCGCAGTGCCCACATCGACCGCTTAAATTTTGTCATCACAATCTCCATACTGTCGCCCTGAACAGTCCTCCTCCAAGCCTTTTCCACCACCTGGAATGATTGAGGGAAATCCAGCCACACACTGTCGAACAATGGCCTGCTGGACTGCTGCCACTGATCTCCGCCTCCCACCTTAACCAACAATGGACAATGATCCGAACCCAGCCTGCTGAGGTGATGAACCGAACAATTGGGAAATGCAATCAGCCCCACCGAGTTCATAAGAGCCCGGTCCAGGAGTTCAAGAATACACGCTCCCCCCTGCTTCCCATTGCTCCAAGTAAACCTGTTGCCGGAAAACCCCAAATCCACAAGTTGAAGCTCCTGCAAAAGTTCCGCAAATTCCTGTTGGTCCTTGCCATAAAAGAAGCGCCGACCCCCCTGCTTTTCTTCCGGTGCCAAGATCAAATTAAAATCTCCAGCAACTAGCAAAGGCTCATTACTTCCGTAGAAATTTCGGACATCCTCCCAAATAATCCGTCGTCTGTGATGGCACTTCGGGCCGTAGATAAAATAGCAATTGAACCTGTCATCATGTGAGGTTTTGATTGTGCAGGCCATAGTATGAGATGAAGCACCAGAAACCACAAGTTCCACCTCCTTCCTCCACAGAATAAGAAGTCCAGCAAATAGTCCCTCCGAGGGATGTGCCTCAAAGTCCCATCCTCCCCCAAGTAGCCAATTAGCATCTTGTCTAGAGAATTCCACAGCCTTTGTCTCCATTAACACCACAACAGCAACATTCCTTTCACGGATCAACCTACGCAAATAGCTCCTGGACTTCTTCTTTTTTACGCCTCTTATATTCCACACGATAATGTTCATTGATAATGTCATCAAGGAGCCCCTAGCCAAGCTGCTGCATTCCCCTACCTTCCGCCACCACCAGAGGTGGCCGCTGCGCCCCACGAAGCGCAGCCGCATGCCACATTCTTAGGCCGCACCGCCCCCACACCAGTGGGCGGCTCCTTCTCCCGAGCCGTCATAGACCCTGTCAGCTTTCCCTTAACTCCGCCCCTCCGAGCTTCCAGCTTCGCGCCTTCCACCCCCAAGCTCTGGTCACCAGGGTCTGTCCCGTGTTGAGCTCGACTCCTGGTTGGTGAGCCTCGACTTGATCTACTCCTCCTGCGTTCCCTCGAGGAGCAACTAACCCCCCTGGATGAGCCGGCATGCATCCTCCCACGGGTTCTTTGAGTGTCTTTCCTGGGTCCGTGAGTAGCCATGGCCGCCGGACCCCTACGAGCATCAGCACCCGTCTTCCTCCGTTTGTGTTGGACTAGCATCCAAGGCCCAAGTTTATGCGCTTCTTCCGTAACCTCGGTGAGGATATCTCCTCCATTCTTCTGTTCCCTTTTCGCCTTCATTCCAGAGCATTCACTCTGTCCGGGCTGAGACACCTCCTTCGTAGCCTGCCCATTGCACTGGCTAGCAAGATGCCCCATGCGACCGCATGAGAAACAAATCCTCGGCAGTCCCTCATATTCGAAATTTTGGTAAACTCTCCCATAGTCCCCTTTTAGCCAAACCCCCGGCTTCAAGGGTTTCGAAAGGTCTGTGCGAATACATACCCGTGCATAGGACGATCTCTCCATTGCCGCCGTCCACCCATCGAGAAGGAACGGATCCCCTATAGCCTTCGCAATCCGCAAGATGTTGTCCGTATCCCAGTAAATCAGGGGAAGACCGGGAAACCGCACCCAAATCGGTGCGCACATGAGGTGGGAGTCACCGGGATTGAATTCATGCGACCAAACATCCAGGCCCATGGCTTGGCCGGCAATTTGCCACAGCCCCCCGAGCCACACTTCATTCCTTGCCTCCTTCGATTCGAAGTGTAAGCAAAAGCAATTCGTGGACAGATCAAACACTCTGAAGTTCTTATGGTGGCCCCAGCATTTGAGCAATACTCTGGCGATCATCGGAAAAGGCAGCGTGTTCCCGAATATACGGCCCACCAGGTCATATTTGTGAAACTCGATTCGCCGTTGGCATGCTTCAGAAGAAACGAGGACTTCACCATCCTCCGCCACGTCCGGAACAGCAGCAGCACGTTCCTTAACATCAACATTAGCCGGCCGCGCGAACATATTCACCAAGTTACCCTTCTGGAAGTTGCGGGCTGTCAAAACCTCTCTGAAGCTGGCCTTAGCAGGTAAATGTTCCGCATCCCTATGAGTCTCCACTTCTCCGATGATATTATTCTCCTCCGTGACCCCCTCTCTCGTCACCCTGTGATCGATCGCTAGTGCAGCACCGTCAGGATGTGGAGGATCCCCGTCAAGTGGCTGTCCTTCTTCGGACGATGATGAAACACACTCCCTCGCCGGGGAGTTGCTAGCAGTGGTCCTTGCACGCCGGCTGCTCCTTCGTAATGTACTTTCCGCCATCGATTAGGGCTACAGGGTCCTTGGCACGACGGCAGGGAAGAAGGTTCAGGTATCCCACAGGATCTCGAGCTGATTAATCGTGTCCCAGCACACCCCACGTGACCAAATTTCAAAATCAACCCCGGCCACGTGCAGTTTGACCGAAAGACCTTCTCCCGCCACTCGCCTCGGCACCGGCCACGTGGTGGAGCCAATGTCAGGCCCACCCCGCGGCCCCTCAATCTCTGCCTCCGCCTGCGCCTCCGGTCCCTTTACAAGGATAGGCTACACCTCAGGTCAAGCTCCCGAATCCCTTCTCGTCCCGTCACAGACGAACCGCGACCCCCTCCCGGCGCGCCCCAGCCGACCACGGCCTCCGGCACTACTCCCAGCCGACCACGGCCTCCAGCCGACCACACCTCCGGCACTACTCCCTTCTAACCACGACCACGGCCTCGCTGCAAGGTGGACATCTTCACCTTGAAGATGAGTTGGAAGAAGACTAGACAACCAACTGGTCTTTGTTTAATTCTTGTGGGCCAAATGAATTCCAAATCTTTTATTCATATATATATTTATTCATATATACAAATCTAGACGATCTTGATACTTTTTTTTTAATATTCATCGATCTGAATTATATGTAAAACTATTATCCACTACAAATCTTAAAATTTCATCCAAACCTTATTGCAATTATTAAAAACATCCTCTTTGTTAAACTTGGAATAAAAATAAATTACCAAGATATTACGGATTGCAATTGAAGTTGGAAGGATTCAAAGACATGATAGGCTTTTAAAATCATTTTAAGTTTTTTCGACACCGACAGATGGTAAGTGGTGTCCTTGTATAAGGGATGACAAAGTGATATGAGAAAATGAGTTCGATAAGGATTGAAAAAGACGTGGGAAAAGGTTTGAAGAAGTATTTTATTTATGTTACAATCATCTTTATAATAAAAAATAAGTAAAATAATTAATTTAGAATGACAATAATTTTTTTAGCAATATATTAAATAATGGGTCAAATTTTTAATAACCTAATGTGTTTTTACACCTGTGTTACGTGCATAAAATTTTTTTTAAAATAAATGTCATTGTTAATTTATTTAATATAATAATTATATTATTAATCTAATTAACAAATGGTACACTATTTATATTGTACATTTTAATCTCCAAAATGAGCCCAAAAAATTTTAGAAGACTAAAAATTTAAATTTCAAAAAAATGTTTACAATTATTGATGAATTCTATTTTCATTTTTTGTTAATAAATGTTGATCATTTTTTCACAAATATTGATATTGGGTTTAGAGAACTTGTTTGAGAGTTGATTGAGAAAAGGAGGGAGAATGAAAAAAAGATGAAATACAAAATATAATGACATAAAAACACATGATGAGACAAAAAAAAAATTCAACAGCAAAAATCTTTCACCATTATTTATTTTACAAAAAGAAGACTTACATTTTCATAAGCATAATTTTTTTACCTAAGATTTATTTTTATTTCATATATATGCAATTAAAAATTAAATGACGATTATTTTTATTTACTAAATCTTTATTGGTCAAAATTTGAATTATTATGTTTATCATTTAAAATAAAAAAGATAAATGAAATTAAAACAAATAAAAATAAAATGAAAATAATTTTTACAGTAAACAAATAGGTAAAAAAGTAGACAAGTAAATAAATTAATTTGAAATTTCTTGGTTAAACTTTTGTGAGAAAAAATTATGAAAAAAACTTTGTAGCTAAAATTATTCTAGTTAAAAATTTTATAGTTCAAATATTATTTCAGTTTTTGTTTTTGATTTTCATTCAGTGACAATTATATCATGTGTAACATCATTTTTAAGAGTTATACTAAACTTGATTTTTTGACATTGTTATGATATTTTTATTATATTATTATCACTTTCACTCATTTTTATTAGCTTGTATCTTAAGTTTTATGATGCTAGCTTGATTTATCAAATTACTTTTTTATATTAGATATACTTTATTAGGTTGTATTAGTTTACATCAAATATGATGTAACAAGATGATATCAAAGTCTAACAATGGAAAATAAAGATTAGATTTTCTGTAAAGATATTAGAGTGAGAAAGACATAAGTATATGTAATTATAATTATGTTGTCTTTTTTTAAAAGATAAATTTTGGATACAAGATAGATTGAGAATACATAACAAATGGGCATAACAGCCATCATTTTCTACTTCATATATGTGCGGAGCATGCATGATGAGATGAGTCAAATCAGTTCCAAAAAATTCGTACAGCATTTCAAGATTCCAACAGTTTTCATTTAGCATAAAGAAATTAACATAAGGTGAAAATTTCAACGACATGTTTAAAAAAGTTGGCCATTTTACAAGAGATATAGGACCAATCCAATTATCATCCACAAAAAAAAATTATGACCCAAAGCAACACGCAAAACCATATGATTTGCAACCCATGGAGCAGTCATATAAAGGAGCTTGCGAGTGATAGAATCACCGTGCAAATAAGAGACATCCAACAGTCGTGAGCAGTACTGCATATTAAAATTCCTATACCATGGAGTATTTTCTTTGCCAATAAACTAAGACAATGCCTGGAAATGAGAGCATGTTGCCAAACATGAAGATCTCTGATACCAAGTTCACCATGATGCTGAGGTAGAGTAATTTTTTCCTCACATAATGAATAGTATTGGTAACCGCATTTCTACTCCAAAGAAAGAATCTCACAAAGCATTCAAGATAAAAAAAGATGCCCATCAAAATGACATAATGAAAGATGTAATATGCTGGAATAGATAATAGAACTAAATTAATTAATTAAAGTCAACTCGCCATGGATAAAGCACGTGCCACCCACCTATTTATTCTTTTTTCAATGAGCTATAGTATAAAACAAAAATCGTTCTTTTATGGATTTGGTGTCAAAATTGGAATACCAAGGTAAGAATAATTTTTAGCTTGCTTAATATGAAATTTTTCAGCAATCATGTGCTTCCTTTTGCTAATCAACGAGACGAAAAAAGATGCTGAACTTAGAAAGATTTGCTGTAAGACCAGTGGATAAAGAGAAGTCATCGAGAATATGCTTCACAGTGGTGGTAGTAGCAAATGTAACAAGCACATACATAATTATATTATCTACATATAAAAGGTGAGAGATTTTAAGAGTCAATGTACAAGTGCTGAATCCAACATCCATGTCCCACCTATTGAGTAACGAGACAAGAAAAATATTATGCAATAATCATGAATAAATAAAGGAAAAGTGGACAACCTATCACAGCCCATGATTACCCACAATCTAGGGAAGCTGAGTTCCATTCAATAAGATGCCAAATCTCAGACCTTTGATATAATCTTCGACCCATTTGCATAATAGTGAAGAAAATCCCACACTTTTCATCATGAATAGTACAAAATCTCAATGAACTCTATCATATGCTTACCCCATGTTCAATTCGAAAGACATAAGACCTTCCATAGAAGAGGAATGATGCATCTTGTGTGCCATCTTCTGGGCAAAAAAAATGTTATCAGATACTGATCTGTCAGAAATAAAACTCACCTGCTCAAGCAAAATCAAAAGTGGTAACACTTCCTTAAGTCTTACAGTCATGACTTTGGTGATAATTTTATAAGCTGTGTTACACTTACTAATGTGTCTAAACTGGTTCGGCTTACATGCACCGAAAAATTTAAGAATAATGACCACTAATGTATCCATCCAATTCTTTGGCATGTGAATCTCCTTAAAGAATTTTCTCACTATAATGATAAAGTCTCCACTAGTGATACCACAATAGCCTCTAATGAATTCTCTAAAAATACCATTAGCCCTTACAGATTTATTATTTTTAAGAGAATAGTAGTTATTTTAGTTTTATCATATGAAATTAGGGCAATGAGAAGTGTCACCAACTCCATCAACAAATATCTTTGAAACAACATATCAAGAAAGTGAACAACTGCCGGCTAGGAGGGGGACCATTTTTCTTTAAAAAGAATAACAATCCTACCTTTCCTCTAAAGAGCAAAGAACCTGGCCAGTATCATCTTTTAATGTGTGAATAAAATTACCACGCATCCCACTCATTGCTACAACATTAAAGATTTGAGTATTTTTTCCCCAAGATGGGCCAAGAGAGTTTTGCTTTTTCCTACCACCACACCTCCTCAAGAGATCAGACAGAGTGGCATTCTTTGATTTTTCTACCAACATTGCATTCTTATCGTGGCTCAAACTCTTCATGGGGAATTCCATACCAAAAGATCTTCCTCCATTTCTTTCATCTTGAGATAAAGTGATGTTAAAGTCTCTAAAAACCAGAAGTGGACCACCAAACCTGGTCAACTATTTGACTTGGTCCTAAGTAATACGTTTAGTACAATGATTTTTAGAAGCATATACCACACAATATCACTAAATATTCTTATAGGCCAAGGTGATTTGAAGTGTAATCACCTGACCTAATGCCTCAATCTCCTCCAGTGGCACCCAATTCTTCCATAACAGGATAATTCCACCCGAATACCCCATAGTCACCTTGACTTGGTAGCTAACAAATCCATCGATTTTCCCCTAGCTGCATGTTGTCGAGCTTACTAAACTATCTCAGAAGAATAAGGTGAAGAAAGTCAGCCACTTTCAAATTGTAGTTTACATTTCAACAATGCCACATGCATCTGAATAAGAAAAGGGTAGTGATTCAAAGACAACCATGATAAATGAGTAACAAAATTGCCAGGAAAAGAGTGTATGCCTTCCAAAATTTGTCGTCAAAAAAGTGATTTGAAGTGTAATCATCTGACTCGATGCCTTAATCACCTCTAGTGGCACCCAATTCTTCCATAACAAGGCAATTCCACCCGAATACCCCATAGACGATTGCAAAAAAAATTTTCAATTATGTCCCAACAAATTTAGTGTTTCAATGAGAAAAATTACTTGCATGGGTTTCCAACAGCATTGTCAAAAAAATCTTGTGGTCTTTGACCACATTTTGTGAGTTTGAGATTTAGTTGATTTAATGCCTTAAAAATTTTATGACAAAATAGCAGCTCCTTGAGCCATATAAAAAACAAAGAGTAGAGAAGAAAGACACCCATAATCTGACTACCCAACAACACTACTGAATAACCAAGTTCTCGCAAAATCTACTGTTCCAATGGACGATAGTATGTAGAAGCAACAAACACCCATTCTTGTCTAAACCATGTATGGAATCCACCCAAATAATGATTGTCAAACAGTTCATATGCAGCCACCAACGGTATAGCTGTTTCTTGATAAAAAAAACCCAGAAATAGAAAACATACAATACAACAACAAAGAATTCATGAGACAAGCAATAGTAATTCGCACTAGCACCCATTGTTCCCAGCATCGAGCAAAATCCACATGAAATAAATAATATAAAACATGAAAAAAAAGAGGAAAGAAAAGAGCCCCTAACTCTTTCCACATTTTCTCACATAAACTCATCATTAGCTTGTTGAATTAAATTGGCAAAGTACACCCATCCCCATCGGTGCATCACACGAAGGCACGTCAACTTGCACTTGAATCACCATTCTATAAGCATCCACATAACCAAATTGAGGATTAGGATTGATAATATAATCCATGTTCTCATCTGCAATGCCACCAGACAACTCTATCGAAAGAGGGAGGGCAAAGGAGCATACTAGACCTTCGCACCTGCTGTATTGATTATGGCTGCAAACTACCCAGACTGATTGGCCCCAGGGATACACTAACATCAACCTGAGGTTTGTCTTGTGCTAAGATTTCATTTTCCATTGCATATTTTCCTGTTGGATTTGAATTTCTTATGCACTGGCTGTTAAATAGCAATTTGGCGACGACATCTCGACTGGACCACCATCTAAGGGGCCAAGCCTATCACATCGTTCTCTGCATGGCTTTTACTCAATGTTGGCAAGTTAAATGCAATTGTGGTTTTGGTTTTAAATTGAGGGACACTTGAAGCAACTTGCCATGAGGTATCACAAGGAGTAGAAGTAAGTTGGCCCTCATCAGGAGCAAAAGAAGGGGCATTCTGAGTGAGTTTACATGCCTTAATAAAGTGGCCAACCCTCCACAATCAAAACAAATAGTAGATAGACCTTCATACTAAAAGCGTTAGAAAGTTAGGCCTATCTGACCATAAAGCCAAATTTTGGATGAAAGCGGGGCCGAAAGATCAGCCCTCATATAAACACGTGCAAACGAGGACCATTCTGTGTCCCTGATCCACCCATCAATCTGCATAGGTTAGCCTATTGTCGATGCAATCCACAACAGATTTACTGTATCCCAGTAAAGAAATGGGAGCTCCAGTAAATGCACCCAATTTGGGGCGGAAAGGATCGCATAAGAGTTGGGGACAAATGCAGGAGTCCACTTATCCAACCCCAGAATTTGCCCACCAAAAGTCCAAGCCTCTCTATGCCAAATGAGATCCAAATATGCTATGTTGACAAAGTGAAAACATACAAAACCCTTACCCATCTTAAGAACTTTAAATCTTTGAATGTGTTCCCATCTAAGATATAATTCAAGGGAAAGCCAAAGGAAAGAAAACCTACCTCCATAAAGGTATCTCACCAAGTCAAATTTATGAAATTCAATCCGTTGCTCAATAGCCTTAACACAAATTTTAACCACAGTTCCATTTATTAATGATTTATCAATGAGAGCAACAGAAGAAACACCCAAATTCAGAAAACGAATGACAGTTCTATTCAACCAAACTGAGGCTTGATGAGCCACTGCAGAATTATCATTCTAGGAAGAAAGAGCAGCCTTGAATGATTTCAGTTGGATGGAAACATTCAGATTATGGATTCAAGAATTTTGGACTTGTGAATTAAGATGCATGCCATTCCCAATCATCATATCCTTCACCTTCTGGGCAGTTGAGTACCGGGCAAGAGGAGCTGACTTGGCAGCGGCATTAAGACATACAGTTGCATGGCGTGTTGCTGGAGCAGTGAGACCAGCGTTCAATAAAAACTGGAACAGGGCATTTTCGGCCCTAATATCAGGAATAGAGAAGCCTTCAGCATTCACCACATTGGACTGAAACACGTACATTTTCTGCTCACGCACAACGTCGTTGTCAGGACTGTAATCCATCATCACATTATCTTGCTCTGGTTTAGACGATTCAGAATCAAAGGCAATTATTTTTCCTTTAGGATCAGAAACAGCATCAATAATTCCAGTTGCCACATTCGGTGCTTTTGCTGCTAATACCTTTCCAAAAGTTTTTTCGGATAGTTCCTCGTTCCGTACAGCCAGATTAGTAGGGCAGAACTGAACCGCCTGAGCAACTTTACTGTGGTGTATAACTGATGTGGCAATGGCAGCCACACGAGACTTCTTATGCTTCGAGTCCATCGCCGAAGCTAATTGAGCAATTTCACCAAAACCGTGAGCCGTCGAACGAGTGGAAGGTGAAGAGCAGGCACCAAGTATAGACGGACTACCCGCCCGCCATCGACGGGCCTTGGAAGAGGACTTCTTGAAACTCCCCGGCTTTGTGATGGAAGAGGGATGAGGACGAAGAGAAAGAATACCAAAAGAGCTCTCCTATTTAACTAATTTTGACCATAATTAACTTATTACAAATAATAATCCAATTAAATATGACTATTATAATTATAAACTCATAATCCATAATTAATTACATCTGCTTTTAAACAAACCAAGCCGAAGGGGGGCTACAAGTAGCCAGCATTTTCACGCTCATGGGTGACATATATCTCCAACAAAACGAAGCAATCAAACATTTCTAACCACCTTGCTCTCTCAGCATTATTACATTTGCTTTTGAAGATGGCTGAGTTATTCAATTGTTCTAAGAAGTCTTTCCCCTCAAGTTCTATACTTTTATGTACTCATTAAGTTATTCTATTAATTTAGAAGTTTGAGATCCTTTTGTGTTCATGAAAAGATCATTTCAATTGCTACTCTTATGATTATGAAACTACTTTATTTGAATGGGACACAACCAATTTAGATAGAAAATATTTTCAAAAAATTTGGTTTAAAGTGTCCCAAACACTTGGTCATCTATTAGCCAGTCAATTGCACGAACGTCACTTGACGGGTGAGTAGCACGTGTATGACATTTTTAGTTATAAAATAGATCCATGAACTATCTTTCTCATGTCAAAGCTTTTTGTTAATAAGAGTTAAATATATTGGAATTCTTATTATTAATAAAAGTCATATAATCACGTGATTTATAAAATGATAAATATGTTGAAGAATTATTCTAAATAATAACAACAAACTTTTAATAATGTTTAAAAGAGGGTTAATAATAATGCTTTATTGATATTGTTAAAAAAATAAAATAAATTCACAATCATAATAGAATCGTACTCTATGATGATGTCAAAAACCATTTAATCTTCACTATAATAAAATCCTTTAGAAGAGATATAAAAAAAATTTTGTAATATTTATAATTATTATTATTGGTTGATACCCATTAGTAATGATAAGGACAATCACATAATTATATAATTATATAGAATGACATTAATAATATGAATCTATTAGATTGATATTCTTATAATATTTAAATCATTTTTATTTTTCTTATAATTTTAATATAACCACTATGAAATTTCATACTTTATAGTCTTCCATTAAAATATTTAAATCAATATGATTTTGGTGTTATTTTCAATACCTATCAATTTGAACCATAGATAAAAGTATTATCCATCACTAATCTTGAAAATGCATCCAAACATAACTATAACAAAAATTATTAAAAACATTCTCTTTGTAAAAACATGAAATAAAAATAAACAACCAAATTGTTATATAAATTGTGGTTAAATTTGGATGAATTCCATGACAAGGGAGGCTTTCATTGTCATTTTAAGTTGTTTTGACACCATCGAAAAGTAGATGGTGTATTAGGATAGGGAATAGTAATACGGGATGGGAAAAGGAGTTTGAATAAGTGTTTTGTTTATGTTATAATCATTTATATGATAAAATATAAGCAAAATAATTCATTTTCCATTGCATATTTTCCCGTTGGATTTGAATTTCTTATGCACTGGCTGTTAAATAGCAATTTGGCGACGACGTCTCGACTGGACCACCATCTAAGGGGCCAAGCCTATCACATCGTTCTCCGCATGGCTTTTACTCAATGTTGGCAAGTTAAATGCAATTGTGGTTTTGGTTTTAAATTGAGGGACACTTGAAGCAACTTGCCATGAGGTATCACAAGGAGTAGAAGTAAGTTGGCCCTCATCAGGAGCAAAAGAAGGGGCATTCTGAGTGAGTTTACATGCCTTAATAAAGTGGCCAACCCTCCACAATCAAAACAAATAGTAGATAGACCTTCATACTAAAAGCGTTAGAAAGTTAGGCCTATCTGACCATAAAGCCAAATTTTGGATGAAAGCGGGGCCGAAAGATCAGCCCTCATATAAACACGTGCAAACGAGGACCATTCCGTGTCCCTGATCCACCTATCAATCTGCATAGGTTAGCCTATTGTCGATGCAATCCACAACAGATTTACTGTATCCCAGTAAAGAAATGGGAGCTCCAGTAAATGCACCCAATTTGGGGCGGAAAGGATCGCATAAGAGTTGGGGACAAACGCAGGAGTCCACTTATCCAACCCCAGAATTTGCCCACCAAAAGTCCAAGCCTCTCTATGCCAAATGAGATCCAAATATGCTATGTTGACAAAGTGAAAACATACAAAACCCTTACCCATCTTAAGAACTTTAAATCTTTGAATGTGTTCCCATCTAAGATATAATTCAAGGGAAAGCCAAAGGAAAGAAAACCTACCTCCATAAAGGTATCTCACCAAGTCAAATTTATGAAATTCAATCCGTTGCTCAATAGCCTTAACACAAATTTTAACCACAGTTCCATTTATTAATGATTTATCAATGAGAGCAACAGAAGAAACACCCAAATTCAGAAAACGAATGACAGTTCTATTCAACCAAACTGAGGCTTGATGAGCCACTGCAGAATTATCATTCTAGGAAGAAAGAGCAGCCTTGAATGATTTCAGTTGGATGGAAACATTCAGATTATGGATTCCAGAATTTTGGACTTGTGAATTAAGATGCATGCCATTCCCAATCATCATATCCTTCACCTTCTGGGCAGTTGAGTACCGGGCAAGAGGAGCTGACTTGGCAGCGGCATTAAGACATACAGTTGCATGGCGTGTTGCTGGAGCAGTGAGACCAGCGTTCAATAAAAACTGGAACAGGGCATTTTCGGCCCTAATATCAGGAATAGAGAAGCCTTCAGCATTCACCACATTGGACTGAAACACGTACATTTTCTGCTCACGCACAACGTCGTTGTCAGGACTGTAATCCATCATCACATTATCTTGCTCTGGTTTAGACGATTCAGAATCAAAGGCAATTATTTTTCCTTTAGGATCAGAAACAGCATCAATAATTCCAGTTGCCACATTCGGTGCTTTTGCTGCTAATACCTTTCCAAAAGTTTTTTCGGATAGTTCCTCGTTCCGTACAGCCAGATTAGTAGGGCAGAACTGAACCGCCTGAGCAACTTTACTGTGGTGTATAACTGATGTGGCAATGGCAGCCACACGAGACTTCTTATGCTTCGAGTCCATCGCCGAAGCTAATTGAGCAATTTCACCAAAACCGTGAGCCGTCGAACGAGTGGAAGGTGAAGAGCAGGCACCAAGTATAGACGGACTACCCGCCCGCCATCGACGGGCCTTGGAAGAGGACTTCTTGAAACTCCCCGGCTTTGTGATGGAAGAGGGATGAGGACGAAGAGAAAGAATACCAAAAGAGCTCTCCTATTTAACTAATTTTGACCATAATTAACTTATTACAAATAATAATCCAATTAAATATGACTATTATAATTATAAACTCATAATCCATAATTAATTACATCTGCTTTTAAACAAACCAAGCCGAAGGGGGGCTACAAGTAGCCAGCATTTTCACGCTCATGGGTGACATATATCTCCAACAAAACGAAGCAATCAAACATTTCTAACCACCTTGCTCTCTCAGCATTATTACATTTGCTTTTGAAGATGGTTGAGTTATTCAATTGTTCTAAGAAGTCTTTCCCCTCAAGTTCTATACTTTTATGTACTCATTAAGTTATTCTATTAATTTAGAAGTTTGAGATCCTTTTGTGTTCATGAAAAGATCATTTCAATTGCTACTCTTATGATTATGAAACTACTTTATTTGAATGGGACACAACCAATTTAGATAGAAAATATTTTCAAAAAATTTGGTTTAAAGTGTCCCAAACACTTGGTCATCTATTAGCCAGTCAATTGCACGAACGTCACTTGACGGGTGAGTAGCACGTGTATGACATTTTTAGTTATAAAATAGATCCATGAACTATCTTTCTCATGTCAAAGCTTTTTGTTAATAAGAGTTAAATATATTGGAATTCTTATTATTAATAAAAGTCATATAATCACGTGATTTATAAAATGATAAATATGTTGAAGAATTATTCTAAATAATAACAACAAACTTTTAATAATGTTTAAAAGAGGGTTAATAATAATGCTTTATTGATATTGTTAAAAAAATAAAATAAATTCACAATCATAATAGAATCGTACTCTATGATGATGTCAAAAACCATTTAATCTTCACTATAATAAAATCCTTTAGAAGAGATATAAAAAAAATTTTGTAATATTTATAATTATTATTATTGGTTGATACCCATTAGTAATGATAAGGACAATCACATAATTATATAATTATATAGAATGACATTAATAATATGAATCTATTAGATTGATATTCTTATAATATTTAAATCATTTTTATTTTTCTTATAATTTTAATATAACCACTATGAAATTTCATACTTTATAGTCTTCCATTAAAATATTTAAATCAATATGATTTTGGTGTTATTTTCAATACCTATCAATTTGAACCATAGATAAAAGTATTATCCACCACTAATCTTGAAAATGCATCCAAACATGACTATAACAAAAATTATTAAAAACATTCTCTTTGTAAAAACATGAAATAAAAATAAACAACCAAATTGGTATATAAATTGTGGTTAAATTTGGATGAATTCCATGACAAGGGAGGCTTTCATTGTCATTTTAAGTTGTTTTGACACCATCGAAAAGTAGATGGTGTATTAGGATAGGGAATAGTAATACGGGATGGGAAAAGGAGTTTGAATAAGTGTTTTGTTTATGTTATAATCATTTATATGATAAAATATAAGCAAAATAATTCATTTTCCATTGCATATTTTCCCGTTGGATTTGAATTTCTTATGCACTGGCTGTTAAATAGCAATTTGGCGACGACGTCTCGACTGGACCACCATCTAAGGGGCCAAGCCTATCACATCGTTCTCCGCATGGCTTTTACTCAATGTTGGCAAGTTAAATGCAATTGTGGTTTTGGTTTTAAATTGAGGGACACTTGAAGCAACTTGCCATGAGGTATCACAAGGAGTAGAAGTTAGTTGGCCCTCATCAGGAGCAAAAGAAGGGGCATTCTGAGTGAGTTTACATGCCTTAATAAAGTGGCCAACCCTCCACAATCAAAACAAATAGTAGATAGACCTTCATACTAAAAGCGTTAGAAAGTTAGGCCTATCTGACTATAAAGCCAAATTTTGGATGAAAGCGGGGCCGAAAGATCAGCCCTCATATAAACACATGCAAACGAGGACCATTCCGTGTCCCTGATCCACCCATCAATCTGCATAGGTTAGCCTATTGTCAATGCAATCCACAACAGATTTACTGTATCCCAGTAAAGAAATGGGAGCTCCAGTAAATGCACCCAATTTGGGGCGGAAAGGATCGCATAAGAGTTGGGGACAAACGCAGGAGTCCACTTATCCAACCCCAGAATTTGCCCACCAAAAGTCCAAGCCTCTCTATGCCAAATGAGATCCAAATATGCTATGTTGACAAAGTGAAAACATACAAAACCCTTACCCATCTTAAGAACTTTAAATCTTTGAATGTGTTCCCATCTAAGATATAATTCAAGGGAAAGCCAAAGGAAAGAAAACCTACCTCCATAAAGGTATCTCACCAAGTCAAATTTATGAAATTCAATCCGTTGCTCAATAGCCTTAACACAAATTTTAACCACAGTTCCATTTATTAATGATTTATCAATGAGAGCAACAGAAGAAACACCCAAATTCAGAAAACGAATGACAGTTCTATTCAACCAAACTGAGGCTTGATGAGCCACTGCAGAATTATCATTCTAGGAAGAAAGAGCAGCCTTGAATGATTTCAGTTGGATGGAAACATTCAGATTATGGATTCCAGAATTTTGGACTTGTGAATTAAGATGCATGCCATTCCCAATCATCATATCCTTCACCTTCTGGGCAGTTGAGTACCGGGCAAGAGGAGCTGACTTGGCAGCGGCATTAAGACATACAGTTGCATGGCGTGTTGCTGGAGCAGTGAGACCAGCGTTCAATAAAAACTGGAACAGGGCATTTTCGGCCCTAATATCAGGAATAGAGAAGCCTTCAGCATTCACCACATTGGACTGAAACACGTACATTTTCTGCTCACGCACAACGTCGTTGTCAGGACTGTAATCCATCATCACATTATCTTGCTCTGGTTTAGACGATTCAGAATCAAAGGCAATTATTTTTCCTTTAGGATCAGAAACAGCATCAATAATTCCAGTTGCCACATTCGGTGCTTTTGCTGCTAATACCTTTCCAAAAGTTTTTTCGGATAGTTCCTCGTTCCGTACAGCCAGATTAGTAGGGCAGAACTGAACCGCCTGAGCAACTTTACTGTGGTGTATAACTGATGTGGCAATGGCAGCCACACGAGACTTCTTATGCTTCGAGTCCATCGCCGAAGCTAATTGAGCAATTTCACCAAAACCGTGAGCCGTCGAACGAGTGGAAGGTGAAGAGCAGGCACCAAGTATAGACGGACTACCCGCCCGCCATCGACGGGCCTTGGAAGAGGACTTCTTGAAACTCCCCGGCTTTGTGATGGAAGAGGGATGAGGACGAAGAGAAAGAATACCAAAAGAGCTCTCCTATTTAACTAATTTTGACCATAATTAACTTATTACAAATAATAATCCAATTAAATATGACTATTATAATTATAAACTCATAATCCATAATTAATTACATCTGCTTTTAAACAAACCAAGCCGAAGGGGGGCTACAAGTAGCCAGCATTTTCACGCTCATGGGTGACATATATCTCCAACAAAACGAAGCAATCAAACATTTCTAACCACCTTGCTCTCTCAGCATTATTACATTTGCTTTTGAAGATGGTTGAGTTATTCAATTGTTCTAAGAAGTCTTTCCCCTCAAGTTCTATACTTTTATGTACTCATTAAGTTATTCTATTAATTTAGAAGTTTGAGATCCTTTTGTGTTCATGAAAAGATCATTTCAATTGCTACTCTTATGATTATGAAACTACTTTATTTGAATGGGACACAACCAATTTAGATAGAAAACATTTTCAAAAAATTTGGTTTAAAGTGTCCCAAACACTTGGTCATCTATTAGCCAGTCAATTGCACGAACGTCACTTGACGGGTGAGTAGCACGTGTATGACATTTTTAGTTATAAAATAGATCCATGAACTATCTTTCTCATGTCAAAGCTTTTTGTTAATAAGAGTTAAATATATTGGAATTCTTATTATTAATAAAAGTCATATAATCACATGATTTATAAAATGATAAATATGTTGAAGAATTATTCTAAATAATAACAACAAACTTTTAATAATGTTTAAAAGAGGGTTAATAATAATGCTTTATTGATATTGTTAAAAAAATAAAATAAATTCACAATCATAATAGAATCGTACTCTATGATGATGTCAAAAACCATTTAATCTTCACTATAATAAAATCCTTTAGAAGAGATATAAAAATAATTTTGTAATATTTATAATTATTATTATTGGTTGATACCCATTAGTAATGATAAGGACAATCACATAATTATATAATTATATAGAATGACATTAATAATATGAATCTATTAGATTGATATTCTTATAATATTTAAATCATTTTTATTTTTCTTATAATTTTAATATAACCACTATGAAATTTCATACTTTATAGTCTTCCATTAAAATATTTAAATCAATATGATTTTGGTGTTATTTTCAATACCTATCAATTTGAACCAAAGTATTATCCACCACTAATCTTGAAAATGCATCCAAACATAACTATAACAAAAATTATTAAAAACATTCTCTTTGTAAAAACATGAAATAAAAATAAACAACCAAATTGGTATATAAATTGTGGTTAAATTTGGATGAATTCCATGACAAGGGAGGCTTTCATTGTCATTTTAAGTTGTTTTGACACCATCGAAAAGTAGATGGTGTATTAGGATAGGGAATAGTAATACCGGATGGGAAAAGGAGTTTGAATAAGTGTTTTGTTTATGTTATAATCATTTATATGATAAAATATAAGCAAAATAATTCATTTTCCATTGCATATTTTCCCGTTGGATTTGAATTTCTTATGCACTGGCTGTTAAATAGCAATTTGGCGACGACGTCTCGACTGGACCACCATCTAAGGGGCCAAGCCTATCACATCGTTCTCCGCATGGCTTTTACTCAATGTTGGCAAGTTAAATGCAATTGTGGTTTTGGTTTTAAATTGAGGGACACTTGAAGCAACTTGCCATGAGGTATCACAAGGAGTAGAAGTAAGTTGGCCCTCATCAGGAGCAAAAGAAGGGGCATTCTGAGTGAGTTTACATGCCTTAATAAAGTGGCCAACCCTCCACAATCAAAACAAATAGTAGATAGACCTTCATACTAAAAGCGTTAGAAAGTTAGGCCTATCTGACCATAAAGCCAAATTTTGGATGAAAGCGGGGCCGAAAGATCAGCCCTCATATAAACACGTGCAAACGAGGACCATTCCGTGTCCCTAGTCCACCCATCAATCTGCATAGGTTAGCCAATTGTCGATGCAATCCACAACAGATTTACTGTATCCCAGTAAAGAAATGGGAGCTCCAGTAAATGCACCCAATTTGGGGCGGAAAGGATCGCATAAGAGTTGGGGACAAACGCAGGAGTCCACTTATCCAACCCCAGAATTTGCCCACCAAAAGTCCAAGCCTCTCTATGCCAAATGAGATCCAAATATGCTATGTTGACAAAGTGAAAACATACAAAACCCTTACCCATCTTAAGAACTTTAAATCTTTGAATGTGTTCCCATCTAAGATATAATTCAAGGGAAAGCCAAAGGAAAGAAAACCTACCTCCATAAAGGTATCTCACCAAGTCAAATTTATGAAATTCAATCCGTTGCTCAATAGCCTTAACACAAATTTTAACCACAGTTCCATTTATTAATGATTTATCAATGAGAGCAACAGAAGAAACACCCAAATTCAGAAAACGAATGACAGTTCTATTCAACCAAACTGAGGCTTGATGAGCCACTGCAGAATTATCATTCTAGGAAGAAAGAGCAGCCTTGAATGATTTCAGTTGGATGGAAACATTCAGATTATGGATTCCAGAATTTTGGACTTGTGAATTAAGATGCATGCCATTCCCAATCATCATATCCTTCACCTTCTGGGCAGTTGAGTACCGGGCAAGAGGAGCTGACTTGGCAGCGGCATTAAGACATACAGTTGCATGGCGTGTTGCTGGAGCAGTGAGACCAGCGTTCAATAAAAACTGGAACAGGGCATTTTCGGCCCTAATATCAGGAATAGAGAAGCCTTCAGCATTCACCACATTGGACTGAAACACGTACATTTTCTGCTCACGCACAACGTCGTTGTCAGGACTGTAATCCATCATCACATTATCTTGCTCTGGTTTAGACGATTCAGAATCAAAGGCAATTATTTTTCCTTTAGGATCAGAAACAGCATCAATAATTCCAGTTGCCACATTCGGTGCTTTTGCTGCTAATACCTTTCCAAAAGTTTTTTCGGATAGTTCCTCGTTCCGTACAGCCAGATTAGTAGGGCAGAACTGAACCGCCTGAGCAACTTTACTGTGGTGTATAACTGATGTGGCAATGGCAGCCACACGAGACTTCTTATGCTTCGAGTCCATCGCCGAAGCTAATTGAGCAATTTCACCAAAACCGTGAGCCGTCGAACGAGTGGAAGGTGAAGAGCAGGCACCAAGTATAGACGGACTACCCGCCCGCCATCGACGGGCCTTGGAAGAGGACTTCTTGAAACTCCCCGGCTTTGTGATGGAAGAGGGATGAGGACGAAGAGAAAGAATACCAAAAGAGCTCTCCTATTTAACTAATTTTGACCATAATTAACTTATTACAAATAATAATCCAATTAAATATGACTATTATAATTATAAACTCATAATCCATAATTAATTACATCTGCTTTTAAACAAACCAAGCCGAAGGGGGGCTACAAGTAGCCAGCATTTTCACGCTCATGGGTGACATATATCTCCAACAAAACGAAGCAATCAAACATTTCTAACCACCTTGCTCTCTCAGCATTATTACATTTGCTTTTGAAGATGGCTGAGTTATTCAATTGTTCTAAGAAGTCTTTCCCCTCAAGTTCTATACTTTTATGTACTCATTAAGTTATTCTATTAATTTAGAAGTTTGAGATCCTTTTGTGTTCATGAAAAGATCATTTCAATTGCTACTCTTATGATTATGAAACTACTTTATTTGAATGGGACACAACCAATTTAGATAGAAAACATTTTCAAAAAATTTGGTTTAAAGTGTCCCAAACACTTGGTCATCTATTAGCCAGTCAATTGCACGAACGTCACTTGACGGGTGAGTAGCACGTGTATGACATTTTTAGTTATAAAATAGATCCATGAACTATCTTTCTCATGTCAAAGCTTTTTGTTAATAAGAGTTAAATATATTGGAATTCTTATTATTAATAAAAGTCATATAATCACGTGATTTATAAAATGATAAATATGTTGAAGAATTATTCTAAATAATAACAACAAACTTTTAATAATGTTTAAAAGAGGGTTAATAATAATGCTTTATTGATATTGTTAAAAAAATAAAATAAATTCACAATCATAATAGAATCGTACTCTATGATGATGTCAAAAACCATTTAATCTTCACTATAATAAAATCCTTTAGAAGAGATATAAAAATAATTTTGTAATATTTATAATTATTATTATTGGTTGATACCCATTAGTAATGATAAGGACAATCACATAATTATATAATTATATAGAATGACATTAATAATATGAATCTATTAGATTGATATTCTTATAATATTTAAATCATTTTTATTTTTCTTATAATTTTAATATAACCACTATGAAATTTCATACTTTATAGTCTTCCATTAAAATATTTAAATCAATATGATTTTGGTGTTATTTTCAATACCTATCAATTTGAACCATAGATAAAAGTATTATCCACCACTAATCTTGAAAATGCATCCAAACATGACTATAACTAAAATTATTAAAAACATTCTCTTTGTAAAAACATGAAATAAAAATAAACAACCAAATTGGTATATAAATTGTGGTTAAATTTGGATGAATTCCATGACAAGGGAGGCTTTCATTGTCATTTTAAGTTTTTTTGACACCATCGAAAAGTAGATGGTGTATTAGGATAGGGAATAGTAATACGGGATGGGAAAAGGAGTTTGAATAAGTGTTTTGTTTATGTTATAATCATTTATATGATAAAATATAAGCAAAATGATTCATTTTCCATTGCATATTTTCCCGTTGGATTTGAATTTCTTATGCACTGGCTGTTAAATAGCAATTTGGCGACGACGTCTCGACTGGACCACCATCTAAGGGGCCAAGCCTATCACATCGTTCTCCGCATGGCTTTTACTCAATGTTGGCAAGTTAAATGCAATTGTGGTTTTGGTTTTAAATTGAGGGACACTTGAAGCAACTTGCCATGAGGTATCACAAGGAGTAGAAGTAAGTTGGCCCTCATCAGGAGCAAAAGAAGGGGCATTCTGAGTGAGTTTACATGCCTTAATAAAGTGGCCAACCCTCCACAATCAAAACAAATAGTAGATAGACCTTCATACTAAAAGCGTTAGAAAGTTAGGCCTATCTGACCATAAAGCCAAATTTTGGATGAAAGCGGGGCCGAAAGATCAGCCCTCATATAAACACGTGCAAACGAGGACCATTCCGTGTCCCTAGTCCACCCATCAATCTGCATAGGTTAGCCAATTGTCGATGCAATCCACAACAGATTTACTGTATCCCAGTAAAGAAATGGGAGCTCCAGTAAATGCACCCAATTTGGGGCGGAAAGGATCGCATAAGAGTTGGGGACAAACGCAGGAGTCCACTTATCCAACCCCAGAATTTGCCCACCAAAAGTCCAAGCCTCTCTATGCCAAATGAGATCCAAATATGCTATGTTGACAAAGTGAAAACATACAAAACCCTTACCCATCTTAAGAACTTTAAATCTTTGAATGTGTTCCCATCTAAGATATAATTCAAGGGAAAGCCAAAGGAAAGAAAACCTACCTCCATAAAGGTATCTCACCAAGTCAAATTTATGAAATTCAATCCGTTGCTCAATAGCCTTAACACAAATTTTAACCACAGTTCCATTTATTAATGATTTATCAATGAGAGCAACAGAAGAAACACCCAAATTCAGAAAACGAATGACAGTTCTATTCAACCAAACTGAGGCTTGATGAGCCACTGCAGAATTATCATTCTAGGAAGAAAGAGCAGCCTTGAATGATTTCAGTTGGATGGAAACATTCAGATTATGGATTCCAGAATTTTGGACTTGTGAATTAAGATGCATGCCATTCCCAATCATCATATCCTTCACCTTCTGGGCAGTTGAGTACCGGGCAAGAGGAGCTGACTTGGCAGCGGCATTAAGACATACAGTTGCATGGCGTGTTGCTGGAGCAGTGAGACCAGCGTTCAATAAAAACTGGAACAGGGCATTTTCGGCCCTAATATCAGGAATAGAGAAGCCTTCAGCATTCACCACATTGGACTGAAACACGTACATTTTCTGCTCACGCACAACGTCGTTGTCAGGACT
The DNA here is from genome assembly GCA_023846275.1 of Vanilla planifolia. NCBI lineage: Eukaryota > Viridiplantae > Streptophyta > Magnoliopsida > Asparagales > Orchidaceae > Vanilla > Vanilla planifolia. The sequence continues at coordinate 9,597,969 of CM043873.1, read as the reverse complement.
GTAATCCATCATCACATTATCTTGCTCTGGTTTAGACGATTCAGAATCAAAGGCAATTATTTTTCCTTTAGGATCAGAAACAGCATCAATAATTCCAGTTGCCACATTCGGTGCTTTTGCTGCTAATACCTTTCCAAAAGTTTTTTCGGATAGTTCCTCGTTCCGTACAGCCAGATTAGTAGGGCAGAACTGAACCGCCTGAGCAACTTTACTGTGGTGTATAACTGATGTGGCAATGGCAGCCACACGAGACTTCTTATGCTTCGAGTCCATCGCCGAAGCTAATTGAGCAATTTCACCAAAACCGTGAGCCGTCGAACGAGTGGAAGGTGAAGAGCAGGCACCAAGTATAGACGGACTACCCGCCCGCCATCGACGGGCCTTGGAAGAGGACTTCTTGAAACTCCCCGGCTTTGTGATGGAAGAGGGATGAGGACGAAGAGAAAGAATACCAAAAGAGCTCTCCTATTTAACTAATTTTGACCATAATTAACTTATTACAAATAATAATCCAATTAAATATGACTATTATAATTATAAACTCATAATCCATAATTAATTACATCTGCTTTTAAACAAACCAAGCCGAAGGGGGGCTACAAGTAGCCAGCATTTTCACGCTCATGGGTGACATATATCTCCAACAAAACGAAGCAATCAAACATTTCTAACCACCTTGCTCTCTCAGCATTATTACATTTGCTTTTGAAGATGGTTGAGTTATTCAATTGTTCTAAGAAGTCTTTCCCCTCAAGTTCTATACTTTTATGTACTCATTAAGTTATTCTATTAATTTAGAAGTTTGAGATCCTTTTGTGTTCATGAAAAGATCATTTCAATTGCTACTCTTATGATTATGAAACTACTTTATTTGAATGGGACACAACCAATTTAGATAGAAAATATTTTCAAAAAATTTGGTTTAAAGTGTCCCAAACACTTGGTCATCTATTAGCCAGTCAATTGCACGAACGTCACTTGACGGGTGAGTAGCACGTGTATGACATTTTTAGTTATAAAATAGATCCATGAACTATCTTTCTCATGTCAAAGCTTTTTGTTAATAAGAGTTAAATATATTGGAATTCTTATTATTAATAAAAGTCATATAATCACGTGATTTATAAAATGATAAATATGTTGAAGAATTATTCTAAATAATAACAACAAACTTTTAATAATGTTTAAAAGAGGGTTAATAATAATGCTTTATTGATATTGTTAAAAAAATAAAATAAATTCACAATCATAATAGAATCGTACTCTATGATGATGTCAAAAACCATTTAATCTTCACTATAATAAAATCCTTTAGAAGAGATATAAAAAAAATTTTGTAATATTTATAATTATTATTATTGGTTGATACCCATTAGTAATGATAAGGACAATCACATAATTATATAATTATATAGAATGACATTAATAATATGAATCTATTAGATTGATATTCTTATAATATTTAAATCATTTTTATTTTTCTTATAATTTTAATATAACCACTATGAAATTTCATACTTTATAGTCTTCCATTAAAATATTTAAATCAATATGATTTTGGTGTTATTTTCAATACCTATCAATTTGAACCATAGATAAAAGTATTATCCACCACTAATCTTGAAAATGCATCCAAACATGACTATAACAAAAATTATTAAAAACATTCTCTTTGTAAAAACATGAAATAAAAATAAACAACCAAATTGGTATATAAATTGTGGTTAAATTTGGATGAATTCCATGACAAGGGAGGCTTTCATTGTCATTTTAAGTTGTTTTGACACCATCGAAAAGTAGATGGTGTATTAGGATAGGGAATAGTAATACGGGATGGGAAAAGGAGTTTGAATAAGTGTTTTGTTTATGTTATAATCATTTATATGATAAAATATAAGCAAAATAATTCATTTTCCATTGCATATTTTCCCGTTGGATTTGAATTTCTTATGCACTGGCTGTTAAATAGCAATTTGGCGACGACGTCTCGACTGGACCACCATCTAAGGGGCCAAGCCTATCACATCGTTCTCCGCATGGCTTTTACTCAATGTTGGCAAGTTAAATGCAATTGTGGTTTTGGTTTTAAATTGAGGGACACTTGAAGCAACTTGCCATGAGGTATCACAAGGAGTAGAAGTTAGTTGGCCCTCATCAGGAGCAAAGGAAGGGGCATTCTGAGTGAGTTTACATGCCTTAATAAAGTGGCCAACCCTCCACAATCAAAACAAATAGTAGATAGACCTTCATACTAAAAGCGTTAGAAAGTTAGGCCTATCTGACTATAAAGCCAAATTTTGGATGAAAGCGGGGCCGAAAGATCAGCCCTCATATAAACACGTGCAAACGAGGACCATTCCGTGTCCCTGATCCACCCATCAATCTGCATAGGTTAGCCTATTGTCAATGCAATCCACAACAGATTTACTGTATCCCAGTAAAGAAATGGGAGCTCCAGTAAATGCACCCAATTTGGGGCGGAAAGGATCGCATAAGAGTTGGGGACAAACGCAGGAGTCCACTTATCCAACCCCAGAATTTGCCCACCAAAAGTCCAAGCCTCTCTATGCCAAATGAGATCCAAATATGCTATGTTGACAAAGTGAAAACATACAAAACCCTTACCCATCTTAAGAACTTTAAATCTTTGAATGTGTTCCCATCTAAGATATAATTCAAGGGAAAGCCAAAGGAAAGAAAACCTACCTCCATAAAGGTATCTCACCAAGTCAAATTTATGAAATTCAATCCGTTGCTCAATAGCCTTAACACAAATTTTAACCACAGTTCCATTTATTAATGATTTATCAATGAGAGCAACAGAAGAAACACCCAAATTCAGAAAACGAATGACAGTTCTATTCAACCAAACTGAGGCTTGATGAGCCACTGCAGAATTATCATTCTAGGAAGAAAGAGCAGCCTTGAATGATTTCAGTTGGATGGAAACATTCAGATTATGGATTCCAGAATTTTGGACTTGTGAATTAAGATGCATGCCATTCCCAATCATCATATCCTTCACCTTCTGGGCAGTTGAGTACCGGGCAAGAGGAGCTGACTTGGCAGCGGCATTAAGACATACAGTTGCATGGCGTGTTGCTGGAGCAGTGAGACCAGCGTTCAATAAAAACTGGAACAGGGCATTTTCGGCCCTAATATCAGGAATAGAGAAGCCTTCAGCATTCACCACATTGGACTGAAACACGTACATTTTCTGCTCACGCACAACGTCGTTGTCAGGACTGTAATCCATCATCACATTATCTTGCTCTGGTTTAGACGATTCAGAATCAAAGGCAATTATTTTTCCTTTAGGATCAGAAACAGCATCAATAATTCCAGTTGCCACATTCGGTGCTTTTGCTGCTAATACCTTTCCAAAAGTTTTTTCGGATAGTTCCTCGTTCCGTACAGCCAGATTAGTAGGGCAGAACTGAACCGCCTGAGCAACTTTACTGTGGTGTATAACTGATGTGGCAATGGCAGCCACACGAGACTTCTTATGCTTCGAGTCCATCGCCGAAGCTAATTGAGCAATTTCACCAAAACCGTGAGCCGTCGAACGAGTGGAAGGTGAAGAGCAGGCACCAAGTATAGACGGACTACCCGCCCGCCATCGACGGGCCTTGGAAGAGGACTTCTTGAAACTCCCCGGCTTTGTGATGGAAGAGGGATGAGGACGAAGAGAAAGAATACCAAAAGAGCTCTCCTATTTAACTAATTTTGACCATAATTAACTTATTACAAATAATAATCCAATTAAATATGACTATTATAATTATAAACTCATAATCCATAATTAATTACATCTGCTTTTAAACAAACCAAGCCGAAGGGGGGCTACAAGTAGCCAGCATTTTCACGCTCATGGGTGACATATATCTCCAACAAAACGAAGCAATCAAACATTTCTAACCACCTTGCTCTCTCAGCATTATTACATTTGCTTTTGAAGATGGCTGAGTTATTCAATTGTTCTAAGAAGTCTTTCCCCTCAAGTTCTATACTTTTATGTACTCATTAAGTTATTCTATTAATTTAGAAGTTTGAGATCCTTTTGTGTTCATGAAAAGATCATTTCAATTGCTACTCTTATGATTATGAAACTACTTTATTTGAATGGGACACAACCAATTTAGATAGAAAACATTTTCAAAAAATTTGGTTTAAAGTGTCCCAAACACTTGGTCATCTATTAGCCAGTCAATTGCACGAACGTCACTTGACGGGTGAGTAGCACGTGTATGACATTTTTAGTTATAAAATAGATCCATGAACTATCTTTCTCATGTCAAAGCTTTTTGTTAATAAGAGTTAAATATATTGGAATTCTTATTATTAATAAAAGTCATATAATCACGTGATTTATAAAATGATAAATATGTTGAAGAATTATTCTAAATAATAACAACAAACTTTTAATAATGTTTAAAAGAGGGTTAATAATAATGCTTTATTGATATTGTTAAAAAAATAAAATAAATTCACAATCATAATAGAATCGTACTCTATGATGATGTCAAAAACCATTTAATCTTCACTATAATAAAATCCTTTAGAAGAGATATAAAAATAATTTTGTAATATTTATAATTATTATTATTGGTTGATACCCATTAGTAATGATAAGGACAATCACATAATTATATAATTATATAGAATGACATTAATAATATGAATCTATTAGATTGATATTCTTATAATATTTAAATCATTTTTATTTTTCTTATAATTTTAATATAACCACTATGAAATTTCATACTTTATAGTCTTCCATTAAAATATTTAAATCAATATGATTTTGATGTTATTTTCAATACCTATCAATTTGAACCATAGATAAAAGTATTATCCACCACTAATCTTGAAAATGCATCCAAACATAACTATAACAAAAATTATTAAAAACATTCTCTTTGTAAAAACATGAAATAAAAATAAACAACCAAATTGGTATATAAATTGTGGTTAAATTTGGATGAATTCCATGACAAGGGAGGCTTTCATTGTCATTTTAAGTTGTTTTGACACCATCGAAAAGTAGATGGTGCATTAGGATAGGGAATAGTAATACGGGATGGGAAAAGGAGTTTGAATAAGTGTTTTGTTTTTGTTATAATCATTTATATGATAAAATATAAGCAAAATAATTCATTTTCCATTGCATATTTTCCCGTTGGATTTGAATTTCTTATGCACTGGCTGTTAAATAGCAATTTGGCGACGACGTCTCGACTGGACCACCATCTAAGGGGCCAAGCCTTTCACATCGTTCTCCGCATGGCTTTTACTCAATGTTGGCAAGTTAAATGCAATTGTGGTTTTGGTTTTAAATTGAGGGACACTTGAAGCAACTTGCCATGAGGTATCACAAGGAGTAGAAGTAAGTTGGCCCTCATCAGGAGCGAAAGAAGGGGCATTCTGAGTGAGTTTACATGCCTTAATAAAGTGGCCAACCCTCCACAATCAAAACAAATAGTAGATAGACCTTCATACTAAAAGCGTTAGAAAGTTAGGCCTATCTGACCATAAAGCCAAATTTTGGATGAAAGCGGGGCCGAAAGATCAGCCCTCATATAAACACGTGCAAACGAGGACCATTCCGTGTCCCTAGTCCACCCATCAATCTGCATAGGTTAGCCAATTGTCGATGCAATCCACAACAGATTTACTGTATCCCAGTAAAGAAATGGGAGCTCCAGTAAATGCACCCAATTTGGGGCGAAAAGGATCGCATAAGAGTTGGGGACAAACGCAGGAGTCCACTTATCCAACCCCAGAATTTGCCCACCAAAAGTCCAAGCCTCTCTATGCCAAATGAGATCCAAATATGCTATGTTGACAAAGTGAAAACATACAAAACCCTTACCCATCTTAAGAACTTTAAATCTTTGAATGTGTTCCCATCTAAGATATAATTCAAGGGACAGCCAAAGGAAAGAAAACCTACCTCCATAAAGGTATCTCACCAAGTCAAATTTATGAAATTCAATCCGTTGCTCAATAGCCTTAACACAAATTTTAACCACAGTTCCATTTATTAATGATTTATCAATGAGAGCAACAGAAGAAACACCCAAATTCAGAAAACGAATGACAGTTCTATTCAACCAAACTGAGGCTTGATGAGCCACTGCAGAATTATCATTCTAGGAAGAAAGAGCAGCCTTGAATGATTTCAGTTGGATGGAAACATTCAGATTATGGATTCCAGAATTTTGGACTTGTGAATTAAGATGCATGCCATTCCCAATCATCATATCCTTCACCTTCTGGGCAGTTGAGTACCGGGCAAGAGGAGCTGACTTGGCAGCGGCATTAAGACATACAGTTGCATGGCGTGTTGCTGGAGCAGTGAGACCAGCGTTCAATAAAAACTGGAACAGGGCATTTTCGGCCCTAATATCAGGAATAGAGAAGCCTTCAGCATTCACCACATTGGACTGAAACACGTACATTTTCTGCTCACGCACAACGTCGTTGTCAGGACTGTAATCCATCATCACATTATCTTGCTCTGGTTTAGACGATTCAGAATCAAAGGCAATTATTTTTCCTTTAGGATCAGAAACAGCATCAATAATTCCAGTTGCCACATTCGGTGCTTTTGCTGCTAATACCTTTCCAAAAGTTTTTTCGGATAGTTCCTCGTTCCGTACAGCCAGATTAGTAGGGCAGAACTGAACCGCCTGAGCAACTTTACTGTGGTGTATAACTGATGTGGCAATGGCAGCCACACGAGACTTCTTATGCTTCGAGTCCATCGCCGAAGCTAATTGAGCAATTTCACCAAAACCGTGAGCCGTCGAACGAGTGGAAGGTGAAGAGCAGGCACCAAGTATAGACGGACTACCCGCCCGCCATCGACGGGCCTTGGAAGAGGACTTCTTGAAACTCCCCGGCTTTGTGATGGAAGAGGGATGAGGACGAAGAGAAAGAATACCAAAAGAGCTCTCCTATTTAACTAATTTTGACCATAATTAACTTATTACAAATAATAATCCAATTAAATATGACTATTATAATTATAAACTCATAATCCATAATTAATTACATCTGCTTTTAAACAAACCAAGCCGAAGGGGGGCTACAAGTAGCCAGCATTTTCACGCTCATGGGTGACATATATCTCCAACAAAACGAAGCAATCAAACATTTCTAACCACCTTGCTCTCTCAGCATTATTACATTTGCTTTTGAAGATGGCTGAGTTATTCAATTGTTCTAAGAAGTCTTTCCCCTCAAGTTCTATACTTTTATGTACTCATTAAGTTATTCTATTAATTTAGAAGTTTGAGATCCTTTTGTGTTCATGAAAAGATCATTTCAATTGCTACTCTTATGATTATGAAACTACTTTATTTGAATGGGACACAACCAATTTAGATAGAAAACATTTTCAAAAAATTTGGTTTAAAGTGTCCCAAACACTTGGTCATCTATTAGCCAGTCAATTGCACGAACGTCACTTGACGGGTGAGTAGCACGTGTATGACATTTTTAGTTATAAAATAGATCCATGAACTATCTTTCTCATGTCAAAGCTTTTTGTTAATAAGAGTTAAATATATTGGAATTCTTATTATTAATAAAAGTCATATAATCACGTGATTTATAAAATGATAAATATGTTGAAGAATTATTCTAAATAATAACAACAAACTTTTAATAATGTTTAAAAGAGGGTTAATAATAATGCTTTATTGATATTGTTAAAAAAATAAAATAAATTCACAATCATAATAGAATCGTACTCTATGATGATGTCAAAAACCATTTAATCTTCACTATAATAAAATCCTTTAGAAGAGATATAAAAATAATTTTGTAATATTTATAATTATTATTATTGGTTGATACCCATTAGTAATGATAAGGACAATCACATAATTATATAATTATATAGAATGACATTAATAATATGAATCTATTAGATTGATATTCTTATAATATTTAAATCATTTTTATTTTTCTTATAATTTTAATATAACCACTATGAAATTTCATACTTTATAGTCTTCCATTAAAATATTTAAATCAATATGATTTTGGTGTTATTTTCAATACCTATCAATTTGAACCAAAGTATTATCCACCACTAATCTTGAAAATGCATCCAAACATAACTATAACAAAAATTATTAAAAACATTCTCTTTGTAAAAACATGAAATAAAAATAAACAACCAAATTGGTATATAAATTGTGGTTAAATTTGGATGAATTCCATGACAAGGGAGGCTTTCATTGTCATTTTAAGTTGTTTTGACACCATCGAAAAGTAGATGGTGTATTAGGATAGGGAATAGTAATACCGGATGGGAAAAGGAGTTTGAATAAGTGTTTTGTTTATGTTATAATCATTTATATGATAAAATATAAGCAAAATAATTCATTTTCCATTGCATATTTTCCCGTTGGATTTGAATTTCTTATGCACTGGCTGTTAAATAGCAATTTGGCGACGACGTCTCGACTGGACCACCATCTAAGGGGCCAAGCCTATCACATCGTTCTCCGCATGGCTTTTACTCAATGTTGGCAAGTTAAATGCAATTGTGGTTTTGGTTTTAAATTGAGGGACACTTGAAGCAACTTGCCATGAGGTATCACAAGGAGTAGAAGTAAGTTGGCCCTCATCAGGAGCAAAAGAAGGGGCATTCTGAGTGAGTTTACATGCCTTAATAAAGTGGCCAACCCTCCACAATCAAAACAAATAGTAGATAGACCTTCATACTAAAAGCGTTAGAAAGTTAGGCCTATCTGACCATAAAGCCAAATTTTGGATGAAAGCGGGGCCGAAAGATCAGCCCTCATATAAACACGTGCAAACGAGGACCATTCCGTGTCCCTAGTCCACCCATCAATCTGCATAGGTTAGCCAATTGTCGATGCAATCCACAACAGATTTACTGTATCCCAGTAAAGAAATGGGAGCTCCAGTAAATGCACCCAATTTGGGGCGGAAAGGATCGCATAAGAGTTGGGGACAAACGCAGGAGTCCACTTATCCAACCCCAGAATTTGCCCACCAAAAGTCCAAGCCTCTCTATGCCAAATGAGATCCAAATATGCTATGTTGACAAAGTGAAAACATACAAAACCCTTACCCATCTTAAGAACTTTAAATCTTTGAATGTGTTCCCATCTAAGATATAATTCAAGGGAAAGCCAAAGGAAAGAAAACCTACCTCCATAAAGGTATCTCACCAAGTCAAATTTATGAAATTCAATCCGTTGCTCAATAGCCTTAACACAAATTTTAACCACAGTTCCATTTATTAATGATTTATCAATGAGAGCAACAGAAGAAACACCCAAATTCAGAAAACGAATGACAGTTCTATTCAACCAAACTGAGGCTTGATGAGCCACTGCAGAATTATCATTCTAGGAAGAAAGAGCAGCCTTGAATGATTTCAGTTGGATGGAAACATTCAGATTATGGATTCCAGAATTTTGGACTTGTGAATTAAGATGCATGCCATTCCCAATCATCATATCCTTCACCTTCTGGGCAGTTGAGTACCGGGCAAGAGGAGCTGACTTGGCAGCGGCATTAAGACATACAGTTGCATGGCGTGTTGCTGGAGCAGTGAGACCAGCGTTCAATAAAAACTGGAACAGGGCATTTTCGGCCCTAATATCAGGAATAGAGAAGCCTTCAGCATTCACCACATTGGACTGAAACACGTACATTTTCTGCTCACGCACAACGTCGTTGTCAGGACTGTAATCCATCATCACATTATCTTGCTCTGGTTTAGACGATTCAGAATCAAAGGCAATTATTTTTCCTTTAGGATCAGAAACAGCATCAATAATTCCAGTTGCCACATTCGGTGCTTTTGCTGCTAATACCTTTCCAAAAGTTTTTTCGGATAGTTCCTCGTTCCGTACAGCCAGATTAGTAGGGCAGAACTGAACCGCCTGAGCAACTTTACTGTGGTGTATAACTGATGTGGCAATGGCAGCCACACGAGACTTCTTATGCTTCGAGTCCATCGCCGAAGCTAATTGAGCAATTTCACCAAAACCGTGAGCCGTCGAACGAGTGGAAGGTGAAGAGCAGGCACCAAGTATAGACGGACTACCCGCCCGCCATCGACGGGCCTTGGAAGAGGACTTCTTGAAACTCCCCGGCTTTGTGATGGAAGAGGGATGAGGACGAAGAGAAAGAATACCAAAAGAGCTCTCCTATTTAACTAATTTTGACCATAATTAACTTATTACAAATAATAATCCAATTAAATATGACTATTATAATTATAAACTCATAATCCATAATTAATTACATCTGCTTTTAAACAAACCAAGCCGAAGGGGGGCTACAAGTAGCCAGCATTTTCACGCTCATGGGTGACATATATCTCCAACAAAACGAAGCAATCAAACATTTCTAACCACCTTGCTCTCTCAGCATTATTACATTTGCTTTTGAAGATGGCTGAGTTATTCAATTGTTCTAAGAAGTCTTTCCCCTCAAGTTCTATACTTTTATGTACTCATTAAGTTATTCTATTAATTTAGAAGTTTGAGATCCTTTTGTGTTCATGAAAAGATCATTTCAATTGCTACTCTTATGATTATGAAACTACTTTATTTGAATGGGACACAACCAATTTAGATAGAAAACATTTTCAAAAAATTTGGTTTAAAGTGTCCCAAACACTTGGTCATCTATTAGCCAGTCAATTGCACGAACGTCACTTGACGGGTGAGTAGCACGTGTATGACATTTTTAGTTATAAAATAGATCCATGAACTATCTTTCTCATGTCAAAGCTTTTTGTTAATAAGAGTTAAATATATTGGAATTCTTATTATTAATAAAAGTCATATAATCACGTGATTTATAAAATGATAAATATGTTGAAGAATTATTCTAAATAATAACAACAAACTTTTAATAATGTTTAAAAGAGGGTTAATAATAATGCTTTATTGATATTGTTAAAAAAATAAAATAAATTCACAATCATAATAGAATCGTACTCTATGATGATGTCAAAAACCATTTAATCTTCACTATAATAAAATCCTTTAGAAGAGATATAAAAATAATTTTGTAATATTTATAATTATTATTATTGGTTGATACCCATTAGTAATGATAAGGACAATCACATAATTATATAATTATATAGAATGACATTAATAATATGAATCTATTAGATTGATATTCTTATAATATTTAAATCATTTTTATTTTTCTTATAATTTTAATATAACCACTATGAAATTTCATACTTTATAGTCTTCCATTAAAATATTTAAATCAATATGATTTTGGTGTTATTTTCAATACCTATCAATTTGAACCAAAGTATTATCCACCACTAATCTTGAAAATGCATCCAAACATAACTATAACAAAAATTATTAAAAACATTCTCTTTGTAAAAACATGAAATAAAAATAAACAACCAAATTGGTATATAAATTGTGGTTAAATTTGGATGAATTCCATGACAAGGGAGGCTTTCATTGTCATTTTAAGTTGTTTTGACACCATCGAAAAGTAGATGGTGCATTAGGATAGGGAATAGTAATACGGGATGGGAAAAGGAGTTTGAATAAGTGTTTTGTTTATGTTATAATCATTTATATGATAAAATATAAGCAAAATAATTCATTTAGAATGCCAATGATATTTTTAGTAATATATTAAATAATAATTATATTGTTAATAATTTAATACATTGTATATTATGTGTGTATACATGACAATAATTTTAAATTAAATTTTATATAATAAATATATTATTAGTATAATTAACAAATAGAATACTATTTATATGATATATTTTTTTCTATAAATTAAGTGTCAAAAAATTCAAATGATTTAACATATTTAAATTTGAAAAATAGGTTTGTGATTATTGATGTATTATATTTTAATATTTTGTTAATAAAAATTGATCATTTTTTCACAAATGCTAATATCAACTTAGAAAGCCTGTTCGAGAGTTGATTGAGAAAGGATAAAGTATAAGTTCAAAATTTGGTAAAAGCAAAATACACAATGAGACAAAAAAATGAAATGTGATTTTAATAAAATGGAGAGTTTATGTTTACATCAATCAAGTTTAACTTCAAAAATAAGGTTTCTTAAAGTATTGATAAAGTTTGACTTTCAAAATTAGCCAAGGAAGAAATAGAGAGAGAAAAAAATGAAAATACTAGAAGGTAGAATAAGTTTATTGTGTATTAGCTGAAATGTGATTTTAATAGAGGGAGATAAAACAAACATTTTGGTTTTTTTGATAGGTTATTAAAAAACTAGAAATTATTGGACAATATTAATAACTTCTAATGTATCAATCTATGAAAATTTTAGTTTTATTAAATGCATATGAATTAAATTAAATACTTAAAACTTTTAGAGAAAATTAGTTATGTTGATGAGGGGATTGAGAACAATTGATTAAAGTGATATACTATAGGTCCCTTTTTGATGAAAATGTAAAGGCATGGTTTGGGGTATAGAGCCATCCTAAGCAAGAAGACACTGTAATGGGCTTAACACTCGAGCCATATATAGATGACAAAAGCAACTAAACAATGAGAAAAAAGAGAAAAAGTGTGGTAAAATATAGATAAAATCATCTACACTAATGAAAAAGAGAGCTTGATTGTAGTCATCACGGAATGTATTTGCGCCGTCACCATCTTCAAATAAGGTATTTTCTACAGTGGCACCATGAATAGCACATAGCAAAGCAGCGCCTAATACTCCAGCAACTCCCATCATATGAAATGGATTCAACGTCCAATTATGAAACCCTTGGAAGAAAAGGATGAATCGAAATATAGCTGCTACACCAAAACTGGGTGCAAAGAACCCGTGATCCGCTGCCGAAGCTCGGACTCGGATCGTGAGGATCGCCGGCCCTCCCCAAATGACAAGTAAAGAACAATGATTGAATATATAGAAAACATGTGTACGACACTTGGGTAGAATGAGATTGTAAGAAGAAGTATATAAAGGGTTTGTTAATACTAACAATAAGAGGAATAAATCTATTTTTAAAAACAAACAAGCAAAGATGCGATAAGTCGACTACTAAATATTTATCTTTTAGTAATTTAAACAATTGTTTAGATTTGTTAAGCTATCCATATTCCTTATTAACTTTTATAATTTTAAGTTTTTCATATTATAATTTTCTTTGTTTTACCTTTAATATTTTGTTACGTTAAACGAGAGATTGATCTATTATCATGAATATATATAAAAGATTTATAGACATAATTATATTAAATTAAGTATTAATTATTTTAGTATGTTGAAAACATATTTATCTATATTTCATAAATACAAAAATAACATGTTAAATAGAGCATCAAATCTAGATCGCTCATTTTATATATCTTCATCATATCTTTCTTAAATTCCTTCATCATCTTTTTATTGTTACTTATAAAAATAAAATTATCAACATATAATAAGACAATTAAAACATTTGTACCTATTTTCTTGACATGGCTTACTATTGCTTTCTCAAATCCATTACATGTGATGTATTTGTCGATTTGACTGTACCACATCTTCGGTGCTTTTTTAAAACCACATAGCGCTGTTTTTAGTTTGATGAAAATCAACTAAGGCAATCTACCTTAATCCCCATTTTGGTGAAAATATAAAAGTCTAGTTTGGATGACAAAACCATATAAAATAAAAACATATAAAAATAATTAAATAAACTACAAGTTTTGATAATTCCAGATATGAAGTTGTATTCTTGCAGGAGGACAACTTCCGGTCTAGAAAATTGAAAATCTTTTCTATACATCAAGAAAAGAAGGGGGAAGGTAGTAAGCACAAGTTCACAGTGAAACAATAGGAACTAAGTTCACCGCACAGCACAACACCGGCATAACCGCGAGTGCTGAGACGACTTGAAGACACGTAGCTTTCTTCCAACCTATTAAATATTTTTTTTAAAACAATTCTCACCGAAAAATATTACCCAACTTACTACAACCAACCGATATATATATCTTTTCAAACGGTAAGCGGATCCACGCCCTCATCTCTCATATCAAAGCTGTTCACAACTTTTCCCGCCACGATCTCTCGTCTGAAATCAAATTACAAATACGAATTCTCGCGAAACTCTGTTAGATAACCTTCAATCACAACGGCTATTTTCTTTCGCGCGTGCACCACTCCTCCGTCGCCTCCCGCCCTACCCGTCTTTATTAAAACCTCCTCAATGCGTGGAATTTTCTCCATTCCATTTCCTCTTTCCTAAATCCTTCCTTCTTGCGATCTCATCGATTCTCTTACGTCGTTGCTCGGTCATCGTCCTTCTCCGCCTTTTCATATTGCCATCGATAATGGCGGATAGGGAGGAACCAAAGGTGCCGACTTGGGTGCTAAGGGTCGCCGGCGAGCACGCGTCCCACGCCGTCTGGTACCTCTCGAGCAAGCAGATCTTCTCCTCCGACGCCTGCAATCAGCAGAATCGATTCCTTATCGGCAAGCGCGCCATCTCCGAGCGTCTGTTGCCGGCCATGACCGATGCGGAGAAGCAAGACGCGAGTTTTCTTTACTATCCCGAGGCAGGGAGGAGGCGACGTCATCGGGATCATCTTGCCGATGGCGGGAGGAGGCCGAGGGTGGTTGGGCGAAACCACGGCGGACTCGAGGTGATGGTGTACGACAATAGGGGGTGGGGTTGGCCTGTGTTCCTGTCGAGGTAGGACGGCAGCGGCGCAGCGGTGCTTAAAGGACCCAACTACAGAGCTTTACGCCGCACTCTTTCATGGAGATCGGTGACGAAGTCGACATTTGGGCTTTTCGCGACGAGGACGAAAAGCTCTGTTTTGCGGTTGCGAACAGGACAGTGTCGAGCTTTTTGTCTCTGTAGATACGAAAGCAGAGCATTGTATTTCTGACTCTAAAGATGACTTGGGAGAAGTCTGTTCTCCGTTTTTTTGCTTAGGAACAGTTGGAGGAATATGCAGAAACCCACCCGATTGCCCAAATGATTTTTATTAAGAGGTTACTAATTCCATATTAACTTATATAATTTTATAAATTTATTTGCTATTAAATTTATAAAATTTATAAATTTATTTGCTATGAAATGATTTCCATCATGTTCAATCTTTCCTATTAAATTACTTAAGATCATTTTTTGTAGATGGCACAATTGCCTTCAAATTGTGATATTTTTTTTCATCAAACAAAATAGTAAGTATGTTTTTCGATTTACTTCGTGGCAAAGATGTCAGTGCACAAATGTGATTAATTATACAACTTCATTCTACATTTTAATTTTTTTTTGAAAAAACATTTTCATTTGACTTAACAATTGCTATCTACCAAATTTTCTTTTAATTATCCAACTTGTAATAACTTATAATGTTTGAAATAGTATTATAATACAACCAAAATGCATGCATAAAATATTATATCATACAAAATCCAGCCTTGCTAATTTTATAAATTATATTTAAAAAAAACCTTCCTAAAATTCTCCAAAATCAACCAACCCCTTTAATGATATTTGAAAAAATTATTTTATTTTTACCAAACAAAAAATTAGCCTCTAGATTTCATAATAACTTCTATAATTTAAATTTTAATGTTCCAATTTTCTTGTTTTATTTTTATTCAATTTATCTTTATATATTTTCTTTATGCTAAATGATATATTTAAAATTTCCATAAATAAATAAAAAAAACATATTTATAAAATTTATAAAGATATAGTTATATAGAATTAAATAAAGAGAAAAGGATAACTTGTAAAGCTAAGAGATTTTTTAAAAAAATTATAAAATATTTTAGTTAATTTCAACTCTATTTGTAAAATTTTTATTATGTAGAAATTAAATTATAGTTTTAGTTTTTTATTATCACATATTTAAAGTTTGTTGAAAAATTTTTTGGAGTTATTTGAATTGAAACTTTTTAAAATATAATTTTATCTAAAGTTTTAATTTGACTTTAATTAAATCATTACTTCTAATTTACTTTATCCCCTTGGCATTTAAAAAGGATAAATGGCAAGAGATGGTGAAGAGAAGAAAAACTTAAGTGTTAGAAAATTAATTATTAAAGAGAAAAATAGGTCAGAATATTTTGCATTTGATGGAGAAGAAAAAATAGAATGGGTTAAGCTTTTTATAAAAGAGAAAGAGAAGAAACGACGGAGACTTCAAAATTGGTTTGAGAGAATAATGAAAGTGGTTTTGACTTCTTTCGAAAAGGTTAGAATCAAATTTGAATGCAGCCATTGTAATGTTCTACACCTCTCATGTTGCACTTAGAGCATATTGTTAGGAGCTTAAATATTTAAAATATAATTCTTTTAATATTTTGAATTTCAAATAGTCAAAATTTCTTTTGTAATTTTATTCATTTTTTCATATATATATATATATATATAAACATTCAATCACATACATATATAACCAATAACCTTCATGCATTTTATAACATTATCATATGTAATTTACATATGTAACATATACCAATCATACCACAAATATAGCTCTTAGCTATTTACATCATCATTTCAAATAGTTTCAAACATATAATTAGTGCAATATAGTGTAGCAATGTTTAAAATTTTACATATAATCTAACCAAATAATTTAATAAAGATTAAATTATAGTATTGAAATGAACCTAATTTTTCATCTAATGTCAAACTGCTACACATCGACTTCTCCAAAATTAAGTACATGAGCCTATTCATTATTCAATTCACTCTTTATCCCCTATGATGCACCCCTATGCCAAGCTCTTTCCAACATAAAAAATACCGCAAAAAATATATTCATAACATGAACTTATTAGGTTAATCAAAGCTTGCAACATGAAGATGAGAACATATACTACTGAAATAAATGAGGGTAACGTAAAAATCCGCAACCATCTCAAAACATCTCAACATATAGCAACACACAATAAATAAACTATTGTACAACATAAAACTCTTAAAATCAATAATAAAAAAATAAAAAATAAAATATAAATGTCCTTACAAATACATTATATTACTCATTCATAAAAAATACTTTAGTCTCTCACTCATTGGGTTTTAAATTATTCTTTAAGAATCTTCAATTCAGTGATTGTTAACATCTCATCTTATAATATAAGTGAAAAATAAAAATAATGTACTCAGCAAGCTAATCTCTAATCACATATAATAGAGTTGCATAAGAGAAAATAAAATAACTAAGAAATGATATAAAATAATAAACAAAAACTGCATGATAATTCGTAAAAAGAGTACTACTATAACAAAATATATATTGCCATACATATACATCTAATTCATCAAAAGCATATAATATATTTAACTTGTTTTTTTATTTAGTATTCAGTTTCATTTTTTCTCATATTCTTTTACATTTTATACATTCATTCTACCTTTGGCATGAACACTTTCATGATGCCTATCCCAACATATGAGGATTTAATATCATATCTTATAATCACAACTTTTAACATCAAACATGACAAACCTTACCATTGAGTATCAAAACACTATGAAATTCTGTCTCTTCTCATCATCACTGGTCTCATCTCTTAAGGGAACGAGGTGCTCAGACATATTGAAGCCCTACCTCTGAGTACATACGATATCATCACGTAGTCATCACCTCTAATAGAAAACATTTTGTGCTAACAAGGAAAAAGATTATTAACATGTTAGATCCGTATCATTGAATAATCACAATACCTAAAAGTGAAATATCTCATCATCATGAAGTCTTAATAATAATGCTAACATTTTGCACTAATCAGGATCGAGGGACTGGAAGTGTTGGAACCTTAACTCTATGTACTCATGATATTATCATGTAGGTTTCTCCTCTTATAACCAACATTTGATGCAAATGAACAAATAAGACAACTCACATATTGAAATCTCATCTTTGAGTAATTATAATACCTAAGAGTGAAGTATCTTATCATCACTAAGTGCTTAAAAGAAAAAAATAATTACTAACAAACTAGATCCCCATTTTTTGTACCCATGACAAAAAAAAGTTTATCTCACTAAGTCTTAATCACAATGCTAAAATTTTGCAATGATGAGGATCAAAGAGATAAAGTTGTAAGAATCCCATCTTTATGTACTTATGGCATCATCATGTAATTATATCTTCTTATAACAAACATTTGGTGAAAAGGAAAAGAGACAACTAATATGTTGGAATCCCATATCTAAGTTACCATGAGACCTAAGGGTGATATCTCATCATCATAAAGTTGAGGTCTATGACATGTCATGGCATTATCTTTGAGTACCATGACACCAAGAGTGATATATATCATATTTATAAAGTTGTGAGATTGGATCATTTTTTCTTTACCTATATTAACATGTTATTTTTTTTACATTATTTTTCTCCATTGCACTTTCTCTCTCCTTCTCGATAACTCATTAATTTACCCTCCCTCGCTGCATTTCATCATCCTTCGTATTTCCTTGTCGCTGTCGATCATGGATGCGAGAGAGGCGTTAACAAACTTTAAGTGTTTGTTACATAATTTTAAGTATTTTGTTAACATTTGTAGGTGCTTAAATATTTAAATAATTTTAAATTTTAAATTAGGAATAAAAAAGGGATTAGTTACTTTTGTTGCTTATAGAAATGTGTAATTTTGAATTTTTAATTAGAAATAAAAATGAGAGATTAGTTGTTTTCGTTGCTTATAAAAATGTGTAACTGTTGTTTTGTTATTATGTGTGAATAAAATAAAAATTCATCGCTTTTGTCTTCCCACACTTAGAGGTTTTTGCTACTATTTTCAAATTTCTACCAAATACTCTTGAAGACAAGTTTACTGTTTACAATTAGAAATTTATTTTATTACATTTTATTTCCATCAAAGTGGTATCAGAGCTTTAAGAAAAAGAAGATCGAACACTGCAGCATCAAGGGGAGAAGAATAGAAGCATTTTTTGAAAGGGTTTTTTTATTTAAAATGTTTGAAATTATGTAATAAATCATTCCCAGATTGAAGAACGATAATTATGATAATTGGTGCATTCAATTTAAAGGCCTTCTTGGCTCGCAAGACCTTTAGGAGATAGTTATCGATGGCTTTGATGAATCAGATGCTATTGAAGCGGAGAAGAAACTATTGAAAGAAGATAAAAAAAGATAAAAAGTCATTGTTCCTAATATATCAAGGACTTTATGAAGCTACTTTTGAGAAAGTTACAAAAGCGTCTACAAGCAAAAAAGTTTGGAATAAACTCAACACAATTTTAAAAAGTGTTGAACGTGTGAAGCGTGTACGTCTTCATATACTTAGAATAGATTTTAAGCAGTCAAAGATGAATGAAAATGAGACTATCTCAGATTATTTCTCATGCTTGATTGTTATTATAAATTTGATGAAGAGAAATAGAGAACAAATTGATGATGTACGTGTGATCAAAAAGGTACTTTGTTCTTTAACTCCTATATTTGAGCAAATGGTAAAAACAATTGAAGAATCTAAAGGTATATATAGATTATCTATTGAAGAGCTAATGGGTTCTTTACAAGTGCATGAGCAACGACTAAAGAAAAGGGATAAAGTTGCACTATTAATCCAACATTAAAATCAAAACTGAATTTTAAAGAAGATAATATCTTGAAGAAAGAGAATTCAAATTCAAGGGGAAGAGGATGAGGTTCATATCGAGGACATGAAAGAGGTTGTTTTTAAAAAGATCTCAATAGAAATTTAATCAATCTTACACTCAACACAGGCATAGAAGAAATAATACTTCTCGAGGTTAAGAATAAGGAATAAATATTAAATATTATAATTTTCATAAGTTTGATCATTATGCTTCTAATTGTTGGCATAAGAATAACCAATCAAACTACACTGACACATCACAAGAAGAGTTAATATCTTTATTGATTAAAAAAAAGGGTAATGAAAGAGAAGATGTATAGTTTCTTGACTCAAAAGCAAGCAATCATATGTGTGAAAAGAGGCATCTATTTGATATAATTGAAAATGTGCAAACAAGTATAAGTCTAGGATACTCATCAAAGTTTAAAATTAAAGGAAAAGATAACAAAAAACTTTATAAAAAGCATGAGTTTCTAATTATTATTTTATATGAATATTTTATTCATGATATGAAAAGTAATAGTTTATGTCTTCGATAATTGATTGATAAAAGATATATTATATATATGGAGAATGCTTATCTTCTTTTGAAAGATTCAAAAAGAATAAATATTACTAAAGTGAAGATGTCAACAAATCATATGTTTTCTCTTCAATTGAAGTCAACAAGTGGAGCTTGTTATCTTAGACATCTTTTAAATTATTCTTCAAAATGGCATCTAAAGTATGATCATCTTAACTTCTGAGGTTTAAATTTATTGATAAAAGAAGGAATGGTTAAAAACCTTCTTTTATTGGATGATCCAAATCATATATGAAAAGCTTGTATATTTGGAAAATAATATCATCTTCTATTTCAAAAAGATAATACTTGGAGAGCTAAAAGACCATTACAGCTTATTCATACAGGTATTTTTGATCCATTACTTTCATTATATAATGGAGTTAATAAGTATTTTATTACTTTCATAGATAATTTTAGTAGAAAAATATGAATATATTTTTATTAAGGAGAAATATAGTGTTATCTCTATATTTAAAGAGTTGAAATGCAAAGTTAAAAAGAAGAGTAGACTATTCATTAAAAGCCTTAGATCTAATAAAGATGGTGAGTATACATCAAATGAATTTATTCGATTATGTAAGTAAGAAGGTATACGATATTAACTTACCACAAGTTATGCTGCATAACAAAATTGGAATGGCTAAACGAAAAAATCTTACTATCATTAATATGACAAGGATAATTATGAGAGAGATGAATATGCCAAAAGAATTTTGGACAGAAATAGTTGCATCTTCAACTTTTTTGTTAAATCGTTATCCTACTAAAGCTATGTATTATATGACTCCACAAAAAAGCTTGGAGTGGATATACACCAAGTGTTTCTTATTTTTGTATATTTGGTTAAATATCATATGCACAGGTATCTAATGCATTAAGAAATAAATTAGATGATAAAAGTGAAAAATATACATATTCATTAAGTATAGTGAGGAGTCAAAAGTCTACAAACTCTACAATTCTTTAACCAAAAAAGTGATTATTAATCACGATGTTGTATTTGTAGAAGAAGATACTTGAAAGTGAAAAGAAGAGAAGGATGATAAAACTATCACACTTGGGCAAGAAGAAGAAATTCAAAATCAACAAGCACATGATTTGAATTCTCCGACAAGTTGTCCTTAAAATATAATTATTATGTGAAAGATAGTACATCATATTGACTCAAGTAAAATAATATAAAATCTACAAGAGATATATGAGAAAACTACTGAGTTTTCTAATTTATTCAATTATTTTACTGATAATGAACCTATTCTTTATGAAATAGTGTAGGATATAAATTGGCAAAAGATTATAAATGAAGAAATAGCATCTAAAAAAAAGAATAATACATAGGAGTTAGTTGATCTCCGTCCTCAAAAGAAATTCATAGGAGTGAAATAGATTTACAAGGTTAAGCATAAAACAAATGAAATAGTGTATAGATACAAGGCAAGACTTGTGGCAAAAAGCTTTAAGCAAAAATATGGTATAGACTACAAAGAGGTATTTGCTCCAATTGCTCAATTTCATATAATGAAGTTGATTTTAGTACTTGTAGTGCATCATGGATTGAAGGTATGCCAACTTGATGTTAAATCTGTATTTTTTAATGGAGTTTTAGAAGAAGAAGTATATTTGATCAACTTGAATGTTACAAAATTATGAGTGATCCACATAAAAATCTATCATTTGAAGAAGGCTTTATATGGATTAAACAAGCACCAAGAGCATAGAATATCAATATTGATGGATATCTTCAATAACAAGGATTTCAAAAATGCATATTTGAGCATACACTTTATATTAAGACAACTAATAATCATATTCTTATAGTTTGTCTTTATATAGATTTTTATACAAAAATTCTTTTGAATTATTTCAAGAATCCAAAAGAATTATGGAACATTAACTTGACATAACAGATAATTGTGAAATGTCATACTTCCTTAACTTAGAAGTGAAGCAAATGAAAAATGGAATCCAAATCTCTCGAAGAAGGTATAGTACTAAACTTCTCAAGAAGTTTAGAATAAAAGATTACAAATCAATGACAATACCACTTGATGTGAGAATGAAAATAAATAGAAGAGAAGAAAAAGACATAGACTCTACTTTGTTCAAAGATCTTGTTGGTAGTCTTCGTTATCTCACTATCACAAGACCTGATATTCTATATTCTGTTGGACTCATAAGTCGATATATGAAAAGTCCAAAGGGAACACATAGTGAAAAAAACTTAGATATATTAAGGGAACACTTGATTATGGTTTGTATTTTACTAACCAAAGTGAAACAGATTTATGTGGCTACTCTTACAGTGACTAGGGAGGTGATATAGATGAAAAAATAGAACTGGTTATTGTTTCTTCTCAGGTTTATTATTATTTATGTGAAGATCAACTAAGCAATATGTCATTGCTCTTTCATCTTATGAAAAAAAGTATATTATAGCTTCATTAATAGTTTGTGAAAAAATTTAGTTGCAAAATTTACTAGAGGAGTCACATCATCAAAAAGAAGAACCAACAACTATCTTTATTGATAATATATCAGTCATCAAATTAGAAAAAAATCTAATTCAACATGGGAGAACCAAGCATATGGAGATAAGGTATATTTTTTTTGTGATTATGTCAACAAGAAGACTATAAGTCTGGTATATTTTAGTACTAAAGAACAAGTAGTTAATATTTTCACTAAATCACTTGGTGTGAAGATGTTTGAGGAATTATGAAATCAATTAGGATCAAAGGTAATGTTAGGGAACTTTAAGTATTTGTTACACATTTTAAGTGTTTTATTTGAATTTTTAGGTATTTAAATATTTTAATAATTTTAAATTTTAAATTTGGAACAAATGGAAGATTACTTATTTTTGTTGCTTATAAAAATGTGTAGTTTTTAATTTTAAATTAAGAATAAAAAAGAAGGATTAGTTGCTTTTGTTGCTTATAAAAAGGTGTAACTATTGCATTGTTGTTATGTATGAATGAAATAAAATTCATCGCTTTTGTCTTCCCGAACTTTAGGGTTCCATTGTCATTGCAAATTTATCCCAAATACTCTCAAATGAAAGTTTGTTGTTTGAAATTCGAGATCTATTTTATTTCACTTTATTTACATCAAGAAGAACCATAGGTGTCAGCTTGGGTAACAAGAGTCGATCATCTTATAAATTATACTCGATATAAGATTAATTTTTTTATTGATGTAAATCCATTGAAGCTGATTGAGTTATATAAAAAAAACTTTTCAAAGTTTGCTCCAATTAAATTAGACATCTAACTTTGATCAAATAAGCAACATAATCTCTATTATTGTCATTGATGTTTAAAGGAATCAATAGTTGTGATCATTGGTCAAGTGATTTCTTTATAAATTATTAAGTAATGAGGAAGGATTTTAGTAAAGGCACAGACTACCAATGCGATTTTGCTCCTTATGAACCTACTCTTGTTGTCGACGATGAAAGAAAGGAAGGGAGATCATTCAATTATTTTTTATGAACGTTGGGTGAAGGAAGATATGTGAGTTTAATCAAGACCACAAGATTATTGATGAGTAGGGGACAATAAGGGAACTGTTTTTCCTTGGGCATATGTTTCAAAATTAGTCTATGTTAGCAATTTCTGAGTGGATGTCGACTATTATTAAACAAGCTGAAGGATTAAATATTTGCACACACATAATTAATGCAAAATGTGTAATAGAACATTGGATAAGTATTATAACAATATATTATCACCATTTTTATTAAAGTGGAACTTCAATTTATAAGAAAGCTCATCAAATATTGATTCTTAAACAAAAGTGTCATGAATACTTAAAAATAAAATAAAATATGATACTTTCTCTTAAGTAACTCTATTTATTAAAATGTTTTTAAACCATTGTCGATGAACATGCGTCTTTCTGTTAATTATTTTAAAAAATAAATTTAAACAATTTTTTAGTCGAGTATATTTTCATATAATTTTTTTAATCAAAATATCTATAAATTTGATTAAATATGAATATCAAATAGTACGATGATAGAATATTGTACAAATTAAGATGTATAAATAGTTATGTAAAAGCATTTATGAGTGCACATTATAATTTAGGTTTATTATATATGACGATTGATCAAAGTATATTTTGGGCACAAAAAAATTTTCATTAGACAAATATTATAACTCTCACTATTTTTTTGTTTTGTATAAAAGCTATATGTCTAACGAATAATATATAATGCCTAAATAACTATTACTATATTATACATATAAACCAAACAAATAAAAAAAGTCCACAAGCGTCATAAGAAGCACAATTGTAATTATGTGTTGCGAAGTGATTGTGTGGCTTATCACTAAAAGAACTAAGACTTTATTTATAATATAAGACAATGAATTGTAAAAGACAATTTTTGAAAAGGACCACAACTAATACATAATGTCAAACTTAACACTTTGACTGTCAAAGTGGCCTTCTATGTAAAGTTTATTGGAAAAGATACTTGGAAATATTATTAGTTCTAATTTGAAAGCTTAAACACGGAAATTAATTTGTATTTATATAACTCAAGAGGCCAATATTTTCACAAAATTTATTCGAATAAATTGAAAACAATAATAATTGGCCTCCTCGGCCACTTCCATGGTGGGATGATGAGATAAGAGGGGAAGGGAAGGCTTGGAAATGGAACGATAAAGAGCTTTAAGAGAGAGAGGAGAATGGCGAAAGGGAGAGAAATAAAGCGATAAAGCTTCCGCTAACGAGGAAGAAGTCGTCGTTTTCCCTTATTTATTTTTAATGTTCTTATTAAGCTGTGAAAAAACCCAGCGCCGAATATCCCCCAAGTAGGCGTCGAAACGACTCGCCTTTCTTTGGTTTCTCCGCCCTGGGCTGGTCGATTATTTAAACTCTCCTTCCCGATAACTCATTGCACTATCATCCTCCTTCTCCACCTTTCCTCGTCGCCATCGATCATGGATGCAAGAGAGGAACAAAAGGTGCCGACTTGGGTAACGAGGGTCGCCGGCGAGCACGGGGCGCAGGCCATCTGGTACCTCATGAACAAGCAGATCTCCTCCTCCGACGTCTGCAACCAACAGAATCGCTTCCTCATCGGCAAGCGCATCATCTCCCAGCGTCTGGTTCTCGCCATGTCCGATGCGGAGAAGCAAGCTGCTAGCTTTCTGAACCATCCCGAGCTAGGAAGGAGGCGACGTCTTCTGGATCGTCTACCTGGCGGGGAAAGGAGGCGGAGACTGGTCGGGAGAAACCACGGGGGACTCAACGTGATGGTGTACGGGCAAAGGGGCTGGGGGTGTCCTCTCTACCTCGCGAGGTGGGACGGCAGCGGTGCGGCGGTGCTCAAAGGACCCAATTACAAAGCTTTCCGCCGGCACTGTTTCATGAAGGCAGAGGACGAATTGGAGATTTGGGCTTTTCGTGACGAGGACCAAAAGCTCTGTTTTGTCTAACATGACAGTGTCGAGGTTTATCTCTCTTTAGATGAGAAAGCAGAGCAGATTATTTCTGGTTTAAAAGATGATTGGGTTTTAGGACTTTGGGTGTTTGTTCTATTTGTTTTGTTCTATTAGTTCTATCAAATCTGTCATGTTAAAAATAGCAATATGCTATCGTTCTGATTCTTATGTAATCAAACTCTTCCAATAAAGATAAATTGTCATCTTTCTCAAGCTACACCGCAATCCTGTCTAATTTATTTTTCATTAGGTGATAATTGTCTTTATTTAATTTATAATTATTTATTTTATTAAATTAAGCATTATGTTTAATATTTTTTCATAAATGCATAAACGATGGATTTCATGGAGATCTAAAGCCATAATCCTCTTAAATTTATGTCTATATATTTTATTAAATTTTTATAGATACATAAATAAATATTAAATAAAAAATATATTAATGCAATAATTAATTGCAAAAATTTTAAAATTATTTAAGTTAGTTTGAATTTAATTTTCTGCTTTTTATGGAGTTGAAATTAAATTATTAATTTTATTTTTTATTAAAAGTTTCTTTATCTAATAAAAAATGTAGAGAATTAAGTTCAAAATAACTTAAATATTTTAAAAAAATTACAATTTATTATTTTGTATTAAAATTTATGTTTGTTTTTTCTTTTTTTTTTTTTTAAAAACATGTATAAGAGAAAGCTAGTTTTAATTTAATTCTAATTTAAACGTTTATTTGATTTTTAGGCCACAGGGTAATATATTATTTTGTGTATTTTGTGGAATGTTAATTCCATAACTTAAAAAAATAAAAAATAAAAATCACTTTTAATGTAGACAAACAGATTGTTTTTTCTTTTAATAATGACTGGTGTTTGATTGCTACGGTTGATTCCACCGGCGCGCAAGTGACGGCGCTCGTGCATCCGAATTGTGTGGTCGGCTGTCTTTTAGGCTTCTGTGGGCTTAAGCGTGTCCGAGACGATGCATCAATCTTGACGGTACGAGCGTAGTTATCTTGATTTAAACATGATTGGGTTTTATTACTTTGGGAATACTTGGAGGAATATTCAGACACTTGATGCTTGATTTATGTGCTCAACTGACCAAACGAGAACACGTTGTATAACCCGTGGAGGTGGGCCATGTGTCGGCCAGGTTGACTCTCAATTGAGACCTGCCCAAATCTATCATGTATTTTCTCCATTGCAAATTGCTACTCCTAAATCTATCATGTAATTCTATTGTTCTAAGAAGTCTATTGCCTCAAGTTATATACTTTTATGGAGCCATTAAATTTTTTTGTTATTTAGATCTATATTGAATGTTAAAGTCAAAAAAAGTGAATAAAAAAATTTTGATTTTTAGCTTAATTCATATGAAAAATAAACAATGTTGAAAAATATGTTTCTTTTGTAGTCTTATCCCATAATTGAGAATGATTGATACAATATTAGTGTTATAGTTTTTTTTGTGGTGATAAGATTTTATAGCGATATTATGTTTTAGTAATGATGTATCTAATTGATATAAATTATTATTGATTTAT
Organism: Vanilla planifolia; assembly: GCA_023846275.1. Lineage (NCBI taxonomy): Eukaryota > Viridiplantae > Streptophyta > Magnoliopsida > Asparagales > Orchidaceae > Vanilla > Vanilla planifolia. The sequence goes on along the minus strand of CM043873.1, from coordinate 9,570,797 downwards.
AATTAATAAAACAACTACATATATATAAAAAATTGATAACTTTTAGTGGAGATTTTGTATATTTGTTTTCTAAAATCTGAAACTCTTATAAGTAAAAAATTTTAATTATTAGAAGATTAAGAGATAGTTTATCATCATTCTTAACTTAGGTAAGTATTTTATGCCATCTTAACACTTTAATTTAATTTATTTCTTAAATATTCTCAATTAGAGAGAAGTTAAGAATAAATAGACAGATGATGTGTGACATCACAACTCAATATATTTTTGAATTTTGGATTATCAGGAATTATATTTTATATATAAAATATGCATTGAAAGTATATGATAGTTTAATTAGGCAAGTTATTACATCTAGTGTATTTGAAAGATTATTACCAATAGATAGAATGAGCTAACTACTACTAACTTAGTGGTCTAAATAATACAAAATATAAATATGTAAAAAATACAAAAATAGCTTGGGTTATACCACATAAAAGTCTTGATTTAACAAAATTATTTATACTTATAATATTATTATACATATATGAGCTTTGCATGTTCATTTTATATTTTTTTTCTCTTTTCTATTTAATTTGTATTCTTATCATTTGTTGTTATTTTTTATATTAACAAGTTACTTTCTCAAGCTTATGGGAATAACTATATCTTCTTGCATGAATAATTCACTTTTTGTCTCATGAGAATTCACACATTCCTCACATAAATAATACTTATAAATTTGATTGATTATGACAATGATATAATATTATGATAGAAAATCATTCTACACGATCGATTAGCATAGAAATTGGGATGAAATATGAATAGTTATAAAATCACTTTTATTATCGTATAATATAATCTAGCTTAATCATATAGGATGGCTAGGAGTGCTGTTAGGGGAGAGAAATATTTTGGTTAAACAAATACTATAACTCTCACCATTTTTGGTTACATACAAATACAAGTTTCACTAAAGCCAATCAATGCTAATTTTGAAGTTAAAATAGTAGAAATTAAGTTAATAATATTTTTTTAATAATTTTCACACTTCATTTATGATTGATTATTATCCAAATTTTATCATGTTATATCATTAAATTTTTAATAATTTGTAATTTATTATTTAAATCTTATATCTTTCTTTCATGACTTATAACTCTTTTTGAATCATTGTTATTAATTTTTATATTTTAAATTAATAGTTAAAATTTGATAACAACTAATGGAATTTCAAAATAATAAATTTGCTTTATTTTGAACTTTTTTATAATTATTTCTCCTCCTTATAAAGTTGGTATTCTTACATGACATCTTTTAATCTCAAAAGTGGACAATCTCTGCTAAAGTACTTAACAAATATTGTTGCCAAAGTGTCTTTAAAATGTACATGGATAGGTTAAATAGAAGTTTCCATCCTTTTATACTTGCAAATATTGGCGCTAGTCGCTATTAACTTTGCTTTGTTTTTTTTAATCATTCTGTCTCAATTTAGTTTTATCTTATATATCCATTTGACTCTGATTACTCCATGGTTATTCAATCGATCTATCCTCTCCCAAGTATTATTTTTATTAATCATATGTATTTCATCTTCCATGGCTTTTATCTAATTCTTTTGATTCTTAACTTCTTCAAAGCTTTGTGGTTTCAGATAAATAGAAATTATATGACTCATAATTTTTAGTTATAATACTTATCATCTTGGAGTTAATTCTAATGTAGTTGACTCAATGTTATACTAAGAGTAGACTATAAACTTGATTCAAAGTGTCCCATTGTATATTTTTTTTTAAAACATACTCATATCATCATTTTATAATCATCTATGAAAATTATAAATTATCAATTTTGACTTTGTGATGATGTTTGCATATTCCCATATATATCAGTATGAACTAACTCCAGTGATACACATGCTTGCTTTGCTCCTTGAGTATTAAAAGATGATGGATGTTATTTTGCTAAAAAAACACTCTCTACATATGTCTAATCTTATGTTAATAAATGGTAGTCCCTTGATCATATCTTTAATCCTTAGTAGCATCAAAACTTTATAATTAAAATTTCTAAAGCTTTTATACTATAAGTCAGAGTTGTCAAATACTTCACTTCACAATGCAATTGTGGAGCATAACTAATTCACAATTGAAAATTTTTGGGCCTATTTATTGTCATCTTTGGTAGAACAAATTTTTTTTTGATCAAATATCATACAAATATCATCTTTAAAGAAAATTGCATACTTATTTTGTACTAATTCTCGATGCTCAATAGATTTTTTTTCAAATTAAGAACTAATAACACCTCATAGATAAGCTTTGATCCCATTTTTGTTTGCATTATAATGCTTCTTTTGCCTTTAGCTTGCATTAAAATGCTAACCTTTGTCTCACATATCCATGTTGTGAAATATTTTTTTCATTACTAGTCATATGATTTGTGCAGGTCTTATCCAGCTTTTAGATATCATGCTCCACTTTGTTTTTGTAGTATTATAAAATGTTTTCAAGATTCTCTTTTTCTTCTATAAAATTTTTCTATTACCATCTTAACATGTACAATTTCTTTCAATATGATCATACTTCTTGCATTTATTGTATTATTTTTTTTAGCATCTAGATATAATATGGTTTCACTTTTTGCATATGTGATACCATAGATTTGAATTACTCAAGCTTGATTCTCTAATACTATTTGATTGCTTTTGTGCATCTTGTCTCAGGTAATCTTTTATTTAATTATTTTGTCAGCTCTTATCGAGTTCTGAGATCTAAAACCCATCTTGCATTAGAAAGCATATTCAATTGAGTTTCTCTCATGTTGTAATTTTCTCTCCTCATGTGACTCTAAGAAACTAATTAATTGTAGAATCAAAAGTGTTGACACATCTTTTGATTCTTTTATTGTAGCAACACCATATTCATACTTTTAGGATGGTTAATTATTATTTTTCGAACTACCTTTTGATCAAAGATACCTTCGTCCTAGGTCTACATTTGCTTAATGATCTCAATAATCTTTGAGAAATACTCCTTTATTTTATCCAACTTTTTCAATTGAAATTTTCTTTGTAAGGCCTATAACTTCACTATAATCACCTTTGAAAATCCATAACATTCCTTTTGTAATATATCCCATGCTTCCTTTGATCTAGTTTCATTAATAATTTGAGAGAATAAACTCTCTACGATGCCTCATTGAATCAGAAACAATGCTCTAATATCTTTCATTTGATCATTTGCCAAAGCTTTCTAGGAATGGCAACCATGAAGTAATATATTGAGAAGTTAGATTAGAGTACATGGTTTGCTCTATGACAAGTCATGATGCGAGCAATTTTGGTATAAGTTAGATCTAAATGATGCCCTTTTGAGAATGAAGAAGATGTTGTCAACCTTAATAGAAGAGGAGAAAAAGAGAAAAAATCAAAAAGAAAAAACCCATATCTAGTTATATTTGTTGAATAAGATTCTGTAAGATTGCTTGAAGGAAGAGAGGGTTGTGACTCTCTTGCTTATATTGGAGACTCTTCGTATGACAGAGTTTACTAAAAAAAACTAATTCTGAAGTAGCATTTGTATACATACCATCTCATTGATGGTAAAGATATCAAGTCTTATTTGCATGAGTTCAAGAGAATTGGTATAGATCTATAGATGCTTGAAATTAAATATGATGATGAAGATCTTGCTCTACTTTTATTATGTTCTTTGTTTATTTCTTACACCAATCTGAGGGATTCAATTATTTATAGTAGAGATTGAATTTCGCTTGAGGATGTTTCACAAGCCTTGTTATCAAAAATAATGCTTAACAAAGATTTGCCAACTTCTGAATCACAAAGAGTATGTTTGATTGTTAGAGTATAGTCGAAGCAAAGATATTTTTCTATTACAAAGCAAAAAGGAAGTATATAGTCTAAACATATAAATTTGATTTGTAACTACTAAAAGAAGAAGAGTCACATAAAAGCAAACTACATTAAGCTGAAGAAAAAAGAAGAATTTGAGAAAGGTGATCGTAATTTGAGAAATTAGGAGAAGTCATTATAGTTAGTGAGAAAAAATGTATTGAAAACATCATGATTGTACTAGATTTAGGAATTTTCTTAAGTTCACAATAAATTATGAATTCAGCTTCCCTTTTCATATGACACCAAATAGGGATTAGTTTGTCACCTATGAGCCTGCTATAATTAGAGAAATCAAGATGTATGTATGATGGATCTATTTGCAAATTTGATGAGGTCACATATACAAAACCTAAAGAGAAATCTTATTTTTCTTAGTATACTTGATAGTAATTGTTACTGATATATCAAAGAAGGTGAAGCTATAAGAGGTTTTCATGGTTCCCTAGTGATAAAAAAAAAGAATGTCAATAATAGATTATACTCTTTTGAAAGATCTAATGTGACAGGAAAAGTAATAATAACATCTATTTTAGATGCTAACATTATAAGGCTATGTCATATATGATTGGGACACACGAGTGAGAGAAGTCTAATTGAACTAAATAAAAGATATATCTTATCCAAAAATATGACAAGAAAATTAAAGTTTTGTGAGCAGTATAATATTGGTAAATGTAGAATAGCAGCTTTCAGTCTTGAACAACATAGAACTATATGGACCTTAGATTTTGTTTATTCACATTAATAGGATCCTTCTCAACAATTATCTAAGGTCGATATCAGATACATGTTGACTTTCATTGATGATTACTCTAAGAAGGTATAGGCATTTTTTTGAAAGAAAAAGTTAATTGTTTTCAATATTTTGTTCAATGGAAGACACATATTGAGAAGCAAATAGGAAATATCATAAAGACATGAGTTTGAGTATTGAGCCTTTTACTTATTCAAAGATGATTACTTGTTAAAACTCAAGTGATTGGTTATTGGCCATGTAAGAAGAGATCGAGTCATTATATAAGAACAAAACTTGAGATTTGAAATAACTTCCAACTTGTAAGAAAGCCATTAAATACAAGTGGGTGTTTACGAAAAAGTTTAGTATTCTAAGTGTTGAGGAAGAATGGTTCACAACCAAGATTATAGCCAAGGGATATAGCCAGATTAAAGGTATTAATTTTACTGATGTCTTTGCACCTCTAGTAAAGCACACATCTATTAGAATTTTTTTGTTTGGTTGCTGTGAATGATTTAGAGTTAGAGCAACAAAATGTCAAGATTACATTCTTACATAGAAATTTGGAATAAAAGATATACATAGAGCAACCTAAAAGTCTTATTTGTGAAGATAAAAAAAGACTATGTGTACAGATTAAGTCTCTATATAAGTTGGAATAGTCTCGTTGACAGTGGTACAAAAGGTCTGATTCTTTCATACTATCTCATCTGTTTTATATTAGAAATTTTGATAGTTGAGTATACTTGAAGAAACTTATAGATGGATCTTTCCTACATCTATTGCTCTATGTGCATGACATGGTTATTGTAGCAAAGAGTAAGACTCATGTGGAGAACTTAAAAGGACTTCTCAAATAAGAGTTTGGCATGAAAGATTTCAGAGTAGCAAAGAAAATACTTGGGATGGAGATCACGAGAGTTAGAAAGGAAAATATGCTTCTTTTTCATCAAAGCGATTATATTAGGAAGGTGCTTCTTAGATTCAAGATAAAAAAAACTAGACCAATTTCTATACCTTTAGCCTCATTTAAAGTTGTCTCAAAATCTATGTCCAGACACTAAAGATAAAGGAAAAGATTTACTGTGATTTGATCCGATTTTGTAACAAAAAATTGATTATTAAATAATAACTCTATAATAACTTTTTTTATGATCAAGTTATATTTTTAGCAATTTTTTGATTTTATATGCAAGGAATTATTAGATAAGATTATTCACAGTTCAAATTAACTCAAATAGTTTTATAATTCATAGATTTAATTATTTTGTATTAAAAAATTATGTTTACTTGCTCTTCTTTTTTCCAACCACCAGAAAAAAAAGATCATTTTGATGTAAAAAATAAATATATTATTTAATTTTAAAAAATTAAATAAAGATAAATAAAATGAAACATGAGATGAAATTGTTTACAAATAAATATATGATTTTTTTTTTTTTTTTCTTGGCAATGATGCATTGGAATGTTCGCTGGCGTGGTACATAGCTATGTTTGAATTTTCAATATCGCCACGTATGATTTACTATCTATAGCCATTGACTCAACGGAGTCAAATAGGCTTCACGAGCCGAGATCGTACGGTCAGGATTAAAGCATCAACAAGGATTCTTTTAAGCTCACAAATGCCAAGAGACACCAGACCACGCCGTTGGCAACCCAGGCGCCTGCGATGTTATTTAATCCCATTATAGTAAGCATCAGAACGTGAGATTATAATTTAATCACATCTCAATTGTCCACCTCATCGGAAGTTTTGCATGCCACTTTTTTAGAGCCATTATTTTACTTTTAAATCAACAAAAACTTTGCAATTAAAATAAAATAAAATAAATAAAAATATTAATGTATATATATATTTCTTCTATATGCAATTAAATATAAACACAATTATGTTTGTGCAATAAAATATGGAATATTACTTGCAATGCTTAAGGCAGCCTTGAAAGACATACCAACCAACAGTCCTTACATCAATCAATTTCTTGATAGTTTTTTTAGGTGTTTTAATTTGATATAAACAAAGTAGAGCGTGGTGGTTATATAAACTATTATGACTACCACCCAAGTTATTAGCTCATCACCATCGATTATAGATGCGAGAAGGGAACCAAAGGTACCGATTTGGGTGACGAAAGCTACTAGCGAGCAAGTATGGTATCTCATGCACAAGCATATCTTCTCCTCCGACGCCTACAACCAACAGAATCACCTCCTCACAGAAAGCTCATCATTTATGAGCACCTTTTGTCAGCCTCATGGAGATAAAGTGAAAAAAATAGATCTCGAATTACAAATAACAAACTTGCTTTCGAGAGTATTTAGAAGAAATTAGAAAATGGTAGCGGAAACCTTAAGTTGCGAGAAGACAAAAAATGATGGAATTTTATTTCATTCATGCAAAATAACAAAGTAACAATTACATCATTTTACAAGCAAAATAATCTCAAAAATATTTGCTTCTAATTCAAAAATTTGTTCCTAATCTAAATAATAAGGATCAACTTAAAAATTTAAAATTATTTAAATATTTAAACATCTAAAAATGCTAACAAATATTTAAAATACTATTAAATACTTAAATATGCTAACTAACACTTAAAAAATGCTAACTAATACTTAAAATTTGCTAACATTACTCTCCCTCAAACTTGAAGTATCTTTAAGCCTATATGATTTTGTAATTCTTCAAACTTCTTCACTCCAAGTGATTTAGAGAAAATATCAGTCACTTGTTCTTCAGTACTGCAATATATGAGACTTATAGTCTCCTTTTTTACATGACCACGAAGAAAGTGATACATTGTCTCGATATACTTGCTTCTCCCATGTTGAACTAGATTTTTTGCTAATTTCATGGCTAACATATCCTCAATAAAGATAGTTGTTGGTTATTCTTGTTGATAATGTAACTCCTACAGTAAATTTTGCAACCAAATTACTTCTCAAATTGTTGATAAAGTTGTAATATACTCTGTTTCACAAGATAAAAGACCAATGACATCTTGTTTAGTTGATATCCACATAAATACTGATAAACCTAAGAAGAAATAATAACCAGTTGTACTCTTTCTTTCGTCTATATCACCTCCCCAATGACTGTCGAAGTAGCCTCATAAATTTGTTCCACTTTGGTTAGTAAAATACAAATCATAATCAAGTATTCCTTTAATATACCTTAGTATTCTTTTTGCAATCATTCAATGTGTTTCTTTTGAAATTTTCATATATCGACTAATGAGTCCAACAGAATAAAGAATATTATGTCTTATGATAATGAGGTAACGAAGACTACCAATAAGACTTTTGAACAAAGTAGAGTCAATGTCTTTTCCTTCTCCTTCTCTACTTATTTTCATTCTCACATCAAGTGATATTACCATTGATTTGTAATCTTCCATTCTAAACTTCTTTAGAAGTTAGATAACATACATTCTTTGAAAGATTTGGGTTCCATTTGTGATTTGCTTCACTTTCAAGCCAAGAAAGTATGACATTTCACCATTATCTGTCACGTCAAATTTATGTTACATAATTTTTTTGAATTCTTGAAACAATTTAAAAGAATTATATATATAAACTACATCATCTATATAAAGACAAACTATAAGAATATCATTTCTAGTTGTCTTAATGTAAAATGCATTCTCAAATAAAAATTTTTAGAATCCTTATTGTTGAAGATATCTATCAATCTTGGTATTCCATGCTCTTGGTGCTTGTTTCAATCCATATAAAGTCTTCTTCAAATGATTGACTTTATGTGGATCCATTACTATTTTGCAACCTTCAAGTTGATTAACATATATTTCTTTTAAAACTCCATTCAAAAATATAGAATTAACATCAAGCAGGCATACCTTCCATTTATGATAGGCTGTAAGTGCTAAAATCAACTTCATTGTATCAAATTGAGTAATTGGAGCAAATACCTTATTGTAGCATATACCATATTTTGCTTAAAATCTTTTACCACAAGTCTTGCCTTATATCTATCCACTATTCTATCTACTTTATGCCTTATCTTATAGATCCATTTCACTCCTATAAATTTCTTCTGAGGAGAGAGATCAACCAACTCTCATGTATTATTTTTTTCTATAGATGTTATTTCTTCATTCATAGCCTTTTGCCAATTTATATCTTGCATTGCTTCACCAAAAAAATGGGTTCATTATCAGCAAAATAATAGAATAAGATAGAATTCTCAGAAGTTTGCTTATATATCATTTGTAAACTTTTTATCTTTCTGTTTGAGTTAATAGGATGTGCTATCTTTTACATAATAATAGTTCACGAGGGAGAGTTTGTTAGAGAATTCAAATCATATGTTTTTGTATTTTGAATTTCTTCTTCTTGCCCAAGTATAATAATTTTATCATCATTCTCTTCCTTTCACTTTTAGGTATTTTCTTCTACAAACACAACATCATGATTAATAATAACTTTTTTGGTTAAAAGATTATAGAGTTTGTAGGCTTTTGACTCCTCACTATGCCTAATGAATATATATTTTTCACCTTTATCATCTAATTTCTTTTTTAATACATTAAGTACCTTTGCATATGTAATACAACCAAATATACAAAAATGAGAAATACTTGATTTATATGCACTCCAAGCTTCCTATTGAGTCATATAACACAACCTTAGTAGGACAATGATTCAAAAAATAAGTTGAACATGCAACAGCTTTTACACAAAATTCTTTTGGCACGTTCCTCTCTTTCATCATTGTCCTTGTCATATCAAGGATAGTACGATTTCTTGGCACATCCACTCCATTTTGTTATGGAGTATAACTTGTAGTAAGTTGATGTCATATACCTTCTTTCTTACATAATTGAATAAATTTATTTGATATATACTCAACACCTATATCAGATCTAAGGCTCTAAATGAATAGCTTACTCTTATTTTCAACCTTATATTTGAACTCTTTAAGTATAAAGATAACAATAGATTTCTCCTTAATAAAATATGTCCATATTTTTTTATTAAAATCATCTATGAAAGTAATAAAATACTTATTACCTCTATTAGGTAATGGTATAAATGGATCACAAATATTTGTATGAATAAGCTGTAATGGTCTTTTAGCACTCCATTTTAAAATGGTAGATGATGCTGCTTTTCAAGCATACAAGCTTCACATATATGATTTGTATCATCTAATAAAGAAAAGTCTTTCACCATTCCTTTCTTTACCAATAATTTCAAACCTCCAAAGTTAAGATGTTCATACTTTAGATGTTATTTCAAAGAATTATTTTAATGATGCCAAAGATAACAAAGTTTACTTGTTGACTTTAATTAAAGAGAAAAAAATACGATTTGTCAATATCTTCACTTTAGTAATATTTCTTCCTTTTTAATCTTGTAAAGGAAGATAGTCATTCTCCATATGTATAATATATCATTTCTTAATCAATTGCCAAAGGCTAAGAATATTACTTTTCATATCAAGAATAAAATATGCATCTAAAATAATAATTAGAAACTCATTCTCTTTGTAAAATTTTATGTTACCTTTACCGTCAACTATTAGCTTTGATGAGTCTCCAAGAATCACACTTGCTTTCAGATTTTCAATTATATCAAATATATGACTTTTTTCACACATAGGATTGCTTGTTCCTAAGTCAAGAAATCATACATCTTCTTTTTCGTTACCCTCTTTTTTGGCTAATAATAATATTGTCTATTTTTATGATGTTTCAACATAGTTTGATTGATTATTCTTATGCTAATAATTAAAAGCATAATGACAAATTTATGATAATTATAACATTTAACATTTCTTTCATGTCTGGACCTCGAGAAGCACTATTCCTTTCATGCCCGTGTTGAGTGTAAGATTGATTAATTTTTTGTTGAGATTTGTTTTGGAAACAACCTCTTCCATGTCCACGATATAAACCTCATCCTCTTCCCCTTGAATTTTAATTCTCTTTCTTTAAGATATTATCTTCTTTCAAATTTAGTTTTGATTATAATGCTTGATCAATAGGTGCAACTTCAGCCTTTTTTTTTAGTCACTATTTATGTATTTTTAAGGAACTCATTAGCTCTTCAATAGATAATCTACCTATATCTTTAGATTCTTCAATTGTTGTTACCACATGCTCAAACATAAGAGTTCGATAATGAAGTATCCTTTCAATCATATTTACATCATCAATTTGTTCTTCATTTCTCTTCATCAAGTTCACAATAGCAATTAAATATGAGACATAATTAGAGATAATCTCATTTTTATTCATCTTTGACTGCTCAAAATCACCTCTAAGGATTTGAAAACATACATGCTTCACACATTCAACACCTTTGAAGATTGTGTTTAGTTTATTTCAAGCTTCTCTACTTGTAGATGCTTCTACAACTTTCTCAAAAATGACTTCATTAATCCCTTGATATATCAAGAAATAATTCATTTTTATCTTTTTTTTATTTTCTTTCAACAATTTATTATATGCTTCAATAGCATTTGATTCTTCAAAATCATTGATAACAATCTCCCAAAAGTCTTTCAAGCAAAGAAGGGCTTTAAATTGAATGCATCAATTATCATAAGTATCATTAGCAAATATGAGAAAGGTTTGTTGCACAATTCTGCACATTTTAAACAAAAATACACTTTCAAACACTACTACATTTTGTAAACGCACTGTTGAACACTATGTTTCTACTCTTTTTTGCACATCGCATTTTCTACAAACTGCACTTCTAAAAAAAGTGTTTACACTTCTCCCTTCGACGCTGTAGCATTCGATTTTCTTCTCCTTCAAGCTCTGAAACAACTTTGATGGAGATAAAGTGAAAAAAATAGATCTCGAATTGTAAATAGCAAAGTTGCTTTCGAGTGTATTTTGGAGAAATTAGAAGATGGTGGTAGAAACACTAAGCTGCGGGAAAACAAAAATGATGAAATTTTATTTCATTCATGCATAACAACAAAGCAAAAAGTATAACATTTAATAAGCAAATAATCTCTCAAATATTTGTTTCTAATTCAAAAATTTATTTCTAATCTAAATAATAAAGATCAACTAAAAATTTAAAATTATTTAAATAATTAAGCACCTAAGTAATAATAAACATTTTAAAATGCTAACAAATACTTAAAATATGCTAACCAACACTTAAAAAATGCCAACGAACACTTAACATTTGTTAATACAGTCATGTCCGAGGATGAGAACAAAGTGGCCGACTTTGATTGATTATGCATTATGTTTAAACATTTTTTTAATAAAAATTACTTATTTATATATGATTTAAAATGAATAGGATGAGTTAACTATAACTAGTTTAGTAGACTAAATAATAAAAATATATATATACAAAAAAAAACTAAAATAGCTTATGTCAGACAACATATAAATCTTGATTTAACAAAAATCATACACCTAATAAAATTTCAAAATGATGAATTTACTAATTTTTAGGTTTTTTTAAAATTATTTCTTCTCCATATAGAGCCTAAATGGATGAAATATTAATTTATGCTATGGTTACATTTAATTTTCAATTAATAATTTTAATGTTTATTCCCATGCCCTACAAAATGTTACAACTTAAGTACTTTTCTTTAAAATATTACAATGTTCATTTTATAATTTATACTTGATAGTAGATTTATTTATTTATTGGTGTAAATCTCTTGAGGCTCATTAAGTTATTTAAAAAGAAAAGACTTTCCAAAATTTGCTCCAATTAAATTATACATCTAACTTTGATCAAATAAGCAACATAATCTCTATTATTATCTTTGATGTTTAAATGAATCATCAGTTATGATCATTGGTCAAGTGATTTCCTTATAAATTGTTGAGTAATAAAGAAGGATTTTAGTATAGGCATAGACAGCCAATGCGATTTTGCTCCTTATGAACTACTCTTGTTATTGACAATGAAAGAAGGGTAGGGATATCATTACATTATTTTTTATGAACGTTGGGTAAAAGATATTATGTGAGTTCTATCAAAACCACAAGATTATTGATAAGATGGGGATAACAATGAGCTACTTTTTCTTAGGCATATGTTTCAAAATTAGGCTATGTTAGCAATTTTGAAGTGTATGTTCACTATTATTAAATAAGCAGAAAGATTAAATATTTGCAAACATAGGATTAGCACAAAATGAGTAATAGAACATTTGATAACTATTATAATAATATATTATTACTTTTTTTTTTATTGAAGTGGGACTTCAATATTATGGGGATACTCATCAAATATTGATTTTGAAACAAAAGTGTCAATAAATATTCAAAAATAAAATAGAATAAAATGCTTTCTCTAAAGTAACTCTATCAATTAAAATGTTTTTAAACAATTGTTGATGAAGATGTATCATTCTTCTAATTATCTTAAAAAAAATTTAAACAATTTTCTAGTCAAATATGTTTTCTCATAATTTTTTAATTAAAATATCTATAAATTTGATTAGTTATGAGTATCAAACAGTACAATGATAGAATATCGTACAATACGATCATCGATGACATAAATTGAGACGTAGTATGAATAGTTACGTAAGAGTATTTATGAGTGCATATTGTGATTTTAAGTTTATTGTACAAGACGATTTGTCAAAGTATTGTTTGGGTGCAAAAAAAAATTTGGTTAGATAAATATTATAACTCCCATTATTTTTTGGTTTTGTATAAGAGTTATAAGTGTCGCAAATGCTATATAGTGCCTAAATAATTATTACTGTATTATACATATAAATCAAAAGAGACAGATAAAAAAAATCTAGAAGCATCCGAAAAAGATGCACTTAAATTACGTGTTGCAAAGGGATTGTTTGACTTATCACTAAAAGATCTGAGCTTTTATTTATATTATAAGACAAAATAAATTTTAAAAAACAATTTTTGCAGAGAACCTCCACAAATACATAATGTCAAATTTCAAACTATGACCGTCAAAGTGGACCCTTGTTAAATTTATTAGGCTTTTCTTTGCTTCTATGTAAAGTTTATTGGAAAAGATACTCTGAAATATTATTCGTTCTAATTCGAAAGCTTAAACTCGGAAATCAATTTGTATGTTTATAACTCAAGAGGCCCAAATCATTTTCACAAAATTTGTTCGAATAAATTGAAAATAATAATAATTGGCCTCCTCGACCACTTCAATAGTGGGGTAATGAGATAAGAGGGGAAGGGAAGGCTTAGAAATGGAACGATAAAGAATGTTAGAGAGAGAACGGAAAGACGAAAGGGAGAAATAAAGCGATAAAGCCTCCGCTAACGAGGACGACGTAGATGTTTTCCCTTATTTTATTTTTAATGTTCTCATGTGAGCAATAAAGCGATAAAGCATGTATGTTTTCTTTGCTTCTATGTACCTTTTTTTTTTTTTTTTTTTTTTTTTTGCTTCTATGTACCTTTTGTTCCCACAAGTCAGCGTCGTAACGACTCGCCTTTCTTTGGTTTCTCCGCCCTGGGCTGTTCGATTATTTAAACCTCCCCAGCCCGGGGTTTTTCTCCATTGCACATTATCTCTCCTTTCCGATAACTCATTGCACTATCATCCTCCTCTCCTCGTCGCCATCGATCATGGATGCAAGAGAGGAACAAAAGGTACCGACTTGGGTAACGAGGGTCGCCGGCGAGCACGGGGCCCACGCCATCTGGTACCTCATGCACAAGCAGATCTCCTCCTCCGACGTCTGCAACAAACAGAATCGCTTCCTCATCGGCAAGCGCTTCATCTCCCAGCGTCTGTTGCCCGCCATGTCCGATGCGGAGAAGCAAGCTGCCAGCTTTCTGAACCATCCCGGGGTGGGAGGGAGGCGACGTCTTCTGGATCGTCTACCTGGCGGGGAAAGGAGGCGGAGACTGGTCGGGAGAAACCACGGCGGACTCAACGTTATGGTGTACGGGCAAAGGGGCTGGGGGTGTCCTCTCTACCTAGCGAGGTGGGACGGCAGCGGCGCGGCGGTGCTGAAAGGACCCAATTACAAAGCTTTCCGCCGGCACTGTTTCATGAAGGCAGAGGACGAATTGGAGATTTGGGCTTTTCGTGACGAGGATCAAAAGCTCTGTTTTGTCTTTGGTAACATGACAGTGTCGAGGTTTATCTCTCTTTAGATGAGAAAGCAGAGCAGATTATTTCTGGTTTAAAAGATGATTGGGTTTTAGGACTTTGGGCGTTTGTTCTATTTGTTTTGTTCTATTAGTTCTGTCAAATCTGTTGTGTTAAAAATAGCAATATGCTATCCTTCTCATTGTCATGTAACCAAATCTATCATGTAAGTTAGATCTTCTATGTTCTTTTGTGTTCTTGGAAGGCTCCTTCCAATTGCGTCTCCTACAACTATGGAATAAAGTAACATAGGAAAAAATTAAAAAGGGACTAAAAAAGATGTTATAAGATAAAAGAAGTGTATTAAACATTGGCTTAAATGAGATCTTAATAATAGAAAAAAAAAGTTTTTTTTGCTTTCAAATATATGATGGCAAAAGAAAAAAAAGAGCAATAATTGAATAAAGTAAGAAACTATCAACCTATTGCCCAACAAAAATCCAACTTCATTAAATGCACATGATTTAGGTTAAATGACTAATATCTACAAAAAATAATAATGTTGATGATGAGATGGATGACAATTGATTATATATCAACTTGTTCTTGTCCCCGTGTTGGCAAAAAAACAAAGGTCTATAAACATACTATTTATGTTCTTTTATGAAAGCAAAATGTATCACTTAAAATAAGATCATAAATAGAGTTGTATTATGAAAAATTAAATAAATTGTAAGTATTAATACTTTCAAACTTAGAGTTGGCATTCTTACATGATATCTTTTGATCTAAAAAGTGGATAATCTCTACTAAAATACTTGCCAATATTGTTACTAGTGTTTTTAAATTGTACATGGACTAGGTTAAATAAAGGTGTCCATCATTTTATACTTGCAAATATTGGCGCCAGTTTCTACTAGCTTTGCTTTGTATTTTTTAATCAATCTGTCTCAATTTAGTTTTATCTTGTATATCCATTTGACTCTTATTACTCCATGGTTATTCAATCAATCTACCCTCTCTCAAGTATTATATTTATTAATCATGCGAATTTCATCCTCCATGATTTTTACTTAATTCTTTTGATTCTTAACTTCTTCAAAGGTTTGTGGTTTCAACTAAAGAGAAATTATATGACTCATAAATTTTTGTTATAATTCTTATCGTCTTGGAGTTAACTGTAATATAGTTGATTGAATGTTATACTAAAAGTAGACTATGAATTTGATTCAATGTGTCCCAAAGTATCATGAAACTTTTTTAACTTAATCATTAGAATCATTAGCTGATCCAATGAGATAATAGTTGGTGTTTGTTGATTTTGCTGCACCTTTTCTCCTTCTCAATTCCAAGAAACCTTCTCATCGAACACAACTTCTATACTAATTATCAACTTTTTTCTACAAATTATATGTTTAATACCCATTTGTGTCACCAAAATAGCCCCTAAATATGCAATGCTTTCTTTTATCATCAAGTTTTAATATTTTTTGGCTAGTACCCATTTGACACCACTTCAAGATTCAATTGGAGTTTGATTCAAAATGAGTTGGGCATACCCTTCTTCACAAGCATTGCTCTTGCATCTCAACTATTATTTGATTCTTTCTTTTGTAATGCCATTTTGTTGAGAAATATTTATTACTATTTGCTATCTCCAAATGTCATGCTCTTCATAACAATGTTCAAAATTTTTTGAAATAAATTCATCAAATTGATCACTTCACAGCACCTTAATTTCATAATTATTTGATATTCAGGTAAGGCCTTGAACGTTTTGAATACATTGAAGATATATGGCTTTTCTTTTAAAAATATGCTCATATCATTATTTTACAATCATCTATGAAAATTATAAACTATCAATTTTGATTTTGTGATGATGTTTGCATATTCCCATATATTACGATATGAACTAGCTCCAGTGGTGCACATGCTTGCTTTGCTCCTCGAGTAGGAAAAGATGCTCGATGTTGTTTTTCCCAAAAAACACTCTCTATATATGTCTAACTATATGTTAATAAATGGTAGTCCCCTGACCATATCTTTAACCCTTAGTAGCATCAAAACTTTATAATTAAAACATCCAAATCTTTTATACCATTAGTCAGAGTTGTCAGCTATCACAATGCAATTATGGAGCATACACAATTGAAAAATTTTTGGTCTATCTATATTTATCTTTGCTAGAGCATGATTTTTATTTTTTTGATCAAATATCGTGCAAAGACCATCTTCAAAGAAAATAACATACTTATTTCGTACTAATTGTCGATGATCAATAAATTTTGTTTCAAATTAAGAACTATTAACACATCATAGATAAACTTTGATCTCACTTTAGCTTGCACTACAATGCTTATTTTTGGCCTTTAGCTTGCACTAAAATGCTTACCTTAATCTGACATATCCATGTTATGAAATATTCTTTCATTACTAGTCATATGATTTGTGTAGGTCTTATCCATGTTTTAGATATCATGCTCCACTTTTTTTGTAGTACTAGAAAATGTTTTCATCTCTTTTTCTTCTATAAAATTTTCTTATTACCACTTTGATATGTATAATTTCTTTCAATATGATCATACTTATTGCATTTGTTGTATTATTTTTTTCTTGCATCTAGATATAATATGGTTTGACTTTTTGCATATGTGCCACCATAAATTTGAATTACTCAAACTTGATTGTATAATGATATATGATTGTTTTTGTGTATCTTGTCCTAGGTAATCTTTTATTTAATTATTTTGTCAGCTCTTACTGAGTTTTGAGATCTAAAACTCAACTTGAATTAGAAAGCATATTCAATTGAGCTTCCCTCATGTTGTAATTTTCTCTCCTAATGTAACTCTAAGAAACTAATTAATTATAGAATTGAAAGTATTGATAAATCTTTTAATTCTTTTATTTTAGCAACAATATATTCATACTTTTTGGATGGTTAATTAAAATTTTTTGAACTACCTTTTGATCAGAGATCACTTCATCCTAGGTCTACATTTGCTTAATGATCTCAATTATCTTTGAGAAAAACTCTTTTATTTTATCCAACTTTTTCATTTGAAATTATACTTTGTAAGGCCTATAACTTCATAATAATCACTTGTGGAAATCTTTAAAATTCCTTTTGTAATATATCCCATGCTTCCTCTGATTTAGAGAATAAACTCTTTATGATGCCTCATTGAATAAGAAACAATGCTCTAATATATTTCGTCTGATCTTTTGTCAAAGCTTTCTTTTGTTAATGCTTTAGTCATTCCTCTTTTGCATACATATTAGAAACATTCTGTAATTTTTGTGATAGTAGTAACGTTCACTTCTCAATCTTCCACATATAATAATTTTCTCTCACAAATACAAGAATCATCGATTACATCATAGTTACAATAATGTCATAAGCAAACAACTTGAGATGCTTCTTTGAGTGAATGCAATTTTATTACTTAACTAATACCCACATTCAAACTAAACTCGAATATCAATTGTTAAGAAAAATCATAAGAATAAGAAGATATATGGGAAAAATGTTTTTAACTTCTTAGTTATTTCACATCTATTTCTCACACTCCATAGAGATTATGTTATAACTTATTTATAAACTTTAAAGGCTATGACCTTCAAAAATTATAATCTTTAAAAGATATAATCTTTAAAAGATAAATATAACTCTTATAGAATAATCTATCTTATATTATCTTAAATTACTGAGTATGAAAATTTAATTATAGCATATCGTCAATAGGCAAATCATAAGTCTATCACGCACTCGAGTCCTTCTAGTAAATAAGAATTGATTAAGTTTTTTGTCTATTCTTATTTGATTAAAAAGGCCAATAGAAACAATAAAGACAAAAATATTTATAAAATATTTTAGTTGAAAATTAGTTTAAAAGATAATTAATGCTTCTAAAATAGTTAAAATGTTAAAAATCCTTTTTTTTATGGACACACATAACAATGTTTGATTGACTGTTTTCCTTATTAAATCAATTCTCTTTCTTTAGAAAGAAGTTTTTTATATGACATAGAAAAGGTTTGTTAAGTTGATAAACTATTCACATTGAAAATATTTATTTTGTTTATTTAGAAGCTATTTTTAGTTTGATAATTATATTAGAAATATAGTGACAAAAATAATGAGATAAATATGTATAATTTGTTAATTAATTATGATATTATTCATGAGTCTAACTTAAATATTATGACCTAAACATAGGTCCATAAAAAGTGTAAGAAAAATAAAACAAAAAAATTCAAAATATTAGAATGATTGAGTTAGTTATTAAGGTGTTTGATCTAACCATAAAATTGTTAAAATCATGATTGGATCATCTTGCAAGCAATCAAACTATTCATTTGGAAGGCCTTGTTATTTTAGCGATGTAAGGGGACTCATTGGACTATCTTGATCAAGTTAATTGTATCATTTGATAAAGGAAGTTTCTTCTTGATCAAAGAATAAAACACAATGGAAACATACAATCAAGAAATCAAATCATTAGATTAGGTTAAATAAAAGTGTCCAACCCTTTAAAAGTGATTTGATTTCAAAAATTTTAATTTTGGCAACATTCTTCTCAAAATTATCAACAAAGGATTATTTCATTAGATGTTGCCCAAAAATTGGAATACTACTCCAAAAAACTAATAATAAAATGAATATTTTCGCTTACAAAAGAGAGCTCTCAACAATGAAAATGTTCCATTTTTACGTATCTTATAAAAGAGAGACCTCACCATTACATGGATGCCCAACGCAAGTTGATTTTAGAATTAGAGTTTTATTAAATATTGAGAAAGTTTGACTTTCACAAGTAGCATAGGAGAAAATTAAAGAGGAAATAAAGAAGATGCTATTAGGTAAAATAAGTGTTTTATACTTTGGTTTTAATGAGATATTAACAATAGAAGAAAAATAGTTAATTTTGTTTTCAAAAAAAGGATAGCAAAAAACAAAAAATAATTTAATAAAGTAGGCAACTATCAACTTATTACAAAAAAAAATCTATCTTCAATAAATGCATATGATTAGGCTAAATGACTAATATCTACAAAAAAATTGATAATATTGACGACGAGATGAATGACAATTGATTATAACAACTTGTTCTTGTCCCTATGTTGGCAAAAATTCAAAGGTATATAAACATTTTATTTATGTACTTTTATGAAAGTAAAATGTGCCACTTAAAATAAGAATGTAAATAGAGTTGCATTGAGCAAAATTAAATAAACTATAAGTATCGATACTTTCAAATATAGAGTTGGTATTCTTGCAAGATATTTTTTGATCTAGAAATTGGACAATCTTTGCTAAAGTACTTGCAAATATTGTTGTCGGAGTGTCCTTAAAATGTACATGGATTAGGTTAAATAGAATTGTCTAGCTTTTTATAAGTTATTCAGTTCTATAAAATTTTATTTTTGTCAACATTCTTTTCAAAACTATCAATGAAGGATTATTTCATTAGATGTTGCTCGAATATAACCGGAATACTGTTCTAAAACACTAATAATAAAATAGAGATTTTAGCCTATAAAAGAGAGCCCTCAATAGTGAAAATGTTCCATTTTAAGTATCTTATAAAAGGGGGATCTCGAGCATTACATGGATGCTCAACACAAGCTGATTTTAGAACTAGAGTTTTAATAAATATTGATAAAGTTTGACTTTCACAAGTAAAATAAGAGATAATTATAGATGGAATAAAAAAGATATTAGAAGGTAAAAGAAGTGCATTATACAACTGCTTAAATGAGAAATTAATGAAAGAGAAAAAAAAGTTTATCTTGTTTTCATAAATTGGTTAGCAAGAAACAAACAATAATTGAATAAAATAGGCAAAAATAGGCAACTATTAATTTATTAGTCAACGAAAATCCAACTGCATCAAATACACATGATTTAGATTAAATGAGTAATATCTATAAAAAAATGATAATGTTGAAGATAAGATGGATGACAATTGACTATAACAACTTGTTCTTGTTCATGTGTTAGAAAAAGTGCAAAGATATATAAACATGTTATTTATGTATTTTTGTGAAACTTAAATGTACCACTTAAAATAAAAACATAAATAGAGTTATATTAAGCAAAAGTAAATAAATTACAAGTATTAATATTTTCAAATATAAAATTTGTATTCTTGAAAGATATTTTTTTGTTCTAAAAAGTTGACAATTTTGCTTGAAGTACTTGCAAATATTAATATCAGTGTCGTTAAAACATACCTGGATGAGGGTGACATGACTAAGTTCACCGCACAGCACAACAACGGCGTAACCGCGAGTGCTGAGACGTCCTTGCTAAAGTTCAACTATTAAATATTTTTTTAAACAATTCTCTCTGAAAAAAAAATTACCGAACTTATTATAACCAACGGATATATTTATTTTCAAACAAAAGGCGGATCCACGCTCTCATCTCTCGCATCAAAGCTGTTTGCCCGTTTTGCCGCCATCATCGCTTGCACGAAATCAAATTACAAAAAGGAAATCTTGCGAAACACAATCGGACAACGTTCACCCCTCACAACGGCTCTTCTCACTCGCGCGAGCACCACTCCTCCGTCTCCTCCCGCCCTCCCCGACTTTATTAATACCTACCCAATGCCTGGAATTTTCTCCATTGCACTTCCTCTCTCCAAAATCTTTCCTTCCTGCGATCTCGTCGATTCTCTTACAGCGTTGCTCGGTCATCGTCCTTCTCCGCCTTCCGGCATTTCTCTCGATCATGGAAGCTAGGGAGGAACCAAAGATGCCGACTTGGCTGCCGAATGTGGCCGGCCAACACGGGGCCCACGCCGTCTGGTACTTCACGAGCAAGCAGATCTTCTCCTCCGACGTCTGCAACCAGCAGAATCGATTCCTTATCGGCAAGACCGCCATCTCCGAGCGTCTATTGCCGGCCATGACCGATGCGGAGAAGCAAGCCGCGAGCTTTCTTAACTATCCCGAGGCAGGGAGGAGGCGACGTCATCGGGATCATCTTGCCGGTGGCGAGAGGAGACCGAGGCTGGTTGGGCGAAACCACGGCGGACTCGAGGTGATGGTGTACGACAATAGGGGGTGGGGGTTGCCTCTGTTCCTGTCGAGGTGGGACGGCAGCGGCGCAGCGGTGCTTAAAGGACCCAACTACGGAGCTTTACGCCGCCACTCTTTCATGGAGATCGGTGACGAAGTCGACATTTGGGCTTTTCGCGACGAGGACGAGAAGCTCTGTTTTGCGGTTGCGAACAGGACAGTGTCGAGCTTTTTGTCACTGTAGATACGAAAGCAGAGCAGAGTATCTCTGACTCTAAAGATGACTTGGGAGAAGTCTGTTCTCCTTTTGTTTGCTTGGCCTTACGTTCGTTAAAAATAGGCTAAGGAAAAACTCGCGTGTTTTTCTGTCTTCTTTTATCTACGTTGGGAGAAATACACATACACCGATTGCCTAAATGATTTTTCCTAAGAGGACCACAATAATTTCATATTTTCTTATATATTTTTATAAAGATTTTTTCAACTTATTACAACTAACGGATATATTTCTTTTCAAACGTTAAGCGGCTCCACGCCCTCATATCTCATATAAAGTTGTTCCCAAATTTTCCCGCCACGATCTCTCGTCTGAAATCAAATTACAAATACAAATTCTTGCGAAACTCTGTCAAATAACCTTCACTCCTCACAACGGATATATTTTTATAAAGATTTTTGCATTATTTTTTCTTTATTTTATTTGTTATTTAGTTCTGTCAATTACATCATGAATCTTTAGCGTTTCATCCCTTTCAAATTTTTTATTAAACTACTTAAGATAAAGCTTTGCTTAAAAATCACACAATTGCCTTCTAATTGTAACGGCTTCCATAATTTTAATGTTTTTATATTCCAATTTTCTTGTTTTATATTATTTAATTTACCTTTATTTATTTTTTTATATTTGATTTAATTTTCTCATTTAATACATGAAAAACTAATTTATAAAATTTCTAAAGGCATAATTACATAAAATTTATCATAAGATAATCTAACACAAAAATATAATATAATGTTTTTTTTTAATTTTAAAGTTTATTTGGTATGATTATTTTGAATGAGTTCAGTTAATTTGTTAAATTCTTGTTTGAAAAATGATTTGTTGAGAAGTTATTTAAGAATTTAAACTCTTCAAATAAATAGAGTTGATAAATTTTTTGCTTCTCTTATCTATTTTTTGTTTGCTAAATAGGCAAACAAGAAATATTTTTATAGAAACTCATACATATATTTGATTGATTTTTCTCTCCATTTAACAAGTTCTCTTACTTTGGAAAATTGATTATTTTATGACTTACAAGAGGTTTGTTAATTTTGGAGATTATTCACATTAATTTTTTTATTTAAAAATTATTTTTTTATTTTTGTGATTTAATAATCAAATTATTGAGATAAAATAATAAAACC
This sequence comes from Vanilla planifolia, assembly GCA_023846275.1. Classification (NCBI taxonomy): domain Eukaryota; kingdom Viridiplantae; phylum Streptophyta; class Magnoliopsida; order Asparagales; family Orchidaceae; genus Vanilla; species Vanilla planifolia. Next base: position 9,547,680 of record CM043873.1, on the reverse strand, counting down.
ATATAATTAATTAATTTATTAAAAAATTAATTATTGTTTTATTTTAATATTATAATTTTATATTTATTATACTGTTTGACTAGACTATATAAGAGTGTTTGATCAGTTATGAGTCATTTGATTTCAAAAATTTTTATTTTCTTAATATTATCCATAGTCAGAACAATCATGGGGAATTATTTCACTAGATATTTCTTTCATGTGATAATAATATATCCCTAGCAACACCAATAACAAAATCAGACATGAATATCCAATCATGGCTTTTTCTCAAAAAATTCAACCTTATTCATCTTTTCAATTATATTTGAAATTACATAGTTATGTTTTTTGATGCAAAACCCATTGAGACTAATTTAGCCATTAAAAAAGTCTTCCTAAAGTTCTTCAAAATCAACCAATCTCTCTAACAATTTTTAAAAATTTTGTTTTATATTTACTAAAAAATATTAGCTAATAAAGTTCATAATAACTTTTATTATTTTAAATTTTTAGATTCCAATTTTCTTGTTTTATTTTTATTCAATTTAACTTATTTATTTCTTATACTAAATGATATATTTATGTTTCTCATAAATACATAATAAGCATATATATAAAATCTCTAAAGATACAATTATATAGATGTTATCATTGTTTAATCTAATAAAGTTTTCTCTATTTAAAATTCTCAAATTAAATAACATACATAATTATTTATATTTACTTATCATTTATTTTTTAGATTATAAATAAGAGAAAAGGATAACTTCTAAAGCTGAGAGATTTTTAGAAACTAAAAAATATTTTAGTTGATTTGAACTCTATTGGCAAAATTTTTATTGGGTGAAAATTAAATTATTTCTTTATATTTTATCATTATATATTTAAATTTTGTTGACAAATTTATTGTAGTTATTTGAATTGAAAAATTTTAAAATATAATTTTATCTAAAGTTTTAATTTAACTTTAATTAAATTCTTGCTTCTAATTTTACTCTATTCTCTTGGCATTAAGAAAGGATAAATGAAAAGAAATAGTGAATAGAAGAAAGAAATTAGTAATGAATTAAGTGTTAAGAAACTAAGTATTTATGTGAAAAATAGTTGGGAACATTTTGCATTTGTTAGGAGACAAGGATGGGTTAAGCTTTTTATAGAAGTGAAATAGAAGAAATCGTGAGCACTTAAAGATTTGTTAAAGAGAATTGTGAAAAGTTGTTTTGACTATTCTAGTAGATGTTGGAATCAAATTTGAGTTAACCATTATAATGTTCTATATCTTTCATCATGCACTTCGGACTTATAGTCATGATCTTAAACATTTAAAGTACAATTATATATATATATATATATATATATATATATATATATATATATATATATATATATATATATATATATATATATATATATATATATATATATATAAACATCCAATCATATGCACGTGTAAACTATAATATTCATGCAATTATTATATTATTATCATATGCAATTTACATATGTAATATATATCAACCAGACCACAGGTATAACTCTTAGGTATTTACATTATCATTTCAAATAGTTTTAAATATATAATAGTTGCAATATAGTACAATAATTTTACAACTAACCTAACAAAAATTATAATAAAAACTAAATTATAATATTGAAATAAAAATAATTTTACATCTAATGTGATACCATTGCACATCAACATCTTCAAAATTAAGTATAAGAGCCAACTCATTATTAAATTCACTCCTTATTTCTTTCGATGCACCCTTAATGCTAAACCTTGCCCAACATAAAAACAAGACCTAATAAAATATATTCATAATAAGAGTCTATTGCGTTAAACAGAGCTTGCATCATGAAAATGAGAACATATGCTACTAAAACGAATGAGAGTGACGTAAAAATCAAGAATGGTCTTAAAATATTTCAATAAATAGTAATGCAAAATGAATCAACTATCATATTATATAAAAATTTGAAAACTAATACTAATATTAAAATTAGAAATAAAATATAAATATTCTCACACATACACTATATTGTTCACACTTAAAAAAATACTTCAACATCTCAATCCTGGGGTCCTAAATTATCTTTTAAGAATACTAAATTCATTGAGTGTCAAATTCATGTCCTATAAGAAAAACAAAAATTAAACATAATATGCTCAACAAACTAAACTTTAACCATATGAAAAAAAAATACAAAGAGCAAATAAAATAACAAAGAAATAGATGAAACAATAAACAAAAAAATTCATGGTAATATGAAAAAGTGTATTATAACAATGCATATATAGCCATATATCTAGCTCTTCATAGATATATAATATTTTTGTTCTAGTTTTCTTTCTTTTTATGTAGAATTTCATTTTTTTTTTCTTTCTTATTTCTTTGTTTTTCATATATTCATTTTACTTTTAGACTTAAAAACTTTCATTACCATATCCCAACACAAGAGGATCTTATGCCATATCTCATAATCACAACCTTCAATCTCAAATATGTCATACCTATCTTTGAGCACTAACATACTATGAAATGTTGTATCTCATCTCATCATCATCGGTCTCATCTTTTAAGGGAATAAGGTGCTAGGACATGTTGAAGCCCCATCTCTGAGTACCTGTAACATTATCACATATTCATCACCTCTTATAGCAAATATTTAGTGCTTAAAAAGATAAAAAGATAACTAACATGCTAGATCCTCATTTTGTGTGCCCATGACAACAAAAAGTTATCTCACTAAGTCTTAATTGCAATGCTAACATTTTGCATTGACAAGGATCAAGGAGATCAAGTTATCTGAATCCCGCCTCTATGTACTCATGGCACTATCATATAATTATCTCCTCTTATACCAACATTTGGTAAAGACAAGAAAATGAGACAGCTAATATGTTGGAATCTCATATCTAAGTTACCATAAGATCTAAGAGTGAAGTATCTCATCACAAAATTGAGGTATATAATATGTCATGGCACCATCTTTGAGTATCATGACACTAAAAGTAATATATATCACATATATTATATTTATAAAGTTGTGAGATAGCATCATTTTTTTACCTATACTAACATGTTATTTTTTTACATTATTTTTTGTCTTATTATATGTTTTAATTTATAGTATCATGCAACAAATATATCTACACATACATAACTATATATATACAAACCAATAATCACAAAGAGTTATAATACAAGCAAAATATATGTATGAAATGTTATATGCAAATGCTAACATTATATGTATTCCATAATAATAGAAAAGGACTTTAAACATTCTAATAACATCATAGTTAATTATTTTTTCTATCTCATTACTCTGTGAAACTTGTTCCTTCATTTTTCCTTTTCAATTATCCATTTTTCTCATTTTCCACAAAAAATAAAAATTATTTTGTTTCAATAATAATTAAATATTTATTAAAAAAAGTACATTCTAAAAACTTTACCAATCATGTTATAATAACTATAATTGACCCTATCATAGTATACGATTAGTGCTTTACAAAGGTCATACCACTGTATGACTTTGATTGTATGGTGTGATCGCCAAGCCATACCAATACAATCCATGGCAATCACTAGGTTGTATCAAGGATCAAAAATATGATTTAAAGCAAGTTATTCATCAAATAAACATACCAATTTATTTCTCATTCCATATCTATAAAACTCATGTCTTATTAATATTTTTTAATTCATATCATAAGATACTCCAATATCGTATTTGTCATGCCCCACTTAACCTTATACGTAAGGAGAAACGAATGAGAAAAATTTTTATTCCAATTTCCTTTTCATAATATTCAATATTAATGAAAAATACTCATAAATCCAGAAAACAAACAGACAAAGTTTTCCTTATAAATTGTCCATTTTTCATATATAACATTTATCATTGCACACATATTGATAATTATATCAAAAAATAGCAAAATAAATTATCCACATCAAATGTAAAACTAAAATCCACATCCATACCATATATTTATCAACTAAATCCATAAAATCAATAATAATCTATAAAATTATAAAATATATACCATAACTATTTGATAATATAACAACATCAACTAGGAGTAAAAATTCAGATATATCACAATCACATAAAAGATACCCCAAAAAACTCGAATTAACAATTTCTCAATTTTTTAAGATTCCTTTGCGAAATCAACGGAGATTTTGGCTTGCGATCTCTAGGGAGAGGAAACGGATATTAGTACAAGCCAAACGATTGCTTTATACAATATTTATAGTTAAAAACTATAGCAACATCCAATCCTTTAGACATTAGACAAGAACTCTTAAATAGTATTTAGTAGATATTCAAATCAAATAATATGTGTTTAAAAAAAAAGCTTATGTATGACACTTATATTTTCATACTATACTTACAAATTAAAAAAACTCCATTTACTTCTCCAGGTTTCTCTCTTAATTTTTTGTTTTTTTTAAAAGATAATATTATTATTTTTTCTTTATTTCTTTCTGTCTCTTCCTAAACATAACTACTCGTTGTAGGCAAAGGAGAAGCTTATTCTCTTATTTAAACAAGAGGATTAAAAAAAGTTCTTTTTTATTAATATTTTTTTATAAATTTATAAAATATTTAATTTATCTATGAAAATTATAAACCATATATCCACGAATTACTCATAATGAGATCTTTTACAATCATGTGTTCAAATATAAAATCTATTCACCAACCTTATGACACATCTTTTGAGGTTCTTATAACTCAATATATTTTTGAATTTTTAATTTAAAAGATTTTCATTTGATTTGTATAATATGCATTGAGACGATATGATAGTTTAATTATGCGAGTGATTACACCTAGTGTCTTTGAAACTTTATTACCAATAAATAGGATGAGCTAACTATCATTAGTTTAGCAGGCAAAATAATAATAATAATATATATATATATATATATATATATATATATATATATATATATATATATATATATATATATATATATATATATATATATATATATATATATATATATATATATATATATATATATATATGTAAAAAATGCTAAAATAGTTTATGTCAGACCACATATAAATCTTGATTTAACATAATCATACATTTAATAGAATTTCAAAATAATAAATTTACTTCATTTTTCAGATTTTTTATAATTATTTCTCCTCCTTGTAAAGCCTAAATGAACGGATTACAAATATATGCTATGGTTACATTTAATTTTCAATTAATAATTTTTATTTTTATTCTTATGCCCTACAAAACGTTACAACTTATACACTTTTCTTTAAAATCTTGTAGTGTTCATCTTATAAATTATACTTGATATTAGATTAATTGTTTATTGATGTAAATCCCTTGAGACCCATTGAGTTATATAAAAAGAAAATACTTTCCAAAGTTTGCTCCAATTAAATTAGATATCTAACTTTGATCAAATAAGTAACACAATCTCTATATTGTCTTTGATGTTTAAAAGAATGAACAGTTGTGATCATTGGTCAAGTGAATTTCTTATAAACAAATAGGCAAAAAATAGACAATTATATGAATAAATTTGAAATTTCTTAGTTAAACTTTCATGAGAAAAAAATTATGAAAAAAACTTTGTAGCTAATATTATTCTAGTTAATAATTTTGTAGTTCAAATATTATGTCAATTTTGGTTTTTTTATTGTCATACAATGACAATTATATAATATGTAATATTATTTCTAAGAATTGTATTAAACTTCATTGTTTGACATTGTTATGATATTTTTATCATATGTTTATCACCCTCAGTTTTATTAATTTTTATCCTAAGTTTTATGATGCTAGCTTGATTTATCAAATAATTTTTTTATATTAAATATATTTTAATATGTTGTATTAGTTTATATCAAATATGATATAATAGGATGATATCAAAGCCTAACGATAGAAAATGAAGTTGAAATTTTATATAAGGACATTAGAATGACACACACATAAGTATAAATAATTATAATCATGTTGTCTTTTTGGAAAAGATTAATTTTAGATGTGAAAAGAGTCTAATAATTTTTCTTTTAAAAAAAAAGAATCTTAATAGATTTAGTACATCCAAAATATTGTACTAGTGTTAGAAAAATAGAAGTAAAAAGAATGTAATATTTAACTCCTAGTTTCTTATCCTCAAGAGAAGGTATCAAATGGATAAATTGACTGAATAATTCTAGATGCTGCAACCTTCTATTTTTGTTGGAAAGACAATTTTTTTTTAAAAGATATTTTAAAAGAGATAGTTAACACAAGAAGACATTGATATTGATAGATATATGATGGACATAAGATCAAATGGGGGACCCAGACCTCCGATACCCCACTGCCGAACATCCCCAAGTAGGCGTCGAAATGGAATCGCATTTCTTTGGTTTCTCCGCCCTGGGCGGGTCGATTATTTAAACCTGCCCAGCCCAGTGTTTTTCTCCATTGCACATTCTCTCTCCTTCCCGATAACTCATTCGCTGTCTTCATCCATCTGCAGCTTTCCTCGTCGCCATCGATCATGGATGCAACAGAGGAAAAAAAGGTGCCGACTTGGGTAAAGAAGGTCGCCGGTGAGCACGGGGCGCACGCCGTCTGGTACCTCATGAACAAGCAGATCTTCTCCTCCGACGTCTGCAACCAACAGAATCGCTTCATCGTCGGCAAGCGCGTCATCTCCCAGCGTCTGTTGCCCGCCATGTCCGATGTGGACAAGCAAGCAGCCAGCTTTCTGAATCATCTCGAGGTGGGAAGGAGTCGACGTCTTCTGGATCGTCTACCTGGCGGCGAAAGGAGGCGGAGACTGGTCGTAGAAACCACGGCGGACTCAACATGATGGTGTACGGACAAAGGGGCTGGGGATGTCCTTTCTACCTCGCTAGGTGGGACGGCAGCGGCGCGGCGGTGCACAAAGGACCCAATTACAAAGCTTTCCGCCGGCACTGTTTCATGGGTTCATAAATGATGGATTTCTAAAAGATCTAAAATTATAATTCTCTTAAAATTGTCTATGTTTATTTTTTTTAATCGTATAATACATTCATATCTTATATTAAATTTAATTTCTTTATAGATCCATAAATAAATTTTAAAAATATTAATGTAAAATTAAAATGTGGGGAATAAGATTCAAATTAATCTAAATATTTAAAATGTTTTACTCTTTATTTTAGGTATTAAAATTTATGTTCGTTTTGCCTTTTTAAAAAAGCTTGTTTAAGAGAAAGCTAGTTTTAATGCAATTCTAATTTAAACGTGTATTTGCTTTTTGGCCCTTAGGAAAATATACTATTTTTTTGTATTTTGTGGAATGTTAAATGCATTACTTAAAATAAAAGAAAAAATAATTTTTTTAATGCAGAGAAATATTACAATAAAAGTCGGCCGACAGAGACGGGAAGTCGTGCATTGGAACTGCGTGGTCTGGTGTCTTATAGGCTTTTGTGGGCTTAACCTAGTCCGAGACGATGCATCAATCTAAACCGTACGAACAGTAGTTATCTATGATTAAACATGATTGGGTTTTACGACTTTGGGAACAGTGCAGGAATATTCAGAGATCAAAATATTTAGATTATATATATATATATATATATGTAATTGTAATATTGTGTTTTATTTGACGAGGAAGTGAAAAAGTTTGTTTCTTTATTTTTATCCTATTTATCTTCTATTTTAAGCTTGTATTTAAAGTTTAAAAACAAATATTTAAATAATAGTTATTGAAAATAATAATAATTAGTCTCTTTGGCCACTTCATTATTTATTATTTATGTCAGGAGATAAGAGTGAAAAGAAACGATTGAAAATGGTACGATAAAGAGACTTCAGTGAGAAAACAGAAATAGAAAATTGAGAAATAAATCGATAAAGCTTCCGTTAACAAGGAAGAAGTAGTCGTTTTCCTTTATTTTATTTTATTTAAATTTTCAAAATAATTTTTTAAATACTTAGTTATTGAAAATAATAACAATTAAACTCTTCGACCATTTTAATAGTGGGGTTATGAGATAAGAGGGGAAGGGAAGGCTTGGAGATGGAACGATAAAACTAGAGAGAGAAAAAAAAGAAGAAAGGAAGACATAATGGGATAAAGCTACAGCTAACAAAGTAGTTATTTTTCATTATTTTGTTTGTAATGTTCTACTGTGAGTCGTGAGTCAACTCACCCGATCAACTGTGAACTAAATATCCAAAACAATCCAGTTGGGCAACCGTCCACAACGTTGGGTAGGTACTATAGTAATATATTATTACTTATTTGACTAAAAGAGGACGTTAATAAGAATATTCATTAAATATTAATTTTTAAATAAAAGTATCAATGAATATTTAAAAAAAATTAAAATATATTACTTTCTCTTTAAGTAACTGTATTTATTAAAAAAGTTTTAAGCTATTGTCGGTATAAAATATGTTATACCGTTTCAATGAATGTGCCTTTCTCCTAATTAATTTAAAGATTAAATTTAAATAAATTTTTAGTCAATTTTTATTTTTTCTTAATTTTTTTAATTAAAATATCTATAAATTTGATTAATTATGAATATCAAACTATATAATAATAGAATATAATATAATATAATATAATTCCCGAGGACATAACTTTTGGATGTAATATGAATAGTTACGTAAATATATTTTTTAATCTTATTTTATTTTTAATGTTCTCCTGTGAGTTATGCGACTCTTCGATCATAGGTGAAATAAATATCCGAAAAAAACACAGCTGCGGAGTATCCGCCAAGTCGGCGTGAGGAGCATGGACACTGAGTCATCACAAAAAAATAAAAATAAAAATAAAAATAAAAAATAATAGGGAATTGTACTTGGGAATGTAACCAGTACGATAGTGAAAGAGAAAGGGAGTCGCCTTTCCCTTGGTCACTCCGCCGTGGGCTGCCGCCCTGGTCTAGTCGGTTTATTTAAACCTCCCCAGCCCTGGTAATTTCTCCATTGCAATTTCTCTCTATTTCCAGACAACTCATTGTTTTACCCCTCGTTGCACTTCATCATCCTTCGCGTTTCCTCGTGGCCGTCGATCATGGATGCGAGAGAGGAACCAAAGGTGCCGGCTTGGGTAAAAAGAGTAGCTGGCGAGCACGGGGCGCACGCCGTCTGGTTCCTCATGAACAAGCAGATCTTCTCCTCCGACGCCTGCAACCAACAGAATCGCTTCCTCATCGGCAAGCGCGTCATCACCCAGCGTCTATTGCCCGCCATGTCGGATGCGGAGAAGCAAGAAACCAGCTTTCTGAACCATCCCGAGGTGAGGAGGAGGCCACGTCTTCTGGATCGTCTACCCGGCGGGCAGAGGAGGCAGAGACTGGTCGGAAGAAACCACGGCGGACTCAACGTGATGGTGTTCGGACAAAGGGGCTGGGGTTGTCCTCTCTTACTCGCGAGGTGGGACGGCAGTGGTGCGGCGGTGATCAAAGGACTGAATTATAGAGCTTTACGTGAGCACTGTTTCATGGAGACCGGGGACGAAGTAGAGATTTGGGCTTTTCGAGACGAGAACGAAAAGCTCTGTTTTGTATTTGGGAACATGACAGTGTCGAGGTTTATCTCTCTGTAGACAAGGAGGTTGAGCAGAGAATTTCTGTTCTATTTGCTTAGTTCTATTAGTTCTGTTAATTTTGTTCTGTTAAAAATAGCAAAACGCTATTGTTAGTATTGTTATGTATTAAAATTCCTCCTTTTAGCAGAAACTAGAATTTTTCTTAACTTCATAATAACTTAGATAATCTTAAACATTTTTATTTTATCTTTATTTAATTTATTATTATTAATTTTCCATATTAAATAATATATTATTAATTTCCTCATAAAAACATAAAATATATTTATAAAATATGTAAAGACATAATTATCTTCAATTTATTTACTAAATTTTATTGGATAGGAATTGAATTATTGCTTCTATTATTTACAATAAAATAGATAAATAAAGATAAAACAAATAAAAATATGATAAAAATAATTTTAATAACAAACAAATATGTGTAAAAATACAAAATTATATAAATTAATTTGAAGTTTATGGGTTAATTTCCTAGGAAAAATTTTTCAAAGAATTTGAAAAATTAGTTTGTTCTACCATCACTTAGAGACAAGATGAGGAAGGAATAAATAGTTTTGGAATAAGGAGATATGTCGATTGTAAGCTATAAGAAGAGGTTTTCCTTTGTGATCTCTTATGCTTGTCATGCAGTAATTTCAAAGGATCAATAACATTTTGTGTTCATCATGGATTTAAGAAATTTACTAAGGTATTTCGATTCCATATAAGATGACCATGTTTGGTGAATTTATAGTGCATGTTAGGCCAATAGAAAGAATTGGAAACGTTTGAATCTAAAAAAAATATGACAATGGTGAAAAAGAAAGAAACAATGGAGCATACAAAATGTTCTAAATCTTTTAAAAATATTTTCCAAAATATTAAAAGAGAAAGATGGTTTTAGTAAGGGTAGCAAAAGTCAATAAGACTTTGGTGCCAATAGCAATAAGATGGATAGTGTAGAGGTTTATCTCTCCATAGACGAGGAAGCAGAGGAGAGTATTTTTGGTTTTAAAGATGATAGGGTTTTAGAACTTTGTGGTGTTTATTCTATTTAATTTGTTCTATTAGTTATGTAAATATATTCTATTAAAAATAGCAATACATTATCATTCTTATTATTATGTCATTAAATTCTTCTAATAAAAATAAATTAATATCTTTCTCTTCTAAATCCTCTCTAATTTATTTATTTTTTGTTATGTGATAATTTTCTTTATTTAATTTATAGTCATTTATTTTCTTAAATTATTCATTATATTTAATTTCTTTTCATAAATACATAAATGATGGATTTTTAAAAGATATAAAGCCACAACCCTCTTAAATTTCTCTTTGTTTATTTTTTAATTAAATAATATATTCACATCTTATATTAAATTTAAATTTTTTATAGATACATAAATAAATATTAAATGAAAATTATATCGATACAAAATTTAAGTACACAAATTTTAAGATTATTCAAGTTTGCTTAAACTTCATTTTTTTTGTTTGTTGGTGAATTTAAGTTATATTATTATTTTTTTTATTTTTTAATTATTATCATTTATTTTCTCTTGAATTTTGAATTTTTAAAATTGAAAATAAAATATATCTTAAGATATGTAATCAAATACGATTGATAGGGTAACTATCTTTAGAGAAAATAGAGGGGATGTTGTGAGAGCATATCTGTAGTTTTATTTCTTTAACATTTTGTTTTAAATTTGGAAACTACAAAAATCTAAATTTTAAAATCTCAAAAAAAAATTGTATGATTTTTTATTATACAATAAAATAGGTCATATAATAAGCATATTTATACAAGTTTTTAGGCCCTTTGTTTCAGTGGATCAATAAAAATTTTAAAAATTTGGAAGTTTTTATTTGACCAGTTATTTGAAAAGTTAAAAACTATTCCTTACCACTAGATTGGGTAATTGTCTATTACTTGCAATATTATAAATTTCTATAAAAGGGTTGAATGGAAACATTGATTCATTTCTTTAAATTTTGTTTCATTAGTGAAATCTAACAAAGGGAAAGTATTTCTTCAACCCTAAACTTGAGCACTTTGTGTAATTGGGTGTTTCAATAAGACTAGGGATCAAAGTTCTTGGAGTTTATATGGGAATGATTTTGTTGTAATTTTTGAATCTAGGCTAAGTGTACCAATGATAATCGGTATCATAACCCCATTCATTAAAATAACCAAAGAAATCAATGAACTCAGAGAAAGGATTTCATGGGTGGAAGCTCTTCTTGGCACTACACCTAATGGGGAAGGTACATGTGCATTTTGGAGTGGCTTACAAACTTAGAGTTGATTGTTGAAAGTCTTAACGAACCCTTATTAAGGATTTTAAGAGTATTCATCATGTGCATGATGAACTACATTGTGAGTTACGTGTGATACATAAGGAAATTCAAAGTATAAATGTTTAATAAAGGAATATACGTTTAATAGGGATTTCTAAACAAAAGTACTTCAATGAAACTATGAATGCCAAAGAGTTGGAGAACTTTTTGTGGAACATGTTGTACTACTTCACTATTGCTCATGTGTTGGATGTGACAATGGTATCTATTTTCATCATGTATCTCATGAGAGATGTGAAATTATGGTAGAGCATGTGGAGCATCAATGATGCAAATATTGGAAGGTAGACAATTTATACATTGGAAAAGCTTAAAGGAGAAATGAAGGATCAATTTGTCCCTTATAATGCTTCTTGGGTGGCTTGAGAAGCTGATGCATAGTGGAGCTATGTGAGAATATGCCTTGGAATTCAATTTCCTAAAGTTTGATATCCAAAATATATCCAAGAAAGGTAACTTTTTTAACTTCTTTTTTGGACTTTAACCTTGAGTGCAATTAGAATTTTACTAGCAAAATGTGAAATCCTTGTTGTTGATGCTTTTATGGACATTAAATTTTCAAAGCTTTGGATGCCATTTTCAAAATCTTAACAGAAAGGCCAAGAATAAAAATTTGGAATGAAAGTGAGAAATGGTAGGGGTGAGAAGAATGATTAAAGGAAAGCAAAAGCATGACTCATCTTCCTTCCATGGTATGCAAGGTTGTTTCTTATGAAATAAACCTCACTGCATTAAAGATTTCTCTAAGCATAAGAAGCTAATGCCCTCATGGTTGAGAAAATGAGTGAGTAATTTGATAAAGAAATTATTACAGTTGCCAATCCTTTGCAATTACTCAATCATTTAGTAACTGATTCAACAAAAATGCTAAACACAATAATTAATGATGCAACTACTGCACATTCTTTGTTGACACCTAACTTGGTGAAGATGAATGACAAATAAATTATGGCAATGGTAGAGATGGGTGCTACACACATTCATCGTTATAAATCTTTTTAAAAAATTTGGTTACAAGTGAACAAGTGCCCTAGTTTTTTGAAAACAATGAATATAAATGCTCAAGTTATTGTTGGAATGGCTTATGGAGTAGCATTAACTTTGAGAAGTTGGATGAGAAAAGCTAATTTGATGGTCATTACTTTGGCTGATTTTAATTTAATCATTACAATAAACTTTCATAGAAAGTTAAAAACAACTTTAATGCCTCACCATGATAAGATTATGGTGATGCAAGGGGCAACTCCTTACTTTATTCCTTACTATCATCTGTATAAGAAGATAGCTAAAAGAAGAGCAAAAGAGAATATATTTTAATAATGTAACCAAAAAAGGGATTGAAAATGTGTGAGAATACCTTTCATGCTACATTGATTGAGGTCAAGAAAGATGAGGTCAATGAGGTACCTGATGTAGTTATAGGACTTCTTAAGGAATTTACATATGTCATGCTTTCTGTGTTGCCTAAAAAGGATTATTAGATTTGGTAGAATAGACAAATTAAGACCCAAATATATTGGACCTTTTTAGAAATTGAAAGGAGTGGGATCTATTTTCTAATAGGTAGTAGTGTCTTCTTAAATGTTGGATAAACATAATCTTTTCCATGTATCTTTATTAAGAAGATATGTACTTGATTTCTCATATCATTCATTATGATCTAAAAGAAATTGAGATTAAACCTAAAATATTTTATCAAAAACAACCTTTAAGACTAAACCTAACATATTTTATGATAGGTAGGTTGTGACATATCCCAGGCATAAATGGAAATATTTAGGATTTATAATAGAAACAAGGTGGAATTGGAATGAAATAAGTAAAATAAATTTCTTGAAACTTTACTTTTATTATATATATATATATATATATATAATAAGCCATAAGGTATATGTTTGGATCTCATATATATATAGTGATCATAAGTATAAATTTGAGAATTCTACCATTTTATATGAATGATAACATGAAAAAAAAATTCAAATATAGAAATTATTAATATTGAATTCATATGATAATAATTAAAAGGGAATTAGACTCTGTAAACATAAAAAATATTGGGAACTAAGAATAAAAAAAATGAATGATTATGATTTTTATTTTATTTGTTTTTGTGTATATAGATTAATATATTGGTTCATTCTTAAATTTCTAGCCATGATTTTATAGTGTTATTTCATCATAAGATTATTAAATAAATTTTACATGTTATATTTTTTATATAATATTACCTTTTTTGGTTTATTTATTGAACTCTTTTGTGTTGTACTACTATTTACATCATAGATAATACATCTATTGTATTAATAAATAAGGATTTTATTATTATAAATGAGCATGCTAATTATTAGTTGACATAATTTGTAGTGTTTGTTTATAAAAGATTTTTTGATTTTTTGTAAATACTAATATTATATATAGTTGATCAACAATTAGTATCATTATTTTTTTTTATCAATATTTAAGATCATTTGATTATGTTTTTATATTTTAGTTTTTTATTTTACAACATTTGTATGATGAATATTTCATTATTGGTTGGATTAAGGATTTTGTTTCATCACAAGTATTTACTTAAGATATTAATGTCCTTACATATTTAACTAATAATGTTTAATCTCTTATTTATGTTTCATTGAGGATTGGTTAGGTGTTATCTTAACAAATAGAGTTTTAAAATTTCTACAAAAAATAAGTTTATGACTTTAAATTTCACTTAATATCTCATTCTTGAAAAGGTTGTTAATTTGAAGTAGTAAATAAAAACTCATTAAAGATTTTAAGGCCCCAACTCATGAAAAAAGATTACTTGGACTAAATCGTACAAGTTCGATTATATGTTGGGCCAAGTTAGTAAGTTGGAAGAAAGGTTGTGATCATGTAATATAAAGTGGGTTATCATACTATATAATCCATGAAGAGAAAAAGAATCATAAGCTAAATTGTGTAAGTTTTTTAGACGATACTTATTATCATACTGGATAATCCAGATGATCATATTATATGATCAATTGCAGGATAGTAAAGATGTTGGGAAGCAAGGTATACCATATTATATGTTTAGAAAATTGTATAAGTACTATTTATATTAGTGACTTAAAGAATAAAAAATTCTTAAAATTTAAATTAACTTGAGGATAATGAGTTATTATATTATATATGAGATTATATAATAATTATTATGCATATATAACAATTTAGTAAATCTTAAAGAGGAAGAATTCCATCAAGATATCTCTGTCTTAGATTCAGATATGTAAACTTGGTAGTATGATGTAAAAAATTATTAAATTAATTTTTTAACTTATTTAAAAATGAGAATATTTTTTATGTTACTTTTTATTATATATTATGGACATTAGTTATGAAAAATTAACTTAGGAATTTTTTCTATCACATTCTATTCATGAATCATATATCACAAATGTTATTATCTCGATGAAATGAAATAATGAAATGGATTCCTTAAGACTTTAGTCTCACATGTATGTGTGACACTAAACCCAATGATGAATCATGTGATATATGTCTAGAGTCACATCTGTTTAGTGATCATAAATATAAGCTTAGTGGTTGTATCATTTTATATGATTGTTCACAAGTCATGCATATATAGAAACTATTAATGTTGAATACACAGGATAATGGTCAAAAGAGAATTAAATAATAAATATAAAAATGTTGAAAACTATGAAATAAAAAAATGAATAACCATGGTCTATATTTTATTTTTTTATGTATATTCATTGGTTTATTGATTTATTATTAAGTTATTCTTTTTACCCATGATTTTGTGGTGTTATTTCATCATAAGTTTATTATATTAGAATTATATTCATTTTATATATTATATTTTTTGTTTGATGTTACCATATTTAATTTATTTACTGAGTTATTTAAAATCTCACAACTAGTAATATCATAAGAAATATATCTATTGTATTAAGAGATAGGAATTATGATAACCTAGATGGGCATGCTACTTATTGTTAGCATAATTGGTAGTGTTCGATGTAAAAGTTTTTTATGATGTTTTGTGGATGGTAATATTATATGTACATGACTAGTAGTTAGTACTATTATTGTTTTTTTTATCAATACTCGAGATCATTTGTTTGTATTTTTATATGTCAGTTATTTATTTTATGGTCTTTGTTTGAGTAACATTTGGTAATTAGATGGATTAAGGTATTTGTCTCATGATTAAGTCCCTTTCTAAGATATGAGTATCTTCATATATCTAATTAATAATGTTTAATATTTTATTTATGTTTGTCAATAAAGATTGGTCTGGTGTGGGCCTAACATAAGGAGTTTCAAAGCTTTTACGAAAAAGAAGATTGTCATTTGAAATGTATCTCAATAGCCTATGCTTGAAAAAGTAATCAAGTTGAAGTAGCAAACAAAAGTTCATTAAAGATTTTAAAGTCTTAACTCAATAAAATGTCACTTGGCCATCTTATGCTTGACTTCCTTAAACATTGTAGTAAAGTCGAAAGGCCTTGAGAGGAATGGTTTGATCCGCTTTTATTCACCTTCATCATTACTCTCTTATATGAAAGTTATAAGAAACAAGGTCTTATTTTTTTTTTCTCTCATTTCATTGTTATTCTATCACATGAAGGCTTCAAAAAGAATGTTGTTATCATTCTCTCTTTTCTCATGTTATTGTTACATTATATTAATGTTTCAAAAAGCATGTTCTGACATTCCTCTCCCCTTTTTTTTGAAGATTTTTAGTTACATGAAATCCTCAAAAGGAATTGATCTTGAGTCTCACTCTTCCCTCTTTTATCATAATCTTATTGCTTTAAGATCATGTCAAGCTAGATGTTTTCCCTTCAATCGATATTACATGAATGTCTTTAAAGAGTATTATCTCATTGCATGAACTTGACATCTACCTTCTCTCTCTCCTTCACCACATAAATATCTTTAAAAGCATTCTTTACTATGGTCTACTATTATTGCATCAAGGTCTCAAAGAGCAATGTTTCTATCTCTTTTTTACTATCCTCAACTATATTGTCTATAGTGGGGGACTAAGGAATTATCGATTTTGTTTTGATCATTAACTTAACACATATTCCTCCCCTCATTACTCCAACTTAAATTTTTTTCCCTAAAAACTTGAGCAACTTTCTTAATCAAACCATCTATGAAAAACTATTGAGGGTAAGGGCAAATTTTTAATTGCAAGATGTAATACAAACTTTTTAACGATTTCTAGTAGAAAACATTTTTGCACACCTACTAATGGTTGCTACCTCTAAGTAAAGTTTTTGATATCATTCATCTTTTATTTGAAAGACTCGTCTTCGTCTAAGAATATCATATATCTAGAAGACAATCACGTTAATAATTTGGAAAGGAGATTAGATAATTGATCATAAATAATTAAAAAGTAAAAATTGATTATTGTCATTTTCTATTAATTTTCTAGTAAGAATTTATAAATAACTCTTCATTACAATATAAATATTGGTACACAAAATTCTTGAACTAAATCTAAAGATAAAAAAAATGTCACAATACCTATTTTCATGCACAATATATCATTGAAGTGCACTACGCATCATCTACATCTTGTCATCATGGCCTTGTTAGAATAAAGAGAAGAAGAATGCTTTTGTGCATACCTAAGAACCTTAATAATATGGGAATAAATTGTCAAATTATTGTAAATTACCAAATACATTATAAGCTCAAAAGTTTTGTAAGCAACACAAAAGTCTCTTATTTGCCTGAGTTTCAATAATGTCAAAGCTTTTACAAATTGCTAAATTGTCCTCCCTTATCATATCAACTTCTTTATTTTGCATTCTAACTTTTTTTACATTTCTAATAAATAAAAAAAATTATTCTTTTAAATCTCTTTTTTACCACAACTTAGATTAAAAGTGACAAAAAAAATCCACATAATTTTTAAAAATAATTTTAGAACTGTTAATACTATTTTATAAAAGTATTGTCTTTAAAAACATTTCTAATAATAATAATTTTCTTTGTTTATTTATTTTCTTGAATAAAAATTACCATCAAGCGTATGCGGATGTCACACGCGGCAAATTACAGAATCCTCCCGCCATTATAGTCAAAGTAGATGTGGGGTCCAGATAATTATCTCCCAGTCAACGCGTACGCGATCCAATTCAGCTTTTCCGTAGAAAGACGTTTCGTCTCTTCATTAATTGACGCATCGGCCACCCGACCTGCCCGCCTTCTTATCTACTTCTGTTGGGGCAATCGAGGAAGAAATCTTTGCTTCATTCGGGCATTTCGTCGATCATCGAGCGGAAAGTTTAGGAGAGCAGAAAGAAGAAGGATGTCGTCCTCGGCGAATTCACACGACGTCTTCATCGGCTCCCTGGATCAGGGGACGACGAGCACGCGTTTCATCATCTACGACAGAGACGGCAAGGCGATCGCTGCCCATCATGTGGAGTTCACTCAGTTTTATCCTGAAGCAGGGTACAGATCTTAGCTTGTTTTACTGTTTTCGGCTGTTCCTTCATCGGCGTTCATTTAATTTTCTTTGGGGATTTGGACTTAGATGGGTGGAGCACGATCCGTTGGAGATACTGGAGAGTGTGAAGGTTTGCACGGCGAAGGCGCTCGACAAGGCCACCGCCAACTGTTATAACGTCGATCGAGGGCTCAAGGCGATTGGGATCACGAACCAGAGGGAGACCACCGTGATCTGGAGCAAGTCTACAGGGCTACCATTCTACAACGCCATCGTCTGGATGGATGTCCGCACCAGCCATATCTGCAGGTTGTTTTTTTTTTCTTTTGCTCCTTATGTGTCTATCTTTTCACATGTGAAAAATGTAGTTTCAATGTCTTTGATATGTATTTTTATGCTGGGAAATTGAGTTAACTGTATGGATTAAAAAGAGATAAACGATAGCTGTGACCAACAAAAGATTCATTTGATTTCTTTAAATGGAAGTATAATGAGATCATTTCATCTCATTATTTCTACCTGCAGAGAATTGCCTAGAAAGCTTAGATCGAAGAATGATGATTGAAACATAGACAATTAAGCTTCAAGTCCTTATTGCTTGTAATATTAGAAGAAATTAGTGAAAAGTGCACTTGTTTCCTGGCTTTGTTGACGTCAGAAAACGTGGAATCCTTGTAGCTAAAAGGAAAATTAACAGAAAATTTGCCTTGAACTCATGCAGGAGATTGGAGAACGATTTTCCTGGTGGGAAAACCCATTTCGTGGAGACTTGTGGCTTGCCCATCAGCACCTACTTCAGTGCTACAAAGATCCTCTGGTTGATTGAAAATGTGGATGGCATCAAGGAAGCTATTCAAGCTGGGGACGCGTTGTTTGGTACTATAGACTCCTGGGTGATCTGGAATCTCACAGGTGGTACGGGTAGTGCTAACCGTGAGGAGAAACCAGTGCAAGGAATTCATGTCACTGATTGCTCAAATGCAGCTAGGACAATGCTCATGAACCTTATGACCTTGGATTGGGATCAACCCACATTGGAGGCCTTGGGGATTCCCTCAAAAATCCTGCCAAAAATTGTTAGCAACTCAGAAACCATAGGAGTAATTGCCAATGGGTGGCCCCTCTCTGGAGTTCCCATTGCAGGGTGCCTTGGAGATCAGCATTCTGCAATGCTAGGACAGCTTTGCAGAAAGGGGCAAGCAAAGAGCACCTATGGTACAGGGGCATTTATTCTCCTCAACACTGGGGAAGACGTAATTCAGTCATCACATGGGCTACTTTCAACACTTGCCTTCAAGCTTGGCCCCAACGCACCAACAAATTATGCATTAGAAGGTTCCATTGCAATAGCAGGGGCAGCAGTTCAGTGGCTGAGGGATGGGCTTGGCATCATACAAACTGCATCAGAGATTGAGGAGTTGGCTGAAATGGTGGAAAGTACTGGGGGTTTGTATTTTGTGCCGGCATTCAATGGACTGTTTGCACCGTGGTGGAGAGATGATGCAAGAGGTGTTTGTGTTGGTATTACAAGGTTCACAAATAAGGCACACCTTGCAAGGGCAGTGCTGGAGAGCATGTGCTTTCAGGTGAATGATGTGCTTGATTCGATGCACAAGGATTTTGGCAAGGGAAGTGAATCAAAAGATAACAGTGAGTTCTTGCTTCGGGTTGATGGAGGTGCAACAGTGAATAATCTTCTACTGCAGATCCAGGTATGTTTATACCATCCCCTTTGGCATCTTTTTGACTGCGATTTCGAACTCCATAATTTCTCTTTACATTAGTTTTTTACTTAACTGTTGTCCATTTTGCCAGTTTGATGGCTCTGTTGTTATATTTAGTGCAAAGTTATTTCTATTTGTTCATTAATAATATGTTTCTCACAATCAGTATGGCATCTTGAGAGCATGTTATATTTACCTTGCTTTTGTTATTCTTATTTCCTTTACCAGTTGACAAAATATTTTCAATGATATGAAAATCCTTTCCTACCTCTTGGGGTTCTTTTCTTTTCTTTTTTCCTTTTTTTACTGTAATTTTCTTTGTGATTTCTGCTAACCATTCTTGTGGTTTCTTCCTTCAACTCACTAAAATTATTGCAAGATACACATTTGGCAATTTTGCTTTCTTTGTAAGATGTGATTCCTCATGTGAGTCTTGCAATTAAAAAATTCCCTATTAGTATTATTCTCCTTGTTTGATATAGTTGATGGTTGTTGAATTGAATAGTTCTTTTCTTTTTTCTACCTGCCTTGTTTTCTCCAAACTCCCAGGAACCTTTTCTGTTTTTGGTTTTCAACTCCGAAGAACCATTTTATTTGTTTAAAATGTATGAGGATTTTTTAGCTTATTGGAGAAAATTATAATTCAGATTTCATCATGAATCCCTTGCTTTCTTCTTTTTGTGGTGCTGCTACTTCTACACTTGTCCCTCAAATTCTCTGCACATACCTGAACATTCCTTGTGCTTTGAACTCATTGAACCTCTCACTAATTTATGCGCCAATTGCAGCAACAAGCACCCATAGTTAATTGTGGCTGCCTAACTCACATTACAAGGGCTGGGTGGCTTCCTAGCTTGTTCAGTAGCTAAAGTAAACTCTGTCCTAACATTCAATGTTTCAACAGTCGGCTTTTGGAATTATTCATAACTGGATAGAATCGTCCTAAGCAGAAACACAAAAGGGAATATGCATGAGTCTCGTAGAGGTCAAGCAACCTAAGGGCCCTTTGGGTTTAATTGGGAATTATATTTTGATAGTGTATAAGTATAAAATATATAGAACTTGTAAGTTGGCAGGACAGAAAATGATTTGTAAACTTAACGAAAACTTATCCTTAAAAACAATTAGAATTGGCAATGTTAATCCCTGTCCAATTATAAAACAAAACTTTGATGTTATTTAACTATTGTAAACTAATTTTACCACTTTCTCTACTTTGGATTGATCTTTCCCATCTATCATTTGCTCTAGCTACTGCTCTCCAACCCTGTTGGAAACTTTTGCACAAATGATGATAGATAACTGTCTAAATTTGTTGTAAATTCATTAAAGTCCTGAAAGCAAATAAGATAAAAATTTGTTGATTTATAGATCTCAAAGGCAAACCGCTAGTACTCAAGGAAACTTCACAATATAAAACACAGGTTACCAAGTTTCTGTCACATTTTTGTGAAACCTCCTTTTGTAAAATTTATTTACTCTATTATGGGTTGGCATCGTATGTTGGATTGTTAGCATCATACAACCTTGTAATCATTTTGTTGAGCAGGTAGATGATGCAACTAAAACCATTCGCCTACCTGAATGTGTAAGGTGTTGTTTGAGACTGTTAGACATCATTTTTCCTGCATTTTGTGACTTAGAACATACCAAGCAGATTTCACATCATGCCCCAAAGACAATAACTACCTCTACATGATCGCATTATGACAGTGTCTACTGAAAGAATGGAATATTATAGCTTTTGTCTGCCACTGACTTCTCTAGTTTATTCATTTTGTTTCTCTTCCAAAGGAGAGAAGCTTTTTATTTAATAACAAGACTGGTGACATGCACTTCTTGTATACAAAAATGGATCCAGAAAAAGAGATGAACACAAGGATAACAACATTTAAGCTCAACCAACACCATGACAATCCGAGGTAACCTATCAAGGAAAAGAGTGAAGTTCTTACCCTAGCAACAATGAGAAATTAGCCCTAAGTGATAGTGCTCAGGACGAATCCAGGAATGGGATGAAAAAGGAAAGGAAGGTAATGCAGGAGGCAACATGAAGGTGTAACAACTCCAAATAGTTGAATTTTATGTATTGATGTGGGACGGGCATAATGAAACTTAAACAAATTGAAGTACATAAGTGTGACCTCTTTTGGTGACAACTACAATGATGCAAACAAAACGTGTTATCAAATTAACAGTCATGATAAACTATTAGAAACCATAAGAAAAATGAATCGTAGAAGTTCTCCCAGATTTTAGTTCAGTTTTGACATATTAAATTTCTGATTTTTCTTCTATTAACCAGAAAAAAGGTGATACGAGCATGATTCAACATCAAATGATAAATGAGCCTAATCGAATTGATGTTAAATTCATTGTCATCTTTTAGAACTGTTTATTTTCCATGAATTTTTTCGTTTTTTGTTAGATTGAAAGAGATTATGCATAAACATGATTTGTTTAATCACAAATTACGTTAATTCATCAAAAAATGACAGCCCAAAAATCAGTCGTGGATGGGAAAAGAATATTTGATGTTGCCTAAATGATATTTTTAGCCTCGTTTAGCTTTGACGGATATCCAACATGCACTAAATTGAACATATGTGCTACATTGATCCAAAAGCAACACTGGACTGGCTCAACTGAATCATTTTGTTTACTTGGATTATAACAGTTTGACCAATAGAATATACATGTAGGACTGCTAGATAGAGGTATTGAGAAGCTTCTAGGATGCTTTTCAGTAGCTGGAAAAGCTATTGTGAGGGCTTCTTAGGAGGAGGTGAAATGCCAGCAACTTAATGGAGCTTGGTGAGAACTGAGAGAGGCGAGGATGAGAGTAGGCAATATGCTCTTCAGAACTGAAATAAAAAGCCAACGTCTCTCTTTTCCTCTCCACAAGCTAAAATAACTCTGTTTTTAATGCAAATCAAGCCTTTTAATGTGCTCTAAAGCAGATTCCAAATAAACCGATCCAGATGGAAATAATCTAAAAAACGTAGAGGCTGGACCAAACTTCTTGCAAGCCTTGGACCTTTTGATCTCAACCCAATGCTATCGCCCTTAATGCCATGATCTTTTCCTTTTGGATGTCAATCTTCTATCTAGTCATACCTATGTGATAATTTGGAATTGATTCATTTCTTGGTGCTCTAATCACTAAATCAAATTCATGTTCTATTCAATTTGGTAGATTAACATCAAAGATTGATGCTTTCAATCTTTAGAGTCATACATAGATAAAATAATATTGACCTAATCATGTATATATAGTACTTGAAAGGTTACTTTTGTATTTTAGTTTAGTAATATGCATTTAGTACATTTTTTAGCAATCATTGACAACACACGTAATTAGAAAAGTATGTGAACTTTTTTAAGAAGTTCAATTAAATTGGGCTAAGAGATCATATTCTTAGTGGCCAGATCACAAAATCATATTCTTATTCTATTCAGATTGGGAGATTAACATCTTAGATTGATCCACTCAATCTCTAGGGTTTGATAAATCACTGTAACATAATCATGCATATAAATTATTATTTTATTTTAGTTTGTACTGAATGTACTTTTCAAATCATAGAGATGATTCATAAATTAAAATTGCTTTCTTTTCAAATCAAGCAGGTAGATTGGAATTATTCTATATCCCTTCAAATACCCAAGAAACTTAAAACCCATCTTTTGTAGCCATAGTATCTTACAATTTTCAGTCAAATCACATGATGGTTTTCTTTTTTTTTTTTAATGCCATTTTCTATTTCCAATTTCCTTTGGATTGGCTTCAAATAACACTAGAAACCACGTCATGTCTTTCAACCTTTATCTTAATCATCAAAATATTGAATTCATATTCTCCCAATTGAAAATACCAAAATTTCTTACTTCCTTTTTGGTCATGACATGCATCAGGCCGATCTCATGGGAAGCTCGGTGGTAAGGCCTGCAGATATAGAAACAACTGCTCTTGGTGCGGCTTATGCAGCTGGGTTGGCCATTGGCATCTGGACTGAAGAACAAATCTTCTCAGGCATGCACGCAGAGAATGCCACAACTTTTAGTCCAAAGTTGGGAGAAGAGCAGCGCAGAAAGCGATGTGATGCTTGGCACAAGGCATTAAACAGGACTTTTGATCTTGCTGATCTTTCCATTTAGGCCTCTCTCCTTTCTTTTATTCTGTTCTTAATAAAAGGGTTTCTTTAGAATTTCTTTCTATAGTTTAGAGACTTATGCCATACAGTGTCTGAAATGTTACCATGGATTGGTTTTGCAGCGTGCTCAATCAAGGGTTCAAATTGAAACATGCCCTTTAGTTTAACTGGATTATTATCTCATGTTATATAATTTGATTAAATTTAAATACTAACATTAAAAAGTTATTATTGTATCAGTCAATAATAATAGAATCCTATCAAAGATGTCATCCAAATTTTTAATAATTTGATATTACAAACCAAAGAATATAAGAATATTCGTAACCTTTATCCAAATAATAATATTCAATCAAACAATCTTTAAAATAAAGCTTCATCTTCACTCACTATAATATTCTTTGTAACTTAAAACTTTATAACTTTGATTTTTTTTTAATAGTAAGTGAAAGAAACTTCTAAACCATACATAAAAAAAAAAAATTCAGCTTTGCAATTAAAAACTCTCTTCCTGAAAATAAAAGTCAAATTTATTGAACATCGTTAGCTTCCAAGCTTTGTACTGTTTAAGACAGCTGTATTTGTTTCCTTAAAAGCTCAAAAGTTAACATGAATGCATGTAAAATCTGGTGATGGTTAACAGCAAATGAAGATGAACAGAACTAACCCACTCAATCGTTTTTCATTAAGTGGAATAAAAAATCAGATAAACTGGAGCCTCGGTGAATCCGAAAGAGGAAATTTACTTGCGAACAATACAGTTGTCAATTGCAAACCACGGGAGTAAACCCACTTATCCACACAAGAGGCGGAAGCTTGTGTTTCTTTTAAATTAATCCATCAGAATTAAGTAACATGTATAGATGGAATTCTAACTCAAGCTTGAGCATCAATGCTAGGCACTTAAAGATTGACATAAATAATGAAAGCAAGCCACATGCACCCCTTACCCAACCAAAAGTCACAAGATCATCAAAAGGTAAGACTTTGAACATAACCTACAAAGAAGATAGCAAAAGGTAACTTCCATTTGAAGTCATAAGATTCCCTAATGTAAGGCAAACCAAAACCATCATCAACCAACCACAACCACAATGACAATCCTTATACACGAAGGAAAAGCCAAAAGTGAATCCATCCACCTTAACTGAGTTAGATGGCTCACTTCCTCTTCTTCGTAGGGGGTTGATCCTCATCCTCATCTTCATCCCCTTCATCTTCCTCGTCATCACCATCCTCATCATCATCGTCATCCTCATCCTCATCCTCGTCATCCTCCTCTTCGCTTCCTCCACCACCTCCATTTGCCTCAATCTCATCCTCATCCTCGTCCTCTTCATTTCCTTCGTCTCCCGAGTAATCTTCTTCACCTCCATCATCATCCTGGTCACCACCCTCATCATCCTCGTCCTCATCATCTTCATCATCAGATTCACCATCATCCTTGTTCTCCGGCATGGGTTCATTTTTGCTTCTCATGAGAGAAGAAAGGGGGAATCTGTATAACATCAAAAAAGCCAGATTTGGTTATGACCCATGGATTTTTTTACCTCAATATCATAATTAAAAACAAAATGAGACACACCCTTTAATTATCTCACATCCTTCATCAAATAGATCACCACCATTTGAAGAAAATCCCAACTGCGTTAAGAAATATTTGTCACCAACAAAACAAAATAAAGCTATTCAACAAAAATACAAATCCGAGAAAAGATAAACACAACTTCTGCAGATGAAATTATGACTCCTAACAATTGGAATTAAAACGCATGCTGAACATTAGGTAACATTAAGGGCATGTCGGATCATATTCTGAGACAACTCCGGAGGATATTATTTCACAAATAACCTTCACAAACAAAAACCCTTACAGAAGTAACTATCATAGGCTACAGCTGCGATAGAAAAATCAACAATAACAACCGACTTTCCAGAAAATTTAACTCTCGCACGAATGCTTGTCCATACCCATAACAAATGCCTATCCTCCAAATACCATACTTCCCCAATACAACATCAGCTAAGTCATTTAATTCTGACAAACTAAATTAATTCTTGATGTTGAAGATTTACATAGTTAATCCATAATTCATCTACTGAGCTTGATGTGGAAGAGTCTCTATATTTTAGATGGGATTTATGTAGTTAACCCACAACTCACATAATAAGCTTTATTCAGTGTACCCCACATTTCCGGCTTCTATATTTCACCTGATAAGCTTTTGGCGTTTGTCATTTCATCTCTCCATGAGTCACTTCCCCGTTTCAACCACATTTCCCTGCTATCAACGCTGGTTACCAGTAAGCCAAAGCTTGAGGTGAAAACTCTCTCCCTAGTGTTTCCAAGGTGATTCATCTTTGGGTTTAATACAACTATTCATATGGCATTCCCACTCTTCTCTGTTTATTAAAAACGACTTACACCCTTAATTTTCTTCCCATTCCCCATGCATTCTATCTACTCTGCATTTCACTTAATATCATGGCTCAATCTGCAGGACACCATTGCGGTCATTCACCAACAATTTTAATTTTCTACTTCTAAAACAAAAATACTATTAAGGATAAACTTTTGATATGAAAATTTATCTATCTTGGCTCATTGCACTGCATGACAATACTGCCATCAAGCTTTATGGGCTAAAGGTTTCATAAAGATTATCATCGACTTCTCATAGGCCTTGTAAATTTCTAAAGGGATCACACTTTTCTAAATGGGCATATTGTCAAGCAAATCAATAAAACTAATACAATAACTAGATCTTGTTCGCACTGAAATTCTAAACTTAAACAAACAAAATTCAATACCACCTAACATTTTAGAAGATATAACAATGTGATTACAGGCATGGGAAAAAACTCCATTACCTGTCACAATCTTCATTGAATTTACAAGGAATAATGTTGAACTATCATCCAAATGTACTAACGGGTGGTAAACAGATGGTAAAACAAAATAGCTAGTGGAAACAAAAAGGACAGGAAAAAAAATTCTGCACCAGTACGGAATATAAAAGAGGAAGGATGATAGTAATTACTATTTTTCTTATTCATAATCCTGCCACAATCAACAAAAAAATGGGAAGTAATAAAAAAGATGTTTTTGCTTTGATTTGTGAAAATAAAGTAATACATACAGTTAGGCATATTGTCAAGAGCAGATAAATAGCCCAAAGAAAGTATACTACCATATCCTAATCCTAGCACCATCAACTACAGTTTATTTCCAAAATAAACACAAAACCTTATAACATCAACTTCAATAAAAGAAGCAAAACATAAAAATATTCATAGATGATAACGCAGTTGCTATAAAACCCAATGCTCCTTGATTTGGTTAAGCCTGAAAAAAAATGGCAAATATAGTCATAGCCCTTTTGTGAATATGGTAATCAACAGTGTATGGGAATCTAAAAACATTTCAAAATTACAAAAGCTGTTCTTTTTTCAAATCCTAGACGAGGAAAATTAGAAAAATCAACAAAAAGAGTTGCACTAGCAGTAAAGTGACTTCTAAAGCATTCTACTAACTATTTTATACAATTGTTGCAAAGCTACTTTTCACAGATCTTACATAAAACACACACAACAAACCCATAAGCTAATCAGTTTTTGTAAACTAGGGTTACCCAATAACCCTCCAGTTTCCATTCAAAAATAGTATATGACAGATTTCACTCAAATCCAATGGTAAATTTCACTAACATTTGTAGCTCTAGCCAGGCAATGGTTTTTATAATGTTCAAGTGACGTAAGGCCATATTAACTGTTGGCAAAGTGAAATGGAGACCTAGGTACAGAGAAGATGGATAGGTGCACTTTACTCTAATTCCATCTGGTACATAAACCTAGACAATCTTTAAATGTCAGGCCTTAACAACTGCAATCATGGTTTTAATAAAGTAGGTTCAATTCAAAGACACTGAATATCTCAATACTATCAAGAACAGAGTATTAAAAACCTGCTTACTACAGCATGCAGTTTTCTAAATAAGGTCCAACTAAAGCAAGGAGAACAAAAGCAGTCAAGTATGCTCAGAGCAACCAAAGAAAGCTTGTAAAATAATTACACCTCAGGATACAGTTGAGATCCTACCAAATTATGATTCAATGTTCCACCACATGCAGAACAGAAGTTCTATCATATTACTCCCAATATGGAATATTATGCTAAAGTTTGATTAGCATGAAAAATTGGTAACTCCACAAAAAAGTGGAAGCTTCTATTAATTTGACCAAAGAGAAAAAAAGCTTAATTACAGAAAAGACACAGGAATACTTTCTCAAAAAATTAAAACCCTAAGAAAATAATGCAGCAACAACAAACTTCAATCTATTTTTTTGGATATAAACTCAGAAAATTTATCAAAATAACCCTGAATAAAAGACCAAAGAAAAATTAAATGTCATGATCTCCATTGATATTCCCCCAATAACAGGAAATTTGCCTTAAATTAGCCATACACACCAGATAATGAATGAAAGAGAATGAATCTAACAACAAAAATCCATATAGAAGTAAAATGACAGAACAACTGGTCCCCAAAAACTTATAGAATACAAAGATTCAAAAAGTTGTACAATTGCTACTCAACAAAATCATTAGATATTGATTTAATTTTTCTATCTATATTTACATAACTTATGGAAAGAGATTGCTACAATATATGATTCAAAATACTATACGATTTAATCGAAAGTAAACCAATGCTATCCAATATCAATTAAACCTTTATCAGCTTTTGTGCGTTTAATCCCTCCATATAAGTAACGATATCATAGATTGCATCCAATCTGTAGGAAAAATGAAATAGAATTCCAGTTGTATCCAAATAAACCCAAAAAAATTAACCTTGGCACCATAATAACAATGAGCACTGACAGGACTACCTTCATAAGAAGGTAAATCATTAAATTTAAAGAGTTCTTAAAAGAAAAATACCTTGAACAAAAGAGCTCTTGGATCCCTTGTAAAATGACATACAATTAGGGCATCAAATAAAGATAGAAAAATATGTTTTTATCATCAAATATTATGCTTCAAATGCATCCTATTTCAGAATGCATAAGTGAACATACTGAGCATCAGAGGTTCACAATACATTCCTCCTCTCTGATTCAGAACTAAAAAGAGGACAAATACGAACCATTCTAACAAAAAACAGAAGAAGAGGTATGATGCCTCTATTACCCACCCAACAGTAAGAAACACCAAAATAGTTCATACAAGCCGTCTATCTCACAAATCAAACTTGCATAACTACAGTAACAAGGTAAAGAGCTACAAATCCCCATAACATAGAGGGCAAGCACTATGTTTCCTATAACTTGTCATTTAATGATCTCTGAAATTTAATCAGCAAACTGTTAAAGCTACATCAAACTTAAGAAAAAGGTAAATTTGATATACAAATCAAACAGAAGCAATAAACTGGAAGTGCTAGATCCTGAAGCCAAGAAACCCTAATTCACATATAAGATAGAATATAATCAAACAAACTATGCACCTGAATTCCAGCACTACAAAATCACAATTTCAAACCTCATGCACGAAATTCAACACATAAAATACGCAAACTTCCAAACAAGGGTAAAAAGGAGGAAACAAACAGTACCACGCATAGAAGCCAGAACAACGACTTTCCAGCATCCAAAATCATCTCCAACGCCAAGGATTCCACTGCAGACACTAGCACCAGTTCAAGTGCAGCAGCAGAAGCGGTTCCGCTGCTTTCGGTTCTACTTAGGGCTTCCATTCCTGAAAGAAGCCGAGGGGGAAAAAAGGAAAAAATAAAAAGAGATGGGAGAAAAAAAAAAGAGAGGAGGAGGACGAGAAAACCCTAGAAAAATTGAGCCCACTGCAGCGAAGTGGATCTCACGCTACTTCAAGTAAGGGTTTTACTACTAAGAACATCTAGGGTTTTGAAGGATTGGGATCACTTCGCGCAGCTATGGAAGTCATCCAATCCATGCGTTGTTCTTTTGATGGCTGAGATCCTTTTCCTTATCGGTTGGCGCGATGACAGGTAAGCACAGTGGAGCAAATGGCACAAATGTCCTCGTCGGGCTAACAAAATTCGCTAATGGGCAATATCTATGCCCAAAGGGGCATTGGTTGACTCAGATCTGATCTTATGGTGCGTTTGTTTTGCTTGCGTTTTTTTTTTTATTTTAAATAAAGTAAAAAAATATTTAAATTAAAAGTTATAAAAAAACATTTTTTTATTATAACTGATAAATTAAAAATTAACATATTTGGTTTTGGACCATATTCGTTCGGTCTTTATTTTGCATAACCCAGCGGTTTTCTATTGGGGACCTCCTGAATGTAGAAAATTTCACATGTTGTATTCATTTTTTTTTATTAATGTTGGATTAATTTTTTTGTCATTTTCATCTGTTTTTTGAGGGTTTGAAATCTGTGTTTTTTTTTGTTTATTTATTTATTTATTTTTATATTTTTAGTTCATTTCTCTTTTTATCATGCTACCAAAATTTTTATGTTATTCTATCTGATCAATAGCTTTTGACATTAAGTTTTTGTTTATATTGATATATTTTTTTTTAATTTTGATTTGTTTTAGTTAAGAATATCAAGTTAACTATTTTCTTAATACTTATGATTAAATTTTTATGTTTTTGTCTACTTCTATTTCTTTTTATTTTATCATGTTACTCAATATTAACTCAAAAAAGATACTAGATAATGTTCTTATATTTTTCTATGTTTTGAAAGATATAGTTTTGTTCAATTCAATTGGGATGATTAGTGTTTATAAATTTTTCTAAAAGTTTCCTAAGGATTTAGGGCAAAGTTTTTGTTTTTCTTAACTTTTTTTTTTTTTTTGCTAAAAAAGTTTGTTTAATCCCTAGTAAGACTCATTATACTAAATGTTATACACAATAAGACATTTGATCCACTTTCTATCATTGTTGATTTGTTTTCTCTCTCAATTTTATGTTTCCATCTCTCCTTGTAGGTGTTAATTCATGATTTTATTATTGTACACATGTGTACATCTAAGATCTCTCTTAACATTAACAGGTATTATAACTATAATGTGAAACAAAATTTCTATAATTAGAAGCATACAAGTTTTTTAGTACTTCAAAAACTCTGCATATATCATTATCTTTTCCTCTCATCAATGTAAAAACTCTTATTCATCTTTGTTATTAAAAAAATTTTAATTTATTAAAAAAAAATCATGTTACA
Organism: Vanilla planifolia; assembly: GCA_023846275.1. Classification (NCBI taxonomy): domain Eukaryota; kingdom Viridiplantae; phylum Streptophyta; class Magnoliopsida; order Asparagales; family Orchidaceae; genus Vanilla; species Vanilla planifolia. Next base: position 9,516,196 of record CM043873.1, on the reverse strand, counting down.
TTGTTTTTGATATTCATAACGGATTTTGATATTCTCGACTTTTTTAGTTTTTATCATCATTATAAATTTTAACAAAAATTCATATATTCATGCTTATTTTTCTCTATTTTTTTTTATTTTGGCTCACTTAGTTGCATTTCTCAAAAGATATTTGGCTTTTTCTATTTCAATATTATAATCAAAATATAGTAAGATAAGACATAATATCATTGATAATGTTAAAATATACAATTGAAGCATGATGATATTTAATAAACTAGAATTAGAACAAGAATTTAAAAATTAAATTATTATGCAAAAGCACAAGTAATTTTTGATTTTTGAAATATAATAATGTAATTAATGTATAAAAAAGGTACAAAAACTTGACAAAAATTTGGACTCCCAGCTCTAGAAAGAGTACAATCATGCAGCCATAACTATTTTTTATGACCAGATAGACTTTATATTGGATGCAATTAAATAAACTATAAAATTTCTAAATAAATATGTACCAAATATTTAACGAATTATACTAGTTTGGCCAACAATATATTTTCATTATATTTTTTTAATAGTTTAAATTTATTATTATTCTTATTATAAGATATTATTATTTTCTATTTTATTTTTTCAAAAAGACAAGATAATTTGATCAAATTTTAACATAAGTATTTCTAAACACCTAGGTTTTCAATACTATTTAAACAAATTCCAAATACTATTTTTATCATCAATTCAATATTCAACAAAATTAATTCAAACAAACTCACAACACAACACAAAAAATAAATCCGATTCACTAATATGGGAAAGTCAAATTTGAGAACGTTTTAGTTGAATAAAGATCATTTGGCATCATTTGGGTTCAAAAAGATATAAATATTTCAAGTTATTTTGAAAAAGTTAAAAATAAAAAAAAAGTAAGAAATGTGATTTACCTTATGTAGCCAAGGAAATCAAGGAGAGGAAGAAGAAAGAAGTTATGATCAACAAGGAAGCTTAGGATTCATCTCACTGTAACTAAGTTAAAAGAGAAATCTGTTTGAAACAAGAACAGATTCTTAAATTCATTTAAAAGCTCGTTTCAATACTGGGAAATGATTCACATCAAAATTAAGAATTGATGTGAATCATTTCTTAATTTTGAAAATTCATTAAGAATATATAAGGGATAAGGAACAAAATAGGGTTAGCACATTGCTTCTATTTCCAAATAATAACAATTAGAAATGAAGGACTTTGGTTTTGAAAAGGTAACAACTTGGAAGGAAAAGAAATGATTCAAAGAAGGGGAGGAGTGTTGGGTTACTTACAAGCAGAAGAAAAGATTTCAATTTACATTAAGACGACAATGTAGCATTCAGCTTATCAGCAATTAATGTAACCCATGCCTTCAAAAGGAAAGGAGATATCATCTTAGTGTAAGCCAAAATGAAAGGTAAAAGAATACGATATAATATGAACCAAAATCTCCATTAAAAAGAACCTGATCTGAAGTGGTGAACCCCCTAATGGTGTCACCTCCAATTATAAGAATTCCTTGACCTCCGAGTGGTTGTAGTATCACTGCCTGATTAATAAATATTGTACATTACTCCAAGCATTATGAAACAAAAAAAATTGCAACAAGTTTCAGTGTTGTTAATATGATTGTAAAGATAAAGAAAGCAAGAACTAAAACAGACTAGGATTTTGTTTGGTCAGAAGTCTATTTGTCGTTTCAATTTTACAATCATTAAAACCCTACTGAATTACTACAATAACTTCTTTTTCTTGTACATAAAGTACTTTTTTAAAACTTCTTTTCAAAAACACATTTTTAAATAATTATCATTGTAAAGAGACTAAACCTGACAAGGATAATAATTTTATTCTCAACAATTTAGAATCATCATATTGACAAGAAGATCAAAAAAGCACAAATCATAGATAAGCATGAGAAGCAATCATTTTGTCAGACCAATTTAATATTTGAAGTACTTAAGTTCTCTCCATAGAACCTGAATGCCCAAAAACCTTAAAAATTTCATCATTAAATATACTTTTTAGGTCATGTTACTTGCATCAATAAGAGAAATTGAAATCAAAACCTTCTGTTATTGTATTAGAGAGTAGCCATAGTATGGCATCTATGTCATAAGGTCAAAACCAGCAAAACAAGTGTTCATGCACTTAACCATCTAGAGCAACGATCCATTAAGCATTCTAATGACCAAAGAATCTTAAGCCATATCCAATTGATTAACAATTTAATGGCGTACACTGAGTGATAAAGGGCTTGAAATACCCAACTTGAAGTCTTAATAGAGTTCTATTTTACTTGAGATTCTAATATTCAATTGTCATTAGTTACGAGGTTATTATTGAGTTAATATAATTTTATCTTCTCACTCAAAAGTTACTAGTAACTTATTCACAAAATTAGGCATTCATTGGAACTCAAAAGGCTTACTTTATTAAATGAAAGTTAAAGTTCCCTAAAATGACAAACTAAGTGTTTATTCTTACCTGGATTCATCAAATGGGGTTTAAATAGCTCGAGTTTCTATGCCTAACCTCTTCTGTTCATATGACTTTCTCCAGTGTTTCACTTTCTTTCTCTGGCTGGATCATTAATTCACCTTAATTTTACAGTTAAATTAGAATCTTTCAAAGACATACAAATATGTAAACTACAAAGTTTTCAAGCAAATGGAAAGTGCTCTTCACATCTAACAATTCTGAACATGGCTCATAAATAAAAAATTAGACTACAACTACCTGAGTATTTGCGGGAAAAAATGGTAGTTCAGTTTTTCCAGGATAAAGAGAAAGATTTGCCAAATAGCTCTCTACAGGAAAAGAAAGCATTTATGACGAATAACTGTGAAGCAATAAAACACTAAACAAAGAAACCCAAGTGATGAAATGAATCATACGCTTCTCTGATTTAATGACACCTCTATAAAGCGATCCATTAATCAATTTAGGTACATCAACAGTTACTACATCCCCACTCACAGATCTTGCAGCAGATCCAATTTGAAGGAGACAATCTTCATGATAAACAACGACAAAAGATCTGCAACATGTAGCGGTAGAAAGAGATTCCCATGCCCTGTTCATGGAAAATGTGGTTGCCAACCAAAATCAAAGAGATTAGTTGCATCCTTTTTTGAATATAAGATAAAGATTACAACAAAATAGCGTACTAATTGATAAGAAATTAAAAAAAAATTCAGGAAACCCTTTAAGCTTTTTTTGTCAAAAAATGTTACCATAACAGTTCTAGAACTGCAGCTTCTGGAAGTGATGAATTTATCAATCTGCATTCTATTGCATCAGGAGAGACCTGAAATAAACAGAAACTTCAAAATTTTGATGGAAAATAATCCTATTCCCATGAATTTTATGGCTCTATTTGGGTGTTATCAGAATGGAATAATATTAAATGCTAGATTTCTATTGATTCATTATTAAACACACCCATACATTCAATATTATCGTTCCTCCTTTTCATTGTTTTCTGCTAATCTATCAGCAACCATAATCTATGAGATCCTCACCGGTGAAATATATTTTGGTTGAATTGACAACCAAACAAGTCCAGTAAGAAGATTGGTTACTGCAAGAGAAAGAACCAGTATATCTGCCCTTGATTGTGAGCTGTCGGGAAGAAAAAGTGCATATCAATTTGTAGAAGACACGTTCTAATAAGCATTTCCTGCATTTTGCGGAAAATTAGAATGTTTAAGCAGAATTTCTAAGGAGAAAATTGCCATTTCAAATGGATCATTTGTAAATAACCACAGCATGTGATATTTCTGAGGCAATTCTGACATTGACATTCAATCTACTTGTATGTAGGCTCTTAGTGCATTAAGCGTTTTTTTCACATTTTCTTGCTTTTATTGTGTCACTTAAGCTGTCTTTAAGTGCCTAACCTGCGCCCTATCATATCTTGTCAGCTCTGACTTGTGTTAATTTCCCTGAAACTTTTGTATAAATTCCATGTAATCTTAATTTTAAAATGTCAAACCAAAACATTATGATTTCAACTTTGTTTCAAGTAATGATAGTACTTGCATTCCAGCAGTTCTATATACTACAACAATGCAATTCTGCTAAGTTGGCATGTCCCCTTCTGCCTACCTGGAAGGTTAGAAATAAGTGCACTTACAAAAATTTTACATAAACAGTACTTCCCATCCGGTTTTATTTTGAATAAAAGCATATTCTTTCATACCCAGCACAGTGAACTGGCCTATTGTATGATACAAGAACTTTCCTAGAATATGGTGAATTTTTTTTTAGAGCTTATTTTTATGCATCTTTTCATTTTATGATTTCACCCAGTGATGATCCAAAACTCATGCAAAGTTAGTGAATATGATACAAAAAAATTATAATAATAAGTTGTATTTACTGAATATAACTCAGACTTGGCAGTTATTCTGTAAGAAATTATCTGGTATATATATTAAATAACAAATTTGATGATATCCATTATGAGCATATGATCAACAGATACAACATTAATCCCACTTGTTGATGCCTAGAATACTCTGCAAGCTAAGTTGGAGAGAGAGAGAGAGAGAGAGAGCGAGAAGGAAGTATGTAACAAGGAGAATAACAACCTAAAGTCTTCTTAAGGAGAGGATGGAAGAAGAAAAGGAACAATAAACAAATGAATGCTTAGTCATACAAAAACATTGTCTATTAGAGTATAGACACTTAACACCATATTATTGAAGATTACAAAATGGTTTCCTTAGTGGGCTAAATGGGCGTATCAAGAGAAAAAAATGGCTAAGAATAGGGAAGTTAGAAGCTAGCCAGTAGCATCAGTTTAGGAAAGTGGTAACAATTATACAGGTCTTTATTTTGTCTTGCTCAACATTCTAACTCTAACTCATTATTTATGATGTAAGTCTCAAATCTATTGTTGCTCTAATCAGTGACAATGGTTAAGTTTTACCAATTGGGTGTAAGACTAGGCCATATCTTTTGATCCATCGAAGGCTTGGGACTATAAATGTTAGGATTTGGGAGTATCTTTGCATTAAATTGTTTGCATCTCCCAAAAAAGGTAATATCCAAAAGAACACTATTGCCAAAGCTTTTGCTTCTTTGTCGAGAAAGAGCTAGTTGATTGCCTCCAAAAAATCTCAATTGTCGAAGGGAATTGAGTACAATGAGAATAATATGCAGCCAAGGGGGTAAAGGAAGGCCAAATGACAAAAAAGTGCTCAAAGAGAGTGTTGTTGGAGGCATTGAATGTCATGACATGCTTGTGAGCAACCTTTTTTAAGTTGATAATGAGGGAAAAGGTGGAGAGGGAAGCATTTGAGCATAGAATAACTACGACTGAAGAGGCAAGAGTGCTTTCTAAGATACAGGTGAGTGCCATTGAGTTATGGTAAAAGACAAAGGAGGGTACATTGCTAAGGAAGCTTGATGAGGACCTAATGGTGTGGGCAAAAGTGGAAATTTCTAGGGAGTAATTGATGTCTCATTAAGAGAGATTCTCAATTAGGATTTCTCACCAAGGATGGGAAAGACAAGGTCATGATGTAGAAGTTGTTGAAATAACATCACAATTTTTTCCTCTTTTGGCTACTTTAAGAATTGCATTGTTACATTAAAGAAAATCTATCACAGGATAGAAAGAAATTAGCAAACGATAAATGTAGCATAACAATACTCGTATATATGTTAATTACAATATATATGACCTTTTCAGGTATGCTTGTATTATGTTATAAACAATAATGATCAACCAAGTGAAAAGTATTGCTTGACAAGCTTAAATATGAGTAGCATCTACTTGAAGTGATTATAACAAAACAAATTAACCAGTTTTCTTGTTTTACCTATACATGGCTTGTCAATTAATTTTAATCTGAAATTTCCACTAATACAAAAGGCATTAAGGCTACAAATGAGGCCCACAACATTGAAACATGCAGATTGTTATTTAGATTACTATTTATTAAGCATAAAAAAGGCATAAGTCTTAGAATATAAACACTAACTATTAGATGAAAACTAGAAAGAAAAGGAATGAAAGAAGAATCAAAGAAGAGCATTAAATTCCTACTTTGACAAGGATCAAACACAAGAAAAAGGGTGGATAATTCAATATCCAAATAAAACAAATGATTTGTAAAAATAATACATGAATATTTACTAGACATAAAGTTAGCTGAGCCGGTTCATGCTCAACTCTTTTGGCCTGTGAGCCAACTTACCAAGGAAACTTAATTTTAATAAACTCCATACAACTCTTCTCCATTACGCAAAAAGTTCGCAATTTGCATAAATAAATTTAAAATGCTCATCAAACACATAAGTAAAGTAGCAACTATTTATAGATATCTTTATGCATAATTCTTCCTTGAACCATGGACATTGTGCTTTTGTGCCCTTCATGTTGTCTACATTAATATTAAGTCTAATAGGATGCAAACCCGTATTTGGATGTTTCATAGCTCTCTCACATAACTAGAGAAATCTCTATCTCAAAATGTGGAGCAAACATCATGTATTTTTTCCTCCATGTATATAATAATCACTTAGATGAACCATCTCATGCTTTCTCCTCAACCAATATCACTCACTTGGGACATAATAGGCCTTTATCTATCTCCGTACTCTTTAATGTAAGAGCAAACAACCCATAATAGAAGGTGAATTATGTCTTAACAAATTTTTAAAGCACAAAGAGTTAAGCTAGCAATGTTGAGTCTTGTATTTGAAGTTCAAAGTCTTAATAATTTTAAGAAAATCTCTTAATTAATGCGAAATAAATTTCTATGAGAATACAAGAAATAAATAACATAGAGATTTCAAATGGTTGGCCACAAGACAAAGGTCTACATCCACTCTTGATCCTAGATTAGGCTTACACACTAAACCAAATAACTTTTATCACATGACAAGTAGGTCAAGAACCCCAACAAGACAATTGATCAACAATGATCAAAACAGCTCAAACAAGCTTACAACAATTGGTCAATAGCAACCATAACAAAGCAACAACTCCAATGAGATAAAATGGTTAAAAAGAAAAAGAGTATAACACTTGAAAGTATATATAGAATAACAACCTATATCTTGAACCCTTTAAAACACAAGTAACAAAATCATTAAAAATATTTAGATTAGAGTTACCAATGCAAGTAGAATCAAGATGAACTAGAAACTAAGTTGAGATGTATCACGGTTTGAGCATAACAACTACAATCGAGGAAAACAATTGCAAGTTAAGCTCTTAAGTTGTTAGAAGTAATTGCCGGTGAGTCATTTTCCCATTTTATTCTGAATGCACTGCTATTCCTTTACATGCTTATGGTCAATTAAAGAAAGTGCAATGGCTAAAAATTTTATTCATGAATAAATTAAACTGATCGTTACAGATTTCAGCAACCATTTGTAGAAGTATGATTATGGGATTGTACCATAGAAATAAGAAAATATAACTAATCTCTTGACAAAAATATGTTCGATTTATTGGATTTTACTAAACACGTATCGTACTAGTATGATCAATAACGTTGTATTGCATGATTATTACTTATTATATGTTTATAACTTATGTTTTTGTTTCATACATAATGATCATAGGATCGTATGAATACGATATAATTATACTCAATGGTTAATTATTCATGAGATCATACACATGTGATGCATAGATCACATGTGTACAATAAAGTGATCATTCATAGTTTATTTACTCTATCGAGTTCTCAATTACTTTGTATGTGTACAATATGAAGATCGCAATAGTACAATGATATGAATTTTATATTTAATCTTTAAATACACATGTCATGTATTCTTCATATGAGTATGATAAATATATCGATATATGTACGAAAATATATTGGTTATATTACTAGTTCAAAACAGTAAGTCATACCTATACAAAGTAGAGTATGTACTTGTACAATTCAACTAAAATTCATTTATGACTTAGGTTTTGAGAAGGAAATATAATCACACAATTATGAAAAGGAGTTTCGTATGTGCATAATACATAAAAAGTCTTAACACTCATAATACAACAAAAATCATACATGACCAATGCAATGTATCACCGAACTTAAACTTCTTAGACTTAACCTAAATGACCATCATATCTATATGATGATCACATCATATATATACGACATCAACACAATTATGAATTACACTTAAGATGTAAACTAAAATATAGACCGTATAAGCATGATAATAGTCATCATAGTATACAATCAAAAGACAGCGAAGAACAATGTTTTGTTTTAACTTGAACCTTAAGATATGTTTTGAATCCAAGAAATTATATATCAAATGATATATACATTTTAATGTTAATCATGACTAATTAAACTCAAAAAAGAATGATTTGAATAGAATGTATACTGAATATGATAACCAAAATGCTACTTATGTATAAAGAAAATGTTTAATAATTATACCATTAATAATATAGTAAATGAAGAAGCTTCAAACAATTTAGCTATGTCATAAGGAATTCATTCACACAACTCTAAATCAACAAGTTGAGCCACGTCTTTGACCAAAGTCACCAAGCTTCAATTTACTCCAAGGCATGCGAGCCTTGCTCTTTCACAATCAGCCATTACAAATTCTCATCAACTAAAGCAATCATTTTTTAACACAAGATTTGTATTGTGATCATCAAATCTTATGGGATTAACACTTACAAGTTTGCACAAGAAAACAATCATCATCCCTTTTAGTTTTTTTCATAACTCTACAAAGCTTGAGAACTATAACTTAGGTTAAACACACATAAACTCTCGAATCAAGTATTCATAGTGAATCATATTCATCTTTAGATTTGGTGCATGCCAAACATTAATTAACGCCCTCGTTATACCTTCAAATATGCACATATATTGTTCTTACTCAATAATTATGCATTCTCCATCCTTCATAAGCACATCTCTCAATATTAGACCTAATTGTTTCTTCCCCATTCAACACAACAGGTCTGTCCTTCCACAAACAAGTCATTTTCATTAGAAACATTGACAACATTGCTTCTCACACTATCAACAACCTTCCAACAAACTTCTCATGACAATTGTCAATCCTTCTGGTAGTTTCTACAACGTTAATACTATCAAACAACATTGTCTTCATAGTCTTCATGTCAGCGACCTCCTCTGACAATGAATTCCTAGTTTTGCAACAATTCTCACTAATTGATTTGTCGATGTTCATAATAAACATTACGATGTAGTGTCTCTTACTTACCCTCTAAAACTCTAATAAAGCCAGCTCTAATCAATGACATCATTACCACCTTTGTGCAGATTCCTTCAACTCTCCGATACCACTAAGAACTTGATGTCTTGAGATCTACACTACAACTACGATGCCATTTGTAGGGGCAAAAGAATACACTACAATGCATGCAAGTAATGAAGAAGAAACATAGAATCATATATTGAAACAACATAGGAATGATGACAAAAATTGAAGGTAGTTCCACCCCAATTAGCTTACTCTCTCCCTCAACTTCTTTGAGAGATCTTCTATTCCTTTCATTAAAGGAAAAGACACAATCTCTTTTCTATCTCCTTCATGAAATTTTTCTCAAAAGTAATAATTTATATAAGGATCCTAATAAATCATAATCACACAATTATAATAACTCAAAACAGACATAAAAAGTCTACCTGACCAAAATAATAACATGAACCTAATTATAATCTAGTGAACCTGAGAATACAAGACCCAAACCCCGCATACGCCTTTAGCATTGGAACTCCTACCTAAGAATGCAATTTTTTATCCATTGTTAGTTTTAGCCTAAAAGTGTCACCCACGTTACCTCCACTTTGATTGAGAAAGGTAAGGAAAATCAGTTTTACAATGATATTGTGCATTATCTCTTAAATAAGGTATGAGAACACGCTTCCTTGTGAAGCAAATGTGAACTTTTATTTGAGAAAGAAAAAAGGTGAATTGAAGTACGAAAGGGAGACCTGGACGCATCGGCCACGGGAGCTATTCCGGAGAAGGCACGGTTGAGGAGGACGGCAACTAGGGAGATACCTCCGGTGAAGATGGGAAGACTCCTAGCTACCCCATCATTGGCGGAAATCCAGTCCACAACCGGATTCCGGGCAGGATTGCTTAATTTGAGAGTTGAGAAAGTTGAGAAACATCGAATTAAAGGAAATCGACGGGGAAGGCAATGCATGCTCGAAGAGCAAGCGACCGGAGAGCTAAGGGAAAGAAGCGAAACGACCTTCATGGCGATGCGCTGCTCAACAGGATTTTCTTTTCCTTGTTTATTTATTTATTTATTTATTGAAATAAATATTTCGACCTTTTCAGACGTACTGTAGGTTCGCGGTTGCTTGGAAATGAAAATTTTAAAAGTTTTAAGAATGTCATCTATATAAAACATAAAATAAAATTTAAATGGCGTTATTCTTTAATTTTTATATTTCTGATTTAAAAAATAAAAAAATGGAAATAAAATTTTAAGTTTTGCACAAACAACAATATTCTGATTTAAAAATTACCTAATCGAAAAAATACTTAATTTTTTTAAATTGAACTCAAGATGTGACGTTAAAAAAGAATTATTAAAATACTGCTCTTTATTTAACATTTTATGTATTAAATGTTGGTATCTCATGGAAAATTTTCTATAAGAAAATTTAAAAAAATGACATTACATTCAAACATAATCATTCAAAAGAATCACTGCATTTAAATGTCCACAAATCCTTCCCAAATTACCCCAAGCTTCAAATTTATCAGCACAGTTGTGCCTTTATTTGTCTAAACAAAGTTTATTTCTTCAAGGGCATAAACGATATAAATCATTGGTTGCTAGTATGAAAACGCCTTGATTTTGGGAATTTGCACCAATTTCAACAAAAAAATCATTAGAATTAGTACGATTTTTATAAAAACCAATTAAATTACAACATAATTGTTATCATAGAATATAATAAAATAATTATAATTATTAATCATAAAACTAAAAAAGAGAAAAACTATGTTAGTAATAAGTCAAATAAATCTTCATTAAATTACAAAGTTGTTGATACAATCTTCTAGGAATTATAACTTGAATAAATGATGAAGTGACTTATCAAATTAAGAAATTGAGGAGAAAAGATTCATAAGAAACTATATGAGTCAAGAGTTGAATTTTTTATATGTAATTTGAATTTCTTATAAGTACTAATAACAAAATTAATAGAAAGACAATAGACTCTTATTTGTATGAAATATTTGTCACTTGACGAAACAATATCATCGATATTTTACCAGCTTCGATATATAACTATCTCTATATGTCATACCGAATAAAAGTCAACCAAGAAAAAAAAATTTTTTTTATTTCATCATTTGACATCATGGAGAATCTATAAAATGAAAGATTAGATAAGAAAAAAATTTTATATTTGTGAAAAAATAACAATAATATTTAATACAAAGTATTATTATTCTTCAACAAAAATAAGAATAAAATTTCTCCTAATTAAATAATTTTGTCTTGTTGGTAACACAGATATTATATAACATTTTTATCCACGGGAAATGAGAAGCAGATACATCGTGTTTGGAATATCATATCAAAGAAGGATATAATATGATATAATACAACCTATAAAGAGTTTTAAAACTAAAATTAATTATGTTTTTAATATATTAATTAACATGTGAATGATTTAAAAGATACATGTCATTTTCTAATTAACAATGAGAGAGAAGAATTTGGATATGCTTCAATGTTGCAACACTGAAAAATGAATAGTAGCAAGACCAATGAAAAAATGGAATTGAGTAGACAATTAAGTTAAGAAGAGGACATTTTATTTGTGACTCAATTTGCAACAAAACAAAAAAATAATTTGTTAAATAAAAAATATTTAATAATATCTTATTAATTGAATTTATACTTCGAAATAAATCATTGCATAATATCTTAAAAACAATTTCTTATAACATATTTTCAGAAAACTCATAATGATTTTTCCAAAAAAACCAAGCTTTAAAGGTCAGTTAATTTCTTAGCTCATTGCTAGGAATGGGCAAGGGAAGTGACCAGCTTGAGGAAAGGGAATAAGCATTGAATTTGCATACAACTAGAAAATGCTTTCGTTCTATTTGTAAATACTAAGTGAGTTTTCAAAAGAAGTTTAAAAATAAATTTTCCAAGGTAAGTTTTTATATTAGTGATAAGTGAGTTTTTGATAAAAAAATTTTTTATTGGTTTTAGTTTTTAATAATTTTAAATTTAAATTGAAGAAGTTTTCCAAAAAAAAAAGTTTAAAATAATGTTTGCAAACTAATTTGTTTTTATCACTCTTGAATAATTATATGCAAGTAATAATTATATTTTCAATTCAAAAACATGTAAAATTTACTGAAACATTTCACAATTTATTTTTTCTCGAAAATATTATTTTCAAAACAATTTTTGAAAATGCTTTCAAACGTTTCTTTTCAATCTTAAAAGCTATTATTGAACAAAATCTTCATCAAATTGGATATCTGCAACTAGATGTGCAATTGCAACTCTTTATCACCTTTATTCATTGATTGATGATCAAGAGAAAGGCAAATTGACTACAAAGCCAAATACGTAGCCATTAGATATGAATTTTGATGGATCCAACAAGTTGGAAGCAATGGAGCAAGGATTCACTATGCTACAGCTGCCATTTGGGTTTGTCAACTCTTCAGAAAATTTAGCTGAAGCAGCCTATAAGAGTGCAAGGATATCACACATCTTTTACTATAACATAATACTTCATTCTTGTAATGGCTGCCATTTATGCTGTGCTGGAAGCAATGAAAGACTTATCAGGCCAACCAAGGAAGAAACCATCAAAAGACGAGACATTTCTGATGAACTGGGCCAGCAACTTCGCACCAATGCAATGAGTCAAAACAAATTGCCTTCTTAAGGCTATAACTGGATTCTGTGAAACAAAAGCAAGTAACAAAAAGACCAAGGAGCTGTAGAGAAAGTCCAAGATCCAAAACTAAACATCAACTTCAATTTTCTCCAAAATAAGAGAAACAGAAATGAAAAGTGTGAGAACAAAAATCAAATAATGCTTAACTTGCTGTTTGAGTGACATGAGAAATTAAAAAGGTTTGATTTTAACAACTTTAATGTTGTCTTCCTACATGGTTTGAAGATAAAGCTTTTTCTTCAAACTTTCTGAAAAGTTTAGCAGGGATTATAAAAAAAAAATAACAAATCCAATTTCTAAGAATAAAATTCAATAAAATTCATTTCGGCCAAACAATCCGAGTGAAATTGCAATAGAAGAGTAATTTTATTTCTCATTTCATTCCAACCAAACACAACATAAGATTCAATGCAACTGGCTACTCACAAGATATACATGAGCCAAGAACAAGACATTTTGGCTGAATTTACAACTGTTAATACATATAAGAGATTCTCATCTTCAACTCGGTGCTTTCCAAGAAGTAATCCAATCAAAACAGAAACTTCACAAGCCGCCTAGATAAAGTGTTACAACAGGAAAGCTTTCCATCATGAAGATAAGCTGCAAGCCAGGCATTGTATTCCTAATTTCAATGTGAGTTACCGGGCAAAAACCTTTCACAAGGATCATACTTTAACAGTGATAAATTCAATCGCCAGCCATCTTCACTTCTGATGATGCCAAATATAACCCAACTAATTACCTGACTCAATATCCTAACATCACAGACCTACACGCATCTCCAGCTATACAAAAACTTTCCAACTTCCAGAACCAATCACTCAAGAATAGTTTTAATCTTCACATCTTCTAGTCTTCACCATCACTTTTCAAAGCCATCTTACTGTATGGTCATCACTGACTACAGCCCCCAAGAATTTCTAGTCCGGGTTCACCTGGCTCTTCTGCACTTTGCGATTCTGAAACGAAAGAGGGTTAACAAAGAGATCTCTCAGTTTTACGTTCAGGTTGAACCTAAAGCAAGAGAACCATCCCTTAGCTGTTGCAAAGAGGCCTGCAATGTTCTTTGCAGTGCTTCAGCAACCAGCCTCAACCTGCCCTGGCTGACATCTCCCACAGAATTTCCATTAGAATATTCAACTGTCCTCGCCAACCTCTGCTTGCATTTCTCCCACTCATCCACCCTTGACCAACACGCTCTTCCTCCATGGCTTCCATCCATTCCAAGGAAAGAAACATGAGGATTCTCGCCAAAGGAATATTTTAGCCTCATTGAAACGCAATATGGCAGCCAAGCAGCTCCACCAGCTGCATTAACATGGGGAATATGAGCTGCATCGAGCACAAATGTCAGAGCGAAGTCAACTGAACTGTGGCCACGGTCATGAAGAATGTTACTTTTCGACAGGGATGAAAACTCCGAGTTCTCATTATAGGATGACCCAAGGTGATTCTCCAAACATAATTCAATCCGAGCACGCTGTGAAGAAGCCATGTCTCCATTATGTGCCTGTGACAACCCTTTCTTCCAAGCAATAAGCTTTAGGAATTCTCGGAGAACCGAGATTGGGAGGGTGAGGAGAGTGATGAAGGATGCAACCCTAGATGCATCATAAGGTTCAGAGGCTACACGACGGCTAAAGTAGTCACATATCTCACTAATCTCCGATGTGGAAAGCTCTTCTTGTGCGCTGGTTTGCTGCTGCTGCTGATGGTGAAAGCGTTTGACACTCAACACTTGTAGAAGAAGCTGGACCCGATGAACACTTACAGCAAATACGTATCCCCTGCATGGAAAAGCAGTCAGAGTTAGAGGAGCCAAGCATTCTGTTAAAGCGACTCCAAAGGCTAAACATTGGTGCAGTAGTCATTATTAAGCTATTAGATTGGATCAGCAATTTTAAAAGCTCCCATTGACTAAACAAGAACTAGAATTAATGTATGAATATCGTTCATGTCAACAGTCTAGAACACCAACAAGCATAGCTTAGGTCCAAATTTCATGCACGATGCTTGAACATTTTGTTGACCCATCTGATTATGAAATATATTGAGAATTAATTATATGTTTGGTGATTCTGCACCAACATTAGCTTTTGCTACTGCAATACACTTAAAACCTCCCAAGCAGGCTATTGTAAGTATTGTAGATCCCAAATAGAAGCTTGATCTGGTTAACAATGAACAAAACTAGCATCTTTATTCTAAGACGTACGTCTTAATCTTGAAGTTGAGAATGATGGACTTTCACATTAAGAGAATAGTTCATCTTCACAGCAAGAGCTTCCATGCCGCTTACATGAAAAAGCATTCAGGAGTATTGATTCACTAAGTGAAGAAACAGGGGGCAAGAAAAATTACAAGATACATTGTAGGCCAACAAACTTAATGGTGAATAATGTACTGAAACACTGCACAACACAGTTGCCAGCAGCTGTTATGTGACCATAATAAGAAATTGTACAGACCAACTAATTAACCTTTAATGGGTAAGAAACAATCTTATGCTACACGCAACAGTCAAGGATGGGAAAATTTATAATACAGAAGAACCCCTTTTAACATCACGATATTAGTAAAGTTTAGTTGATGAAAAGAACCTTCAACAAATTTAGGTTTTTAAGACAGGAACTTACCTTGAACCAATCCATGCTTTACTAATTTAGGTTCTAATTAGCTAAGCCTGGCAAGGCTCAACTCCTTTTCATATTATAAGCTTTACAATTAAATTCGACATAATGATTAATATGATTTGTATATAATTTGGAATCAGAACACATGATGCTGGAAACCTACTTACAATTTTCACGTCCTTTTTCTTTCTTTCCTACCACTAAACTCCCTTAATGTCTTAAAAAACAAAAGAAAACATACAATGGTATAATTACAATATATAAAGTTATCCGCTTTTCGCCCACAGCAAATATAAATAAGCTGACTGTACATTATAACAAATTCTCGAAGCATCAGTCAATTTAAAAAAAACACTAGGATTTGTGAAAGATAGACCAACTGCAAAACTTCAAATAAAATGCTAAAATTTCACATTCCAATTCTAACTCTTAACATATCTATGAGGGACCATGACTCGCATGAGTTCAATAATATTATAATTAGTAAGGGTAAAATAAAAAGAATGACAGTCACCAGCCTTTTTTCTATTACCAAATTGAAAAAGTTAGGTTTTGAAGAATAACAGATTCCTCATTCTACTCCCATGTTTACTCAACTCAATCACTCACCCATTAACTCGACTCTCCCTAACCTCACTCTTAAATCATTATTTTATTAAATCACTAGCCCAGGGAAGCATTTGCATTTAAACAAGAGCTTTAGAAAAATTGCTTATAAAAACTAGTTTTGAATGTGCCTTATTAAGTGCTTTTACATGCTTCTAAAAAAAACTTAAAATCCTCTCAACATAGTAGCCTAATTTAGTATATAACTTCATGGTCTCTCTCTCTCTCTCTCTCTCTCCCTCTCTCCCTTTCTTTCTCTCTCTCCCTCTCCTCCCCCTCCTCCTTCCCTCTCCCTCTTCCTCTCTCTCTCTCAATGCGATTTGGCTAATTTCTCCTTCATCTATCAACGCAACTATTCCCATGGTCCTCAGCATTACCTTTCCATGACGCTAGCATGTTGCATCACCCTTAGATGAAATGAAAGAAGCCAAAAAATACAAAATGCAAACAAAATATAAATAAAGAATGAAAAAAGTAAATGGAATAAAAATAAAATATGCTGCTGAAAAAAAAAACCAAATGAAATGAGTCTAGTTCATGCATTGCCATTTCCTTTCACATATTCTACAATTTCAATATGTTTGTGCATAGTCACACAAATAGATATCAAATGAACATTATAGTTACTATAATGTTCATTTGATATCATAAGAGAATTACTATATGATTATAACTAGTCACCTCCAAGTAATTTAAGGCAGAGTTCACTTGACAGTTGTATTAAATCAAAACCACAATGAAAAATTGAGGTGACTAGGTAGTTTAAATTGGTTTTTTATAGCAGCCTTAAAGTTTTTAGGAAATTCGATCCCAACAAATTGGTTTGGTTAGAGAACTTGATAAAACAAAAACAATAAAAAGTTCCAGGGGATAATAGTCAGAACTGTTGATAACTAATGCATGAATAAAATTATCTAAGAGTTTTGATTTGGTTAAACTAAGAATAAAAGGTAAGCAAACCAATTAAATTTGAATTTTGCATAAAATACTTTGAAAATAGTTACATGTAGGGTTTGTTTATATATTGTTTTAATAAATTAATTTGGCATCTTATTAAATAATTCACTTTCAATAGCCCTAACAATTAGACACTTAAAGCAATGTCATTTGATAGCTTAGGCCCCATTTAATTAGCAAGAACTAACGTAGAAGGAAATAAAATTTAAAGTGATTTCATCTTTTATTAGTTAAATTAATCTAATAAAAAATGAATTAAATTAATCACAAAAAAAGCACATGAGATCCATCAATCAAAAATAACATTACATTGCATTTTCCAACAAAGCAAGAGAACATGAATACTGAGATCCAGCAAGCAATGTATTGCACACCAGTGAGATACTACCAAAGTCTAAGATACCTTAATTCTTTAGTTGGGAAGGAAACTTTAATAGTAACTTTCAAAAAAAAATGTTTGACGAGATACTAAACATCAACGGCCTGAAAATTATGTTTGGTACACCAATAGCGTGGGCACAGTGCTAATAAAAAAGGAAAAGGTATTTGAAGCCCGCAAAATTGCATTAAATTTATCTAACTGGCTAATCCTCTCATGCACTGCAGCTTCGACCTGCAACACTACTTGATTGCTAAAGGTTTTACCACGAACAAATAAACTATTACAAAACATTTGTAAATAGCTTATATATAATTTGAGTTTCCCATGAAAATGCCCCGAACAATTTTCTAGTACCAAAATATTACAATTAAATATAAGCATAGTCAAACTTTTAAAAAATGGAATAACAGTTGCAAAATGTCTCAGTTTCAAATTCTTGGTTGCACTAGGAGAAAATAGAGAACAGCATAATTAGAATGCAAGCAGAATGATATATCAAAAAAGCAACATACCCAATGAAAAAGCGCAAGGCTGGTTGCTCTTGGTCCAAATTAAGAAGAGCCCCTTCATTATCCTTTAGAATGGAGCCAAGTATATCTTTAAGAAGATCAGGCAACTGAGCAAATAACCACAAAACACCAAGATATTTAAGAATGCCACGCAAAACTTTTTTAAGAGCTGCCAGAGGAACCCATCCACCACCATAACCACCATCATCACCGAGCCCAATGAAAGCAGTATTTAGTTCTCCCCTGACATGCACAGGGACTCCAGTTCCTGGAGCAATGCGAACTGGAACCCCAGCGATACCTGAAGACAGCCCAGCTGATGGAAGCATGTTATTGTTGATGCGGCTCAAATTGCTGCCCATCTGGTTTCCAATAAGAGCTCCAGTTCGAACAATCCCAACATTGGTTGAAGGACCTGAACGATTGACGTTAACAGCCAGGGGCTGAGGACCAGAGCTTTGGGTATTATTGTTTGAGCTCGTTTGCCCGCCAGAATGCACACCTGAAGGAAAATTGGGCTCCAAAGCATTCAAACCTTGAGCAACATGCTCCATGATGAAAGGCCTAAACTGGGGACAAGGTAACGACCCCCCTGCGGCAGGGCCATCCTTTGGAGGTGTTGCAGGCTGCAACCAAACCTGATCTCCAGCAAAGCAACGCATGTCAACTGCAAATCTCTTGCGATAAATTATACGAATCCAATATGGACCACGAAGTACCACAGAGACATCAATGGGTAGCAGTGAACTAGGAACAATTCCTGACACACATCTACCTGCAGCAGACAATGTAGCAGCATTCTGAACATTGAGAGGAGCTGCAACAGAAGTTCCTGCAGCAGGTGCCGATGACACAGGCAGAACAACATTGGATGTCGAGGAATTGGGGAGCAAAGCCTGTGATGGGATATAGCCACTTTGCTTAGGGCCAGGAGAGGGGCCAGTTGAAACAGGACCAGACATCCTAGCAGGAGGTATTGCAGCAGCAAGAGCAAGCAAGGGCCCTGCAGTTAACCTGATGCAGTCCAGGAATGATGCAACATCACCACCATTGATGTAGTCCTCCAAAAACTACATGAAATGAGAAAAAAAAAGCTGGGTTTAGAGTGGGGAAAAATTGAAGTATAGTTAAGCAATAACGGCAATTATATTTGAGTACTGTAAGCTAGACAATAAGAACACAAAAAAATCAAAACATTCATATAAATACGAATACAAAGAAATATCTCAGAACAATTTTTTTTTCCTTATTAGTGCTTACTGTGGACCTCTGTCTTTTGCCCTCGCCAATGCTCACCCCCCAGATGCCTCTTTGACCAGAAGGAAAAGAAGTTCCGGTTAACTAGTTCTACAACTCTTGTCCTATTTTTCTTTCATCTGTCACACTTTCTGTTGCACTTTTTGTAAGTCATTTTGTTTGGATCAACTGTATAACTATTGAGAACTCTCATTAGGAACGTCTGGGTTCTATGTACAATCTAGGTACATTACCTTTACAGTAATATAAATGGGATGTGCCTTCGCTATTTCAAATAAAAAAAATAGACAAGCGTTGATGGCTTTTAAGATTCATTTTCCCTGGAAGGCCTTCAGGTAGTTAAAACAAAATAAGTTGCTATACAAATCTATAATGTTTACAAACGTAAAATCTCCATTCACTTAGCAATGGAGTTAAAGGAAGACAAATAGCCATCTATTTTAGGGGTAGTATAGTTCTTAATTAAGATGATTAGAAAATCTGAAATACTAACAACCATAATAGTTTTTTAGATATTATACTATCTATAACAAAAAATGTTGTTCTACTCAGTTGAAACAATTTCATTTATTCACAACCGCAGAGTAAGATTAAAGCATTGTATTCATTCTAGCTAGTTCTCCATTCTGAAATGGACCTTGAACTTGTTTCTTTCAGTTTCTTCTCCCACCTCACAGCAATGAGTTCTAGATTGATTCTTTTCTTCACACAAAAATCAGTCTTTCTCATTTGACTGACCATTCCACCAAGTAAAAAGGCCATATGAATGAGAAAAAAAATATAATTCCTAATTATCATACACGCTTCTGCAAGAATGACACATGGCAATAGATGGCAGCAAGAAAGAGGAGTATGTGGTAATCAATATCAAAAGCAGGAATTCTTCACCCCTGTATGCAACCCAAACAAAATAGATAGATTGCAAAAGATACTTGTTTTTTCATGCTGTAGAAAATCAACTGGCATTCATATAACATATCAAACAACCACTGTTTGCCACAAAATATGCAGGAAATTAAACATGCAGAGCAGAAAATTTGTCTCATATATCACCCAGCCAAGCAAAGCTAAATAGCAATTGATAAAGAACATATAGAACCAAGGAGCACAGACCTTTGTATGTGGCCACAAATGATCAGGGGAAACATGCATTGTACAGCCCTCTTTACCAGCTTCCCACTCAACAACAAAGTGTGCCATTACAGGCATTGAGCCATAACTAAACCATAAGCTCATAAGACCAACAGCCTCAACCTTGAAAGTTCTTCTCAATTGTTCAGATAGCTTGTCAGTGGGCTCATTAACAGCCTTTTGAAGCTGCAACTTACTATCAGAGCTTGGATTGGAATCATCTAACTTTTCATCTGCTTTTGCACCAATTAGTCTCCTCATTCCCCGTGAAAATAAGCGTGCATTTGATAGCCTTCTCAAATCTGACACAAGCCTCTGAATGCTATCCACTTCTACTGTTTTATAACTCAAAACTACCCCTTCAGGATCATAATGGATATGTGAATCAACATCAGAAGCATTAGCAATTCGAACACCAGGACACCATGGCGTATTGTTACTTCCCTTGTAAAGCTCCCATAGTTCCTGAAAATGTGGATCATTTATTTTTACATCCCAATACATGCTTCCTGGTTTGCCTAGACGTAAACAAATACGCTGCCATGAATCATCTTGTGCAAATGGTAATCGAAACCATAAGTTTGAAGATGAACCTCCTAGACCAATTTCCTCTGCATATGGAATGCCCAGCACTTCCATCTGGTTTGTTAGTCTGGCATGCTTAATACACAATGAACAATGCCGGACAACATGAAGAAGCACAGAAACATATATGTTTGAAGGAGCATTGCCATGGGAAGCTTCTGAAAGAAGATTCCCATAATTGGGGTCACAGGTTCCGGATAAATTTGATGAGAGTCCCATTGATTCAGAAGACTTTGAGATTTTCATTCTCTTCCGAGGTTTATCATCAAGCTCCAGCTCTTTAAATGATGACATCCCAGCTAAGATTTCAGAAAGAGATCTCTTGTGCGAATATTTCTCCTGATTAGAAATACTCCTTTGCTCTAAGGTTTGCAAGGTTCCGGGTTCAGATTTATGACCTGCAGCAAACGATTCGATCAATCTATAAAATAAAAGGTCGTAAAAAATTAGCCGAAGTTATGAACTTACCCGATGGGGTGAGAATCAACAAACTTGATACAGAATTTCTTGAATGTCCAATAAAGCAGCTATAAGGTAAACATTTAGAGCCATTTATTGCACTGCCTCGAGAAGATGTCTCAGAAGGAAAAAACAATTGGCCTGCTCGATCTGTACCAACTACATTATCAGAAGTGCCCGTTAACAATTTAATCTGATCCTCATTACCAGCAATAAATGGAGCAGTCTCAGTTGAATAAGGAGGCTTGAGAAGGCTTAAATCCTGTTCAGATTTTGAAGCGGGTAACCTATTGAAATATGAGTTTTTTATTGAGCTTGAAGAATTAAGCAAAGCTGCATTGCGATTGTTAACTTGGCATTTTGCATTGTTTGATGGATAAAACGAGCCATTCAAACCAGAAGAAACTTTGTCAATTGTACTCATTTGCGAGTTTTGGATCCCTCCATCTACCTTAGGGGAGCCAACACTGGTCTTTGTACCCTGACTACTAAATGGGAGAGAACTCAAGTGAGGGAAGGATGGAGCACTAAAGGTAGAAGAGAAGGAATGATTTGGAACTTGGTTTCCTGATGCATTATTCTCAGATTCAAATACTAGATCAACAATAGATGAAAAGGTGGATTGAGAATTGTCACGAAGTACTACAGAATGAATTCCCAACTCCTGCACATGGGAAACTTCAGAAACATGATTTGGATTCACTACGTTGGCTAAGGACTTCACCTTCTCCCAATTTAGAAGACTCAGATTCAGTTCATCATCAACAATTCGCATCTGACCAATGTCAATTTTATTAAAGCGAACAACTCGATTGACATCACTGACAGATTGTAACTTCCCAACAAGCTCGGTCTGAGTCTCCAATAAATTAAAAATTGGTCTAAAATCCTTATCAAGCTGCATCAACAAATAAAATGAGTTTCCAGACTGTGGAAACCCCAACAATAATATATCTGAACCAAGCAACACTGATTTTGGGATCTTCAAAGTTGCCACAGAATGCTCGTACATCTGCAAAAAATGCTCATTAATTAATCCTTTATTCAATTAAGCAGTATATTATAAGCTTCTTTATTGGAAACTTTGTTCTATTACATCAATAGTGATGAGCCCTTTATGTTTTAGCATTATGTCATTGATTCTTAGACTGAATTCAATGTCACTCTAATAAAGATAAGCCAGTGCAACTCATGGCTGTGAGGTCATGTAGACAATAAAATGCAATATAAGGCTTTCTATTGCACGTCTACCTCTAAGACCAAGGTTGCAACGAGGTAGCTTTTTAAAAACAAAGACGACGGAAGAAAATCATCAAAACAAGACTACTATCTTCTTTGCAAATCCACCACCTTTCTCATGATTTTTATGTTCCTAGGTATTATAAATATTTGCATTCCCTATAAACATCATAAGAGAGCTGAAGTTTGCTAAATTTCTTAAATATTAAGAAGCAACTCCAGGCATCATCATTGTCAAAAATAAATTGCAGAAAACTGCCTATCTTACAACCAAAAGAATGCTGGCATCAAACAATGTGCAAACAGTCAGAAATTCTTATCTTTTAAGTATTGCAGAGCAAGTCCCCTCTAAGGAATTCCATGGAAGAAAACACTTAATATGCTCCATATCTTTTTAAGCGATTAAGAATTTGAAACATAACAAGCACATTTTATCAATTAATCATTTCTTAGTCTTATGTCAAGTACGCTAGACATGGCTACTAAGCAATAAATCAATTAAAGAAACAAAAGGCAAACATAACTACTTCATTCAGTTAATCTCGGTATAGAATATCTAAAATTACAAATCAATAACTCAAGATGTTACCTTAAGGCCCAATGACTTTCCAATGGAAGCAAACAAATGCAAAATACACTTGCTTCTCAATCTTATAAAAACTTCTGTTGCCGTTAAGCTTCCAAGGTTTAAAAATTCCTCACATTCTACTAAGGCAGATGGTGAAATGATGTTTTTAGAACACTGGACAAGGAAACGACCATTCCTGCAATTCACCAAAAATCAGTTCACATAGAAGGAAGTCAAACAAGATTTACAAAACAAGCAGAGATTTGGCAAAGACCATAAAATAAATTAATAATTGTGCAGAATAAGAATATGATTTTCAACAGGACGCATAAATAGTAATGGTTCTTATTTACAAAGCCACATGGCCATTCTTCAGTAAAAACACAACCTGATATTTATTCGGAGTGTGATATATGATGTGCCATATGCTCGTACTTTTAAAACCTCATCCCCATGAAAATCATGAAAAAGAGTTCCACCATGTTTCTGTATTTCAGAAGAAAACAGAAAATCAAAATTCAGATCAACAAGAAATATCAAAAAAAAATCGTACAATTACTAAAAGCAAAAAAATGGAGGCTTGACAATGTGATATCATAAAAATTGATTTAAATTTTTCTTTCACAGGTAAAATAACACTATTTCACCCCAAATAAGTTATGGAAACATATTACACCACAGTGGCATCCCCACTATTGAAGTAATCATTCATGATGCTAAACTGGTTGTTCCTAAATCAGGTAATTCCTTATGCAAAATGTCATATATGTTTTACATTCCATATTCATTCCTGCTGAAAAAAGAAAATTATGTCAACAAGAAGCCTTTGTCTACTATATGGTGTAGGTTACACAAATTCTCTAGTAAGTGGTTCTTTCAAGTATCGACACCTTATGATGCACCATGCAAGAACACCCATTATATGTCTTCCTTGGTTGTTCAAAGTTTGCTCTGCAACTGCTTTTGCTGTCGAGAAGAAAGTTTGTTATTAGGTATCATAGCTTGGCTTAAATGTCATTTCGGAGATTAGACATGGTTTGGAGCTTACTAGTGCCATTTGGCTTAAAAGGGGAAAGGTTAAGATTTAACTTGTGCTAATAGATAAGGACAATGTCAAAACTGTCATATTCAATGGCAAATATTTCCATTTCTAAAAGATGCGAACTAAGGATCTTTTCAGTTAAAAAATTTATGCCAATCTTTGCTAGGGCAACAGTTGAAAGACAAAGTAGAAGGATGTGATTTGCTTGATTTACAATTAATAGGCATGATACAACTTACACTCACATGTAATGCAGAATTCAACATAGTCAACTAAGCCACAACCATGGGTTTGAAAAAAGGTGTCTTGCAATATGTAAAAATAAACCTTCAATGTCGAACAAGGTGCATTTATGTGAATGTTGCTCAACCTAGAGATGATTGAAGATGCTTTTGTCATGAACTACATCAACAGGTCTAATGTTATCACGACTCAATTGAGCTCAGAGAAAATCGACTTCGAAGATGAGGTTAAAGCTCTTATATATTCCTTTCCTCTTTGTAAAATAGTTGAAACACAAATATTATTATAATTAGCAATATGTCAAAACACCAAAAGCTAAAACCATAAGAGATGTAAAATGTGTTATAATCTAGGACCATTCATTAAAGAGAGAGAACATAGTCCTCAAATTCGCTTTGCGCAATGAAAGCAAAGGTCGTCGTGGACAACTAGATTGTATTGATACATGAAAATTGAAGTAGAAGGGCTATGATTAGACAAGACAATGGTATCAACTTGTATGTCAGATCTATGATAAGCCATGAGAACAATGCATTGAAACAACAAAAGTTAAAGGTTGAATCTACAAAAGGTAAAAGATTTAAGTCTGAGCTAAAGATCATTCACCAAAGAAGGACGAGATTCAACATATTTTACTATGAGCATTGAAAGCAAAAGCCACAATGAATAACATAGCCAAATTGGCAAGTGCAAGTTAAAGTAGGAGTGTAGATAATCAAGGCGATAATATCAAATTATATGTTAGAACTATAGCAATCGAGGTCACAAGAAACGACATTGCAAAAGCCATTATAAGAAGCAAGTAAATCGTAAGAGAACATATCAATTCATGCAATAATTGTGAGCATTGACAGGAAGGATTAATGAACATTGATAATTTTATTGAGTAATGAATTCTCAATTTAAGAGAGTAGCATTCCACTCAACATCACACATAATTGTTACAAGAATTCTTAGCAAAAAGCCATAGCAAGGTATTCCCAGCTACACTGAATCATAAAAGATGTGGGAAAAGAAGTGTACATTGAGTAACATTCCACTCAACATCACATGGAGTTATAAAAATTCTTAGCAAAAAGACATGGTAATGTATTCCTAGCAAAAGATGAATCATAGGAGATATGGGAAAAGAATTGTACATTAAGACTATCAATGTGATTTGCACCAAATGAGGTACATTTGCAATTTGAAGACGAATATCATCTTTCTCATTCAAGTAGAAAATCCATGTTACAAAAAGTTTGAGAATGACAAATGAAAAATAATAAAGGATGACAAATTGTAGTATAAGGTACCAAAATCAAAACTTTTTACATGACCAGCAACCATTCTACAATAGTGACATCTCCATCAAGTTCAAGTATGACATGAAATTGTGGTACTATAGCCTCAACAACATGAGGGAGAAATGCAAGTTTTTGTGCAAAGGGGTTTACTACCTAACCTTTAATACTTAAATGTAAGTGAAGAATGAAGAATGTAAATACAGTTTGACAAAGCTCTAAAATAATGTATATATGTTTTCACAAATTTATATGTGGCCATGGGTTCAAATATGTAACATGGATCACCATTGTTACTACATGATATTTAGTGACAATTACATAATCTGACTACAATATAAGCAAGACATGCTAAAAGGTCAAGCATGTAGAAAATTCATTAGCTAAAAATAAAACTATCTACAGAATAAAATGGAAGTGTTTAGGTACTACAAATATCCTTAGGATGAGAATCCCAAGGGAAAAAATCTAAAAACTCAATGCTTATCACCTAAAATACACATTTAGAAGATGCTTTATAGATTTAGAGTTTTACATGCTTAATCTAGAATCACATCACATAGAAGTACTTCAAACCAATTAACAAGAAGTCACCAAACACTTAATAGAAGTAGGAGTAAAAGACTAGGGTACCTTGCTCATCTATGGTAGAAAATCTTATGTAGACCATGGTTTGTATAATGCTAGATATTGCCTATGAAGTTGAGAAGTCATTTCATGAATAATCCTAATTGAAGTTTTCAATAGCTATGAAAAGGCTTTAGTCAAGAACAAATAATAAAACCTTATGCCCCTAGAGAATAAGATAACACTATGTGGTTACATGGGCTTTGGCCTCTAAGGAGACATTTACACTCAAAAGATACCCAGAGATACATTTCATTGATTTAGCAGAAATAAGTAAATGAGTGTCACTGTCAACCTCAAATAATAAAATAGTCAACTCAAATTCTACCAATGAGATGATGAGGCTCAAAAATTTTTGAAGGTATGAAAGGAGCTTCACAATTACAACTTATTCAATGATAGACAAAATCTTATTTGCCAAGCAAGAAATCTTATATTTACTCAAAAACAAATCATACTTAAGCATCATGATTTCAGTTCATTTAATAGCATTGAATAAAAAAATTAAAGAATCCAAAAGAGACATTGACAAATGTTGTCACTATCAATAAATTAGAGTTGTGCTCCACCAATGATGGCCTTCATGAAAAATAACAAAAAAGGAAAATCACACTCAAAGAATCAAAAGATTTGAAGATGAGAATGAGATCATCATCAACCACAATTCTACAAAACATGGTCAAACTTCAACTAAAAGATTTTACTATGTGAAGTCTAATCAAGATTATTAAAGAATCAAATGGTCTTGACAAGGTTGTTTTGGTTAAAGTTGCACTACCAAGCTTGTATTCCAATGTCATGTGTTTACAAAGTGATGGTCATTACAATTGCAATTAAGAAGGGGTTTAGGAAGTTATAACACTTCTAATTCATGTCAAAGGAGTATAGTAAGTGGATATTTGAATAATGAGGAACATGCATGGAGCACAGGATACGAGAGAGTTTGATTCATTTTAATGATGACATGCAACTTAAGAAAACAACCTCAGGTACTACATCCCTCAAGTGTGGACTAAAAATTACCATAAACTACCTAAACCTTAATTCGATATTTTTGTTAACACATAATTGGAGTATGTACAAGTAGACCACAACACTTGTCAAATTTGTAAAACACATCTCCTTGTGAGACTTTGGTTAGATTTCCAACTATAAATGTGATTTTTCCTTTAAAGTTGACAACTTTCTCTAGAAATCTTTTTGTCTCCAATTTTTGTGTTCCTATGATTTTTTTTGCAGATTCTTAGTGAGTTGCTTTGCAACTATGTCCATTGCAAAGAACAAACCATGGATAATTGATTGGAGTGACACCTCTATGATTATCTCAAAGATTTCGTTGGTACTCACACCCTAGCATACATATTTCTAAAGCAATTGAGTTTAATCTTATACTTTCATGTAAAGGTCTTAACATCTCAATCTCCAAAAACATCATTTTGGTACATGATTATAATTACTTATCACATGTTGTATCATTAACATGATTAGCTTAACAACACCATAAGATTATTCTTCAAACCAAATAATTTATTTATTGCATCTTTATCCAATTTACAAGTATGTATATTTCATCTCTCACAAAGTATTTTCACAACAATCTAAGATGCATGGAAAAAGGAAACAAGTACCTTTGATTACAGAAAACCAAAGATATTGTGCATGCTCATCATATATGATATTACAACTATTGCTGAAAAATTTAAGATAGTAAGACACAAGTTAATTACACCAAAACACTACAAAATAAATCACAAGTGTAGCAAGAACATCCACTGATCGACCATTATCAAAGAAAGTTATCTGTAATAAGATTTCATTCACTGGCTAAAATTATGATCGAAAGGGACTAACGACAATTGTAATAATCTTAAATGTGCATTTTCATCATTGGGACACATTGTGGCAATATGCAAGCTAAGACGATAATTTCAAAAAAATCTATAAAAGCAAGTGGTAGTAAGAAATAACTTAGTAAGGAAATTACTTACCGAATCAATGGCTGTGTAAAAAAGGAATAACTATTAAATGCAATCAAACAGAATCATTCCTTTAAATGTTTTCCAAAACTAGATAAAGATAGGCAATAATAAATTAGGTCAAAGTTACTAGCACATAGAGTAAACAAATTCCATCTAAAATTAAGCCTATATATTCTACTAGATGTTAGAGTATTCTAACATGCTGAGCTCAACACAACAATCATTGAAAAGATTTCCTTTTTTGACTCTTGAGCTTTTAGTGCCTCCATTAGCACAATTTAATACAGAAAATCACAAAACTTAATCCTATCTAGTGGATTTGACAATATGAAAATGATACTATAGCTACTCATTTTAAGATCCAAACATGCTAAGGTTTTTGTAATAATCCATGCCATATCTTTTATGGTCTTTCTCATTTCTTGATTAACAATATAAATTTTCAATAAAAATCTTTTCATGAAGAATCAAGTGGTCTATGCTCAAGATATTTAAATCATACAAGGCAACTAAGTTTAGTGTCAATTAATTATGCATCAAAATTATTCTATACGCACTCATTTCTAATCATATTCTTTGAAGTATAACCACCATCCATCTTAAAAATTGTAGCCTTAAAAATTCATTCTATTTAAAAGTTTGTACTTCACAAATTGTTATATAAAATAGGCAATTTCAATAAAGTCATGTAAATCTCACTTTTAATATTGAATGGATGTTTAGAATAGAAAAAATGTCAAAAATGCCTTTTCATTTCATTCAACATATTTAAATCCTATATCTATCTTTTTTAATTCTTTATAGATTCTAGAAAAAAAATATATATATTTCTTCGTATTTTATAATCTACATTTTTCATACTTAAATTTGTACTCACCATTAACTAAACCTACATTCATCTCCAAATGATGTCATGCAAACAAATAAATAAATTTAGAACACATTAATTTGTTAGTTGTAAGTTTGTAGACATGATAATCATGACAATTATGTTGCAAAACTACTTTTTCATAATTTAATATATAAAACAATCTTCTATTTAGAGAATTTTCAATTATAAACAAGATAATTCAAATTTGGAAACGATAAAATTAATAATACTCGATCTTTCTGATTTGTTCCATTAGCAATTCAAGATTATTGCAATTCATCCAAACCCAATGAAAAAAATTTACATAACTATTTGTTTAAGAAAATTATGATACATGACCAATTAAGATAGCCACAATTAGAAGTAGAAGACACTCCAACTTAAGTGGGAACAGTAGACCACCTTCAGTTTTAGAAAAGATCACCAGTTGTACTCATTTAATTAGTTCAAAGAATGACAAAGGAATTTTAGAATCCTTACCCATTGATGTGGACTTCCCAGTGCACACTAAAATTTCCATTTCAAAGTGAAAAATAATAGCAAGTAAGAATATTGAATTTCGGCAATAAGACAATCACAACAGCTAATGCTAGTTACCAACTTATATTACACACAGGATTAGTAAACTCCTACTGAAACTATTTAAATATAAAACTTAACTATGACGTCAAATATTGAACAGCCAAAATATGATACGAATTTAATGAGCATGAACAACAGCAAAAAAATAATAAGAAAACTAAGATCAAATAATGAGTGTAAGACTGTAGCTGAGAAATCATATAAACAAACCTTCCTCGAGCACGAATCCTTATCATCTTCAAGCTTCAGGATAACATCATCTGGAGCTTGACATATTTGAGCATTTCTGCTCAACTCCCAGTGAATTTCAAGAAGACGTGTGTGTCTGTTACATGCAATGGCTCTTAGAAGGAGTTTTTCAACATCTATGCAGCTCTGATCCAGCGAGAGTTCTGCTTCCTTGTCGGTAACTGGGTCAAACACAAATGAACTGTGCAAACACTTTATCTGTAGATCTTGTCCAGGCTCAATTTTGATAAATGGAGGTGAGCCAGAATCAGCTGCAGTGGTGCTCCTCCCACAATCTAGCCAGTATATAATTTTCAGACCAGGGATTTTTTGACCAGTTGAATCTATTTCAGCATCTTGCAGCTGTGCAGAACTAGTGTTTGCACCTTGTCCAGTAATGCCATCAGAAATGAGCTCAAAACGTATGGCCTCTTTCCACCGCCCATGGCGCAGCACATTGACTTGCCTTAGCACAGTGTCCATAACTAGGGACACACACAGTTCATGCATAATAGTATATAGAATCATGAAGGGATTATCAGCTGCAGCCATTCTGCGCTCCAAATCATCCCCAAGAGCATAACGTCGACTTTCATCAAGCTTAACAGGCCCCTCATTTTCACCCACAAGTAGTTTCAAATGCAGTATCCTCCACAAAGGTAAATGTCCCCGGTAGCCTAGGGTAAGAATAACCTTAAATTCTCCATCAACACGAAGAATAGCAGTACCATCAGAAATGGTAACCTCAGTAATTTCCTTAGGAACAGGTACGTCAATAAGTTTGGAACGTAGAACCATTTCCAGCTTTCTCAAAGCAGGCTTTTGCTTATCCTCGCTTAGGTTAGCCTGAAAACCCAAATCTTCAATGCATTTTGGCAACCTATTGTATCCTCCTGTGAGAAAGACCTCAACAGCAGATGGAACATCAAACACTGGAGCTCGAGCATGTTGCAGGTTGTCATGCATGTAGAATAGTGAATCTGCTGTTTGAGTGAAGCATGTTTCATGGCTAGAAAGAGTTGCTGCAAGTTGTTGACAGTATTGAATCAAAGGGACCTGAAAATTGACTAGTTATTACCATTTACGATAAGCTATAATCAAAGTCATAATCTTTCAAAAGTATGTAAGCATGCCACAATGAATAGTGTAGGATTTAATACACCTTTATGGAGAACCAAATGCAGCCTAAGAAAAGAAGAAGGTAATTGGAATATGAAAAGCCAATAACCTAAAGCATAACTCACAAAATCGGTGTTCATAGGTATATCACAAAGCTATATTTCACATTTAAAGAGAAAATACTTCATCATTACATACTTCTGTTGTAATGACATCAGTATGACAAGACATACATTACATGCATAAGCCATCATCAGATATGTAATTAGTTAATGCTAGCATTTCAAATAACAAGAGAACTTCCAAAAAATGGTTATGACATTTGTATGCTACACAGACACAACATGTGTGTGTGTATGTGTAAATATCAATAAGCAATGAAAAAAACCAGCAAATAAAAGAAAAGAATTCCTACACAAATTAGTGGAAAGGGGGAATAATCAAGAAATTGGCCTAATAAAAATTAAAGAATTCACACAAAGTGACAAGTAAACTTGATAAAATAGGATACAGAAGAGTATGGCAATGCAGAGATCTAGGAAGGACAATTGAACAATACTGCAACCACATCTCCTCACATCCCAACCCCGACCCCCACAACACACACACACACACATAATGTGCATTATCAAATTTCATAGAAGACCAAATAGTTTGTGCAAATCATGTACATGTCACAATAAAAATTTGATGAATAACTGCAAAATATGTATTTATTTCTATTGATCCATCTCAATAATCAATTATGTGAATAGTAGCTTTCAAATATTTATAAAAGTTTGTGAGAAGAGTTGTATAAACTTTGACCAAAAGGGACTGTTAAGCTAAATTCTAAAACAGTATGACAATAACTACAATTTGGAAGAGAAGAAAAGAAAGAAAATTCAAAAATATTATATATAATTGCAAATAAAAATGGAAAATAACTTATAATTTGATCTTCATACTCAAGTCAGACTGATCGTCCAGCTCTAGATTAGAGCTTAAAGCTTGGCTGTGCCATTTAGCTAAAGTGGATAACAAACACACCAACGGTATACCAGTGTACAGTGAGAGGTCAGGAGGAAACTTTAGTCAAAATTCAAAACTTGCTTGATACGACCTCAAATTCTCACTCAATTAGAAATAAAATCAAAATATTTTGTGCCTACTTTGGCTGATTCTTGAACCTGAAGAATTTTGAAGATGACTTTACCCCTAACTAGTCTCCCTCAAAAAATGATTTGACCTACATCAAAATTAATCATAGTAAATATTATACACTGACACACCACAAGTTGCACAACGGCTTGATGGTTAGCTATAAAGAATAATCCTTGTAGAGAATATTTTGTCCTCAAGTATGACTTTTGTAACAAGTATGAATGTTTGAAGGAAAATTGATCCAATTATTCCTTGTGAAGTCACCTAAGGCTTAGAATCTTGACAGTTCCCAGAAAGTCATGGGTATCATCCATCACAAAACAATGAAGCATGGAATACCATGGGAGTCATAGGAAACATTGATGCAAACAGAAGCCCACAAGCTGTCAAGAATAGAAATGCAACACCAATCCTCTTCTCAGCCCTTTAAGATTTCCAAATCTTCTGACCTTATTTATCCCTTTATCACTTTAAGATTTCCAAATCCTCTTCTCCTTATGCAAGTAGTTTACCGACTACCAACTTTTTCTAGCTTTCTCTTCTTGAATTTTATCATTTCTCCGGTTTGTAACTAGTTGATTTTTAGTATGTTTGACCTCCAGTGAACAACTTCTTTCGGTTCATGTATTACCATTGCATTGTTCAATAAGTTTTTAAAGTTCAGTTACCAAAACTCTACAAGGATAAATGTCATAGTTTTCTTATTCAGAAGTTGCTGCTGCCACGTTTACCTCTTTTATCTATTTGTCCATGATATTAATTATTTTAGTAAAAGGATTGGGCTTATGCTGCAAATTTTACATTGCTTGTATAGCAATCTCTAATGCTTCACTGGAAGTGAGAACACATCTGCATTGAAGTTGTTCAATGGACTGAAAATTATGTGTCCCAAACATATATATGCTCACACCCGTTATTCCTCTATTTCGATGATCAACTAAGTAATGTGAATCATAAATTTGTTTTTATAATGTACAGCTTTCCAAATTTTTAATCGTGTTTAGTATATCAGGAATCAATGAGTTGGTTTGAATAATTTCTTTTCATTTAAATCGGTATGACAAGAATAATTATTCGAGCTTTACATGTAGATAAGCTTGATGACATTGCCTGCCATTTTTACCATGATGAAGTGTTGATCAAGTTCCACATGGTCCTATGGTGCACAAAGTCTTTAGTAATGCAAATAATAGATAGATTGTTACAAAAGAGTATCACAAAGCATTTCAATTTGATCCTAAGTTCCTGAATTAATCTTCAGAAAATGAGCCATAACTTAGAATTTAGTTTGCACTATTCCTAGAGGCCACAAATCATTTCTTACTTTTCTTAGTAACAAAACTACTCTGAATCGTTGTGATTTCCATCCCTTAGTTTAATCTTTTCTAAAAGGTATAGGCGCTTTCAAGAATTCTAAGATAATGCAAACCACCCATACATATTCTTCTCTTGGAATATTCATGAATTTGTTCACAATAAACATTAAAAACTAATGTCCTATTTCGGTGTGAGAAAGATGAGTTTCCAAGTTGCCTTTCACATTGGTCTTTGTCAACAAGAGCACCGTTTTCTTTTTCCCAAGCTTAGTGGTAGCTTCCAAAAGGAATGTCAACAAGTTTTCATCTAGCATTCCACACTCTGTT
The DNA here is from genome assembly GCA_023846275.1 of Vanilla planifolia. NCBI lineage: Eukaryota > Viridiplantae > Streptophyta > Magnoliopsida > Asparagales > Orchidaceae > Vanilla > Vanilla planifolia. Next base: position 9,482,181 of record CM043873.1, on the reverse strand, counting down.
GGTAGATCAAAGACATATTCTCCAAGAGAGATACTCCCTTGCTAGATCTTGTCATATATTCCCTAAGGAATACTAGAGATTTTCTAAGTCATTGACTTCAAACTCATTGGTACGGGTTTTCCTACAACTCATCATTTTATCTATGAAGTCATTAGTTACAAAAATATGATAAGCAATTTACCTTTCAAGAGATTTCTTTGCAAATAGTGTGTGGTGGACTAGTCCATGGATGTAATAGCGATGCTCTACCACCTTTGTGAGCCTCTTCAATTAAGCTCTTATAGATAGCTTAAAGTTATGAAGCGACACTTATTTTTGGTAGCTTATGTTTCGAAATTAGGATGAATATTCACATGCATTTTTCCCTTCAAGTCACCATTTAACAATGTATTCTTCACATGAAAATGAAATAGTAGTCAATTCAAGTTTATTACTAAAGAAAAAAGAACATGAATAGTATAAAGAATAACCATATAAAAAATGCTTCTTGGATGTCAATTGCATCCAACCAAATTCTTCCATGAAGATCCATGCCTTCCCAAATTTGGATCTTCTTCAAGACATTTGTTTCATCAAAAATTGCTATCTTCAATAAAGGATCTTTAAAAGTCTCCTTGATATTGGTGAGAACCTGAACTGTACCTAAACTAATAACAAAAGCTCCAAAGTTTGGTGCCATACTATCATAAAAAAATTAATTATGAAGGGTTTGTTGAGTACATGATCTTACTCCATTAGAACAACAAACAAACTCAAATCATCCTTAGGTGTCCCATTAGGAGTTTCTTTAGAAATTGTATCACCTTCATCCATTGAGACCAGGTTGATCTCTCGGATGGGCTTAGCATAATTCAAATTTGGAACAAGCAACAATGAGTGAGCGATGAAAATCCTAGGTTAACTTTCCTATTCCTATTTGAAACACGTCAAATTATGTTCCATCGACAATCTAAATAATTCAACTCATTTTGCAAGAATTGACTTTAGTAAAGCATCTCAAATATCCAATAATATGGTCTTAAACTGCCAAATCTACAATTCACATATCTGAGTTGTTTCTTTTAACACTAAAGGCATGATTATTGTTATGTTTATGAACCATGATTTGTGTTGCAATGATGAACAAGAGAAGATGCTTTATGAATAGTCAAAAAGTTTCTAGTGCAATTCCAATTGCATTTCTAAAAAGGGCTGTTTTATTGGAGTTGAATTTCCCTTTTGAACTCATCATGTTTACTTTTTCTTAAGTTCTTTTCCTTCAAATTCTCTATTTTACCATGCAAATCATGGAACTCGTCCTTCCTTCTCTTCAAGCATCAACTACTTCCAGTAGCGATTGAAAATATTGAAGTATTACGTGATGGTAAGATTTCCTTAACACTAATCATGGAACAATGTGGATGTATTCACCATGTGCAAGTATGCTTCATTCAAAACTTGTCATATCTTCGTAGTTATTTCATTGGATAGAAAATTTTTTTCAATTTTCTTTATGGAATTTAGTCACAACATAACTAGTCATTCTCTTTTTTCAATGATTAATATCTTAGACCTTTCTCCAACTATGTAGCTTCACAAACGACTTTTCTCAATGGCCATTGATCCTTCCCAATTTTAAGTTAGCCACATTTATTCTAATAAAATGTAGGGTCATATCTATGGTGCTAGCTTGAGCTTTCATATGTGAGGACAAAATGAAATGACAATAAAGATTTTTGTAGCTTACTCTTGATTCAACACTTTTTCCTCATTTTCCATATCAATATTTTTTGGAGAAAGAAATAGTTTTCTATGCTCTTGGATGAATTAATTCCATTAGGATTTATAATACAACATGAAAATTTGTCTAATTAAAAAGCTGATAGTGAAATTTTCCTAAAACAAAAAGAAACAAATAATGACACTGAAATACTCCTCATTACACCTCATAAGACAAGCCATAGTTGGAACAACAAACTATATGATTAGAAAAGGAATACGAAAGGAAAAATATTTCATTCTCGTCTACAAAAATGGAAACAAATAAAAACAAATTTGTTGGAATGAATCTACATTATATTTTGCTATTGATGGCATTTTATAAGATATATATCCACAAATGTGTTACCTTGGTGCCCAACATATAATTATATTAACATAGTATTATCTCAACCCTAATCAATTTAAAGAGAATGGGGCATAACACATGCTCATTTATAGCTAAAACTCGCCAAGCACTTGTTTTGCGACTGTTAACTTTTTTATTTTAGTAAGCATACCATATGTTTTGGTAAAAATTTGGGATGTTTTGTTTAGCTTGATAGTTTCTTACTATTTAAAGCTTGTTTGGCCAATTTCAAAAAACAAAAAGCTTGAATATCAACTCATATGAATCTATTTAATGTCATAAGATAAGTTTGCAATGGTTTAACAAAAAAATTTGTAAGATCATTTACAAGCCTCCTTGTAAGATGTTCTAAATGATGTTCCAACAGTCTTAAGATTTGCTTTATGTGTGATTGCTAAAGTATCCCATGTGCTAGTGCAATTAGAGTTTTTTCGAGATGATTTCTCACCAAGTTATTCTAACTTCTTTCCTCTCCTTAGTCTTATTCTTTGATTCAAATAAGATAAATTTATCAACACTGATACTTTGTTCATTCTTCTTTTTATATAAAAAGTGGTCTAAATCTTATAAGCTTGTATTAGATTTGAAGTCAACATATTCTCCAATTTTAAAGTCTCCAAATCAAGAAACTATCCAAATCCTAAAATCATAGATATAATTTTTTGTGATAAACAACTTAATATTCGAAATTTTGATTTTAGTGTGTTACAACAATTTGGTATCAAAGCTTTAAATAAATTACAAAGTTAGAGATTAGAAATTTTGATAGATATTTTTGTCTTTCAAAGAAAAAAGAAGTGAGAAGGGTTGAGCTCCATTTGTTTCAATTATTGCAGTTGGAACAAAATGTGTTTGGAATGCAGTGAAATCTGTAAACTTTGCATGTGTAGTTAGAAAGTAATGACAATTGGAGAACTGTGATTGGAACTTAATGTTAGAAATAAAACAAATAGATAAGGAAAAAAACACTTCTTGGCTTCTTGTAAAATTGATAAAGAATTTAATAATTGTAGGGTCGAAAAATCATTTAGGATTTTCTTTTTTTTATTTTTTGGAACTTGGTTGAAATTTGTGGTTGGAATGCAACCCCAAATGCTCAACATCCACCTGCAATTGGGTTAGAATTGAACGCAACAATCAGACCTCCCAAGAAGAACTCTATTGCTATTTCTCAAGGTAATCCACACTGATGTAATGAAAACAAATGGTTTACAACATTGAAGGAATGACTTGAATAATCGACCAATATACCAATTAGGGTCTCACAAAATCTTCCTTCTTTGCCTTCAATTACATCATAAAATGTCTTGTAAGCCTTACCATAACCATCTCACATTGTTTGTCCATAGAGATCAACTCCAACCTCCTTTCTCTAGTGGGTAAATTAATGAAAGTGGACATGAAGAAGGGATTCAATCAAATGAGATATAGTTAGGATTATCCAACCATCTAATGGTTTAGGGTCTTCATTCAAGGATTCTAAGGATCCTTGGATGCTCCCATTCATTTTACAATGATTGAAAAATGAAATACAAATTTATATTGGGAATTTATGTGAAGTACAAGAGTCAAAAGCCACCTATATTTTGCAGGCCAAAAGGTCGACTCAACAACTATTGGGATTTAGTTCCATCGTTAGAGATAATTTAATTTTGATGTGAAGTAGACCATAAGATCTTTGGACAAATATTATGAATTGAAAGATTTGGAAAAGCACAAGTTGTGACTTCAATTAACAATGTTAATGATTCAAACTCGACTAAACTCAAACTTGGCTCAAAATTGGATCAAATTGTTTTAATGCAATCTCAATTCAAGTCAATGTCTTTCAATCCAATCTCAAATTTGGATCAAAGTTTTGATACAAATAATTCAATCAAATCTTTAATCCTAATTTTGATTAATCTTTGATTTTTCAATCAAATTCTCAATCATAAATAATCTTATACGACCAATCACGTCAAGTGTAATAACATATTCTCCTATTCATAAATTCATTTATTTATAAAATCTATGCTCAAATTGACGAATATACAAATAAATTAATAAAAAAATAATAAATTCAATCCAACTTCACATTTTCAATTAGATCCAACAATAGCTCATAATCAATTCATAAAATTTTAATTTGATCAGAGTACGTGTATAAGCAACTCATTGTAATTTGATTCAATCTAATTCTAGCCAAAACACAATCTAGTTTTTTAGTGATCTATGATCCTCGCGATAATTTAGCAATCATAACTATAGTTTGAATTTTTAAACGCATTTTGACACTTTTGGAGAACACTTTAGAAGATGAATGTAATAGATCTCTGCATGAAACATCAAACTTAGATCTAAATCAAGATACAACATGTTTCGGAGAGAACAGATTGAGGGTATAAATATTTTGTGACAATTGTACTTTTGTTATTTATGTATTCATGTTAGCTTAGTGTAGATGTGCTTAAGAGATATCTTGTTGGTACTAAGTTCATGCATTATTTGGATTTGTTCAATTGCAAGGTACTTAATAGGTTGACAATTCAAGAGCTTGATAGATTGTATCAAAGAAGAGTCAAGGTGGAGATCATCAGGATATAGCCACAATATTGAGACAAAAGACAAAATTATTAAAACTTATCTAAAATATTGATTTTAAGATATAATTTATTGGTGATAAAAAACTTAATATTTGTATACCTGATTTTGGGTTAGTTATAACCACTTTTGTTAGCCTCATAATTCAAGCAAGTAGATTCTTTCTTAAGAAATCTTTAGGCACATGAAAACTATATCAAATATGCAAATATCATTAAATAACGGAGATGTTTAATGTCCTCCATAACTTTCTTGTTTAGAGCTTGTTGAGATATGGACTCTAATCTATAGTTTGTAAAGCTAAAACTTCACCAAAAATGTTATTTATGATTCCTAAGTTAAGCAAAGCTACAAATTAAATTTAAGATATAGCATGACCACATGCTCTGAATCTAAAATTGTACCTCAAAAAAAAGTTGTTGCACCACCTCAGTCTCCCTGAACATGTATTCCCTACGTAATATATAATCTCAACAAACCTAACCTTTCCACTTCCACCCATCTTTCCCTTGCACTACCACGTCCACTCCAAACTTCCATATTGCACTTTCTATCTCCAAAACCACTTTTTTTTTAAAACAAGAAGAGAAAAATATGACCCCATCCCGCAGCCATCTTTTGCCCCGCCACTGTAATGGTCAAGTGCTCAAGTTGCAATGCTTCTACGTCCCATCAAAGCGGTATATAAGAACAAAAACTCCCCCCTCCACCCACCACAGAATGCACACGAACACACACCAAGCAATACAACAACAAATAAAAAAAAAAACTCTTTTACTGTCCGAAATTCCAACCCCTCCAATAAAACATATTTGAGAATAATCAAATCGTTTCCAGCAATAAACTTTCTAGCAAAAGATGAATAAAACCCTAACCACTAAAACAGCAGCAGAAAGAAACCCCAGCGCTTACCTGAAGACACCACTTGGAGAGGACATGGAGTCGAAGCATGCGCTGACGAGTCTTGACGATGAACTTTAGAAGGTCGATCTTCTTCTCCGAGTCGGAACGTTCCCCAGGTGCCTTGCAGGTCTCCACGAGCTCCTTGAGGGAGAGATAGGACTCCTCCGCCGCTCGACGGACGAGGGCGGAGAACTCCACGGTCTGCTGTCCTAGCTCCGTAGCCATCCCGCAGCCGTCGCCACCGCGCCGCCGCGATGGGCCGCGTTTACGAATTAGACGTAGTAGGAGAACGAGACCTTTCTCTCCGCATATCGGGAGAACTTCGCTTCGGGATCTCGGGAAACACTCTGATTTGGAGTTGAAGTCTGACAACACACCTAATAAAAAAATGGAATAAATGTTATTTTTTCTAAAATATGCACAAGTTATATGTATTACAGATGTAGACAAATATCCAAAATACTTCTCAAAATAAATTTGTAATAATAGCACAGATTTTATAAATATCAATATAATATAATATTTTTGAAATGGTAGTATTTACAAAGTATTTGTATTAATTTTTTATTTTTTAAAGAATAATTCGATTAAATATTAATTATTATTATTCAAGAGTTATTCACATTTTTAATAAATTAAATATTTGCAAATAATCGTATATTCTATGCGCTCGACATGCATATGTTGAACGTTGTCTTAGCATGTAGGGGATATAGATATTTGGAAACTAATTACCCTAAATTAGAAGTCTTGGCTGCTGTAATTTGAGGAGGAGGGCTTGATAAATTTATGCTATATAAACAATATAAATTACAAAAAAAAACATAAAAAAATAATTCTTATGGTACACTAATGGTATCCATTATTTCAAAGAAGTCTGTTGGATTGAAGGTTAGCCTAATTAATGTTTAATTTGTATTGACTTTAAAATTATTATAATTAAAATTAATAATTATATTTGAATTCAGATCATAATTCATGAAATATTTTTTTTTCTTTCTATTGCCTTTTTATCTCACTAATTTTATAATATTTTCATCAAATAATAGTTTCACCACTAATTTAAATTAGACAAAATTTTTATTTTTATTTAGATAATAGTAACTTTCATAATTTTAATTTATCATAAATTTATTGATATTTTAAATTACTCATTTCAAATTATTATCTTAATAATATTTAATTTTATTTTTTGATTTCTAAATTAGATTTTTTTCAAAAATTATTAGATTCTATAGTTTTTTTTTTTGTTTTAAATCACGAATTCTCAAACATTAATAATATTTTAGAAGATCTTTATCACTTTAGGTTTTTATTTATTCGAAATTTTTTATTTCTAAAAATATAAGTGTTTCGATGCACCTCTCAACTATAACACCCAAAATTTTATTCTATTAAAAAAATTTTAAAACCTATAAGAATATTTTAATGGCAAAGAAAAATAAAATACATAAAATATTTCTATTGATTCTAAAACTTATCAAAGTTCTATAATCATTTGATTATGTTGGTTTAACTAAGTTTGTTTTCATGTGAACAATAATAGGAGAATTATAAGGTGATCATGATGTTGAATTATGAAAAATAATATTAACAATGTATTAGTTTGTTATATTTTTTTCTCATTAAAAATGCATATAATGATCTTACAAAGAAATAGAAAAAAAAAAGATAAAAAGGGCAAAAAAAAATTTCTAAATTTATAGAATAGTTTTTCTATTATTAATTTGTCATATAAAGAACCCCATTTTATAGTTTCTAAAAAATATTTTTATTGTATCAAAGTACTAAAAAATTAGCTCTCAAATAATATAATGAATACTTGTTTCTTATTATTGGTAATAATTAGAATTTGTAACTTAATTTATTTTATAGCAAAGGTTAAAACTTCAAATTTCATTATTATGAAATTAGAAGGATCAAATCATATGTTTACAATTAGATCATAATAATAACTTATTGTTGATTATTTGCACTATTGGCATAATTAATGACCATAACATTTAAGATCTATTACCATAAGCAATTTATTGTTATTATGTTTATCATTGTTTATACTTTTGTAATGTTGCCTCCTTTAAACTTAAGCTATTTGCAAAAAAACTATGATTACAATTGGGTATTACACATTGTAATATTTCATCTATAAAATAGTTTTCATGTGAATGATTTGTATGATGTGTATCTTTTTTTAATTAAAAACAACATAAAGGAATGTTGTATACAAACATTTTTTTATTAGAACTAATAAACAATTAAATAAATGCACATAAAAATTATAAATTTCTCATCTAGCATAGGAAATCTTGTATATGCTCGTTGTGAAGAAAACTAACTTTATTATGATTTCTACCATCTACATTCATTAATTTTATGGATACTATCAATGTTTTTTTCACAAAAGTACTTTGTAAGGATCAACTTAATTAGGTGAGATACTTTATAAAAGAGTTAAGATTGTTAATATTTTTGTTTTGAATATTTGAAGAAAATATTGTTAAACAAGTGATGAGAATAGCTCTATTGGATGTAAAGATAAAAGATCATATTTGTCATGCCCCATTTGTACTTCATACCTAATTATTTCTAAAATAATTTAGATGAGATCAAAGTAACAACATCAAAATCAAGGAAATAATAATCCCTTAAAATAGGAATAACAAAATAATATCCACTCTTACTTTATATTTTTAGTTTAACACAAACATTTCCATTGATTCACCATCACATAAATTTGATAATATTAACAAATTTTAAAATTGAATTTATACAACAAGTCCACAAAACATAATCCACATCCAAAAATATATAATTGTAAAACACTCAAAGGTATTAAGTGAGTAACTATTCATCTCGAATGCCAACTTGGTTTATCCCTCTCAATGTACTAATTGCCCACCTTATAATGTAAGAAGAAACAAATAAAAAAATATAAAGTAAACAAATAAATCTAAATAACAAGCACCATCTATATGTGAATAAAAGTAATAAAGGAATGCTAAAATTAAACTAAGAAAAATAATATCATGGAATTAATGATATGGTATCTAAACTAGTCAGATAATACTCATTATGCTTGGAAGAGCACATTATTATTATTTTACTAAAATAGAATAGAGTATAGTCTTAGAAATTTTCACATATAAATACCATTTCATATAAATGCTTATTTTTTCCAATAATATAGCTTACTCTTTTCCCTTTTCCTTTTCATTTTCTCTATTTTTTCATAAGTATTTCCATTTTTTTGTCATGTTTTCACTTAATATCACTATCCTTATGAAATAAGATCTCATTTCATTTTATTTTTATTTGCCATCATATTATTATATCTATACCCTTGCTTGTAAATATATCATAACTAACTAACAATTATGTCATATCATATTTGTATATCAATATCCAACACAAAATACTAATGATGTCTAAATAACTTAATCTTATCATCTCCATATATCAAAACCTTGCACAAGGTACTATAAATAAAGGAAAATATCTCTAATGCCATCTTAAAGCATAATATATAACCAATGCATCAACAAGCTTTAATCTTGCATTAGGATCACATTTTATTTTCTTCCATTAATTATAGATGTTTATCATAATATAACATTCCAACTTTCTTGATGAGATAATTCCTTATCCAATTGAGATTTTTTTTATATAGGTGGTCTCCTTTTAATAATCTATCCCAAAACACTATAATTCTAACATATTTAATCATAAAGTTTCTATAAGATTTAAACCTAAGTTTTCCCCTAAAATTAATTGCAATACTATTATACTTAATCTATAGGATTTCATTCCATTTTATTTCCATTTCATATCATATCATTGTATATAGACCTTTGTCTATAAGTATATCATAACTAATTAACAATTATATTATATCATATCATATATGTACAATAATGTTTTACATAAAATATTAATAATGTTTGAGTAACTCAATCTCATTATCTTCATACATCAATACACTGCACAAAACATTAGCAATATAAGAGAAAAAGGCCTTTGATTCTATCTTGTTGCCTAATATACAACCATTGTCTTAATATGTTCTACATCTAGTGCTTATGTCACATTCTTTTTTCTTCAATTAATTATATGATAATGTATTAAAATATAATATTCTAATCTTTCTAATGATATGTTGTCTTGAGCCAATTAAGATTTGTCCTTATTCACTTTTCAATTAATTAATCATCCCAAAATTACTCAAATGCTAACATAACCATAGAGTTTTTATAGAATTTAAACATAAGCTATCCCTAAAAGATAATTCATCATTTCAAGACTTATAACTGTATTTATAAAGTTTAGGATATTCTCTTTTATAACTAATTTAGAACTTATTCATCACTATACCCTTAGAAGCCGTGTACAAGAGCCATAGTTTGACTAGTGTATTTCATTACACTTCACTTGCACAAGTTCATGCCTAGGCATTGTTGGGTTGTTTAATCTTTTAAGTGAGATATTGTCCCAATCAAATTAGATTTTGTCCTAGAGGTTCCTTCTCGCTAAGCCACCCATCTAGAAACTATTTCAACACTAGTATATTAACCATTGAATTCTTAAGGGACTAATCTCAGGTTGCTTGAAAACACACCTCACTATTTTAAACTTATAATTTTATTTATAAAATTCAAGATCTATTCTTCTATAATTGATATGAGACTTATTTATCTCTATAACACTAGAAACCTTATGTAAGAGCCACACTTTCACTAGTATATTTTGTCACACTTTCATCAATACATGTTCACCCTTTATCATCAATGAGTGTTGCATAGAAAAAACATTTTTTCATATTACTTAGTTTGTTTCTTATTTTTTATCACCTCATCTCATATACTAATTTGAGATGTAAGCAAGACTTATTTGTCTTACTCCAATATTTATTCCAACCCTTATCTTTTTCTTATTACCCTACTCTTTTCATTTCCTTGTTTTCTAATAAATATATACACACAAATACATGTCTTTATATGGCTTATATTAGTCAAATAGCTTGCCTAACATATTATATATATATATACCATTCATATGTCATAATATATCCTAAGATATGCAAAAATAAATTAATCATGATATTATGCATATACTTATGATGATACGTTCTTTTAGGAATAATTAATCTTTATAGTTTATATTACCAATATAAGATTTATCTATCTAAAATCTCATGGATAAACTTTGATACATTCTTTCTTTTCCTTTTCTCCCTCCATGAGAATCTAAATGTAAATTAATTAATAACATATTCATTTGATTTTCTTTCATTTACTTTTTATTTTATTTTTCTTGTCACTTAAGCACTCATAAATTATGGTATCTACATGCCACATGTGCTTGCCAATATAATGTATCAGCTCTTAAAATTTCCTTTTTAGGTTTAATATATAAGCTTATTTTTCTTGACTTATGGTATGGTAAGGTTCATATACCACACATCAAAGTTATGCAACTTTATTATGGATTATCTATTCTTCTCATGGACCATCAACTTATACTTGATGTATCATACATTACCATCAACATATTGTATGCTTAAGTATGGCATATAACATTACTTACTAAAGTATCGCACTTCCTTCTTCCCTCACCCGTCATCTACACTCATTGTATCATATGTTGAATTTTGTGTACCATTTGTTTCTATCATGAAATTGATTTTTGCCATTCTTAAACTTAATATATCATATGCCTACTTATCATACTTTAGTTTCAAAAACTCAATATAATCAGCAGAACTTGGCCATTTTTTCTACTAAACCTCATCCTATGTTTAAAAGAAAAAGGGAAAAAAATTTTCCATGGCCCTTTAAGCTCGAGAACTCATTAAATCATCGAAACTTAACACGTGAAAATCAAATACCAAAAAAACAAAAAAATATAGATGTTACTCGACTTTCTAGGCAATAAGGAAAAAAACTAAAAGATACAACTTGATACCACAACTAAACCATACCTTGCTTATCCTTTACTTGTTTACAGAATATTAAAACTTTAATTCTTCCTTAAATTTTTCTGAACTTTTCTTAAATTTTTTCCTTTCCTTCTAGCTTTTTAGAGATTTCTTGCTATTAACTATAAGATAAAATTCAAGTAGCTTCTTCTCTTCCTTCTCCTTGGGTTCCAAGTCTCTCAAATGAAGCTTTCCACTTTCTTAGATGAAGCTTCCAAACACTAAACTTCGTCTTTTCTCTTATTTTTGCTAGATTTTCTAGCAGCTTTTGTGTTCATATCAAATTTGGTGTTGCAAAAAAGTTGGGAAATAGGTCCTTAAGGACCTTACTTAAAAAATAAATTCCTTAGCTATCCTTTTATATTAATAGATATACAAATCACATTCCTCATGTTAAGTTTCATATTCTTTTTAACAAATTAAATTGAGCTTCGAAAATTACAAACCAAAAGCTAATACCTTCCTCTTAAGGAATCCTTCTCTATGATATGCTAACTTCAACAATTTGAGTAATTTTATAAAACAACAAATTGTTTGAGACAAAGTGAAATAGTTTACTAATTCAAGCCTTGAAATGTAACTTTATTATATCATCAAATCCTAGTTATATGCTTAATTACTTAATCACAAAGTTAAAACATAATAAACAAAAATACAAAGCAAGATTAAATTTAGATTCGTTAATAGATGGAAAAAAGATATTTTGATGATAAAAGAATGGATTAAGTTATATATGAAGTCCTAAAGATTTATCAAAAAATAATTTTTTTTATGATGATGGAATAATTCAAAAAACAACTTTTGAAAAAGAAATAGTTTAGAAGAAGAAGAGCTCTTTTGTTGAAACTTTACCTTAAGAAAATGATCAAGGAATAGCAATTCTAAACAATAAGATTGATGAAGCAAGTCGTTATATGTTGCAAAAAGAAGCATTTGAATGATAGAAACCCTCATAAAAAAATTATTCTAGAACTTGCGAAATAAATCACTAGAGTTTATGAGAGAGATTGAATTATTCTGTGAAACTATTGCCCATAAAATTCTTAAAAAATAAAAAGGAAAATTGGGAAAGGCTATTTAAGTTGATACCTCAAATGGATAATATGGGACATTTTAAATGGATTCCTTAGTATTATACAAAAAATCATAAAAACGGAAAATGAAGAATTGATTGCAAAGAATATTTAGATCAAAATAGATGATGCACTAGCTAAATCTAGACAAAATAGAGTGGTTTTAGAATGAAATAAATATGAAATTATATAATAATGGATGTATTAATAGTAAACATACTATGGCAAGCTCCTAATTTTTTTTATGTAAGTATAATAAATGAAAATGCTACTTAAAAGACATTTTATCCTTTTTGCCTTGAGATTACTTATTTTAACTTAGAAAAATAAAGACAAGTAAATTTGTTTTTTAAAATAATCTTGTTCTTTTTTTGAAAGCATAAACCAAGTTAACTCAAAATTCCTTTTGTAGTGGAATAATATTTATACCAATATTGTAACATCATAAAATAATCATCTTTCATTAAAAATATAAAGTGATCTAACTAATAATATTTTTCTTGAGAAAATAAACAAACATAAAACCCTAATATTAGCTAATGTAATAGTCATAATCTATTAATCTATTATATCATGATTGTTAGGGCTCTACTTAACCAAATATTTAATTAATTAAAAAATCAAAGATTTTGCATAGGTAAAATAATGTTAGGATATTAAATTAGGTGGAGACCTTACAATATGATAAAATATCAAACACTAACTAGATTAAATTCATATAAACAAAATCACTAGCATAATATGAACCAAAGATAAACTAAAATTTTATCATACACTTAATTACTCACCTTACACCAAACACTACCCACACTCAAAACTCAAGAGTGTAGTTCGCTCTTCTGGCATCAAAATCTTCATCTCTTAGTGTAATGAAAGCATAACCTATGATGTAAATAAGTATAAGATTAATAAATTTTATTAGATAAATCTAATAAGGTAATTGAAGTAAAGAAATAATATAATAAAAAGATAAACACAATAAATAAAACATAATCAATACTATAATATGATGATAAGCCACATGCATCAATATGAAACTATGTCAAATGTCATATGTATCAAAAGTAATCGTACATGTTTAATCTCACTTTGTACTAGTATGAGTAGTGGCAAGCACTCGATCAGATAAGAAGTCGTATAAATGATCTATTTTGAACATTGCCCAAATTAATTGTATTGTCTGATGCACTTATCATATTAATATAATCTACATAGATACTTGATCGAGTAAATGATCTCATAGATAATCTCTCACATAATATTACATAACTCAAAATATTAGTTTAATAACAAGTTTGTACTTTACGATTCTCTTAGCAATTACTAATCGAACAAAGGATTGTACAGAAGACTGCTCATAGTGCATTTCTCAAATTGATTGTACTGCCCTATTTGGTTTTCGTACTAGTATGTTTCTTATACAAAAAACTTTTTGCCACAAAATTAAGGGCTCTTTACCATCTCTTATTGTTATGATGTATTAGACTATTTGTATAATCTTCTTGTATGATCGTTGGAGCCAAAAACTACAATGGCCCCAACCATCAAATACAAAGTAAAACTTAAAAGATTCACTTTAAAATTCCAAGCAATGAATACATGCTTTAATAAGAAAATATTGGGTGAGACCTTACCTATTATGTGATTTCCATAAGCTAATGCTAAAACCTTTTTCCTTTTCCTTGAGCTCTCTCTGCTTTTCCTTTCTAATTTTTTTGAATCTCTTAAGAGAATTGCATCATATTTGCTTTGTTTTCACCTTCCTTATTCTCTCTCTCTCTCTCTCTCTCTCTCTCTCTCTCTCTCTCTCTCTCTCTCTCTCTCTCTCTTCTTTTTCACACAAAAGATAAATGTTGTAAATGGATTTTGGGACATGAGTGAGAACATTTATCCTCTTATTAAATAAGAGGATCAATTTAATACCTCCATTTTTCTTAAAATTCATAGAAAATTCACATACTTTTTGAAAAAATACAAACTATATACCTAAGGATTCCTTATAATAAGACATTTTTAATAGTATGCCTAGATATGAGATTTGACCATTGTCAAATTGACATGCTTTTAAGGACAATAAGTTAAGGATTTATTTAATAGCTTAATATTGAAGGATTTAAATAATAATTTTGACTAAAACCTTATAAGGAATTGTGTTTTCCTTAGTTTTTCATTTCAATCGACTTTCAAACCTATGTTAAAAAAATTCTAAAATTATTTATACATTAAATTCTTGCTTTTATGAAAGTTCAATATTTTTTATCCTCTTAGAAATTTTAAATAATCTTTATATTTAGCTTTAATTTTTAGGATTCGCCCCATTCCATAGTCATTATAATCTTTATAGAACAATATATCAAATAAATAAAAATTTAAAATAGATATTAAATTCATACATAAACTTTGTCAAGTATTGAAGAATTATATAGATAATTATTTTGTAACATATTGTAACAACTCAATTTGTTTTTCAATAATATTTTGTAAATCATGAAATTAAGTTAATATTATTATTATAATTATTTATATTTAAATATCATAAATTTAATTTTTTTGAGATATAATATTTATTGATTAACATATTATTAAATTTATATGATCTTTGGAGATATGTTTTGGTTTCAAATAAAATCAAGAATTTTATTTGAGCATATAATTAGAAGATCTTTTCAAGAGAAATCTAATAAAATTAAGTTCATAATTTTTAAAAGTTTAGATAATTAATTATAAATTAAAAAAATGACACAAAAGTAATTTTTGAAATTGTTAAAAAGCATGATGGTAATTTTCAATCCATATATTACTAACAAAATGTTGATGAGAATTAAATGATACTTTAATTATGTGTTAGTTCATGGCTTAAGAAAAGTGAGAAAGAGAGAGAGGGAGGTTCGACTAAGGAAGAAGAGGAGGAGAAGAGGAAGGTTATTGCTAGTAGTAAGGAAAAGAACAAGATTATAAGGAGGGAATACAAGAAAATTTGTGGAGAACAAGAATGGGCTTTGATTCTAAGATGATGTGGAAGTGGGTCCAAAAAACTCTTCAATTCAGAAATGAAAATAAGTTGATTTAGTTCTATTCATTCTGCAAATATATTTTATTGGGCACAAGATAAGCACTATTTGGAACTTAGATTATAGTCTCTAAATGAAATATCATGTAGGTAAGGCATGTAAATGTTATAGCACCAGCCAAGTAATTATTATAGTACTAAATTCAAAGTTACAAAGAAATAACAAAAAAACTCACGACACTCACAAAAAGAGTAGAAGATGGAAAAGCTACCAAGATTCCCTTACACTTATCAACCAAGCAAGAGCAACAATGAAATAACTCAAACCCTAAAATTGCACGCTTTTATTTAAGATTTTAGGGTTATTTATAGATATTTCTCTACTACAACCACTAATGCTAATTAATATCAATTAACTCATATTTTTTACAAAATTAAAAAATACCAACACCACTTTTTATAGAATAACCATCAACTAAAATCATAATTTCATTAAATGCAATTTTTAGAATCTCTATTATTTGTGTAAAATAATGATCATAATTTTCTATGGGTGTTTTAATGTTTATTGTTTGGTTAGTAAAAAAAATTAACTCCATATTAATTAATTAGTAGAAAACTTAATAATAAAATAAAAAATAATAATAACCAGTTCGATAGACGAAATTATGCCTTAATCGATTCACTGCAGTAAACGGGTTCGTTGCATTAAACTGAAGCGGTTCATGTCAATTAATCCTGAACCCATTCGATACGCCAAATGGTATTCATAATATTTCTGAAACATTACAACAGTTCTGATTAAATCATCAATCCCGCATCTACAAGTTATGTATAATTTATAATTGAGCATTGGTTAAGCGGGTAATCACTTCTTGAGAGAACCAAGGGGTAGCCAGCCCCGAATAGGCTGTCTTACATGGTCATACAGCTTTTCAAAATAATTCTAATTGAGATAAATCTAATAATGATGAGCTTGTAATTTTTAAATGCTTAAAAAATTAGTTATAAATTTTTAAAGAAAAGAAATATAAATATAATTTTAGTAATTATTAAGGGTATTTTGGCAAATTTTGTTTGGGTTGCATCTCATGGGAGGTCAAGAAGATGAGGTTAAGAGAGGTTATATAAAGAAGAGCCATGAGAGAGAAAGGGAAGGAAGGAGGGAGAGAGATAGACAAAGAATGAAAGTAAAAAAGAAAAGAGAAGACAAAGAAAAAAAAGAATAACTATCACGAAGCATGAGAAAGTTTAAAGATAAAAATTTTAGTAAGGTACAGTAGTGAGGGAGGACTTAGCACAAGTAAAAATAAAAAAGAAACTAATTAGACAAAAAGATAATTGGAATTTGGCCCTTTCTAATAATTCAATTTATGCTATGTTAGTATTGGTAAAGTTTAGCTATTATATAATATCAAAAAAGATTATATTATATATTAGGCCAACATATAATACATTACTTATAAGGTATCAATAATTAAGTATAATCATTTGGTTAACATATGGTATATTTGAACTATACATACCACATGGTTGAACAAATGTACGATATGGTATCCAAACTTTATATTGAATATTTAGTACATTAAGTGCAAGTACAATAGATTGGTATTATAGTAAATGAAAAATAGGAGTGTATACAAATCCAATTAGAGAGAGATAAATTATGGCTTTAAAAAATATTTTTGCTATTTTTAATATTTTCAAATAGTATTTATTTTTCAAAATTCTTTTTAAAAATAATTTTATTTTATAAAAAATCTTGATATTCAAATATATATATATATATATAATTTTTATTATTAAAAAAAATAAAAACTTAAAGAGCACATTAAAATTTTTAAGTAGTTCCGTTCAAACTAGAACCCACATCCACCCCTAATCGAGGTCGAGAAAGACACTGCTATTTAAAAAATTAAATTTAAGATTTTTTTCTTATAATTTACCTCTAACTTGTTATAGTTTGCATATTCATCTATAAACTGGGCTTTTGCAAGTTTAACCTCAACTTGATTTTTTAATAAGATCAAACCAAACTTGGCTTTTCGCAAATGTCGAGCTGTATAACACTAAAAGAAAAAGAAAAATACACCAAAAATTTTTTTTTGATAAAAATCATGTAATGCTGCATGTATGAGAATAAAAATAAGGCATAATAAGCTCAAAATAATGAAGAAAAAGAAATAAATTAAAGCTTGGAGGGTTTGGGCTTAGCTGGAAGAATTAAAATTTTTTTAGTAGTATTATGTCGTAAAGTGCTACCAGGAGATTTTACATAAAAGGAGTACAACAACACACTTCTTCAAGATCTTAAAGTTTTATTCATATTCAATAACTATTTCATTTAATAAATGTTGAGTTTTTATAAAAACAAACTTTATCATAACTGTTAGAGAGTTAATGAGCAATGCTTCCATAAGCTACTACCAAATAGTTTGAAAAAACTCTTCCAAACATCATATCTTGATGTTTAATGCTTTATAAAAGAATTTGTGCACCAATAGGTCTAGCCAAAACATAGGGTTGGCTTTCCCCTTATATTCTTGAGATTTCAGCACCTCCATTATTAATATGTATATAGGATTAACATAATTATGAGTTTAACCCAACCCACTACATACATTGTTCAAGTTTTGCCCAGCTTGATCATTCCTCTACGTTGCCTCATCCATGTTTAGGATTGCACCTTAACCAAGTTCGTGTCTGACCCAACTTGGTTCAACTTGGTCTCCTGACTTGAGGCCTACTCAGGCTTGGTCGGCTTGAGTGGTTTGCACTTGGGACATGCTTGGGGTTTTGACTTATGATATTTTTCTTTTTTTTAATTATAAAATTTCAAATATATATATTTTTATAAAATTTTATCTTTCTAATTTGACAATTAACCTAACATGAAATTTTAAAATTTAACAAAATTATGGCAATTGAAAAAGGTTATTCACACTAGTAAAATGAGTGAAAATAAAATACTAGATGTTTTCTAAATCAAGAAAAAAAATTGAGCAATTTAGATATTTAAGTTGAATTTCAAAGTGATATAAATAAATATATGTATTTATGATTAATAATAAATAAGTTAATATTTTATTTCATAGCAAAAAAAATTTTAAAGTTTATGTGTATGTCTTCAATCCTAGATACATGTTGAATACTCCAAGATATTTTACTAATTTACGATCATCAAAAGTACATAACTTGTTTTTAATATTTTAATCTAATTTACACTAAATAAACTCATTATAATAAAATATGAACATATATAGCTTGACCCATCAAATATAAAGGTGGCCTAAAAATTTTGCCCAATTTGATGATAATAAGAAAAATATTTAGATAAAAATATAACAAATTAAAATATATACTTTAGAAATATTATTATGTTAAAGGTATTAAAAATAAAGAATGTATGATCTCATTAATTTATGCCTCTACCTTACTTTGGGACTAATTCTAAACATTAGTCACACTCTCCCTTTAATAACATCAAAAGGGAGGAATAATTTAGATAATCTTTATTATACCTAATCATTGTCTTATGGAATGAAATATTTTGTTTGAAGTGGTTTTGCAAATATTTTGACTAATTCTTATTTTAAAGATACACATTCTAATTCTATTAATTCTTTAATGATATAATCTCCAATAAAATGATATCTTATATTTTGTGAGTTTTTTTATAATGATGAAATTGATTATATACCCTTAATAACAAGTCTAGTCTTATCTCCAATAGTTTCTTTATTTTCATAAATTTTATTTTTAAATAATTATTTAGTTCCAATCAATTTTTTATCATTAAGCCTATGAACTAATTCCTATACTTATTTCTTTTAAGTCTATTTAACTATCAATCCAAGGCATGAACTCATACCTTTAAGGCATTTTCAAAAAATATTCATTCTATGAAAGATACAAGTGTGATATGATAAATTACTTTCATAAAAACTTGAGTTCTAACTCCTTAATTAGCATATCATTTAATTGATTCTTACAAATTTGATACTACCAAACTCAAGGTAGTAATTGACTAGCTTCTTTTTCATATTCTTTCTTGTCTAATTTATTTTCTTCTTTCCACAATCCTAGGTTCATTAATGACTGTCGAATTATTAAATTTTTATTAATTACTCTTGTAATTGACTCTTCAAACATTATTTGTAATGTTTGTTATTTGTTTTCTCTTTTTTATTGTACACTTTAAAGCTTTCCTAAGTAGAAAATATAAATTATATTCTTTAAGTCTTTTAATAATCTTATAAAAAATTATTTTTAAAATTTATTATCATTAAATTAAAATTATTTACCTTTCTAATTCTCTAATTAATTTAACAAAACCTATGAAATCTTATTTACTTGTTTTTTTATGAAATTTAACTCAATTACAATTTAGAAAAATCAATATTAATAAAAAATTCATGTTTATTTCCACTAAATGTAAGATTTTTATATACCAAATTATTAAAATAAATTATCTCTGAATGTCTACTAGTAATTAAGCCATTTTAGGTTAATGTCTTACATAACTTTTTTTATTGAATTCTTAAGTCAACTATGACTTAGCTATAAACTCATAAACTTTAATAAATTTCTATTCTTAACAACAAATTATGTGATCATTCAATCATATTTTATCAAAGAATGTCATAGAGGAACTATGGTCTTAACTTACAATATTTGAATTCATCATACAACAATTGTATATATTGACTAACAAAGTTCTAAATGATTAATATTAATAAATAATAAGTCTAGAAATATTTGGCATTCAATCCTAAGTAAAAAAATCTAAAGATTACAAATATTTTGCAAGTGTGTCACACAACTCACAAAGCAATACCTCTCCATATTTCTTAAATATGGAGACACGCCTACAAAATAATTTCAACTTCAAATTTGGGGCCCAAACCATATTGTGTTTAACAATGATAGCGTATGGATGTTGTGATTTTGTAAAGATATTTCTAAGAAGTTTTTCCTTAGGAATCCACATATATCTATTATGCTTTAGATTTATGAATTTTTTAATTGAGCAATCAAATATAAGATGTCCAAAATTAAAACAATAATTATATACAACATAAGATTTAACATGATAATTAAGTATATACAAAGAAGGAATAAATGATACATTGAACACATGGATATATTATTTTTTTAAATATACTTATCATGTAAACATACATTTTTTCTTACCACATGATTATGAGATGAAGCATGTTTAAGCACTTATGAAGCATTTGCATAAATGTTACTCTTTTTCACATGATTGAATGAAGCAGCATATAAAGGTACATGAGAATGATTAAAAGTAGATTATGAGAAACTATACTAGCATACTTTATCTTTAGATAATGCAATTCTTTTTCAAGTAATTCAAGTTTTCCTAGTTTTTCTTTTAAGTAAAGAATTTTCTTTTCTTAAATTATCACTCTCTAATTTTAAAACATCATTGCATATAATATGCTTGGACAACATATTTTCACATTCTTTATTGATGCTTTCAAACATGAAATATTAGAAATTTGGACATAAAATTGAATAGTTAAGAAAATATTTTCCTCTTTAAGTGCATCACAATTTTTCATGCAATTCAATTATTCTGGATTCTTATTTGGCACAAACTTTCTTAAGATCATCATACATGTTAATTTACATTTTATGCTCAAGAACTAATCACTAAAATAATTTGATATTTCATCACACGATTAAAAAATAAACTCATGGCTAGAACAATAAATACTTGATACAAGTTTACCTCTATGATTCATCTCTAAATTGAGTTTCTTCTTCTTTTTATTCTCTTATTTTTTCTTATGGTTCAATTATTTTCTTTTATTATAAATATCTTGAGATTCATTCTCACCATATAACATATATAATTCCTTTATTATCTTAAAATAAGTTATAGCCATACAAACTCATACATCAATTCTCTTGAGATAATTCACAAAAAAAAAATAATTCATTCTTTTAACATATAATTGAACAAATATTATTGAACAAAAAAATATCATAAATTATTATTAATTTCTAAATAAAAAGTTTTCACCTTAAACATTGGAGACAACATGAAGAAAATCTTTTATTTAAAAGTTTCACAAATATCAACTGTGGGTGAAGTCATCCTTAAATAATTAAATAAAATAAGCACATTAGCAAAATCAAATAGTTCTATAATAAAGTAAAATGATAAGATTGTAATTGATATTAATAAAATAATATAATTAAAAATAATTAGAATTAACAACATAATTAATTTTTAAATACAAATAAATGATTATCCTAATGATTTTATTCACTTATGGTATCAAACTTATTGTGATATCAATTGAAGAAATAGAAGTGTGTGCGAATCTCAAAAGAAATGATGAATTATAGGTTTTCAAATATTTTTATTATTTTTACTATATTTTTATATTATATTTGTTTTTAATAATTTTTTATAAAAATAATTTTATTATTATAGAAAACTTAGATATTCAAATTTGTATATATAATTTTTAATTTTTTGATTAAAAAAATAAAATTAAAATTGAAAAGATATACCAATATTTTTAGATGATTCGGTTCAAATTAGAACCTACATCCACTTCCCAATCGAGATCAAGAAAAATACCAATACTAAGAAAATGATAACTTAAGATTTTTTTCTTACAGTTTATCTCAATTTTTTAATGAGATCAAATCAAATTTAGGCTTTCACAAATGTCAGGACACCCAACCAAAAAAGAAAAACAAAAATATAATAAAAAATTTGATAAAAAACATAAAATATTTTTTATACTTATTTAAGAATAAGCTTGAAATAATGAAGAGAAATAAACAAATGAAAGCTTAGAGGGTTTAGGCATAGTTGGAAGAATTTCAAATTTTTAGTAATATTAAGCCATAAGTTTTGTTAAGAAATTTCACAATAAGGGAGTTTCACATAGTATTCCTTGGATATCTTAAAATTTTATTCACATTCATTAGTCATTTCATTCATAAAGGTTAGATTTTCAAAGAAAAATTTTGATCATAATCATTAGAAATTTAAAAAAATACTTTTATAAGTTGTTACTAAATAGATTAAAAAATTCTTCCAAAAAACTTCTCCAAAGTCTCAAATAAAGACTAGAAAAATAATATTTACGCAAGATCAACTAGAGCTATTGGATCTGATTGAAGAATATCTTAACCGTCAAATCGACGAATGGAAAATGGGATGAGTTATGAATGGATAGATCAGGGATGTAGGTCATCTGATCGCACCAGATGAGATATAAATCATTTAATTCATTAATGATAAAGGCAAAAATGTCAGTAATATGATTCAAAATAGAGAGATCTAAATCATTCGAGTTAATGATAAATCATTCAAAAAGATAGAACCAATCAAAGTTATCAAATTAAACTAGACGAGATGTTGGTCATCCACTACTCGAGCCTTGAACAAACATCTAAAAGCAGATGAAAACTCCATCATTCCTTCAACGATTAGATGGTGAGAAATAACTCACAAGGTGCTGCTTCAAGCCTAGCGCTAGAATGTATTTTAGTCTGACATTATCGAATAACTTGATGTTTAACACTTTATAATATAATTTTTGTTTATAGGTTAAACCAAAACATGGGGTTGACTCCCCTATTGTGTGCCTGAGATTTCATCACCTAGGCTACTCATATGCATACAGGTTTAACATAATTATGAGTTTGACCCAACCCATTGCATACATTGTTTGAGTTATGCAACTCAAACCTTCTTGTCTTATCCCCATTTAAGTTCAAGATTGTACACTAAGTTTATGCCTAACCTGACTTGGTTTCAGTTGGTCTCTTGACTTGAGGTTTCCTATGCTCGCTAAGGTTTGGTTGATGTGAGTGCTTTGTACTTGGGACATGCTTGGGATTTTTGGCTTATGATATTTTTTTAATTATTAAAAATTAATATAAATTTTTTTATTAGATTTATTTTTTTAATTTAACTAAAATTTAATAATTAACCTAACAATAATTTTATAAAGATGTATAAGAAAAAATTAACCAAACTATGGTGATTAAAAGAGGTGATCATGATTGGTTATATAAGTGAAAATAGAATCATAGATACTCTCTAAATCAAGAAAAAAAAAGTGAACAATTTATATATTTAAGTTGGATTTTAAAGTGATACAAATTAAGAGATGTACCTTATGATTAATAATCAATACGCTAACATCCTATTTCATAACAAAAAAGAAAGTTTTTTTAAAATTGATGTATATGTCTTCAATCTTTGAAGTTTGTTGAATACTTCAAAGTATTTTGAAGACTATTAATTCACTATCTTCAAATGTACATGACTTATTCTTCACAACTAGATATATTTCATACTAACTAAACTAATTAAAATAAAATATTGAGTATTTATGGCTTAACTTATCAAACATATAGTGAGAGAGAAAGATAATGATAATATTTTTGGTTATATAATCATATATAGTATTAGACATTTATATTATAAAAGATTACTTATCAATTCATATGCATATAAGGCATTAAAAATAATTAAAGGGATAAGAGAATTAGAGAAGTTATCTTCATCTTGAATTAAGGTCAATAAATTTAATAATTATGTTGTAAATATAATGATAAATTAAACATGATAAAATTACTAATTTTGATGGTTTATTTGTTATTTATTTTTTTTTCTACTCTAATACATGGCATTATTATCCTTAAGGTTGATGGATTATATTATTTTAATAAGAGCTTTTACATTCTATATTAGATTCATCTAGTTTGTTTAGGAACAAAGGTGTATGCATAAGAACATTCATATAAAACAAAAACTTGGAAAGTAAATAATACACATCTCTAACTAAGATTTGGTATACTTAATAAATTTTTTATGAAATCAAATGATAATAATAAATTTAAGTTTTTTAAGAAATTATTCTTATATTATATAAATACGATATATGCCTAAAAGTTGTACTTGATTGGTTATTAGCATCATGGTATGATATCATTGGATATAACATTTTACTTTGTTGTGATACTTAGCATCAAAGAGGGAGCAAATAATAGGTAATTTTTTAAGAGAAGAATCATTAGACAATGAATGATTCCTTGTAGACTTCTAAGTAGAGAAACAAAAAAGATGAATTATCTCATATTTGTTATTAAGAGAATGATTTTGGTGTTTATTTGATGCTATAGTCTTAAGATATTGAGGTGTCTTTTAAGGGCAAAACCTACTTGGGTTGGGATAGAGCAGCTTAAGAAAATAATACCTCAACATAGTGAGACCAAGATATTATATTTGCACAATATGACTAGATATAGATTTAGAGACATGCTTTTATATATTGATAGTTGTACTTTGTTTAAGTGACTAAGTGTACGTTTAAGGGATATATCCTTATGAATGAAAGTCATTTTTATTATGTTAAAAAGTAGACTTGGATATAGATATGAATATAGATATGGTTGTTATTAGAATTAAAAAATTATAATCTAATAAAATACATGATCATAAAGAATAAAACATATAGAGAACTAAAATAATTCAATGAACATGAAAATGAATTTTTAAATACTTTGTTACTTGTATATAATGACTTGATTATTTAGTTACAACTCATACATTTATTTATTTTATTATATCATATTTTTATTTTTGTTATTTTAGAGATTTATCTATTAAGTTCTATAGAGTTTTACTAATATTTGTATCACAAATCATTATTTCACTATACATAAAGATGGGTATTATGATGATATGCATAAAGATCATACGAATTAGTTGGAACATTGGTTAGAGTTAGTACTATAATTTTATATATATTGTATATATATTTTGGTGACAACTTTATATTAACTATTGTTGTTTGGTAGCTACAGTTTGACATAGGATGCTTGTAATTGGGATTTCATATGTTGATCTCTAATTGAGATGTTTTAAGTTATATTAGCTATATTCTATCTTTTATAAGATTTTGTTATCAATTTTTATTAGTTGTGGAATTTTGCTTTGCCTTCAAGTCCTTGTCTAGTGGTTTGAAATATTGCCAGATTAAATTTATTATAATTGAACTTCCATTATTATGTTATTATAATAGGTTAAAAAAACTAATGAGCCTATAATACTTAAAACTAAAGATAATAGGGAGAGATCACTAAGTATGATTTGGAGAGAGAAATCATTAATTAATAAGTAATTTCTAGCATGCTTTTCAACGAAAGGGTAAAGGGATAAATAATACCACTATAAATCTTAAAAGGTATGAGAAATTATTTAAATAATTATTTTGAAAACTTAATATAATTGTCACATAATATGATAAATTACAATGATTATAAGATAATTGAGCTCTGTAAGGATATGAAAGAATTTTAAACATCATTAAAGGTAAGTAAAATTATTAATTTATAATTTTAATGATCAATTCCAATTTTTATAAAATTTTAAAAAATTACACATTAGTAAAAGAATATGTTACAAGTCCTAAATTTAGAGAAAAAAACTTCAAATATTGAATTACATTTGTTAGAAGCACAATTATAAAAATTTTATAAAAATCAAACATATATTGATCATCAAATAGAATGTCAAACATATAAAAAAAATAATGTGTGTTTGATCTTTAAAAAATATTAAAATTTTCAAATGATGTTGACAAAATAATGATTTTTTAATAACAAAGATAACTTGTAGTGTGGCAAATTTAAAGTTAGCTAACAAGTATTTAGAATTTATTTGATCAAAATATTCAAAAAATATGAACTTGCCTAATCTTTTAATTAAATTATTAATTAATTTCTAATATTTCCTAAAATCCTAATTTCTTTATATTAAAGGCACCAACAGACCTAATTGCATGAAATAGTGCCCAAATCCCAACTGATGAAAGTTGAATCAATGAGGAGGCAAAAGTGCATGTTTGCACTAGAACATGCATGGCTTGTGGCCATTTGAAGGAGAGGATGATGCAACAATGTCTAGCACATCGCATAGAGGTTTCAATTGGAAGTGTACTAATCTTATTCTAACTCAAAGTTGTGTTAGGATCAAACCTTTTATTTCTCATTAATCTCTATTATTATTATTATTAAGATGGTCAATTTTAATTGGCACTCATTTATTACACATTTCAGTTTATTTTTTATTAATTCATCAAATTATTTGCAACTATATTTTTGTTTAAGTCATTTGAAGATTAATTGATAATTTTTTAACTTTAAATTCAACCTAGGACATCCTAATAGTAATCCCATAATTTTACCAGTACAAACTTTAGTTGATTATAGCATAAAAAAGGCTTAAGTTTGAGTTTTTAGCTATTTTTAACATCTTCTTCCACTGTTATTATTGCTGTCAATAGTCATTGCCATCGTCGCTCGCACCAACCGACCAGTCCACTCAAACCAAGCCAACCCATCAAACTAGCTGATCCATTCAACCTAAACTAACCACCAACCTGAGCTAACCTACGCTATCCGATCCAACCCGCATCGACGTATGATTGGTAAACCAACACTAACCCATTAATTTGTGCCAACCCTTGCTAATCTACCCCAACTCTTGCTAATCTACCCCAACTCATGTTAACCTACAAACGAGATCCAGGCATCGCCACAGCTTTCCACCCACCACACACTGATCGTGTTGCCCTCCATTTCGTCACTCTTTAAACCATCGCTCCAAAATGCACATGCTTATTTAAGGACTACTTATATCAATTAATTTTGTAGTTTTCAAGGCAATGTTTTAGCAAAATTTAAGGTAATTTTTATAATTTGTGATGACTTTTGAAATTTTGAACATGTTTTTTAAAATTTCAAAAATTATCCTTTAATATTCCCAAATATCATTTCCTATTTCGAAGTTAACAAATTATCGTTTTATCTATAAGGTCTCTATAAATAACACAATTTGAATGAAGTAATAAAGTGTTGTCGCCAAGTTTGTTTGATACAAACGTATAGTGTGTGAACAATCCGACAGTATGATTCTAAAAATACCTGAGAATGTGAGCGAAATGCTTAAAAGAGAAGATCACAACTCATTATCTAGCATTCACAAGAGCATCAAATCACCAAGAAAGTTCTTAATCACTTTATTCTACTTTCAAAAAAAATCATTGCATCTAACTTTTTAGTTTGTATAGGTAAACATATGTTTTTATTATTTGGTATTCTAAGAACTCTACTTGTGTGTGTGTTTTGCCACTTTACCACTAACTTGAGTGTTTTTAAGTGTGGGTTGGTAAAACTTCTTTTCTTTTAGTTTGAAATCTCTCATGTTAAATATCGGTGTAAGTTCTTAGTTTTTAAGAAAATTCTTACTTGTCCAATGATATTAAGATTTCTAGTTTTAAACCTATAATTCTTTTAGATAAGCCTTTGTATAGATATATTATTTGAACCTAAGTAATTTTTAATTTCTTATGAGCTAAAAATAAGTTTTAGTATATCATCTTATATCAGAGAAAGACTTTGGAAAGTGAAGAGGTCATTAAGAAAATAATAAAATGGATTTTAGCTATCCATTAAACATTTTGGAAAAATTTAGAAAAAATCATAGGATCCTTGAGGACTTGAGAGAGAAAGGAAGAGCCATGACTATGAGCAATTTGAAGAAATTGGAAGAAATAGAGGATTTCTTACTAAAATTTAATGAAGGAATTGTGATGCATTGGTTGAGGTGTTGTGATGCAAGTAGTTCTTTACGTGCATGCAAATGGTGGTGGATAATCATTATGATTATATCGCATGATTTGTTTTTAAATGGTTTATTATGTTAATTTAAATTTTGCATAAGGTTGCATATAAATATTGATATGAACATTGATATAATTTAAAAAAAACAAAATTTTAAAATATGAAAAATTTTAGAATAAATAAACAAATCAGGTATGAAACATGTTCAAACATGTTTTAAATTGATTAGGATATATTGTACATGAGAAGAAAAACAAATCTCTTAAGGGTATAGATTAAGATCAATTATTCTTATAGAATTTTGTATTAAATTAAGTAGAAACCATAAAGATGCACTTGGTGGTTAGAGAACAAGCCTAATCAATAGTATTCACTAGAATAGATCCTACAAAAGATGTCCTTATATGTGAGGTAATTGACCTATTATACTTATTCACTAATGATGATAACCTCAAAAATAAATAACAATATGATTATTCTTAAAAGTTGAAAGTGATAAAGGGTCTAATGAAAAATAGATTTATAAATAAGGTGAATAATTTCAAATAAATTATTGTATGGCATTCTTAGCATATTTGAGTTTATATACATCCACAATACATGCTCTTTTATTTTATCATATGCATGTGTTATGGACCCAACAAGCAATTTTATTATCTTATATTAAGATTATGTATAATTTACCTATTATGTTTATATCAATTGGCAAACCTATTTTTAGTTTAACAATTTTAGTTAATATAAATAAATATCATGGGACTCCAAGAGAGTATTTAATAAAGATGAGGATTTAGAATATTATTACTTCTATATATTAAAATTCATGAAATGGGATTTAAAATATTTGTGATATTACATTTACTTTTGTGACAACATAATCTATGTCTTAACTCTTATTTTAAATTTATTTTTGTGTACTTTGATTCTATAACAAAACAAGTAATATTAGGATTGTTATTTGGGAAATATTTGAATAATTTAGATTTTATATTTAGTTGCGATATGTTCATTTAGATTATATAAAGGGAAAACCATAATCTATTTTATTTAAAAAAAAGACTTAATTGTTTTATGATTTTTAAAAGAAATAATTTTTATGTTAAAAAAGAATTTTGTTATAAATAATTTTTTAATAAAGAAAATGATAAAAAAAGTTTGGTTGAAAAATATTTAGATGCCAAAGTGAGATGATAAAAACTATAAAGGGAGGGTTATAGGCTTTATATATGATATTATAGTCTTAAGATATTAAGATACTTTTGGAAGTAAAACTGACTTGAGTCAGGATATGACAAACCAATAAGATAATATCTTGATATAGTAAAATTCGATTAGCACATCTATCTTATGTTTTTATATAGCTGAACACTAGGTAGATATTGAAGATAAATAATAAATGATGTGCATCATCTAGATTAAGATTAGCACCCCTTAGGTATGTGGTTTTGCTGTAAGTGATGCTTGATTATGAGCCAAAGCTAATGTTAGTTAAGGGATAGAGTTGCTAGCATTTAGGATAGTGTAGAATTTCTAATATGGTGTGATTATTAGTAAAGCTTTACTTGATGATTCCATGAATAGTTTCCTTATCTTTGTCATAAAATCCCATTTTTTTAGATAAGCAAGATCACGATGTTCCCCAGCTTATTATCAACCAAGGATGACCTTTTAACATGAGACATATGTAATATCCTTAAATCTTGTAAATAAAAAAATTCCAATGATAATTTAAGTTGTTTTCATATTTCATATTTTTATAATTTTTTTAGAATTCTTTAATGTGACATTTTTAAGCAATCGTATAGTACAAACAAATAAATCATACAATATGATGTAAGGCAATGCTCATTTACATAAACAGAGCTAAATCAAATGATTTGAGGTTGTGAAATATATTAGTATGATTAAGTGTGAATAGCGCATCTCTAAGATTAGCTGGATAAGTCTAAAAGGCTAAGAGAATGAGAAAATTTTATTGTATAGTATGATAGGAGTATATCTTTAATAAGGATAAATCAAGAAACTAAGTTATTTAAGTGAAATATGAACAAACTCTTAAAAAGTACTTTATCATGCAAGTATGATTAAGTTAATGTATAAATATGATGAAGTATAATTGGTTGGTAGAAGATTGAAGAAGAACTTGGATCAGATAAGTACAAAACTTAAATCGTATAAATAAGATCAAATAGAAACAAAAAAAAATTAACCTAGATAGATAGACTAGTAATGGCCCAAATGGATCGTACAGTATAATTAATTGGACTTTCATAATATAATAAAATAAGAAATCATAATGCATGGGATCATTCTCAAATATGGCTTAATAAAGAAATATTATAAATGTCTCAAATAAGTATAATATCAAGATTGTATAAGTATAATCAAATAAGAATAAAAAAATAACCAAGCTAGAGATGTTTAGTAATGGCCTAAACTAATCATATAATACAACAAAATTGATTGTATAAGTATGATCAAGATAAAAGTACAACCATCATTGGTTACGACTTAATAAATAGATTCAGTAATTGGATCGTACAAGTACGACAAGTGATATTGTCTAATATAAACTAAAAAGGGTTTAGTTGAAGTGTATTGTGCAAGCATGATATGGAGACCATATTTGTACGATAAGAAGAATTTAGTACAAATTAAAACAAAGAGGAGTATTATACAATATAATGAGGATTGTATAAGTGTGATAATGTGAAGACTAGTAGAGATAAGAGGGACGAGTTTATTATACAAGTATGATAAAGAGATAATATTAATATAATAAAATAAATTTAAGGAAACAATGAGGATTGTACAATACAAAGATAATGATCATACATGTACTATATGTAGAAACTGCAAAGAATTTAAAATTGAAATTATGAACTGCTAAGAAAATTAACATGAAACGTGAGTTTAATTATTTAAAAAACTTTAAAAATGAGATGATAAGAGATGAAAATATACCAAAATATAAAGTGACATTGGTGTTAAAGGCATTTGGAAGTCTGGAATGTGAAAAATCATGAAAACAAGTATAAAAAGGGCTAGTTATGATATAGAAAGGATTTTTAAAATTTAAGAGATCCAACACTTAGTTAAAGACTAAAAAAAGAATAAAAGAGTAAGAGAATACACTTCCAAGAGCATTGGGGAGGATTTAAGCTTTTGTGTCACCATTATGAAAAGAAAACAAGAGGTAACAATCTTGTACCTATGTATATATGTTTGATTTAATAATTAATGTAGGTTAAAAGCCTTAATGTTATAGAAAATATTGAACATGATTGTGTATACAAATTTGTTCAATGTATATATATTTGCTATTGATACTTGTCAATTAGAAGCCAATATAAAAATTTTTGTTTCTGGACAAATATGGAGATGCTTTAATAGAAAAGTTAGTGTCATAGATGATGCTTGATGTATTGTAAATTATTAAAGCATCGACAAAGTTTTAAAATTATTTTTAAGAAAAGTTGTTTGATTCTTTCATAAATTGAAATACTTGTATATATTTTATGTTATCATGATGATTTGAGCAATATATATTGATATTTTATTTCTAAGTTATTTCTTTATATGTTAAAGTCAATTTATATATTTATACTAAAAAAAATGAAAGATAAGAAAAGTGAAAAATAAAATATTGAGTCACGAAAGCTAAGCATATGAAATAAGAGATGGACAAATAAAAATAAAAAAAAGAAAGGAATTAATGAAGGGAAGAAAAAGTTAAAGAAAAAAAATGTTAAATATTGAGTTTCAAAGTGGTAGCTAACATTAAAGAACAATATATTTTAGAGATGAGTTCAAGGAGGCTCACATTTTATAATAGTGATTTTTAGATAAGTAAAATTTATATTTTTCTTACGTCTTGTTAAAGTATAGGATTGATCGTAGTAAGAACTTTGATGTG
This sequence comes from Vanilla planifolia, assembly GCA_023846275.1. Classification (NCBI taxonomy): domain Eukaryota; kingdom Viridiplantae; phylum Streptophyta; class Magnoliopsida; order Asparagales; family Orchidaceae; genus Vanilla; species Vanilla planifolia. Next base: position 9,449,934 of record CM043873.1, on the reverse strand, counting down.
CTAATTCGCCAAGGCTCCAATACTAAAAAGAGGGGTGCTAGGCCCAAATAGTGAGATATCGTGATAATTTATCTACAACTTTACGACATCTCCTTCCTTTCACCATCACTTATGGTTTCTTTCACTTTTTAAATTCTTACTTCATCGTTTTTGTCCCAATGACATTTCTCTTTCTATTTCACTGCTTTAGTCTTTTTGGATTTTCACTTATTTCTATCGATGCCTTTGCTGCTTTTTATTTAATTTTTATAAGTGTTTGGATTGCTTTTATGAACAAGTTACTTCAATATTTTGGTTTGCTTGCACAGCTTAATAGGTCTCTCAATGCTTTCAATATGCACTTGTGTGACCTTTAATTTGTTATTAATTTATCGTGACATTAATTATGCCCTTTCTAAATACCCTGTCTTTATAACATAGAAAATGTTTTATGCCTAGCATACAGAGTGACCTTTGTGTGACTCTCGATCTCTTTTTAGTTAAGATTGCTTTGAATTAGTATCTCATGTATATTATTTTTTTGGATTTCTTATATTTTTCCTACACTTTCTTTAATCATAACTTATGAAAGTCAATCTCTACACTGCTTAAAATATTTGTCACTTATCTAACATTAATAATAGAGTAAGTTTGGGCAAGAATTGCCCAATTATAATGCCATACTTGGGGTGAACTACAAGGCCTAGGCCACGTAAGCAACTCATGACGAATAAAGCAGAGCTCAAGAAATCTTGTTCAATGCTTATGAACTTTTTTTTAAGTATTTGTGATTTAAAGAGAAAAAAAAATGCCTTCAACAAACTATGAACAACTATTTCCTTGCAACACTATGACACCTTGAAGGATTTGAGTATTCAAAAATAAGTATTTAAAAAATTAAAGGAGATTTCTTTTACCAAATCACATTGTCTTAAATTAAAACTTGCTTCCACCTATTATTAGAAGAAACCAAAATAATATGCTTTAATTTACTATAATAAGACTTATTTGATTCAATAAAATGCAAAGTTATCACAAAGTAATTGTTAGATGTATTAATTGCGTTAATGTCTACCTTGTTGCATTTGAAGCGCAATGGCCGACGACACATGGCAAGTCGATGACCATGGTAAGGTGGCATTTTTCTTGTTCCAACAGTAGGCGGTGGACTCCACATGACGCCCAGCAGTAAATTTGATACCATGTTATAATTATATTTTTTATTTTACATAATTCAAAAAAATCATAAAATAATTTAATCTTTACATAATTTTTTTATTTCAAATACTAGGAATCACAACACTTTGCCCACTGGTTTGAGCTTCATCAAAGTAACTATTGATACAACAGGGGTTTTCTTCAACATTTTGAAAATAAACTGAAATTGCTTTACAAATCTAATTAGCAATGTTTGAATTTTTAAATTGTGTTAATTATGCCAATTTGAAGTTATTAACTTAAAAAAAAATGAAATCAAATGACTCCTAAATATTCCAATGAAGCAACATAATAATATAATGATTAAATTTCATAATTATGATAAAGATTTTAAAAATCATTAAAAAAAGATTAAACTGCATCAAAACAAACATATTCAAATACAGATCTTATTGAGATGCTGGAATAAAAGTAAACCAACAATCCCTATTTTTTAAAATTTGTTTTGATATGGAAAAGAAAAATTATATAAAAGATTAAACATCATTAAACTTAATTTATAGCTCTTTACACCTGATTGCTTCACAGTGACAACGTCCATCTCGGACCACAGTAGTAAAACATGATCAGAAGGAGCACACCAACTTGATCTTATTGTAGATTAGCAGAAAAATGCCTTCAATTTAATCATATTCCTGGGATGTGCACTCAAATACGTCTTCTCTACTACATCAAGTATGTTCAAATTAAATAAGAATAGATCATTTCCTGTATTCATTACGTTCCAAGTACTTCTACAAAAAGAAAAAAAAAAAACAAATCGTCTATCTTTGTACTGCTCCTGCCGCTTGTCTCAACAATCTTTATCTGGCTTCAACATTCTCCGAACGAATCAACCCTTCAACCAAACAAAGTTCAACTCATTAGCCAACTCAAACCATATTCTCATCTCACAGCCTCTGGAGCCGAGTTACAATAAGGTGTGTGCAAGCAAACCAGCTTTGTTGACATCAAGCATGAGCAAGCAAAGCAAAGCCCTATCAAGAGACCATAAACACTCTTCGCTTTATCGAGCCTAAGAGCTCGCTTAAATATGCTTGCAAAGCCGGGGATCAAAGCGCCGCACGCGACGACCATGCAGTAATCCAGGCCATCGTAGTCGATCCCGGCAAGTATGGCACCAATGGCGGATACAGGTCCTGCTAGCCCTGTCACGGTCGCGGCAATCAAGGCCCCCCTCCAGCTATCCGTCGAGCCGAAGATGCAGCTTGCAACTGCCGCCCCGCGAGGGAGACCGTGAAGTGAAACGGGGAGTACCAAGTGTCGGCCGAGTCCATAGGCTTTCGGGGCAGCAACACCAAGTGCAAGGCCCTCAGCAAAGGCGTGCAAGAAGATGGCTCCGCAGGCCAGGAGGGATTGAAGGGTGAGGGTGCTCAAAGCAATGCCTGGTGTTAGGAGGTCATTGACAGATGTTTTCTTGTGACGGCCAGATCTCAAGAAGGAAGATGATGCATGGAAGAAAGCAGAACCGGCGGCAAGAAGCAAAGCGAGTGTAAGAAAGCTCATTTTGGAGGAGAGTATTAGCTGCAAAGGCCTCCAAGCAGCTAGAATGAAAGCAATGCCGGAGGAGATGCCTGTGAGGAGAGGGTGTGGGAGGCGCAGGACAAGGGAAGTAGTTATGAGGATAATGCCTCCGATGAACGGTCCAAAGCCAAATAGTAGCGAGACCACGAAGCCTGAAGCATCTGCCAAGCTGTAAAAGGGAACCCATATAAGCAGTAAGAAGAATGACAAACAGAGCCAGAAGTTTATATTTACTTGCGTCCTCCGGTGAAGGCTTCAAGGACTGTGCTAAGGGTCTCCATGAATGCAACGGCAAGTGTACCAGAAGAAGCAACTTTTGAAGGAGAAGCTTCCTGAAGATCAACCAAGGGGGGAAAAAAGTATGAACCATACAAACAGTAGCTCTATCAATCAAAGCAAGCTTTTAAGGTTGACTAACAAGATAATTATTACCTTGAAAGCATCGGGAAGAACTTCTGCAATCACCATCCAGATCATGCATCCAGCAGCAAATCCCGTACAAAAAGGTAGAACTTTGTTGAAAGCATCAGCACAGAGAAAAGATGGAACAGCAACAATGGGCTGAGTTCAGAAAAGACAACGTAACAATCAACATAAATCTGAGGAGTACAAAATAGAAGACATTGTAACACAATCACAAGCTTTCGAGTAGAATATCACGGTAAAGCTTTATAAAGCATGCTCGAACATTCAAGCAATCCAGTTTTATGTCCATCATGCATGAGATTCAATCACTTGCTTTTCTGATACTTCACTTCATAATTCAGTCTGAATTTAAATTTTTTTTAAATAAAATTTAATAAAAAAAAGGGAACCTTTATATGACTCGTTACCAAGGAACTCATTTATAAAAAAAAAACATCGTTTGAGGGCTTTACGGGAATTCACCATTAAAAACCCCAGATCCAGAAGGGATCTTAAAACTCAATTGCGATCTGGAAAAATATCGCAATATCATATTCGTTTACAACAGAAACAAAATGGTCTGATAGAGTGATGATTATTGAAAAAAATAAAAAAAAAAACAATTTCAATTCAATTAATTCATGTTCAAAAAAGTTTGAACTTCCAAAAAATAAAAAAGCCAAAAGAAAATACATTACATTTAACGCATGAGTAAATTTCAAATGAAAAACATATTGAGTGGAGATGAGATTAGAAATAAGTCTTATATTGTAAGTAAAATATAATATTATAGTCATAATATATAATTAATATAATCTTTATTCATATACTTGTTAAACTTTTGGATTATTGAATATCCATGTAATGAATACTAAATTTAACTTGAGTTAAAATTTGATGAAACTCTCTTAATGAGTAGCATTTGAGCGAGTTTTGATTCAAATCAAGCAATTCATGCAATTGGTGACTCTAATGTCTCTTATAATCTCCAGCTTAATTATGCAGAACTTTGATAAACTCACAAGTGAATTCACATGATTGAATAAATCTTGGTGTACATGATAATGAAATTAAAAAACTTCTATAAAACTACTTATGATTCTATTGCATGACTACACGTGACTCTCATGGTTTGTCTATTGGTGGTAGTCAAGTTAAAAGTTTGGTAGATCATATTCGCATCTTTGATGCTTCATGGCACTATGCTCGAATAGTTATAAGATTTCAAAGTTAACAATATTAACGAGGCTCTTATTTGAGAGAGAGATTGAGTAATAGTACAATAATTAGAATAAACCACCTTGGTCGATGACATCATATCCTTGATGTCCAATGACACTTGACTCAATTAATACTCAAGAGTTAATGGGAGAGTGATAGATAATGTAAATAAGAATTTCATTTGAGAGAAAATTTGTTCAATAATAGATTATTAAGATTAGCTACATATTGTAAACTAAACAAAACATTAGTCTATTTATATAATTAATTAGTCTTTATTAATACATTTAAGTTTTTGTGTTATTAGACATCAATCAAGTGATACATTAAACCCAATTTAAGCTTCATTTGGTCAAACTCTCTCAACAAAACAAATAAAAGATACTTTTTAAAAAATGGTGAATAGTCATCATTTTAATTAATACATTTCAATAAAAGAGATGTTGAATATGCAAGTAATCCTAAGGCAATCATTTAAAAACAAAAAGATGCAATTGTCAATTTTGGTAAAAAATTAACTCAAAAAAAATATTCAATGGAAAAACAAAACTTGCTTAAATTTTGGAAATCAAATCCAAGTATTTTGAGTTGAGCTAACAATCATATTTTTGAATTGAATCAAATTATTTCGAGTTTGAGCTATGAGTCATATTTTTAAATCAATAGTTTTTCAACCAGCTTTGAAGATGTTATGGTTTTGCCCAAAAATTAATCAAGCCAACTTGAAAGATATTAAAATTATATTATGTGCAATGCACGGATGGTTTGCAATGTGATGTGGTGGTTTGATCCTCTTCCCATCATTTCATGAAGAAGAGTAAATCAAAATATAACAATGTTTATAACAAAGATTGAATTCCCATCTTTCACTAATTCTAATAAATGCTTCAACCACTTCACCACCATTGAGCTCAAAGTATAGAAATTATATGTTTTTAACCTATTTTTGGGCAAACTTAAAAAGTTTTCATGAAATTAAGTCAAAGGTATCTGTAGCCTAAGCATTTCTTAATAGTGGGGTTCGATAGTCACTATAGGCATTTCCTTTTTTATAAATCATTCTCCTTTACAAAACAAGTGAGCTCAAAATGAAATATAGTCAACTAAAGCTCCAAGTGCTTTTCATCATAATTGACTTGAAATTATTACAAGTGCTAGAGCTAGCTCTAAATCATTTCGATTCCAGCTCAGGGACTGACACTAGTGTTGGAAGAACATAATAAGCAACTAATAGGAATTATCCTACTCGAATGCAGACTAGTTAAAGGAACAATCTAGCTTTACAAGAACAAATTCTAAAATATATAGTAAATCGATAAAGTGGACTCCTAAACATGTCCTTGCTTGCAACCATTTGCAACAAAAAAAACTAGCATGTTCAAAAATTGAAAAAAAAAAATGAATACTCTGCAATTAAAGCAAGCATCAGCTAAAATTAGTTCACATCACTATTATTATTGATATGCTTACCCCGAATTCTTTTTCTCAAATTTATAAATTATTATATATTCCATTTATGCGAGGCATGTAATGAAAATTGCCTTTTTTTAAATAATTTCTAGCATCATTGTTTTCAAACTATCAGATCAAACCAAGGCAACCAAATTTATTCCCTATTATAAAATAATTTCCCTGGGAACTGGACTAGTTTTTGGTCAGTATTCAACTTTAGAAACAGTTGAAACCTGCATCAACCATTAATCAGACTTAGTTGATGGCTGCATCAACCATTGATTTACCAATATGCCCCACATAGGCAATACAAAGTTCTAATTAGACAAATGACCACAATGGATTTCATGATAATCCAAAAATATCTTAGGGGAACAGCATGAAGATCAATGCATGCATCGCATGGCCAAATAGTCAAACAGTTTATACACCTCCAATAACCTTTTGGGCTGGTTAGCTGTGCCCTCTACTTTGGATTACGATATCCACTTCAATTCAAATTTTTATAAGCCCGGCTGTCATTTTAACACAAGGAAACCAAATAGGAGCCTGAATATTGAAGTAGATGTTGCCCATAAGTGTACCAAATGCAGAAGCTAAATAAGTAGAGACAAAAAAATCACGTTACCTGAGGCAATGAAGTGATGAAGCTCCACAACATTGCATTCTGTGGGGATATCCCTCGTGATGAAAGAACCATGCTCACAGCTAAACCTTCGGGTATGTTATGTACTGCAATTGCTAAAGTAACAAGAAGACCTTGATAGACTCCTTTTGAACCTGCAAAAGATACCCCAACACCAGAACCCTCACCAAAGGAATGCAATGTCATTATCCCAATGACAAGCACAACTTTACTTGCATCAGCACCTTTTATGTCCAACATGCTAATCTCTCCAAATCTTTCAAGAAACTGCAGAGGAAACTACATGCATTAGCATCAATTGCCATTTAAACTATGCCAAGAATAAAGAATTTTGTAAGCCATTCCTTGCAACACCACCATATTTTTGTCGCTGATATATGGTTTTGATAAGTGGCACTAAGTCACATCATTAATAAACATGAGTTGATATCACAAAATAATTTGGGAGTAAACTTAGGCTTGTGATATTAAATTTCAGCATCTCATTGTGAACTTCAAAATTCAACTCTCTCAAGATGACATCAATGCTACGATCCAGTTTGTTATTAGCGCAAGTTGTAAAGTTGAAAATTCCGTAACTATCTTATATAACAGAGAAATCACAGAAATAATACATCCTTACAGCTAGACAAAAGAAAAAGGCAATAGCAATAAAAAAAAGGTAGATCAATGGAATTTTAGAGCATGAAAAACAAACTGTTCATCAGTATAGAAATTCTGGCTATAGAGTTCTTTTTACTCTGATCAGTTATGCGAAATTGAAACAATATTGTATTGTTGAGAGATGAAAGCAAACAAAATAACAACTTAATAGGATTGGCAGATAAATTCATTGACTTAGAAGTACTAGATTGAAGATGCAGAAAATGCAAAATAATCCAAAAAACAAACAAACAATTTATTCACAGGATTCCACATTATCTGATGCCTTCATCAAATAAAAAGGAATAGCTAATTGAAAATATGCATGAAAACCCAACTTACATTCTTGCATAGCAAAATGAATATCGCTCCACTCATAATGCCAACAACCACCCAATTGTTATCACCATAGCTTTGTCCTTCATGAACCAAATCAAAACTTGCAGCTAGCATTACTCCAGCAGCCAAACCATTGCATACACCTGCCCATTCTGGCTCTATTTCCACAAAGAAAAAAGGAAGTGCCCCCAAGGCAGTAGCCGCAGCCATTGCAAGTGTAAGCCATGCAACTGTAAACACTGAAACCTTGCTATTACCGAGCTTCCTCTCATCAAAACCTTGGAAAACATTCCCAATACTGTGAAGTCCAACCTCCACACCAGTTCCATCAATAACTGTACTACGCAAATCCCTATTTGGAGCAGTTTGTAACTTTTGAGGTTTTTCATTATCAGGATTAGCAAGGATAATAGATCCATGCAGAAAAAAAATGACAAGTACGAGAAAGTGAACCTTTGACAACATCTCCGCACTTCAGCAAAATAATGGGTATATAATGGAGCCCGGATTGGTTGAACTTACAATTCTATCTTCCAACAAAACTTCTCAACTTGTCACATATATAATGATGAATAGAAAAAGACACTGATAAGAAAGGAGAAAATTCCAACAAGAACTATTGATCCTCGTCCATTTTGATGTTAAAACAATAAACTCATGTTGTCTTTCTCCCTAATCTGGCAAACATAAATAATCAAGAGGGATGCGTCACACTACTTATGGTTAGACAATATGCCCTAAGGTACTGAAATTGCCACCGTGGATACCCTTCAGTTCTGAAGACATTATCAGACTCAAACCGCGCTTTCAGCCCTTGGGCAATACAAAAATGCACTACAACTAAAGCATGTTTGTAAAGCAAACAGGAATTTCAACTATTTTGAGATAGTAAACAAGTTTCTATTCTTGAATTCCAGACCATGAATTCTCTTAATCTGACTTGTGGATCAATGCAAGATGAACCATTTATGATAGAAGAGATCAAGACTAGCAATCAAAAGCTTCTTGAATCACCGTCGATATCGACCAAGAAAAGCAAGGCGCACCAGCATCAGTGAAAACACTTCTGCGCACACAAAATTAACACATCAGGATCAAATGAGGATGCCGCAAACAATTAACACAATCGATATCAATTAGTAAAAAGGTAACTATTTCAAAGCTTCGAAAAAGGGGCAAAAAAAAAAAAAAAAAAGGCAACCTCACGATGAATCAGATCATTGCAACTCGACTTTGAAAAGGAAAATAACGCTCTTCAATTCAGCTATGGAATAGAAACAAGATAGAGAGAGAGAGAGAGAGAGAGAGAGAGAGAGAGAGAGAGAGAGAATCTAACCTCAAAACCCCAACCAAATAAATTGCTCCAACTGGCGCTCAATTGGATTTCCAGAAAGACAACGGCGATCAGAGAAGTTTAGTACAGATCCAAATTTAAAAGGAAAATTGCACAACGCCAGAATTATCACTGCTCCATTAGAGTTCAAAACGAATATTCTCAAATTCAATTAAAAGGGGATTTCACGTTATCGCGATGGAGATATTCCCGGAGTAAACCCTAATCTACTCCGAAAACTGCTCCCGATTATCGTAGACGGAACGGAGAAAGTCCGGCCGACGACCCCACTAAAAAAAAGAAACATTCAGCGGCGCCCGCGGAATTGGTGAGTTCGTCGAAAACGAATGGAAACAGGTGGGAATTGCTAACCTCGAAACAACGTGGTGCGACCAGGATTCCAGGCGAAGAAGATTCAAGCCTCAAAACCGCAGTCAGCTAGATTTCAATGGAAATAGTTCACATATTTGGAGAATTAATCCACTATGAGAACCGAGTCTCAAAGATTAAAAAAAGCAAACTTTTTTTCAAAAAATGTTTTTGCTAAATATTTTAAAAATAACTGTTTGTATGTCTTTTTTAACTCATTTTATTATTTTCTTAGCTCATGAATCATAGGTCAATATATTCTTGCGACATATCCTCGTTCAGACAAATGGTGGTGAAAACGGAGGGCATATAGTGAAAATTAGAATGACTTGTTGAAATAAGATTTTTTTTTGTTATATTACTATGAACACCTCATTTTATACACGCATTATTTAATTTTTAAATATTATTATCAAAATATTATATATATATATATATATATATATATATATATATATTATTTAATATTGTTGGCATATCATTCGATATCTATCATAACCACTAAATAAAATACAAATGCATTACACTTATTTGCAACAATTGCAAAGAAATCTTTATTTAATAGACTAAATATTTTATCAAAATATTTATATTAAATTTGATTTGGATAATTTTATTATTTAATTGATAAGAATGAATAAAATTTCATAACGATAGATAAAACGAATGACAAATTAAATATAAAGTAGTAAAAAATTTATTGTGTATATGCTTTTTTTTTATTTATGATAATTCCTATATGAATCTTTATTCCATAGAGATACATATATTTTTATAATATATATATTGATCGATTCTCTATCCCAATAGAGACGAAAATCGAAATATGAACGGCTACACTGATCTTTCTTGATATTTTTATTATATATTTTGGTCACCTTTGATATCGTGCCTTTGAGATGTCGTAATTACCTTTTTTTTATTTAAGATTTTGAAATTTGCTTTTTTTGACATATTCTCATTTGCTTTTTTAATAAGTGATAAAAAATAAGTTGTTAAAAATCAATATCATAAATGGAATTACTGAAGTGAAAGATGAGTCAAAACAAAATTCTTCAAAATAGGTTATTGGTTGTTCAAACACATTCAATGGTAAAAAAAAATTTAGTAATATTTGTGTGACAAATGATAGTATAAAGATTATGATATTTAAGCTATTTTAATTATATTTGTTTCATACTTAAGATGTTGAAAACTGCTCTTCATCTCACAGAAAAACCCAAACTAAATTATTGTTTTAGAAGGTTTTCAAAACTCATTCTTTATTAATTATAGTAAGTAATCGCTTTTAATATTTAATTAAACCAAGTTATTTAATGTTGTGAAAAGAACATTCATAAAAAATCAATAATTTGATTTTAAGAATTATATTGTTGTCTCAAATCTTTTTGATTTTAAGTAACAAGAAAAAAAACTCATAGATTCCACAAGTTGATTATATTATTGTGAAAAATGATTAATAATTGTTTATAAACAACGATAACAATTAATAGATAAGAAAGCTCTTTATGGCCTTAAGCAAGTTCCACATGCATGGTATCATAGGTTGAGTAATTATTTAGTAGAAAGTGGCTTTATAAAGGGTAAATCAGATACTACATTATTTCTAAAGTCATTAGGAGATGATTTATTAATTGTTCGAATTTATGTTAATGATATTATTTTTGGTAGTATAAAAGAAGAAATGTATAGATAATTTGGAGATCTTATAACTAAGGAATTTGAAATGAGCATGATGGGTGAGCTAAATGTTTTTCTTGAGATTACAAATAAGACAACTAAAATATGGTATTTTTATTTCTCAAACAAAATATTTGAAAATTTTTTTTTAAAAATATAGCTATGAAAATATGAAACTTAAGAAAAGTCCTATGAACCAATTTATTCACTTAGACCTAGATGAACAAGGGAAAATCATAGACCAAAAATTTTATAAAAGGACTTATAAAATCTTTATTATACCTTACAACTAGTAGGCCCAACATTTTATTTAGTGCTGGATTATATGCTAGGTTCCAAGCAAACCCTAAAGAAAGTCACTTGAAAGCTATTAAAGCAATCTTCAAATATTTGAAGGGAACCATGACTCTAGGATTATGGTATCCTAAAAATGACCTTTCTTGTTAACTCATTGGCTATACAGATTCAAATTTTGGAGAATCTAGAGTGGATAGGAAGAGCACATCGAGACATGTCAATTCTTAGGACATTGTCTTGTTTCATGGTCAAGCAAGAAACAAAATTGTATAGCCTTGTCAACAACTGAAGTAGAATATGTTGCAGCTAGAAGTTGTGTTGCTCAAGTACTATGGTTAAGACAACAACTTCAAGACTATGGTTTAGAAGTCACACATATACCTATTAGAATTGATAACACCAGTGTATTAGCATTTGCCAAGAATCAAGTTCATTATTCTAGAAGTAAGCACATAGATGTTAAATATCACTTTATTAGAGACCAAGTGGCCAAAAGATTAGTAGAATTAGAGTATGGTTCCACTAAACTTGAATTGGCTGACATTTTTACCAAACCCTTATCATCAAAGCAATTTCAAATATTGAGGGAACAATTAGGAATTTTAGATATTGCTTGTGGTTCACTCCCTTTTGATGGTGTCAAAGGGGGAGAATAGTTAGGAATTAGAGGGAGCATGTTAATTCTTAATTTTCTTCTTAAAAATTTATTTCTATTTTCTTTGTCACATTTTTATATTTTAAAAAAAATATTTATGTTTTGTCATATCAAAAAGGGGAGATTGTTACACCATTGTGTTTGATGAATCAAGCATAAATGTTTATAAATATTTTATATGAGCTTGTTTTAAGTGTGTTAATATTTAATTAAGTCAAGTCATGAACTTTAAATATCTAAAATAGTAGTCTTTAAGGCTATTGGAATCATGACAAGCTTCAAAAAAATTGAAGACAAGCACTAAAATTTTTATACTTGAATTTCTCTTTATTTTCTTGAATTTGATGTTTAAATTTGAGATGATGTGACACACTAGTAGTATTAATATTTGAAAATGTTATAAGTTTAATAATTATTGAATTTTGATTTTTGGGCCAAGCATTATTGATGAAAGTTATAGACGTTGGTATTTGATTTTTTTAAAATTATTTAGGAATTATTTTTCTTGAATTTTTTTTCATAATCTCTTAGGACACTTATAATACTATTATAATATAAAATTATTTTAAGATTTAAAAAATAAAATAAAAATTGTTCGATAGACCTGAAGGGGCGAGCGAAGCCTGAAGGCAAAGGAAGAAGGCCGTAGAACAGGCACGATCCGACGGCTTAGGTAAATCAAGGTAAAATGCTGCAAGTAAACAGTAAAATGACAAGCATGAGCTTCAAACCATAGGTAGAATTGCGAGATGATGCAGAACCACTGTAATAATTTTTTAATTCAAATAATTTAGAGACACACTGTACTAATACATGCAGGACGACCTACACGCGATCCAATGACCCATATCAATGCCACCTAGATCCAATGACCAAGATTGATCTCGAACAGTAAAATCAAGATTCAATTAGAAATGTCCATTTCAAGGTCTAAATCGAACAGTGACTGCTATGTGTCTATTACCCAAACGACTAGTTCATTTTAGAGTCATTGAGAGTTGATTTAGAGCTTAATTTGAGCTCTATAAAAAGGGAAGGATGAAGAATTTCAAAAGGTTATCATTGCTAAGTTCTCAAAGTTTTCAAATCACAATTTCGAGCTATTTCAAGTACATACAGTGCTTCCAAACTCACAAAGTAAAAGTTGCAAGAAAGAACCTGAAATTGGAGGTTTTGTTTCAACTATTTTTAATTTCTATTCCTCCCTCTTTTTTATTTTTCTTTGTAATTTTTTATTGTATTAAGTGTACCTTATTCTTCTTTTAAATTATCTTAAGTTTATATTTTGTTGCCAATCTTTGTATTTGTTTCCTTAGGGTAAGAGCATCCCGACAATTGTGCAAAAATCCAGGGTTTGAGTTGAGTCCAAAAAAAACTCAAGTTGGTTCGTGATTAGTCATAGGTAAAATCCCCAGTAGGTTTGAGATGAGCCATACAAAAAACCTCTTTTGTAATTTGATGATTTTTAGTGGCTTTTTCCCAACGCCTGTTGAGGGTGAATGTAGGCTCAATTTTGAGTCGAACCACCTTAAAAAAAAATTTTGTACTATTTTACTACTCTTTTTATTCTTGCTTAAAAAATTTAAATTCTAATTTAAACTAAAAATGGAAAAAAAATTCAAAATTTTATTTACCACAATTCACCCCATCTTGTGGGTTTATTTTAAGCTCAAAAAACTTCAATATGCTCTTATTTCTATTAAACTAAATAAATCTCATGATAATCATGTTACTTCTTTCTCTATCTAATGATAATTAGTTAGTATTATATTTTTAGTTTTCTCAGTCATAATGAAAAATCTCAATAATTGATTATTTATGCCATATTTTTATGCATGATCATACTCTATCATTATTATTTTCAATAATCATATCTTTGCAACAAATCTTAATTGTGTGACACACTAACTACTGGGCACATCTCAATGACAAATCTCAATCATATGAATCATTAGCCATTAGCCACATCTCAATGATAAATCTTAACTATGTAGCATACTGGCCACTAGTCACTAAGCACCTCTCAATGGTAAATCTTAATTTTGTGATACATTGGCCATTAGCTGTAAAGAAAAGCATATGTTAATTTAGATATTTAATTGTTTAGTAATGTATTTAATTGATTTCAATTGGCATTCTCTTTATTTGATTTTGTGTGCACACCTTTTTTTTAATTTCATAGTATTTAACTAGATGCATATCAAATTTTATGCTTATATAACTATAACATGTAATAATTTTATATACTAATACATTACCATATACAAGACATATATCTAGTTATAAATACTAATTCCTCCATAATTATATAATATAACACTATATTAGTACATCAATATTACAGATTTTATGTATGATTCACATACTATGTCATGTTTATTACAAATCAATAATACATCAAACATGTGTATATATTATATTTATGTTAGAGTTTGTACCTTAAGATTTTCTTATTTTTTGTGCCTGACATTATTGTCAATCAAATTCTTTGCTCCTTAATTCCAAATTATCAAGTATCCACATAAACTCAAGATAAAAAATGATGAAATTATAATTTATCAAAATTTGTAATTTCTTGATTATGTAACTCTTTTCAAATTTATGAATTTTTTCTTTGTTTATTGCTCTTAACTTCTTTCCCTTTCTTTGATGTGTCCTTTTTTTTAAAACCTTAGCATTACAAATCTCAACAAAAACACCTTCCAATCTTTTAATAGTTTTGTGTAATGGCACCATTGAAATAAGTCACATTCACAACTATATTGGAGATATAAACTTCAAATAGCATAAATCAATATTCTTTACAACATAACCTTAAACAAGTATTTATATCCTTAAGAAATAAACCATTACAACTCCTTGAATTTGATGGTTATTTAAGTTCAGAATTAGATATTGCAAATTATTAGATACTTAATTTTTAAGGACAAGATGCTTAAGGAAAAAAGTTGATTAATCATGAATGATAGTGCTCCATTATTATCATATAATTAAACTAAATATGCTTAATCAATCGATTATCAAGTAGATGCAAAATCTCACATTGATTGTTATTGATGCAAAAAATGGATTTAAAAAATTTAAACAAAAACTTATGACAATGATGAGAAAACCTGAATGGATTAAATTTTCAAATTTTTTTAAGAGAAAATTGGAGCACACCTTTTTACGATAGGTTGGTGCTATGCGACAAACTACTGATTAAGAGACCTTTATTTGCAGGTAAGTGACACTATTAAAGGATGCTTCGCGATGTAGAAAGCGACATGGTTAACATTGGGATAGGGCAAGAAGATGAGGCAAGAACTCGGCCTGGATTAGCGATAACTTGATCAGGATCGATGACGACTTGATTGGGATCAATGGCGACTCGGTCGAGATCGTAGGTAACTCAGCTAGGATTGGAGGTGTTTTGGTTGGGATCAAAGACAAGTCAGTTGGATTGGGTGGCAATTTGATCTGTATCAATAGAGAATCGTCTAAATTAATAGTGAGTCGGCCCAGATCGATGGAGAATCTAACAAAAATTGGTGGAGAATCAGGGAAAATAGGCAACGAATCAACCTGGCAAATGGTGTGTAAGCTGGAGCGTCGATGTGTCTGCTATATGAGCTCGGAGTTTACGTGGGCTGGCGTGGGTGGACTCAGGCAGGCATGAGTCAATGTGGGCTGATGTGGATGGACTAAAGCAGGTGCGAGCTAACTCGGGTTGCTGAGGTTAGAGCAGGTCTGTGCTGGTTGATGAGTCGATGCAGGTCAACACGTGTCAAGGCAACCGATGCAGGTCAACACGTGTCGAGGAAGACTGGGATTGCTTTCGACAATGGAGGAGAAGAAATCAACAAGTCTTCTAGTTGATTTGGGATTGCAGATGAATGAAGACAAAGTTGGTTCAGAAGCGTCTTGTCCTGCATTTGATCTCTGGAGATGACCACAAAGGTTCCTAATGTGTTGGAAGGGCTTCCTGAAGTTGCTCCCTCTTCTTCTCCTGTCTCTCTTTACTTTTGCTTCCCTTTAGCCTTTTTGTAATTTGTAAGAAAAGCGATTTATAAATACTCAGCAAATGGTACCAAAATCATGTCTGATTTCCTATTCAAATTTTTTATCCATAATGATGACTTTCTTAGGGATTCTGACGAAATGAGATATATCATGTGCTATATATATGTATAAATATATATATTCTTTTTTGGGAAACTTTTTTTTACATCTTCAATTACCATCGTCCAAAGATTGGTGACTTGACGTGTAGATTAGATGTCTCATCAAGGATGATTATACATTAAAATAATGCCATATTATAATTAATATAATATTTTAAAAAAACATGCAAAATTCTTTTATTAAATGATTCTCATCCTATTTAGCAAGGCTTTTCAAATTGTAGTTTTAAACTTTAATTTTAACAAATATGTTTTTTTGGTCTAAGTTGTATTTTCATTCACATCAAATTTCTTAAACTTATTTCATTTTTTTATTCATAAATCAGTACGAAGCAAATAATAAAGTTAGGCAATGAAAAAAATTTGTTAATTTTTAAATTTATAAATGATTAATCAGAATATTTTAAGTTTTATTCCCAATATACTTTTCAATGTATAAAAGAAATGGTGGCGGTAACCGCAAATCCAAGAGACAATCCTCCAGCGCAGCCTTTTACAGCCGTTGAAAGGCGCTCCGCCATGAAGCGCGGGTCCTCGTTCAACCGGAAGTTCTATGCTTTATACGAATTTTTGGATTCGGATGAGCCTCCTGATGCATCGTTGCAAGGGGAAGGTGAAGGCCCCGACGATGATTGGAGTTCCGAGGAAGAAAAGAGAAAGCATCGTAGGCGGGAAACTGTTGAGATAAGGGATAAAGGAGTAGAGGCGGCGGTTGATGGAGATCGGCGGAAGAAGAAATTGAGGGTCTCGGTGGCGAGATGTAGTGGTGCTGAGAAAGGAGACAGGAAGGCGGTTCGGAGGAGAATGAAGAGGGGAGTAATAGCTTCCGGTGGTGATGCGGAATTACCCTGTCTAACATCGTCTTCTATATCGTCCGTGGGGGATCTTCGTTTGAAGGAGAAGGTTGTTTTGTCGTGCACGTGCCTAATTTTATATCTGATCATGCCCTCTTACCCTTTATTAATACTGGTTGAACCTTTCATCAATGGTAGAAGAAGAAGAAGGGACGTCCTAGAAAGAGAAAAGAGAAAGAGAAAGAGAATGCGTTATCAGATTGTTCGAGCTGTCGCAAGAATGAGATCTGTTTCGGCTGCGTTAGGCTGTGGTGCGTTTTTTTTTTTTCTATTATTTGTTTATTTGAGTTTTTTGGATGAGTCATGGGAGTTCCTTATCCGCTATTTTTAGCTTCTTTCTATGGCATTTGCAACTTATAGGCAATCTAGGATGCCATACGGGAGGGGTTTGAAGGCTTGTTCATTGTTCACACGAGCCTGTAATAGCAATGTTGGTGATACCATGCTTGGAGAGCCCTTGGTAATTTTATTTTCTCTTTGAGCTTTGATCGAATGTAGATGGATATTATTTATATTATGTTTGTTTATACATTTATATTTTTGGTTGAGTTTCTTTTTAGTTAACTGTGCATATTTGATTTGGGTATCATCTAACCAGCTGTTTTTATTAAAATATTTTTTCCATGCTTCTAGGAATGTGAAAGGAAATGAAGAATGGTTTTTGTTTTTATTGAAGGAACTAGAGGAACAATTTTTAAGGATATGTTTTATCTATTAACACCAAACATTGAATGCGTCAGTAGAAATTATTAGTTTTTTTTTTGTTTTTCGAAAATATTAAATGACATTGAAAATATGACATGGAGAGATAAATATTCTATCACAATTTCAATGAAGACTAGGCCCACTCTAGAATCAGTTTTCATCAACTCGAAGGTATCAAAGATTTCTTTTGATATTCATCATGCAATAAAAGGTAAATTGGTGATGCAATGCCACCTATATATTCTTTAATATTTCTGGTGTTCCTAGCTGGAAATTTCTTTAAAAATAAAAAAAGAAGTGCAAAATTCATGCATTTTTTAATGCTACCAGCTGCATTAGAAGTGTGAAATAAAGTTTGATATCCAGTCACCTAGTTCTATTGCCTTTGACCTGCCAATATTTTGTCTCCTTACGATGCTTTTTCTCATGTTTAAGTCTACAATCATGTCTTAGTAAGGGTGGCATCTAGATGATGTCAAAATCGGTCATGGGGCTATTGAGGATCTTATGGTAGACAGTACTCACATCTGGAGATAGAACACCATTGATCCATTCAACAATTTTTTTGTAAACAACATGAATGTTATTGTAACACTTGTACTGACATCTATAATACTAGCTTCTCCATAAAAAAGAAAAAAATGAAGTATATATCTCATATGTTTTCTCCATAATTTGATTTACTAATCAGATCCATACTACTGTTCTAGTGCTGCTGTAATATTCTGCTATCATTAATGTAATAACTTTTGCTCTTACAAAGTTTTCCTGCAATCATAGAGTTGTATAAATGATGCATATGAAGTTTTAAATTTTTTAAAACATTTTAGTTTATAAATCTTGTAATTATTCATCTATTCTAAAATGAAATCTAAAGAAAACTAGATAATAATTGTAAGATGTTGACATAGAGGTGCAATGTCCTCTCTGATTGGGTGAGATTCCTCAGCAAAGTTGAATCTAAACAATTTTGTTTTGCCAGTTCCTGATTGATTCTTGTTGAAATTTATTTTTGAAGTAGCATAGTCATGATGTTTTATTGTGCCAAAATCTAAGAAGGTTAAGTTTATCAAAGTAGCATTTCTTTTAACAGTTTCAACCATATAAACTTCTGCTCAAATTTAACACAAGCCTTTTATTTAGGTGTTAATTTGGTATATTATTTATAATTTTTTTATATTGTTGATGTTATAAATATGGAACATGGAGTTTGTTTAGGGAAAATGTTGTTTGATCTGGTAATACCGATATTCATCGTCAAACATAAAACATTGCTGATATAGAATAAAGTGAAAAACTTACTGTTGCAATTTTTGAGGCATTTGGAAGATTAAGGGAAACTTGCCCGTGAGTGTGTAAATTTCATGTAATGCCACTTGGTGGCATTACCAACTTGAGCATGGTTGCAGATTGATTCTAATGACCATAGGACTACTTTAAAGGGCATCTTCAATTTACGATCTTATCTTAACGCTTTAAATTCTTGCTTAATTTTTCATTTTGCTTTTTCTTATGAAGTTTCTTAATATTTGTTTACTCAACCCTCTCTATATAACTATATTATGACATTTGATTTGCACATATTCTATCTTGTGTTTAAAATTGTCTATTACTGAAGTTTACTGCAATTTGGGAAAAAAAACTGTTTTTGCTTTCATTGTTTGATACACATTTCATTTGATGGACAACACTCAGGTTTCATGCAATGATTTCTGTAAGCTACGAAAAGTTGAGTACAACTTTCGTGTTCTTTATCTTCTTCTGCCTTTTTTGAAACAACTGAACCTAGAGCAAGATACTGAAAAGGAGACTGAGGCCAAGATTCAAGGTGCCATTGGTGTTTTTTAAATTAAAGTGTTGACATGAATACATTTTATTGCTTAGATTTTCTTTTCATCTTTGATATATCACAAACAGGACTACCCTTCTCAGAGTTGAGGATAGAAAGTTCAACTTGTAAAAACGATGAGAGAGCATTTTGGTAGTGTAATTCTCTTGATTAATTCACATCTCTTTTGAATATTTTTTAATTGTATCAATTCTTTTGTTTGTTGGTGCAGCAACTATTGCAGGACATCCATTGTTGACCTCCATAGATGTTGCCCTAACTGTGAATTTGAGTTGTGTATTACCTGTTGCAAAGAGATTCGTGAAGATATTCTTCATGTTTCAATGGAAAAAGTACTTCCCTTGCCTAATAGAGGGCAAGCTTACATGCATGGTGGAAATCCATCAGAACAAAAGGTTGCTAATAAAAATGACAATGGAGTTAAGTTGGCTAGTTCTCATGCTGTATCATTTGATTGGAAGGCTGATCATAGTGGAAGAATATTTTGTCCACCTAAGGAAATTGGAGGATGTGGTACTTCTGTTCTTAAGCTGAAGCGTATGCTTCCAGAATGTTGGACTTCTGAACTGGAAGCAAAGGCTGAAACAGTGGCATGTAGTTTTGGGTTCTTTCAAGAGTCTATTAAAACTGTAAATGGTAGCTGCGGTTGCTCAAGTACAAACAGAAGTTCAAGAAAAGCAGCTTTAAGGAAAGATTCAGCTGACAACTTATATTGTCCACATTCAAGTCAAATTGATCAGATTGAATTAAAGCATTTTCAAAGACATTGGGCTAAGGGAGAGCCAGTGATTGTGCGTGGTGTTCTAAACGATGATTCAGGTTTAAGTTGGGAACCACAGGCTATGTGGCGTCATTTGTGCACAAATAAAATTGGTTCTAAATCGTTTCCACTGGAGACTATAGATTGTCTAGCTTGCTGTAAAGTAAGTGCATTAGACTAGAGTTTTGGTTTTGCTAATGTTTAGTGCTTTTTGTGGCTGATGTTAATGTCTGAGTTTTTCAATGCACACATTTAATTCATTCTCCAATTCTTGAACTTCTTTAGAACGCCATTATAAGGGGATGATGGTGTCTTAACCAAATGAAGTATGTTTCATGGTTTAGGTGGATATAAAGAGCAATGAGTTTTTTGAAGGCTACTATGATGGACGAATGTATGACAACTGCTGGCCTGAAATGCTAAAATTGAAGGATTGGCCTACGTCATCACATTTTGATGATTGCCTACCATGTCATGGAGATGACTTCATTACCTCCCTACCATTTCAAGATTATACAAATCCACGGACTGGTGTTTTAAATATTTCTACAGCAATCCCCAATGGTATGCTCAATTTGGACATGGGACCAAAATCATATATTGCTTATGGAATGAAGGAAGAGCTTGGCAGGGGAGATTCAGTAACAAAACTCCATTGTGATATCTCAGATGCGGTTAGTTTTTCATGATTTTGTTTCTGTCGGTTAACCTCTTTGCTAGTTTTTTTGTGCTAATTATTTAGTTTTGTCCCATATTCTTGTCCTCCTTCAAAGGATAGTTAGTTTTCTTGCTTCCATTATGCTGTGCAGATCTCAAAGCAACTAACTTTATATTCTCTTATGCGTATATCAAAATTAAAAACATGTCATTCTTAGCCTTCAATTCTAGCTTAATTTTCAGGCAGTGGTTCTAAATTTTTACATAATATTTGTATAAGGGATACCAAATTTGTTTTTGGTCTCATGTATTTTGTGGAAGAGCTTGTCTATTAATGTTTTTAGTTTGGTTTTGAAAATAATAGCATAAATATTTATTAGGGATCTAATGATAGTTCAAAGTTGTTATATAGCTTCCTCTGGTGAAATTTTTCCATTTTTTGTCCCTGATGCTCGTCTCCATCCTTAATAACCCCTAGCTCATATAACCCCCCCATGGTGAACCTTTTTTATTTTTTCCCCTTGCTTACACTCCCATCCACCCTCTAATAACCCGTGGCTCATGGTTGGGCTTCAACTATATCAAATCCTTGGAGGTGTTTTCCCATATCATTCCCTAGAAGTGGGGTCTTATTTAGGTCCTTCCCATCCTTGATGATGTCAAAGTCTTTGTCATCTTTCACTCGTACTAAATAACAAAGTTGGCATACTAAAGGTTCAATTTGTAAACCATTTGAGAAAACAACAGTTGCAGCAAGCATTTAAAAATGATAACATCAAATATATTTATATACACACAGTCATGATTATCGAAGACTTTGTTTCGGAAAATGTTTTCCCCTTCTAGTTTATCTACTAGTGTACATACATGAATATGATCTTCACTAGACACTTGTAATGCTTTAGCTCGTACACAAAAATGCATAACATGAGTTTTCTATTTACCAATAGCTGTATGCATTGAGCATTGCAACTCCATGCCTACAGATCATGACATTGCATATATTTTATATGTTATAAACTTTTTGTTGAACTTTTTTTGCTTTTGAGTCATTTCTTGTGATAAGAACTTGCTTAACGATGTTGGGGTACTACAAAAGCAGCTGAATGTGACTCAATCCACTTTGTGATTATTGAAGGCCATGGAAGAGGTTTTTATATCACATGTTGTCCTATTGTCTAACTTCAAAACCAAAATTCAAGGTCAATACACCTAAATTCTCATGTTCTTGAACTCAATAGGAGCCTTGCTTTCATGTGTTGCATCTATACTCTTTTGTTCCTGTTAGATTTCTTTCCCATTTAAAAGAAATCTAGATGCTTGAATTCTTCATTAGTGGCATACAAGGTGATTTGAAATCTTTTTGAATGATATTTAAGTGGAAAATGTTCTACAAAAATTCATGAAATTTGAAGAACTCTTCTTATTGCAGAAGATGGTAAAGGCCTATTTGAAGGCACATATACAAAGGCTTCTTATAGGAAAAGTAGAGTAATCTAACTAAGTGGCTGATCTTTCTATCGCATCAAATTAGTTAAAGGTTTATATTCATCTGCCCATGCTAAAGTTTTACTCAATTCCTACCAATGGTGATGCTACGATATTGTGCCCAAACTGATAAATTACTCAAACCAGAAGGGTTAAGTTCGTTGCTAAGTTTAAAGGAATTTAATTGAAACTTGTTGTGCCTTATTGTGTAGGTTCATGTTCACAAAGCATAAAGAGGCATGAATGATTTTTATGAGATGAGGATGTCTAACAATAGTGTCTATACATGACTAAATTATTTGAAGTGTATTAAAGAGAATACTAGAATAGAAGCATGACACAATGGAGATCAGCGTTTGAAATGTGGGAAAACTTGAAAGATGGCAGTTTGGAAAGCTATATAAGGGAATATCATGTAGATTTGGTGATTGATGAAATACTTGTTCAACTCAGTGTACATTAGAATGTAAATGTTAAACTTACGTGATAGGATATGGAAGCTTGATGTTTTTGTTGGCTAATCCAATAAAATTGTCATGCTAAAAGCTATCTCTATCAATTTTCTATGTAAGATTTTAGGCATCTGGATGATTTTACTGTAAGCAAATGCCTATTATTGGCATTTTGTCTTGTTGCAGAAACTACAATGAGAAACCTAATCATGTAAATGCATCTTCTAAAGGAAGAAAGTATGCAAAATGTGATCAGTATTGTGTATTTCCTACTTTAGTGTCTAATGCTCCTTGCATCCCAGGGGAGTTGTAAGTTTTAATTGTGGGGAACTAACATTTTTTAGTTCTGATGAACTGATATTGAATGATTTATGAAATTGGCTTCGTGTGTGAGCATGGATTCAAGATTTATGAAATTGATTTTGGGAGTCAGCATTGATCCAAGATTTTCTTCATTTTTTTTTCCAATTTTCTTAGTTTACAATTACCAGGTTGTTGAGTATCCTTATTTTTAATGACCTCCATACAGGTAAACGTCTTAATGCATACTGCTGAGGTCTTGCCGACTGAAGAACAAAAGTCTGCTATAGAAAGATTTCAGAGGATTCACAGAGAGCAAGATGAAAAAGAAATGCTTAACAGTACTTCTAGCAAAGAGGGTGTAGATCCTTCCTCCAAGGAAAGGGTGCATGACTGCTTCTGTGAGGCTGGGAACGAATTGAATTACCTTTTGGATCAAAATCAAGATGGAGGTGCATTATGGGACATATTTCGAAGGGAAGATGTAGAAATACTTAAAACTTATCTTAGAACTCATTTAAAAGAATTTCGCCATACATTTTGTTCACCAGTTGAGCAGGTCGGTGCTCTGATAATCCTCAATCTTTTCATATATCTGGCATAACTTTTCACTTACTAACTGAAATTTACATTATAGGTATTCAATCCAGTTCATGACGAGGTATTCTATTTAACACAGGAGCATAAAAAGAAGCTCAAACAGGAATTTGGTTTGTTAGCAATTCATGATTGATTTTTTCTTTTAATTTCCTTTTCAGGACTACTTTAAATTTACCGTTGCTTCCCCGTTTTTGCAGGGATAGAGCCATGGACTTTTGTTCAACGGCTAGGAGAAGCTGTATTCATCCCTGCTGGTTGTCCACATCAAGTGCGCAACCTTAAGGTATATATGGTATAGTGCCACTTTGCAAATTTACTTGAGCACTTTTGTGGTGTTGTCTTCTTGCATGTTTCCAATCCAATTGCTAACTGGTTCATATATTCACCTCCCTCAGTCTTGCACAAAAGTTGCCCTTGATTTTGTCTCCCCTGAGAATGTAAATCAATGCATAAGCTTGACTGAAGACTTCAGATTGCTGCCATTGAATCATAGGGCTAAGGAGGACAAACTAGAGGTAACATATACAGCTTCTTTGTTTCTATGCCTATTATAATCTTGAACTAGGATGATTAGTTATTGATTATTTGCAATGTATGGCCCAAGAATGAAGCCAATCTATGCTAATCTCACATCGTAATATAACATGAAATTCAATTTTTGGATGAGTAAAATTGATTAGGTTTATTAATTCCCCATTTCATGTTTATTGTATTATTGAAGCTATTCATATTGAAATGAGTGGCAATAATAGTAGATATTCTTAAACATGTCATGTATAATGTCTATGTACCTTGCTGGGGTCTGCCAAATGACTGGTAATACCTATCAAATTTCTTTGATCATTTGGAGCCATGTTTTTAGAATCAGCTTGGTTCTTGGTTGAGATTGTCAAATCATTTCAATTCCTATATATTATCTCTTGTGACTTATTTTGCTATCAATTGAGCGATTAAGATAGTATTCACTTGGACATCTACCTCTCTGCATTCCTGTGGTCGTTACTATCAGATCTTTTATCTGTGAAGCAGTGCTTCGAAAATGCTTCTGCTTTTATACTCTGTCTGGAATAAGGCTTCTTCCAGCCCTCATTTTTTCTACTTGTGCCCAAGTAATCTACTCTTCATTTTCTAAATCGGGTATGTTTGAAATTATATTTTCAATCTGTAAACATTGGTTTATCTTACATTTTTGTTAGACAATCCTTTGGTATTGCTGTTCTTTTAGTTCAGCTCTTTTATCTGTGAAATAAACCTACTATCCTATTTCATTTATTTCTACTGCTTGTTCAGGTTGATACATTTCATATTGAATAGGATGTGTAGCTCAGTTTATTAACATAAGTTATGCTTTTATACATCTATTTAATTTAAACTGTTATCCAAAGCATTTGCTTCAGTGCATACCAAGATGCCTGTTCTATTTATGTTCCATTTATTTCAGTGCTGTCCTCAACTTTTGAGCCTCTTAAGTTGCTTATTCCCTTTTTGTTTTATTAGTTTCCAATGTCACATTCAAGTTTTGATCCTTATTTGCTTATTTTCTTAAGGTTGCATTTGATATGTATTGCTCATATGCTTACTGTTTGGGCCAACAAATGTATCCTTTGACAACATCATGCTCTTTGTACTAGCCGTCTTTCTTAAGATAAAACCACTTCCATGTGCTTTTTAATAGTCACTTTCATGTCTCTTGTGGTATCTCCGTTTATTTATGAGAGGTTTCAATGACTTACCTCTCTTAGTAGATCATCATTGTTGTATATTTTAAACACATTTAAATCATCTATGTTGATTTTCTCTAACTTATTCTCCATTGATGTTACAAAAATCTTGTCACATAGTAATTTTGAGTATTGCCACTTATTTATCTCATTAACTTTTGTTCTGTTTGTATGCTTGTATTTCATTTAAAAAACATTCATTATCATGCAAAACCAATCATTAAATTCATTAATGTTTAATCTTGAGTTGTCTTGTCTATCCCACTTGAATCCAATTAGTATCTTTACCAATTTTGTTGTCCTTTTGGTATATAGATCTAGGGAAACAAAACTGATCATGCTTTGATTCTTTATGAACAACAATTGCCTTCCTGTGATTTATCCAAGTATCTAGACTAAATTTGCATTTTATGAACTCTGTTTTAGATCTATTAAAGCAAAATCTCTTGGTTATAGTTCATAATTCTAGCTTTGTTTAGGACCTTTTCTTGGTCTTTTTTTACATATACGGTGACATTTCAGTTGAGTTTGATTAATAAGAAGATCCATTGTTAGTACAAGTGGATAAGAACATAAAACATAGCTTTGATTAGATCTAACTATAGTAAAGTCTTAATCCTATTTGGGAGCTTACACAGTATTACTGTATTATGAATTCCTTTAATAACTCCAATAAATTCAATGCTAGTTTGCATTTGTAATATGCTAAGTTGCTGTTCCTTTTGTGTTTCATAATATGTAAAAAAATATTATTCACAAAAATAAACAAAATACTTGATATGTCCAGTTTTAGTAATTGTGAATTTGAAAAAGGGATTGGCATAGGATGATAGAGGAAATAGACAAAAGAAAAATGTGTTGGTTTCCAAATTCTAGGTGTGTGTAAACTTTTTTTTATTTTTGCGGCATCATGTGGATAAAGTGTTAATACTTCCATAGAAATTTTTTATTGTTATACAATTGGCATGAGGATAAATGTTGCACTTCATATAATAATTCAAATAGCAGTATTCTTTCTTTGGATGTTGGTATCTCATGACAAACTGTAATTTTTTTTATGACATTTCGTAGAGTCTTGTTTTCTAGGTCATGAGAACTTCATATTTATTAGTGAGGTAAAAAATGAAACCCCAACCACCCATTTTCTTCTTTTTGAACAGTGGTTGTGTGTTTTGTCTGTATTTTCTTCTTTACTTCTGATATAAGGTGAACCTCAGATGAAATTCCATTGATTGCATCAAGCCTAAACCTTAAAATGGGTTTCTGGCTTCCTCCATGAATTGTTTGTTGGTGCAGTAGGTCATAGTGAAGATTGTTGATGCGGCAGCTTACTAGAAAATGGTCCTTAGAGGAAGGTTATCCTCCAAATCTGTGTAGGTGTTGCCATATATTTTACAGATGGGATACTCGTATAGTCAAAATGTTGTATGATGATTGACAATGGAAGACCCTTAAATAGTCTTGAAGCTTAAAGGTTATTATCATATTCAATTGAGGTTGCATTTCACAGATGCATGTCATCTGTGTGCAACAAAACATATGAATCTCATTAGTGAGTGAATCTCACGTTAGTTGGGCTCATGAGATCATTATAGCTAATTATGGCGCGTAACTGGAAAGCTGATTTCAAGGTATGGTCTGATTTTTTTTTCATGAGTAACTGTAGCTTAATACAACATTTTGAAGGAGTGGTACAAATAAGAACATAATTCTTCAAGACTCATAGATTTTGATGCATTTTTTGTCCTCACACATAGTCACAAGATTTGGAATGAACTTAACATTTTGGGTTCCAATTACCCCTCTTAAGTGGATTACTCATGATTGGATCTAGGTCAATTTTTATAGGTTGGTCAAGCATAATAGTAACTCTCAGACATCATCAGAGAGAACTTGAGAGATAACTTGAGTAGGTTGTTGGTTTTTGTGGTCGTAGTTTTTTCGTATTATTGTGGATTAGGTTGAGATTTGTTCGACTTGGGAGACCCTTTGCTTTACTTGTCGATGGCCTAATTTAGTTACTGTAGTTTTCTAAATTGTGACTTATCTATAGTTATCACAACTGGATTTTGTTTGAAGGATGACTCATCATATATATATGTGTGTGTGTGTGTGTGCGTGTATAGTTAATATATAATTAGGAGTTTTAAGTTCTCATCATTTCAAAATTTATTTGCTATTTGGTAACTTACCATTGGAAGGTTATTAGGCTCCCTGGGGCCACTTTATCTTTTTGTATCTTTAAATGGATGATCAATTACATCATGTGACAATGTTGGTAAATCAAACACTTAGTGTCATTTAAATAACATTGAGATGTATATCAATGTAATTTTTTTAATAATATTTTGATTATTAACTCAATGCTATCTAAATAGATGTTTGTTGCACTTTTTAATGTCAAGATGCTAAGCATTTTGATGTTTTGCTCAAATTTGGATAAGTTTTGATATATTTTTTGAGTAACAATTAATAAAATAAAATAAAGATGTTATCAAATCAAATATTTAAAATCTTTAAATAATATTATATAAATAACAATACCACTAAATTAAACATATTACTTGACCAACGAGCCCATTGCATTCATTTGGAAGCTGAAAGATAAATGGCCATGCTTGGCATACCATTTATTTGTGAGGAGCTTTCATGACATGGAGCATATACTCATAGCACATGTGAAAGACATTGTCATACTTGCATGACAGATGATACTCATGCATGGTGCTTAACATGCCATGTGCTGTGTATGCACAATGAGTGCATGATATATGGTCGCACCTTGCAATACGTAAGTGATAGAAGGTAGCTTTATGTAGATTATGTTGATGCTTAACTCTTTAGATTTTGGATTGCTTAGTATAACATTTACAACTATGAATATGTTTTGAAATATATTTCTTGGAAAGATAGTTAAATATGCAAAGATGGCCATCCATTTTGAGAGTTATTTATCGTATTTTCTTATGAAAGTGTTTTTGTTATAAAAAATGCACTATTAAGCTTTTAACATCTTAGTTTACATTGTGATTATTATTATTTTTTTGTTTCTCATCATATTTTATAATAATGACACTACATTCAAAAACACTACATTTGAAAAAACTTGTTAATATATTTTTACTACATTAATTGTATTGGAGTCTGATTAGTAAATCACATGCATTGAATGCATCCTCAATTTCATTTTTCCTTGATATATTCACTATTTTAAATTGATTAATATATATATATATATATAGATTAGAAAGAAAATATACATACTTAGTACTCACCTCCTCTATATACATTTGTTTGGTTAATAGCACACGTAGTCTTCATTGGTTATAGTTAAAGCAAGGATGCCTCATTGTTCTAATCAAAGTAAAAGGTCGTATAAACCTGTTTGTTAGTATTTGGGTGGCAATTTGCCCACCTTGCATTAAGCAACTATGGTGTTTGACATAGTTGTTGTCAACATGGTGGGTTTAAGCACCTTTATTTATTTATTTTTAAATATTTTATCTTTTAATTTTTTAGTTCTTTCAAAAAGTAAGGATTTATTTTGGTCTTTGCACCAAAATAAATTTAAATATTAGTACTCCTTAACTTGGAGTACTTCCAATAAAAACCAATTTTTAAAATTCCATTAAAAAATTCCTTTTTAAACTTTTTATTAACTCTAATGAATTAAATTGAAAACATAAAGAAGAGAACTTTGGAATAAATGAAAGAATAATTGTAGTTACCGTATAATGTTGAAATTCTGTTGGAGGGTAGCTTAGTAATTTACTTGTGAATACAAGCAAATTACCAAATTAGACATTTTAAGACTCGATTCGGTCATTTGTTTATGTAGATCTTGAAATGATGAAACTTTGTACAAATATTCATCACAATTATTTTAAGTTAATTTATTAATTAAAATTTTGATGTTTTAATTATTTCATATACACCCTATGTTCTCTATGTAAAGATATTTGGGGCCTTTTTTCTTGTTAACATTCATATCTAGAGCTAATTCAAAATTTATTAAAAATAAAGTTATTATATAAATATAAAATAATTATCTGATTTTTTAAGATACAATAAAATAGGTGTGATTGTTGCATGAAAGAAAAGGATAAAAAATATTCTTAAAATTTCAATGGATGATGTGATGAGAGATCTTACACTCGTGAAGGGAATATAGCTTTTTTGAGGATGGTGAGTCCCAATGCAGTGTTGATCCTTTAATCAAATAAATCTTAAATCATTAGAAGTTTATCAAACTCTTTTTATACTTTAATCTTCTTTGATATCAACTATCTTTTTCAGTTTTTGTAGTAAAGCACCTTTCTAAACAGATTTTTTTTTTTCTAAATTGTAATAATTGTTATTGCATGAAACATTAGGTTTGAATGAATTGTTTCAAGGTCACATTCTAATGAGTTTTGTTATAGAGCTCAATCATTCAAAGGATAGTGATTTCAATTTGAAGTCATTTTATCCCTCTTCAAAGTACAAAAGAATTTATATTCTTGGTAGGGATAAATTTTTTTTTAAGTCAAAATTAATATTTTTTTGTGAATTACTTGGTGTTTTTTATGGTGTGTTTTATTCATTTTGATTGCATGACCTTTAGCTACATTATGTTAGAGATGAAAATGTATGATTTGAGTATAGGTGATTAACTATCAACATTACTTAAAAAATGACAAATAATTTCTCTCTCACATCTTATAACTTATCCTAAAAAAAATATTTTATTGATTACAAAATAATTTAATCAAAAGATGTATTAAAAGATGAAACATATTTCTTATCATACTTTCTTTATAAGAGCTTATTAGATAAATCTATGTTTTTAATATAGTTGTTTTAACCATTGTGTTTCATGAAATTGGGTCCCAATTATAATGGAATATGCAAGAATTTTATTCAAACAAGAATTGAAGCCAAATTTGTTAATATGAACATTCTATAGCTCGACACAAGCTACAAAATAAACTAATTTGATCAACACTGTGCAAAAGGAAAACAAAACGATGGCAAAACTTTGCAATCCATTTGAAGATAAACATGCGTGTCGCGAGCTGTAGATATTACATATAGAATCATCACAAGATGAAGTAGCATTATCCTCAAGACAAATATTGCAAAACATAGAGCTCACCGTTTAGTTGTCTTTGCTAACCTCACAATGCCAACATTATTAGGATAAACCATGTCTTTGTTTATCAAATCAAGAGGCCTCCCTCCATGGGTTCATTTCAAGTGCAAAATCCTCCATGGGCTCATTTCAAGTATTTGTAGCACATCCAACTTGATCATTATCTATAAGAGTAACATCAAAGTTCAACTTAATTGATGTGGTGTAGGGACCAAGGAGAAGCTTGTGGATTACATTAGCAAGCGCTAGGGGCACGTTGTCATGATAATTTCCCTTTGTGCTTGTCAAAACTTGGAATAAGCACATTTACATACATTTTGAGTAATAAGATGAATTGTAATTGTATCCTAAACCTTTGTCACCAAGTGTTATTGTTGCGATGACCATGAGCTAATACTTACCAAGTTGTTGTGTCACCAGGTGTAGATATCGCCTTCAAAATCATCGCAATAGTTGAATTAGTATTATCCTTAAGCCAATCATGTGATAGCAACATGAAAACCTTTTGCCACTAATAGTGATGTTAATTATTCATTTTTCACATTTTATTTGTAAGATTGTTGGTCACTTTTGGCTTCTCAGTGTATAAATGTTAAAGAATATTTGATATGTTTGATCAATCACTTGTAGTCACCGCTCAAGCATTGTGAGACAAATTGCAAACAATGGTGAAGATCATGCGGAGATAAGGGTGTTATCCAAACAATGAATTTGATAGATTAACCAAACAACATTTTGTGTTCTTATTCATATTTGTTTTGTTATAGGAAATGTTACTTTTTTGATAAATAGTCAAACAATATTTTGAGAAATGACTTATCAAATCTCATCTTAGGAATTAGAAGTCATATTTTTCTCTCACTAATATAGAAGATCCTAAAATTAATTATCATATTTTAAATATATGAAATTTAGGTAATTTATTAAACAAATTGCATGAAAAAGTCTTTTTTATCCCTTTTTTCTCTTAAGCTTGTGCTTTTATAATTTTTACTAGAGATAAAATTAACTTTTGAAATTTAAATAGATATTTTTGATTGATTTGTTGGCTTCATGCATTTGTCTTTAAAAGATTATGTTTTTGATAAAATAGTAGAAATTATTTGTTTATATGGAATAAAATATTATTTAATTTAGAAAACTGTAAAAACACAACAGCGCCCTTATCTTTTACTTTTTTTTTTAATTTAGAGAGTGGTAAACATAAAATATAAGTGAATATTGGATTTGAAAATTAATATTTTAAGAACTATTTGAAAAATAAGATGTCCCTTCTCAAATAGGCTCCCTCATCAACAAAAGTTGACCAGAAAGTCAACATTTAAGTCGACTAGAGTCTTGAGCATGGCCTCTACACCCTAAGCAAAAGCTATCATTATTGTGTGCTCTCATTGAAGGAGTTTTTCCACCATCTAAATAAATGCAATTCTAGTTGATACAATAATCATTTGATGTTAACTTTTTATTGCCTAACAATATTTATACTAGTCACTCATCCAAATGTGGGTTATCTTTAGCCATCATAATCTAAAGTGTTTAATTCTAGATGTTAAACTTGTTTACTATGCTAACTCTCTTGTCACAATTAATGGTTGTCTCAAATTGGCCTTGACTAGGTCATGGCTATTGATCATTGGATCCTCATGTTTTGTCATCTCTTATGTAAATGTAAGGATTTAACCCTTTTTTGGCTTGCGTTCTAAGGAGCTATAATCTCTATCAATTGTTGCATCAGCCTGACATTCTTGTCCTTGAGCTCTTTATTAGAAACTATTGGATTTCTTATTATCTTCTAGTCACTCTTAAAACCAAATGTTTTGAACAAATTGACCACTTGCCTCGTAGACCTACATGATAGCCTTGTTCCTCTCTTTGAGCATGTTTTTTTAGCTTGGAGGCAATTGCTCCCTTCAATTGGACTTGATTTTCTTGCTATGAACTACTTTGAACCATTCTAAAATTGATGGGCTCCCATCTTAAGAGTATGTCTAAAAAATATTTGCTTTACTTCTCTTCTCCACTTGGTCAGTGACTAGGGAAACTTATGCCATCGAGTTATTATCTAGCTTTGGTTGTAGGGCCTCAAGATTCAAGCCTTGTGAAGCTTCTTTCTTGTTTCAAATCTTGGTTAAATATGCCCATTTGGTAGAGAGTTTTTTATCGAAGTCCCCACGAAAAATGTTGCAATGCTCGAAGTGTCAAAATGTGAATTTTCTATCTTTGTTTCAAAAATAATTTTTTTAATAAATAATATGTTAAGTAAATAAACATAATATAAATAAACTAAAATAAAATATTATATTAAAGTATCCAAACCACTTATTGTAACATGAACATCAGAATAAATAAAGAAGGGTTTGGGCTATTATAGTAGCTTATTATAATGTTAAATAATCATATCTTAATATACGATTTTTTTAAAATAAAAATTAAAGCAATAAAATATTAGATGTCTTTTTTAACTCATTATTCTTATGAAATATGATAATATATATCTATATTATCTAAAATAAATATGTTAAAATTAGATTGAGTTAATCATCATAAGTTTAGTTGATAAAATTATATAATTTGTATGTTAAATATTATATAATTTAGGTTATGTTACATAATGGTTTTTTATCATAATTATATTAATAAAAAATACATGGCATAATATTATCACCATATAAATTAGAAAAGTATAATATGACTAGTATTATATTAAAATATCCATATCATTTATTATAATATCTACTTCGAAATAAATAAATAGGGGTATGAGCTATTATAATAGTTTCTTATAATGTCAAATAATCAAATCTTAATATATGATTTTTAAAATAAAAATTAAAACAATAAAATATTATATGTTTATCTCAACTCATTTTTCTTATGGGATCTCATAATATATATTTATACTATCTAAAATAAATATGTCAAAATAAGATTGAGGACCCATGGTTAGGGTATCGAATTCATTAGCATAAAACATCTCATTTTCCAAGTGAAATCTTCTCGTATATGAAAGAGTGAAAAAGCATTTTCGTTGTTGTGAAGGATCAAGCCTTCTAATCAATCATAAGCTTACATGATAAAATTATAAGATTTTAGGTAAATTATTACATAATTTAGGTTGTGTCACATAATGCGTCTATATCACAACTATGTTAATAAAGAAATACTTGACATAATATCGCCACTATGTACATAAGAAAAGTATAATATGACAAGTAAATTAATTACTAGATATATGCATATAAATTGGTTATACAATCACTTTTTCTTATTTCTTTTAAAAGGTTATTTAACAACTTGTTTTTCTTTTATTTTATTTTTAAATGATAGATTTACTCAAATGTTTTAACAATACTTTTAATAATTTCTAACTCTTAGAATCCTTATTTTATATAACTTAGTTTTTATCTTTAGATATTTTAGTTATTCAAGTCAACACTCCCTAGTCCCTAATCTATTCGACTTAGGTTGCACCTTCGTTGGGACCCATTATCTAACCTATTTTTTGTTGGACCTTTTGAGATGCTTATTCCGTTTATGCGGGCTAGCTAAACATGGCATTGTTTCTTTAAGTGACTTAAATCTTGTTCAATTTATTTAATTTTTTAGGCAAACGATTATTTGCTCTTTTTTGAACTCTAAACAACCCAATTGTTTTGATAGTTATAAGAATGTTTTAAATTTATTCTTTCTTTTATTTGCATGATTTGCATTCATAATTTAAATAATAAAACACATATAGGTAATAATAAATAACCCACATATATATGAATCTTAAAAAGAACAATTCATCTATAAGTTTTAAAAAGAAAGTATAAACAATCATGTTTTATTACATTAAACATCAAGTATATGCATAAAGTTTTATAGAACATTTATCTTAATTTTAAAACATAGTGGACATGTCTTAATGATTTTTTCTTGCACATATCTCTTAAAAGTATTCCTCAATTTTTGTTCCTCCTTTGTCCTTTCTCACGAAAACTTGACAGTCTCTTTGAAATAACAATAATTGCACAAGAAGAGGGAGGGGGGAGAGATGAATTGTGCTTAATAGATTTTAAAATTAATAATTTAACCTATCAATGTTGAGTTTTGTATTTGAAGTTCAAAATCTTTACAATTTTAAAAATATTTTTTAATTATTTTGGAATAGATTTATGTAAAAATGTAAGAAATAAAGAATACGAAGATTTCAAATAGTTTAACTATAATATTAGTATACTTCCACACTGATCTTAGATTAGGTATATACACTAAAACAAAGTTTTTGTCAGATGGTGGTTAGGTCAATAACATTCACTAGAAATAGATCCCATAAATCTATATTATTCAAAAGATCTTACAAATATGGATAATATTAGTCATAATCTGTACATTCAATATGCAACTAAGTAGTATTTTCAAGTGGCACGAGCTCTATATGTAAAGTTAAAGATATTATCAACTCATAATCAATAAGTTGAAGAGAATTAAATGCAAAATATGTAGTAATAAAGTCTTTTCATGACATACAACAAAGCTTCTAGTATGATATTATAAGTTTAAGCACAAGAAACTTTTCAAAAATATATCGATGTGATAATTAATTTTATCTTAGGTAAATGAATACATATTTATACTCTATTCATTAAATAAGAAAATAAGGAAATCCTAAAAGCTAGAAATTTGATTTCTAATGACAGATTACAAGTTATGTCATCTAATTGTTTTATCACCTA
This sequence comes from Vanilla planifolia, assembly GCA_023846275.1. Taxonomy (NCBI): domain Eukaryota; kingdom Viridiplantae; phylum Streptophyta; class Magnoliopsida; order Asparagales; family Orchidaceae; genus Vanilla; species Vanilla planifolia. Next base: position 9,414,776 of record CM043873.1, on the reverse strand, counting down.
ACTCTCTTCAATGTCTTATCTAGCTCAACATATCCAGATTCTTTTAAGCTAAGACAAATTAAAATGAGCAACATATGTGAAGAAAAGAAAATGAAAAATCTATTTTTGATATGTTTTTTTTTCATAATTATGAGGGTTGGATTTTATTTTACGGATATTAAATAAATTTTTACTAAGTACCTCTGTTATTATTAAATTCTCTTAATTTGTATTTTTAGATAGAGTAGAGTTCTATATTTTTTTTATATCATGTTTTTTCTTATTTTGAACTTTTTCTCGTTATTAAGTAATAATTATTTTTTGTGATGATATAAATAAATCTAAATGACTCATTGTTATTAGTTTCTTGTATGATCGATGAGCCTAATATCATCATGCTAATACACAAGCACGTGGGACCTTTGCTTGCACACATTTTAATGCCGTTTTCTAATGCCACCTAAGAAAAATGTTTTTTGTAACTAAATTTTGAAAAAGCTAACATTTAAGTCAACATTTAAGTCGATCAGACAGTCAACATTTAAGTCGACTAGAGTCTTGAGCATGGCCTCTACACCCTAAGCAAAAGCTATCATTATTGTGTGCTCTCTTTGAAAGAGTTTTTCCACCATCTAAATAAATGCAATTCTAGTTGATACAATAATCATTTGATGTTAACTTTTTATTGCCTAACAATATTTATACTAGTTACTCATCCAAATGTGGGTTATCTTTAGCCATCATAATCTAAAGTGTTTAATTCTAGATGTTAAACTTGTTTACTATGCTAACTCTCTTGTCACAATTAATGGTTGTCTCAAATTGGCCTTGACTAGGTCATGGCTATTGATCATTGGATCCTCATGTTTTGTCATCTCTTATGTAAATGTAAGGATTTAACCCTTTCTTGGCTTACATTTTAGGGAGCTATAATCTCTATCAGTTGTTGCATCAGCTTGACATTCTTGTCCTTGAGCTCTTCATAAGAAACAATTGGATTTCTCATTATCTTCTTCTAATCACTCTTAAAACCAAGTGTTTTGAACAAATTGACCATTTCCTTGCCTCGTAGACCTACATGACAGCCTTGTTCCTCTCTTTGAGCATGTTTTTTTAGCTCGGAGACAATTGTTCCCTTCAATTGGACTTGATTGTCTAGCTATTAACTACTTTGAACCATTCTAAAATTGATGGGCTCCCATCTTAAGAGTATGTCTGAAAAATATTTGCTTTACTTCTCTTCTCCACTTGGTCAGTGACTAGGGAAACTTATGCCATCGAGTTATTATCTAGCTTGGTTGTAGGACCTCAAGATTCAACCCTTATGAAGCTTCTTTCTTGTTGCAAATCTTGGTTAAATATGCCCATTTGGTAGAGAGTTTTTTATGGAAGTCCCCACGAAAAATGTTGCAATGCTCGAAGTATCAACATGTGAATTATCTATCTTTGTTTCAAAAATAATTTTTTTAATAAATAATATGTTAAGTAAATAAACATAATATAAACTAAAATAAAATATTACATTAAAGTATCCAAACCAATAATTATAACATAAAAATAAGAATAAATAAAGAAGGGTTTGGGCTATTATAGTAGCTTATTATAATGTTAAATAATCAGATCTTAATATATGATTTTTTTAAAAATAAAAATTAAAGCAATAAAATATTAGATGTCTTTTTTAACTCATTATTCTTATGAAATATTATAATATATATCATATTATCTAAAATAAATATGTTAAAATTAGATTGAGTTAATCATCATAAGTTTAGTTGATAAAATTATATAATTTGTATGTAAAATGTTATATAATTTAAGTTATGTCACATAATGGTTTTATATCATAATTATATTAATAAAAAATACATGGCATAATATTATCACCATGTAAATTAGAAAAGTATAATATGACTAGTATTATATTAAAATATTCATACCATTTATTATAATATCTACTTTGAAATAAATAAATAGGGGTATGAGCTATTATAATAGTTTCTTATAATGTCAAATAATCAAATCTTAATATATGATTTTTAAAATAAAAATTAAAACAATAAAATATTATATGTTTATCTCAACTCATTTTTCTTATGGGATCTCATAATATATATTTATACTATCTAAAATAAATATGTCAAAATAAGATTGAGGATCCATGGTTAGGGTATCGAATTCATTAGCATAAAACATCTCATTTTCCAAGTGAATCTTCTCGTATATGAAAGAGTGAAAAAGCGCTTTCGTTGTTGTGGAGGATCAAGCCTTCTAATCAATCATAAGCTTACATGATAAAATTATAAGATTTTAGATAAATTATTACATAATTTAGGTTGTGTCACATAATGCGTCTATATCACAACTATGTTAATAAAGAAATACTTGACATAATATCGCCACTATGTACATAAGAAAAGTATAATATGACAAGTAAATTAATTACTAGATATATGCATATAAATTGGTTATACAATCACTTTTTCTTATTTCTTTTAAAAGGTTATTTAACAACTTGTTTTTCTTTTATTTTATTTTTAAATGATAGATTTACTCAAATGTTTTAACAATACTTTTAATAATTTCTAATTTTTAGAATCCTTATTTTATATAACTTAGTTTTTATCTTTAGATATTTTAGTTATTCAGGTCAACACTCCTTAGTCCCTAATCTATTCGACTTACGTTGCACCTTCGTTGGGACCCATTATCTAACCTATTTTTTGTTGGACCTTTTGAGATGCTTATTCCGTTTATACGGGCTAGCTAAACATGGCATTGTTTCTTTAAGTGACTTAAATCTTGTTCAATTTATTTAATTTTTTAGGCAAACGATTATTTGCTCTTTTTGGAATTCTAAACAACCCAATTGTTTTGATAGTTATAAGAATGTTATTAAATTTATTCTTTCTTTTACATGCATGATTTGCATTCATAATTTAAATAATAAAACACATATAGGTAATAATAAATAACCTCCACATATATATGAATCTTAAAAAGAACAATTCATCTATAAGTTTTAAAAAGAAAACATAAACAATCATGTTTTATTACATTAAACATCAAATATTTGTATAAAGTTTTATAGAACATTTATCTTAATTTTAAAACATAGTGGACATGTCTTAATGGTCTTTTCTTACTCATATCTTTTAAAATTCCTCAATTTTTGTTCATCCTTTTTCCTTTCTCACGAAAACTTGACAGTCACTTTGAAATGACAATAATTGCACAAGAAAGCGGAGCGGGGGGGAGGGTGTTGGCGAGAGAGAGATGAATTTTGCTTAATAGATTTTAAAATTAATAATTTAACCTATCAATGTTGAGTTTTGTATTTGAAGTTCAAAATCTTTACAATTTTAAAAATATATTTTTTAATTATTTTGGAATAGATTTATGTAAAAATAATAAGAAATAAAGAATACAAAGATTTCAAATAGTTTAACTGTAATATTAATCTACTTCCACCACGATCTTAGATTAGGTATATACACTAAAACAAAGTTTTTATCAAATGATGGTTAGGTCAATAACACTCACTAAAAATAAATCCCATAAATCTATATTATTCAAAAGATCTTACAAATATGGATAATATTAGTCATAATTTGCAAATTTAATATGCAACTAAGTAGTATTTCCAATTGGCATGAGTTCTATATGTAAAGTTAAAGATATCATCGACTCATAATCAATAAGTCGAAGAGAATTAAATGCGAAATATGTAGTAATAAAGCCTTTACATGGCATACAACAAAGCTTCTAGTATGATATTGTAGGTTTAAGCACAAGAAATTTTTTGAAAATATATCGAGTTGATAATTAACTTTATCTTAGGTAAATCAATACCTATTTATGCTCTATTCATTAAATAAGCAGATAAGGAAATCCTAAAAGCTACAAATTTGATTTCTAATGAAAGATTACAAGTTATGTCATCTATATTGTTTTATCACCTAACTCTCTTCAATGTCTTATCTAGTTCTAACATATCTAGATTCTTTTAAGCTAAGACAAATCAAAATGAGAAACATATATGAAGAGAAGTAAATAAAGAATCTATTTTTAATCTGTTTTTTCATAATTTTAAGGGTCAAGTTTTGTCTTACATGTGATCAATAAATCTTTAGTAAATACCTCTGTCATTATTAGATTTTCTTAATTTGTATTTTTAGATAGACTAGAGTTCTATATTTTTTTGATGTCATGTTTTTTCTTATCTTGAATTTTTTTCTTTTTATTAAGTAATGATCATTTTTTGTGATGATATAAATAAATCTAAACGACTCATCGTCATTAGTTTCTCCTATGATTGATGAGCCTAATATCATCGTGCTGATACACATGCACGTGGGACCTTTGCTTGCACACATTTTAATGCCGTTTTCTAATGCCACCTAAGAAAAATGTTTTTTTGTAACTAAATTTTGAAAAAGATAAAATAAGAAAAAAAAAATTAAAATATTAACTCCTTTCTGATTTGATAATTTTCTTTTTTAAAATAAGATATGCTTTAGCTATTTTTTAATTTTGTTTTTGGCAGATAAAAAAGATGATCATTTATGCGGTCAACAGTGCGGTGACTGCGTTGCAGAGTGTTGAAGATTCCAAGCACCACTCTACCACTTAAGTTGTTTTTGATTAATTATTAGAATTTAAAATGCAATTTTCTGTGTAATTTATTTAATTTTAAGTACCTTTCTCCAATTCTTCCCAAGGGTTGAAGATTATCATTTACGTTTGAATAAATGTAGTTCAACTCAAAAGCTTGAATTGGCTAAACCTATGGTGGAATGAGATTTGTTTGATGGGAGTTCATCAAAAATATTTTTCTTAATTTTAAAAAAATATTATTCAATTTTCATCTACAAAAAAAAGATCAATATTGAATTTTGATTGGTTTTGAAAATATTTTTTATTTTGAATTAGATCACTATTTTATCATATTTAATTTAATTTTTATAGATTTTAAAATTAATTTTAATGTTAAACAATTAGAAAATATATTAAATCAATTACATTTTATATATATATATATTTATATATATGAAGCTAAATGTTAAAATTAAAATTAATTTATAACTTCAATATTAAACAACTTATAATATGATAAAATAAAATTTAGAAATATGAATACTATAATTTTAAGCATTGCATCATTATTAAAATATCCAAGTTTATATTGAATGATCTTTCTATTATTAATGGCAGATAAAAAAAAATGCTCAAATTATATAATTTTAAACTAGTTTAAGTGATGCCAGCGTTTAGGTCCTTGGCGAGGGGACCAATCACTTGGCATTGTGATGGCGGCCGGCAATTCTGTTGGTTGTAGAGGTGGTGGCCACTGTGCGACAGGGCTGATTGGCTCCGGTGTGGATGGGCGTTCGGCAGCGGTTGGCCGCAGAGACGTCAATGGCAGAGGAACCGTCTCGAGGACGAAGGCGCAGCAGGTGAGAGCTGTCTGATCGGCAGTGTGGGGATTGGCTGGTGAATCTTGTGGGATTGCGGCGCGGTAGGGAGTGCGGCCGGGGCCTTCTAAGCCATTACGCTGCGGCAGAGTTGCGGCACGCGGGCTAGCGGGTTGTGGAGCGGTCGAAGGGGTCAGGCAGCATAGGCGAGAGGTTCAGCCATTCCCAGAAACACCCGAGTTTGGGAGGCGATGTGGGCTAGCCTGAACGCGGCCGCGGATGTGACACGGTCGAGGATGTCTGCTAGTGCCGGCATGTGTGGAGATTAGCAATGAGAAGGTGCAAGAGGTGGAGGGCACAAAAGAGGCGGTGGATGAAAGGTAAAATTTTTTCATAACGTCGTATTCATCGTTGTCCAACGAATTTGTCAAGAACTAGTTTAAATCGAGTATCCCAATTAGATATAGTTCTTGTTAGCAATTGATGATGCGCCAATACCTTCTCGAAGATCAGTTGTTTTGCTCGACTCTTGATCTCTTGTCAATAAAGTATAAGTTTTGCCCTCTTAGAGAGTCCATCTGCTTTGACAAAAAGTTATGACATCTTGTTATTAAAAAGTCTCCCAAAAAATCCATCGTGATTCCTTTGCATGGTTATTAGATACCAAATAGTGACATATTTATACCAAACTTCCAATTGGTTGATTTGTTTGTCCTATGATGTACATACCATCAAATGCACTTCTCCACATCTATTTTAATCCTATACCAATATATGTATCTCTATTAGCTCAAAATGATCTTTCTAACACTGAATTGTCATAATATCTTTAATTTATATGCTCCTTATGTGCACTTCAGGCTATATCCATCTGGTGGTGTGCAAAATTGGTGCTCACAATAGAGTAGGTCATATCGTAGAATGAATTTTAAGGATTGATTACTCTTTAGCTCTATTACGATAACTTAATAGTCAAGACATTCCTCATATTTTATCATGTGTTACTTGTGCTCTTGCAATTGGATTTGTATGATTGAAGATAGTTATAAGTTACTTATTGATGGAATATCAACATATGTATTGTGGGCTTCCTTTTTGTGCTTCTTGATCAAGTAATATAATTACAAGTAAGCTATCCACTATAAATATCATTCTTGCTACATCTTAGTCTGTGTTTGTAAGAATTAGAGTGGTTAAAATATATCATTGTTTTCTTGCTTAATAGATATAACTTGAATGTTTCATGATTTGACATAATGAAAACAATACTTAATCCCACGTAAGGTGAGCTCAGAAATCTTCTTGTGGCTCATCAATACAAATGTTATGAATATCCTTTACTATAATAGTATTACTCCAACTACGTATCTAATTGCATTAACCTCAACGTTGAATGGTTGTCATGTACAAGATAGAGCCAATATTGATGCTTCACAAATGTCTTTAACGAGAGGAGTACCTCTTGTGTTTCTTCTTTTACTCAAGTTTGTTTTTAACTCCAATGAGGTCATGTAAAAGCTTCTCTATCTTGATAAAATTCTAGGTGAGTTGTCTCAATTATCTACAAGGTCTTATGAACCTTTTGATTTCTCTCATGTTGTTTAGTCTCAACTTGTCTTAAATGATTATTTCTTGGGTTTTATCAATTTTGTATTCTCCCTTCCATTCCTTGAATCTTAGATAGACCAAGGAGGATAGTACAAGTGCACATTTCTTTGGATTCAACTTCTTGTTAGAGAAAGTCCAAGATCTCTTACACATGCTCGTTGTGCTCATTAAATCTTCAATTGTAGATTGGATGGCATGTGAAACCACTCGTATAATCTTTGTTGAGGATTGAATGTTGTCTTTCAAGTATTCATTTTGTTGATTTTAACTTGGGTGGTATCCCATCTGTGATCTAGATTGGTGAAAATTCATGCATGCTTTAATTGATTTAGACATTTTTTAATTTTAAGTAATAGATATCAAGTCTTGTTTATAATCTTGTCAAAAGCACAATAGTCAATACGCATATGTCCATCATTATTGGTGATCTTCATGATGAAGTGCATGGTTACCATTATTCAGCAATGGTGCATGGTCATCTTGTATTCCAATACCTTTTACACCTGGCTCTTTGAAGAAATTAGAATACTTCTTGACATGTGCTTTTAGTGGTATCCTTCAACTATTGACAATAACTCGTCCTTCAGGATTCTCTGATCAAAGTATCAAGGAAACCTACTTTCAACATTTATTTACTACTCTTTTCTTTTGGTCTACGACTACAAAATCCATGTGCTAGAGTTTTTGGTCTCAACACAATGTACTTTTTTTCATCTTTTGTGAGTTGATATCATTGTGCTCAATAATAAAATGTAGCATCTCTATACCATAATTAGGGTTGTGTTGAGTATAATCCAATAGACATTGAGTTGCCCAACTTCACATACTTTGTTGATATAGTCTTTGGTAATGGAGAATTTCTCTCGATCTTCGTTGCAGCATCATTCTAGATATATCCTTTAATATATGGTTGTGGTTAACATATGGTTGTAATTCCTACTGGTCGAGATGAGTTTCTTTTGACTATTGATGTGGATGATCATCTCCAACTAATTCCTTCATCTATACTTGATGTTTATAGCCTTGAGTGTTTGGTCCTACTCAATTGTGTTCATTACTCTATTACTTCCATTCTAACTTTTAAGGTGCACATTTGAGTATATCTCTAAAAATTCTCATCAATGTGGCCACTTTTTTTATAATGATTGTAGTAGATTTCCAAGCCCTTCTTAGAAGTACATTAAAGTAACCCTTTCCAAAATAGTTATTATTGTTGCCCTTTAGGTTTTTTCCTCTCCTGCTTCTTGTTATTTCCTTGAGTTTTGGATGTTTTTATCTAAACTTTCTTTTGTTATGCTTTATTCTTCATCAATCATCATAGCTTAAGAATTTAGATTAACTAAGATTTGTAAAAAAATGAATTAATCGAAGTTCTATTATAATGGGTAATATAATCTTATAGTAAGCTTTATAAACTTATTCAAGTAACTGGTATATTAGATATAAATGAATGTAATACTCTACAATCAACAAAAATATCTTCATAAGTTTATGTGATTGCATAAATCGATGATTGAGCCATTTGAGATTAAGCTATTGAAGCTTGTCTTTTTTCTTTAACTAGGGAATTGTATTTGGTTTCTATTATAGTAGAATTTCTAGGCACAAATCTTTGGCTATTGGTGTAGCCTCCACCAATATATTTTCCCTTGACTTGTAGACAATCTTTGGCATAATGTCCAATCTTTTCACGAGTAAAAGATTTGATGGTGTACTTCTTGTTGCACTTGTCTTAATGATGTTTTCACAAATTTTACACATAGGTTTCTCTTTTCTTAATTTTTTTCTCACCATTTGGTAAAAAATATTATTTTCCCCTTTCCATTTGCTTTCATGGCCCCTATAGTTGCTTAGTCTTATTATATTCATTATATGAAATCCATGAACTCCTTATAAGTAGTGAATTGTATCATGCCATAATTGTAAAAACCTAAAAATAGGGATAAGAAATTTTAATAAATTCTAATTATGAGTTGTTGAAAAGAAAAATATTAGAAAAATGATTGATGATTTTAAGGATGGAGTAATAAACAATGGTTTTGATTAAAACATGTTTTTTGAATTTTTATAGTATTGTTTTTAAATTTTTTTAAAAAATATATTAAGATTTTAAGGATTTGTATTGTACAATAACATATAATCATATTATGCGATTGAGTAAGATAGACAATCAAATTGATATATAGGATATATGAGATTGTCATATAAGTACAATCATGACAGTGCAGATTTGATAAGGTGTAGTTTGCTGTGAGTTGAGGCCGTTCGAGAGGTGTTAAGGGATTGATCTTATGGTGCGATCGTCAAGTATTGTATGGTATGATCGGATAAGAGAAAGAATGAAAGCAGAACAAGTGTGAATGCATACAAAAGCAAGCTTAGAATCGTATAAAATAACCATGACATTGAACTAGGCCACTTATATATAATAATAAATAATTAGTAAACAATACATAATTTTATAGTATGAATGACACAAACGTACGAGTACAATAGAGTTTAAAGCACTTGATAGTACAAGTATTATAAGATAAATGTATAAGTACAACCATGTGTAATGAGGGAATCCATAAAATATGAGATCATACAACACGATATACTTATTGTACTGTATGATAAAGCGATAAAAAAATGAAGTGGGTTCAGTGTGAATGCTTTTGATGAAAGATACCCTAAAATAGTAGTACAATACAATACATTTATTATATCAATGCGATTAAAACATAAAAGCATGGACTAATATTAATTATAGGTTTTATGGAGTTATCGTACAATACAACAATGACATCATACTAGTACAATATAAAGAAATGAATACAGGTTTTGATAAGATCGTAGAAATGTATAATATAAATCCAATTATCATACTTGTATGATTTATAAAAATTGTATATATCTTAAAACCTGAAACAACACACGATTAGAAAAACTGACATAAGGGCAAGTTTAATCGATGTGAAGCTTTTCTAAATGAACTGTTAGAAGGTGACAATGCATCCATATGAAAGGACACGATTTTTAGAGGTATTTGAAAGGTCGAGCATATGAAAAAGTTATGATAACAATTATAAAAATGATGCTGGCTATGACTTGTAGAGCTTTTTTTTTTGAATTTGAAATATGCAGCACTTGGTCATAGTCAGTAAAAAAAAATAGAGAGTAAGTAAAAATTTTTAAGTGGTTTGAAGAGAAGTTTATGCAAGATCTGAAGACAAAACTAAGAAGAACATAGTCTTGAGTATTGTAGCAATTGAAATAATTGAGCAAGATTTGAATATTTGTGACCATTACTTGGTTTTAAAAGGTAGACAAAACTTGTATATGATATATATGTTTTGATGTGATATATAGCGCTTAATTAAAAACTTGAAATGATATGTAAAAAAAAAATAAATAGAAGATATTGGTGTAGAAAAATCTTTTAATTGTGTATATAATTTGAGATGATAATATTATGTTAGAAGTCTCAAATGATATATAAAAAAATAAATTGAAGATATTTGGATAAACAAAATTTATAAATGATGTATATGCTATGATGTGATATGCAATGTTAAGTTAGAAATCTTAAATGATATGCAAAAATAATTTATTTAGAGACATATGCTATTATTATTATAATAATATATTATTATGTATTATTTGTTATATGTTTTGATTAGTCTCATGTTAAATGTGTATTATGTTGCATATGTTAAAAAGTAAAAATGGGTGATTAATAAATGTTAATAACAAAACGATATAATATGAGCAAAAGATGAATTTTTAACAAATATTTTCAAAGTTAACTTGTTATTTGGATTAATATATTTTTGAAAGTAAAAGTTTTGTTATCTAGATTAATATCTTTAAAAGTAAAATTATTAATCTGATTAACATGTTTTTAGGAGTGTTGTCAAAGAGATATTGTTAAGTTATTAGAGTAAAATATTTTGAATGTCTAAAAGATAAAAATAGTTAAAAGAAATTAATATGATTTTTTTAAAGAGAATCGAGTTTCAAATGAATTCAAAGAAAATGAAAGATAACATATTTTTTATTTATATTGTTTTATTAATTTACTTTCATGTATCATGTTCATTATTTATTTTCACACCATACTTAGTATTTAGTAATGTCATTATCTTGATTTGATTACCTTGACCCTTACCCCTTTAATGTAAATCTTTTTATCATACTATTTTTTAGTCTATTGGACCATCCGATTCTTTGTATAATTACACTCTAGTCCTTTATTAGATTATCTTGTGTCTTTGTGAATTTATTTGATAAGTATCGGACGTTCCATCAGACCATTTGTTTGATGTTCAACAGAGATAATGGACAATTTTCTTATAATTATCGTACTATTTGATACCCATATTAGATTTTTTGATCCCTTATTAGGTTGAGTTGGACCCTTGATCATCATTGGATAAAGACTCTGCTCTTTATCCAAAGTTGTATTATTCAATACTGACACCAAACTATCTATATGGAGTCTCATCCTCTATATGAAGATGATTAAACAATCGAATGATTCAATTAGATTGTTTGATCAGCATTTGGTCTCTAGTTTCCAAACCTAAGAGTCCTAATTATTATTGAAATTGTTTTGTTAGCATTATTAATGTTATATACTCTCCGTTAAGGACTACCAAACAACCTATAGAACTATTTTAAACAAGAAATTGCAATGATTTAGATAAAACCAAATTGAATTAAGAAGAGAATCATATCTTTGTTTACAAGTCAAACATCTTCTTGAATCTTCTATGAAACCTCTCTTTCCTCATGAGATTAACCTTTTTAAATTCTCTCCCAATTATTCAGACATTCCTTAATGCAATTCCTTCCCAATAATGATCCTAATTATTGCTAGACATGAGATTTTATGGGTAAGAAAAATAAGGATTTTAGTTAATTAATAATTTAAATGATTTAATAACTTATTTTATTTAAAATCATATAAAAAATTATATTTCTCATATTTTTTATATCATTTGATTGCCAAGCTTTAATAAAAAAAGTTAAAATTATTTATTCTACAATTTTTTTAATAATATATATATATATATATATATATATATATATATATATATATATATATATATATATATATATATATATTGTTGTTTTGAGTTTTTTTAAATAATTTATTTTATGTTTTTTTTTCATAGGATTTAGGTTATCTTATGACTATTATAAATTTATCAAATAATATGTAAAATATAAAAATAATTATTAAATTGATCTAAACACTTTTGGGGATGTTACAAAGAACTATAGATTTTTAATTCAAATATTGATCAAAACCAAACTTAAACAGACAAAATATGATCAACAATTGACTTGCAACTTGTTCATAATATTGTATTTTCTTTTGCATCAAACTTTTGTCTAAACTTTTACATCTTTTTTGTCATTGGCATTCTATATGGTGGCTAGTCTTAATATATATTTTTTATTTTTGCTATTTAACATATTGTATTGAATGAGTTTTTTGCTTGGGAAAGTTTTAAACAATTTTTTTTTTCACGTGATTTGACTGAATTTTAGAAGTATGATGCTCAAGTAGTGAGAATGATGTCCCTCAGTTTTAAGGTTCTAAGGAAGTATTTTTTTTAAATGTATTTTCTTCTTTTTAAGTTTTTATCACTTTCCTTTATTGTTTAATTTTTTCTATAGGGTGGTTAATCTCAATTTATGATTCACCTTTATGGATATTTTTTAACATAATGTCTTGCATGAGTTTTAACATTATACAAGTTTTAGATAATTTTTTTTCTTGTCATCACAATTCAATTAGACTTTGGGAGAAGTGTGATGCCTAAGCGGTAAGATGACATCCCAATGTTTCCCAAAATATGTTTTTCTTGTTTTTGATTTTTTTTTATCTTATCTCTTTATTGTTATGTATTTTTTCCTTGCATTTTTGCTTTTGGTGGTCTGAAATGAAAAGAGACATTCATGATTAATTCACTAGATGTCTTGTTTATTAATAAGTTTAAGGTAAACTGCATGAGCTAAATGGAATATTTCAATCTTTTCTTCTACTCGTGTGAAAATTAGAAGAGATATTCCTAAACTTTGTGATTAGTCTTCCAAACATTAGTGAAAAATAAGATGTAATATTAGTGGTTATTGACAAATTAACAAAGTTGATGCACTTTTTACCAATCAAAACTATATATGTAATAGAGAAGTTAACTCAAATTTATGTAAATCAGATAATGAGATTGTCATTCCTTGTATAGTATAAATCAACACTATTTGATGAATTACATTCATAATACAAGTTTATCAGACTAATTAGAGTTTGCAATATAAAAATGAGAATACAAGTTAAGAAAAAATGAGCCAGAGTGATATAAAAATCATGATAATCTTAAATCATCATAACAAAAATAGCAACACATAAACTGCAACTGTTATATTGTATAAAAATTTGGAAACTAGTATTAAAAATAGGACTTCGTAAAATATGGAATGTTCTCACATACATATAATACTACTTACAAAATTTATTATTTTCTTATGCAAGATTTTGTATTATCATCTAAGAATTCTCAATTTTGTAAGTGTTCACATCTTGTTCTATAATATAACTAATAAATGAGCATAATATATCAATAGAAAAACTACTAGTTACATATAGCAAACAAATATAAAAAGAATATATAATTAGATAATAAATAAAATAATATATGATAATCTATAAAGAGAAATACTATAATATAGATATGAACATATATATATATTTATATAGTCTATAATCATCGTATAGTACTTTTGTCTTATTTTCTATTTTTCGTATTTAGTTTTATTTTTATTTTATATTTGTTTTAACTTTTTCATATATTCATTCATTTATTGTGCCTAGATTCTTTTATGACTACTATCCAACACTTGGGGATCTCATATCATATCTCATCAACACAGCCTCGGCTTTCAAACATGTCGACGTACCATCTCTAAACATCTATGACACCTGGAGGTAAAATATCTTATATATTCATCGCTAATCTCACCCTTTAATGCCTATATCTTATGCTAGCAGAGGAGGAAGCGCTCAGTCATGCTAGTGTCCAATTTTTAAGTATTCATAATACTTGAAAGTAGAGTATCTCATCTTATTATCATTAGTCAAGATTCTCTAACATGTCATAATGTCACATTATAGAATCACGACACTAGGAGTGATGTATATCACATATCATGTCTATTATGTCCTTGTCAGACAGGTTTATTCTCTTTCTCTGGTTATAATAGACTTTTTTTTCTTTCTTTTCTTATCTTTATGTTTTCTTGAGCCTTATTATGTGTTGATTTATAACATCATAGAACACATATCTATATATGTATATATATATATATATATATCATTAATCATAATAAATTATAATAAAATTATAACATATGTAAGAAATGCAATGTCATATATGTAAGTGTCACATTATCATACACTTCACAATAATAATAGGGATTTTTTAATAATCTACTTAAATCATAATTAATTAGTTTATCTATTTTATGATTTTGATAAGTTTCTTTCGTCACTTCTTTTTCATTAGTTCTTTTTAGTTCTTGAAAAATTCATATTAACTCTTATAAGAAACTTATTTTTCATTAGTTCTTGAAAAATTCATATTAACTCTTATAATAACAAATTAATTTTTATTAAGAATGTATTTTCAAAAATTCTTTCAAAATATACATTAGTAAATTGCTCTCTTCTATATTTATGCCTTCACATTATATAGTATGATCTCTCGTAAAATACTTACACAAATAGTCTTATCCAATAACAATTTTTTTGATATGATTTTATTTAAAATCATCAATCCATAAAAAAATAAAGAAAAAATACAAATAAAAGAATATCTTATACTCTTATATTATAAGTATATAAAAATATATAAATATATAACTATAATATATAAGTATACGAGTATAAAGCTATATTATATTATAAGCCTTATCGTACTATACAATCAAGACTTTATTAAAGTCAAACCACTACATTATACTAATCGTGTATGTCATTGATATTAATTGGTTGAAGCCTACAAAATACCCTCCTTAAAAAAATTCATTTACAAAATCATCAAACAAAACTTTTTTGTAACAACTAGGGAATGGGCATACCCTAATCCATTATAAAATCAGACAACAACGCATGATATGTAACCTAGTTAGCAACTAATGTACCATCCCTTCCAATATGCGATAGCTTAAGAGCCGCCACTACGCGAACTAGGCCAACTACAGTATGCAAATCCAATGAAACTTGGTTGGATGAGAGAGTAAGCTCCGATTCTATTATTGCCAATATTGAATTTGACTTAATCCATACCCCAACAAGATTATAAAATCTATCCTTGTTCAATTTAATAGCTTCCAATTTAGCTAGCTTCTCCATAGCAAGAGATGACTTTCCAGCAATAAGCGATGACCTTCCCATTTCATCTCGTATGACAATCCCAATCCCAACACTTCCATTCTCATGAGTAACTGGATCACAATTTATCTTCAGCCAACCAGTGGGGGAAGGGACACCACACTGTAGAGTAGTTAATATTAATCTAAATGGGCTGCTGTGGTTCCTGCCTTAGTTAACGAATTGAAACTTGTTGATGTTTAAATAATAGTTTACACCAGAGATGCAGAAAAAAGATACTTGAATGAAGCTTCTTATTCCTATTTTTCCAAATATAATGCATGTATGATACACAAGCAACTCTTGCCCTCACATCAGGTTTTGAAAAATTAGAAGCCATCTACCGTAGCAAGTCATACGAAGATTCAAAGCAACTCATGTTAATATTGCTTGATTGAAAAAACGAGGACTGTAATTAAGATAGCCAAACTTCTTTAACTGTTGAGTAATCCCAGAATAAATGGTGAACAGTTTTATGTGAATTGTAGCCCCATGTACATCCTGTCGTAGTTGTAATAGAACGGTTAAAAAACCAAGTAAACATGGGAACAGCATCAACACATGCACTCAAACGTTGTAAAGAAAAACTTGCACTCAAACGTTGTAAAGAAACCCTCCAAACCACTTTGCTTCTACACAAACGGTCAATTTTTTGGATTCCAGCTACTGCAAACTGTAGTAATGTGTCTTGAACTTGAAGCAAAGCTTTCATTTGATTTGTAACAAAGTGTATCAACTTTTATTGAATTAGCTCATGGTGTATGAACAATTCTATCCATTGATTCTTTTGGAAAAATTTACTGTAATTTATCGACATCCCAGCTATCACATTCCTTCACAAAATGGTTTACTTTATAAGGAAATTCCCTACTCAAGTTGAGAAGCATTGGCCATTCGGATGAAGCTGGAGGTCTAATCCAATTATCAAATAGAAAAGAGCATTGATCACCACAACCCATATGCCATACCGCGTTATTAGTGACCCACTGTGCAGCTAAACAAAAACATTTGCATTTTGTGAGCTCCCATGTTGGCAGTGAAAATTTGTATCGAAAGAATTAGGCATCTCCCGCGTGCTCGGGACTCCGTCCAGGACTGCCTGGTCCAGACGCATACTGAAAAGGAGAAGGCTCACAGTGGCCGAATCTACGCACAGCTCAAACACGATTCGTCCTCTGCGGGGGGTGGCGGCCGGCGGCGTGATGAAGCTACGGGGAGAATTTGGAAATTAAAGGTGTTGCCGAGGGTTTGGGTCTTCCTTTGGCGGGCTGCCGGCGACTTTCTGCCTACGGCGACATGGAAGGCTCGCCGGGGAATAAGCCGCGATCCCCTGTGCCCGTTCGGTTGCATGGAGGAGGAAACCCTGCAGCATGCGCTGTGGGACTGCCCACGTGCCCGAGAAGTGTGGGGGACCAGCCATGCACGTCACGTGCTTAGGGTGCTGGGCTGGCCCACGGTTGCGGCGTCCGGGTTTAGTATTTTGGAGATGCTGTTCAGGCTCTTGAGTTCTCCTGCGGCGCGGCGCGACGGTGCGGTACGGCATGTGGCGACTATTGCTACTAACTTGTATTACATCTGGTCGAGGAGAAATGCGCTTATACACAACGGCTTCGTGCCTACTATATGCTCG
The DNA here is from genome assembly GCA_023846275.1 of Vanilla planifolia. Classification (NCBI taxonomy): domain Eukaryota; kingdom Viridiplantae; phylum Streptophyta; class Magnoliopsida; order Asparagales; family Orchidaceae; genus Vanilla; species Vanilla planifolia. Next base: position 9,397,726 of record CM043873.1, on the reverse strand, counting down.
GTGTCTCGGACGGTTAGGTTCGAGGTCAGCACAACCCTCAGGAGGCTTCTTATCCATTCATCTCTGTCCAGCGGGAATCCTGGCAAGTCCTCGGATTTGCTTGTCACGAACGGTTGGCTTCCCCCCCCCCCCCACAGGATGGATTAAGGTCAATTGTGATGCCGCGGTGGGTGACTCCATAGCTGGTCTTGGTGTCGTTGTTAGAGACTACTCGGGCAAACCTCTCATGGTGGCCGGTAGGAGGATGTTTTCAGTGGTTGCTGATATGATGGAAGTCCAGGCCATAATTATGGCCTTTGACCTTCTGAGGGAGTTTCTTTCCCAGTACCGTGCAGTTGAGTTCCAGTCTGATTCGATGGCTGCACTTCTGGAGGCTCGGGATATGGTTACCAAACCCAGTGGGGAGGGGATGCTTGCTGTTACTCTGCAGTATGTTAAGGCCATGGAGGCTTTCTGGTTTTCTCATATCCACAGAGAGGGGAATAAGCCTGCTGACTGGGCTGCCCGTAGAGCTTGCACTCATGAGTTCATTTGGGGTTCTGGGGAATCCTTTCCTCTGCCTCTCATCCAACTTATGCTGTCTGATTTTCTGTTTGATCCCCCTTGAGGATCTAACTGTAAAACCTGTGTGGCTTTGCCACTTTTGATATAATGATATATCCTTTTCAAAAAAAAGTATGTACTTGGCACAAAAGACCTTTACCCATAGGTTGTACACCTTAGCAAACAATCTCTAGCAGTGCTTAGCAATAAGTGTAATTTGCCAAAGTTGAAACTTCCTGACTCCAAGGCCTCCCAATCTTTTGGTAATTTAGCAATGTCCCAATTAGCCCAATGAACTGCATTCCCCCTGTTGGAGTCGTTCCATAGATAGTGTCGAATAAGCTTTTCCATTTCAGAAATAGTACTTGCTAGCAATAGCATGTAAGGTAGAAAGCAGGGATACTGATTTTATCAAGACTATGTGGGTTACCACGGATAGAGAACAAGTTGCCCATGTTGATATTCGAGCTACCGTTTGTTGTAGATAAGCCAAATTCCTTTTTATGAAATTTTGTGGTCTACTTGTATGCGCCCCCCATTGACATTGAGGGGGGACGAAGGCCTGCTTGTATGCGCCACATTCAGTTTGAGAGCGTCTGGCTGCAATTTCCGAAGGCAATGGGGGTCGTGCATCAGGCCTGGAGTAGGCGTACTAAGGGGAACTATATGGAGGCCCTTTCAACCAAGTTTCGCAGGTCGCTTCTGGCTCTGCGCTCATGGAGCAAGCTGGAGGTTGGTGATATTATGAGTACCAATGCTAATCTAGAACACAGCATCAATTCTTTGCAAATCAAAGAGTCTCTGGAGGGATTAAATGAAGAGGAACACTGCCGTCTTGGGCAGCTAATTTTGGATTTCCACCGCGGCTGTGCGCTGGAGGAGCGTTGGTGGTGGCAAAGGGCAAAACTCCACTGGACTCATCTGGGAGATCGTAATACTCGATTCTTCCATGCAGCCGCGACTGCACGCACCCGCAACAATCTCATCACCCAGTTGAAGGATGATTCGGGCTGCATGGTCACCTCGCTGGATTCTATGTGTGCAATCTTGGAACCTTTCTTTCAGATGAAGTGGGGCGGTGGGACTACGTCTTTACCTATCCTGAAGCATTTGCCTCACGCCAGGGTTAGTGAAGCCCAGGCAACCTTACTGGCCTGCCCTGTCACTCAACAGGAGATCTTCGCAGCCATCAAAGCTGCTAAGAGAAACAAAGCCCCTGGCCTGGATGGGGTTACTGCGGAGTTCGTACAGGGATATTGGCAGATCACTCAGGGGGACACCATTAGTGCTGTGCTCTCTTTCTTTGCTGGAAAGCAAATGCCTAGTTGCTGGAAGGATACCCTCGTTGTACTTGTTCTGAAATCTCATGGCACATGCAGGCCAGAACAGTTCAGGCCAATTAGCTTATGCAACTTCATCTACAAAGTCGTTGCATGAGTTCTTGTTGAAAGGCTAAAGCTAATCCTCCCTCTCCTCATTTCAAGTGAATAGGGCGCGTTTGTGCCTGGAAGATGTATTACAGACAATATTTTCATGGCCCAAGAAATGGCCTCGCGAATGCACTCTTCCTCTGCGAGGGCTGGGCTCATGGCGGTTAAAGTGGATATGGAGCAAGCCTATGACTCGGTGCAATGGGGGAGTGTGATGAACATCCTGAAAGCTATGGGCTTTCCGTCTTCTTGGTGCGAATGGGTTGAGGCGTGTATCGTTAACCCTAGATATGCTGTACTGCTTAATGGCTCTCGGCTTCCTTGGATTCATGCCCAACGTGGTTTGCGGCAGGGCTGCCCCCTCTCGTCGTATCTGTTCACTTTGGTGACAGAGTATTTCTGCACTATCATGCACAATTATGAGTCCAGATCGCTGCTGGGGTTTAGTCCTGGGAAGGAATCTCCGCTTGTATCCCACCTTTTGTTTGCTGATGATATTCTGGTATATGCTTCGGCTACTCGTGCTGCTGCGCATGCAGTTAATCTGGCCATGCAGGAGTTTTGCAGCGCCACAGGTTTGATTGTCAACCTTGAGAAATCTAAGGCTTTTTTTAGCAAATTCACCAGTACTAAAAGGAAGAAGCTGATTGCGAGGAAATTGCATATGGCGCATGGGGAGAATCTCTGCTATCTGGGAGTTCCAATCTCGGTAAAGCCAATTAAGTTTAAGGATGTTAACTTCTTGCTCCAAAAGATTGATGATCAGGTGATGAAATGGCGCATCAGGAACCTATCGCTTGCTGGGAGGATTGCCATGATTAAATGCGTCCTCAACTCTATCCCCACTCATCTGTTGAGCCACTGTGCTCTGTCGAAGCGCGCCATTGACGTGGCGGAGCGGAAGATTAGGAAATTTCTTTGGTGTGGTGCCACGGGTGAACGGAGGATGCATTATGCTAGCTGGGAGAAGATCACTCTGCCTAAGGAAGCGGGGGGCCTTGGCCTCCTTGACCTGCGCACTTGGCAACGAGTCTTGATCATGAAACACTGCAGAAGATTGATTGGGCGTGAGAAGAACCCGTGGGTGTGCATTATGGCTGCTAAATACAGCGCTGCTCATTCCCTTGTTAAGTCTCCACGGAGGGCATCTCTTGCTTGTAGGCATCTTGTTGCTGGTATGCCGGGCGCCCTTGCAAACTTTGTGTGGAGAATTGGCGACGGCAAGGGTGTCTTATTTGCTGAAGATAACTGGCTTGGTGTGCTCCCAATTTGCTTGTGGCCTACGTTCATTAACATGGAGGTGGACTGGCCTATTCACGTTAGTGCATGCGTTGTTGAGGTGGGTGTTTGGAATGAAGCAAGCATTAGGGTTTGGGCTAGCGACCTCCTTCTTGACCGCGTCCTGCATCTGCCTTGGGCACGTAACCAGGACATGCTTTTGCAGGTGCAGACGGAGTCGCCCCGGGTGAACAACCTAAAACTTTACTCGCAAATGCGTGGTGCTAATATGGCTAAGGACGTGGGAGTTAACTTGGAGTATCTTAAGATGATCTGGAAACTTAAGACTCTGCCTAAGGTGAAACTCTTCCTTTGGCGGCTGATAGGTGATCACCTCCCTACTGCAGTTTGGCTGGCCCGTAGAAGACTTGCTGAGTACAGTAGCTGCGTTTGAGGTTGTATTGCGGACGAGATGTCGGAACATTTTATCTGGGAGTGCCCGTATGCACAGGTTTTCTGGCGTAGTAACCAACTTCGTGAGGTCATATCTGCACTTGGTCTTCATCATGGTGCGGGCACTGGGCATTCTTTCTTGCAGAGGCTCTTTGAATTTGTGACAGCACCTGCACGGAGCGTTGCCAATAGTTGGAAGCACGCTGCTACCCTTGCCACGGTAATGTACTACATCTGGGAATTCCGCAATGCGAAGAAGCACTATGATGAAAGGCCAAACTACAGTCTTATCCTACGCAAGCTGCAGATTGAGGTCGCTCTGCTTCACCGAATGCGTCCTTCCATGTCCTGCGGGAACCCGCTCAGTTCACCTGAACTGAATGTAGCCCAAAACTGGGTTCCTCCTCCCACTGGATGGGTCAAATTCAACTGTGATGCAGCCATTGGGGATCACTCGGCGGGCCTTGGCCTGGTTGCTAGGGATCATGTGGGGAAGCCCCTGCTGGTGCTTGGAAAGAAAGTAATCTCTCAAGCGAGTGGAGCCATGGAAGTCTATGCCTTGTTGGAGGCCTTTGAAGTGGCTAGATCAGCGTTCCCGGACGCTCAGGCCATCGAGTTCCAAACCGACTCGACGCAGGCCATGCTGGAAGTGCGTGATCTCCTTGCCCAGGAGCCCACGAGGGGTGTATTTGCCAATGCAATTCTCCATGCCCGCGATCTTGACGCCCTTGTCATCTCCTGTATTTATAGAGAAGGTAACACGCCGGCGGACTGGGTGGCGCGTGCTGCGTGCTGGTCCAGCTTCAGCTGGGGACGGGGTGTGCCTCTCCCTGAGCCGCTTTGCAAGTTAATGTATTTGGATTTCCTGTTCGATCCCCCGTAGGGGACGCCGCATGCTTATGTTTAATGTTTAATGAAGGCTTATTTCAGGAAATTTTGTGGTCATGATTGGGATGCCCAAGTACTTTAGGTGGGTACTTGCTTACCAACAAGCATTTTATTGTGCTTGCGATCCTTACAATGGCTGAGGAAAGCACTAGATTTGCTCAAATTTAGTGTCTTACCTGAGTGTTTGCCATAAAAGCTCGATAATATTTCGTATGATTTGAGCCGCTGCATTTGAGTTAGGGGTGTAGAGCATTTCATCATTCGCAAAAACAGGCGGGTAATTAAGGAGGCACTTGGGCTAATCCTAAAGCCAATTGGCAATGACAACTCCATATGGTGGTGAATAAGACTTGAAAGATACTCTAAGACTATAGGGAATAGGCAAGGAGAGAGTGGGCATTCTTGTCGTAGTCTTCTAGTTGCTTCAATCCAAGGCAATAGGACACCATGGTACAATATTCCAAACCTAAGAGCCATGTGTAAGCTTGTACCCATCTACACCATAATGGAGGGAACTCCAGATCTTAAGCATGAACAATACAAATTTCCATCTAACCTTATCATTGATTAATGCACATCAATTTTCAATACCATTAGAGATTATAAGTTGATCTATGCATGCAGTGGGCTATCTTTTGTGTGATAAATATATTATTCAAAATAACTCGACTTCGGACAAATGCGGTTTGTTCACATGCAATAAGACCAAGGAGAACATTTTGTAGGCATGTCATCATAATTTTGTCCTCTATTTTGTATATAACATCGCATAAACCAATTAGCCTAAATTATTTAAACTTAGATGCTCCTTGAACTTTGAGAATGAGAACAATAAATGTGTGTTTCCAACATTCAGGCATGTGACCCTTATTGAAAAATTATCGAACAATTGTGATGATATCGGCAATGAATCATACGATAGAATATGGGGTATCATACCTGACGATGTGAAGGCAGAAATATTAATAAGGCATTGATCATAAATGTACGAAATAAAAATCAAACTAGTTTGTTTATCTGATGAGCATGTTTATTATAGATTGCCTGTTTGAACCCTGATATGACCCAGTGGCTATTATGGATTATACTCGTATAACTTAGTGATCGAATTAGTATGATTAGAGTAATGCAGTGGTTTGACCTTAGTAAAGCCTTAATCGTACCATACAGTAAGATTAATTTTACTATACAATGTGATGATGTAAGGATTTTGATAAGAAGTAATGTGAATTTTGCAAAAAAAAATGAGAACCAATAAATAAAAAAGAAAAAATGATAAAAGAAACTTCATAGAGTCGTTAGATATGTAAACTAATTAACTATGATATAAGTAAGTTAAAAGTCTTGTTATTATTGTGAAATATATGATGATGTTAACATTTATATAGCATAATATTTATTAAATATATTTTAGTTTCATTATAATACTTTGTGCCTATAGATGTAAATATATATAGTTGCATATATATAAATGTATGAGTTATATGATACTGTAAATCAGAATATGTGATAAGAAAATGAATTGAAATGAAAAGAAAGAAAAGATAAGAGGCTTGTATAGCCTAAAAAAGAGCTTAATCTTATCAGATAAGAGGCTTGTATAGCCTAAAAAAGAGCTGAACCTTATCAGATAAGAGGCTCGTATAGCCTAAAAAAGAGCATGACCTTATCTAACAGTGACATTGTAGATGTGATATACGACAATCTTGATGTCGTGGTACTCAAAGGTTAGGCCATGGCATATAAGAGACCTCAACTTAGTGATGATGAGATGTTTCACTCCCATGTGTTATGGTTACTTAAAGATGGAGCTCTGCTATGTCAATGGTCTCATTTTCCTATCAACACCAAATGTTGGCTATAAGGGTGACAAACATATGATAAATATCGTGGGTACTCAGAGATGGAGTTATGAAATTTTGAGCAACTCATTTTCGATTAACACAAAATGTTGGTATTAAGGGGTGAGACAGTGATGATGGAATCTCTCACTTTTGGATGGCATAGGTACTCAACATGGGACTTCGATATGTTAGTGGTTTCGTTTTTCTGTCAATACTAAATGTTGGCTGTATAGGGCAATGATTATGTGATGATGACTTTGGTACTCATAAATGGAGCTTTGGTATGTTCAAGTGCCTATTTCTCTTAAGAAGCAAAACTAGTGATGATGAGATGAAATACTTTATTTCCTGATATCTTGGTACTCAGAGATGAAGCCATGACTTGTTAGAGATTGAGGCTTCTGATGATGATAAATCTATTACTGAGATAAGGATCATGAAAGAGTTTGGGCTTAAAGAAGAATGAATATGTGAAAGAAAAAAATAAAAAAAATTGAATATAAAGAAAATGAATATAAAAAGAAATAAAAGTTATGGATTTTTTTTATTTACTAATTTATTTTATTACTAGACTATTTTATTTATTTTTTATATTACTTTATTATGTAGTTAGAGGTTTGTTTGTTGAGTATATTATACTCATTTTTCACTTATATCATAATGCAAGATGCTGGCATCACTAAGTTGAGAATCTTTAAAAGATAGTTCAAGACATAGGGATTAAGAGACTAATATATTTTGTGAATATAAGTGATATTGTATATATGTGAAGATATTTATATCTTCAAATTTTTGTATTAGTACTAATCTTCAAATTTTCTTGTAATATAACAGTTGTTCTATTTGCATTACTATTTTTATTATTATGTTTTGAGATTATTGTGAACTTTGACATCATCATCACTTGTTTATAGTAACATGTCTTTATTTTTATATTGTAAACTCTTCTTAATTTGATAGATTTGTATTATAGATATATTTTATCATGTTGTATTTTTTTATGTGGCAAAGTGTAACATGGCTTCTATGTTATCTCAATCTTCCTTGTTGAGAATCATTATGGACAAATGCACTTCGCATGACATCCTCAAATTTGCGAATATTGTGGTGTTTCTCTCTTAATATTGCTATAAGCAAAAGAATGATTAAACATTATATTGCAAATATGTATCATGTCTTACATCAATTATTTTTATTTTTCACTTCTCAATTTTTATTTGTCCGTCATATATAGTTCTATACTATTTTATCTAGTTATAATTAATAGTTTTTTTTTATTGAGCATATTATATTTATTATTTATTGATATTATATGTGAAGATTCATATAATGATAGAGTTTGAAGATTATTAGAGGATAAAGTTAAGAATCTTAAGTTGAGAATATATTTTTTTTGAGAGTTCAATAAAATATTTTGTATTTGAAGAACCTTGTGTTGTATCTTAATGTTAGATATTATATAAGAATTTTATTTTGGTTTTTCTTTTATATGGTTGATTTAGATTTATATGTTATTTTTTATGCCATTATTTTTATTTGTACTGATATATATATGGGTTTTATAATGTTTTTATCACCTTAGCTCGATTTTTTTGTTGGATTGTGTCCTTGAATTTTGTTACATTCTATGTACTTTACTTGATGATTGGTTTGTTTGAGTATTTATTAGGATTAATTGATGTTTTATTAGTTGTAACGTGACATCCATTTTTTTTATTTTTTTCTCTTTTTTTCTCTTTTTTTCTCTATCTTTTTACCTTTGGCATGACTTCTCTTTGTATAGCTTTCCTAACCATCTCTCCTCTTGATTTACTTTCCATGAGGTGACAACCATCTTACAAATTATTAAAATTTTTTTAATAATTGTTAAAATTACATTTATGACTCTTTTATTAAAAAATCATAATTAATTATCTAGACTTAAAAAAATTATAAATCATCATTATTAGATTCTTTTTAATGAGTTATTTTTAATGATATATTGAAATAAAAATCTATATTATTTTTACACTTTTTCAAGACAAATTTAATATAATAATATTTTAATAAAAATAAAATATTTTTAAATAAATTAATTTATTATATTATAATCATATCAATTTGTTCTAAAGATCTATATAATATCAAAATAGTCAAAATTTTGAAATTTTACAAAGATACTGACTACTATAAGAGAAATATTTGATTAAGAAAAAGAATTCAAATTTTTAATTAAAAATAGCTAAAAAATCATATGTATTTGATTGCTTCTTTGTGTTTGTGAATGACATAATATATTATGTGTGATTATGTTATATTATGATTCTATAATGTTATATTATGATTTTATATTGTTAATGAATGTAACACATAATGTTAAGAGTATATTTCAACAAAGTTTTGTATTGTTAGGCTTAATGTTAAGAGCAAATTTCTTTGTTATTAAGATAAAAATAAAAAAAAATTATTATTATTATAATATATAGTAATGATACATGTGAGTCTTAGAGATTATTCATTACAATTGACTTTCAATTAAATATTTAAAAAATATTTAAAAAGATATAAATTTTTTTTATATTTTTTGAGCTCACAAAAACTTTATGTAATTCTAGAAATATTTTTAGTTGTTTTTTATTAGTAAAATTTGTAAGGCCTTTAATATTCACTAGCATTGGCGACCAATATAGAAAAGTTTTTTAAGAGTATCAAGTAATGTATTCAAGGAAGAATTAAAAATTTAAAATAAAAATAAAATATAAGTATTATGAAAATTTCTTCACTTAATATTATCTTTATATTTCTTTAAAAACAGATAAACAAAACTAGATAAAATGGGATTTGTATACTTTTTATATTATCTTTCATCTCTTTTAATTTGCTCCTTCTAACCAACTGAATTATGTGAAACATTTGTTCTAATTGTATTTTTTATTTTATAAATAAAAATTAAAAAAAAAAGTTATATTGTGAAAACAAAATGATTATATATTTTCTTGAAATAGTAGAATTTGATGTGATATTAAAATAAGATTTAATACATAAATAAATTTTATTCAATTATGCTGTCGATGATTAAAAAACCCTTGTCAATCAATGTCAAATAAAAAGTGCGTCTTGTTGTGACATTTCCAGCAGTTTAAAATGCCCGTGGAATAAAAATAAATCAAATAAAATTTTTAATATATTTATAAAATAAAAATAAAAAATGATTAGTTTTCGGCCTCCGACTTGGGGTACAAGTTAAAGTCGGCCGTCGAACACCAAAACTCCGAGCCCCGCCGACGAAGGAGGTAAGCAGTGCATTTGTTCTCACATTTCGTTTTCGTATCTTCTACTATCGATCTTCTTCCTTGCGCGTTCCAACGATTCTCTCTTACCGCACTGAATCCGGTCATTCGCAGATCCAAACCCTAACTACTCGATCCTTTTGCAGTTAGCTAACCTCTTCCCTCAAACAGCAAGCATGTCACGCCGCTACGACAGCCGAACCACGATCTTCTCCCCGGAGGGACGTCTATACCAGGTGGAGTACGCCATGGAGGCCATCGGCAACGCTGGCTCCGCGATTGGTATCCTCGCCACCGACGGCGTGGTGCTCGTTGGCGAGAAGAAAGTTACTTCCAAGCTCCTCCAGACATCGAGATCCACTGAGAAGATGTACAAGATCGATGACCACCTTGCCTGCGCGGTCGCTGGCATCATGTCCGATGCCAACATCCTCATTAATACAGCTCGTGTCCAGGCCCAGCGGTATACCTTTGCCTACCAACAGCCCATGCCCGTCGAGCAACTTGTTCAGTCCCTCTGCGACACCAAGCAGGGATACACCCAGTTTGGTGGCCTTCGCCCCTTCGGCGTGTCTTTCCTCTTCGCTGGTTGGGACACCAACTTTGGCTTCCAGCTCTACATGAGCGATCCCAGTGGGAACTACAGTGGCTGGAAGGCGGCTGCCATTGGGGCCAACAACCAGGCTGCACAGTCCATGCTGAAGCAGGACTATAAAGAGGATATTGGGAGAGATGAGGCAGTTCAGCTTGCACTCAAAGTGCTCAGCAAGACTATGGACAGTACCAGCCTTACGGCAGAGAAGCTTGAGCTGGCAGAGATTTTCTTGTTGCCTTCTGGGGAGGTGAAGTACCAGGTTTGCTCTGCGGATGCTCTGGGGAAGCTTCTTTTGAAGTCTGGAGTCACACAGCTGCCTGCTGAGTCATCGTCTTAATTCATCTTATCCTGGTATGGTGCTCTTACGATTCAATATATACCTTAGCTGTCTCTTTGAAGCGCCGTGATTTATTTCCATTTTTCAGTTATACCATGCAGAGTTTATATTGTTTCTGGAGCTCCTTTTTAAAAAAATTGATTGTTCTTTGTCCTCTCTTTGTGGGGAATTCCGAATTGCTGAAAGAAGATGCTGTTTTTCCTCAAGTTGATTAATTTCATCTTTAAGTTAAAAAATCGAAGAGCAAGCCTATGCCGTTAATGTATCCATGATTGGCTGGTCTTTTATAGGTGTTATATGTGCTAAATGCTGAGTTTAAGGGCTCTTTGGTATTCAGTTAGTGATGTAGGACTAGACGAAATTTGCTTAGTTAGAAAATTCGTGACTGATGCACAACAAAGAGCAGGGCCGTCACCCTAAGGGACACACACCGAGATACGCTGAGGGTTGAATGCAAAGGCACCAACCAATGAATTCTAACTAAACTTAGGATCGATAGCGGCTAAGAAGTCGCTAAATCGATTACGGCTACACACTTTCAAACACGCAGAAATAGGGAGTACTTAGATTGGTTAAGTACCAGTTGAAATTAAAATATAATTTATAGTAAAAGTTGCACTTCGCAGAATGAAAATATATTGAAGACAAATTAATAATCTAGGAATGAAAATTACTCGTAAAAAGGAAAACGAGGAAAAACAAAAACTTCACTTGAAGATGGTTGAGCGGTGAAGGAAGATGATAGACTGGAGTGGCGTCTTACCACTTGGACCTCGTGTCTCTCCTCCCAGTATCAGAGCTTTGACGAGTCGGCACGCCAAAGACACTCAGAGCACTCACGAACTCAGAATGGAAGCAAAGAACACTCAAAAGCTTGCATTAACTATTCAATCCTTACAACAGAAGAGGACTTCCCCTTATATAGGAATCCATAAGGGTATAAAAGATATTTAACTCATAACATGGGAATACTAAAGGACATATGGGTAAATTAAAAGACACCTAAAAATTACAAACCGACTCCTAAAATTCTGAGAAAAATAATGAAAATTAAGTTTATTTAAACCTAATTTCGGATGGCTAGAGGCGCGGCGATGGCGGTGCGGGCTGGCGTGGGTCTGCGCGGGTCACAGGTCGCGGGTCGGTGCGGGCTGGCGTGGGTCGGCGCGGGTCATCCGGGTAGTTTGGGTAGGCGCCTGGCGGGACACATGCACAGCGGTTCGGGCAAACCTGGATCCGGTTCGGGCACGAGCGGTTCGAAACAGCGGCGGGCGGTTCACTGTGGCGGCGGAGGCGACAGTCGGTGGCAGGAATAGTGATTTTGACCTTTTTTTTTTTTTGTACAAGATCAGGTCCTTGGACGTCGAAAGTCCTTCTCGAACATGATGTCCTCATCAGTTAGCCTCTTAGTTCAGTGTGGCTTTTTTGGTTCTTAACCATGCAATGAGACTTGTCCATATTGGTAACCGTGCATGCATATTGCAGAAGGATCACTTTAAGTGTTCATGAGAAAGGACTTTCCTTTTTGATGGTGACTTTACTCTATAGTTGAAGCATTTGACCTATCTAGATTTTAATTCTAGAAAGGCTGAATTTACTTACAGGCATATATAAAGTATCTGGGGAGATTTAGCAATACAGATAATACAAGTAGAACAGGCTTGAATATAACTTTTTGATGAGATTAAACTCATCTATTGGTCATCATTATTATAAACATTAGAAGAGCTAAGAGAAAGAGCAAGTTCCTTTCATGCAATGATGAAGGTAGAGGCACATGTTTTTGCTCTATGGTTATGATATGGAAGGGTTGCGATAACAATTTTGTGTGGAAAGCAGTACACTTGATTTCTTTTTTTTTAGTTTTGCTGGAGAGAAGATTACTTAGAACATTTGTTTATTTTTTATTTCCACGGAAAATGGCTCCATTTATAATAAGGATGGATTTATAATGATTGTAAAGTTAAGATAAGGGATTGTTGGAAGTGATGTCAAAGTTAAGAGAATGTGCAGGTTTATAAAATGGGTTATCAGTAAGGTTAGACTAGATTATGTGTTTTTGGCTTTAAAGATCCTTTTTTTTGTTTTGGTTGGTTAAGGATAGGATTATTAATATCCATTTTAACTTGCCCAAATAGTATTGATAACTGTAGTAGGAACAAATTAAGAAAATTTAGACTCTGAAAGCGCAAGTCGATATGTTGATCATCAGGTTCCAGCAAGATCACTAAATTTAAAATGCTCTAATCATGATAAACAATTATCTCATGGATCAATAAACTGATTTTGAAAATTGCTTCAGCACAAACCATAAAGCTAACACAAAACAATAACAATGGGGAATATAAGGAGGTGATTTGATAAGAAACCACTTGAGTGAAACTCTAGCCAAACATCATTCACAATTTGAGCTTAATCTTTGTTATCATAATTTATAACATCAACTCCAATGAGAGCCACCTAGAACACCTGGAAGAGGTGTTGATTGAAACATTTCAGATGGTATATACATCAGATTACAAGGAGTAACAACATCAAGCTCGAAAAAAAATATTGTTACTTGCATGAGTTGTTTGACTTTCTATGAACTATGGACCCAAAGGATATGGAAAATGTAACATTTTAAGTCACAATTTAATTGCAATGTAAAGTGATTTTATAGGAATATATGAGTCAATGTTTTGAAATAGACCTAAGGAATAATTTTAGGGAACATAACCTTGGATATGTTGCTTTTTTGCAAAAAGTTTCCCATTTTATGTTAGGATGATATTGAAAGCAATCTTTGTTAACATATGGCATCAAGGCATGATACTGGGAATGTAAGGTATGATGTCTTGTGAAGTATGTGTCTTGTGCAAAATTAGAAACTATTTGTTTGCACGAACTTGTTTGAAGCTCATGTTACATAATATAACATAGAAGAAATACACCATGGAATTATAAAAAGGTATTTGAATTGCAAAAAAAAAGTTTTAGATTGCCTGTGTGACATTAACTTTCCTTGACTCCAAAATATCGACTTCTATGAGTATGTTTGGTGGGGTGGCATATGCCCTTAGTAATATCTCTTACGATCTTTAGAGTAAGAACATATTTGTATCTTGAGATGTTGCAATGTTAATGTTTGAATCTAGATTGTGGTATTACTATTGTAGTTTGACATCTCACCTAATCTAGAATTACATAGTAATTGTGGATTTATCAACTTTTGAGACATGCCATTGTATGATTAGTATAGTTATTATGAATTTATCAATTTTGGAGGCATGTTATTGTATTATTATGACAGGTTAGTGTTGGTCTGCTAGAAGGAAATGCAATTGAATTTGATGGTTTTGAAGAGTGTCATTGGAGTTGTATATAAATGAATATTGAATAATAAGAAATGTGAAATCACCGTAAAGTTAGCTTGTAATTACTTTGAATATGTATTATTAGACACATGGTTGGTAATATGAATGAATCATGAACCAATTACATAACTCCTTAGGTGGATGAGCAAATAATAGTGTTTCTATTTTGTTATTATTAGAGTGGTATAAAATCTTGAGGGAAAAAAGTTGTAACTTGAAAAGGCTCATTTAGTCCAATATAATACGTATAAGCATTTTTATTGTTTTGATGGTAACAATTATATATATTTATGTAAAAAATTATATATATAATAACAATCATATATATGTTCACACACATTGTATGATTTATTTGTTAAACAATACTTAGAACATAAAGGTGATGTAAACAAGAAAGGAGTTATGATTGTATAGTCGCTAGTAATTAGAATATGCATATCAAGATTGAATGTTTTTTGAATAATTCTTCTTTCATAACCCGAGCTCGTAGAATGAGGATAGGCGCATTTCAGATGTATTTCTCTCTTCCATTGTTCCCAATCTTCGAACCACTCGGGCATATCTTTGTTTTGGAACCAATTTTGCCATGCATTATGAAAGGAAGCGTCTTCTCAAGTGATAAACATATAGAATTTAGGTTTTTCCTTAATTGAATTGCTTTCTAAGCTTCTTGTTGATTATTTTGAATTTTAGTTTCAAAGTCAACATCCCTCACAAGATCAACATCTTTAGAGTTTTCAAAATATTTTTATTAATACAATCTTGTTGTGAGTTGATGGTCTCACTAATAATTGTACTTTAGACATATATGTTTCTTTTCTTCTGATAGAGCTAAGATTGATTTGTGCATGTGTATTTCTTTGAATTTGTTTTATCGTTTTCTTTGTTAATGGTTTAGTCAAAACAATGCATGGTTATAGTAATATCTCTTATTGTAAGAGGTTTTGTTGGTGGATTTTACATGAGTTTTTCTTAATACACTTGGGATCCAAACAGCTCTTAACTTTATCAAAGATTGTTTACTTGAGCTGTTAATATTCTTATATGACCCAAAGATTTAAAAGATAAATTTAATAATGTAAAATATATCATAAAACAAATTAAAGGTACATTTCCTATTGCATCAGGTTTGTTTCCTTGTCATAATGAATGTCCAATTACATGTTTAATGTGTTGAAAGTAATATGTTCCAAGGTATGATGTCGTAAGCTCAACGTGAGTCTTAAGGTACATTTCTTTGTAACCTAAGCTTTGTCATCTACAAAATTTGAATTGCTGCATATTTCAAAGAACTAAAAGTGCTCAATTAACCCATGAAGACAAATGCAACATATTTCTAAAGCATCAATCGAGAGACTTAGTATACACAAATATCTCTTTTACAAAATTTGAAGTGCTACACATTTCAAGGAACTAAAAGTGCTCAATCAACCCATGAAGACGAATGCAACATATTGCTAGAGCATTGATTAAGAGACTCAGTATCAATGTTTTCACACGAATCTCTTATCGCCAATGAAGTCTTTTGGATATTACGTAATGACGGCAGCTTCGCTCTAAAATCAGCTTGGAATGAAATTAGGAATAAGGACTTTGTGAATCTCTCTAGGGAAAGAATTTGGAATGAGAAAATTCTTACCAAGTTATCAATATTGGTTTGGAGATTACTCAGTTATAGACTTTCTTTCTCAAATCAATTGAAAAGATTGTATTTTCAACATGCATCCAAATACCCTCACTGTTCCAATGATGATACTATTAATCATGCTTTTACTGAATGTCATTGGTCTTTTTATGGTAAGACATTAGACATTCAAGTCAAAGTGAATCAAAAAATTAGCTCTTGTTAAACTAGTGATGGTAAGATATTAGAAGCAAGACACCTTATTGTGAATTTAAGTGGGTAATACCTCTCATAATATGTTGGCACATATGGAAAGAGAGGAATAGAAAGCTGTATGAGGAAACTGTCGAATCAGAAATGCTAGTTATTCAAAACATAAATTGGCAATGCTTAAGCATTTTCAAGATCTTCTCGATGGTAGAAGCACAATAGATGGACCAGTTCCTAGTGCAGCTTGGTCTACTTCCTCCTTTCAAATTAAGGGAAGCTAGGACTTGTGAAAAGATCTATTGAAATTCTCTCTCGATACATGCAATCAAAGTAAACATTCATGGGGTTTATAAACAAAATCGAGCTATTAGGAACAAGTTCTCCAATATACTTAAAGTTTTTGCTCTACCCATTTGTCTTATATCAGTAATTGAAGTTACAGTGTTTAGCATTATCAAAAGTATACAATGGTGCTTCAATCAAATTGTTAAAAAGTTACAATGCCACTTTGGAGCATTGTTGATAGCATCCAATAGATAAAAGCGATGGCTAAGCATCTCTCAATAACTTGAAATAACATCTTAAAGGAGGAAAACGAAGTTGCAAGAGCCCTTGCAAATTAAGTGAGACAAGCAAACAAATTACAAGTAGATGAAAGAATACTCATCTTCAATAGATACCAAGACATCATAACAATAAAGAAAGCCAGAATATCGTACAAGACCCAAAACTTGGTCGTACAAGATGAACAGAATAACAACTTTTAAAACCAATGACCAAGCTTAGGTTGTTTTAGTATCATACAATATGCCTGTCACTATTGCATTTTATGATTTTTCGAATATGCTCACCATATCTTGAAACATTGTTGTCCTTGTATTACTACAATAATGGTTCATCTCAATACGTGGATGCCTTTCCGGGTACTGTTCACATTTGTGGCTTGTCGCATTT
Source organism: Vanilla planifolia (assembly GCA_023846275.1). Lineage (NCBI taxonomy): Eukaryota > Viridiplantae > Streptophyta > Magnoliopsida > Asparagales > Orchidaceae > Vanilla > Vanilla planifolia. The sequence goes on along the minus strand of CM043873.1, from coordinate 9,381,005 downwards.
GGATGTTCTTGCTTTGATTGAGTACGCCTTATGGTAGTTACTGTTACTCAAGTAGTGCATTGTAACGATACGATGTGGTCATGCACCTTCGTGTGGACTTAGATGATTCAACCAATAACTTTTCATCTATCAGAAAAGTATGACTATTGAGTTCTATTCATTTGGGTGCTTACTCATACTACTACGACTTCACCATCGTACTCCAACGACATATAGTACTGTTCAAATCAATAACCTTTTGATCTACAACGATGTGAACCCTACATACGCATCAAACATGTACGTCAGAACACATTAGGTTTTGTCACTTGGTACGTATACGATATTAGTACATTAGCCGGTGGTCTATAACATTGTGGTGTCTTAATATAGGCACGGTATACTATACTTCTCCTAACCACTATACATGTGTTTCAAAATGCCACTTGTATTTTTTGTAATTAATAAAATAGTTTTATGAAAATAAAACATAATACATCAAAATATAGATGCTATAAAAATGTCTATTAGAAGTAAAATTGTAAAGATTGTACACTTTTGCCTTGTTACTTGACAAATATAGATGTAGGCCAAGGCATTGAAGCTCTTGCAACTAATCAATAATTGTTGTGGACTAATGTTTGTTCCTATGAAGCACAAACATAATATAAATATAAACAAGTCAAACTATATTTATACGTAGATATGATTTATCTTTATGAATTTGTTGTGAGGTCAAACTTTACATATGGGTGGATATGATAATTAGGCCCTCTCAAATTATGTGAAGGATAACCCTCATGTTTTATCCTAAGATTATATCTTTTTGATTTAGGGTTCATTATTTCCAGTTTTTGCTATCACTATTGTAAATACCTTTTTAAATTATGAGGTACTATGTTGTAAATGCCTAATGTTTCATGTAACGATTATCATGTACCATTATTACTGCATATGTGATTGCTTGGATTTGGAGCACATTACAAAAATAGCTTCAATGGTTCATTTGTTTTGAAACAATTTAGGGTAGATTGTTAGGCTTTGTAATTAAGAAGCCTCGATGTGAAGTCTTGATTCCTTATCTAAGAAATTTCCAATAAAACTACTTTAGACATGATTTGGTTGTGGGGATGGTTTGATATTCGGAGGCTGACCATGTGTTGACATGGCCTTAGAGCAAACCTTGAAAATCTATCTGGACGTGATCCTATTCGTATTCACTGTGGTCCTTGACTAGCTCTGGATTGACTAAGAGCCATGAATCAATGATGGTAATCGTGTACTTTGAATCATGTTTAGTTTTGATTTTTATTTACCATGCATTGATGTGGTGATTAAAGCCTTCGTTGGTTACAGTTCTCATTCTTTAGTATGTTATTTAAGGTGATTTGGGGCTTCATTACTTTTTGCATGGTTCATCTCAAACAAATATTGATAGCCATACTTGTTTACCATAATTTTGTTTTGTATTGTCTTATGGTATCTTAGCATACCCATAATGATGTAGTAAGACATGGTTCTCAGGGACATCTTAGTATTCATGGATTTATCTAATTCCTTCAAGTTTTTATTTGTAACATCTCATATTTGAGCACAATTTCATGATGTTGATTTTAAGTGAGGGGCTTGGTCTAAGTTGGAAGTGCGAACCTTGTTCCTATTACTTGATCTTGCTTATTGAGTTTTGATCTAGAGTGTAATTGGGTTTGAAGGAATTGGTTTGAGTATAAGCTAATAAGGTTAATTACATTAATAGGGCTATTTGATGATTTTGTTTAACCATACATGTTAACCTACTAGTATACTTTAGAAGATAGGGGCACTTGGCTAATTTGGACTCTAACCAAGGATATTTCAGAATTTGGAGCCCAAGTGTGCTTTGATATTTGGATAGAAACTTGGTGGTGCTTTGGATAATTTGGAGGCATTTATTGGTGTTTTATGGACTAGAGGATTATTTTAAGAAACTTAGGGATTGGTGTTATTTTTTAGGTTAGTAGCCAATATGGGTATTTGGGCCATTTGAGAGTTGATTGTATGCCTTAGGTATTTAAAAACTAGAATGTGGATTTTAGAATTTGTGTTGTTGAGGTTGAGGCTAGTGATTTCATGGGCTAAAGAATATTTCCGGTGTGATTGCCAAGGGCTCCTTGTTAAATAGTAAATTTGATGGTATTTTGTTATAAGGTGTCACGGCTTATTTGTAATTTTGGAGCCCAGGTATCTTTTTGGAAATTTGAGATCAAGAAATTGGCTCATTAAATTGCTCATGTATGAAAACCATTGGTAGTGAAAGTTTGATCATTTAATTGCAATTGAGATAATTTTATAACCTTCAAGGCACCTTTTCATGCTCTTCCGAGGATCTTTTTTTGTAAATTTGAAACCAATGGAAATTTAGTAAATTTATTATTTTTTATTTGTGATGTTTTTGGGGTTGGGGGTGTCTGGATTAAGTCCTGAGCTATTTGGCTTTTTTGTGACTCAAGTGAAGGGTGGCCAGCCATTGTGTTGGCTGATCGGATCAAGGCCGCCTGATGCATTCAATATTAGACTCTTGATTTTGATATTGATATGCCATGTTAGTGATAATTTTCTCTAATTAGCTATTTTTGAATTGGCCTTCAATGATTTGAGAAGTTTGTGTGGTTTGGTTGATTTTGATTTGTCGCCTCATTTTAAAATCTGTGCATGTGCTTTTTGCAAATTACGTAGACTTTTTGTTTCAACCTCTAGAAAAAGTTTAACTGCAAACAATTAATGCAAGACATTGAAGTTTGGTCATGTCTTTTTTGGTTTTTTTATATTTGGTTCTCTTATTACATCTTTTTGCTTTTTTTTTTACAGAAGTTTTCAACAATTAGACGTTAACCTGATTTTCAAAATTAAAGATCTTGTGAGATATTGTTTTTAACTTTTTTCTTTGCTTAAGGTATCGCATCTTAGTATCAAAACCACTCATGTGAGTGATTTAAAATTAATTAATGTGTAATATTGAGAATGTTTCTCTTCACCAGATTTTACGTGCTTTTTAATTCATACCCATTAATTATTAACATTTTTCTCTTGCTGTGTTCTCTTACTAGTCATGTTGAAGTTTATTGAAAACTGTAAGAACTGCAGGTGTGCTTCATCTTTGTCTCATACCAAAACAATTCTTTTTCCCTACAATCTTCTTGCTATATCCATGTTTTCATTACTGTCTCACTTCTTATTCTTGTCTAGTAGCTCCCACTTCTCAACACGTGCCTTTATTTTTCATTTGTATTGTTAGAGAATTTTGTTTGAATTATTTGAAATCAATTGGCCCTTCACTCCCTTTTTTTTTAAATAAAATAGTAGAATACATTGAGTGTATTATGATCACATGGTAACAAACATATATGCAAATTGATACATATGATAGACATATTTGACACAATTTTCTCAAAATTTATTATTATATATCAGTATACTCGAGAAGAAACAAAGAAGTCTTAATCTTAGTGAGAGGCGTTGTAATCCACATCCTCCCTTTTCAATTACAGAAAATCATTTAATATCTCTAAGGCATCAACGCTTAAGCTTATTGTGCCCAACTATTCTTCTCTTTTGAGTGCTCTTTTTAATAATTGTATTGTTTTAATGTATAGCCACTTATAAATTTTAGTACTATTTTCTCTTGAAAGCTCGCAAAATTTTTATAGTTGGATTTTATAGGCCAGCATATAGCACCATATACAGCATTGTCATTCTCTTTGTATTTTTATAAAATTTATTTCTAACCGTAAGTAAGAAATTTCAATTGCACAATGAACCATAAGCACTCCATTTTAGCAAATTTCTTACTTTTTTTCCAATATTTTATGGTCCCCAAATTTGACTATTAAGAACACCAATAGCTAACATCGAAAGCTAAAGATTTATAATCATGCTCTAATGCTCTGCAGTATTATGTAATTATTTGGTTAATTCTTGTTGAGAGCACATTTCATTATTCAGTTGTAATAATTTTAGTAAATGTAATTTAACTTTTTGGTATTTTAAGTCGTTCAAAATATTTCTCTTGGACATAAGTCAACTTAAATACAAGTAGCTTCTACGACCAGGAATAGCATGGAGCAGGTCATTCTTACAACATAATTTCAAACGCTATATACATATGAATTGAATAAAGTAGATAATAATATTTGATTATAATAATGCTTGAGGATATAGTCATTATCATCATTAAAATTATGCCAACTCGCTTGATTCTTGGTAGAACAACTGTCATTTATCAACAACACGAATTTCTTGTAAGCATCTATGCTCTTTTAACCATTGTCTTAAATTTCTTTAAAGCTTGGTCCCACCTTAGATCAATACTAGAAAGACATCTATTTAATGCAAGTTTTAGAGGAGATTTTGGGAGTATATGTACACAATAAATGCAATTATTTTAGAGAAGTTTCAATTCTTCTTAGAAATGTGTCCTTCATCAAGTTCAACCATATCAAAATTATTTGATGGATTTCTTTGTTAGTATATTGGGAACTTTTGTATCATTAGTTTTAATTGGTTCGCTTTATCTCAAAGTCGAAGTAACATGATTTAATTTGGCTAATTCATATGCAAGTCACTTCATAAACATTTCACAAAGTAATCCGTGCATCTCTAAGAGCCTTTATGCAATGGAGCTATAGATCGTGGTGGATCTAATGGTTGTATAATATGTCTAAAGGGGACTACTCAAAGAAGCTTGTGTGTGCTTTAGTGATTTCATGCTTCATTAGGGAAACTTGGGGAATGGGAGTGGAAGCATCTTGTTTTTAGTAATCATTGGTAGGTAGGTAGTTGGCGGTTGTATATTCATGCTATCAGTCCAACATTGCATAAGATAATTTTAGCAGAGGAAGTACATGGTCAGTTATGTGTAATTGGTGATACCATGTGTCTATTTGGTTTTAGGGAAATCTAGGTGGGGTTGATCTTCATCTAGCTAAAACCAAGAAATTTTTAAAACTGAAAAGATATTTTTTTGCAATTAATATCCTACCTTGTCTACCAAACAATGTTGTCTTACCTTTTTGGCTTTAAGCTCGTGTTTAAGTTTAATTTCACAGTGTGGGTGGCCTGACTAAATGTAGAAATAAGTGAATTTAGAAGCTTGCGTTGTGGTCCAAATCACCATGCTCTTCTTTCATGTCTCCAGATCTTTTATTGCAGATCTAGCACATCACATCATGGTGAACAGTGCACATTGGTGATTACCAATGACAATAATTGTATGCTCATATTCATGGGATGTTGACATTTTGTGGAGAATATTAGTGTGCTGGAGGTGTCACAGGTCAAATCTTAGCATTATTTTGGTCTTCACATTCCTATATCCATCCTCCTTTTGGACTTTCTTCTATTCTAGCTTGGAAGTGAAGCGCAAAGGGAAAATCTGGAATTTTCATTATCAAATGTTTATAGGTCCTATTATACAACATTATCATGTATTAAAATGGGGATTCATATAGTATGTTGTCACCATAGCCATGTATGATGGACAGAACATGAAAGTTTTGATTATCCATGTTATGATCTACAATTGGAAGAGACAATCTATCTTACAACACCATCTTTTAATGTACAACCCACAAAATATATGATGCCATCATTTGAGGTTTTGAATTTGTGTTTCAACATGCCACCCTTAGACCCAAATAAAAATAAGATGTCAACCCTATCACCTTATTAGAAGTACGCGAGTTAGGGATGATCCCAGAAATGTACATTAGCTCTTTGATACACATTCATATCCGCAATCATCTAGAGAACACCATGCTTAGGCTTAAAGAGGCTATAAATGAAGGGATTAAAGACTATATCAAAGTCATGAGATCATATATATATATATATATATATATATATATCTTACTCTTATGTTTGTGTTCCAGTGGTGAATGCACAAAACTATTAAAAAAATCTATTAACCATCAACACTTCAATCTTAACTTTCTTTTTTTAGATTGCGGTGGACGTTAGCATGTTTCCAAGTAAAGGAATATAAAGCGAGCTGCTTGAAATGGATTGGTTCTTAATCGTGAACATAATCATATTGTGTGCAATAGAAATATGCAAAGGTTAGATCTCTCTAGTTAGTATACTTCTATAGCAAATGAACCCATATAAAGATCACATTCCACCTGCTCTACTAGAAGTTTAGGCTCAAGATTGAAAGCCACCTATTCCACATCAGAAATTACCTACTCATCTTGATTGAAGAACATTTGACATCTACATCAGGGACAATTTTAGGTTCAATAGAATGTTATAAGGTGGTACCATTTTAGAAACATTGGAACAAGCAATTATTTGATCGCATGTTGAAGTTTAGGATTGTAAACTTCAATAGTTGGAGAAGTGTAGGATTCAAGTGTATGCCTTGAAATTCAATAAGGAAATTATGAAGTCAATTACCTCCTAAAATATTGTTGATGAGCTTTAAAAAGATTAATTTTGATGTCATTTTGAATGATTATGTAAATCAAGTAGGCTAACATGCTTTCAAAATTTAGATATAATTAGGGGATCAGTTCCTAGCTTATCTGGTTTTTTGAGCAGCTCGGCTTAAATTATCAATGAACAAAATGAATTTTTTATGAATGATTGGTAAATTGGACCATCACAAGTTATGTAGGACATGTAGCAGCATGCATGCATAGCATGTATCAATCATGCACAATGTGTTGGATCAACATAGAAAAAGGGCACGTTGCATCGGAACTAGTAGCTTGTGGTTAGGCCTAAGGGGGTCCATGCTCCTGAAATATGCACGTGTGCAGCTGAAAACATGTGTGTACACAACCAAACATGCAAATCTTACTCATGTAGCACAAAAAATGGTATTTAACATTATTGTAGGTAAAATATTGTAACTAGTATTTAAATATTGTAACTAGTAGTGGATCATTCATCCATAAATGAAGACAAGAAGAATGAAGCAAAAAAGTTCTATTTGGAGCAAAAAAAAATGTATTTTTGAAAGTCCCATTTTGTCTTTAAATCTCTCGTTCTCACATTTTCTTTTCCCAGTCGTTCCTTATTTTCTGTTATTGTAATTTTGTAATGTATTCAATATTGAGATTTTGGAATAAGATTTTGCACAAACAATGCTTATATTTTTATATCAGAGCACTACATTTGACATCAATGTAAGAAATAAAACAAATAAGAGTTAAGAAAATGTGTTTCTCTTTTTATCAAAATGTAACTTGTGTCATCTCTCTTCTGTTCATTTATAAATGTAAGTTACATTATTGGTTATAATATTTAAATGTTGGATATAATATTTTACTCGCTTTAATGCTAAATTCCATCTTTTCTAGTGTAGCATGAGTTAGGCTCTCATTTTTTGTCTTATGTGTGCTCATTTTTGTTGGACCTTAGCACTTGTGCTGTGCTTGTGATGCTTGAGGTATGTTGCTGTTGCTTTTTTGCATGTGGTCATGCTTCGGCACACGTATGGATGTGGCAATGCTTTTTGCAAGGTGTGCGCCTTTTTTGCGTGGCTGCTTGTTGCCACATTGGATCCACGCACTTGTATATTATGTATTGTGAGCATGTGCCACGCATGCTATCACATTTCCTACAATTGCCTTGTTTGCCATTCTTCATTGAAAAATTGTTTTCTTTCTTGTGGTCTCTTCAAAGACATTGTTAAAAAAAACAGTTGAACTTATAATAGATAATTTGATCATAGGCCTCCGCTTTTGAGGATTCGAGTCTTGTCTGATCTTTTTTAAATGCAATTGGGTTCCCCAATTGTATGGGTGTTTCTTTGAACAAAATAGAATAAGTTTTTATTATTTTATGGAGTGGTCTCTTCATCAGTAGCAATGTTGGGTTCTTAGGTCTAACAACACATCATTTTGGCATATGTTTAATAATCATTTCACTTGGTCAGCTGCATTCATGTCTACTATTATCATACTTTGTCTCTTTTTGTAATAAAATTTCTTTCTTTTGTGAACCGATACTACTGTACTCAGTAATAATATACAACTCAATCCCTTAAGTATAAATATGTTAGTATAATTTGACAAACATTAAGAGGCACTACTTCACACACCATCTTGTCAATATATTCTCAAGTAATTGTAAATCTGACTTTGGATTGCATCTTGACTCTTATCCTGGGGTCTTTTTGAATCCATCTTAAGGAATAGGGTATTGAATGTGAAGTAGTGATGGAGAATGGTAAAGGAAGGAGATTTCTTCATTAACTAAGGGTTTTGACTCTTTCAGGAATTTAGAGAGAAGGATTAGGTTGTTTAGGTTGGCTATTTTTGGAGAGGATAGGTGAGGGAAGCTAGTGGAAATTTGGAGGAGAGATTTGATCATTGTGATTTTAAGGCGAGGGTGGTTAGGAAATTAAGGTTGTGGAGGAAGGGTTTTGAGGTGACGGGTTTTAGGAGGCCATGGAGAAGGTATGGCAATAAGGAAGGAAGAAAAGGAGGTGGGTGGTAGGTAAGGTTTGCATGTCAAAGGGAAGGAGACGAAGGCCATTAAATTTTGTTTAGATAGCTATAATGAATGCTGAGGTTATGACTGGAAAGGGGAAATTAGGTTTCGGCCATGAGATTAAGTTTTGAATTGTGAAGTGAGGTTAAGAGATTTAGATAAGAGTAAAAAGGGGGATAGATATTTACCTACTCTATGGATAGGCTTTTCTAATCTGTTAGTGGTGATTGTCTTGATTGGCAGCCAAAGGGCTTGCACTCATCTTATTAAAATTTCAACAAAAATCCCTTATTGTATTACTATTTATAAACTTTAAGAAATTAAATATAACAAAACTTAAATTTATCATTATCTTTTAACAAGATAAGGCATTTAAACTTTAAATCCTTAGGAAAGTGATGCTTATAAGCATCCAGGGGTGGTGGCACCTTTACGAAATGTAATATTTGTTACACATTAACTATCTTGACCAACTACTTGTTACAATAACTAATTTAATCACTATACTTAAGTCGAGAATGTGAACAAATTTCGTAACAGTTACAGCTTTCTGTTGAGTTAGTGCATGACTTTAAAGCATAAAAATAAATTAAATGATGATAAAAGTAATAAAAGCTCTATCTCAAAACAGTGCTTTTTTATAGCTCTTTGGTCTAAGACCTAGTAATTGGCTTGTGCATTACTTAGTGTTTGTTATATAGATCGTCATCTAGTTTTATTTGCATATTTGGGATGAGTAGTGATTTATATGAATTTTTTACTGATGTTTATGCTGTATTAGTTTGTCTTGCTTGAAAGAACTTTGTTTTGCATAGTTAAAGTTCAAATTATCCTTAAGCAATTGGATATAGTTTCTGTGGATTCTCCATAGTCATCCATGTATCCTTTAAAAATAGTTGGTCTCTCCGTCTAATTATGATCTTATGTTATTCATCATTGCTTAAAAAGTACAGCATCAATTCAAATAAAGTCAATTAAAAAAGCTTTAAAACCAAACTTTTTAGTAGCTTCACTTCTTTTGATCACTTTCATCATATTTAGTCTGTAAAATTTCTTCATTAACTTTACCTCAAAAAACCCGATAAATCTTTAGTGATAAAAGCGTTATTAATAAACATGTTCGGAGATAATTCAAGGATATAAGTATTATCATTAATTATTCTTATAATTTTAAAGGAACCTTAGGCTCCTGTAAGTAATTTCTTTTATTTGGTAGAGAGCAGTCTCATATGGAGAATGCATGTTAATACATATTCACCTTCTTTAAACTTTCTAATTGTCTTACTCTTATTTAGTTCCTTAGAATATTTTAAATTATTATACTCTATTGGTTGCTTAACATAATCATGTAATTTTTTGAAATTATGTGCCAATGTGAATACAAATTCAGAATATGGATAAGATGGCAAGTCAATTAAGTCAATAGGTTGATTTGGTTCCATGTTATCAATTATTTCTAGTGGAGATAATTTTATAGTTTTAGACATTATATTATAAGCAAATTTTGCACATAGTAATTATGAATCCTAATGTTTAATATTTTTATTAATTAAAACTCTTAATAAATTTTCTAACTATGTACTTTAGTCTGACTATTATTTTGTGGATGAAATACAAATAAAAAATTAAGTTTTGTTCTTAATATTTTCTAAGTTTTCAAATAGTAGGAAATGAATATGACATCTCTATGGTATTAGATAGTGCATGCAACTTAACTATTTTTTAAACAATACTTTACCAATATAAGAAGCATCATTAGTTTTGTCATAGAGAATGAAGTAAGTCATTGTAGAAAATCTTTCTATCACTACAAAGATACTATCATGGTATCTTGGGATACATGGTAATATTAAAATAAAATCTATAAATAAATCAGCCCATGGTTTACTTGGAATAGGTAATGACATGTATTTGCCATATTTTTGTTAAGTAGTTTTGGCTAACCTAGAGATATAATATTGGTTAATTATTCTTATATATTTTTTCGAAGACGACTAGTAAAATCTGGATTCTAATAAAGATATAGTTTTATTTTTTCTCTTGTACTTTCAAAATGTATTTAAAAATTTTAAAATTCTCTTGAAAAAGATCGTGGGATACATAAAGCTCTGTTTTTAAATAAAATCTATCCATTAAATGAAATAAACTTCTCAAAGTAATTGATTTGTCTTTTATTTGTTCATAAATAACATTAAAATCAGAACAAGCCAAATAATTATCCTTAATCTTATGAAATTTAAGAATACTAAATTCTAAATATATAATTAAAGCAACTTTAGATATTACATTTGCAATGTTGTTTTAAATTCTAGGCTTATGTTTTAAAACAAATGAATAGTCTTAATAAGAATTTAACCCATTTTATAGGTTTATGATTTAATTTTGTTTAGGTATTTATAAACTTCAACATTTAGTAATTTGTATTAAAGGATAAATTCTTATTGAAGTAAATACTAATATTTTAAAGTTTAAATTATAACATATAATTCTTGTCATAAGTAGAATAGCTTTGTTTTGCTTCATTCAATTTTTCACTAAAGAGTACAAGATAGCTCTCTTGACTTAAAATTTTACGTATATCTATTCTAGAAGAACCACAAGCTACTTCAAACACTTATGAAAAATTAGGTAGTTTCAACGTAGGAGCAGAAGCCGTATAGACCTTAATTTGATTAAATATTTTATAGATAAAGGTGTCTAAAAATTTATCTTTGATAAATTAGTAACACATGTTATTATAATGCTAAAATTTCTAATAAACTTTCAATAAAATGTAGTTAATTTATAGAAATTTTTAACATTAGTAAAACTGTTAGAAGCATAATAATCAATTATTACTTTGTAGTTAAGCTTTGATCAATATTAAGAACAATAAATTTTAAGAAATTTACTTCTTTCTACAAAATCAAACATTTCTTCAAATTGAAAAATAATTTTTCCTTTATTAATAATTCTAAGTTATTCCTCAAGTGTTCTAAACAATCATTTTCATTATCAATATAAATTAAAATATCATCAAATTAAATTATTAGAAATCTCCTAATAAATGGTTTCAATATTATATTCATAAGTCTTATGAAGATTTTAAGAACATTAGACAATCTAAAAAGTGCTCCTAACTTTTCAAATAATCTATTTGGTGTTTTGAAAATAGTTTTTAATTCACCACTAGATGTATTTTTGATTTGATAATAAGCACTCTTAAGATCAATTTTATTAAAATAATTTTCATTAAAATTCATATCTAAAAGATTATCTAATCTAGGAATGAAGAATTTGTTTTTAATAGTAATTTTATTTATAATCTTGCTATCAACATATATTTTATAGTTATCATCCTTCTAAGGTATTAGTATGGTAAGAATAAAACACAAAATTTAAACTATTTCTTAAAATGTTTTTAATAAGAAATTCATCTACTTGGTTTCTTAATTTAGTAAGTTTAGTTGGATTCATTTTTTAATGAGGTAGATCTTGAAGTTGAGATCTATAAGATCCATTTCATATTATGTCTCTCTTAAACTAGGTAATTATTTAGCAGTTCCTTAAGAATGATTGACAAATTTCTCCAATAAACTAATAGCTTTATAGAGTTGTGTACCTCAGCTAACACAAATAAGATCTATTTCACTTGGAAGGAGAAATAAATTGTTATTAAGTTGAAACTCTATTTTCAAATTTTTAGATCTTATTATTTGTATTTTAATAAGTAGGATTTCTAAATCATTTTTATTTTAAAAATGTACCACAAACTCTTTATTGGAAAATAAAGTAATGAGTAGTGTCTTCGCAAAAACTATTTTCTTTAGTTTAGATGATGGTTCTGTAGGTGCAACCTTTTCAACATGCTTCATAAGATAGAGCCTATTTTCTTTTTGATCTTTAAATTTGAAGACGTGTGTTTATTTTACATAGCCAATTACTTTAAGGTCATATAACTAAAGTCTGTCTAATAAAATGTGTTATGTTTATGAGAAAAACATCTCAGCATATTTTATTCTCATAATTGCCAATCATAAGTGGAACTAAGCATCTTGTAGTAATTGGTAATGAGGTGTAGTTAACCCAACTAATATGAAAAGGTTAGGGATAAAGTTCATTTTTTAGATTTGCTCTTTTTAAAGCATATGTGGAGATAACATTTATGGTGTTATTATCATCAATAATTGACCTCATTTTCTTGTCAGGACAAGTAACAAAAATATTGAAAATATTCTTGCATCTTTGGTCCTCTATTTTACCTTGGCACACAGATATACATCATATGAAACTTATGAATTTATTAGCTTCTTTGCAGTTATCATCCTAATCGTTGTCTTCAATATTTTTTTTTGCATCATTTTGTTATTCATCTTTTTAAGCACATTTTAGTATTTTACAATCAGCCATTTGATGACCTAACTTTTCATATTTATAAAATTTGTCTTCTATTGTTTGAGAAATACTTTCATTAATATTTCTAGATATTCGTGAGCCAGATGTAGAATGTGACATCTCATGTCTAGCAGTAAAATGTATTTGATGTAATCCCATGAAATTTCGATTTGTTTATTGATAGAATAAACTAATTGTCTTTTAAAATATTATGCTAAGGGGAAGACATTTGAAGTTTGTGGGTTACGTAACACAACATTATTTTTAATTTTCATCATAAGACCTATTACAAATTTATTAGCCAATGGTCAATTTGGATCATGACATTTAGTTCAACAAATTAAGTTATCAAATTGATTATGATATATTGTGATTGTTAAATTATCTTTCCTTCAAGTTATGAAATCTGATGTGAAGTTTCTTATTATGGAACCTATAATATTATTTCATCGTTGATGTGATTTTCATTTTAAGTTAAGTGGTTAAAGTTTTATCTAGTTTCTGTTCTTTATATTAGATATTGTTTCAAAATATCTTAGTTGAAGTTATTACTTTCATTTTAGCAAAGTTTATGTTTTGGTATTCATCAAATTTGTGTCACTCAAATAAATCTTACATTTGACAAAAGAAGCTTATTGTTGATGGTGGAGGAAGGAGAGGAATGGAGAAGAGAAGAAAGGTGAACATGAAGTGGTAGGAGGGGAAGAAAAAGATGAGGGGAGGATAGGAATGGGATCATTTTCAAATCAAGAGAGAGATGAATTTTCCTTGCTTTTGCCGAACTTGCTTCTCTAGTTATAGACATGTTTTTCAAAAATGGTTATTATAATATTAATGGATTTTTATGGTCTTATTTTTAATTTTTTTTGTTTTTGGAAGATAACAATCTAAAGAGGGTCATTTAACATCAAAGAACAAGAGGTTAATTATACAAAATTGATTTGGAATGATTTTCTCGATAAACTGATATGTGGGTAACCTTGATTTGGACAATGAGATAAACTAGCTAGGTTATTGATGCTTTTTTAGATGATTGGGGTGTAAGCATCAAAAGATGTGGTAAATGTTGAGTATAATTAGGATTTGTCTCACATTAAAGGTCGGTTGAAGTGTTTGAGCACAAATATGTAGTTAATATGACCATTACTTGTAAGCTTAGACCTTTTTTGTTATATAGGTGTTTGAGTCTTCTCTCTTTTTACGAGCAGTTGTTAGAGTTACTGATGGAAGTTATGTGTTAGATAATGGACCAGCCAATTGCAACACTAATTACTCTTAGTTCATCGCAAGTCTTAAACAGTCTTCTAGTCATCTACAATACTACAATCTCAATTCTAGAAGCCTTTGGCTTGTTTAAATTACAAGTCGCTATCTCGTGACCTTGTCAATCTGCTTAGCCAGGAATAGAGGGTCTCAGCCAGTAGCGTCGTCATGGTCTTGCAGTGGCTCTTTAGGTCCTTAAACTTCATATTAGATCAACTCTTGGGTCTAAATATCAGCTTTTGGACAGAATAACACTTGCATCTTTTTCTTAATTCAACTTGTCCCGATTTTTTTGTTATAAAATTAAAAAAAAAAAGAAAATGTTTTTTATTATATATAGTTTTTAGAAGAGTGCCTTTTAAAACTTCAGTTGTATATGACAGTTTGCCAAACAGGCAAAATGTTTTTTCTTTTTCCCTTATTGAAGTTTCTGAATATCTGAACATTCGCTGCTCTTTCCTGTAGGAAATGATCGGACGGAAGGCGATGGGAAGACTGCTTTCATTCATAGCTTGAATCTTCTTGTTCTGTTCAAACTAAAAGACTCCCTTGTTCCCATTTATATTAGGTATAAACTAATTACCTTACTCTTGAATAGATGTTGAACATTTTTAAAGGGATTGTTTTGTTGGTTTGTTGACATTTGCAATGTTATGTTTAAGAAGCAAAGCCAAATCATAAATTAAAACTCAAACTTTGTTAACGATAAATTTTGTAGACGAGAGATCATTGACAGAACGTAATGCTTCTTGCTTGTAGTATAGAAATTTGTGTGCTGCAAAGTTTTCAATTAAATGTAAAATTATTCTGCTCATTGTTTTGAAATTTAGAGCTTACGGATTGAAGTTTTTGCATTTTGAATATGGTTTGGTTTTGGTTAACCCAATATGAATTTGTCATTTGTTACTGGAGTAGCAAACCTTAAATACTACCCAAAATTGATCCTGATCGTCTTGCAAGATCGTAATCTGAAAATCGTAACAACACTTTTGAAGTGCAGAGATTCATATATAAGATTTCTTTGAATTAAACAAATTTGCATTTTGAAAAAGAAAACGATTCAATTTTCGAAGTTGGAGCACCATTTAGGCCAGCTTAGTTGATGCTGTTACGATTGGCCTCAATTAACGTGAGGCACATGTTTTGAAGTCTTGGACGACATCCAAAGCGCCGATTTAATAAAAAAAAAACCATGAAATAGGTATTAATGTGAAAGATGTGTAAAACTTCATCAATGTTTTATCTAAATGTTTCAAAACAATGGGAGCCTTTATACTGTTATTTTAGAATGTTATATACTAAAATGACATTTATATCGAAGTCTTTGTTTGATTAATGGTTACTAGGATATATTGTGTGAAAGCTAGTGTTATTCCCAAATGTTTTAAAATATAATTTCATTTATATCTGAATTTTCTAGAGTTCTAGTGCCTAGCAAAGCTTTTGAAAAGGCTCTCATGATTCAATTAGGTGATCTTAAAAAAAAAAACCCTCAAGGGGTGGCATCCATGCCAAGGACATCGAATCTTTATTTGCTTCTTAAGGCTAAATGAAAGAGAGAAAGTGTGATATATGATACCAAACTTATTGTGACTTAGTATGGTGCATAATTGGTTC
Source organism: Vanilla planifolia (assembly GCA_023846275.1). Lineage (NCBI taxonomy): Eukaryota > Viridiplantae > Streptophyta > Magnoliopsida > Asparagales > Orchidaceae > Vanilla > Vanilla planifolia. The sequence goes on along the minus strand of CM043873.1, from coordinate 9,365,300 downwards.
AAATTTTAGTCAAAAGTTTTTAAAATAATAATCTGAAAAGTAATTTCTAAACAATGAAATAAGCCACAAGTTTCAAACACCAGTGATCCATACATGGTCTAGCTTTGGAGGCAAATTGACTTTGATTGGTTTTTTGGTCTAGCAAGGGTGCAACGATAAGTGGATTTCAAATGATGGTGATGCTCTAGGGCATCGTTTACAAGGGGGTTGAATGGTAAGGAGAAGTTGCTCAAACAACTAACAGGGTGTGGTTGAGATTAAGATGGCCTAAAGCTTGTGATTTTACTTGATTTAATTATAATGACATTACTTGAGTTGCTAAGCAAACTAAAGAATAGTCAAACACATAAGAGTTGATTGTGAAGAAGACGTAGTTTGGGATTGTCACAAAGAAGAGGCTTGTAAACATGGAAATAACTGGTAGTTATTGATGTAGTTTGATGAAAGTCATAAGTCAAAAATGCAGAAGACAAGTGACAATTAAGTTGAGATGAATTTAGGAGAAAGTGGTGGTATAGGATTTGAACCTAATAAAACTCTTATGTGTTTCTTCAAAGTATATTTTATTTATCAAATATAAACATTGTAAATCTATAATTTAAAAATACATTAAGTTATTAGTACTTCAAAAAATGTGTCAAAATATCAATAATCGAATTTTATATTTAAGCATACTATTATAAATATCTCATTGTGAGGAATTCACTAGTAAAGAATTTATAATTTTCAAAGGTGAATTAAATTTTTTTATGAATTATTAAAGCTTGACATAATAAAAAGAAGTGTAATAAAATAATTACATAATCCTAATATTTATAAGAGAATAAAGTCATACTCTTGTATTGAGAAATAATTGTGGTGTTATTTTTGTGACAGAAAGCATAGAGGTAAGGAGAGGAGATGCATAGAAAGAGAAAGGAACTCTAAAATGTCGTTTGAATATTGTTCTGGTTGCTATTTTTGCATTATATTGGTTGAATTAGAAAAGAAAAAGGAATGCCTCAAGGTAAAGAGTAAGAGACTTTTGTTTCGAAAACATCACTATAAGGTTGTGTCTTACCTCAGTTTTTCGCCATTAACCATCTATAATATGTTTGAATTGCATTAGAAATGGATTTGATAAATTTCAAACAAGTATCTTTAGGACCATGTTATTCTTTATATAGAAGGATTTAGCAAGAACCATATGCTCAATCTGTGAGCAATTGTGGGGCATCATATGAAGATGAAATGAAAATCAAATAGTATTAGTACGATGTTTCAATTGGACTAGTACGCTAATGCATAGTATATTGATTATGAATTACACTTTTTACATCGATGTTATTGAACTAAAAAAATCAAGTTATGATCTTGTGTGTATATGTTGTGGATCATACAAGTATAAAAAGTGAATTAAACTAGTATGATTAGTTGATGGATATTACATGTGTCATTATACTAATATGAGACCTAGATCAGGTTTATACAATTAGTTCTCAAGTTGCTTATGAAGATCAATTATAGTAAAATATGACATGGGCAATTGTACCTTATGATATTAAGATAGAGATATCAATGAGGCATGGATCATACAAGTCAAACATGTATGTTTGACTAATGGACAAGTTTAGTACCAATTATCTGTTTAATCCCTGGTATGACTTAACGACTATTATAGTTTATAATTATATGAAAGAGAGATCGAACAATTACGATCAACGTAATGTAGTGGTCTGACTTTGAAAAATCCTTGACTATATAATACAATAAAGTTATCATATTATATGATATGAAGATATAAAAATAAAATAGAGTTGTTTATCAATGTATATTTTGATAGAGCATTTAAAAGTTCTTTCTTAATAAAAATTGATTTTTCATTGATAAGAATTAATGTGATTTGTGTAAAAAAAATAAGAAGAATTGATAAAAGAAAAAAAAGTGATTGAAGAAGCTTCTTAAAGTCATCAAATAGGTAAACTAAGTAATTATGATATAAGTGAACTGTAAAAACTTATTTTTTATTATTATAAATTGTGTGATGATATATTTACATAGTATAATATTTCATACATATATTTTAATTTTATTACAACATTTTGTACCTATTGATGTGTGAAAATATATATACACATATAGATAAATGATTTATATAATACTATAAATCAAAACATAGGATAAGATAAAAAAATAAAATAAAAAGAAAAGAATTATAAGAAAAATGGCTAGTATAGCTTGAGAAAGAATAAATCTATCTAATATTAACTTGATATATGTGATATACATTATCCTATATGACATAATACTTTGATGTGAGGTCATGATATATAGAGATTTTAACTTAATAAAGATGATACTTTCATTCATAGATATTATGGATACTCAAAGATAAGACTCTGGTATTTCATGTGTCTCATTTGTTGTTTAGTACATAATGTTGGCATTAAGGGATGAGACTTATTGATGATGAGTTTACTCCTTGGTGTCTTATTACTTAGAAATGAGGCCATAACATATGAATGTGTCAAGACTTGTGATGATGACATATGATATAAGATCTCTATGAGCTGAGATAAGAGTCATGAAAGAGTTTAACTCTAGAGAAAAAAGAATATGTGAAACGAAAAAAAATAAAAGAAAAAAAAATTAAATATAGAAAGAAATTAATACAATAAAAAAGAAAAGTAAGCCAAAAGTATTATATGATGATTATGAGTTGGATATACATATATGACTATATATGCATAGTCATAGTATTATTTTTATAGATTGTCAAATATTTTTTATAATTTTATTATTTTACTTATTTTTTATAGTGATTTATTACATTTAGCTAGAGATTTTCTTATTGGGCATATTATGTTCATTTTTTATTTATATTATATGATAAAATATTGACACTTATAATGCTAAAGGTTCTTAAATGATAGTACAAGACTCTGAATGAGAGACATACATTTATCAAAATATTATATTTATTTATATATATGTTCATATATTTGTTATTATTCTAATGATGATACTTATTTTAGTTTAAGACTTTTAGGTCAACGAAAGACACTTTAGAGGGTACTGAGATAGAGTGAGAGCTAACATATGATGATTTAGAATGCTACAATTTTTATCAGATGTGTAAATTTATGTTTAATTGAGCAAAAGAGATGTGTAGAGAATTCTTTAACTATTTGGCATTAAGGGATGAGACTTATTCATGATGAGTTTACTCCTTGGATTCTTATTACTTAGAAGTACAGCCATAACATATTAGGCTGTCAAGACTTGTGATGGATATATGATATAAGATCTCTATGAGTTGAGATAAAGGTCATGAAAGAATCTAACTCTAGAGAAAAAATGAATATGTGAAAAAAATAAAAGAGAAAAAAGAAATTAAATATAGAAAGAAATAAAAACTATAGAAAAAAAAAGTAAGACAAAGTATTATATGATAATTATGAGTTGGATATACATATATGATTATATATGTATAGTTATAATATAATTTTTACAATTTGTCATACAATTTTTATTATTTTATTTTATTAGTTAGATATTTTACTTACTTTTTATAATGTTTTATTACATGTAGTTAGAGATTTTCTTATTGAGCACATTATGCTCATTTTTTTTATTTATATAATATGATAGAATATTGACACTTATAGTGTTAAAGGTTCTTATATGATCGTATAGGACTTTGGATGAGAAACATACAGTTATTTAAATATTATATTTATTTATATATTTTTTTATACATTTGTTATTATTCTAATAATGATTAGCTTATAACTATTTTGGTTTAAGACTTTTAGGTCAACAAAAGACACTTTAAGGGGTACTGATATAAAGTGATAGCTAGCATACAATGATTTAGAATGCTACAATTGTTATTAGATGTGTAATTTTATGTTTAATTGAGCAAAAGAGATATGTAAAGAATTTGCTAACTATTGACATTATATGCATATGTTTTTTTTAAATATGAATTATTTGATACTTTCACTTGATTATAAAAGATGCTTTTACTACTTAATTTTAAAAGATAAATGTTTGCTTCCACTATAATTTTTATAAAAACAAGTGATATTTTTTTATGTTTTTAAAATTTATGAGGAAAAAGAAAAAATAGATGTTGTGATACCAATATCTAAGAATGCTAATAAGAGATTGCTATAGAGTTGGTATTAGAGTAATTGAAGTCTTAAAGAGAATATTAAGAAACTTATACAAAAACCTTTGCTACAAAACTAGTGAAAAGGGTTAAGCAAGGTATGTCATAACTTAGGTACGACAATAGAAAGGAAATTAAAACTTTGATGGTGAGCATGGGCAGACCTTCTAAATGAAAAAAAATACACTTATTACATTTTTTATGATTATGTTTAATGTTTATTTATGTTTAAAAAGCATAGCAAGACAATTTAGAAGCTAGATAAAAAGCTAGAAGGTTTTGTCAGAAGGCCATACGTTATGATTTATATGATTGTACAATACAATATATGAAATAGTATAATGTTACGTCATCATATAATATGATATCGTAAGATAGATTATTATACAGTTAAATCAAGCAATATTATCATAAAAGAGAAATAAACATATGAAAAATGAAATATCATACAATACAATTTATAGAAACTGTGATAGTAGGGATTGAGTTAGGTGAATAAAGACTTATCATATCGTACGATACCATATAATCATATAGTATAATATGATAAGCAAACAAAATATGTTATACTTAAAGCTATTAGATGGAATTATCGTATAAGTATGAATTAAATATTATAAAACATGATAATATGAGAAAAGAACATATTGATATACCATATAGTATGATACAAAATTACTATACTATACGATCATATAAGGGGGTTAAAGTAAAAAGGATCATATTAGCTAATTAGATAATATGAGTAAAGAAAAGTAATGAATATAACATATAATATAATATATGAAATTTATCATATGATGAAATGAGATAAGAATATTGAGAAGAATAATACAAATTATTATCTAATACAAGTAAAAGAGATGAAAAAAATGTGTAGAATGAAAAGGAGTGTACAATATTATTAAGAAAATTGTAATTTTATAATTCCTTAGTGCTTTGACAAATCAGGTAAAACTAAAAAGTGTGTATGGGTGATCATGCAAGATTGTATAATACGAAGAATAATAATGTACTAATACAATTAAAAATAGAGAAAGAGAATATGTTAGATTGGACCAGATGAACTTGTAAATGAAGATTAGCATAGATTGATTGTACTATACAAATATTGGAATCATACAATATAATGAGTAAAAATAATAAAAAAAAATGAAGTGAAAAGAGAAAGAATTAAAGAAATACTCTTATAATTTTTGTAATAAAATTTGTGGAGATGCATATGATGATAAAGTGATAAATAATTTAATAAAAAAGAATATTTTTATGAATGTGTTTAAAATTTATATTTTGTAAATCATATGAAATCTTGAAATATTAATACAAGAAATACATGATCACATAGAGAATGATATTAGAAAATCAAAATATGTATGATTATCTTTGGAAGAAGTTTTAATTTTGTTAAATGAAATAATAGAGTTTGAATAATACCTTGCAATTTGATAAAAATAAATAAATGATCAATTTGAATTTTGAGAATAAAAGTCTTATAAGGAGTAGGGCATTATAACTTTTCAAAAGTGGGGGACAAAAAAATTTAATGAATTCATACCATTGGATATTAAAAAATAAGGATGTTAAAGAATAATTAATGTTCTTAAAGATGAAGTAGTTATACAACATAATTTTGATTTAAAAATATTTTTAAAAAATTTATATATTATTTTTAAATTTTGCTAATTTTACTTCAAGATTTTAGAGTTTCATATAGTATGATATTATATGATCGTACAATATGATTGATTAAAGAAATCAATCAGGTGGATAGATTTATAAGATAAGATTATAACTTACAACATAAAAGTACGATGGATTGTAGTTAGTACATCATTGCTATGTGTTAGAACAGTCTGATAGGTTAAGGATTGATCGTACAGTATGACTATAGATTATTCTATGATATAATCAAATAAGAGAGAGAATGAACTTAAGAAAAATATGAATATGCACAAGAGTTAGTTGAGGATCATACAAGATGACTGAGCCATCGTGTTAAATCGTTAATGTATATGAAAAAAATGATCAATAGGATAATATATTATTGTATAATACTAAAGAAAGTAACCCACCCATCTAATCAGTCGAGAGAAAAAAATAATTAAGTCTATAAGTTGAGTAGTGAATGGACAAATTATATAATATAATGACCATTAATGTATATGTATAATCTAAGATATAATAGGCATAGTATAAGAGAATTTTTTGCTCTAATGCAAGAATAAAGATATATCATATAATATGATAATCTAATCAAACAATCAAATTAAGTGAGTGATTAAAGTTTATGAAAAAAATCAAATGATTATCATATAGGTATGATTATGCCATCTTATAAGCATGATAAAGTTAGAACTCAATAGTTGGTCATATAGGTATAACATGATAAATGTATTAGTATAATAATGTGTACTTAGCAAGAATCCTTAAAAGTATTGGATCGTATAATACGACTAAAGCATATCATAGAATATGATAAATAAAACATATTAGTATGAGTATGACATAAAAGCATAATAGATAAGACCATCATCTATTAAGACTTACTAAAGAGATATAAGGAATGGATTGTACAATTATAGCAAGAAAAATTATGCAATACAACATAAAAGAGAGTGCATGAACATAGTTTATTGAAGATAATAAGTAAGAATGTACAATACAATATTATAAAGAGTGGCCTCATAGATGAAATTATCATTATGATGTAAGAGGACTAGGAGTGTCGTATTAGTATAATAGTACGATAAGAAGAAATTAAGATAGATTTAAGTAAGATTAAGAATCATATGGTTGATCATGCTTGGATGATTTGTAAAAGTTGGAATATCTTAAAACCTGAAAATGGAATTGACTAAGAAAACTGATATAGGAGCAAATTTAAATGATGATAAATATTTGAAAATGAGATGATATAAGGTGAAAAAGTATTCATATGAAAAGACCTAAATGTTAGAGGCATTTGGAAGGTTGGGAATAATGAAAATCATAGACATAGGCATAAAAGAAAGACTACAATAGTCTCAACATGTTGGATTGTAAGATATAGGTACCATATTAATCTAGTGGTACTAGGCTTAATATGTTGGATCATAGTAGAGTATTGCTATTCTAGTTAGATTTATGTCTACTATAATTTGGATAGATGAAATAGATACTAGTTTATGATCATTTATTAATATAATTATTATATGCAATAAAGATAATAATTTAAGAAAAATTGAGTTTAATAATTATATAAAAGATTGGAAATCAAAATGAATAGAAAAATTAACATCAATCTATCTTACTTTTGGTACACATGGTATCAAATATGGTTTTAGATTTATACATGTGATTTATCATTATACTTATAATATAACTTTTGTTTTATTTTCATACTTATCTTTTTATTTTAAAAAATGCAAAAATAATAAAAAGATAAGAATGATCAAGCTTTTACTTGAAGTATGTTTTATAATTTTTTTCTTACTCGTTTTATATGATATCAATCACATACTCTTATTACATTGTATTGTTACAATTAACTATATATATAATTATCCAAATATTATTTTTTTATATATGTAAATATCATTGAGCCATTATTGGTTAACTTATACCTATTTTAACCTAACACTTATAGAATAAAATAATATATTATACATGACAATAGGGAAGCAATGTGAGCTAAATCATTGACATGACTTAAAAATATTGGCTTCCATTAGATGTGTTACAATTTTTATTTCATGTATTTACGAAAATGATATTTAATAAATATTAATTTAGTAAAGTTGAATGGAATCTTATTTTGTAAAGAAATGTTTGGAAACTTTTGGATTTAAAAACTTTGTTTTAAAAGTTGATATTTATGAGAAAATATTTTTATTTGCTTGTGTATTGATTTGCAAATAATTTTATTTGAAACGATGCTCTTGTTATTTAACTTAAGGATTTTAAAAAGAAGGAAGACTTGTCATGGTTTCAAAGTGCAGGGATAAAATAGAGATGAGGGAATTTGTGGCACCAATTTTGGAAAAGTTGTGTTAGGGTTGACATAAGGTGTCAAATCAAACACATTATTTTGATGCTGATATGCTAGCTTCAAGTGTTCAACCCATGTTTGGATTTCTTAATCTTAATGCTTACTAGTGAGCTCTTGAGCCTTCTACTTTTATGAATGACTATTTTATTTCTTCCAATAACCCTATGCGAGCTGAGTGAGCATTTCTTAGGACAAGTATTAGTGAGTCAAGGATGGTTATTAAGAGCCATGGTTTGTTTAGAAGAGTACTGTGGTGGTGGTATTCTTTTCTCTACTTTAGGGTCGTAATCAAGGGATATACTAAAATTTGCTCCTACATTCAATGATGATGAATTACACCCATCTTTAGCACAATTGTTGTAAGAGCATTTCGCAACCTCAACAAATGCATTAACTTTATTTGTTGTAACCCAAATGAAACACAAATTTGAGTTAACTCAACGTTCTCTAATTTGAGATAGCGCTAGCCTCATGGTAGTGATACAAATATCATAATGCTAACATATTTCATGTGGATAGCATGAATCACTTCCAAATTTTATTAATTAACATAGGGGTCAACTATAGTGATCATCTTAGTTTTACGTTACATTGAAGTTGATTACAGTATCTTTCTTGAGCTTCAAAGCAAATTATCACATCATGTTTTAGAACTTAACCATTTTTCATGTTTGTCACTATTGTTTCATATGGGCATGCGATTTAGTTCTACATTGTAAGAAATAATTCCATAGATATGAAAACCCTTCATTTAATGGCGGTATGTTGAGTATTTTTTTCATACTTTATTTTTAAATTTTGCATGATGAAGAGTACTACATAATTAGTGCATAAGCTCTATAGAAACTTAAGATCTACATATTAAGACTATATTTTTTGATATAAGTATTATTTTAATTTTAATAATTTTAAAAAGATACAATTAATCAAATCAATTCTACATAAGTATTGATTTTATTTATTTCTAGAAGAACAATAAGAAATCTAAACGGAAAAAAAGCTTGAGTCAATAACAAAATTTTCATTAAAAGCGCATTTTTTTTCTAATCCTAAAACCTTTGCTAACTTAGAATTCCATTTCTTTAACATCCCCACAACATACACTTCTTTAAATCCTAAACATTTAACTCGTATTAAAGCCAAATCTCAAAAACCTAAGTTTATATAAGCTAAAGTTAATCTGACAGTCGATTAACCCTTTTACCTTTGTCAGCCGCCGCATCCCGTTTTTAACTCCCGTCCTCGTTTCCCCATTTCTTCCTTATTTCCCATATTTGCGAGCCGCGCTCGAATGCCAGCACGCCTGGTTTCAATTGCCGATCAGCTGTAACCACTACCCTCAGAACCCCACCGTCTTTGCCCTTTACCTTTGTTACCACGCCTCGTCATACAATCTTCACCATTCTGACCATCCACCGTCGAAACCTTCCCCCAGTCGAGATCTCCCACATGCCAGGCCTCCGTCCCAACCGCTGATCACTTCCTTGTGGTCTATAAGCAGAACGTCGATCGCCGCACCATCTTGGTGCTACCCGTTCTCTCTACACTTGTACCGGTGGCCGTGAACCATTGAGTTCGCTGGTCCAGCCGGCATTCTGCTTTTACTTGCAGATTTGGGCGGCCACTGGGAATTCATTAACGGCGGCGGCTCTACCCGAAACTTACTTGCAGTTGCACTTACAGGCTGTTGTGACCTACGTGACACACAACTTGCTGCCCCCTACTGTAATACCTAAAACCCTAATATTTTAGCTTATAGTTTTTGAATTTTATTTGACGAATGATCATTTTTTTCCTGCTTTATTTATTTTAATCAACAACGATGGTTGTGAATTTGACAATACATGTTAACTAGTTTAATTTATGTTTGATTATATATAATTGTTCATTGGATCTATTGTTGAATTTTGTAGTGCTTGTGTAAACATGATCATATGATGATATGATGTATGTTAAGAATGTGGTACAATATTTTCCTCAAAATTTTAATTTTGGATTATTTTGTATTTTCTTTTCTAGGTTATAGGGTATTTTGGATCAAGATAATAAGTTTAACTATTTTATCATATTAACTAATTATGACATCATTATTATTAATAGTTCAATGCCCAAGTTTGATTTAATAGCACTGCTTTGGACATAAGATAACGAAATCAAACTTCCTAACCTTAACATAAATGAACAAATCTACTGAAAATGCAAAATTGACAAAACAGGCTTAAAAAAAGCTTTGGTCATTTGTTAACAAAGCATTAGAGCATCTGGTGTAGAGAAATGTAGGGCTTGAAGGAGATGATTGCTCTATTTTTGTAGGGTACCGAAGGTTAGAGACTTGAAAATTTGCAGAGTTCCCACCAAAGATAAAGATGAAAAAATGGAAGAGTTGAAAAGGAATAGCTTCATATTGTTTATTTTGTTGATATATAATGATGGTCCTTCATGACTCGTTTTTTAAATTTGTACTAAGGCTTAATTTTTCTTTTTCATCAAAGAAATAAAAAAGAAATCTATTTAAGTAAAGAAAAAAATACTGAAGAATATTCATACCAACAATGGCAAGGGAACAGATATTTTGTGTGAAATAAAATAATAGATTTCAAATACTTAAAACATGTGTTTTATTATTTCGAAATATATTAAATTTGCAAGAGTCTTTATGACTAATAAGGTTCTACTTATTAAATTTTCTTCCTTAAGTTAATGTACTTCAAAAAATAGTCAAAACAAGTTTGGATTCCCAAGTTATAAATTTTTTAAAGAGATCTATTTTAGTAAAGAAAAAAATACTCAAGAATACTCATACCAGCAATGGCAAAGGCACAAATGTTTTTAGTCTGAAATAAATAATAGATTTCAAATACTTAAAAAATGTATTTTATTATTTCGGAATATATTAAATTTGCAAGAGTCTTTATGATTAATAATGTTCTACTGATTAAATTTTATTAAGTTAATTTACTTCAAAAAGTAGTCAAAAACAAGTTTGGACTCCCAAGTTATAAATTTTTTCATATCAGTTTTTTGTTTTCTTGTCATTGCACATTTTGGCATTCTCTCTCATGTTCTCCACCTTTCTTGTTCAATTTAAATTAGGCACATTGATTCATTGATTCTGTTCTTTCTCATAGGTCCCATCTATGGACATCATCCCTCCTCAGATTAGTTCCTGCTCGAGAGAGCACCAGAAGATTTACCAAGAATGGTTTGCCTTTGCCGATTCAGGTCTGTAGCCTCATTTTTTTTGACATTTTTTGATGAATTTTCTTTTTCTAATTGAAAAATGGAAATTTTTATTGTGTTCCACATGGCATGTTAGATGGAGATGGTCGAATTACGGGGAATGATGCCATCAAATTTTTTGCAATGTCCAAGCTTTCTCGTCCAGAGCTCAAACAGGTTTCCTATATCTTCTTCCTCTTGTAATATCAATATCTCCCTATGCTCCCTCTTTTTTGAGGTGATTGTTGTAGCTATTTGTTGTTTCCTGTGCCTACAACTAATTTTGTACCTCCAATTACATTTTTTGCATAGTTCATTGTAAAAGAGAACTAACAATCATGTTATGTTGTCATCGTTTGTCTTTGTTGCTAGCATGTTTAATGCTTCAGTAGAGCGATACCATTAAAAAAGTGAGGAAAGTCAATATGGAACTAAGGGCATTTGATTCAAAGAACAAAAAAATTCTCAATCGCTTTATGCCTTGCTGTGTCTTTATTAATGCTACTTGTAACTTGAAGGTTTGGGCTGTAGCTGACTCAAAACGACAGGGATTTCTTGGTTTCAGTGAGTTTGTGACTGCAATGCAGGTTGTTGCACCCTTTCAATTTGGAGTTATGCAAACTTGCTTTTGATTTTCCCAGGTAGCAATTTTTAGCTCCCATGATCATTTTGTTTCCTTTAATGTCAGCTTGTTTCTATCGGTCAGACAGGAAAAGAGATTACACCTGATGTCCTTAACAGCATAGGTCACTTATTTCGTTTTTAAATTAGTTAATATCATATTTAGGATTCTAGAGTTGATAACTTTGACATCATTTTGATTCAATGCATGCTTGATATTTTAGATATGCAGAACTTGAAACCTCCATACATGGAAGGTTTGGATATAATTCTTGCTGTAAGTTTTGAGTATTATTCCTATTAAAGTTTAATCTTGGATTAATTTGCTTTCTTATGTTATTTGCTTTGTTTCTAGAGACACAAGCCATCACCTAAGAAAAATGATCCAGATTTAGATGGTATATAAACATGAAAACGTAGATTGAAATTGTGCAAATATGTATGAAGTATTTTTTTCCTTAAAATCTTTTTGATTGATGCAGTAGCACCTCCATCTCAAGTATCATCTGTTCAGTGGTTTAACTCAAAATCAACAAAAAAGGTGCTTCTACAAGACCATGGTCTCCTTCAATCTTATGTTCTGCTATCATTTATTGTTTATTGTCCATTTTTCATTGTTATTTATGATTTTATTTGATACTTTTCAGTCTTGTTTATCGGAAGGTTATATATTTTTTTTATCACTGTTCATTTTGTGCAATAGTATGGGATGGATGCTTGCCATATCCTTTTGTATGTGCGTTTATGCTGGAAAGTTATATATTTTTGCTTAAGAATTGATGTTAATTAGCTGTGATACTTGATGTCTCCCCTAGGTTGAGAATTTGTGGTAGGTTCTAGGTAATTTAGTAAAAGTGACAGCCATGCCTTCTGAATTACTACAAATAAATAAATGGCATAGGCTATACTTGCTTGATGAGCCAAATGCGTTTTTTATCATCCATCCTTGATTATGTATATTAAATTTCTTGAAAGGAGTTTGTTATATGTTTGTTGATTTCTGGTCACGTGCTGTAATGTAAATATGATACCAAAAACTTAAAACTTTAGTGCTTTGATGCTATGAAGTAATTATTTGATTTAAAGTTTGAATGATTTTATGATTATCTTTGTTTTGCTAATTTACATGTATTTTGACCTTGCTCTTTTTGTTGTGGTGCATTTCTGCATGAACTCTTGATAATTTGAGATAGTTATTTGTTTTTCTGTACTGCTCTCTTGATGTGTTAATGTAGATGTGGGGCTTTACCCCTAATCTGCATTATGTTTGTTATTGCTAATGCATTCTTCTTTTAGGCTTTTAGCATTGCATTACTTCTTTAATGCACTTTTGCAGAATAAATTGCTATTGTGTTTTTGTGTAACTTTTCTTTTACATGGCAATACAATTTCTTGAATTTGTTAGTTCATTTGTTTGACATTTGAATGTTTTAGTTGATTGAACATAATTTTTTTTTTATTTTTACCTTTTTGATTGTCGAAGTATTTGTTAACTATAAATCTGCAGATTCCATTAAGCTCTGTCACATCGATCATTGATGGTTTGAAGAGATTGTACATAGAAAAATTGAAGCCTCTGGAAGTTTCCTATCGCTTCAATGACTTTGTTTCTCCTTTACTGGTATGCCATGATTATGTCTCATCCATCATCGTTGCTTTTACCTGTACTCTCTATTCATAAATAACTTGAGTATAATATATATCGACAATTGTCTTTTTTAGCATTTGTGGGTCTTTTTGTTGCAATATTGTTCTATTGGGATTTTCTGCTTCTTAATGGGAATATGTAGACAAACAGTGACTTTGATGCCAAGCCTATGGTAATGCTCTTGGGTCAATATTCGACTGGAAAGACTACATTCATCAAACACTTGCTGAGAACTAGTTATCCAGGTTATTCAATTTCTGAATAACTTCTATTTCACTTTTTGATGTGATTTCCAATATTTGGTTTGGCCTTAAATTTTCCATCTCAAATGTTGTTTGCTTGTTGCAGGTGCACACATTGGACCAGAACCAACTACCGATAGATTTGTTGTTGTTATGGTAAATCAATAGGACCTGATAGTACATTTTTTTTTCCATTACTTAGTCCATGAATTATCTGGTTTCAGCCAACTGTTAATCATCTTTTTTATAATTTCTTGATTAACCATTTTGTGGCTATCAGGAATTTGAACATTACAAAGTGAACCAACCTTAGATTGTTTTCTCTTTTCATTTTCTTCTTTTATGTTGATTGCAAGCAACTACATATTATTCACGGTGGACATCTCATTTTTATTTGTTAATGGAACTTGAGAATTTAGATGGTTGTATCTTGAATGATATGATTTTCATCCTTCAATTGTGTGGCTGAGAGATTTTCCTCAAATTTTATGTTTTGATTTAGTCAACCAAAGGACGCATTAAAATAGGGACTAATAACTTTGTTGCATAGTTCCAGTGTTCTGTTGTATGGAAAATTATAGATGGTTGATAAATGGTTTAAAATCTCTTGTTTTCTGCTTTTTAGAATTTATATTTTATTGAAGGATTTGTGAATGGTTTTATAAAGATTAACAGTAAGCTTGATGCAGCTTGGTTTTGTGCCGTGCAAAACATTTTGCAGTAATGCTTGAATTGCTGGGATAACAGAGGTAGAAGATGGATTTTTAAAGCTGAACATGAAGGTGATGGTGATGATATTGATTTTATGACCCAACTTTTGTTGGTCTTGTTACAACCACAGTAAATGTCAGGCCTATTTGAATGGTGATTTATGATTTAAAAAACACCCTTCAGAATTTTTGCGGCTCCAAACTTAACAGAGGATATTATTGTTCTTTACCCCATTTGAGAGTCACAAAAAATGTTGAATAATTGAATTTTTTTTCATAATGTTTGATTCGTTATGTTATAGGATAAAACTCAATGGAGAAAAGGCAGACAAAAGTTGTTAATTTGATTTTTCTCGAAGGGTTCAGTTTTTATGAAACTTCGTTCAAGATTTTGCTACAGAGCTTTGAAGCACTAATATTGGTGCTTATGCTGGATTACAAGTTAAATTGCATGAGCATGCTCACACACTTTGATGTGTTTCACCCATCTGTTACTATATCCTGCATCATTCTTAGCCACTTAACTTTCCAATCAATGCAAAGCTAAACAAGTCCATCTAGTTAAAATTTTTAATAATCATGTTTTGAATAGTTGTATTGTTCATATTGCCTTTGTAATACATTAGCTTCATCTAAATATCTTTTGTTCTTCAGTCTGGGCCTGATGAGAGGAGTATTCCAGGAAATACCATTGCTGTTCAAGCAGACATGCCTTACAGTGGTCTAACATCATTTGGAACTGCATTTTTATCAAAATTTGAGTGCTCTCAAATGCCACATCCAGTAAGCTCTAACTTAGTTTCGAAGAATTATAAGAACTATGCTATTAATCTTGGTTTATCATAATTGTTAAGCTTCTGGAGCACATTACATTCGTGGATACTCCTGGAGTTCTTTCGGGAGAAAAGCAGCGAACTCAACGCAGCTATGATTTCACTGGTGTTACCTCCTGGTTTGCAGCAAAATGTGATCTCATTCTTCTTTTATTTGATCCTCATAAACTTGATATCAGTGATGAGTTCAAGCGTGTTATTGGTGCTTTGCGTGGACATGATGATAAAATACGTGTGGTTCTCAACAAGGCAGATCAAATAGACACCCAGCAGGTCCAAATTTTGTTTTTTATTTTTTTAAATCTCCTTAGGATACATCATTTTCCCCTCAACAATTATATTGTGTGTTGCAGCTTATGAGAGTTTATGGAGCATTAATGTGGTCACTGGGCAAAGTTTTGAATACCCCAGAAGTTATGCGTGTTTATATAGGGTATGCAGATGTCCTGGAATCTTACTGGTTTGAGTTTCTTGTTTAAAACTAGATGAGGTTTGTCTGAAATTATTGATAATTTTCATGGTTTTTTTAGCCATAGGTTTTTTAATATTTGTGTTTTTAGATATTCTTGAAGATATAGTGGCTTATCATCCTTGAAGCATTATTAGACTTGAACGCTATGCTTATATGTAATTTTTACAGTTCATTCAATGATAAGCCAGTAAATGAAGCTGCTTCTGGTCCAATCGGAAAGGAATTATTTGAGAAAGAACAGGATGATCTTCTTTCTGATTTAAAGGATATTCCCAAGAAGGCTTGCGATCGTAGGGTAGTTTTACTGTTCTCTTCTCTTAGTGTTATTTTCATATGCTATATCAGTTTTATTTGTATGTTACTTTACTTTGCAGATCAATGAATTCGTTAAGCGTGCTAGGGCTGCAAAGATTCATGCTTATATAATCAGCCATCTCAAGAAGGAGATGCCCTCAATGATGGGAAAAGCTAAAGCTCAACAGCGTCTTATTGATAACTTGGAAGATGAGTTTTTGAAGGTTGTTATCTTTTGTAGTTCTTTCTTTTTTGAAAGATTTAGTAGACAACCTTTGCTTGAAGAGATATTTTTTCTTATACATTGTTGATGCAGAAATTAGTTTAGGGAATTGAAAAAAACTTAGTTGAGAACTGAGTATGGTTACAAGGTTTGAGAAGAGATTATTGGAATTCTTACCAGTTGAGGAAGCTTCAATTAGAAGATGAGAAAGTTGAGGAATCTGTAAGATCTCTCTCAAGTAGATGATTTGCCTTTCCCTGGTTTAGACATTCGTAGGTTATTGTATAGTGGCACCATTCTATTACCAGTTTATCTTCCTAAGATAGTTATGTGCATTGGAAAAATTCCAACTTGATAATGACTCATCTCCTCTAGAAGAGTGTGCATATGAAAGAGACAACAATGTTATGGCAATAATGCTCTTGCCCATGTGAGAGTGATATGATGCTCTAATCTCGTATCAGCATGATGGTGACGTGATTCCAATAATGGTTAAAATGAATGGAATAAGTGCTTGTATGAGTGAGGTTATGAATATTGTTAAGAACTCTAATAGTCATAATAAAATGCATGTTTCTTTGTTAAAGTATATATTCCTTGACTCGAATGGTTGGGACTTGAGGATCTGAGCTTGAGTAGTAGGGACTGTAGGATCTAACCTTGAATGGATGGATTTTGAAAGGTTGGCCTCGATCTCGAATGCTGGATTTGAAATACTGGATCTTGAGGTTTTGGTCTTGAGTAGATGGATCTAGATGGTTTGAGCTCAAGCAACTAGGTCTCGAGATTTTAACCTTGAGAGTAACTTGTCGTTGATGCTTGCTACATGGCTGTGTGAAGGATGGATGACCGAGATTTGGTTTGTGGGTTTTTGCATTTTCATGTCTTATCAATTCATGCTTTTTGTGTAGAAAATCAAAAATATTTTTATTTTTTTTTCAAATTGTTTTGATTTTGATGTTTCCTCACTTGTTTAGGCCTGTGAATCTCTTAATTTAAATCATGTTAAATTAATAAATGTGTCCTTTTCTTTCATTGACTCCATTTATTTGTTTCAACATTCATGGTTGAAACACAATGAAAAGAAATTGTAGTGAAGTTGATGAAATGGATAAATGTGGTCAGAATGCAAAGACATTTAGTAAATTATATTCAAAATGTAATATTGAAAATAGATGTGTACAGCTTATCATTTTTTATTTTTTGCAAGTGAGATAAAATAAAAAAAAATAATAATTATAAGTATAGATTGATGAGCTTTTATTTTTATTTTTGTCTTGTAAAATAAAATAACAAATCTCACATGTGATCTGCCATGCTACTAACTGTTGGAATACAGTTCTCCAAATCAAATTGCATCCAAATTCAATTTAGTGCTCAGTGAGTTTCAATTCTACTGTTGAAACTTTGAAATTGTAAGAGTCAGGTCCAATTGAACTTGATCTTGTTTTGAAATGGTCTCCGTAGCCGTTCTTAGGCCTGTAACGAATTGTTCTTAGACATTTGACTCTGAAATCAGGATCTAAATGGTTTGATGCAGGTTCACCGGGAGTACCATCTTCCATCAGGAGATTTCCCAAATGTAGAGCATTTCAGGGAGGTGCTTGGCGGCTACAACTTCGACAAGTTTGAAAAGCTAAAGCCCAAGATGATTCAGGCTGTCGATGACATGCTGGGTTATGACATCCCTGACCTCCTGAAGAACTTTAGAAATCCGTATGAATGATAGCCAGTTTTGTTCTCTCTGCAGCCTTTGATGAGCTCAGGACTCCGCCTGCAGTTCCCATAAGTGGTATCTGAGCAACAATTCTTACGGCTTATTGATGAAGAGATCTTAAAGCTCTTCTCAGCCATCACTACATGCTGTCGCTTCTCTTTCTTGGCTTTGTAATGTAAGTAATACAACCTGTATGGGATGTGTTTAGGTAGAGTTTTTTTTGGCATCTGTTCATGGAGTAGGTAATTAAGATTGCATTTGTTAAAGTTCTTATTGGCTCTCTGTTATATAATTTCTCTGCCCAATAACTTTCTATTGCTGTGGAGCATGCATGGAATTTGGTTTTACTGGTTTGAATTTTAGAAAGCTACAGAAGATCTTAAAGAGGAACAGCCGAAGATTGATACAAGAAGTATTACATCTTTCATATTATGGGGGGAGAAGTATGAAATCTGCAATTGGATTGCTTTGTCGAAGAACGAAACATTCTTTTTAATAGAAGGAAAGAATTTTCCATTTAACCCAAAAAAGATCATCTTAACTCTAAACTAAGGTTGCAATTTTTTTGGTTCAAGCCAAACTATCTCTATACTGTTTCAATTTGGGGGGGGGGTTAAGAACTGAAGAAAATGTGTTGCTGATGCATTAGTCGGCGTGAATTATCATAAAAAGATAATAACTTGATTTGTTTTTCTATTTAAATCATATATTTTTTGCATGACATAATGTTGTAGCGTCGGCCTGGTCTTCCACTACAGTAGTTCTCAGGAATCCTTAAAAAAGCACTAAAAATTTCTGAGCCATATAGCAATAAAAAATGCGTTAAAAATTTGATTATTATTCCCTCTAGGAACTAATTGATTCAGCTTAAATAAATTGGATTAACTTAGTTGCCCTTCCTTTTAATAATTTTGTTGGATCGAGTTTGGAAACAATCTATTGAACTTATCAACTACACTGAATCAAAGACTAGGTTAACTTAATTTTTCTGTGGGTCATAATAATGCGATTTTGGGATAAATTACCTAACTTGTTGGTTATTAAAATCAAAACAAATAAAATTGAAGGAATCTTTATTTGAATAATAATGAAATCTGGATATCCCACACATCTCCATTAGTATCTAATAATATTCACGATTAAAATTCCATCACAATCTTCAACAGCCTTCCTCAAAAGTAAAAATAACAAATGAATTTCAAATAAAAATTCTTTGTATTAGACGAGATGCATTCAACCAAACATCATGCATAAGTTTATGTATTGTAACTTTCATGAAATAAAAAATTACACAATTTTAACTTACACTCCACAAAGCACAGGCCCATATTTTCTTTCTCATTTATTCAACTAAACAGAGATCCAAAGTCTACAATGTCGACTAACTTATTATTGAAGCCAAACAATAAAGGATTAAGTTCCCCTGTTAATACATCACAGTTCAATAATAAGTTAGCAATGGAAGTTGAAAAATAGGCTCCAAAAAGGAACCACCTCATAACATTAGGGAGAAAATGAGCCTGGGAAGAAGCTCCTTGTGGGAGAATTGGGCATTTAGTTGTTATTACAGTTCTGCTAAACTGAGCTGTTACATACCTAGCAGAAGACGACGCAAGAGATTTAACATATTGAGACTTCTGATATAGAGAAGCATAGAAGGAACATAATTTATCTAATTGAAAGCTCTTCGTAGTGTAAACCGAGAAGGTATTTCACACAGCAGAGGGCACAACGTTGCTGCCAAAACGCATCTTCTCGACGAGTCTTGTGATCATGCATCTTATTCCATCAAAGAGGCTCAGCATGTCCTCTCGCCAGGACCAGGTGGGCTCATTCAATGCACGAATGGAGTTTAGGCAAACAAGAAGGGTGCCTCCTTCATGCAACAGAACCTGGAAGGATGATAACATAGCACAAGTGGTTACATGGTTTTTGTTTGGGATTAATGATAGAAGTACAAACTCTGGCAAATGTATGGAGGCCTAAGGAAGAATCGAGCTTGTTAATAAGCAGCAAGTGCAAAGGTTTAGCCACTGTTGTTAAGCTGAGCTGGAGTTTAGATTTGAAAATGTCATAAAAGATTATTATATATTTAAAACAAAAGCTATGTGAGAAAATGGTATTTGATTAGATCATTAACACAATAGTTCAATTTAAGGCTGTCAATTAGAAGCTTAAAATATTATGTACTAATGTTCAATTAATCTATCTATTTGCTCATTTTCCAACCTAACAACTCAAGCCATCAAAAAAGTTTATTACCGAGAAACAAATTTTTTTTTGGCTAACCTATTAAGAAACAACATTTAAGCACCTCTATTTTAAAAGTGTAAACATCCACTACTGCTAAAGAAGTAGCAAATGCTCGAGCATGCTCAAACAGCACAACCGCAGACAACCAAGGGAATCAAGGAATATGTTAAGGAGAAATGGTGAGGACGATTATGGCAATGAATAATCCAGCAGAAATGATAAGGAACACAGGAATGGCGGTATGGGATGAAGAAGGATAAGAGAAAGCAATTAGAAATATAAGTTTAAAAGCATGTGATTGGCAGCCACAAGAGAAAAGAGGAACGTAGATAGAGATAATAAACAAAAGTTGTCCACTAAAACCACCATTGGAGTCCTCCATAGTAATATTATAGGTGGTAAAATATTAAAAAAATAAAAAATATATTATGCTTTTACATGAATAAAGGATTAAAAGAACAAAAATTTTTCTTATTGAAGAAGATAATAGAGCTGGAGATAACGAATGATGGACAAAATGGATAGAAGTAATAATTAATAATACTTGCTAATGCTTAAATTTTATAACTAGAGCAAATTCCCTAGTTTTTCACCAATTCTTTAATATTAAAAAAATATTAAAAAATAATTATTAATACGAGTAAAAATAGTTGAAAAACATTCCTAAAAATTGATATCTGTAGAATGACTCGAACTCAATAACAATTTGAAAATAGCAATGCTGAGCCTTAAGGTTACAAACTCATGCAAAAAACTGAAATTTTATTTATTATCAGCAACAGCAATAAAGGGTTATATATTGTTATAGAAATTCATCTGTATGCCTAATAAAATAATGGGAACAAAAACAAAACAATCTAATGACACATTTTAAACTTAATAGCAACTTAAAAAAATTAAATCTAGCATCATTTAATCTTTAATAATTTCACTAATCATTAATCTCTAATTTCGAATCCCAAATCTATATGTTGTGGGGACTTAGCAAGTAGGATGTTGAGCAAGGAGAAAGGGCATTAGCAATATCAACTAAGGAATAACTAAAAGTAATAAAGCAAAAAGGGTGAATGGCAAGACCATCTAGAGTAGCCAAATTAGTGAAACTACATAAATAGTGTGCAGAAAGCTTGCCCAATAATATTTTCTCTTTATGAGTGGAGCAAGTGCTTTGATTAGATTCATGGGCGTGACCCAAGGCAGCATGGAAAAAATGGATGTGTTCATGCGAATTTGATGCATAAATTAAAGAATTTTGGTCATAAGGATTTTAACAAGTGCAAAGACCAAGAAATTGGGACAACAAAATGTAAAGCACAATGAACCTATTTTCGCAACAAAGAGTGTTTCAATCATCGCCATGCTAATGACTCTTAAGTTTGTGAAGGACTCTAAACTGAATCAAATCTAGACTACTAAAATATGAAAAAAAAACTTTAAAAGATTAAAAGAATTCATAAAACAAGTTTAAATGGGGATTCAACTAAATTTTAATCCATGATTTTGAAACATAATTCGAAATACAATTGAAATAGTCATATTCAAAAGATTGGCATCTCTTCTACTGCATCAGTCACTCTAATGGTACTACATGTTGGCTAACAATCCCAAGTTCCAACATTACAAATAGGTCAAGATGGACAACTTTCTTAGCCAAATTGCAAACAGAGAATAAGGATACATTGACGACATACCGTTAGCCATAGAGGAAGAGTACCCAGTACAGATAGCAAAGAAGCAAATATAATACACAACAAGGCTAACATCACACTTTGCTTGACCTGAAAAAGTGAAAACAACTTGGTCAATATTGGAAAAGATACTGAAGAACTCGTAAAACTTAAATAATCACCAGCAAAGTTGTTTGACGAGCTTTAGCAATGCAAAATGGAA
Source organism: Vanilla planifolia (assembly GCA_023846275.1). NCBI lineage: Eukaryota > Viridiplantae > Streptophyta > Magnoliopsida > Asparagales > Orchidaceae > Vanilla > Vanilla planifolia. The sequence goes on along the minus strand of CM043873.1, from coordinate 9,342,998 downwards.
CACTAGAAATGTTGTCCTGTAACAACAGCACATCAGCAACAGCTACAGCTGTTGCACTGGCACGTTGAGCCAACACAATCCCTACTGTTGCAGCAGCAAGAGCAGGGGCATCGTTGATACCATCACCCACCATTATCAAACCTCCACCTACACATGTATAAGACATTATTTATGAAATCCACTAATGACAACTTTATATTTGCTCTAAAATATCAGATTGCAGCTTGAAATAAGGTGAAAAGACTATTATTCATGAAAAATTGTTGTGAGGGAGCGGAGCTCAAAAGTATGATCTTAATGCCTCAAGTTATATTTGAATAAGATATTTAAAGAATATGTAAGAATGACGTCATTCAAGCATATAAACAAAATAAGATGATGTTAAAAACTATCATAATATTTTGGTAATCCATTATAATTCTATTAGCTTGCTAGGCATTTTTATTATACTAATAAATAAAAATTTAAATAAGCATGCTCTTATACAAGAAACTGAAATGTGCAGAACTTAAAAAGTCCATTAGGTATGGAAGAAATTAACAACGAAATTTAAATCAAATAAAATGATGCTAACATTAACTAGTACAGTTCCCAACCCTACACAGTATAGAAGCATCCTGGCATGAAATACTTAGCAGAAATTGCCTCAAAAAATAATAAACAATTAGACAAATAATATCTCATTAACAAAAGTACATGATGATTAAGCAAATATTTAGACACCATAACCAATCAAGTTGTTTTACTAATGCAGACGGCAGACCTCTTCCATAACTTGTTGAACTAATTCAATCTGTAAAATTATTAAACATTTCTAATTGATTTCAATATGCAACGCAAAAAATGCCTGTATCTCTTGAAGATTTCTTGACATGATTGAGCTTATCCTCAGGCTTCAGACTGCTATATACTTCACTAATACCCACAGCTTTGGCAACTCTGCATGCACTTATTTCATGATCTCCGGTCAACATCATCAACTGAAGCTTTCCTTTGTCTCGTAATGTAGAAACAACATCAGCCACTCCAGGCCGTGGTTCGTCCTCAAAGTGGAAGAGAGTCACCTGAAATTTTCTGTAAGTTTAGATGTGCTAAAAAATAACCAATAAAAATAGCTAGAAATTTTCAGGTATTGATAAAAAGATTTATTGAATGTCACGATATGTTAAATATATATTTGGAACTCAGTATGCACAAAATAACAATTCCTTTCGGAAAAAGTTTTTTAATAGGTTCTATTTTCATTAATTTAATCATAGCTTTCAAGTAATATTGATCGAATCAAAGTAGACATATTGCATGTCTTCATTAACATTTTGCATTCAACATAATTGTTTAGAATCAAAATATTTATGCAATTATTATAAATTCATGTTAATTACTTTCAGTAACTTTTATTCCTCACTTTAATAGCTTATATTACTGACCCTTAACTTTAAAGTAGTTAGCTTAATGATAACAAAACAATCTTGTTTGTGATTTAATATTTTCCTCTTTAAGTTCTTTTAAATCATGCCTCTTAAACTTAATTGGTAAAAGCAATTGGAGCATTTCTTTGCAACTCAATGAACTCATTGGCAAGATGTTTGGAAAGAACATTATTGTCCTAGACATGAAGTTTAAGCAACGTTTTGGCAAGGTAACAATTGTTTGGATGTTAGGCATTTTAGGCAATTTATATAGAAAATGGTATAACAGTGATATCTTATGCATTTAATGAAATTAGATTATCTTTCAACTAAATGATTTATTAGATAAGCAAAAACAAAGGATCTTGAATACTATTCAAAATTAAGAAGAATTTTGGGGGCGGGGGCATTGAACAACTTGAAAAAGCCTAGGCTCGATTACATAAAGTTGAAATAGAAGCAGACTAATATTGAATAAATGAAAATTTTGATGATAACAAAAAATTTTTAATTGATTAGCGTGGCTTGTTTTAGTATGGAAAGATTCAAAACTGAAAAAAATGAAACTTTTTTAAACGAAAAAGAGCAATTAATCAGGTTCAATAACAATTTTTTCAACAAGCCATACAAAGAGCTCTAGAAACCTTGATGGAAATCCATTACATCAAATAGGATTTGAACCTATACCAAAGGTTTAGAAGACCTCTCTCCTATCCATTAGACAATGAATGCCCTTCATTCCTTTTTTTTTTTGCATTTATTTTTCAAAATATGCAACTAGGGATTATAGTAAGGGAATACAATATACAATAAAGCATATAAAATAAATAATGTACTACATATCCTATGTAGTGAAAGAATATATAATAGGTAGTGGGAATCGAACCCGTATCGTTAGCTTGAAATGCTAAGGGTAATAGTCGATGTTGATTGATCATGTTGAATATCTATAAACATCTTTAATTTAAAGCCAAAAATAAGATTTTTGTTTTTGGCTCCTTTATGAAAGATTAAAGAACTTCACCAGAGAATCTATTAGATCGATAACATCTATGTCAACTTTTTTCTGAATACATACAAAGCTGCTTGCTTTCTAGATGATCCCTCTAGAAGAGAAATTCTAAATTTCTAGTCTAGTTACTTTGTCCTCTATTTCAACTTGTGGATCCCAAGAAAAAGAATTTCTACTGAGCCGAAAAAAGAAACCGAGGGTTCTAGTAAACCAAAGCCCTTCTTTTATAGTTTGGCTCCAAACTCTCTTTTACAATGCAAAAATTGAAGATTCAATTATAATTGAATGCTTCATGCTATCTCCATAGATCCTTTATTCGTAACTTGAATGCTTCATGCTATCTCCATAGATCCTTTATTCATGTTCATTTAAATGGAAGTATTGATACTATAAAAAAATTATGCTTCTCAACTTCATAATCCAATTTTTTTATGAAATTTATTTTAAATAAAAATCGTGAAAATGCATATTTTTTCCAATCTTCTATTGAGAGGTAAAAGATGAAATCTCTTTAAAAAATAAAGTGTTTTATCGAAATTGAGATTTGAATAGGAAGTATTACAAAATCGAAAGAACCCTTAACTATTGAAGTTTGTAATAGAACAAATCACACTTTTACCACTAAACTATACCTGTTATATATTCATTCTTGGATATGAATAAACCTTTTATCAATCAATGTGATAAGATACAACAAATATAGCATTAGAATTATTAAAATTGTAGCATTGATACATTTTTTTTTCCATTGCAAAATTAAAAAAGTATGGAAAAAAAACAAAAAGTTAATTTGAATTTCAATTTAATATTGTACAAAGTGACAAAGTTCAAAGTACTTTCTTATGTGTTTTGTTTGTGTTTTTGTTACTCGTTTTTCTTTTTTATATTGTTTTTTATTCATTTTCATTCTTATATTCTTCTATATTCTTTTTAATGACTTAGTTTTTTTATATTGATCTATTTTTACAATTGGAAATTGGGAGATATGGCTAAGTAGACTAAATCGTCTGATTGCTAATCCGTTATACGAATGATTCGTACTGAGGGTTTGAATCCCCCTCTCTTCGACCTCCTGCTTGCTTGAAATTTTAGAATTGGAATAGAGTTCCACTCTTTTCTTATGTTTTTCTATTTATCCATTATTTTTGATACATTAACTAATAAAAAATCAATAAAAAAGGATAAACAAATCTTGCCTCTTTTGTTTATTCCTCATGCCAAGGATTACACCCCAAATCATTAGATACGAATCCGAATATGAAAAGAGAAACAAGGAATATTACTATCGTGCAAACAAAGAGTTTCAGAGTAAGCATTGTGTAATTCCAAGATCAAATCTTTTTTTAAGGAAATAAATTGCCTGTTTTACTTTTATGGCATACACTATAACTATACACTACGACAAAATGACATTACATAAATCTAGATAAAAATGAAAAAAAAAAAATGATATACACTTTCACGAATTTGAATAAGATTCAAACTTTTTTGTTATCCAAAATTTGTTACTATGTCTAGAATTTAGGTACTTCACGGGATCTTATATGGGGGATATAGGGGAAGGAAAAAAAAAGAGAAGAAATAAGCTAATAAAAAAGAATCATCCCCTTATTCCAATTCCAATTGAATAACAATATAAAACAAAAAAATTTCATTTTTTTTAATCGAAGTCAATGTTCCTAATGTTAGACTGATTTTAATTATTTTTAGAATCAAAATCTCATTTTTTATTGAAAAAATTGAAGAAATTATCAATATAGATTGATTCTAGATTTAAGTTATATCGAAAACTTATAATAGTTTGCTAAATAAAAGCTAAGGGAAAAAATAGTAGAGAGATTATCGAGATAATGTTTATGATTGGATTGAAAAAGACGTGAGCCTGGGCAATTTAGCGAAGAAAAACTAGAATAGTAGAATAAAGACAGATACAACTTAAACTAAAGATATGAAATATAATAAATATTTTCTCTTTCCAATTTAAATGAATTAATAACAAATCATCCTATTTGATTGAGATTTTTTTCTTAGGTAAAAAAAGAAAAAGAAAGAAATAAAAAAAAATTCTTATTTTTTTTACCCAATAAAAAATACTCCTTCACATTCTTCAATCAAATGAGAAATACAAGAAATTCGATTTTCATACAATATCCTAAGTGAATTCTATGTAATGATAAAGGGAGTTTTCTACATATCAAGAAGCCTTGAATCTTGTCCTATTCTATATGTATTTTGGTTGGTTATGGAAAAGTTAACCCATATGAAACTTATAACTATATTATGTTAAACATAAAATATGAAAAGGAAATGGAGCATGGACAAGTAGTGAGGCAATAGGTTTTGGATTCGGAATACGAAGGTTCAAATCTTTCCATCCCAATTTTTTTTCCATAAAAAACATAAGAGTATTCTCTATTGATTATTCTTCTATTGAATCTAGAAGATAGAATAGAAAATTTAAAAAACAAATTTTATGAAACAATTTTCTATTTCACACTATAAACAATGTGATGCAACCTTTGAATTTGAACTCTAAGAATAATTCGCCAAATTCATTTTTGGGTTGGGTATCATTACTAAATTAATTCATTGGATGTCAACCTTTTAAGGTTGGATTTCTCTCTTTTGTTTCCTATTGAGTTTAAAATAATTATAAATCATTGGTTTTATTTAATAAAATAGAATGAATTTGTTGTTAGGAATTCTCATATTCATTGACTTTATTTTCTTTATTAGTATTGGATTTGCTTTTTCATCTTCCCTTTGATGAGGCTCTATTTAATTCCATTTTTCATTAGAAATGCATTAGAGATGTGTAATCCTAATTATATTGGATATACTAATACTAAATTACATGAATATTAATCCATATTATACATAGCCATCGAATCTAAATAGATATTGTAATTAAGAAGATATGTAATAGTGTATGTAATACGTAATTAATAATATATTAATGTATCTAATATCTACTATTCTACCACATTTTATACATAATTTATAATAGAATTATTGAATATATTATTACATACTATATTTCTTATGTTATTTATTATATCTTTTTCTTTTTTACTTTTTTTTTTTACATTTCTGATTATCGGTTTCAATTCAACCAATGACTGTTCACAATTCTATATTGAATCAATTGCATATGGTTCTAAATTCAAATAAAATTAAAGAGATGTTATGATAAAACTTCGTTTCAAATGATGTGGTAGAAAACAACGTGCAACTTGAAGGACATGATTGATTGTGGATTCTTACATCCACCATTTTCTATAAGGTTGAAGAAGCTCTAGTCTTGAAATAGTTTGTTCTGCTAGGTTTGCTAGTAATTGACTTTCGTTCTTTTTGGATTGGTAAATAAAAAGATTATGGGTATAACATAGGATAGGGCTCGACCAAAAATGAATTCATTTATCAAGGGAAAGAGAATAAATCATTAAAGCAACCATTCAAAGAAAAGAGAATCAAACATTTTCATATAAAAAATAGTATAAAAGAGTATTTTGGTTGTTCCCTTCCAATATGATCAAGAACGAGGAAATAATAGCGTCATTTGTTATGCCATTTTTACAAAAGATAACCATTTTTTTATCCTTTCAAAATTTTTCTAGAACTTTTTTCCAATTCTTAATAGTATCAAAATGCCGCTTGGCCTATATTTTATCCATCTTCCTAGGAAAATGAATACCTCCAAAAAAAGATTCGAAATTCCATACTTTGGTTTTCTCCAATTGGACTAATCCACCTGTTTGACTTCTTGTATTTATATTTAAAGCAAATCGTGTATTTACTCTAACAATATATTGTTTTGAACCATTATGTGCAAAGATACGGGGTAAGATATGCACTTCCTCAAGAATGAATAAAAGTCTATCAACTCTTATTTGTATTTGGTTATTTTGGACTAAATTTTTTTGCTTTTCTATCAATCAAATCCTCTTTTTTTATGATCAAATATCTTTTGTCAATCATAGATTTAGTAATCATATTTTGTAATTCCCAAACTGTTTCTTTTATAGCGTAACTTATCAAATAAGTAAAAGTACTATTTCTACATAAAATACAATTTATAGGTATTTCAATAGAAATACCAAAACAAGGTCATTTATTTCCTCATTCTTGATCATATTGTAAGAGAATAACGAATATATTTCTTCACTTTTTCCCTAAGGAATCATCTTAATTATTTTGATGAATCCAAGGATCTATGGGATTCTAATAAGCATTGGATAGGATTTGATGAGGTTTTGAATAGTCAAGAATTTGTCTATCTTTTTATCAATAGTATCCAATAATTTGTCTTTCTTGATTATTAGTTAAGGAATCAAAGATATATCTTTCTTCAATAAAAAAAAAACTAACATTCATTTGATCTTGATCCTTGTGAAGGGAAAAAGATATTATACTGAGTCTGTATATACCTTCCAAAAATATCCATAAATGACATGTTTTTGGTAATATATGAACAATTACTACATGGATATTCGAGTGCATGATATACATCAGTACTCCAGTGCATTTCTCCTTCCAACTCAATAAATATGTTTTCGAACCTTCTCCATAAAATTGAAAGAGTGCGTTCTGCCACAAATTGCTGCAATCACTTGTTCTAATTTTACATATTGGTTATTTTGAACTAAAATTAAACTTTTAGTTGGAATATTCATATTATGTAGAATATCTCGATTCTCAATAGTTACAAGTCTATAAAGCATATAAAAGCGGGGTGTCCATGACAAGTACGCGTGGGATGAACCAAATCCTCATCAAATTTGATTTTTTTTATCAAAGGAAGCTCGTACATGTTTCGTAGTATCGCCTATGAATACTCCGCCAGTACAAAAAGTTCTTAATGTTAGTTAAGTCTCTGATTCTCCAATATATATACATATATTATCTACTAATACACAACTAGTTTGGACAAATTTATTATTTCATCCCATTTCGAGGACTTATGGAAATACTTTAGATAGTACCACAATTGGTTCTACGTACTAGAACATGTTTGAATTACTTTAACATGTCTATGCATAAGATATCCAATATCTGATATTTGTACAGTAGTATCTACAACTCCTTTGCGGGCTCCATAGCAAAAAATAATATATTCTATCAAAGAAATCTCAAGTAAATTGCTTTGAATGGATAAATCAATCATTTGTCCTTGAGGAATCGAATTAATCCTCTCATACCTACTAATTGATATACTTGAAATGCATTTGCTCTAACTGTCAAAATAGACAATAGGTGGACTGGCTTAAAGGGATCAGTCATCCAAAAAATAAGATTCATTTATTGTCTCAAATATTCACTTGTAGCATATCATATCCCAATTGATTGACAAAACTTTTAGACCAAGTGTACATTCCCATAATGATAGTTTTTCAATAAAATAAAACTTTGTTTAGTGTCCTGAACTAACCATCCCTTCAAAGGAATGGTTAAAAGATCATCAATTCCTAACAAAATAGATGACACAATAGCTCACTAGAAACTCGAAATTTTTAACTGATCCAAGATATGTGATGTATTTGCCATTCTAAAATGACTTATTAATCAACTAATAAGTCATTTCCTAACAGTTCCATCTAGCACCTTGTGTGAAAGGCCAGATCGGACCATTCTACAATAAGGACCTCCCTATTCTGTTAAGTCAGATTCAATAATGAGCTTGGTTGGTGATTTGAAAACATCCTTTACTTAAATCTTTATTCACATAGAAATAAATTTAAAACACAAATTCCTATGAGTCTGAACATCACAAATACAAATTTATTTAATAGATTCTTCTTATTTTTTATTTGAGTTATATAGCTTATGAGTACGCCTGACAAAAACCCTGTATTGCTTCTATTTCTCGATAAAAAGAAAGGTGACCAATAGTAGTTCTAATGTATATACGAGTTTCTCTTTTGATGCTTCCTATTATTTAATAGTACTTATAAATCTCATTATAATTACCAAAAGATTTATATTGAAGTTCAATAGAAACTTCTCTCGAGTCAACAATGATCTAGTCTCCACAAGAGCCAAAAACGACTATTTCAATGGATTCATTTTTGCCGAAGTTTGCAATGAAGCCCTTACAAACTAATGGGTGTAAAAAAATAACATGCCCCTCCACTAAAATAGAATGGAATGCCTACATGCCTAACTCATGCATGATGGGCACTCTATTCAATAATACAAGATGCCTTTACATAACTTCATGAAGTATTTCTTATACAATGGGTTCTTGTTCCTGAATTTTGATTTTAGTAATTTTCATGTTAGAAGTGACATGCTTGATTAAACCATGAATTACAAATATTTGGGTAGAGCTTTATTACTATTTCTTGAGGTAATCTACTTTGATGTAATGAAAGCAAAGGACCATGACAATGGCAGAACGTCCCAAATAATCGACTCGTTTACCAAGTAAAGTCTTATAAAATCTTCCTTCTTTTCCTTCAATTATATCGAAAAATGACTTGTAAACCCTATTACGACCATCCCTCATGGCTTGTCCATGGATCCCATTATTAAGAAGTGTATACACCACCTCTTGTATCGATCTCTCTTGACACATTACTAACTCTCATGGAGTAAAACTACTTATTACTAATAGATTAGTGAGAGTACTGTTTCTATAGATGACTCTTTTATAGAGTTCACTAAGATCCAAACTCATTACCCTCATCTATCTAAATGATTGGCCTCAACTTAGGAGGAAGAACTAGTAATAGGTACAAACCATCTGTTTTGGGTCTACATTTGTTTGAATAAAATGTTTAGTTAATTCTATACACCTAACCAAAAAATCTTTTCTTCTTCTAATTTTTTTATCTTTCCATTTGTATTCATTTCGGCAAGTTCGTCTACTAATTCCTTCCATTCTACCAATAAATTATCTATAATAATTTGCAAATCTAAATCGGCTAATTGTTGTCTAATAGCACTAACCCCGTAGAGATTTCTCAAATTCGAAAAGTCTTAAAACTTTGAGTAGTAAAAAAAAGAGGGATGCTATATTTCCAGGATTATATTTCATATTGGAAAGGACATCCCAACGATTCATTCTTATTGTATCAAATTGGTTAATAAAATCCAAAAGGTTTATCAATCCCAAGGGGTACGGATCCATAATAAACATATAAAGATGATTATACAACAACTAAAATCAAAAGTGTTAGTTTAAGATGATGGAATGTCTAATTTTTTTTTATCTAGGAAACTAATTGGATTATTGCAAGCAAAATAAGCAGGGCATGTTTTGGACGAAACAATCTCTTATTGAACAATCTTACTGGTAATAATGAAATCCTCCCTGAATACACAAAGTTTCATATTTGAAGCAAGTTTTCAAGAAACTGCTCTAGTTTTAGCAAAAGCTACTCTACAAGGTTGTGTTGATTGGTTGAAGGGCCTAAAAGAGAACATTGTTCTCAAAGGCATTATACCGATTGGTATGGGATTTCAAAAATTAGTATATCGTTCAAAGCAAGACAAAAACATTCATTTTAAAATAAAAAGGGAGAATCTATTCAAGTTAAAACTGAGAGATATTTTATTGTACCATAGAAATTATGTTTTTTTCACTCCAAACAATTTGCATGAGAAATTACACCAATCATTTACATAATTTAGTAACTCCTAAAAATAGGTTTCTTTTTTTTACTTGATTACTTAATTACTTGAACTTTTTGGTCCGATTATGGGTTTGTGAATCCACAAAAGAGAAAGAAAAAGAAAAAAAATAAATTAATGGGTTGGTTCGTAAATCAATGGTCAATCCTATTCGAAGGTTTCATTGAAATAATTATTTATTTATTTCACAAGATAAAATGGGAAGACAATATTGGAACATCAATTTGAAAGAGATGATAGAAGCAAGAATGCATTGTGGTCATGTTTCTAAAAAATGGAATCTTAGAATGGTTCCTTACATCTCTGCAAAGCGTAAAGATATTCATATTACAAATTTGACTATGACTGCTCATTTTTTATTAGAAGCCCATGATTTAGTTTTTGAAGCAGCAAGTAGAGGGAAAACTTTCTTATCGTTGGTACAAAAAAGAAAGTATCGAATTTTGTAGCATCAGCAACAATAAGGGCTCGATGTCATTATGTTCATCAAAATGACTTGATAGTATGATAATGAATTGGTCTATTATAGAAAAAAGACTTTAGAAGTTCAAGGATTTAAGAACAAAACAAAAGATGGGGAAACTCAAACATCTCCCCAAAGGGAATGTGACAAAGTTGAAGAAAAAGTTATCTATCAAAATATTTCAATGGGATCAAATATATGATGAGATTGCCCAATATTGTCATTCTTGTTGATCAGAAAGAAGAATATACGACTTTACGAGAATGTGTACAATTTGTTTAATTGATACAAATTGAGACCAAGATATTGCAGATATTTCTATTTCGACCAACAATGACATTCTAGTTTTGACTCAATTTATTCTCAGCAAATTAGTATCTACAATCTGTGATGGTCGTTCTAGCTTTTATATATCTAGAGCAATAAAAAATTTATATAAAAATGATTGATTCTCTTTTAAAGAAACTTGAATTTTTTGGCATAACAGTGGCATTTTAAACATTTAATGAAAACGATTCGTGGCATTTGTCATGGACCTATGACAATAATAATAATGCACTAGAAACTAAATAGTTGGCATCATGAGTGTGTTAAGTTCACATTAAAAATTTTATAAAATATTATTAAAATATCAAAAACATTTTTACAAACTTAAACTTAACATTTTCTAAAGTGATAACATTTTCTTATCTAATTCATATTGATTTAATGTACATAGACATTTATATTTTGAACTTTATTCTTTTCTTTTTACTCCAGTTTATTATTGTATTTGACCTTTAGGATCATTTTTGTTTGGTCTTTTGATCAAAATTTATAAGGTTTTTTGGTTGTGTTATAAGCTCTTTTTGGTTAATGCATTGTAAGATTTTTTGGCTCAATCATTGTGAATTTTTTAGCCAAATGTGAGAGTTTTTCTATCTGTTTTTGCAAAAAGGGTTAAGATTGTAAGTCTAGGTTTTCATAGAGGATGAACAAACACCCAATGTTTCGGATTGCATCATATAAATATCCTTGTATGTTTACTTAATCACACTCTTCACGTTAAAATTTTGAAAAGATTAAGCACTTTCAAAGGACAATTTCAACAGAACTTCTAATCAAATATTGAATTACGTTTTTTTACTGAAGTTACATTACTTCTCTTGATTTATTCGTTTTGTATAATATTACAATTCACTTCCCTTAATGTGCAAACATTTTAGCACTTCATTATTAACAATTATATCTATGATTTCACTCACTATCTACTAAATACAATTCAAATAATATGAATGACTAAGTTTTTGCAAAAACAAATAAATACATTTTATTTTACACATATATTATGCAATTCAAAGATAATGAGATGAATAAAATGCTTTTCACATTATTTTGTGGACTTATTTCGTTTATCTCAGTAGAAGAAATGCATATTATTATCGAATTAGAACAAATTTTGAAGGAAATTTTGGTCCCCCATTAAATGCCCAAGATGTTTACTACAACCACTTAAATAACATAAAAAAATATTTAATACTTGGAATGTTTAAGTTTCCCAAGCAACTACCTAACATGTACATTTTGGCCAATGGAAAATCTCTTAAGAATAAGTCAAACAAATTCATAAATGTCTCTAAAAAGTTCAATAGGTAACATCCATAAATGAAGCATACAACATTTTTTTGAAAGCAAATTTGGGAATACAAGCTACAATACATAAAAAACAATTATCACTATATAGGATATGAAGCAAATAATATGAAATATACATTTCCCTTTACTATAAATTTCAACATAAACCAAAGGCAATATTTAGTTTGATAACAAACCCTTTTTAAGTACTCATTGTGATTATTTATTATATTTACTTAGCATGTTTTACAGGTTACATCTAAGATAAGTAGAGTTCGAGATCTACCATGGAGTAACTTAGAAAGTGCTCAAATTGTCTAATCGTCAAAAAGCTTCAATGACATGAAAGATGAGTAAACAACTCCAATGGTGTGCATGAGTTCAAGGCTTTTCGGAATGAGATTTTCACTTCTCAAAAGTTTGAGTAAAGATTAAAATTATTTTACTAAATTAAATGAAGAGTATACACAATACGTATCACTTAGATGAAATTTCACTCTATGTTATTTATTGAAAAATTAAACTTAGAAGTGTTTAAAAAGAGAAGTTGATTTTAAATATTTTAACATGTATATGATGTTAGTCATTAAGAAAAACCCATGTTTTCTTATAAATTACATTTTGACAAGCTTAAAAATTAGAATTTAAAAGAAGTAATGGAAAGACTGATAAAAATTAAATTAAACAAACGATATGTTACTCGCAACGTACAATACATCAAGTGTTATTGTCTTATTTTAAAAGACCCTGAGACTTGTGCATATAAAGTTTGAATGAGCATGGTATATTGAGCAAAGGATGGTATAGAGAAGTTAATACTGATGCCAAAGACTTATGTAAGTTTATTTATTAACGTACGATACATAAAGTTCAAATGAGCAATGTACGCTCTATGAAGAACTGTGCATTAGAAAGAATATAAGAAACTCAATTCTGATATAAGGTATGTTATTTGTAACATACGATACATATAGTTTAGATGAGTAATGTACATAACTTAATGGATGGTGTTGAAAGGGATAGCTAAAACTGAGATTTATGTGTGGCATATGATTTTATTACTTACATTATGTCTAACACAAATACGTAAGACTTGCACCATTGGCTGAAAATTATAATCAACTTGAGCTTTGCATGTAGTTATTATTTCTAATATATAATACATCTAGCTCAATAAGTAACATGTGCAAAATTAGCTAAGAGATTATAACTCGAGAACCATGTACAATACATTAATAATTAATGTACAATATATAAGATTGGATGTACGGTACATGAAGCCCTCACGTATAATACATTTAGCAATCGTCTGTACTAATTTAACCAGAATTTAAAAATTTTAATATATGCATTATGTGATCGTTTAAAGTCATTGGAGGGGTTTCTTTGGGATCCTTTTGCACATAAAGGCTTCCAAACAAGAAGAAATGATTGATGATGATTGAAAAATAATTTTGGCCTATTTGCAAACAATATTGCTTCATATTAGCTATATCTTTATGTGGAGAGCAAATTGAGTGTGCTAAAAAGTTGAAGTTATTTTGGAATCAACCAAATATGAAAGAGGAAGCATCTCAACATCCACTGCACGTTTTCACATCAGCATTAGCTCTTGATTTATTGGAAATTTCAATTTCAATCTCTTAAGAATTCTATACTTTCTTATTTGTCCAAGTTCAGTGGGCTTGTGATGTAATTCATTTGATACTATTTCTCACTTGGCATATCTCTAGAATGTTTAATATGGAGAGTGATCCAACTTTAGGCTTTTAATGTAGAGTCTTGATCGTATATTATCCATGAAGAGGCTTGTTTGTAATAGGTTTGCCCACTTGGCTACAAAAGAGTGAAAAAAGAAAATAGGCCTATTAACATTTGGACTAAGGGTAAATCTAAGCTCGAAGTATAGAAATTAAATTACCTAAAAATTGCCATATCATCCCTTTAGTTTCTTTGTATCAATATTCTTACTTTTTTGTAGCATTAATAGTTTTGCAAATTTGATAAAGCTTTAAATATCTTTTGAAAAGAAAATTTACCTATTCATTTCATCTCCCCTCTTGGTGTGCCTTGTGGGCCAAATAAGTAATATACAAGTCAAGTTCTCATTTTATGGCCTCACATTTTTTAGTAGAAACTATTTTGGCAAACTTAATTTTTGCATTTATTTATCTATTACAACCTCAAGCATTTGTAGGAAGACATTTTAATTTGTGTAAAAAGAATATCAAATATTTTGTAAAAAAATATAAATCCAAAATTATGGACTTTATTTGAAAATTTGCTTGAGATTCCAAAATATAATATGTTTATATTTGATAAAAATCTACTGAGACTTACACAATTAAATTTCCAATGTTTAAATATTCTTTATTATGCACATCACAAGAGATTGGTTTGCATGAGGTTCCAAAATGTAATATGTTTACCACTTGCTCTAAGGTATTGAATAAGTAGAAATGTTATATGAAAATAAACCTCAAATCAATGAACAGAAGGAAAAGAGAAGATTATAAAAAAGGAGCAAAAGAAGAGGAGAAATACTCTCACAAGCACATGTGAAGACAATAACATGACTAAAAGCACTTAAGGTGAGTCTTGCTCAATTAACAATGTATGTTCATCCAATACTTCTTTAAAATGTGATATTTTTTGTTTTTATGATGAATTAAATTAAGGAGCATCAAAAACTAATAAATAAATATTCTAATTTTAAAAGATCATTTTTGAAGCATGAGAGTTATATTCTTGAGCTTGAGAAGAAATATGAGACACTTAAGGAAAAAGAATCTTTTACTTTTGAAGCTAAATTTCAAATGCTTTCTTAAGTGAATTACAAACCAAGTTTAATGAACATGAAATTTCTTTTGTTGAGAACACAAGTATAGATTCCTTGAGATAAAAAAAATCCTTGTTTAAACAAGAGAATGACAAATTGAAAAGAAAATTAAATGATTTTGCTACAATTGAAAATGAATTGATCTTACTAAAGGCTAAATTTGCTATTTTCTCTTCACATGCTCATAATTGTTGTCTATCTCATACACATGTATAAGAGAAAAGAAATCTTACTACTTGCATGCACATTCTTATATGACACTTTTGCATACTTCGAACTTTCATACCCAATCAAATGTAGCATGCAATTATTGTTCAAAACTAGGTCATATATCCATCAAATGTCTTATTAGAAAATACATGCACTCTAAGACAATTTTATTTTGATTCTTTAAAGATGCAATTTAGGACTTAAAATAATAAAATCACATACATTATACATTACCACTTCTAAATTCAAGATAGTTTGGGTTTTTAAGATTAAAGTGCTTAGGGATGTCTTTATGTTAAAAACTTATGAAGACATATCTTGACTTGTGAGACTAGGCTTATAGACATAGACTAAACTCCTTGCACACTTAGTCAAAACTTTGGTTAACAAAGTTAGCAACCTATTCCTCATTAAAGTTTGCTCACATCTCACCCTTAAACCTTGAATATAGAAAGTGTTTATGATCTCTACAATGAATCAAAACTGATTATACTTATTTTTTTAACATCAAGAATTCTTGAAAAATATCTTACCTCATTGTACGTCAAAGTTGAGTTGCGTTAGGGAGTGAAAAACTAATAATAATAATTAAAGCATTTATTTAGAATAAAGCGTATCATCGATTAGGAAGTACTTTGAGTGATGTCAATGCTACAAAAATTAATAAAATAACAATTACAATTGTTAAATGAAATGTATCATCGTTTGTTTGATAAAGGGTCACAAATAAAAAATGCTAAATTATGCCAAGTATTCAAGGGACAATTGCTAATGTGAATTTAAAAGTTCAGATTTTTAAATTCAATACAAAACTAGTTCAAATATCTCATTTAGTTTAACTTATAATTCATCCATGGCTTATTATTTTATTAGTGTAATCTTCAAATGAAGATTGCTCTCTTCAAATGAAGATTGCTCTTACTTTATACAAATCTAAATAGAATTAACACATATAGAGTAAATAGTGGAATTGTGCTGTTACACAAGAAAACCTTTAACCAATCAAAATCACGTTGAAATATATATATCAAATGATAAAACCAAAAGTAGACATAAATTCAATTAAAGATCAAATATTCATGAATTAAGAATGAGTCAAATGGAAACTAATATTAACGGAATACATAAGCAATGAAATAAGTTACATACTAAATCTTAACTAAATTAAAAATTGTACTAATATTTAAAAATTAATTATTAAAAATAAATTTAAATTTTATGTACAGTAAGCCAACAAGTAACATATGATGCATAAAGTTGACTATGAAAGCATACATAAGTAAATGGAAAAGAATTGGAAACAAAGAACAATATATAATATATTAATAATTAACATCTATTAAAACCAGCATGACATTAGGGATTCTTTTTGTAGCCCTCACACCCTATTGTGAACCATGTGTGACGATGTAAAAGAAAACATGGAAGATTTCACTACAGACATTAGTGTATGATCAAATCTTCATTGAATTTCTCTCAAGCTATTAAGATTGAGTCCATTCTCTATAAATCGAGACATCCAAATCCTTCACACACGCCATCTAGCATATGAGTCATCATCTAGTCTCCTTTCAATTGAAGCTACGCAACAACCTACTTACGTTAATAGTTCTATTTGGACAATAAGATTTAAAGATGAGTCTCTACAAGATTTTCTTTAAATCTAAGTTGAGCAAGGATACCTTTAAGTTCAGTTGAGATAGGTTTGACAATTATCTTGGAACAAAGTGACAATTTACTTTTGTTAAAGCATATTCATTAGATTTGAACATGAGTATGGACAATCTAATTTGACCATTACCAATTTAAAACAAGGGAAGATTATGATGTTATGATGCTTATCTACTTATAAAGGATTGTATGGTGAATGCTATTAAGCCCATAGTTCCTAATTTGTGATATCACCCAGAGGAGCTAATGATCAGGTTATTTGAGGGGACTGGCTTAGAATGTCTCCTATAAGTAAGGCATGCCTTCAATTTTGAGTTAATCAAGGATTTTCACAGCAACCTAACTGTGAGCTCAAATTTCTATATCACCACCTCCTACAAATGTAACTCAAAAAATGAGATTAATAGTGATCTAAATGATTTTTTTGGAGTATTGATCATTGGACCTTCATTGTAGCCAAATTGAGAAAACAATCTATTTGATTGGAGTCAAGTCAACTTAGTCATATCAAATATTCCATCGAAATACCAAGTAAAAGAGTTCAAGAAGCTTGTTTTGAATGCCTACTTGATACAACATTTCTTATGAAATATTATTTTGCCAAACAGGGAGACAAGCAACGCATTAACCCACAGATCTCAATGTCGATCTACTACGTACAAGAAAAGAACAATTTGATGTGCCCGATGCAATCTTGAAACCATTGAAGAAAATAACTACCATGAGGAGCCTTACAATCAAGAGGAAAATGAACCTACCACATCCCAAGGTCATTTAGTAAAAGAGTATGAGAAATGAAAGTGAGGATGATCATGATCAAAATTAGTTGGTCATGGCTACACGGGGTATCCTCCTAGAGAGGACACCAACATTACCACCATGCTCTCCTAATCCTGAGATATCAACTAGACTAGCAATAAAAGCTTCTTGAATCAACTTAGGGCTAAAGTCAAAGAAAATAATTTGCAATGTCAGCTCAATTTAACTCATTATTTGGAGTAATCAACAACCTCATCTTCAAATTAGAAAGTAGATCTCAAAAGACCTTCGAAACACTTCCAAAGAATATATAATTTGTTTATTGTGAGATTCATGCGGCATGCAAATGCAAATGCACAGTAAGTGAATCAATTCACCTTGAAACAACCCATATGAACAATAATTATCATAAGCAGTAACATAACCAAAAAACACATCCATGTACCACTATAAATGTTTGAGCCTTTACTCAAAGAGAAAGAAAACAAAACAAAAAAAAATCAAGTTTTCTTAGGAAAAAAAAAGAAAGAAGAAATAAAGCATTTTTTTAAGTTTTCATTCTTGAGTTTTGCATCTCTCTCTCTCTTCAATATTTTCTTAGCTTTTCTTGACCACTCCGCACCTTATTCTGCTGTTGCCATAATTCTGAAAAAAGATTGCTGTTTTGAGCTTGGAATAAGACTCACAGATATGTCAACAAGAGATGGATTACCCAATCCTCATTGAGCAATGGTATCCTAGTTACTTGACAAACAAAAGCTTTGTGGAGAAATAATGCATTGATGCAACAAGTTCAAACAAAGATTTTTTCCTTAATTTTTCTTTGGCTCTTTTTTGGGATAAAAGACCCACATACAAAAAATTCACAATAATGAACCTTTTGTTGTTTAATTCTATTTTAATAATACAATCTCACATTGCCCAAGATTGTATTTGAAGTCTTGAGGGAGCCTATAAAATTAAGTCTTAGGACTACATAATAACTTCATATGGTTGTAGGATAAAGCAAAATATTACATAATTTGAGGTATTAATATTGTGCTCTCTTTCCATACTACTTTGTATATTATTATGGTGAATGTTTAAAATATTTTAATCTCTTTAAATTTGCTTATCTTCACAAGTTAGATCCCTGTATTGTTATTGTTTATTACATGGCTATTTGGTTTTATGCTTTAGATGCTTGTACATATTTACTCAAATATGATCCATTCAACATTTTGCATGATTCTCTTATTTCTAATAGTTTCTTAAACAACCAATAGTCTTAGAGGATTCTCAAATTAAATTGATTACCATATTATTATGTTCTCTAGCTTATGATGACACATCCTTATGGATGAATGTGACTGCACTAATTGTGAGCTTAAACTAATTATAAAATCGATTGCATCATTAAACTTTGATTGCATTCTAGATTGACTTAGATGCAGCTTTTGGATCATGTCTTCAACAATGATACAATTGTCGACAATGCTCCTCCCAACAATGAGAACTCCCTACTTTGCAACAATAAGTGTACCCAAGTAAGTTTCCAATTATTGAAGAGCACCTTCATACCACATTGTACATGGAAAAGTTGAGACTTATGGATTGAACTAAGAGAGCTTGTTAGTTCACTCTACCTTGGGAATCAATATCACCAAAGTGTCCTTCCAACACTACAAGATAGGAGCACCCTCAAAGAAGCTCTTAACAACACTAATAACATTGAGAATAAGCTACCAAAAGCCTTTAAGGACTCGATGATTCCATTCATAACAAGAGTGTCTCCAATTTTTGAAGAAATGATGATAATTGATGCAATTGCATTGACTCCAAGGAAAGGCACCATTGGGTGCTAAAGAAGCATTGTAGTATGTTGATGATCATCTCATCCTGCTCAACCCACTGCCAACCTTGATCCTAGACGTAGGTGATTAGACTAGATGTTTTTGCCCTTAGCCAAGTGATGCAAGAAGGTGATGTTCCATCAACCTGAGCCAGCTACCAAATCCTGCTCCATGGCTGCCACCTAACCTCAATCCTACCCAAGGGTAATTTTAAGGTAAACATGATCACAAATGTTGACGACACTCCTTGTCAGAAAAACCTGAACCATCCACCCCTCTTATTTTCCAATATTGACCAGGGCATTTAGCTCATGAGCTCTTAAAAATTTCATGCTTCTTGCCTTTGCTTCAGAACCTTGAGTGTGCATTGTTTCTTTATGCATTTGTACATTAAGGGAGAAGAAGAACAAGCTTTAGTAGACCAGTTCAAAACTTTGGTCAAAGACTACCCAAGTCAAGTGACGATAATAGAACAACCATCAAGGGTGCTGAACATGTTCAGGAGAACTGAATCCAACCATTCCAATGGATGTGCCTTGATCTTGTTGCACCAACTAAATAATTTATCAATAAAACAAGGATCATAGAGGTTTGTTTAGAGTATGAAATAAAAATTTTGTTCTCATTAGGGCTACATTGTGGCTTTCCATCCTTCTTCTCTGCTTGGCCAAGAACACAACCAAAGTCTCCCTTGACCACAACTAAACCGATCCATGACAATCTCTTAGATAGCCTTATGCTGCAGTGGTCAGCCCACATATATCCCATAAAAAATTTAATTATGTTGCCCCATGTAATTAACAATGGAAATGATGAATTGATTCTTGGAGTGCAAAATGGAGGTCCGAATCTAATGATCCAGCAACAGTAATATAATGCCTCCAGATTTACTAACAACTGACTCACCATAGAAATCCTCATACCACCTTAATAATCTATCCATATTGCAATGATTTAAGGTTTTTCTCTTTAAAAGAAAAATAACCATACAACAACGACCTCACACCATGCTCCACAAGTAATTGTAGGTTGCACATTTTGTCGCACATCTTGAGGGAAGCATATTAGCCTTAATTTGATCCGTGGATGGCTTTGACTCTTTGTGGCCATTAGGTTTGTTTTATGATCTACAAAGACGGGTTGGTCATGGCCCATTTAACATAACATATGGGCATGTTGAATCATGTGCAGACATCCCAAGGTATGCCATCTGTACAATAGAGATTGCAGCAAGTATCATGATAGGCTGATTTGAAAGAAAGCAGCGACTATATATGTGACAGTAGATAAGTTATAGTGAAGGATGAAGTTATCCCCTTGCTTTGATCCTTCTTTGATGGCACATTCTGGCAAAGTGTCAGACTCACTGCACCATCAACACATTAACATGAATTAGATTTTGAATTGCCAATACTGTTGAGGATACTAGTGTCATCTTTTCCCTCTCCTCTTTAGCATTTCTTCTAGCTAGTAAAAACCAGCTCACGTTGAAGGCCCCACATCATAGTTTCATTTAATCTTTGCTCCACTACAAAAATAAAACATCACCGATCACATGACATCCTTTCTTACCATACTCCCTTGCACACTATTAAGATCCCCTTCTCTTTTAGAATATGTAATGCAATGATGTTACTCCCAAAAGAGAATCATCCTCCATAAAGTGTTCATTGTCACAAACTCAATAGATTCTACTATAGGTTGGCTTGATTCTACTATAGGCTAAGTCACACTAGTCAAAAGGGCAATTAGAATTTCTATGGCCTACAAAGAAAATCACTACCAATCCTTCATACAAGCATTGATAACAACTATTGGCATGAAAATTGGCATCCACATGGATCTTCCCATGAGGCTAGCAAGTGCTGTTGGAGTTTAGAACCCAAGCGATTAAGTGGCTTCCACCAAGTGCTCAAAATCTATGGACACTTGTGGCTGCTCTTCAGAACTATGATGAGTACACTATAAGGCAAGGGTAAACATCCTTCTTATCAACAATTACTTTTAAAAGAGCTAGTAGCACCTGAGGTCTTATCAGTGGTATTAAAGTCGAGGCTGCATGTTTGAGACCATAATGTATAAGTGGCATTGGGTCCAAACCGATGAGCCATAAAATGGCATCCATATAGATCTGCATCACCTCTCGATGCTCTAACTCTACGTGCAATTGTGTTTACTCTTATGGATTATGATGAATACACTATAAGACTAGGGTAAGCACTCTTCTTATCAACAATTGCTTTTAAGAAAATTGGTAATGCCTAAGATCCTACAAAAACAACCATCTTCCCCTTCAACCCATGCTGCTACATCAAGCAACTTGCTACAATCAACTTTGATACATAACATTGCACAAGAAGCTCTCTCAATAAATGT
This sequence comes from Vanilla planifolia, assembly GCA_023846275.1. Lineage (NCBI taxonomy): Eukaryota > Viridiplantae > Streptophyta > Magnoliopsida > Asparagales > Orchidaceae > Vanilla > Vanilla planifolia. Next base: position 9,321,181 of record CM043873.1, on the reverse strand, counting down.
TGCATATGAGTCAACACACGAGAGTGTTCTTACCATGAAAACAATTGTTGCTATGTTAAGAATTTCCTAACAACACAATAATAATCTAAAAAATCTAAATCATCTAATATTTGACAAGAAAAAATATTCAATCCATAATGGAGTCCAAATGCCTAAACCAATAACTTTGTTGATTATGAGCAAATAATCTCATCTTTACCTTATGTTGTAGTCCTCCAAGTCAACCTTATGATCCTTTGTGATAGTTTGATGACACCAAAACCAAGTGTTATCGTTATTAATAGTTTACTTGAGTTATTGTTTCAAGCATATGACTAGTATGATGGTCACAAATGGTGTTAACATAAGTGACTTTTATGAGATCTCTTAAAACAAGTTTTTCAAACAATGCAAACCATGGAGAACTTTACTCTTAATGGTGTAGCAACCATCATAAACACTCTTTGTTTGCTTTTGGTATATCTAGATTGTTACAACTTATGCCAACTTTCTCTTGCGACGCATAGGAATGCATTCAATACATTCATCCAACTTGCTCATGCATGCTTTAGAGTTATACTCTTCTCATGAGTCAAAGGTATAATTTAATAATTAAAACTTAGAATTCATGTGTTTTTATAGCAAAAATATTTAGGATCAATAATAATTATGAAAAAAAACAAGTAGACACAAAGCTCTGTATTCTTGCTCTATGTATTATACCTAATATATGTTAAGTTGTATGTCATACATGTACAATGGTCTCATATCAGTATGACTATTATTTTCAGTAAGATAAGTCATAGCATGTTCTTATAGCGATGATATCTATTATTGGTTTTATACGAAATTGTTCATCATTCTGTGTTATAAGTAATTACATGCATCGTACAAAATGAAAAGTTTTACCATACTTTTATGAACTTATTCTGTTAAAGAACACTTAGACAAAGTTAGGAAAGAATTAAAAAGGATCATACAAATAAGATCTTGTAACATATGACTATAATTCATACAATATAACTTAACAAAAATCTAAAAAACCATTGTACAAATACAAGATATCTATCACACCTATATGAAGTTAGTATAACTTAAGAAAATTAAAGCTTAAATGCGAACATCTTCACATTAATACAATACAAGTATTGTACTCTTATAAAGAACCTGAAAACTTGAGAGCATTTGAATTAAGTGCAAAAATATGTTGCACACGTGATTTTCTTATTAGACATGTATGATGTTGAAATGTTTCGTGCTAAGGAAATCCTACAAGAGGGGGGGGTGAATTGTATATTTAAAATTTTATGAATTTTGAAATTAAACTTAAAAACCTTTAAGCAAGAGTAAAGAGAGTTGAACACACAAATTTTTAAGTGGTTCGACTCAAAACCGAGTCTACGTCCACCCCCAACCGGTGTTGGGAAAAGTTCACTAAATGCACCGATTACAAGTGAGGTTTTTCGTACGGTTCACCTCAAACCTACTTGGGATTTTTACTACGGCTAATCCAAAACCTAATTGAGTTTTTACCGGGCTCAACTCAAACCCGAGGCTTTAGCACTACTGCCGGGATGCCCTTGCCCCAAAACGAAAAATACAACGATTGGCAAAAAGAACTTAGAAGAAATTGGAGAAAAGAGGAGGCACACACAATCGACAAATTAGAGGGATAGAAATTGAGAAATAATTGAAAAACCTCTAATTCCAATAGCCTTCTTGCCGCTTTGCTTTTTGAGCTTGGATGCACCGTTTTTGCTTGAGTGCTCGAATTTTGAGATCTGAAATCTTTGGAAAATTTAGCAAAGGTTAAACTGAAAAATACATCAATTTTCCCTATTTATAGAGCTCAAATTTGAGCTCTAAAAACACCCCCAACGGCTCCAAAAATTAATTAGCCGTTTGGGCAAGGGATGGAAAGCAGCCACCGTCCGATCCGGGCCCAAAAACGAACGACGCAGATTGATTTACGCATTTTACCGTTCGGGCTTAATCCAGAGCGTTGGATCCGTGCGCGTAATCGAACGGCACGGATTAAATCTCGCGATTACAGTTTACGCGATTTAATCCCGTGCGTAGGATCCGGGCGCTGAATGAACGGCGCCGATTAAACGGCCGTTCGATTTTGATCTGGAGCGTTGGATCCGCGCGCTGAATGAACGGCGCCGATTAACCTTGCGAAACAGCCGTTTGAAACAATTCTCACTCGTTGGATCTGGGCGGGCTTGATCTGCGCCTTTGGATCCTGCCGAAGTTATAAGGTGGGATTTTTAGTCCCACACTGCAGAAATGAAATTGGCACATTGCTTTATAATGAATTTGCGTCCCGTAGCTTTCGAGCCTCTGCAGGGCTGGCTCCCCCCTTCCTTGACCGAGACTTCACCACCTTGTTCGGGTTGACGTAGCGATGCACTGTTTATTAACCGTTGACCGTCGCTGCAGTTTGTCCTAGCCGAGCTCCTCTCAGCGGGCTTTGGGCGGGCTTGGCTTAGCCAGGCACTGTGGATTTGACCGTTGACCAGCGCTAGCCGAGCTCCTCTCGGCGGGCTTGGTTCGGCCTTTTCGGGTCAACCAAATTTTTATTTTTAGATTAAATTTTTAATTTCTAAAAGACCTGGACAGGCTGTTTTCGCGCCGGGTCGACCCGCCCATTGCTACAGTGCATTTTCCCGAGACTTCAGCTGTTTTAAGGAATTTTTGTGCCAAAAATTTGAATATAAGTGTATAAAAATAATTTTATATTCTTATAGTATTATAAGTTATTTAAATAGCTATCAAAGAAATTCATGAAAAACAATTCTAAAATAATATTAAAAAATCAAATACTAATGTCTATACATTTTGTCAAATATGCTTGGCCCAAAAATCAAAATTCAGTATTAAATAACTTTATAATATTTTTAAATGTTAACACTACTAGTGTGCCTCATAATCTCAAAGTTTGGACATATCAAATTCAAGAGAAATAAAAAGAAATTCAATTATAAAAAATCTTGTGCATGTCTTAAATTTCCTTGAAGTATGCCATGACCTCAAGACCCTTAGAGACCATTATTTTAGACATCTAAAATACATGGCTTGATTTAATTAATTATTAACAATTTTACTTAAAATCAAGCCCAAATAAAATATACACATTTATGCTTGACTTATCAAACATAAGGGTGTAACAGATATAAAGTTAATAAAAAGAACATAAATAAAATTTAAGGGCATTGTACTCGCATGATCTTTAGATAATCTAGGAAGAAATTTTGAAAACCTGAGAGTGCCTTACGAGTTTCATATGCATCATACAGTATAATGATATCATCGTACTTGTATATATTTTAAGTATCTAAAATAAGCAGGTTGTACAGGCACTTCACCAGGCGATCAATTCTTTCTCTATATTACCTTAGTGAAATCTCTTAGTCGTACTTGTATTAACGAAACCTATAAACTCTAGCAGCTAGTTAATCTCATTGAAAATCTGATTTTAGTGATTGGATTTTCTTAAAACATTTGTTTAATTAATTGAGAAGTATAAATAGCATAGTATGCATTTCGGAAAAGTTTAATAAACTTATTGCCATAACTCTAAAAGGTTATCCAAGCTTAATAATGCATAGACATTCAAACCTTTGACCATAAACTCTGTTGAAGTGCTATTGCTGCATCTTGTTCATAGAAAACTCATCTTATTGCTCTTCCATTGATAACATCTCTATTATTTCATTTAGTAGTTTTGCAACTTGTAGATATTGCCTCGATTATAGGTTATATGTACAAATTTGATTAGTGCACTTTATGCCATTTGCTGTTTTATGTTGTTTGCGTGTTGAGATCTTAGTTAGCTTTGTTTGCGAGCTTTTTTGAGTATTTTTTTATTTGTGTGATCTGTATTTTGTGAGGGTTTTCACCTGCCCACTTTGTAGTAAAAGATTTGTGTTTTAATGTGTAAATCTAGTCTTAAACTAAGAACAGACATAGACCTCTGTTTGTAAACAAACCACTTAAAATATTATTGTCATTTTCTTCTTATACTCTTGTGAGTGGCTATCTTTTTATTCCAATATGCTAAACTAAAAAGAGTAGGCTATCTTTTTACTACAATGTGCAAAACTAAAAGAAATAATGTTTCTCTCCAATGAAAGATAATGAAACCTAGATAATGCTCTTATCTCATATGAAGCTTCACAAAGAAGATTTCAAATGGACTTTGCTTGCAATAAAAGCTGCTAGCCAAACTATGTTCAAACCAAGTTTTTGTTGTGTACACTAAGATAGAGTCAAAAAGACAGCACCATCCTTGTGGATGTTACTAATTGAAAGAAGCAAAGATAATTCAATAATGGGATGCTTGCTGTGCACATAAGGGGGGCTTGACTCCATTACCATAGCCAAGGGGGAGAGTCATTTGTTTGTGGCTACCTATCCACGCGTCTTGGAGCGACAAATTCATGAATGCCTTGTGTTTTTTCTCTAAAACACGTTTTCCAAATCAATCTCTTCACCACTCTCGAATCCTCTAAACATCAAAGATACATAGCAAAATAAGGACATTCTACTCACCCATCAAAGTTCACAATGGCATTTTAACAAACGCCCAATTTTCACTATTTTCTATAGACTAACATAGTGTTAATAGAACCATCCACCATCTCTTATTATGAGTTCAAAGGTACAGAGCAAACCATCAACACATAATCATTCAACATCTCACATCCACAAAATGAATGCCCTTTGCCAAAGAGCCAACCTCATCCTCTAACATTATGTTGGATGACTCCCAACTTGTACCTCCAAGCCTCCAAACCATGGCAGGCTCTACAGCCTAGGTTTGTTCTCCTTCCATCTCTACCCATTTAGCAACATCTCTAAGTGCGATTACCAACCCCCTGACGTGTTCTTCCCATTGACAATGGTTCTTCGTTCCACTTGTAAACATTTTGCTGCAATGCTCTTTCCAGCAAAATGGCTACTAGAGGTACCTCCTAACCAAGTGTCAGTTGGGCTACAAACTCCACTCATTGGCGTAAAGAGCTCCCCACTGTCCTGTGGGGCAGAACTGCCATTATCCCTTTGTCAGCTTGGTCTCCCCTCATTTGTGTAGTCAGTTTTGGTGTTTGAAGCATCGGGAAGGAAGCCAAGCTTCTCTATATTTAGAGGTAGTCAGGCTAAAACCGATTAAACTTTTTGTGTTAAATTGCTGCAAAATAAAGAGCGTAAAGCTATGTCACTGCAAATATAATTATAAATATGTAATAACTTTGCAGCATAAGGTTCTAAAACAATTTAGTAACATATTACTAGTAAGAAAGCACCATGAAAAAGAGTTCACTGAAAAATTAAGACATCCATAAGAAAAGCAAAGCACCTTATCATTGACTGTTAATGCTGCTTGAACAAAGTTGCTTCCATAAAGTGAGGCCTTAACAGCCTCCTTTATTTTATCAGAATCACTGGTAGATTTACACAATGAGGCAATGTACTCCACTGAACCAAGAGAAGCATCTAAATGTTGATGACTTTCATTTCCTGACTATAGCAAAACGCATCTCACAGCAATAAGTTGGTCAACAATTCAAAATCCAAAAGTTGGCATGAATACAAATAAGGTTAAACACTCAGTTTTGTTTATATTAGCACACATCTAAAGATTTTGTGATATCACTCACATATCCTTCAGGGGAAACCAAGAAGTAAAGTTACATGAACTTTTCCATGTTTTGACACACTAGTACACATTAGATGGTGCTCCATACATCACCTTCACATTTTGCCCATTGACATGGAGAGAATTCTTTCATAAGACAAAAACAACATGTTGGAGTTAAAAAAAAAAGGCTGAGTTTTGAAAAAGGAGGGCATATAGATAAATAAAGTCGACTGAAATAAATTGAATGTGAGAACATTGTAATAAATAAAGCTGTATAATGAGCATTTTTTTAAAAATACTCTCAATCCTAAAAATAGCTATCCAAGGAAGAGCATGTTCAATTGAACAACAGATGAATGGTTCCATAATAACATAGAAATGCTTAAAATAACAGGAGGCATAGCAGATAAGGAAACAAAATAGGATATAATTTAGGCAGAAACCAAGTAAGAATATGCTCAAAGAAGACTAGACACAAAACTCGACATTTACTGAAGGGCATAAAAGACACTAATTGTAACATTTAAAAGCTGTCGAGAAGAATATGCAGAGAACTGATATTAGAACAATTGCATGATTTTTGAAGTATAAGGATATGAAATTCCATAAAACATTCAATAAATTTGATAATTAAAATATCCCTCAGCTTATCAAAGTTTCTCTGGAAGCCTTCTCTCACCAAGCTCATTTAATCCTCCAAAATAAATGCATAAAGAGTTTCTAGTACTTTGACATTTGTAGATTCCACATGTAAAATAATTCCTAGTCCTGTAACCGTCATAAATGGATCAAAGAATGCAAAGGAGCACGTAACCCTCAACATGGCTTCCTAATACAGATCCAAACTTTTCTATTCAAAAAAAGGTGTCACTAAAAAGATAACTTTATTACCAAGATTTCAACATATCAAATAAGCACCCAACCTTGATGCCAGACAAGGTTGCAGAAAGACCTCTACCAGGTAGGCTCTCAAAGCTTTCAACAGAAACATTTGGAAGAACTTTCCCTGCACTGTGGTCAACAACAGCCCTGCAAAGATTGGAAGGAAAACAACAGAATAGATGTCAGGATAATAAACGTATACCACATGCAAGTACAGGGATAGAGCATTTACATGAAAACTAAATGATTTATATATAAAAAAAGCAGATGAGCATTTGAAACAATGAGCCTACAGATTCTAGTGCTCTCATATCTGAAAAGCAGACCAAAAATAAAACATGAAATTGACTCATACACATACAGTTCCCATTATCAACCTTTATGTAACAGTTATAATGAAATGGGCCTCTTGAATTAGTTATGTGATATAAAAATTAACAAAAAAAATTGTAAAATTAATAAATCAATAATAGCATAGTTTTTTGATGAGTTAAGGGCTCAAAAAGAATGGAACAAGCTTATTATTAGTCTTATGGGCTTGAAGTGATTGCATAGGAAGGATTTACTATTCGAAGAGAACTCTAGGCCAATATGAAATAAAGAATTTACTGTTGGGAGAGAATTCTAGCAAAATATGAAATGCATAAATACAAGTCTTTTCTTGCATCTTTTGAATGAGAAAATTTGAATAAGCTTTCCAAATGAACTACTGAACTAAAATAAAGAAGAGCAAATCTACCACAACAGAATGCTATTTAGAATAAAACAATTAAACCAATTGAGAACCACAATTTAGCATTGATTTTTGCAATCCAAAATCTTTCCAATAATCAGCTGACACGTATGACCACACTAATCCCTAGAATAGACACTCAAATACCAAAAGACCAACACAAGTCTCAAAGTTGCCTGGCAAATGAATTGTTCTATTTGTAGAGTACGGCATAGGTCTATAAAGAGCAAATCTAAGGGATTCAAAATCAAGAGAAAATCTAAGCACAACCATGTATACAATGATGTGTGAATAATAGATAATCTCATGCTTCGTATCCATACGTAAAACTCCGTTCTGAGAGTTAGCACTATCTTGGGTTTTGCATCTATACATATGATCGATCATTTTCAAATAGTAAATTATAATTTATTTATTACTTGGAATTGTTAAGTATCATTTGCTTATCAACTAGATAACACAAGATCCAAAAAAAAATATATAGGATTTTTCACAAAATATCAGCAAATTGAAGCATTTAGATAAGCATTTTAAAAAGATCTAAGTGAAGCATGAAGCAAGGAACAGGCTGACCATACTTGACTCTATTTGTTTTAATTCTCAAAACATAAAAGGAAGGCACCACTCTATCCTTAAAGTAAACAATTCTATCCTATGGTAGAACTACCTAATAATTCCCAATTCGCTTCCATGAGGACTATGCCTCAATACCAAGGAAAGAAAAGAACTGAGATAGATTTTTGGTTGAGGTTGAAAGAATGGCCATCCCAAAAGAAGAGAGAGGGTTGAATTGTTTCTCCTTAAAAATTTTATAAACTTCAAGAGTATGATTAAATCGATGTCCTAATGTAATCACTCTGGGAATAGTCTTTAAAACTCTTGATTAATTTTGAAAAGTTGGTTTTGTGAGGATTACTATACAATATAAATCATTTAGGTGATTTAACTCAAACAAACTTATGTCTATCTCTAGTCATAACAAATTGAGCTTACTAACAAAATTATTTTTTTGCTAAAAGATTGGTCGGAAAATACCATACAAACTTGATCCAAAAGGATCACTAGAAGACTAAAAACAAGATAACTCGAATGAGTCAACATATAATCAATTCAAAAGAAAACAAGGGACGAAATCACAGTAAATGTTCACAATCAAAGCTCATGCAAGTACCTTAATAGTTTTAATTTCATGAGACATAAGATACGATGATGATGATGATACGATTTCTTAGAAGGATGTTACCACTTTCTAGAACAATGATGAAGACTTGAATAAAATGAGGATGAAGATTTTATGCTCCACTTGTGTTGAAGTAGCTTGTTGCAATGAAGTATGTAAGAGCTATTGATCATGAAAGCTTGCCAAAGTATCTCCAAAAACAAGTTGTAATTGATTATCATTCTTAAAGTTTTTAAGTGGTATTTATAATTACTTTGATTCTTAAAATCAATCAATTCCTTCTAATAATGGCTAGTTAATGGTACAATGAAAGTTTTCTTCTAGTCAAACTAGCCATTATATTTTCCTTGTCTTGGACTTAATATATGTCAAAATTGACATACCATACACAAGGCTCGAGTTCAGGCTTTCTACTATCATGAAATGACTGATATGACCAGACACAAAATACGTCAAAAATGATATACTATATGCAAGTTTTTGGTTTCTTAAATTCTCCTTAGTGCACTAATCTACATATGCTTCTCTATTGAATTAAATCTATTGTATGCTAAAAATGAATATTGTAAGCAAGTCTCATGTTTCTTTCATTATTCTTGATGCACTATATGTAAGGCTGCATAATTTAACATTATTGTGTTATATAATTGTATGTTAATAATTGTGTATCAAATGTAGTCCTTTATCTTGGGAAACCTTGAATAATGCAATGTCATCATATTATACTTGAGACTATACGTGGGACTCATGTAAAAGTGTTGCACATTAACTTCATTTTCAAAAGACTTTAAGGTTATGCATAATGATGTATGCAATCACAACATTTGTTATGATTTTGTGCTTCTTGAATTTGAAATAATGAATACAATATAATCTAAGTTGTTTCATTACTACTTTAAATGCTTGAGTTATAAGCATCATAGAGTATAGAGTGTATTCCAAATATAAGACTAGTTTAAATGGAGTGTATATGCAAGATGAAACCAACGAACTTTGTATAACAAGAATTAAATCATAGGTTTTAATATTTTATAAATAAATGAAAATCAAAAACAATTTATCAAGATGGCCACCACATCATCCTAGATCAACAACCAAAGACATCCAAACACTTATTAATAGGTATCTAACCAATGCATTTTTCCCAACCCAAATCCATCTTTGTTAATTCATCTTCTAAAATTTTCTTAAGATACATGAGAAAATAACTTAAAACAAAGTATTAAATAATACGACATATAGCTTTGTTATCATTAGATATTCGAATGAGATAATGAGGTTAACAAAGGTTAAAATTGATTCCTTGAATTAGTTATCATATAATTTGATTTAAATAGTTTAATTGAAATAGAATTGGAATATTTTTCGAATTGCATGGATAGTTTATTCAAAGATTTCATTCATATAGATTAGAATGTGTCATTACAAGTACTCTTAATCATGAGTTATGGGATGCAACTTATGTGACAACCACAAATACTAAAGAAAATTTGGTATTTGTAACTTATGCTAAGGATAACAAACTTATTAACCATGCACCTGTTTGCAAAAAAGAAAGAATCTAGTATTTTGAGTAACTCTATGAGTGAGGGTTTTTATCTAAAGAAGTGATTATAATAACCAATAATACCAATAATACATGGACAGCTATGCATAGCATTGATCGACACCACTGAATTAAGGTTCTCAGCAATGAAAATCAATATGACTCATGTATCTTATATTAAGACCTATTTGAGCTCTCCTTCATTTATACATAGGAGACGCTCTATCATTGTAATGCAATAGTTGATGAATAAAATTTCTCGTGTGCTTCCGCTTTTGAGAGCAAAAAATGTGTGCCTAACTATAGTTGAAGAGATTCCAACTTTCATTCCACTTGTGAGACACAAAGATCAAAGATGCAAGACTTTCCACTGAGAGCCAGCAACCAACCAAACCCTTATGAGAGACAAGGATTGGAGGAGAGAGACTTTCCACTGAGAGAACCAGTAACCAAACAAATTCTCACTTTCGCCAACTCTCTTGATCTAATCACAAAACACCACCCTCCCCAACAATGCTCTAAATCCTAGCCTACTATCTTATTACTATTTTAAGCCAAACTTTTCCACTAACCCCAACTATCACCTCGTCGTCCTTTTCTATCTTTGGTGCTTGACATGCCAACACAACAAAACTATAAGACATCATGCCAAAAAGGTGCACTCTTTCAACAACTAAAATTAAAATTGCTCTTTGTCTATTAGAATTGCTCTTTTTTTTATTAAAGTACTTCACATATAATTTATCTTAAATTCTCTATTTTATGTCTCAAATTAGATGTGACAAAAATCACTCTATAGGATTTTATACTTAATACTTAATATATTGTTACCTACTCAATTTAATAATTCATACTACAATTTTGGAATACTAATTTTTTAACAGTTATAAAATACCATACAAAGTCACCTAATCCAAATCAGTATATAATATCTTTTCATATTTTCTAATAATCTATTAGGTATCTCTAATATTGTAGACTCTAAATTAGACCCTAATAAAAGTCTAAATTTACACTACATCAATATGCTTATGAGAATTATATTATAAAATTTAAAAACAATTGAAGATAATTGATATCAAGATTCGTAAAAAGCTCCGAATACTCAAAGCATAATAATAATAATAATAATAGTTGAATGGCCACTCTTGAATTATATCTCTTTATTTTATTAATTTTTCAAATATTCCTTGTCAAATTTTGATTGATCTTCTTCTTCTTTTTTTTTTACTTACAATTCTCATTTTTGAAAATCTAAAACATCTATAATTTTATGAATTAATTTATTGGAACTTCATCAAAAGCTAGAAAATATAAATTTCAAAAATTGTGAATTACAAATAGAGCAATTGCAATTTTAGAAAATAATCAATCCTCCATCCTAACACTACTTCCCACATCCCAAATTAAATAACTAAAATAAAATCTCGATGTATATTTGTCTTTGCCCTTATCCACAACTAATTTTAATGTTTTTTGTCCATAAACTCTATTTCATCAAGGTAAAATCTTCATGTCATTCTATTGTGGTCTATCATTATTTTATACATTGTATTATTATTCCTCAAATAGAACTCAAACCAAGATGCGTAAACACTTAAAATAAGGTAAACTAAACTAGTCATGGAGATAAGAATTCATATCAACTTGTTTAGATGTAAAATGCAAAGAAGAGCAATGAATGATGGGATGTTGATCATTTGAAGTAGTTATTTGTCCTTCACCTTGGTAATCATATATCCTCAACTAATTTAAATAGCTTCCAATAAAACTAGTTGGTTTGGACTATCAATATTCTACACAACTATTCTTTTATTATGGCCTTGATTCTTGGTGTTGGAACCTTCGTGTTTTGCAAAGATAGAAATTTTTTATGTGGTGCCACCTTGAAAGTAAAGTGCATACCTTAAGTTGGCCTACATCGAGAGGTTTGTCTTCCTTTATCATATGTCCATAGAGTTACAAGGTCCTAAAAAACATAAAGCATTTTATTTGCAATTGCAAGTATTCAACTACTACCTTCAATACCATTTGACTCATATAGCTCTCGGTGACAATTCCTTCAAATGTGGTTGTAGCACTGGGTTTTAACAGCCCAAACAAAAATGACTTGGGGGATCAAGTGGATTGAGCTATGGTTGTAGCTTTTAATTACAGTTAGAGGGCTAGGAATGACCATGTCAATGGCAACCCTTATCTGTACCATCATTGCAACAGAAGTCGTGCCCGACTTTTTCCTTAGAAACCAATCTAATTTGGAGAATTAAGACCCCCAATGCCTAATTAGCACAAGTTAACATGGTGGAATTCCACTATTTCAAGTTAGATTAAGATTAACTTTATTAAATATATCGAGCATAATAAGCCTGCAATGGTTGTAGCAATGCTTAAGGATAATGATGGCAAACTTGACCAACATAGATGGAAGGATGATCAAAACTTGGGCAATTAGTGTAAGGAAAGAGAGAAAAGCTTTGGTGGTTGCCACCATGTTTCTATGGTGGGTGCACTTTGTGGAGGGCCATAGTTTGAAAGCAATTCATCAACCACCATGCAGGAATCCTTAGAGCACTGAATTCCAACCATTATGGAAAGCTATTTCTAGATATAACAAAGGTTTTGAGTACTCTTGAAACTTTTGAGTATCTCAAGTACTTAGAAATGTCAATTGCATGATAAATAATCTATCAAAGGAAGAGCGACCCTCTAGTTGACTTTTATGCATCTCGTATAGGGATTGCAGCTTTTGTACTCAGTATCACAGTCTAATGAAATATATAAACCTTGGTTAATTTCAAAAAAAAAACCCAAATGAGTAAAATGAAAATATAATTTTTATGAACTCTTCCATTAGCTTTAGTTTAACATTGTTGTTTGGAACACAAAGAGTTATTGCAAGTCAAAATTCTAAATATATTCTTACTAAAGGGTGTTTAAGAGAATGATCTAATCATTCAATCTTTTAAATCTACAATTTATGCACCCACACAAATCATTTTCATTTGGACCCTTTCTACATTAAACTTGCAAGTGCAATTATGCCTTTTGAAATGGATTTCCTTTTCAAATGAAATTTTCCATCTTGCTTGGTTAATCTTAAACTCAATGAATTCTTTTATTAAAAATTAATCAATACCTTTTCAAAAGGTAATCAATATAATATAATAACCTTTTGTATAAAAAAGATTTATAGCTTAATAACATCGCATTGGCATGCATCATTAGCCATCAAAGATTGTAAAGAAGTATTAGGTTGCTTATAAATGTGTTTCATTTAAAGACTTAATATTGGTAAGCCCTTGGGTAAAAATGGAGCTTGACATAGTTTTTGTATTTAAATTTAACTAACTATAATTAGCCAAAAATCTATCAAACACTATTTAGATATTTACATACAAACGCTACGTGTGCTAATGAATGAGCCATTAAAAAAACTAAAATAGCATTTCAATTGTTGAAAGTTTGATCAATTCAAAGTTCTTGTCATTAGCCTTTCACTAGCTGATCTAATAAGTTCAGGACAATTATGAATAACTTGCACATCTAGCAAGTCAACGGAAAAGGCAGCATCCTAGACCTACCAATGCTGCTCAAATGAAAGCCTTCATAAATGCTTGCTCAATGATTTTTAGTAGCTTCCCTGGTTTATTTGTTGTTCAACCACACAAGAAATCTCATTCAAACTTCAATTTGAGCAGAAGTTACATGATCTGGTGCCATTAGCTTTAACAACAATTTGATATGGAAAAGAAAGCTCTAATATTAATTTGATCGGAAACAAAACAAAAGGGACTTTATCCTTTTAGAAGAAGGTAACATTGGTGGAGAAAGGTGAAGAATGGTGGCATAGGTGCAATGCAAAAAGGTGAAAAAAGGTTGAAAAAGCATATACTGTAACTTAACGTAGATCATCCAAATTAAGGTTTGGACTTCAAGAAACATAAGACAACAAGCACAACAAATAAGGAGGAATAGAAATTATTGGAAACAACTAAGACAACAAAAGTAAAGGTATAAGATAGTACTTAAAATTAACTAAAACTTGTCCTTTCCTAAACTAGAATCTACATCCATCTTTAACATGGTACAAAGGTGTGATTCTATAGCACTACAGCAATATTGATTCCAAAAATGTTGCTTTAGTAAATGCTCTTAGGCTTTGTTTAGCTACTACTTCTCTAAAGAACTTTTCCTTTTTAACATCAAAAACATCAAAGATTTATCAAATAACTTTCATAACTTATTGTTTTCTTGTCACATAAAATACATATTTCAAAAACACTTTTTTAAAAATTCTTTTTAAAAACTTCTTTTCAATAAGCTCCCATCAAACAAAGCCTTTACTGCATTGCCAAAAAAACAAGAATCGGGACTTCAACATCAACTTATCACAATTTGAAAAGAAGGGTGGTAAAAGTTTTCATTACTCCATTACTCGTGAAGAAATTTTTCAACTTATCAATAGTATGGGTCTTTCTAACGTAGGTCTCAACGGCGTTACTTATGATGTAATGATAGGAATGAATCAGCTCACATTCATGAAAGTTTAGATAGAATATTCCTAAATCTGGTTAGCATAAAATTATTTTCTGATTATATTGTACAACAACTCACTAAACTTGGCTCAGATCACCATTCCCTTCTCATTCAATTCAAATACATAAATATTGAGTTTTTCATGAGAAGAAAATCACTGAGCACTGTTGGATAGCATATACTAAAACCAAATGCATCATTGAACAGGGAAGCCTATGGTCAACCGGTTGATGCAACTAACACAAAATTTAATCTATCCCTACATGTTCACCATTGGAGCAAGCAGTGCTTTGGCTTCATTCTTACCACCCACACCAACTCGAAAAAGCTATTGGTACTCTTCACTTAAAAGAATCGCAACTTAACCTCAACAATGATTAGCACAAGGGCTTATTGGATAAAATAACAAACTATCATAAAAGGGTATCACGTCAAGTCATTTGGTGGTGGCAAAGAACTAAGATTCACTAGACAAATTTGATGGATTATAATACCTCCCTCTTTCACATAGCTACAATCAAAAGAAGGGAAAATTTTATTCATAAACTAATCATTTCCAATGGAGAAATTCTCACTAGCTCGGAGGATATTGTAGGTGAGAATATCAATTTTACTCTACAGAATGACATCCTAATTTACATACTAATCAATTTCCTAAACTCATTTTACTAAGAGCACACTTATCCTTGAACCATGTTTTGGCCCTTACAGCCCCAATTTCTAAATCTGAGATTAAAATAGGTACTGCTCTACAGGAATCAACTGTACCCTAGGGAATGATAGAATTACCAGCTTTTTCCTTTTCACTTACGGAGACAGACACCACATTGATATCATTAAAGTTGTTAACCAGGCACTCACCAATGTAATATGCCTATCAAATGTCGTGACACCCTTGTGGTCCTCATTCCCAAAACGTAGGATGCTGATTGGCTCAATCAATTCAGATCCATCAGTTTATGCATCTAAATCTATAAAGTTTAGCCAAAATTCTTGCCAATTGTTTGTAGATGATTCTTCAAAATATCATTTCTTTGGAGTAATGAGCATTTATCCAAGGCAAGTCCATTTCTGACATCTTCCTAACCCAAGAAATATCTCATCATCTCAAGGTCTCTACATCAAGAGGACTCATGCTGGTAAAAATTGACATGAAGCAAGCCTTTGGAGTAATGAGCATTTATCCAAGGCAAGTCCATTTCTGACATCTTCCTAACCCAAGTAATATCTCATCATCTCAAGGTCTCTACATCAAGAGGACTCATGGTGGTAAAAATTGACATGAAGCAAGCCTTTGATAAGATCATATGAGACTTCCTTTGGCTTCTATCATTTGTACTGCTTGGATTCAAGCTTGCATTGAATCATCTCGATATGAAGTCTTATGAAAAGGCTTCCAACTATCATGGATTACAGCTAGTTGTAGGCTTCGACAGGATGCCATTTATTTACTTAACTATTTACAATCATGTCTGAGTACCTCTACTTATCCATCGTCACAAAACAAACTTAGCTTTCATTGGGATTCACATCAATCCTTCTGGCCCATGCATCTGACGATATTATGCTCATGGTCCAGCCACTGATGCCTCAATTTGTTTCTTAGAAAGCATTCTCAAATTATATCAAGATGTTTCCGGACAGAAAGTAAACTTTACCAAATCCAGCATTATGTTGATCAAAGGGATGTTTCATCAACATAAGTAAATTGTGGCCAAACTTGGTATCAAGCAGGCAAAGTGCATCAAATACATTGGTATTCCCATATCCATCAATAAGCTCTCCGTTGCAAACTTCTCTTTCATTACTCAAGCTGTTACTAACAAGATCTTCACCTGGGCAACCAAATCTTTCTTCCTCACTAACAAAATCACATTAGCTAACTCTCTGCTGGCAACAATTCCTTTATATTTCACGAGTGACATGCTTCTAAAATCATCACAGAAATAGAACATGCAATTCAGACACTGTTTCAAGTACTTGCACGCATGTAGCACCATGCACTATATTGACTAAGACATTATTGCTTGTCCCAAATAATTTGGTGACTTCAGCATTTGAAAGCTCAAACCTTGGCAAGTCTCACACATTTGCAGAGACACTATTGCTTGTCCCGACGAATTTGGCGACCTTAGCATTCATAAGCTCAAACCTTCTCACTCATTTGTAGACACTCTAAAGCAATTCCTTACCTGAGATTCCAATCTTTAGGTGCAATTTCTTCAAGCTAAACACCAAACCTGGAAACTGTTATGCTCAGTTGAAAACTTTATACTGTTAAACTCCATTTGGAGGATTGACAATGATAGCATTTGCAACATCTATGAAAACAATTAGAATGGATCGAATTCCCTTAATAAATGGCCCATGTTTTTTAACACTTGTGCTGAATCTCCTTCCTTTAGATTTCAAAACAATCATCCTATAGAATGGTGCTTGGAACCCCAACATGCTGTTGCATTTCTCTGTTGGACACTGATATTCTAAAATTCTAACCTCCATGCTTTATGAAAAAATGTTGCAATTGGATAAAAATCACAAGAGAATTAGCACACAGACCTAGAAAATAAAAGTGAAACCAAGGGTTCATACTTTTCTTTGCACATCTACTACAACGCAATCCCGACCAGGCTTTGATTAAATCATGGTTGCCTTATTCCCACCTGCTAATGTCCTTGGGGCAGCAACATTGTTGAGTCACTAGAATACATACTTTGGTACTATAAAACAGCCCCACCTTTATGGGAAAATCTATTCCAAAATTTTAGTGCTACGTCTACCATTAATTCACTACAATCCCTCATGCAATGGTTGGAACTCAACTATAGTAAAGACTAACTGTTCAGTATTCAATCTATGCATTATATTAAGAGGAACCAGACCCATACTCAACACTGTTGCTCTTCTTCGCCTCATTTTTATCAACAATGCATACTTTTCCTATACCTTGGACCACTGAAGCTACTTGGACTCGCCTTTGAGTCCAAAGAGACCTACCTACCTATTCTAAGTGGCCTCCCAAGGATTGGATAAAGATTAACTGCGACACTACTATATCCCTTAATGGTACTGCTGGAATTGCCATTATCATTCAGAACAATCTTGGCTGACCGTTACTTTTGAAAGGCTCAAAACTTTTCTCCACTGCATCAAAAACCACGAAGGAACTTGCTTTTGCCAATGGTGTCAGTTTGGGAGCCTCTATTGCATCTTCTTTTGCCGGAATTTGGTATCAGATTCCATACAAACTTTACCTAAAATCGTATACCTCATGGAAGCGTTAGAAAATTCCTACAACTTGCCAGCCGCAACTACTCTCCAGCTCCTGCAAAACTACAAGATTACTCATATGTGTTTCGTGAAGGGAACACAGTAACTAATTGGAATGCAAACAAAACTCTTTTTTCTGATTTTTCTGGGAATGGGGAATGCCCCTATCTCATAAATTGCTTTACTCATTATTGATAATATGCAGAAACCACCACAAACTCTTAATATAGGCTTTGACCACTCTTTTCAAAAATTATAAGTTTACCCTAGACTAATCCAAAATGGAAATCCTCTATTGCAATTAAAACACTGCCACTACGCCAATAGAATTGACTGATATGAAATTGGCCAGCCCACTCTAGTTTGGCCAATCAATTCCAAATTGAACAATATTTATTTTGGATTGTTTGAGGGATATCATTAGTCACCTTAAACTCACAATTTTACATAGCATGAAAAAAATCCATAGCAAAACGTAGGCTAATATAGGAGGAAGGGAAGATCCCCTGCTTGAAAAGATTGTGTGCAACATACCAGCTTAACAATTTCCTGCTTTAGCCAGACAAATCCCATAGTGTGGCTTATGTACGCAAGCAATTCTCCTATTCTAGCTTGATGACCATAGAATGAGTTGAAAACTTGGACAAAAACTTTAAGTTATGCACATTGACGCAAGATAAGACCAAATACAAGAAACAAAAATCTACTTCCAATTTCTCAATGAAATATCCTTCACAAAGTATTAAATATTCACAGAAATATAAGCATTTTTTACATTTTTTGAAATACTCAATTCAAAAACTAAAGAAAACAAAAAAGAGAATGCAATTTTTTTTAAGATTCATGAATGGATTCCACCATGCATGGCTACAGAAGTATCCATGCATTTTGTTTCAATATAATGGGTGGATTACGAATGTTGCCAGGAACTCTAACAGCCATGTTGAAAACAGCTTGCCTTCATAGGATAAAATGCATGATCATTCGAATGAGTGAGATTAGAGGCCTATGCTTGGATAGTAGGGCCCACAAGGACTAACCTCAAAAAGATATATTGTGAGGGGCTAACCTCAAGCATTGGATCTGAAGTTCAAGCTCTCAAAGGTCAAGCCTAGATTTTTTGGGTCTTGAGGGTTTAGCCTCGAGCAACTAGATCTTTAGGATCTAAACTCAGGTTGATGGGTCTCAAGGGTCTGGCATTGAGCAGGTGAATCTCAAGGGTCTAAACTCAAGTTGTTTGTCTTTGATACCTGCCATGAGGTTGCATCTAGGATTGATGACTGAAATTTGGCTTATGAAATTTTATATCTTTACAATAACAAACAAACTACATTGCCCAATAAGATGGTTTAAAACTAAAATTTAAGCCCACAAAGCAGGTCTAGGACTAAAGAATGCAAACCTGATCTAGAACAATTGGATTTGGGTGAAAAATTTGTGAACCTCCACTAATAAAATCCAAGGATTAAAAATTAATGTAATGGGACCTAACATCATGAAAAGAACCAACCATATGATAAAATAAGTAAATGACTAATTTTTAAAATTTTGAAAGGACAAACCTCAAATCTAGAATCTTCAGGTATTCTCATTTTAATACTTCTTCTTTACTCGTTAGCTCACTAACATTTTATTTATTTATCTTTAATATCAATCAATGGTAATTTTACTCCTTTATTCCCTCTTTCGGCTTTAATTTTCATACGTTTTGGGTGTGGAAAAGTTACCAAAAATTGAGCAGGAGGAGCAACTGGTGTAGACAATGAAGTGATTGCGATGAAGGTATGGCTCCACTCTCTTTCTTCCTCTCTCTCTTTTCTTCCATCTCTCTCCCCCATTTACCTCCCATTAGAACAATCTTGGCATCTCGATTGTTGGATATTATCAATGAACTAAGCCATCAATCATTTTTACATGCATAGATAGACATCTTTAGCTTGTACCTATGTAATTGTCGTGTTGACTAAAATTTTGGGTTATTTTCTTTGGAGTATCATAGCAAGAGATGGAATTTGTCTTACAACCATTTTGACCATGGAACCTCGATGAACAAAGGTCACCCATGTGGAATTGTAATGAGAACTCTCTGTGGTATTGTAAAGCGGATCTTTGATTTGTAACCGTAACCTTTTCATCTTATGAATGGTCCATTACATCATTTTCTTCACTCCGAGGTCTTATCTGCAAACCATCCTTGGATTCCAACGTTTCCACATTTGAATCTCAAGGACGTTTGTTTCAATTAGTGGTAAAATCGATGCAAATGCCACGCAATGTTATCAGAAGTGCTAGTATGTTTGTCCAATTTATTCTTCAGTTTTCTAACAAGGAGGAAATGGACTAAGTCCCAGAGCAAAATGTTGGAAACAAAACTCAATTATAACTTATTACCTTCCAATAGGATGTGTAGTACCTCTTTCCATGGCTGCAGCTACAGCCAAAGCTTCAATTTCACAGTCAGGATTACAACAGGCACGATTATCTTGAGTCCAGTGCCCATGAATTGGTTCTATTGCTTTGCACATGAGCTTTCCAGTTGTCAATGTCCCTGTTTTATCAAATGCAACAATTTGACAAGCAGCAACAGCATCTAAGACACGGCCACCCTTAAGAAGAATACCCTGAAAGGAGAAAATAGAAGATATTAATCAGGTAACATAACAAATTCAAACTGCAGATAAAATAGAACTGAAAATGCTCGAGCAAATGAAGATTAATAATCTATGCAACTCTACAATTAGCTCAAGCCAAGAGCAAGGAACATCCAACAACCAAATAAGAAGTTAAATATTGTGATAACATATGAAACCAAGTATGAACCGTCTACCATCTTGGCAAGGATCAAGTATTTTTCATTAGTGAGGTCCCATTAGATGGTCGCATCCTCATTCATGAGGATTTCAAGAATTGCTTATGCAAGAATAAAAACATTTGGATTCAGATTGAGAAAGTTCCAAAAAAAAAAAGCTGGATTGTCAATGTAAAAATTATGCCTACTATTAGCCCCATGAGCCAACATAGTTCATCTATGATTTTGATGATAATAACTTAATCTTGGATAGATTTAATAATTATCTAATATACGCACAGAAAATTTAGATAGATGGGTAATCAGTGGAATTGACATGAGAATTTGTGACTTGAAAACTACATTGGAATAGTTGTCCATCTCGTTGGCATTAGAAGGAAAAGATAAAGGAGAAAAGAAAGAGGACATGAACTAATTCAATTAAGAGCACATTGGACTAATACATTGCATTTCTAAATACATATAGCTTTAAAACTATTTCAAATCCCAACATTTGGACTATCTTAGTCAAGTAAAAATATCATAAACAATTGGGATCTCTATCAAACATACATTAAACCATATGATGATCCAATGTGTAATGAACTATAAAATAGTAAAGATCCAATGATAAAACAATTTCAACAATCTCATAAGCATTTTTATCAAACAATTATCAAATTGTCTAATAAGCATTTGATGGGTGGTCCAATAATTTTCGAACTATCAAATAACATAATCCAACAATAAGATAGATTAGGTGGCCAAAATAAGATTTTGTCAAACAAAAAGGGGGCAAGCAAATAGGTGAGTATGCACGCTTGTGCCCATAAATACATGCATGCGCACACGAGTGCACGTGCGTGCACGCACCCAAGCGAATGGGTATGCATGCACGCTTATGCATGTAAATACATGCACACGCACACGCACACGCACACAACTAAGCATCAACGCACGCACACATGCACACGCACACACACACACATATATGCATGTATGTGTGTGTGTGTGTGTGTCTATAACTTTATTAATTGAATAATAAACAAATCAAATTAGATAAATCAACAACCCAATCCACTTAATTGAAATAAACAAGTAAAAAGATCTATTTGGCTATAGTGTTTGAATAGGATTTTGGATCAAAAGGGGGGAAATTTTAATTCAAGCTTAACATAAGGGTGGAAGACATCCTACAACTTCAAAAGATTTGATCCCAAATTATGAGGGATAGAGAGGCAAAGAGAGAATTATATTGAGCAAGAAAAAAGAGAGAATGGGTAATATTGACAATTTGAGAGAAATTGGGAGATGCAAAGGGAATTAGGAATGAAGAGAAAAGCATGAAGGTGATAATAAATGGCAATGTTGACTTGCAAGAGCTTTGGTAAGGTTATTGACTTGTAGTGGAGACGATTCGCAACCCCAGGCTTGACCATCATCTAAAACTTGCTTTGCCATCCTACCATCAATGCTTCTTTGGTTTAGCTCATCATGGGATATGGACAACTATTCTTATAGGACCTCATTCATTGACCAAAGGAGCTCAATGTTCATTGCAAGCATTCAATCTTGGCTAGAGCACTCTCCTTTTCCTTCAACAACGTCTCACTTTTCTAAAGAGTTTACTTATTCATCTCTCAATGTAGTGATTTTCGTCATCTATCTAAATTGTTTCATGTAGGAATTTGCAATGAATTGAATGTACTCCTTTCATTCTTCAATCACATCTTTCACATCCTGCTTTATGACTAACTTAAACATCACATGAATGTTTCGTCTCTAGAAGCCAAGCAATGCATCTACTTTGTCTCTCATCTCCTTCATGGTGAAGATCGAATTATCGCAAATATCAAAGGCCATTACGAGCCCATGCAGAATTTTCTAGCATGTATATATGTGAAACTTCCCGAATGAATATTCTAGCTCATAAAAACACTCACTAGAGCCATAACTTGGGCCAAACAAGTGCTTGTCAAACCCTCAATCCAAATTGCTGTAAATTTCTTTTCAACCTATAGAGAAAAGCAAACCTTTGTGGCCCTTGAATAGTTCTCGTAAGGCATGCCTTTTTCAACCTCTACAGCTTTCATCTCATCAGCTAGCTTAAGGTAATCCTTAGAGCACACTCCACCTACTTTCAAGTGTTCTATAGACCTTTTTGTCACCTCAATGCCTTTTTATTATTCATGCAACCACTTTGATGCTTCTTTGCTAGTCCCATCATGGACTCAAAATGATTTTTCCTCTTCATCATTACACAATTGTAAGAAGAATTAAAGACAAAAAGGATATAAATAACTTTCCTAGGCCCTAAAAGGCACTCAACTAAAAATTTAAGTCAATCATCATTCGAATGTTTTGGCAACCCTCCAATTCTTTGTAAATAAAGAACTGGGCTGTTGGGGAAAAATATTCAACCTAATATCCTCATTGGATCAATTAATGGGTCAGATTCAAGACAATTTGGTCAACATCACATGATAGCTACTCACCCAATTCAATATCAACATAAATTTTTCACCACAATAAGAGATATAATCCAATTGTATCTAAAACTCTCAAACTACTCGTACAATTACAGTGTAATCATCCACTCTACCCATCATATGAATTGCATACCAACTTATCACTAATAACTAATCACCTAGAAACTCAAGAAATATGACCCAAAACTCTCGAAGATGTCATAACCACATTTGGCACATGCTTATCCATTATAAAATCTAGTTGAGAAGTAAGAGCTACCCACAAGGACTATCCAGGACTCCCTAATATCCATTACTCAGAAACAAATTAAGCTCTATCAACCTTAGTAAGGGGATCACTTCGTTGCATCTAGAGCAAATTCACAAGACCTAAAAAGTAAAAATATAACTTGGGCAACCTTCTGCAAGTTTTCTAACCCTTGTAACATCATAATTGAAAGATATATTCTTGATTACGAAAACATTATGGAGTTGAAGGAAAGAAACCCCTCAAAATTTAATCTATGTGAGGGGATACTATACCATGAAAAAAAGTAATGCATTTTATTAAGATAAGTATTAGAGGTCACATACTAAAGGTATCTAGCAAAGATATTTCCATTGACCACGAATGAAATCAAATGTTGAAAGAATATTCAAGTATGTGTCTTTCATAGCATCATGAAACCAACCAATCAAAAGAAAGGATTATATATGCCATTAATGGTACCCATTAAATCATGGGAAAAATATCAATGAACTTTCTATGTAGATTGCCAAAGACCAGACAAGACTCCCATCTTTTTATAGTCGTGAATCGATTTTCAAAGACCACTAAGTCAGACAATGCAAACAAAAGATGAAGAGCAAGTAACAAGAATGTTTTTCAAAAAACTATAAGTTTATAATAAACTACCCATCTTCTATAACATAATCAAAATACTAGATTTTATCATAAATTATGGAGAATTCTCCAGCTTACGATGAATACAATAAGAGAACCCACCTAATGAAGGGATACAATGCTCCTCATCCAAAGACATGAGATGAAATTATGCCTTATTCAGTTTACTTATGACTAACCGATCCAAGTTTCTAAAGATTTGCATTCTATCCTTGCCTATTAATTGAAGGGATTCTATCTAACATGCAAAGTGTATCACATTACTTTTACCATTTAGCTTGTTTTGTTTCAAAAGCATAAAACTAAGGATAATGGTAAATCTTCCTAAAAGGATGGCTATCATAGATAGATTATGTGAATAGAGTGGGATTGGTGGCAAATGTATAGGTATTTAAACATGATCAGGAGGTCAAAATGATTTAAATAACTAACATAAGAAAGGATATTGAGATGCATAATTTTTTTATTTAGTTCATTTTTTAATATATTATCATCTTGTGTCATTGATACATTTACTATACTTCATCAAATTACACAACTAAAATAAAGCTATATATTATGTCGTATTTTTCAATATTTTATAATTTTGTTCATTGTTTTTGTTTTCAAAAAAATCAAAGTGTATGACATGTCTAATATCAAGAGTATCTAGATAACTTTGGGATCATAAATATGCACTACATGTAATGTAGCGTTTGTACATTATTTCATACAACAAAAAGATGAACCATGTTGCTTGCTTTCTTTAAACAACCTTAAGTGGTCTAAAGATCACTAAGGTGGTAAACTTCAACCAATTTTCAACATTTTGTAACTTCCCAACATACAATACTCCAATATTTGAATTGTTTAATGTTGTGTTTTGCCATGATTTTGTAGAATGAGTAGTTGTTGGTAAAAGAGATGATGAATATGGAGAATGAAAGTACTTTAAGTTGTTTTTGTGTGAAACTGAAGAAAACAAGTGTTGTAGTTGTAGTGTGACACTCTTCCATGTCACTTGAAGCTATAGGCTATGTTGACCAGATAGCGAATCATTTTGGAGCTACCAAAATGACTCATTGTATCCTAATCCACCTTACAAGTTTCACATACAAATTGAAGCATCAAGCTTAGAACTACTAGATCATTACACTTTGAATCCCTCTATTTTTTGGATTTTAAGTATGCCAAATATTGTTCAAATGCCGTGAAGATTGGCAACTTCAAAGGTAAGCTTTATTTTTGCAATCTTTTTGTTCTTAATTTTCAGCAAATATAATATCCAAATGGCATTTTGAAGAGTTAAATAACTTTAGTAAAATGTCTAGAAATTTGCTAGCCTTATTCTTTAATAATTTACAAAATCAATTTCATATCAACTTGAAATTTTAAGGGTTGACGGATACTTACTTGATCTACAACTTTCATGTTGAAAGTTGTCTAAGATTCATTTTCTCTCTTTGAGTTTTGGCACCCAATAATCCTACATTTCAACTTTTCACTCTGTTGCTTCTATTGTACTTCCTCTTGCTTCCCTTATTGCAGCTCTCCTATTAGAATCAAAATAGCAAGAGCCCATCCTCTCCTTGCCACATCACATTACTTTCACATTTTATTTGACCTTCTAATTTGATTTGTGCTTCCCTAGCAAGTGACTAAAATAGTTACTCTTTTGTAATCATAAAGCCAACAAATTATTCCCAAATCTCTGCAAAATAAAAAATTTAGTTCAAATTAGATCTATATCCTTAACTTGCTAGATGGACCAGTAAGTGAAATTGTAAGAATCAGAACAACGGTCAAGTATTATTCACTCGTTGAGTTTAACTTAGGGGACCTCATGTCGAGGACAAATCTAATAAAGATAGGTTTCACCCTATCCCATGTTTAAGGGGGACACTTAGTCTAGGAAAGTGCAAAAAAGAAAATTGGAATACATTTTGGAATAAGATTAGAGAAATTAAGCAGGCATATGCATAAAAGAATGTGGACAAGCAAAAAATTGCACAAACAAAACGAGAAGAATTAGAGATTATTAAGCAAAATGTTTGAATGATTCTAGCACAGCTATCTTGTAATATGCCCTCGGCAACAAAAACTCATTAGTAGATTGAAATGAAATTCGCCACAACAATTAAGTGCACAATTCACATTTGATCACAGAGGCTATACTACACTATTTGACCAAAGTATTTTTAAAAGTGGAAGTAATATTGAACTCATGAACAAAGGAAGACAAGGTGTACTAGCAATCACATCACCACAAGGTAGCTCTTAAAAACATCATTACTTCAAAAATTATGGGAGCTGGGAAAATAAAAACAGCAATCAGGCACGAAATTTCACGTGAAAAGCACAGCTATAAAAAAAAGTTCATGATGTATTAATAAGAATGTGAGAAATCTAGACAAATGCAACCATAAATATACCTTACTTGCACATGAACTGACAGCCGTAGCATATGCCAAAGGCGCTACAGCCAAAGCACATGGAGATGCTGCTACCATGAGGCCCAATGCACGGTAAATTGAACCTGCGGAAAATAATCGATACACAATGTCAAAGAAAAGCAAAATAGATAGAAAAAGATTTCAAAGAAAATAACTGCCTTGCTTTGATTTAACGGAAAGACAGTCTAATTGCATTATTTTTTTTTTTAAGAAATTGCCCCTTACTACACAATAAAGAACAAGTTCGAAATTCTAATGTAGGCATGGCATATCTACTGGAATCCATGTTTTATAACACAAATGAGAAAGGAAAATTGTATATATGAAAATGGCATCGGTACCAAAATATAAAATTTAGTCTCAGAATATAAAAATATCAGCAAGAAAAATGCAATCAGTTTCAAAGCAGTTAAAGAAAGAAGTATGGCAAGAACAGAAAAGATCTGTGCACTTATCTTGAAGGTAATTAAATGAGAAAAGAAAAAATCTTATCTTGCAGCTCCTCTGTGAAAGGATCTCCATGTACTAAAGATGTGCACAAAGGAGCAGTGTCTAGTACTAAAATTAGGCGTAGAATAACCAGAAAATTTCAGTCATTGTAGGCTCAACCAAAAGTTTAATTCCAATTCTTAAATCATTATTTCAAGGTGTACGCACGTCTTTCTGCAGAATGACAAACTTTTGATGAAACCAAATTTTCAAAAAAAAAGTAGAAAAGTATAGAAAACAAAACTTGATTTATGTCAAATATTTAGCATATATGAATGGAAAAATATCATTCCACAAAGTTGAAAGCCCAAGGGTATTTTAGTTTGCCAATTATTGGCCTTTGATGTTAAGCACAGCTAATGTCAGTTAAACCAAATAAATCATAATTAGTAAATGACTAACCAAAACGAAGAAAAAAATTGATCAACATTAGTTAGCTCAAATAACCTATGCATAAAAAATAGTTAGATTCGAATCATAAATAGCTACTAAGCCTTTACAATTCTTGAAACGATTATATGGTTTAATAAGGCTTCAATGGTACTACTCTCATATTAACGGAAATGTACACAAAAGTCATTACATTCAAATAAATTTCTCATATAAATGAATGAACAGCTCTGCAGGTTTATTTCCATGATCATGAAACTCATAAAAGGCCATGAAATTGGGAATGCATTTGCATTTAGATCTCACTGGCTAAAAAATAATGTTATGCGAAACTATAATGTTTGATAAAGGAAAAATGAAGTAATATATTATCATCCTTGATTAGTTGCCACTCAAAACCAAAACAATCAAAAGTAAAGTAAAATACTTAAGGACAAATGGTAGAGATATTCATATGACATAACAACATGGTGAAAAATAAGACATTTGGAAATCAAAGTAAATAATCAAATTCATCAAAAAAAAAACCTTTCTGGAAAATTATGTTTGACTTGACCGTCTGGTTTTGAGAATAATAAAGCTTCTTATGCAGAAAAGATTCATGAAGATCTGGAAAATTGATGGGTATGGCAAATGAAGTGTTCATTATTGGATAAGAAATAATTTAAATGTCAACTACACTAAGGATAGTGAGCTAAAATGAGATGAAAAGAAGTGTTCTTTGTTCAATAACTTCCTAATACATAGCAATAAAGTGTTCTTTATTAATAAGAAATTATTTAGATGCCCAATGCACCAAGAATGGAAGATAAAGAAATAATTTTCCTAGATTATTGCAGTGAAGTGTTCCTTATCCAAGAAGAAATAATTTAAATCTAAACTACACATCAAAAGTTTGTATTACAAAAATAAAAATAAACATTTCTTAACCCCACAGGGCTTATTTTAAGGAGTGACAAACATCATAACAAAATCTACTCATTTTCTAAATAGTTTTTGAGGTAAGGGGGAAGGGGGACTGTATACTTTCATTATATTAATTTAAAAGTTCAAGAGGCATTTTTAACCTAAAAATATGTCATGATTATTTTTTCATGTCCTTCTCTAAAAAAAAAGTCACAACATAATACAGTCATTTTTTTCAAAATAGGTACTTCTTAATAACAATTTACTAAATACATAACTTTTTACTAATTTCAATAACATTTAATAATAATAAATTTTAAATTCATTTTTATTAATCATATTAATATTTAACAATAGTTATGCTGAACCAAGCCTAAGAATAGAGAAAGGAAAAATACAACATACAAAACCTATGATTTTTTGCTATATATTAATGTAATTATCAACTATAAAATGATCACAAAAGTACCTGAAGTGCCAATAAATGGCCACTTAAAGATAAGCGGCCCTATTAGTGCTACCACCAGAGACAGAGCTATAACAAATTTGCTATATTGATCACTAAACTCATCTAGCCATCTTTGCAACTTTGGCTTATTGAGCTGCCCTTCCTCAGTTAATTGTACAATTTTGTTCAATGTAGAATTCTCCCATGTCTTTGTTGTCTAAGATACCAGAAAGGATGAAACAAATTACTCAAACTTGTTGAAATTAACTAATATCAAGGTAACATGTCTAGAGCATTCAAAAATAACAAAAAAAACAGAAAGGATACAAGAATAAAATTTATAAGGAGATTTGTTAATTTGGCTAATATTTTCTATTTGAATATGTTTTGATTGATAATATTTAGGCTTCACATATCTTACTAGCTTTAACAATGGTTCCCAAAAATTTTAACACTTGTTAAATTTGGAGCACTTGAGCACTAAAAAGATCATTAATACATTGCCAGCCAAATATCCTCTTTCAACCTTCTGTCATTTCATAATGTTACCTGCTCCATCAATGGATTAGTTGGCATCCTGCCTTGATAGGCAATAGCTGGCTGCTAGGGAACCACAAGCCGTTATCAGAGAAATGAAGGGTTATGTGGCATGATTGTAGGCTGTGGTAACATTACAAGTATAGAATGTTACGGGTACCTAACATTTGACTATCAAATAATTGTGCAGATGACTGAAAGATCCACTAAAATTTGAAATCAGATTTAGGAGATACAGTAATAAAAACATGGACACAAAAGATACCGAACTTTGAGCAAGTCCAAATGCAACCGGGAGAATGTAATTTATCCAATCTAAAATGCCACGCGACAAAATAAACTAGATGGATGCAGAAATATCAAGGATAGGAAAATCAAGGAACAAAAAAATAAGTAGATAACAGAAACCTCAAAGAAAAATGGACAACATAAACACCCAAGATTACCTAGATGAGGCCACACATGAATTACAGGCAATTACCTTCACAATTAACATTCCTTCAAGGTTCCTAGCACCACCAGGTACTGCATCTCCAACCTTTATGTCGACTGGTTTGCTTTCCCCTGTCAAATGCTCATTAATAATTGTGGATGCTCCTTGAAAAACTTCTCCATCAACTGGGACAGCCTAGTAGAACAGAATTTACCTGGATTGGACGTTCATACAAGAGAAAAAGAATATACAACTACAAATTAAGGGAATATAATATAAGCCATAAACAGAAAACATGCAAGTGCATGTTGGAACTCTGATATGCATTCATATAACATAAAAAAGAACGCATAATATGTATTAAAAACAATCATAAGGTTCTTGATAAAAGCTGCTTGTATACAAAAACAAACTTAAGCAATTAAATTAAATAGGGAACATTGCATCTTGACTCCACATGTTTGACCTATTGACCTGGGGTGAGAGGATCACCTGCTGTTTGAATTTCACAAGATTGGCCCTCAACTTTTGCCTATGATGAGACAAGGTCTCTAAATTGATGGAACCCTAAATTTAGGGACCAAGTTGCACTACAATCGAAAGTGGAAAAAAAACTTCATGAAATTCAAATGGAAAAGAACCAAATGCACGATTGGTAAAATGAGCAAAAAAAATGCAATTTAACAACCATACATCGCCAACTTCAGCAGTGATTGCAATAACAAACATACATAAAATACAATATAATGTCACTATAAAAGGAACACGAAACATCTACAAAAGCAAGACATCTAGATGAATGACTGGAATTTAACTAAACCTATGAAAATGCCTAGCAATATGAAGCTATATTTTGAAGAAAAAAATAAATATGAAGCAAAACCAAAAGATGCACCAACATGTAATAAAAAGAAATTTTTGGGAAGAATTCACGAATGGGTCCAACCCAAGTATGCATCAGCATGAAATTTTAATATTAGGCTATTGAACATGATGTAAATTGAAAAGAAATTGTTAGTTTTAGCAATTTTAATTTAACATTGCAATGCAAACAAGTCTTACTTTTCATTGTTGAAATATGACAATGACACTGAACACAAGTTGGAATGACATTTTTGTCAGCTAGAAAGTAATGCATTGGCCAAACATTGCAAAACAAATTAAGAGAGTAAAATGAGTACATGTCATCAACAGCAAAGCAAATGCAAAGGTTTATAGGTCATTCTATTATATTTAATACTCAACTATGACCTTGATTAAGATACATCCCTCCAAATGCAAAACATTAATGAACTCATAATCACATTGAATACAATAATATAACCTACATGGCAGATACAATAAGATGATATTTATAATACTAAAACCATAAGCTTTAATCTTGATAAGTAGGGTGACACCATTATTTTCAAAACTCAATTATGTTCTTGATTAAGATGCACCCCACCTGCTAAAAAACTTTAATGAGTTTAGGATTATATTCAACATTATTTTAGCATTAATATAAGTTACACAGAAAATACAATAAGTTGATATTCATAAACTAAAACAAGTCTTAATCCCAGTAAATTATGTTCTTGATTAAGATGCATCCGTCCTGCTAAAAAAAAAATAATGAGTTTAGGATTATATTTAACATTACTTCAGCACTATTACAAGTTACATAGCAAAGTTGATATTCATATTCTAAAACAAGAAGTCTTAATTCCAGTAAGTAGGGTCAACTAATATTTATACATCCGATAAATGGTCTTCCAACAAAATTATATTAAATAGTAAATCAAAAGAAAAAACTTCTCATAAAATTAATTTTTTATGATCTATCAAAAAACTATTTGTTAGCTCGATTGATGAGATATGTAGCTAAAACACTAACTTTAAGATGCATCTCCAATATTGTTAGGGGAGTAAGACTTAACCATCCATGTTAGACCCAATACACAAACACATAAACAACACTCGATCCAAAATCTTAAACTAATAGATAAGGGTCATCCTTTAAACATCAACAACACATTTGTTAAATATAGAAGGTGGGACATTCTCTATAAACCAAAAAAACTCTCATACATGAGAGTTCATCTACATTGAATCTATCTGCTTTCAATAAGTAATTTTAACTCATCAAGTTCACACATAGGAGCACTCTCAATAATTTGAGAGCACTATGGGAGTCAACCACTCATAACTTAATCATGAAAGAATGATGGGAGCACTAAACTACATAAACTACTTAACCTAGTCAAATTATTAGTACGATACTAATTATTATTAGGTAATACCTTTGGAATCTAACTTGGATTCGTAATAGAAGTATTTGGATTCCCACAAATCTAGAAACCTAAGCAAATGTGTAAGGTTCATCGCTTATATATCAAACATATCTTATTGAATATCCGATGTTATGATGTTGATATACGAATGACAGCTCTTTGCATTAGTTTAAACTTTTTATTAATGATGTCTATTCCCTTGGGCATTAAGTATAAGTCTTGACTTGAGTCCCTTAAAGAATTGCTCTCCTAAAAAATATGTCATCTTAATTAATGGCAACATATTTTTTGCAAGGAGTAACTAGGTCACTTTGGATTGTATTATATGGCAAAACACAACTACTATAGAGTAAAACCTTCAAAACAATCACTACAATTAATTTAGTAATGAAGTTCAAGAAAATAAATGGTTTAATTTACTACATGAATAGCTAAACTATAATAAGAGAGACAATCTAACGAAATCATGATTGCAAGATGGCAATTTCAGAGGTTTCAGTAACATAAAAAGGAAATAGTGGCAATGAAAAATTTAAAACTCAGAAAAAATTCATCATCCACAGACCTCACCAGCCCTGACCAATATATATGAACCCACTTCAAGTTGATGCACAGGTATCTTCTGGTATTCTAACTTAAAAGGCTGTTGCACTGAATCATCACCAACTTCTAATTTTAATGCAAAATCAGGATGACTGTCCTTCAATTCCTTAACATCAACGTTTGACCTGCTTGTGAAATACTCTTCCGCTGAGCAATTAATAACTATGTCAGTATCAGCTCGGCAGTGAAAATCAGAAGCAACTACAACGAAGTAGAATATGAAATATTACCAATGTGGGCTAGGTTAAACATTGCAAGAAGTAGAGCTCCTTCCAATGAATTACCCATGAAAACTGAAGCAAATGCTGCAAAAGCCATGAGAACATGGATGTTTATCTTTCCAGCAGCAACATTTAGGACAGCATCAAGAGCAGCTGAAACCTAGAATAAAGAGTGGAAAGAGCCTTCAGAATTTACACCGGGACATCGAAAAAAATAAATAAATAAGTTATTGGAACTTATATTATAACAACAATTCAGCAAAATAGAAGTTATGATATAAACAAATCGCAAGAAATCAGTGAGAACAAAAGACAGAAGATAGACGCTCAAGCTTCTGAACACAGAAACCATCGTATTTTAGATAGTTTTGCCCATGGAGAATGCAGAAATCTCTTCTACTCACAAAACATATTGAAATATTACCAAGTATAAATACGTACCAGAGATTGACATCATAGGAATCAACAAGATATGTTTTGTGAGTGTTATCACAACAGAAAACAAGATATATGGATGAGCAATTTATTTGAGTGACACAATCAAGAGGGACAGAAAGTAACATGCACCAAGTTAAGCAAGAAGGGGTGAAGTATGGCCTGAAAAATATGCTTTATGACTTGTCTTTGTGCACATAAGTACTTACCAACTAAAATGCGGCTTGAATATCTCCTACAAAAGGATTGATCTTTCAGAAATTTACAAACAATTTTAATTATTAATGATTTCTTTGACATCTAATAACCCATATGTCTGACCTCCTTGGTAAATTGGCAACAACTCTAGTTGTATTCTCCTTTTCTGGTGAACTTGGATGAAACCTCCTTTCTTTGATCAGCCATCTTTTAAGAGAGAATTTTAGATCAATAGAGAACATTAGAGTTAACCTTCTTTCTTCATTCAACTTTTAAATAAAATCCCAAGAGCTTATGCATTTGGAAATCATGATGCAGATTATGCATGGCTACTAATCATCATTTGTATGACTTAATAAAAGAAGAATATGGATAGGATTAAAGCCATATTTGTCTAAAGTTAAGACACAAGTAATAGTTACACATTCTGATTATCAGATTTATATATGTACATTAGTTGATTTTCTACTAGGTTTTAAAAGACAGAACTTAAATGATCAGATAAGAAGGTAAAAAAAAGAACAATTTTGAAAATTGTTAATAAGAATATGAATTAAGATCTGGAAATTGTCAGTGACATAACGACACTTAATAAGAAATGACCATCCAGTTACCAAGCCCACAGTTGCCTTTAAATTAAAAATAACAAGATAAGATAAATAAAGAAACCAATTTTCTATTTTCTCTCACTATTACAGTTATATGAATGAAGTGGTAAAGTTGCTTTATTGGCATGGTCCTATCTTTTTCCCAAACATTCTCTCTCTTTCTCTAATTTCCATCAAAACTTTCCCCCCTACTTGGTCCTCATTCTTACTATGGTCTAGGCGGCTGAAAAATGCTACGCCTTATAGATGTGCAAAAAAATGGACAATGTATGTTAAGACTAAAGACAAGAGAATAGTGAATTATGTGCAACCTAAGAAGTTAGAAAGGCACCATTGTTTTATTTTTCTTCTCTAATTTCCTTCAAAACTTTCCCCCCTACTTGGTCCTCATTCTTACTACGGTCTAGGTGGCTGAAAAATGCTACACCTTCTAGATGTGCAAAGAAATGGACTAAAGACTAGAGACTGGAGAATTATGTACAGCCTAAGAAGTTAAAAAGGCATCATTGTTTTATTTTTCAATGGTTTCATAACAGCTTCAGTTGAAACTAGCCCAAACCAAATTGTGGTTTTGCTAATTTACTGAACTCAATTGTTTCAGTTATTTTTTGATCGAAATTAATATTGTTTGAGTTTGCAACACAAAACAAAATTATGATTTGAGCTCACATAAAAATTGAAAGTTAAATTCAAAATAGGGTACTTTTGAAAAGGAAAATGAGTAGTATTCACTGCTTAGAGGCCCCTAACTTTTTGTAGCTAAGGTTTTAAAGTCTTTGAATACAATTACTTATTTCAAACCACTAAGACTAGAAACTCTCCCATTTTGTCAGACTAGCATAACTTCAAACAAAATTGAGTTTGCCTTGATTTTACTATTAACTCTTATCCCTAATAATGCATTACAACTAATGAGCAACAATTTTTTGTTTAGGGATTTCTTCCTCTTGGTGATCTAGTAAAATTGTTTCATTCCTTGTAGCACAGATAAAACAAATTGAGCCCAAATAGTAGTTGGACTCTTTTATCAAGTAAACTTTCAAGTTCAAAGACATCAAAATAATTGTCGCGGTCTGATCACAGACTGCTATTTTCCCATTTAAAGTCTAATTACTCAAACTCAAATCAAATATGTTCATCTGATTTGAGCATTATTATTGGTTTCTTTTGATCTCCAGATTATTAGTTGAGCTCTCATGACTTCTTTCATCATGATAAATAAACTTCTTATAAATGCACGAGAACTCGACGATATCTATAGTTTGAAAAAATATTGTTATTTATAGTGAATACCTGTATCAAATGGAAACATCTAATTGATGAAAGAAATAATAAAAGAATGATAAATTGACCAAGCTCAATGCAACACAAACACGCTAATGTCATTATCTTGGAACCTAACCAAAAATCTAGATATGCTAACAGTTTGGTAGGAATGCAATGCAATGCAGCAGCAACATTATTGGATATATATGACATGGAAAAAGAAATCTTGGTTTTGGGTTTATGAAGATTTGAACAACTTGAAACCCATAAAAAATATTGCCAAAAAAAATGTGAAATCCATTCATAATACCAGTGTCTAATGCTCTAAAATGCAAATATGTTTCCATCATTACCAGCCAAAATAAGATTCTCAAGGTTGTTTACTAATAAATTTAAAAACATGACAGCAATTTAACAATGTTCTCAATTGGAAAAACTAGACAAAAATAATCATTAACTAGAAAAATTAGAAGAAATGATGGCTTGAATAGAGAAATGATAGCTTGATCAGGACAGATGCCACAAGAAGCTTTGACCTACACTACACACTAATGGGTAAATGCACAAAGGCTTTGAAGTTGAACCACGTTCAACAACCATTTTTGAAAGAAGCATAGATTTTATTGATTACTGAAATAATGTTTACAGCCATAACAACAGGTCATCTATAGGAACAATACAATGGTAACTCAATACTAGTAAGCTCCAACAATATAGGGTATCGGGGAGGGTTGGAACTAAAGGGAAAAACATACACAGTGTTACTTTGTATATTTATGTAAGAGGTTCTTTTCATTTGGAGAAATATTAATCATACAAAAAATGAATCAAAAGAAACTAATCAAAACATGATAAAGATGCATACACCCAAAACTAGTTAACCAAATGCATGCATGGAGTATCCTATGGACCCAATTCATTTATCAATAAATGATGTACATGTATTAGGAACATCAGTCTTAAATGGATGTGTTATGGCACAAAAGTTTAGTGTTTCTACGCACTTGATCCGCATCACAATTATCTTAACTCTTCTAAATGATAGAATCATTTCTTTGTCAATATAGTTTACAGATAATGCTTGATTATTCTATTTATTTCTATCTATTCATAAACCTCCAAAACTTTTTCAGTGTCCTTAAAAAATTCAACTACTATTTTGTGCACTAAATGAACCTTGTTTAAGAATCCAAATAGTCAAAACTGGAGGCTAAGTTTTCAAAAAAAATTATAAAAAAAAACATGTCAATAAAGTTTTGAGTTCTAAACACAATTATTTTTTACCGAATCCATGATCAACTTTAGTGTTCCCCTCTTGTAGAAAATTGCATGCTTCAAATATAATACTATTTTATTAGAAATTATCTCTACTTATGATTAATAAATAATATCATTGTTTACAAAGTTTCCTCTCTTTCACGTAAATGATAGTGTAAACGATTGAAGTCTTTATTACACAACTTACAGAAAATATAATCAACAACCAAAGCTATTAAAAGAAAGATCTCCATTTTTTATTTATTATTTATTTATAAGAGCTTAATTGTCTGAAAAAGAATTTTAAACATAACCAAGTAAGCTTTGAAAGTGGTTTACATATCCTTGGATCTAATTCCTTTTTAAAGAAAATCATGAAAGGAATGACAAATAAGACTAATTCATAAAAGCATGCCCAGCAACACATATTTGAACTTAACCCAATAACTCATTAAGCTCATCCAAGTTTGGTTGGAATGTAATAAAATGAACATGTTTTTGACATATTTCGGCCATGGGAACAAACATTTTTGTTTAAGGGTTATGTACTTTTGAAAGGTTTAAAATCCATCAATATATATTGCTAGAAAAAAAAGAATGCTAACTGTGGGAGGACTAAATTAAGGAAATAAAATCTAAATCTCCAACAAAGAAAATACCTCTAGATAAAACCTTTGTTAGATAAAACAAGAAGCAAGCTCACAAGCTTTTATACCAAAAAGATTTGTAAGCATGAGAATGATTCCTTTAAGCTTTCGATCGAGAAACCTTCGTTAGATAAAACCTAATACCCATACAAACTTGAATAACAAAATTTAATAAAGAAAAAAAATATAAGAATGATAGATTGACCTAGTTTGACAACAATAAACTTAGACCTAACCGATGATCCAACCAAGCAATAAAACTTTGATAGCCTTTTTATTGCAAGAAGCATAGCTTTTATCAGTCAATACAATAATGTTTATAGCCGTAAAAACACACTTTTTACAGAATATTAGTGGTACAATTAGAAATCTAAAAACAATTCAATAGTATAACATAAAGATGCCTGAACCTAAAACACCAAGTAGTCAAATTCAAGCTCAAAAAATCATTAGAATCAAATTCATGCATGTATCATACAAAATACATACTTGGATTAAGAATTGCAGACTTAAGATTTTATGTAACAAGAAATTAGCAATGCGTAGTGATGTTATAGCCACACAGGTAATATATATACCCAGGTTTGCTATGCAATTACCATACAAGTTGTACAACTCAAACTCTTTTAAATTTTCATTCTATTTCTTTGAACATATATTGTATGGGTACCCTGTGGTGCTAATAGTTACCCCCATCAATTAAAAAACCCAACATTTTCCTAGTGCTTATGAAAAATAAAACGCAACCACATTGTGCACCTAACCCTGCTTATGCAATCTAAATTGTTGGGATGAGAGACAATGTGGAAAAACATTTGAGAATGAAGGACTTATTTCACAACAATTTTGGCTCAACAACAGAGGTTTAAAATTTACCAAATCATAATCCCCAACTAAAGCCAAATTTCAACATAAGACTAAACAAAAAGACATCGAAGGATACAAAGCAGAAAGTAACATACCCCTACTAAAGGGAAAGCAATGCAAATGAAGGCATTCTGAACAGACTTAGCCGCACGGCTGGGAAGAACATAGGGACAAGCAACAGCCAAAAGAAGCAGAACCATGGAGCAGCAGCAGAGCTGGAAATGCTCCCGGAGTAAGTCAGCGAGGTCAGCCCAGCCCACGGCCTTCGCGAATCGAAGGATCGCCTTCTGTACACCATTGTACTCAAATTCGCCAGTGTGATCATGGCCATGGTGGTGGTCAACACCATGTTTGCGGTCATGATCATTGTTAGCGTTGCATCCTGCCACTGCCCTGGGAGGATGAGGCAGGAGAAGACAAGGTTGCGAGGGAGAAGACCTAGGATTTCTCCAGAGGAGGGGAGGAGACCGGAGTATTGGGGAGAGACGACCGTAACGAGAACAGGGCGGCGGAATTCGAAGGGCAAGACATAGATGGGTGGGCGGAAGCCGTCCAACGGTGGATGAGGAGAGGGAGAGCGAGTACATGGGACTGAAAACAACAGGCAGGAGATCGCAGTGGTAAGGACGGAGTAAGAGAGGAGAATAGGGAAGGAAGTGGGCTGGAAGTCAGGCAGCAAGGGCGAGACAACGAGATGAATTAAGCAAGGCAAGCCATGCAGCATTAGACGAGCATGGTGACCACCGTGAAGCAATCGAGCGATAGACAGGTAAAGATGGTTTGTACGGGAGACCAGGCAGGCGATACAGAGGAGAAAAAAAAATTGCCTTCGTTGAGGTCAGCTCTGTGGCTGTTTTCCCGATTTCCACACAGGAAAGCTTTGCAAGAGTACCTTACCTTGGAATGTAATGTGTACTTTTAGCTACGCCATTTATATTCTTAGATTTTGATTTTATAAATTGTTCTTAAAATCGATAAAGGTGTTTTTTTAATGAAATGTGTTCTTGATTTATTGGCACATATATTTTAAAATTTAAACAAATATGATGTTGATATCATTATATTTGAGTAAATATTTTTCACTAGATTAATAAATAAATATGTGAAAGATGTGAATAAAGTATGCTTTTTTTAGATTATTAAGATATCGTAAACTAGTGTTTACGATATTAACATAAAAAATTAACTATAAGAAAAAAAGAGAGAAATAACAAAAATAATTTGTTATAACTAAGAATAAATTTTATATATGAAGTGAAGCATTTGAAGTCGACTTTTAAGAAGTTAAACAAAATGCAGTTGGTCTTAGCTAGGCAAGTGATTGTGAAAAAAATAATTAAGTATAATCAATCTATTAATTCAAGGATAATACATTATCTCAATTATTCATGTATTATTTGATTAAAATCTAAATTTATAAGTATAATATAATATGTTTGTGTGTGATTACTTTGTGAAAAAAAATAATTGAGTATAATCAATCTATTAATTCAATAATAACACATTATATTAACCATATGTATGTTATTTGATTAAAATTTTTAATATATATATATATGTGTGTATGTATGTGTGTGTGTGTGTGTGTGTTTTCTGTGTGTATCTATGTGTACATATATCTACATAATCATCTAAAAGACCCACAAACATATCAAGAAACATATGAATTATAATATATATAATCTCATTGTGGTTTGACATCATCCCTTTTTGTCACATCAAATAGATATGATACAAAACCTCTAAGTCAAATACCAACAAAAAATAAAACTTATAATATAATTAATAATAATATTTCTATGATTGAGACACAATTATTGAATTTATTATTTTAATAAATATTTTAAGTACCATTCCTCCCAAAAAAAATATGGACTAATAGTCTTATATTTTTTTATTGATTTGTTATGTACATGTCTTAAATTCAAAAGATAATAGAAAATGTTTTAAACCACATATATGATATAATCATTCAAATATGCAAAAGCAAGAATGTAAAATGCAAGCACAAACATGTTGCAAGAAAGCAACAAGTACACGTGCTTTCAATCTCTTCGTACATTATCGTCCATTAGTAAGTGTTTTATGTGCATATTATTTCAATTCATTTCTAATATACTTCTTATCCAACTCTTGTTTATATATACATGTCCATTTGTACACCTTGTTGCATTACAGATCAAAAACATTATCCTTTCTTGCATTACAGATCAAAAACATTATCCTTTCTCAACTTGCAAATATGCCTAAATAGATTGTTAATGTCAAAGCTTAACCTTATCATATACTTTAATCATATAGATAAAGTAGATATTAAACACAAAAATAAAGTAATAATTGAGATATTAAACATAAGCAAGGACTTAATAATGAAATATACACCATATACCCAAACAATATAAGAAAACATTAACATAATTAAAAGTTTATAAATAGAAAACTATATATAATTATCCAACTCAGAATAAGTACAATACTAAAATTTATTATGCCAACAACATAACCAAAACCAACTCAAATAAGGTATTACCCACTCTCAAATATCAGGGGCATGATCTTCCTTTATAGTTTTAATATCATCATCTCTAAGCATTGTGAATACATACTAAGAGATGTAAACAATAATAAGCATAATAGATAAATCTTAAAAGATAACTAATAAATATAAAATAATAAAAAAACTGTCAGTATAAAAATAGTATTTAAAAATAAAAAATATAATATAAGAAAACTAGAGTGTTTAGCACAATAATAACTATTTTTCAAAAATATTATCTTATTCTTAACTTTTCATGTATTATATTTTATATGACCTGAAATTTTCTTTGAATGATTATTCTCTAAATCCAATAATTAATGTCGTATGACATTGAGCAACATCTAACCAAATAGTTGAGTATTTTGACCTTAATTATCTTATATAAAGTACTAGTAGCCCAATATGTATAAGCATATCCTAGCCCTAAAGGCAACTATACCTTATCATACAAGTTCATGTAAAGGTATTCTAACCCTAATATAAAATCTTAAAGTATAGATGAGTAAGTTTAA
The DNA here is from genome assembly GCA_023846275.1 of Vanilla planifolia. Classification (NCBI taxonomy): domain Eukaryota; kingdom Viridiplantae; phylum Streptophyta; class Magnoliopsida; order Asparagales; family Orchidaceae; genus Vanilla; species Vanilla planifolia. The sequence continues at coordinate 9,280,193 of CM043873.1, read as the reverse complement.
TGAACTCAAATAATGAGATATTAAAAATAAGAATATTAAAGAATTATTGATGACTCTAATAAGAGAAAAATAGTAAAAAATGATAAAATAAATATAAATTAGATAAAATATAGAAATTTTACATAAAAAAGGTTGTATAATATGATGGTAATAGTTCATATAGTATGATATGATTATTAGTGAAAAAACAACTTAGCAAAAATCATTATCCAATTAATACAAGACATCATATGGTATAAAGAAAATTAAATAAAAGATATATGACATTGTATGGTATGAAAGTACCATCATATATGTACGATACTATAGTAAATCATTGTATCATTTATATGGATTATATTAGTCTAAGGACAAAGGAAGAAACAATTAGAACGTGTAATGTGATAAAGGTGCAGTGTATAGTACAATTGAGTTAAAAAAATTGAGTTGAAATATCTTTTAAATTTGTGTATAAGATAAATTGTATCGTATAAGTATGACAACAGAATCGTATATGCATAATAGAGCATAGACTATGCATCGACGCTAAGTGTTAGATGATTTTGAAGAGTTAAACAAGGAAAGATCGTATCATAAAGTACGACCAAAGCATATTATATAGTAGAATATGATAAAAGAAGAATGAATTTAGAAAAATATATAATATAAATTGTGAAAGAAAATACTATAAAAAGGGAATAAATTATAGTATTTAAATCATTTGTTAAGTAATTATTTTCATGAAATAAATTTCTTTATTTTAAACACAACAAAAATAAATTAGTAGCCAAGCAAAAAATAACAAGTTTGAAGTTAAAAATAACAAATAAAGAGAGAAATATAGATAAAAACTTTTAGGTGATTCAACTAGACTAATGCCTACATCCACCTTCAATTAATTTGATTAGACTTCCATTAAATACTCACTTTTATCGTAGTAGATAAGAATAAATTATATACAATGGGGAAATCAAAAGAGACACTAAAAATATTAAATAGTTACGACTAAAGTTACATGAATAATCTATTTATAGTTTAACACATACAAAGTCTTATATCTCAAACACTTTTCAACAAAATTCTCATAAACTAACCATAAAAGATGTTGCCCATACAAGCAACAAAGAAGAGAAGTTGATATAGGAGGGTCTAATATTAGCTCACAAATGCACACTTGTTGGCATTGCATTAGTCATATTCAAACTCAATTATATATCCAAGCCAAATCCTATTTCGATTCATCATCTTTATCAACAATAAGAGTCAATTATAATACTCTATTTTTTATATAGTTATCTCTAATATTTTTGCTCTACTTGTTCAAGCATATTTTTTAGTAAAATATATCATCATCTATATCCATTCCTGTGCATGCTTCGCATGTTATCATAAGTCATCTAATATCACTTGGTCATCTACTGCTCCTGATCACTACCACCTAGTTGCACATTATCACTGGTCTCCCACTGTTGCCAAGGAGCCTGATTCTCCTTGACCACCAATATTGTCTGGCCATCCATTAACTACTTGCCCTCTGTCAGTCATCGATCTACTGCTTGTATCATAGTTGCATCATTATTGGCATCTCATTATCATGTTGCACAATTGTATAATTTTTTTTCATTATTTTTTTATGTATTTTTTATATTTTGTATTTAATATAGTTGATCTACTTAGAGTTAATGTCTTAGAGTTCTAAAGATTTCATGTATTTTTATATTTTGTACTTAATATGATTAGCTCACTTAAAATTAATGTCTTAGAATTCTAAAGATATCTTTAGATTCTTGAGTGATTTAACTCTGAAATTATATTTATCTATCTTCACTTAAAGTTAATGTCTTGAAATTCTAAAAATCTCTTTTAGATTTCTAAGTGATTTAACTCAAAAGTTATCTTTATTTATATCTATTTTGAGTTAATATCTTAAAATTTTAAAGATCTCTTTTGGATCCCAAGTAATTTAACTTTAAAAGTATCTTTCTCTATGTTGACTTTCTATTTTTCTCATACTTATGATATGTTCCTAAGGTGCATTTAATTTTTATTTTTCTCATGCATAGTTTTGAACTCTCATACATTTATAAATAATAGAGGTTCTTTAATTATAATGTTGTTACTAAGAAATCAAACTTTTCTTAACAAAGAGTGTGCACCCAACTCTTATTGAGAGATTCTAACTTTTCCTTCCCTTTTGAAAGACAATAATCAAATGTGAGTGATCTTCCACTAAGAGAGCCAACAATCAAACAAATTATATATTCCTCTAATATTCTCAAGTCTTCACCCAGCTTTTTACTCTCTTGACCAAACCACCAAATCATCACCCTCCTTAACAAGGCTCCAAATCATAGACTAATATCTTGTTACTCTTTTAATTAAGCTTTCCTACTAACCCAAACCTCCACCTTATTGTCCTTTTTCATCTTTAGTACTCCACACATCAACTCTAAAAAAAATTATAAGCCATCATCACTAAAAAGGTACATTAGTTTTGTAATTTTTTTTAAGTAATAATCTAAAATTAGGGTTACCCTTTCTTCTAATAAGATACTTCATAGAGAGTTTATCTCAAATTCTTTATTATATGTATGAAATTAGATGTAAAAAAACTACTTAATGGGACTTTATGTTTAATGCTTAACATGTTACAACTTACTCCACTTGATAATCAATGTTATAATTTTGGATGCTAATCTTTAAAGAATTCTAAAATATCACACATGATACTTAACTCTAATTAATATATAATATTATTTAATATTCTTTAATAATATATTAAACATCTTCAATATTATATGCTCTAAATTAGATTATGGTAGAAGTCTAATTTTTTTTTACATTAGAAATTCACATGAGTAGTCAACGTATTACAGAGGTAATATAGTTACTACAACTAAAATGACATGACTTCTTAGATTTAACTCTTCACTTTCAATTTATTAATTTTTTTATGTATTGTTACTCTTTTATTATGAAAATCAACATCTATTTATACAAAACACAATCTCCAATTATTGTATTAACATAATATAGAAATCATACATATTCAATTAATACTATGCTCAAATCATAAGAGAAAATAATGATGTACTTTTACAAAATATGCTTTGTACATATACGATACGAGTTGAAGCTCAACTCTCAAAAATCAGACAATGCTTGTAACACAGTCGATCCCTTGTACAAACAACTTTGCACACTCAACCTTAATCCAGGTGATGATCACACATGTACAATAAATATATCGTACATGTACGATGTCAACATAAGTTCACATTCAAATATAGATATAAGCTAGAATATAGATCATCCAAGTACAATATTGAATATGATAATGTATGTCTAGCAGGGAATGAACAACGTAGCTTAAATTAAAATATTTAAAACTCATTTTCAATATCTTAAGACTTGGATTGGACTTAAAAGAATGTGAAAAAATACTTTTACAATCCTATTGTAGTTTTAAAGAAGGATGAATGAAATGAGTTCATTATTGCTAAATATCACTTTTACAAAGAATAAGGGTTTAATATTCTAACTTGGTAATTGAGTAAAAATGCAATATTCCATATGGATTAGCCATGCCATAGAGAGCTTGGCTATCAACTCTATGTTTTGAAGGTTAAGTCATTAATAATCAAAGATCTCTAATCTTCATCACTTCAAATATAAGGTCTTAGTTTCAATCATTAAGTTAATTTTATTTAAAAGTCTCTAAACAAAATTAGCCACGTGCAAAGTTTAAACCACATGTTTATAACACTCAAACAACTATTAGTTATAAATAACTTGGTTTTGTGATGTTCATCATTAAAATATAACAATCTCCTCCTTGATTATTACAAAATTAATACTAAAAAAATATATATTATAATAAAAAAACTAATTAACATCTATAATAATAATATTATTATTAATTTATCATAGTATATTTTTCAATTTCTTTCAGCCTATACGACATCAAAATTTACACAATTGTAGCATGATACATAAAGTTATACACAAAAACAATAGTTTCAGCTTGAAAAAAATTAGAACTTTTCATAACAATAGCATAATATTATAGTAGTAGTTTGATGTAAACTATAGTATATAAGAGTTCAAATAAAAATAGTTTAAACATCTACAACTAGCTCATCAATGTATACATATACATAACTCACAATCGCATCGGTTTTAATTTCTAGCAAATCATATAGCAACTTAACTCCCCTTAAATCTATGCTTCCCTTAAAACTTCATACTAAATTTTCCATCTAAATTATAGCATCATAAATTATAGCTCTAAGTTCTCTCCTTTTTTATAATCACTCAAAGAGGTTAATAAAATTTCAAAATAATTTAAGACTTGTAAAGACTTCTAAGGATAATGATTTGGTAAAAGTATCAAATAACTAAGAAAAAAGAAACAAAGATAATTGAATTTATTTTTTCTCAACATTTTTTATAATAAAATAATACGTTATTTAATGTGCCTATTGAAAGAATGTTGAATATGATTTTTTGATAAGTAAATTGCATTTTTATTATCACAAAAATATAAGGATGTTGATAAAATCTAAACCATAGTCTACTTGTTGAAATTTAATCCATTAAACTTGTGCTACATAACTGCCTACATCAATATACTCAACATCAGTTATTGATAGTGCAACATAATTTATTTGTGACTAGTCTAAGAAATGAGTGAACCACCAATCAGTTAATACATTAAAAGTACTATTCCTATTAATTTTGTTGTTAAAAAATCTAGTAGTTATTTAAACTATTAAATTAAATCCAAATTCATACCTAAAATACCACAAACTAAATGAGTTGGTGCTAATAAGATATTTAAAGATGCACTTAATAGCTTAAAGATGTTATTATTTGGGATTTTTCTAAAATCTAGTATATAAATCATCACTAAATATTATGTTTGATCTACTTGTTATAAGATATAAAAGTAAGCTAATCATTCTTCTGAATAGTCTTATATCAACTAGTTTTTAAGCCTTATCTTTATTTAAAAATGTATTTGTTTCTCCTAGCATTTATGTTTTCAAATCTAAATCTTTTCAACAACTCTATTAAAAATGAAAATACCCTCACTAGTTTGCTTAACTTTGGAGTACTTAAAAAATATCAACTTATCCATCATGCTTATTTCAAGCTCATTCTCTATTGACTTTACAAATCTCTTACACATTTCTTCATGTGAAGCTCCAAAATGATGTCATCAATATACACTTGACAAAGTAGTTTTCCTTTATCTAAACTTCTAATAAATAGAGTATTATTAACCTTGTCTTTGACAAATCTATTTGAAGTAAGAAAAATACATAATATTTCATACCAATTTCTTAGAGCTTGTTTTAGCCCATAAAGTACATTCTTTAACTTGTAAATATGATTAGATTTATCATAATCTTTGAATCTTAGAGACTATTTTACATAAATTTTTTCATTAATGTAACCATTAAAAAATATACTCTTTGCATCTATTTGATATAGTTTGAACCTTTTGTATATTCAGGTAAAATTCTAATATCCTTAAGTCATGTCATAAGAGCAAAGATTTCATCCAAATCAACTCCCTCGATATGATGATAGCATTTTGTCATTAATCTTTCTTATTACTTCTCTATTTTCATCTAGCTTATCTTTTAGCACCCATTTTATACCAATGACTAGTTGATCATTAAGCCAAGGTATAAGATTATATACTTGATTTCTTTCAAGTTGTTCTAATTTCTCATTTATTGTAATTATCCACGAATCATCACTAAAAGCATTATCATCTATAATAGGAGTAAAATTTGAAATAGTAACATGATTAGTTGAGGTCCTAATCTTAACCTTTTCTTCTACTTTACCTATGATCAACTCACCAAGATGATCCTTAAAAAATTCCCATTGTTTCACAATTTAAGTCTCATCTTTCCTTATTTTTATTTTTTTCCTTGGCTTTGTCGATAGGTTCATCCTTTAGACTTAATAATTCCTCTAACTTATCTAGCTAATCAAATGGTGGTTGATTACAAAAATGCATTAGTAGGAGTTTTATCAAATTCCACATGGATAGATTCTTCCATAACTAAGGTTCTTTTGTTATGCACTCTAAAAGCTCTAATTTTTCTTTTGACCATTTTTTGATTGTTCATACGAGACATAAAAATAGCTACTCCAAGCAGTGTTACACCTTTGATAAGTAGTTTTACACATTTGATTAGAAGAATTACATCTTTGATAAGTAGTATTATACCTTTGATTATAAATATTGATTGATTATTGAACCTCATTAATTATGTGAAAGTTTGAGACCCATAATTCAAGGGTAAGAAAATGTTCTTGATGGAATAAAATGTGGGTGAAAGATTTATGGTAAGATTGATTAATATCCTACTAGGTTAATATTGAATATTAGAAGAAGAAATTAAAATTTCGTATGACGAATGATACATGATATGATTTATTTCAATAAGATAGAAAAGTGCTTATAGTATCTATTTTAAAAGCTAAAAGATTGATAAAACAAGTTGTGAGTGCTATTTAATTTTAATACAAGAAGATAGAAAGAAAGAATTATAACTTTAAAAAGTTATAGTGACATGTGAATATCTATTTTTTTTTCCAAAGACTCAACTAGAATGTCATGTAATAAAAAGATTGAATTTATGATTGATTTTATATCAGAAGTAAAACCAATTTTAAAAGCATTCAACATAATGATGCCACTTGAATTATAAGACTTAAAAACATAATTACATAACATGATTGATATAAGCTTTTTATCATACCTAATACATCTCCTTGGGATATATCTATATTGTTTGTGAAAAAGAATGATAAAAATTTAGTGAGACACATTAATTATAGAAAATTAAAAAATATCACAATAAAAAATATCCTTTACCCAAAATAGATGAATTGTTCGATCAATTATAAGGAGTTAAAGTATTTTCAAATAATATATTGAGATTAGCTATCGTCAATTACAATTTTGAAAAGAAGATATTTCAAAAACTACTTTGAAATCAAAATACGATCATTTTCAATTTCTTATGTTGCTTTTTGGTTTAACAAAAGATTTGACAACTTTTATGGATTTGATGAACATGGTGTTTAAGTAATGGATAAATCATTTTGTTATTATTTGTATATATGATATCTTGATCTATTATGTAGATAAAGTAGAACATAAAAAATGCTTGTATTTAATGTTACTAAGGCTATAAGAGTACATATTATATGTAAAGTTTTTAAAATACAATTTTTAGTTATCCAGCATATTTTTCTTGAAACATATAGTTAGTGTATAATAAATCTCTATGACATTTTTAAAAAATAATATCTATTATTGAATGACATAGGCTTAACAATATAACTAAAGTATAAAATTTCCTAAGTTTGGTTGAGTATTATCAAAAATTTGTGAAAAAAATTTCTTAGATTGTAATATTATTAATAAGATTAATTCAAAAGATAGTAACTTTTGAATAAAATTCAGACTATAAAAAAGTTTTAAATTTTTAAAATAAAAAATAACTTTACCACCTATCTTAGCATTACTTAAGAGAAAAACTAAATTTGAGGTATATACTGATACATTTCTTCAACGACTTGGGCGTATATTAATATAGAATTGTAGATTTATAACATATTATTTAAGACAATTATGGCATCATGAATAAAATTACCTTATACATGATTTTGTTACTAATTATTGAAATTAAGATTTTGTATATAAATTCTATACAAAGCATGTGATATCGATGTAATGATGTATTATTATTATATGTAACTTCATAAACTTTTATACTTATAACTAGATGCATGCCTTTTAATTTTAATAAATTATTATGTGATATTATTTGACATAATTAATTGTGTAAGAATAATATTTAATGTGCTAATATAAAAAATATACACCTAGTTAAATACTATGAAAAATAAAGATTTTACATGCAAAAATAAATTAAGATATTAATAGTTTAAATTGATAAAAAAAACATCAATGAATAATGACTTTTCTAAAATTAAAATGTATTATTTTCTATGGTTAATGACCAGTGTACTATAAGGTTAAGAGTTTATCATCGTGAGTGACTATTGGCTAGTATGTCACAAGATTGGGATTCACTACAATGAGATGGCTAATGGGTAGTGTGTGTCACAAGATTAAGATTTATTATTGTGAAGTGTCTAGTGTGTCACAAGTTTTGGAGTTATTGTTGTGAGGTGGCTAGTTGCCCGTTGACTGTATTATTGAGATTTACCTCAAATATATGGCCATTGAAAATATGAAAAGATTGAGTATGATTATTTATATGATAAATCAATAATTAAGATTTTCATTATAATTAAGTAAACTAATAGAATATTGACTAACTATCTTGAGAGAGAGAGAGGGATGGAGTAGTAGTAATGGTCATTTTATGATTTACTTAGTTAAGTAGAAAGAGATATTGATAAATAATACCACATTAAAAAAAGAATTGAAAATATAATAAGAAGCTATATATGCTTATTATTTCTTTTAAAATTTTAATATGTTTTTCTTCTTATAACATATCATATTTTTTTTTCATATTTTAACATAAATAAGACTTAGCATGTTATATGTTATGGTTGATACTTATGATTAAACCTGTATATGATTGTCTCAAAGTATTATTTATTTTGCATATCTATTTATTGTGATTAGATCATGTATATGCTTATTTATTTATAACATTTCAAGCATATTGTAATGACAATAAAAAAAGAATTACCCATAAGAACTACTTATATAAAAAAAATAAAACTGTAAACGTTTGTGTTACATAATTATACTAAATAATTTATTAATTATATGGTTATTCAATATTATATTTATGTATAAAAAACTGTATATAATAATTAAAAAAATTATAAAACTATGAAATATAATTTTTACGATAGTTTCGATTACTTATAATTGATGATTCTTATTATTTATAGTTTATAATTGTCAATATAAACCATGTGATTTGTTTATTGTGGATATAGTCGATATGTTGATATATTTGTAAATTAGAAAACAAAATCCAATGAAGGTTATGTCTATTTAAACTATGAAATTTGGGAGAAATAATGACTTTAGGAAAGAAAATAAATTAAACTTATGATAAAAGATATCACATTGGTGGTATCAAAGCACGGTCTAGCTAAAAAACAATTTAAAACTGTGACAAAACAATCATCACAGATACAAAAGTGTTAAAAAATAAGAATAGAAAGATGAATAGAAAATTATTTTTTTATTCTCAACTATTTATCATCTATTTCACATATCTCATCAACACTATATTATAGTCTATTTATAAATTTGATGAGATACTATTTTTAGAATATATGATAATTATGATATCTTTAGATATAAGTCATGTTTATCTTATCTTTAACTACTAAGCATGAAAATTGAATCACAACAAAAGTTTAAGAGGGATGCGATAGCACTACATATTGTTAATCAAGCAGAACTAGCAAACACAAGTGATGGAGATTAGGAACATACCCATGCGAACGTTGGTGTAGCTCGGCTAAAAACAACCAATAAAAGGAGCAATAGGGTTTTGGAATCACTGGCATCAGGTAATGAAAGAGATAAAAATAAGATGTATTTATTAAGATCACATAAATAATCTTCTAAGTCAGTATTTACTTTTTAAAATTAATACCACTTTTAACTAAAATATTTTTATGACATAATTGCTCGATTTTATTTAAATTGGTAGAGCACATAAACGTTCTTAAACTCATCATACTTGTATGATTGTATCAATTATGCTCCGTATGTGGTTGACCTGCACAGCCCGTCAAAAGAACTTTGCATGGATCTCCGCCGTTGATGTCCGGCACTTTCCACTTGCCATCTTTCCACCACCAATGTAAATTGCATCTCTCATAGAACATCCACGCGCAGTAGAAGCGTCGGCCTATCAGCTCAGCGATAGAGTAGACTGTGTATTGGACGCACCCAGGATAGAACTCATTAAAGCATTTGAACACCTCGTTGTGCAGCGCATCGAAGACATTTCCCTTCCTCAGCTTGTGAATATACCTGAATAGATTGTCGAAGGACTTCATGCTGAACAAGCTTTTGAAGGGGGTTATGGTGGAATTGACGATCCACTCCATGGCCGTGTTGTATGCCTCGACCTTATTACCAATAACCCATTTGATGCTGTTGTAGACGTAGTTCAAGGCCCTGACAAGCCATTCCACAATCTTGGCCGTGGACGGCAAGCCCACTATTTTCATTATTTGGTCGAGGATTCCGCGCCTTAAGCCCTCCAGTCGCCGCATCACCCAATCAGTCCATGACGACTCTGTGGCTCGCCCCGAAGCCGAGCTGCGATGGAACGCCTGCTGGGCCGCGGCAGCGTCAGCAAAGAATGCGAGTGCAACCACGGACACGAGAAGAGCTCCGAGCAGAACTTCCTTCGACCGCGCCATCGTCGCGCCAGTGCCCAGTTCTTCTCTTCTCTGCCTATGTGTTTCTTGCCCGCATCTTGCATATATGTATCGATCGTGTAGTAACGACAGATCTTTAGGTGATGGCCATAGTTGAGTAACTTACATGCAATAAACTCACTTAATAAACCTATGCAGTTTTTTGGGTGTGTGCAGTTTTTGTGGTTATGGGCAGGGTTTCCTTTAATAAAGAAACATGTCGAACTAAATAGATACATTAACTAGTATGTCTTGGGCATTAAATGAAGGTGACAAAGTTTGGAAAGCTTTAAAACATAAACCTTTTGTAAGCTAGATTTCAAGAGGTTAAAGGAGGGTGTTTTGGGGAAAATGACAACGATAAGTTGGCTTTGATGCTAGTTTTTCATTCATGTTTAATCAAGACGATATTTTTAGCAAGATTTTAAAACATAGGAGTTGTTGCTAAGAGTTGGTCTAAAATCCCAATACCCAAAACCTACAGGCATCACCTTAGGTTGATGGCACGACACCAGTGCCTCTTCCAGCCAATGAAGAGCTGCCAACCCTTCATTCTCTTCCCCCTCCTTCTCCTCTTTCACTTCTTTATTTCCTCTCTCTCCTTTTTTTTTTCCACAGTCGTCCGCCTCCACCATGTCCACCCTTCTCTTTCTCTTCTACTTTTCCGGTCCCAGTTTTCCCAACGGCTGCGAACATCCACCCGCCTACGAATCTTGATATTAGTATTTAATTTGATAATAGCTTAACCTAATAAAAAAAATAGATATCCTTTGAAATTGATATACTATTATTAGAAAATAAAAAGTAAAATAGAGTATACTATCATTATACTAATTGTCTATCGGGTAGATTGGCCTAATTCAATCAAGGAGGATCAATTACAAGATAGAGAATATAAAAACCTTATTCAAAAAGTTTAAAAAAATGAGATATCTAATTTTTTACTTGATATAGATGGTGTACTATATTTTCAAGTTCTATTTTGTATCATTGAATGCAACCAATTGAGGCAAATATTATTGAAAGAAGCTCATAATTCTCGTTATTTTGCTCACCTTAGAAGTAACAAAATGTATCAAGATTTAAGTAGAGATATTGGTGGCCTAGATTGAAAATGAATGTTACAACTTAGGTTAAAAAATATATTATTTGTAAATAAATAAAAATTGAACAACAAAGGCTTGGTAGGTTGTTACAACCCTCACTAATTCCTTAATGGAAATGGGAAGTATTGCGATGAAGTTTATCGTTGTTGATTTTTTGACTAAATTAGTCCATTTTTTAGTAATTTGAACCACATATTCAATAGACAAGTTAGCTCAAATTTATGTACAACAAATTATGAAACTTCATAAGATACTTAAGATCATTATTTTTTATAGAGATTCAAAATTTATCTCCCACTTTTAGATGAATACACATAGAGTCTTTGAAATATGATATAATGAGATAATTTTTGTCTCAAAAAATATGTTTGACAAAGTATATCGGAATTTGATTATGAATATATTTTCAAGGAAACATGTCGTGAGAAATCCAATGGTATATTTATTATAATTTTTTAAAATAATTAAGAAGTTTTATAAATTATTGAAGAAATAAGATAATTATTAATTATTAAATAATTTAACATTTTAAATTTCTTTTATTATGTATATATATAAACCCTGTTTTCTCTCTCTTGATCGTGTAACCCTAATTTCCCCTGTCTCTCGACCTGACGCTTGGCTTCCTTCAAAAAACACCTCGTGGAGGAATTGCCTTATGAATTCAAGAAGAGGGAAATCATAGGGAAAACATGTCAAGCAAAATTTTGATGAACTAACTAATTGAAAATTTCATTCAAGTAGCCAGGTAGATCAAAGAGATGGATGAGAATGAGGGATCCGATGATCTTCGACAATGCCAATGAGTATAATTTTGGAACTTGTTACTTCCTATGAATATTTAAACCCTATAAGCATGTGTGCTTCTTCAATTTTTTGGATTAGTCTAGATTAATTTTAACTCTAATTGAGCCATATTGTCCAAAGGATAGTAAGTGTTCATAAGATTCAAAGACCATTGGTGATGTAAATGAGTCCTTTTAATGCAAATGGTGAGTTAAGTAAGGTAAAGGAGAGCATTGCTCAAAACTTATTTTGCTAAATCTTATTATTTATTTATATATTGTAGAAATTATAATTATGACTAAAAAAAGATAGAAAGGAAATTATGTGGAGTTATATTATTAAGAAAAAAGGAAAAGAAAATTTGTTTAAGCACTCTTATTTTGAATTATAGTAATAATAAGAGATAAATCATATGCTTTCTAATTTTCATGTTATGATTTTTGAGTTTTGTTTAGTTATATTAAATAAATTATAATAATCATCAGATAAAAATTTGACACAAAAAAATGAAATAATTTATTAAATTATTATGATATTTATGTAGACTTTAAGGGAGAAGATCCATGAGTTGGTTGTGAGTCGCAACAGGAAGAAAAGAAAAAATTGACGTTGAAGTAGTTCCTGAGGATTCAGGTAGATAAATGTAATAAAATTACAATATAAATAATGAATTTTTTTTATACAATTACTTATTTTGGATTTTTAATATGAATTATCATTCTTTTATATTTTGTATATTGATAATTTAATATAAGTAACATGACATGACATGTGTAAGTATTTATATTTACTTATTATTAATGTTATATAATAAATTTTTTATGTAATTATTTATCAATAATAAATGGGTAAATTAAATTGTAAATGTATATATATATGTATTCATAACTGAGAATGATTTATTTATTAATGAAAATTCCCATGTGATATGTTAAAGACATAGAAAAAGAAAGTGAATAAAAATTTTTTTAGCTTTGAGCTTAATATCATATGAATAATAAGTGATGTTTAAAAATATGTTCTCTTATAATCTTATCTTCTATATGCCATTTACTATATGATCTGATGGCTATCACTTATTATGTGATCTAATGATATTGGTACCATTAGTATGATACCTCAATGATTGAGCTACGTATCATGTGATCATGAGTCATTATTTGTTATGTGATCTAATGATTGAGGTCTATAGTGATAATGCATATAAATACTGCTTGCTATGTGATCTAACAACTACCGTTTGTTGTGTTATCCAGTAGTATTGGTACTAGTATATCAAACCTTGATGATTTAGCTTCCTACTGTGTGATTAGGAGTCATCGCTTGCTATGTGACCTAACCGTTGAGGTTTATATTGATGATATATATATTACAAATTATTTTTAAGAAAAAAGAATTTTGGAAAATCATGTATAAAGATAAAAAATTATAGCATATTTTATATTATATTTTAGTATTTTTATGTTATATACTTATAGTTGTAGAGACAATTTTCAATTCTTTTGATGTCAATTATATTATCGTAATGCTTGAGATCAGGTGTATGATGTTTAATATTTAATTTCATATCAGTTTATTTATGTTATCAGTTTATATACTGAATCGTTATACTCGTTCCCTTATTTGCATTTTAGGACATAACATAAAGTTCTCACTAAGTGGGGATATTTAGAAGTACAAGAACGAGAATTAAAATTAAAATCCAATTGCTTTACAAGTGGTGATAATGTTGTTGACTTTATTATGAATTCCTACATATGGATTTTTAGAGACTTTGTGATATAATTTTTTTTGTGATAATATAATTTTATTATGATGATGTAGTATTTGTCGTAATATTATAAGTTTTCTTATAATGAAATGATTTTATAGTGATATTATTTTTTAATAATGATATATTTAATTGATATAGATTATTATTGATTTTAGTTGATAAAAAAACTACATGTATATAGGAAAATTGATAGTTTTTAAGGGTAATTTTATCTGTTTATTTTCTAAAGTCTAGATCTCTCATGAGTAAAAAAAAAATTAAATTATCAGATGATTAAGAGATAATTAATCATCATTTCTCATCTAGATAGGTATTTTAGGCCATCTTAACACTTTACCTTTACTTATTTCTCAAATATTTTTAATTAAAGAAGAATTAAGAGTTAATAGATTGACACCATATGACAAAATACCGAGTGATGTCAAGTGGGGATCAATAGATAAGAAGTGAGTCTTGATAAGCTTCTAAATAGATGGGTATAAGGATAAATTGTTACTCATATGCTATTGAGGTAATGATTTGAGTGTTTATATGAGATGCATGGTTTTAAATATTTGAGATTTCTTTGGAGAGCAAAACTCACTTAAGAATAAGATTACCTAAGTAGATAATATCTAGATATAATAAGACAAAAATTTCATATTATTATATAATATGATTAGGTCATTTGAGTTTATGTACCATCAAGAGCCAAAACCTAAGGTCTCATGTGATTTCATTATAAGGTATAATCAATATAGTTTACATAAGTAATAACTAATTTAACTAAATTCATAAAGTTAATAAGAAATTTTTAAAGCAATTGGATAACCTTTCAATTACTATATAAATGGGCCCAAACATGATGAATATATTGATTTTGAAGATTATTCTTTATCTTAGGAGATTTTTTTTTGAAATATAAAGCTATAGCAATTTAAGTTAACTTCTATCCATCTAAATCTTCTTATTATCATGATTTCTCATTAATTTAGGTTGAACATCATTTTTATTGATGTACACCATTTTAGTGTGCATATTAATATTTTTATTAGATTATAAGGTATTATAATTAAACTTTACATTGTTTATTTTGTTCAATTATTGAGTTTTCTCTTTTTGATCTTATAATGGTCTAATGATTTGTAAGATTTTTAGTACAATACTATAAATTTAATTAGGCTGATACTTATAGGGACTTTTAGCCCAATATTTGCAAGCTTCTTTGGCTTATAATGAGTTTTTCTTACCTACTTTTTTGAAATATATTTTTAGTATTTTTTGTCTAAATTTTTAACTATAGGTGAATGTAAATTTAATATTGGATTAAACTATTTAAAATTTTTTTTGAACTTTTTTACTTTATTATACTCATCACATAATATTTTTAAAATTAATAAGATTTTATAAAAGTATGATTGTAAGTGCTTTTAAGAATCAAAACACTTCTTCTAATTTACACATGATTATTAAGTTCAATATTCTCATAATTTATACTTCTTGTGTGGACATCATACTCCCATTTCCTAACATTCCTTTTTCTTCTCTCACTTTGCTCGATTACTCTTCCAAGTTTTCCTTAACTTTTTAAAACACCCTAGCCTTCTTTCTTTACCCTTGTGTGCCTCTTCTTCTTCTTAACCTTCTTAGGTAACACATCCCTTCATCTCTTTAATCGTGTGCATATCCTCCTCTTTTGATGATTTTTTGGTACTTAGGATGTAGTTCAATCACATTTTCTTTGTCAATTTCATCATTTGTTTTGTTAGAAATATGGAGATGTAATGTTCCATAAGAGGAGATGTTAAACCATGCAAATTCAAAACTTTAAGCTAGCTGAATTAACTTTGTAATACAAGACTTTAGAATATTCTTGATATAGTTGACTTTTACAAATGTTGGCTTGATAAAAGCTTACAAACATCAATTTAATAAAAGCAACCAAAGAAAGGAAAAAATTAAAAAGTTCCAACAAAGTAAAGCTCACAATAAAAGTCTTAAAATAAAATGAACTAAGCAAAAAAATCTCAATCAATTATATTAAAAATAATGCAAGAGAAATTATCAACTTAACTAAATGATAAAGGCTTATGAAGATAAGAAAAATATGACAATCAAAGCCTTATTTTCTTCTTTTCTTAAGAATAATGAATATAATATGACCTCTTTCTCAAAGATATTCTAAATAAGTATTAACTTTATCTCTTATGTGTAGATGCCTTTAAATGCCCATTTCTAAGCTCTCAAATGGCTAAAAAATCTCCTAAATCAACTATGTCAAAAACCATTCAAACTAGTTATTACTCGTATATTGAACTGATCATATTATTTGCTATATGGAATCAAATAAGTATGATGCAACTCTAAATACATCGTCCAACATATTTTCTTTTTTCTGATTAGTTCATTTCTCAATTATTAAATGATCATTCTTATCCAATGCAGTATTATAAAAGTACGAATAACACCAATAATTTTGAGCACTTATAAAATTTTATAAGATGCAAAATCATATAATATGGTGACTAATATGACAAGCTCACTCATACTGATCATAGCATGTCATATTAGTACGATAAGTGGATCATATTTCTACAATACAAATCTACTCAATGTATGCCTAAGTTTCAATACTAAGCTCTTGAGTGAGATGACATATATAAGTATGAAGATAGTATAATATAGGTACAATGAGAATATGCTCACTAAATGCTTGAGTCATCACTTCTACTAATCCTACTTATACAAAGGTATTTTCATATTTGTACAACAATGAACAACTTCCAATTTATATTGCATCACTTGGTGTAATACATATCTAATCTTACAAAAGAATGCATTATACAAATACAAAATCTAATATTGTACTGCACAAAAATAATCTGAATATACACATCGCAGTTAAATTAATGATATCACACTTATATGAATGGTATAAACAGCCATATTACTCGAGATCGCCCTATAGATAAATTAATAAATGATATGATGAAGAATATCGCATATGTACTATTAGTGCACATTCAACCATCTTCACTTAATTCATTCACTCTTCAAATCCTAGCTAATTATACAACAATAACTAACATAACTTATAATGATACAATATTCCAAAATAGAAAACATACAAGTAACAATCTAATTAGAACTCATGTCATGAACTAAGAAATACATAAGTGAAATAGATGTTTTTGAAATTGTTTAAGTACTTTCACTCATCTTAATCAAATCCTAAGTGTCTCAAAAAAAATTATTATAATTTTTGATATTCTTATTATTAAAATAAAGATGCTTAATAAATGTCTTCTCTTTGTATTGCTCAAGTTTATATTTCTCCTAGTGTTTTTTACGATCATCATATCATTAAGCTCATTGAATTAATAATAACATAATAGTTTTATTATTATCAAATAAGTAATGTAATGACTAAAGTACAACATATTTATAGATTTAGATTTTTAAGAGTTAAAATAAAAATTAATTTTATTAAAGATTAAGACTATAAAATTTTCATAATTTCTCTATCAAAATCATTTCCAATAATTTTTTGTCTAATTTCATTAGACTTTCCTTAATGAATTTTAGTAATCAACATTTTTTTATTTTTTCAACATCATTTAGTATTCTTTTAATAATAGTTTTAAGAAAATACTTAAAATAATTATTTTACTATTTTAAATTGAAATCGCTTTACCTATAATTTAGTGATCATGACATCTTTTTTTACGTTGAGAAAATTTTCTAATGAACTTGATTGATCTATGTCTTAGTATACTTTCATTATGTTTTCTATGCTATTTAATATTTTTAATAATTCTGAAAGACATCTTAATTTTGAAACATCATTGATTAATCATATAAATCACCTATCTTTTATTTATAACTTGACAATTCTTACTTCTACTAACTTGGTGTCCTTCAGTTTCTAATAAATTATATAAATATTTTTACAAGCCACCTACCTCTTTTGAGATATTATACCCCTCTTTTAGCAATGTATAATTTTATCAAATATTTTTAATAAATTTTCAAAAACTCTAAATAACATAAAAATAATAAGAAAACTCAATTCTATTACTTTATGATGCTACACCTTCACCTTAGGTGATTCAATGAAAAAAGTAAATTGAACTTGAATTAAGGAAATATAAAGAAAGGCAATTGTAGTCTACACCTCTCATTGGGAAAGAGGGAAAAGATAAAAAATGAATTTAGAGTAGTTTAGGTAATATTATAGGCAATAGAAAAAAGAAAACAAAGAAAAATAAATATTTTTAAATTTAAATTATAAGAAAACAAAAGTACAAGTAATAGAAGTTAGTATATTATTAAGAAATATAAAAAGAGTAACATTAGCTTGTTCATCTTCAAAGGTCGGCACAAGCAATTAAAAAGTCTTAGATTCTATTTTTAGATATGATTTATAAAATCCATAATCACAAAATCAAAATTCATACAATAGCCATATTTTGAGCAAACATAACACGCTTTATAAGAAGCAAATTATGCTTTTTATGGGCTCACACATAAACCACTTCCTCAAAAGGGCTTAAGGATAACATGGCTTAAGTAAGACTTAAATACAAAGCCACAATAACCTTTGGGTTGAATCTTAACTACATACAACATTCTTCAACAAGGGAAATAAAAAGGGAAGCATGAAAATATTACAACAATTTTTACAATTATCACAAATAAAATCATACAAGAATGTAATATTTAATGATGCTAATGTATTTAATAAAACTTCTTGGGTACTAAGGATAGTATTTCAAGTCTTATGATACGTAAAAAAAATATTAAAAGTGGAATAAATATGAATTCAAATATAGAATTAAAGTTAAAAGTTTAGAAATGGAAGAGTGAACACAAATGCTTTAGGAAAAAGATATATGAAGATCAAAATCTACCATTTACACTATGCAATTAGACTCCCTCGAGAAGACTTCCTTATAAGAAAAGGAGAACTTTAAAGCACAAAAAAGTAGGCAATTCTAGTGCAAGTGAGCATGAACTCACAAGTAGGTCTTAAAAAAATATAAGATAAGTTATAAAGGGTATTTATAGGCATGGTGATCTCTTAAAATTATTGAACAGGTCTAAATAAATTAAGGTATATTATAGTTATTAAAAAATCTTATAAAGTCAAACGTTCAACAATAATATTTTAGTAGTCACTACATTTTAAAAATAGAGCAAGTTGTAAAAATTTGTGATATCTTTAATTTAATGAAATGTTGGAGTTGCCTACTTTTCAACAAATATGATTTATAAAGATTTAGAGATCTACAAAAATGGCATGGTGAAAAGAGTGAGACTATATTAAGTTGAAATTTTTAGAAAGTTAAATTTAGAATGATATGTTTGAATAATTTCTTGTATTAATATAAAATTTATAATAGTAATGATAAATTCATCAATAGAAACTTAACTTTACTTTCATTTTATCTTTATTTTTTTAATTTGAAGTTGTATAGAAAATAATATGACTAAACAACCAAGCATGAATTAAACAAAAAAATTATTGCAAAGAATTTAACATATCTTTCATTCATAGATTATACCTATAATAAATTATTATTTTAAGAAATCTAATTAAGTATATTTTTCTAAAAAAACAATAGTTAGAATTTTTTAGACATTTAAAATAAGAGAGATTGTATTGTAAATGATAATGATATATTATGTAAGAGAAATTAGAAAAAATGTTAAGATGAAGAAAATAATAATAATAAAAATTTTTAAATCATAATTAACTAATATTTAAATGACAAGGTATTCATAAACATGCACAAAACCTAAAACCAACTATCCAAACAATTTTAATAAGCTATGCATCTTGTATATAACTTTAATCTTGAATACTTCAGACATATTATATTTTTCTTGTTATATAATGTTTCTTAAATACTAATTCTTTGATTATATTGTAAGTTGAAGCTCATATTTTGCTTCTTACACTGGGTCTTTTAGTCTTTTTCCTATGCCTAGATCAATTTAAACAAATAATTAGATAAATAGTATAAATATTGTTATCATCAAAATTAATATAAAATATAATAATCATGATAGCCAAATTTAATATGTTGACAACATGCTTTAAATGTGTTACATATCAGACTATTTTGATACCTTTATTTATGGGTAGAAAATATGAAAAATAAGAAAGATAAAAACAAAAATGAAAACTCCTAGATACATTTCTATGGGTATGAGAATTTTATAATGAAAAGAATGAAAAAGAATTTGACAAGATAAACAAGAATTATTTTTCTATATGTCAAGTCTCACCATCTTGCTAATGCTATTGTTATATTAAGACATAAAACCTTGTACAACTGGTTTGTTATTTTGAAACTTATTCATTTAAGCTATGGGTTCATCATTAACGTTATATAGATTATCTTTGAGGTATAGACCTTTATAAGAATGGTTCACAATAAGTTATGACATGAAGTGTTATAAAACTAATGTTTATTTGATAACATAGCATAATTAAAACATCTTGCATGTTCATGTTTTATTACAATCTCTTATCACATTCATTTATATACTTGTGTTATTTATTTGATATATTGTTCAAATTTTTCTTGTAGATTTTGATTCTTTGTACATCTGTTGTTTTTATACTTATATTGTAATGTTGTTTGAACATAACCTTCAGGTAGTTAAATTGCAATTTTATATGCATAGTTGATAGTTAGTACAAACCCTGCTTTTATTGAGAGATTTCAAAAAGAAGAAGAAAAAGAAGAGGAAGTAGAAGAAAAAGAAGAAGAAGAAGAACTAGAAGAAGAAAAAGAAGTAGAAATAGAAGAAGAAGAAGATGAAGAAGAAGTTGAAGATGTAGAAGAAGAAGAAGAAGAGAAGGAAGATGAGATGTTAACAATTGCTATGTTTATTTTAAAATGTTTCTGTTATAGACATGTTTAAAAGGAAGATAAATGGGGTTAAAATGAGCTCTTATTTGTGTTTTAGCCCTATTATTATACAGATGTGCTTATCACCCTTAATTTGTATTGTATTTCTTATTATTTAATCTTTTAACTAATAATGTAATACTTGAGATCGAAGATGACAAATAATGAGCATTGAGTGATGTTCTGAGAGATAATTCATTAAAGCAAAGAGTGAATTATGACAGGCTTATAGATAAAGAGATATATAGATAAATTGTCTCGTACTAAATATTAAAATAATAATGCTAATATTTATATAAGATTTTATAATCTTAAAATATTAATAAGTCTTTCAAATGCAAATTTTATTTGCATTAATATGAGATGATCCAATGGTATAATATCTTAATACTGTAAAACTAAAATATCACAAATAAAATTTGTGTATTGAGGTGTAACAATATAATGTTAAAACTAGTTAGACAAAAATGACAACCTATAATCGAGATTGGGTATATTATTATGAAAAAAAAACAAAATGCAAATACTTATGTTTTTTTAATGTATATTACAAATTATGCAAATATTATTTTATGTTTAATTAGAAATTGGAATAAGAAGAATAGATGAATTTGGCAAATATTTATTAAGAAAATTAATGAAGAGAAGGACTTTGTAAGTCAAGTATTAGATCAATTACAAAATTTGCTAAGAAAATTGTTGCAAATATCCTTCATGTCGTAGAAATAGAAGTAACTAAAGAATTAAAGTGTGAAATGCTCATACAAGGTTTATGGAAAAAAAATAATGGATGTGAACACTAAGAAAGTATGAGAGCCTTAAACAATTGGTGAAAGCAATAATTATTGTAGTTACAAATTAGTCAATAACATAGATTTACATAAGAATCATAGAAGGAAATTAAAATAAACTTCAAAAAGAGAAGTGTAACAAATAAAAATTCAAATATAATAATTATTTTCATGCACATAGTAGTCCTGATTGACTTCAAAAAGAAAAGTGTAACATATACAAATACAATTATAATAATTATTTTCATGCACATAATAGTCCTAATTGATTTCAAACCTAACTTTTAATATTTGTAACAAAAGCTTAATATGTACTATGAGTTCTTTATTATTATATTGATGTTAATTAAAGTTTTTGAAGAATTTTGTTAAGATATCGTTTGGTTATTTAAAAATAATCGAAAAAAAGATTTATAATTGAAACGTAATAATAATATTAAATATTATTTTTTAAGAAATAGTTTTTATAAATAATTTTTTATTATATTAAACAGGTCAGAATTATTAAAGTTTTTTTAATTAAAAATAACTTTTTGAAAAGATAGTTTGCAATAAAGTTTCTAAAAAAGAAACTTTATTTGAAATGAAAATAAGAAAAGTCTCAAATATTTCAACTAAATAAGTGAGACGTGTCATGGAAAACTATTACTTCAATTTTTAGTAATAATCCACTCGATTTTCAAACTTTATTCGTTAACTGTACGCCCTTCTAAATGCAAGATCGTAGTTTAATTATGAACCAACTTCTCGTCAACTGTTCATGAAAGCTTTCTTCTTTTCATCTCTCTTCTATCTATCTTTTAGCTCACTTTGATGTCGTAGAAACAAACACAATAGGGTTTCCTGTAGGAATTTTCAAGAGTAATTTTGTACATTCGTTATATTTAATTAGCAGATTAGTCAAATCGGTAAAATTTTTGTTAAATTGTGTTGAAAAACAAACTAAATCGACCTTTTGGTTGCATTAATATAAAAACCTATCAAATCAAGTCGACTGAATCGTAAAACTAAACAAAAAAAAAAAAAAAAAAAGCAAAATATAGATGATAATTTGGTTTTTTTGATTGATCTGGTTTATTAATTTAATATTTAGTAATTATCTACTCTATTTTCAAAAGTTTTTCAATAATTATATATTTGAAGTTTTTTTTTATCTATCTTTTATTTTTTATTTTTAACTCATTTTCATGTAATAGACATAATCATAATGAGTTGATATCTTTTTTCAAGACTAGAGGTGCGCATTCGATACGTATGGTCAATGGATTAGTTAAATTCAGAGATTTTTTTGTTAATTAGAGCTGAAAATAAAACTAAATCTAATAATATCAAAAAAATAAACTAAATAAAAAAAAATTGAATATAATTTAAGAGTTGCATAATATCAAAAAAGTCGAACCTCTTCATTATATTTTATTAATAGATCAAATCTCTGATCAAGAACAGCATTTTGGTTGCATTAATATAAAAAACTAACAAAACAAACTAATTATAAAAATAAATAAAAAAACAAAATATACATGAAATTTTTGTTTTTTTTTTTGAATGATTTGGTCTCTTAGATTATAAAATCAAACTAAAAAAACTATTTTATTTGATATATAAAAATTTTAAAAATATTTGATAAATTTTTAATATTTTAAAATTAAAATGGAGGGGTTTAGAAATGAATTTGGATATGTTTAGAAAAACGCTTATAATTAAAGTTCTTTTTTAGTGTTACGTGTTAGCAAACTTTAAGGATGTTTAGCACTTTTTAAGCACAGTTAGCATATTTAAGTATTTTGAGGATTTTTAGGGATTAGAAACAAACTTTTGAATTATGAGAAAAGATTTGGGAGATTAGATATTTTTCTTGGCTATAAATAGATGTAATTGGTTCATTGTGAATATGCAATTTTATGAATGAAATATTCTTAACTATTCTCTTCTTCTTCCTTAAGTCTTTCGTTGTCATTTCCAAATTTCTCTCTACTCTTTTATTTCCATCAAAGTGGTATCAGAGCCAAAGGAAGTAGATCGAACGCCGCAGCGTCGAAGGGAGAAGAGCAAAGTTTTTTTTATTGCTGTTTAGACATCTGCTTCAAAAGGAAGAATCAGAAGTCTTAGGCCACAGCAAAAGATAGAAGGCCACGGCAGAAGGTAGAAGAAGAGGAGGAAGGCCACAGCAGAAGGTAGAAGGCCACGACAGAAGGTAGAAGGTTTCGGTTTTTTGCGGCAGCAAGGTTTCGGTTTTTTGTTTCTGTTTCAAATACTGCGCTCGAAGGAAGCAGCAGAGCAACGAAGAAGTTATTTTTCCACGTCTCTTGTGCGAAGAGGGATAGGTTACGGAAGTGACTTGGCCACGGCAGTGCTCGCGTTACCGTAAAACCAAGGAAGGCAAAGCAATTTGAAAAAGCTGTGAAAAGAAACCGAGAACGGCAAAGTGTGAAAATTTTTTTTATGGAGAGACGAAGAGGACAGCAAGAACAACAATTCTAGCAAGGCTGAAGGACCTTGGAGGGAGATTTGGTGGTAGTGCTGCAGAGAACTACCATTACAATGCAAGAAAGATGGGTAGAACCGAGAAGGCAGGAGATGCTGTGAATCTTCTAAATTTTGCTGGTCCGAGAAGTCTTGCAGAGCTGAGAGGAGCAAGAGCTGATGGAATCAAGAATATTGATTCGATTTCCTCACTGGAGCCTGAAAGCAAGAAGCACTTGAAGGAAGCAGAGCTTCCAGGTTATGATGTTTCCGTTTCGTTTGAAGGTTCAAAGACATTTAGTATTCTGAAGCGAAAAAGAGGTGCTGAGCCTCAAAATAGAGCAATGTTGGTTGCTAGCAACAACAGAAAAGAAGAGAATGAAGTGAACTTGCATTCAAGGAAGGATGCACACAAAGGAAAGCATTCAAGGACGGATGCACACAAAGCAAAGCATTCAAGGAGGGATGCACACAAAGGAAATTTCGAAATCTATGATTGGATTGGAGTTGATCTACCAAAGGTCGAAACATATGCTGAAGAGGAAGCTTTGAATCATGCAGATGGTGACAGAATAACTCATGGGCAGCATGCCATTTGAGATGAAATAGAAGCTACTACAAAAGATGAAGATACTTCAAGTTTGAGGGGGAGTAATGTTAGCAAACTTTAAGGATGTTTAGCACTTTTTAAGCACAGTTAGCATATTTAAGTATTTTGAGGATTTTTAGGGATTAGAAACAAACTTTTGAATTATGAGAAAAGATTTGGGAGATTAGATATTTTTCTTGGCTATAAATAGATGTAATTGGTTCATTGTGAATATGCAATTTTATGAATGAAATATTCTTAACTATTCTCTTCTTCTTCCTTAAGTCTTTCGTTGTCATTTCCAAATTTCTCTCTACTCTTTTATTTCCATCATTACGATGGTCATGATTAAGATAAAAGACTAAAACCTATCGATTACTTTCTATTGAGCTATAATAAGAAGCTAGCTGTCACGCTCCACCAGCCGGCCTTTGAAAGCAATTCATGCATCGTTTCAATACGTTTTGACTTCACTTGTACGAACTCAGCTGAATTCCGTGTTATGACTTAGAAAGCGAAGTTAAACGTGAGTTTAGAATAGAATAATATTCCGTTTTAACCATCTTAACAATAAAGATAATTTTATAAAGTTGAAAGTTTTTTTGGGCTCTACAATTTTTTTATAATAATTTTAAATATCAAATAATGTTGTAAAATTATTATATATATATTTTAAATATTTAGCTACTTGTGATCACATTTATCTTATTAATTTTTTTTTATTAAGATCTATATATTTTATTATTTTTATGTTTTTTATTAGAAAATATATTTTCGTCATTTTTATTTATCTAAGAATTTCTTTGTACTTTTATAAGCATGTTTTATATAATGAAAAAGAAAAGATCAAATATTTTTGTTTGGTTTTGTGTTTCTAAACATTTTAATGCATGCACAATCTATGTTATAATATAAAACTTTTCACATTATATTCCAAATATTTCGATTGTGATTTGAATAATTCATCATTTTGGTATCAAAAACTTATCATGAACTAATTGCAATAGTTTCTTCTACTCATTTTTTTATTATTTTTTGATATAAAAAACTAATCAAGATCTAATTATTTCTTTTAATCATTCAATATCATTCTTAATATCAAAGTACTCTTTATAATATTCCAACCTCTGCAATGATTCGCCACCGTCCGACAAGTAGCTTCCCTCAGGATTTGCATCTCTGGTTGTCACATGCATCATGTCTTCAATTATGCACCATAGGTTGATGGAAAAAGAATAAAATAATTTTCCTTGGGTTTTATTTTCATTAGTAGTCTTCGTTGCACGTGAATCGTCGTCCATTTGAGCACAACTGTGTTAGCCACTCGAGGTTGTCATTAACCTTCAGGCATAGAAGTGCCAAAGCAGCTCTCATGCATCATCCACTGCAACCTTTGTGTGCAAACCATCAACTGGTGCTTTACTTCTATTATATTTGCACTGCATCAAACCTCTTGCGTGATTTCTAACTAACAGTTGCTGAACCAAAGAGAAAACAGGTAACTCTACCACTAAATCATAGTTTGACATGCCTAATACATGCCAAACAAGCATGTGTTGTATGCATGCAAGGCTAAGCTGCTGAACTACCCTCGCTGCTAAACTAAATTACTTACCGATTCGAACCAATCTAGCAAAGTGCTCGACCGAACAAGCTTGTTCCTTACATGTGCATCTTTTGAAGCCAACCCACTTGGCCCGAGTCAGCCCAGAGCCGAAGCAACACTTGCACAAGATGTGTCTGATCCAACGCCGAACCGTGCTACCCGAATAGGAATGACTCAAGCCTGAACCAGGTCCAGACTAGCTCATTTTAGAGTTAGTTTGACAGAAGCTATCAAAAGTATTTTTTACAGCTTTTTGATCAAACTTTTAGCTAGACTGTGCTCCACCCATTGGGAACACATGAGGTATATTTTTCAAAATTTATATTTTTAAAATTTAATTATTAAATTTATGTCTATTTTAATATTATCTTAATAAAACTCTTCATTCTTGAAATATATTGATTCTTATGTTATGTATACCAAACTTTTGCTATGATAATTGTCTTATAATTATTTAGGATTTCATTTTTTTTAAATATATATAAGAGTTTTGATATCACATATCTCAGTTATAGATTATGTTACTTCACCTCTTTTTAGATATTTATATACCTATGATTTGAAATCTTTTTATAAGATCATTCTTAAACATTTTGTAAGAAAATGCATAATTTATATTTATAAAGAATAGATAATCATATGTAGATTAGGTTTTTTTGAATCTTCAAACATTTACATATTCTATTTTCCAGATCATATTTGATTACTTTTAATGATGCACTCAAATTAAAATTATTTGATAAAGTTTTACACTTATTTGTTACGAAATTGCTTAGATAATTTGTAATATAATGTGATTAATATGTAACGCCAAGACTATACTACATTCAGTCAAATTTAAATCTTATTAGTAAGACCTTACTGCCTTAATCAAGTTATCATTGTTATTTTAAATGATCAATATTTTATTCTATGTCTAATAGATTTATAAATTATTACTAAAACCACATAAAAAACTTATAATTTCATAGAGATCTAAACCTTTAGAATTTTTTCAAATTTATTCATCAGTCTACTCACTTGAAATTTAATTAAATTCTATGCCTAAGTCTTCTAACATTGATTCACTTAATCCTATTTCTCTCAACTTGAACCAAGTGAGCTATCGAAAGAAGGACTAATTGAGTTTATATTTCCTTTAAAAATTTATTTCTAATTTTAGCTATAATATTCAACATAAATGTTTTTTCTTACATAAATATAAATTTTCGAATAATGTTGTGTTTATTATGCATAAAATGTTTGACTTTTAATGGAAAACATATTTTTTTATTATGATACATCAACGACACCAGTTTTATTAATAGGATTGAGGAAAATAATATTTATTCAACAAGATTTTCTGAGTTTTAACATGATTAGATCTCCAAATGAGTTAGACATAATATATATACTGCTAAATCATATGATATTTCATACAGTTAAGCTACATAATATATTGATTTTAGAGATGAAACTATACATATTGATATTGAATTCAATAAAGAATCAATTATAGTACAATTATGTTGGACAGAGTTTCATGCCTTGGTGAACTAATATAGGATATGATACATTAAGTGGATAATATTAAGTTAATCTAGTAGATCTTATCTAGTTTTTTTTAAGTTTATTATATTGTTTAAATCATTTTGACTTATAATATGTTATATATGAGACATTTAAAAGTTTTTTATATGTATTTTTTATTTTTTATATTTTTTTTTATTAAGAATGATATTTTTGTTTTTTTAATCTAATATTTATTTCATACTTTTTTAAATATGTTTTATGAAATAGAAAAGAAAAGAAGAAGATTTTGGTTTGGCTTTATGTTTCTTAGAAATAGTAGTTTTTCATCATGTATGCATACGCAACTTAGGTTGCGGTTTTATTTCAGGATATGTGTATATCCAAATTATAATTTAGATCCTTCACCATTTTGATATCAAAGACTAATTAAGGTCATTTTAGAAGTTTTTCATGTCCATTCGTTGTCACATATCTACCACAAAATAAGAGTATATACATCACATATACAAGTTCCAAAAGGTACAATATATAATAACAACATCTAAACAACCAATCTCTCTCACACCCCCATCTTAAACACCACTCTATTTCCTTTCTCTTGGTATTACATAGCATAACCTATAATACAAGTAATAAACTTTACATAATTTAGTAAGTAAATTTTTATCTACAAGCAATAATTTATAATAATATTAAATAGCAATATAACCATAATAATAATAAGTAATATAAAAAATATAGTATCTATGAAGTACACATATAAAAACATGTGATAATATAAAAGTATGTAACAAATATAGAATCATATCCATATCTATTTTTAAATATATCTATATCAATTCATATTCATATCGTCTTGATATGTCATTCAATATCTTTTTTTCATTCTTTTTTTCTTACTTACCATGCTTCTCATATTTAAAAGGACCTAAGATTTTTCCAAAAGATAATTACTCTAGCTCCATTGAATTTCTCTTATATATTTTCTCATCACATCATATTTATAAGCTCAACTTATAGGTATACCATGGCTAGTCTACAATATATGTTATTATGGATCCAAAATCCTCTTCAAGCCCAACATGTAGTCAAAGCAATGACCAAATAATTTTTCTACATGATCGAAGACCTATGCTTATGAATCTTAACACACATAATGCTAATGATGACTCATAATGTTTTGCATAATCGAAGACTAATGCCCATTAATCTCAACACACATGTTGATGATGATGACAAATAAGGTTTTTAATTCCATTGGTATCATATCATATATACATAATTTCTATTATATTTCATCAATAATAATTCATATTCTATTTTCAATTTTAAGAAAATTCTTACACTTGCTTTTTCACTTTGTATACCTTCTCATTTTACAAAATTACTCATTTTTTATAACAAATACTTACAAAAGATATTAAAAATGATCCCCAAAGATCTTTCAAAATTAATTGAAATCTATTGATCTCAACTTTAATCATATAGTTCAATTTTCCATATTATATTATATAATCATCAGCAATCACTAGTTAGACAAAGAAGTTAAGCAAGCAATCAATGTTATGCCTATACAAAAACCAATTGTACTTCTATAATCACTACATTGAATTGTATGATCATTAGTTGTCACTTGTTAGACATGAGATCAGATTGATGATTATTGTTGTGCATTTGCTAAAGCTGATTATATTTGTCTAATCAACATATGTTACTGTATAATCATTACTAGTTATTGGTCGAATATGGGATTAGACCAATGATTGCTACTACACATTTCTTAAAATGGATTGTACTTGTTTGATTAGTTTATTGCATTGTATAATCACTTGAGATTTATATCAACCTAGTTATTCCCCCCATTACCATTTTTTTGAGAATTTAAGAGTGTGATGTCCAAAAAAGGAAAGTAAATTATGCAAATTGGAAACTTAATCCAAATTCAAACAACTTAAATTCTTTTGCAATGAAAATCTTTTCTTTATCTTAATTATTCTTATAACAAGTTTTAAAAAAAAATTTTAGCATGCAAAACCTTTGTAACAATAATGTTTATTGTGAAATAAAAGTGCAAGCACACAAGTAAAGCAAATGTAAAAGAATGGCACAATATTTTTAGGTGGTTCAATCGATACCACTGCCTATATCTATGTTAAATTAGCCCAACTAGGTTTACTCTAAAGCCACTCTTATTTGTTATAACTGATAAAAGAAAAATCCTATAAAACCACTCCTTTTTATGCAATCAAGTATGAGCCAAACAAAATAAATCTACTCCCTTTTAACCACATCTAGATCAACCTCACTCAAAAGAGTACAAAATAGCTATATAAGTATTATAGCATGTAAATAATTTAATAGCATACAAACACATATATCATTCACTTCAAAAAAGAATATAACACAATGATGAATCATATAAAAGGAATTTATTAAGTAATATGAGAGATTATAATTTAGTTAAGCTTAGAATGTAGTAGTAGCAGGTCAAAGAAGTTCTTCAATGTGTAAGGTAGAACCCATAGCTCTTGATTTTCCTTCACTTTTAAATGATTTGTAAGTTAAATCATTAGCTTATTCTTATTTAATTAGTCAATTATTTAAACTATTCAAAGAGATATGATAGACTAAAGAAGTTCTAATAACAAAAATACATTCTTGAAACTATTGAAGTAATCATTATAAGTTTTGATGACTATTTGTATAAATATGATTAAGGGATCTTACCAGGGTGATAAGCAAACCAATCTAATCACTCGACAAACATCTCTCTAATTAGTTGAATTTAGTTAAAATACATTGAACAAGTATAATAAAATACATCGTATTCTACGTTCGCTGCTCAACCCACATCATTACAAGTCATATGACATCGCGTAAGATGATCATAATGATTTTATGTGTTTGATACAATTATACTACTATGTTTTCTAAGATATTCATAGACCATGCACATTTAATAAGGTTATATGTGTAAAATAATTTTGCTTTGCATATAAAATTTCTTGTCTAATGCACATCATAACACTATGACAAATTCTATTAAAGAGCAACAAACCAACTTCCTTGTACCAATATTGTACAAATAATGCATTTGTATGATGGAGACATAATTTACATATTTTAGTTATATAAGTTGATCATTCTCATAAGATATGCTAGTAGTGTTTGTACAACTCCATTTAACATTATTACTCTAACTCTAATAGTTCTACTACCATGAAAAGAAAACAATTGCATAAGTGCAAAACACTACTTCATAATATATGATATCTAAAAACGTTGAATCGACATAACACCTTTGGTTTTGTACTCAGCTAATAAAGAGGTTTACATGTTACAATCAGGATAGCTAAGGACACACAAAAGATTGTACCAGTATAATGAGGATATTGTAATTATATGACATGCACTCCTAAGAAAATATGACATGACATAGAGCTAGAATAAGAGGCATACAAGTATGTCGAACGACATCGTATTATATTATACATACACATGTTTAGAACAAAGCTTGTCTCAATAAGATTTTAATATCCATTTTATTTGACGTTAACTTAAGTTTAATTTAACCATTTAGGCATTATGTTTCACTACTATTTAACAAACTTTTATTATCTAGCTCTTGAAAAAAAGATTAACGAATCAATATGCATGAGTAAGATGAAGGCAATCCTTATGTGTCATATGAAAATCAAGTGATAATTTTAAAAATTCTAACACAAAGTAATGTGTAAATAATAAGCTTATGATAAACAATCACTCTACCAAGACTTAGGATCAAAAGTTCCAAGATTTGTAAGTTGAGCCATACTTGCTTAAAGTCACTGAAACTCTTTAACATGTCTTCACTTATGAATGTCCTAAAAACAAATAATCAAACTATCTAATAGATTAGTCTATTTGAACTTGAGATATATGATCTAAAAATATTTTAAAAAAATATTAGTAAAAATAATATGATGATTTTTTTAATTATCAAATAAGTGAGAAAAAGATAAAGCATTTAACACCTTTTATTAGCATCGATTACATAGATCATACAAGATAATAAGTCTGATTATCTAGTATGATCAACAGGACCATAAACCGTGAATGGCTTTTCTTGAGCAACTCTTCACCAAATTCACAAAAATGCATCTCCACAATAGCTCAAAGAACAAATATGTCATTTAAATAAAGAAACTTAGAATCATAACTTTTATGCATTATTTTAATGAGAAAAAGATTGGAATCCCTTTTTTTCAAAATCTCTTCTTTTTTCTCTCTAATTTTTATAAATCAATGATTTAAATTGGATTTACTCAAATGGCCTTTTTTCTCCTCTCTTCAAGCTTTCCTCTCCCTCTCAACTTCCTTTGAACACACCTTACCATCAAAAGATTGCTCGAAAAAGAAAGAAAATAAAGAAACAACACTTATCTATAAAAATATAAAAAAAGTATTTAATATTATCTATTTTTTGTTTTAGATTTAAAAATTCTTAAAAAATTCAAATAAGCTTCAAAAATTATAAATTACACGCTTCTAGATTTCTAAAATCAAGCTCTTCGTAATGACATACTCAAATTTTGGCTCTAAATAGTGCTATCCTGTCATGTATTATAAAGCACCCTTAATATGATAATCTTTTTAGTTTTAGATTTGAAATATGCAAATCCAATACAAAAAATTTATTAAGAGTATAATTTATTGGTAATTAAAGTATGTTGTTATAGTCTAAAATTTGTCTAACAAAAACTTAAGAATTCTAATAAAATATATTATTTTATAAAGTTTTTTTTTGCAATTTTTTAGAATATTTTATAATTTAATATTTTTTCTTCTAAAATAGTTATAATAATATTTTATAATAACTACAACCATTTGATTTGTGCTTGGAAATTTTTTCTTCTAAAATAGTTATAATAATATTTTATAATAACTACAACCATTTGATTTGTGCTTGATCCAAGTTTGAATTTCACAAAATTTATGCCATTAGGGTTGTAATAATTTAAACCTCACTATTTAATATTCACCTCTATAGGTTTTATGGTCGC
Source organism: Vanilla planifolia (assembly GCA_023846275.1). Lineage (NCBI taxonomy): Eukaryota > Viridiplantae > Streptophyta > Magnoliopsida > Asparagales > Orchidaceae > Vanilla > Vanilla planifolia. The sequence continues at coordinate 9,247,188 of CM043873.1, read as the reverse complement.
TTTTTCAAAAGATGTATGAATCTTTGAAATTTTTCATAACTCACAAAAAATTATTAAAATTCATAAAATTATCATTAATAAAATTTGTTGTTTATGATGATATTGATAAATATTCTTTTTCTTGTAAACTCTAATCCATCATCTAATAACATAATTTCTTGTAAAGTTTATTACTATATAATTTAATTTTTTTCAAATAAACTTATTAAATAGTATTGCTATATCTAGAATGCTATATGAACTATCACAAACTTGATATGCATAAATTATTTTACAAACTAATATTATGCAATGTTCCTTCCATTTACCCTTTTTAACTCAACTTTTTTTTCTTTATTCAACGTTTATTTTCCTTCTTATCATCAATTATAATTTAGTTTTTAGAAGAAAGGCTAAATATCATTTTTAAATTAAATTTCACCTCTAAATAATACCCCAAACCAACATATATGTTGTCAATAGTTTCATTATTAGGTTCCATTTTTAAATGATGACTTAGAATAAGATACACTCATTTAATAACATAGAATTTTTCTTTTAATATAAGAGAATTATTCTTAATAACTAAACTTTTTTTTCATTATTTTCAATTACTTTTTAGGCACCTTTCAATAAAAATTATTTTAGTTTTTAATTTAAAAATATTATATTTTTTTCTCCCTAGTTCATTCAACTAGACTATATTTGACATATTATAGATGATAAAAACTAATATCAATAATAGAAACAATAAATTACTCCAACAAGTTTGTATAAGAGCCAATTTAAAGATACAAATAAATCATTTATTTTTTTATAATAATCTATTAAATCATAACATTTTCATCAATCAAAAAAATAGTTTTATAATTTAAAAAAAATTATTTATTAAAATACAAGTAATATATATGAAAGTAAAAGTTGTTGTTGTATGCCTTTTACATCGACAATGTGATCTTTTTTTAAATTAAGGCCCTAATGATGTAATGCATAATTCATCAACTAGATGCGTATCTTATAGTCACAATGTAGTGGTCACACCATGAAGTGAGCTTTTTATTTGCATGCCTTTCTCAAAGTTAATTTTTTTTCTTTTACATTTAGTGGGTTACACCAATGAAATTCTTTAATTCCTTCCTTTTGCTTGACTACACATTCACTCTCTCTTTTTCTCTCACATAAGGATGTTTCCTAAATTTCTCAAACTTTTCTAAAAGTACCCTGTAGTAACCAAGAGTCTCATTTTATACTCTCCAATACTATTTTGTTCTCCAAACTCTTCCTTTCCCAGAAGTAGATGTGTCACCTCCTCTTTTGGTGTTCCTCATCATGATTCCTCTCTTCCATCAATTAAGTTCACCATTTAGGTTTTAGAATTAGAATTTAAGTAAAAACTTTAGGTCTAACTGATTTTTTTTAATTTTTATATCAAAAGACTTCTAAAAAGTTATATTTCAACTTTACATGATTTTTTTGGACTACTCAATGAGCTCTATCATCATCAAAGTTTCATGATTTTTTGAAATCATTTAATTTTTTTAATAATTTCTCCTTTCTAAAGATCAAGTAGTAAATAAATCTTGTTTTTCAATGAATTTAGTGTCTCATTTTATGAACAATACATATATGATTTTTATAAAAATTATACAATTAGACTCTTGATGAAATATAATACTTATTATAATTTTTTTAAAGTTCTTTCTATAATTTTTGATAATTTAATAAATTTGTTTTCTTCTTAAGTCATATAATTTAAAATTAGAATATGTTTACTTTTATCTTTGATCCTCCATTTTTAAGATCAATTTAATTCAACTTTTATGAAATGTATACTATTAGATTCATAATAATTTATACTTCACAATTTGAAGCATTTCTCCAATATTTTTGATATCGTACCACTTTTTAGCAATCTATAATTTTTATAAAAATTAAAAAAATTAATAAAATAATTTTGACACCTTAGAGATTACTCATTAACTTTATTTACATGATGTAATTTTGTAATATCTATATTTTAGATTACTTTATTTGCATTTTACATCTCAATTCATTTCATGCTTAATCATGGCATACATATCTATTTATTTAATTAATACATAGCTAACATGTTTTCATGCACCAATGTAAACAATTCAAGAATCATTATTTTGTGAACATTTATTATTATATTCTAAGTGTCACATGTAAAAATAAAATATTATACCATATTATGTACACAACAATCATGCGAAATACTTACCTAAATGCCAAAAAAAATTAAATTTAATCTCTTTCTCTTCCATTCAATAATACATAAAGTATGTATTGCATTTATTTGATATATTTAATGCATATGGTTTATTAATTACATTATTTGGATCTATTTGATCCATTAAATTCAATATGTGTTCATATAATCAGACCATCTTGTTCTTCTCAATAGACTGCCTAATGTGCATTTCAGTGAGTATTTGATTGATATGATCGTTTCATTTGACTTATCGTCTGATTACTCCAAAATCCGTATGGGCCATCTAATTTACTTTTATAAAACATTCTATCAACCATTCGAGAGGCATTGGATGCTTGGAGCATTTGTCCATCCTATTGTTCATTTCTCTCCAATTCTCCACTGAATTATCTATCACTCTTTATCAGACCATTTAATCCTTTAATACATATTCACTGAATCATGCAACATTTATATAAAAAAACTTCAAACTTTTTTTGTCAAAATTTATGAACCATCTAATACACTTATATTAGACCTTCTAATACTTACTAGACAACCTTCGTGCCATTGAATGAGTGTCTGACAAAGATTTTTCTTTCATTTCACATTTTAACTAAATTGTTCAATCCATTAATAATACCATTTGATAATATCTAGAGCTACAAATATGCTTGCAACAAGCATAAAATCTTACCAAGCTTTGTTATACTCTCTTAATAGCTCTAAAGGTTATAATCCAAATTTTAATGCTCATACACTCCTATTTCAAGCATATACTCCAAGATCTAACTACATCCCTTAAGATTAAAGGAGAATTAAGTTGAAAGATAACCTTGCTTTTGGAAGAAGATCACACTCTTGAATCTTTTCTAAATTTATTCTTTCCTCATTCACTTCCTCCTCTCTTTTACACAATGGCCTTAAGAGGATTTAAAGTTCCTGTCTTTTTTCTCAATTCACATCCAAGTAAGCATATATATATTTAAAAGAAACTTCTTGTATTCTTCATACCAAATGACTTTTAAAATATGTTAAAAAAAAATTTAATGCAAACTTAATTATTTCATCATCTTCTATTATTATTTGACTATCTAAATAATTTTTGTTTCAAACCACTTATTTGATTAAAATATTTTCAAGAACATGAATCATCTAAATCAATTGGGGATGGTTAAATCCTAATCACTCATATAGCAAGCATCAAATTTAGTGGGTCAAGTGAATGAGAAGTGATGAATGGAGAGTAAAGATCAAATAATTTCATTAGCTTGCTTTTTGTGATATTTTGGAATTAAAATCTTTTAAAAATGTTTTATTTAGAGGAGTTAACTAGCATAGCCTTGTTCTTTGGCTTCCAAGCAATGGTTAGTCACTGTTTCTAAGATCAGTTTTAACTATTTAACATTTGAAGAACAAGTATTAATTTTTTGGGGGGATTTCAAAAGGTAATTTTTTTGCAAAACTATGGTTCAAAACGTAATGAATTTTTTAATCATATTTAAAATATTTTTAACACAACAAATATGACACTAATAAAAAAAATACAACGAAAAACAATAGTACAAAATATATCCTTTATGTCAAAGCAAAAAATAGTTTAATGATTTCAGAATAACATTTGTTTCATAAAATAATTTTTTTTAAATAATATATTATCAAATACATCATTTTTAGCAACAATTAATAAGAATATTTTTAAATAAACTTATTTATTAATTAATTTAATAATCGATAAAACCTTTATCCAAGTTTGCCTAAAATTGTTATTGATAATAAATTTGGGCCGAAGCTTTTGTTATCTTATAACATTGTTCCAATATGCAGCATGTCCACCATATCGAATATGCTGGAAATTTTTTGACCCAAATTTCAGAATAGCGATAAATATAAAATAATTTTAAAAAAAAAACACAAAAAAAGGAAATGCCAAATAATCGCCACCAACCGCCACTTCCCTCAACTTGCAGCCACCGCCACATCGCCCTCCTCCTCCCGCCACCGCTTCAACAACTCGAGCAACACCTCATTCCAGGCATCAATCGGTCCCGGCAAGCACCAATGCACGCAATCATTCTGCACCCTCTCTTTCGCCCCTCCCTCGAACGGCCTCGCGTGCATATACGGCCCCGGGTGGCCGTCTGGCCTCATCATCGCCATCCTCGTCACATCCAACACCTCCACCCTCACCCTCTCCACCGCCGCTACTGCCGACGCCACCTCCTCCACCCCTATCCTCCACATCTCCCTGTCCATGTACTCCATCTCCTTCTCTCCCTCCCGAAAGGGCTCTACCTTGCTGCAAGCCCCTGCCTTGTCCCACTCCCCCTCGAAATGCGCCGGCGAAAACGTCGCCACCACCGCCATCCCTCCCTCAGCCATGCCACCCACCGCGGCTCCCAACGCCGTCCGCACCGCTCTTCGGAACCCCTCAAAGAAACCACTCTCGCTCCGATTAAGCCCCCCGCAGTGGTGGCACCCGACGACCTCGCCTCCGGTGTAAAACACTGTTGGGAGGAGAAACCAGTGTCCCGCCGAGATTACCAGCACGTCCATTTCTCCCAGCTCCGCTGCCCATCGCTCGTCGGCGGCGTCAAGGTGCATGTGGTTTTGCACTCGACCCGCCGTCGGTGACTGCTCGGTGCCGTTCACGAGGAACGGTGACCAGTAGATCGATACGGTGGCGTTGTGCGAGCGAAAGACCCACCGGCGGAACTTGTCCTGTTCTCGGCGGTAGACGAGGTCCGGGGGGCCGGCGTAGGAGGCCACGAGGCAGAGAAGAGACTCCATCTGGTTCCGGGCGAGGGAATCGCCGACGAAAGACAGGTGCTTGTTGGCCAGCAGACGGAGAAAATTGGCAGCGGAGAAAGCAGGGAGGCGACAGGCGGCTGGCTGCCATCTCCAGTGGAGGTACCCCGTGTCCGGCCTGCCGTGAGCCATGCAATTCTGGCCCGACTTGATGGTGGTGCATGAGGCGTCGTCGTATGTCGGAACGCCGGGCTTCGGAACCCACCGCCCGTCGGCGTAGTCGCAGGGGATTCGAACCGCAGGACTCTGTTTCTGCTCCTCGGCCTTATCTGTGGGTTGGATTTGGAAATTGGAGGAAGACACAGCCGTTGTTCTTTGTTGGTGTTGGGGGTCGTTGGGAACGGAGGGAAAGAAGAGGTAGAGATTGAGAAGAGCCAAGGGGACGAAGAGGAAGTATGTGGCTTTGGGGATGACAAACAGAGATGAATGGCAGGGGAGATGGCGTTTTGGGCTTGTGCCCATTATTGAAAGCAGACGATTCCTAATGCTAATTAGGGTTTGAGTCGAGGAAGACAGAATTAGAGAGAAGGCTAAAGTGGATAGAAAGCTTGATGAACAAGGTTCATGGAAGGAGAAGAGTGGTTGTCCTGGTTGTGACTTCTTTGGCCCTTGCCATGTGTTGATTTGGCAATTAGCTTGACTTGTGGTAAGGTGCTTCTACACCAACTTTTTCTATCACAACAATATATTTAAAATTAATATCATAACAAAGCTCTCTAGTTTAAAAAAATAGATGAAAATTTCAGAAAATGCTCCATATAACAAAATAATTTTTTTTATATATGAATAAAAATAGTTTTTTTAACTATTTATTAGAATTTCGATGAATTTTAAATTCTAAAAAAGAGACGTTTCCGAAACCGATTTGAAAAGCTATTTCGAAACAACACCTATATAATATAAACGAGTGGCCTGCGCTGGATCGGATCATGCATCCCGCATCCTATTGGCCGTTTAGTTAATGGCCGTTCCTTTAAAGGCTGTTGCTTTTTTAGCATGTTATAAGAAGCTTTTTATATAATTATTTGTGATATGATTTTTAAGAAAAATAAATTCCGTTTAGCGATAATTTATTTCTATCACATCGGCTTTTACTATATTTTTTAAGTAATTTTTTTTTGTTTTATATAATGTTAAGTTTCTCTAAAAATAATAATCTGTTTATTGAGAGCCTGTCTTAGATCTGAAATTAAAACGTTAAGTATTACGTAAGTATGACTTATGTATTAAATAATCTTTGGACAGGGTGGCTCTTCACCAAGATTTGACTGATTCCCACGTGAATTAAGGGTTCATTTGGTATAATTTTATAAAATTTTAATTTTTTGTAATTTTTTATATTATAATTAAATATCTGTCTTATTACACCTCAAAACACATTTTTACACAAACATAAAAAAATCATTTAATCAAGTCCTCTTCCTCCTCGTCCTCCTAAATACTTATGGTTTACAAATTTATAAATACAAACCTTTGTGATTACATTAAAAATAATATTTTAGAAATTTTTATTAATATATTAATTAAATTAATGGCATATCAAATACAATTTTAGTAAGAAAAAAAAGCAGCATAAATGTATTTAAAAATACACGTGCCCAAATTATATCTATATTAAGTTTAGAAAATATTATTTCAATAACTTTCTACATCAAAATTAGATGTGATAGTTTAACAAAAATTTAAGTCAAATCATATTTTTATTATAAACAATTATCTTGTGATAAGTCAATACTTGAAGAAAAACTTTAAAATAAGAAAAGTAAACTAAAGCTAAATGGTGTTATGTACCAAACAACTAATTAATAGAAATAGTTATTTCAATTTCATCCAAATTTCTAAAATTAGCATATTATATCATTTTAATAAAGTCCACATATTTGTTAACCCATAAGCATATACCAATAAGAAACACTACATTAAATTATTTAAATTCAATATCTTCCTATAAATTCATTTAAAATTTGCAATTCTTTTAAATTGGTTTAAAGGGAAATGTCTCATAAGTGTAATATATCAAAAACTTTGGTAATAATAAAGTTTTTATCTACTAATTCGGAGATGATAACTATAATATAATATACAAAAAAAAAATCAATTTTTTGATATTCTATTAAACTAGGTATAAGAATTTAAATGAAGTCATTCAAAAAATAGAATCAAATTAGTCATTGAGAGAATTCAAAAAATAAAGACATAACATATTGATAATAAGAAAAGATTAACACAAATAAAAAAAATCAAATAAGAGGACATCAATTATAAGTAGAGTAAGAATTTTTTGATATTCTATTAAACTAGGTATAAGAATTTGAATGAAGTCATTCAAAAAATAGAGTCAAATTAGTCCTTGAGATAATTCAAAAAATAAAATTATAACATATAGATAATAAAAAAAGATCAACACAAATAGAAGAAAGAAATCAAATAAGAGGACATCAACTATAAGTAGAGTAAGAATTTTTAATTCTAAAATGGCTAATAAGTGTTAGAATGTCCAAAATATTAGAAATGAATATTTTTATTTATGAAATGAGTTATTTATAGATAATTTTTTGCAAGAAAAATTATTACAATTATTTATAAGTAGTAATAACAATTATAACTATTAAATCTTTGAGAGGTTTCTCATAGTTTTCATATGAAATGGTATGGGAGCAACTATGAAAAACACTTAAGAATACATTATGAAAAATCAAGGATCTATTTGGAAAGGTTTAATAGATCATTAATTGAGTAAAGCAAAGATTGTTAAAAAAACACAATTAGACCTTAAAATATCTTTCAATGTTGAAAATTGTCTTATTGGATAATGATACAAGCTAGTCCTTTGATGGTGATAAAGATGTATGATAAGGATCAAAGATTTTCATAAACTATGCATGTGATGTTCGCCCTAATCTTCATCAAAGCAATTATGTATGAGATAAGGAGTTGCGTCATTTAGATGATGTCATGTGGTGTGTAAAAATTTGAGATGCTCAACCTATTTAAAGTTTGAAGGATATTAACCATTCCTTCAACATTGTGTCTGCTTGCATAAGTTATCATCTTAATTTTTCCCATGGCCTGAAGACTTGAACTTGGAAGAACCATTATTAACAATAAGGCTAAGATAGTCACAACAAAGAGTCACTGCTTATTACATTTGACTATTGATCAACATGCCATTAAGACTCCAAATCAAGGCTTTAGTGAGGAAAAGATTCCATTTCCTAAAAGACTTGCATCTTTGATTACTATTGCCATATTTTTAATTATCATTTTTACCCTACAATAATTTCCTTTACTCCTCTTTTTGAGAGTGCATACATGCTTCTATTGATGGTGGTGGATTTTCTTAGCACAATAAAGATGTTAAGAAATGTTGCAAATACCCTAGCCAAGAGTCAAGTTTTATCATTACCTCAATCACACATTCAAGAAGGAAAGGATCCATTGATAATACTAACATGATCATTTTTGAAATTATAGTGGAAGAATGTGTGAAGCTTTGTTGGTGCATTCTTGGAAGATGGTAATGGCATGGCTTAAAAAAAGAGCACTTAGAGCATACAATGGCCATTTGTCATGTACCTTTTTAACTCATGAAGGATCCTCAGATTGTGAACATGGCCCTAATTGTTGTCATTCTCAAGAAAATATCTATTCAAGGAGTAGCTATTAGCAAAAATAGCTATCTTATTAAAGAGGAGAAACAAAAAATTTTGTTGATAACCATGTTGGAGAAAATAAAACCTCTTAGCTCCATAATAGTAAAATGTATCAGTCTTGGTGTGATTAGGAGATTGATATTTAAGGTGCTTATTTAATACATATGATAATTTCAAGAGCCTCTGAGAAGATTGGAAGTTGAACAAATATCTTAGAGTTAGAGACTGTGCCTCTTCAATACTATGAAAGTTAGAAGAAAAGTATACTCAATAGTAGACTCAAAGTGAATCTACCTAATTAATAGTGCAAAGTTTAATATTCAAGGCTTGCAAGTAAAGCAATCTCTCATATAATGATATTAAATAGGTTGATGTTGTAATGATTAAGATGGTCTAATTTGGGGGTCTCAAAGAAACCACTATTTTTATAAGGGGACATAAGATATCCTAATCAACTTGCTCAATGGAGATTTAAACACCTTGTAGGCCATATACAAACCTTCAATAATTAAAACCTTGGGCAAGCAAGTTTTAAATCTATCACTTTAGAAATGTATCTCCCAAAAAAGGAAAAAAAATGAGCATATATAACATAAAATATAAGCAACTTTAAAAATACAAAAACTCTTTTTACCAAAAGTTTTTAAAGGTCTAGAGAAGTAAAAAAACCTTACTTATAGATAATTACTTTTAAAACCATTTGACATTGAATCACATTTATTAATAAGAAAATTAGTTAAACCTTTAAATAACCAAAATCTTTAAAATATAATTATTCACTCAACTTTAAATAAACTAAATTATTATCCAACATCATAATAAAAATTTTATTATATGTCATTTTCTTTTTAAATAAATTAAAGTAATCAACAACACATCTAAAGAAAAATGAACATCTTTTATGTCATATCATTACATGCTAGTCCTCATTTTTACTTGGTAATTTCACTATGTGTCTCATTTTGAACTAAAAGTATCAGGTTGAAAATAGACTGAGTGGTTTAATAGCAAAAACAAGTGCATATATATGATGTAAACAACTTTACGTTATCTCATATATGGGTCAATTTCAAGAAAAATATTATAAAAAAACATGTGAGTAATAAAAATGTTAATCGAATTTTTTATATAAAAACTTTTAAAACTTTATTTTTTTATTATTTTTTTAAATTTGTTTATTTCATTTATATTTTCATCTTCTTAAAAATTGGCTTAAAGCAAGCCAATTTCATAAAAGATGAACTTCTTTTGAAACACATCATTCTAATATAAACAATCACGATGAATAACACATTTGACTCATCTTTAGAACTGTATTTTAGAATAATAGTTTTTTACTTTAGATAATCAATCATTCTATCATCTTTTTTATTATAGTTATTATTACAAATAATATTTATTCTTCTATTTCTTTTTTTGTAAACATTATTATACTAGAATAAACATAAATAAATCTTATAAAAAAAGAAATGTAAGTATATCATACTCAAGAAATATATATGACAATCAAATGCATCAAAATCATTATAATTCAAAAGGAATTAATCATCTTCAAGATATTCATTTAAGATAATCTCCTGAGATCCTATACTCTTAGCAAGCAACACACACCAAATATCAAATCACAAGCATAAACTTGTCTATACAAGCATTCTTAAATTTTTACTAATTTATATTATCATTTGAGAGCCTCCAACCTACAAATGTCAATTCTTAAAACTTATACATCGAATACAAATTTTCTTATCTCCTAATTTATAGTACTCATGGCTGAAACTTGATTTTTGTGTTGGGTTCATGATTAACTATTCTATAATGTTTTCCAATTTTTGGAGATACTTCTTCTTTCTTTTTCTTTTCACTCAAATATACTTGACTAAATCTAATTGTTCGATTTTTTTCCAAAAACATCATTCTTAATTTTGGCCTCACTCTCTTTTATACATAACCAACCTCTATTTTTGATTATATATATTTTTAGTATATTTTATTGTGTCATAATCGAGGATATTCATGTATAATGCTCCTCCAACTTAATTATACTCATACAATAACCTTAATTATACTTTTATAAAAGATATTTATTCATTCAAGCCATTATTCTCATAACATCGTACCATGCAGTGTTTTTCATTATAATTATATGATCTGTATCGTTTCTTTCTTAAAGAAATCATATTTATATGATTGTCTTAATTATATTATATGATACATTTTTAGTTTATTTATTAGTTAATAATTCCATCTAACTTTGTTAATTTTTCTCTCTTGATCATGTTGTATGATTCTAATGTTGTACCTTACAATCCAAATCGTCACTCCTTATTAGACTTATCCGACTACTCATAGTGATGCATTGTACAACACTTAATTGCATTGACGTAATATTCTAAATCATACCATACTATTATCTTGAGCTTATTTAGTTTAGTAATACATTATATCATAATATATGATTTACTTAATTATATTTTATAATGATCTTACAAAAATTTAAAATTTTACTAACAAATTTAATTTTTTTAAAAAAATTACAGATATAATTAACTTTAAAATATTTTTTATTTTACAATTGAGGATATTCTAGTTACCCCTATCAACTCTATCATACCAAATCAATTTTATTATACCATATCAAACGAGATAAATAATGAGCTTCTAATAATTGACTTGTTTATTTGATCTTAGAATCTTTATGATGAGGAAGATCTAATACAAATGACGAGAAATCTTTAATAATTTGATAAAGCAAGGATGTTCTAAAAGAGTAGAGAGATGAGAGCAAAAGAGAAGAGGATTGTTTATACATTTGTTGGGAGATTAAAAAAAAGTTGGACATTATGCCTTAACTTGATCACCAATACAAGACTACATCTAAAGTAAAAATTAGATTATCTAAAGCAATTGTCTTATGTGAATTACACAAGGGTTTGAATTAATTTTATAGGTGTAAGCCTATCTTTGTAAAATAGCGAGATATATATTTGATAAAGTAGAAAATAAAAATAATTAATTCAAATTCTAGTAAACTCCATTCAAACTTAAATGTAACATTAACAGATAAAATGGTAAAAGATATAAATACATCTTTAAATTTTAAAATTTAAAGAATCCTAAGGCTTAAACTTAAATTCTTAATTTTTTAAATTTACAATGCTATTCCTTGAATTTGATTATCTTTATCCCAAAATTTTGATTTCTTTAATTTTAAAATTTGATATCTTAAATTTTAATTAATCGTAAATTTTCTCAAAAAAATAATAATTATGTAGATAAACTTAAATTTATTAAGATAATAGTTGAAAAATATAATAAATCTTATTTTAAACTATTAAGATCCAAATTCACTCATTAAGTGATCTAAATCTCTGGTCTTTATACACTTGGGTTTTGATTAAGCTCCAAATTTTTTATAGATCAAATCTAATTACCTTTGTCTTAGAATCATTCTTATGATGAAATTTGTTCTGCATAAATTTGGATCCTTGAAAAGCTTTCTCTTGCACATAAAGCCAATTATTCTTTGGAATGACGTGTATATGGTTTGATAAACAAATATCTTCTTACACCACATGCATGATTAGCTACACTAAAATCATTTAATCTAGACATGATTAGCATTTGGATATGACTTATTATATTCTCTTAAGTCCACAACATTGCATCTTTGCTTTGATGTCAATAACTTTGTTGGAACTCTACATGTGGTTGTTGTCATTCTTGCATCAAAAATGGAATGCCTTATCATTGAACACAACCAATGAATATTACTAGAAAGTTTGTTTTAAGCAATACATATTCTTCAATGATTCATACAAAAATTTTATTTAAAAACATTCGTCTTACATAACTAAAGAAGTTTGGGAGTAATTATCCTTCATAATCACTATAAAATTATATTGTTATACAATGAGTGAACATAATAGCCATTGTAAAATGTTTAATACAACAGTTATCCTAAGCAATTGTTATATAAAATAAGATCTTTTGTAGTTGTTTTTATTATTATTAGTTGCTATATAATGCTTTAACATCTACCTTAGACCTAGTGTTTAGCCCACACGATCCTTCATTGTTATCTTCTCCCTACTCAATGAAGTGACTATAAAGCATCATCATTTTATACATCGCTAATATAACAATAATGTTGACATATTTATAACAACTTTTAGTCAGTATAGAAAGTCTTTTTTGTATTAATGGCATAGAATTGCACAAACATACCTTTGGAAGGAGGGGATGATTTTGTAATTGTGAGAACAGAATTGTTGTCCATGACTTGGGCAATAATACAACCTAACGGCTATTTCAGCTTTGAAAATTTTAATGAATATTAAATTACCTAAATGCATCACCATTTTCTTTCATTTTTGTCAACGATTATAATTATCTTTCGTCCAAACTAGAATTATATGCTGTAGAATTTCAAACCGCTAAGAACATAACGTCCATCAATCCCATAAATAGTTCTTAAAGCAACAGATGCAGTTAGCTCTATATCTATATATATGATGAAGCCCAAGGCAAAAGGAAAAAGCAAACTATACTTAGAAACAATAAGTTGTGAGATTATTGAAAATGGCCAAAGTTTCTGTCATCCCCATCTTTCTCTTGCTGCTTCTTGCATTCGCCTCAGGTATGAAGTCTTCCACCTTCTTTAGTTTCTCAGAATTTTCTCTTTTAATTCATTTTTTTCACGCAATATAAATCCTTAGATATCATCGATTATATTCTTGCAGTTGGGATGATGGCACCTGCGGTGGAAACGCAGCAGAGAAGGTGCTCGGTTTATCTGAGCCGCAGCGGCTGCAAGCTTTTTGCTTGCAGAGAGCAATGCTTTAAGCAGCTGAATGGAAATGGGAACTGCATCGCAAACTGGGATATGACGGACTACGCATGCTTTTGTGCTTATGATTGTTGAACTTTTCGAAAGTTCCGTGTGGGCCGCGCTACGGAATAAAACTAAGTGACTTTAATCTTGATTGTCGTTTTAAACACCTTTATTTTTGGTTAAATGGTTTATGTTCTTGTTTGCCAACAAATATTTTCCTAGTATAAGTTCATGGATCTCGTGGAAGACCCAACGAGTTTAAAAATAACTAAACATTATATTAAAAGGTATATTATTATTTTTTTTAAAATATGTAGGTATATAGTTTCTTGTGTACTTATTTTTCTTATTTTAATCTCCATTTTTTAAAATAATGTTTATTGAATTACGTAGAGCTCCAATTGAGTTTGAGATTCATCATTGGAACTTAGTATTAGGAAAGAGGGATCTAATTTTGATCAAACATGATTTTTGATCCTAAGAAAAAAGATGAGTTACAAATGAGGTCGCATTGATTTGAACAAAACAAAATGACAAGTTTACCCAATATAGTGACATACTTCTCTTTGTATGTTAGTTTTTACTTGAGTTGCATGATCTCCATCAAACTCGTAGAAATACAAAGAAGTTAAAATTGTTAATTAGTGTGATTTATTTGATGTTAAATAGTGAAGACATAAGTTAGGGTGTGTTTGTGATCATAGCAATTCATCTCTCACAAAAGCTCTCCATCCTTGGATATTTGGGAATCAATGTTCATTGGAAATGTTTTATAGCAACAAATTTTATTTCTTAGACAAATTAGATGTTGTCTCTAGAAGTTTTCTATTTCTTCATGATTGCAAATCCTAAGCTCATTTCTTAAAATTATCCTTGAAAACTATTTTTGTGACTAAGACTTTCAGGTTTATTTTCCAATAAAACCCATTGATTCAAAATTTCTGATACAAAGATTGTTGCATCAATAGTTGGATTAACAAAATTGCTAAACCATCTCAAGTACCAAGGTGAGATTTCAAGGCCCACTTGAAGAATGTCTAAAAATAAAATGTAATATTCTAGTCTTCATGGTGAACTATTATCTCGATCTAATAGATTTTGTTTTTTATCAAGAGGTCTTTTTTTGTTTAATAACCCATCTTAACACTACGCCTATGTTAGCATACTTAATCATAGAATCCTCATAGGATATAATATGGATTTACCTGAAAAAGTACATTAATAGTTTTAGATCATGGTATCTTATATAAAGTTTAAAATCTCTCCCTTAGTATTCAATGAGAGATAATTTATCTCTACACATCTTAGAAATATTACACAATAGACTCCTCATTTAGCAATTTTTTTAGGACATCACCTGATCATTTATTCATGTCCTCCTCGAGTGTTATAGGTTCACTATCTTCTTTTTTGTTAGTTATCAAATCATATCATGTTAACATATTGTAAAATCCTAACCTTTTTGGTGAGATATTGAACTAATCTAATCAAGTTTAATCATTATCTAAGAATCCATTCTCACTTGGTCAATCATTTCAACACTACTTCAATGTTAATGGCTTAGCTACGAATTTCTCATGTGATATAATCTTGATTTTCCCTCAAAATACATCTTGATATCTTAAGAAAATTATATCTCATATAAAAAACAAGATCCCCCTCTCAATAGAGAATATAGGAGAAATCAACTTTGCATCCTTACAAGCCTAACACAAAAACCACTCTTTGTTCAATGATTTATTTCTACACGCATCACAAAATATCTACTCTCCACCCTTTTTAATCATAAATGTTAACAAATGCTTTCGTAAGAGAGCTGAAGTACAATCCAACTTCTTCATTGTTTGACATTTGTATTTATATGAAAGAAATTCTCTTGAAATATAAGAGCTTTGTGCTAACAAGGAACAACTTTTTCATTAGTTCAATTGATAATCTATAATGCTTTTTGACAACCAATTTTCCTTTTCTAATCAAAGTGGACAATATTTTCTAATCATTTTTTAAGCAAATTTCTTGTTTGTCTCAAGCATTTTTTAAAGACAATGAAAAAACAAAAATATAAACCTTTAATAATAGGCACCCTAACTATATATAAATATCACACTACGAGACTAATTATACTTGTATTTGTACTTAATATATATTATAAACTATTCAAACATCTATAGGTAATGTATCCTTCTCGTAATCTTTAGATTTGCGATAAATTATTATGAAAAATGGTGCTAAAACATTCTCAACAAAAAAGAAATAATTATTGTATACATCTAAGTGTATAATGCAATACACACTTATATGCTTAAAATATACTTTTGTTAAATTCAATTTAAATAATTTTAACAAAAGTTAAGTATATTTTAAAAGTATGTGACATAATATGTCTGATACAAATAATATTTTTTTGATGAAATCAATAATATATTTACTTAATAATTTTGCAAATCAATTATTTTCAAATTTTTTTCTATCAATGTTAAAAATTATATTCCATTTTGGTGAAAGATATAACATGAATTATTTATTTCCATAAAATATTTATTAATTAATAAAAATAAAATTTTTGTAAAACAATAAAAAAAGGTTGAACTTTAGTATGCATTGAAAAGCAAAATCGTATTCAAAAATTAATTTTTTGTAAATTATTTACAAGTGAAAAATAATATTTTTATAAACAACTTTTCAAGAACTTATTTTATAAATAATTCTTTATTATATCATGGATATTGAATTTAAAAAGAAAGCATATGAGCCATAAGTTTTCCATATAATAGTAAGGTTGGAAGTCTTGTCTTCAATGGATCTTTTTTCCAACCACCTCATGATAGTCATCAGTTGGTCAGAGATCACATCATTAACTAATCATACGAATTAAATATTATGTATGGCTTAGTTAACTTTTTTTGCTAGCTTTCCAATTAATATTATATGCCTTGGTTTGGTAAAGCATGCTTGTTTCCTCACAGTTGTACACTACAATTGGTTGAACCAAGACAAATTTAATTAATTAAATTGAGATGAAAGAAGCATTTTACAAATTAAAAAAGTTATAAATTAGTTTTTTATTAGTATATTGCTATGAACATGTCATTATTCTTTATTTAAGTTAAAAAAAATCTATATTTATTTCTGTATATTATGTTTATCCTAAAAACTCTCTTTAATGCTATTTAAAAGTCATTTTGAAAGGTCAATTGTATAAAATATAATTTCATAATGTCAATAATGAGCAAGAAAGACCTAACTTATAACAATAGAATTTTAATTATAATGCAATTTTAACAGTTATATTTCTCTCCAGAAGATGAAATATAGATGTCAATTTGGTTTACTTGTTGCAAAACCTATAATAAATAGAACATCATAAAGCTTTATGTAATAATGCATATGAGGTGCATTATATGCATAATCATTCAAATCCTTGCATGCATGCATGCGGATCTATGAGAATTATGTATAATTTAGCCACACATTTTAATATATATACAATATTCAAAGCACATGCAAAGCAAGAAAATGCTAAACAAACAATTGATGTACACATAAAATAATCCACCTTCACATAATTCAAAGGATAAGTTGAGGGAAAGGCTCAAGGAACGTATGTTCAATGTGTGAGTTAAAAAAATAATGCATATGCGCATGGTTCAACACAAACAGTGTTGTCATGCCCCATTTTATCTTAGCAAAGTTTTTATTTTTACATACTAAATAAATGTTTTGTGCTTTTTAAGTGAAAATAATTTGATATGAAGTCATAATAATAAACATTTGATATTTATTTTACGTGAGAAACAATAAGCAACAAGTAAGATTATTTGGTTTTTGCAAAAAAAAAATATTATATGAGTTACATGAAGACAATGTAGACAAAAATAGTTTAATAAAAGTAACATATGAAGATAAGTAAATATTCAGTAATAGGAACATAATATTGATTACTTTTTTGAGTGTACTAAAAACTCAAAAAAAAGGTAATAAACATTCTTAGAAGAACTAATTTGGAATATAAACCCCCCAACAAATTGACCTTGGCACAACGACATAATAGAAAATAAGTTTAACAAAATAACATGCATGTAGCATTATGTCATCTTAAGGCTTTATTTAGTAATAACCTTTGTGATTAGAAAATAACGTTTTAATAGCAAACATTTATTTTCAAATAAAAATAAAAAATAGATAGAATATCATAATAATGTTTAAGTAGATATATTCAAGTAATAATAAGATGAAAGTCAATAAATGTGACCAAATATTCAAATCCTAAACAGTGAAAAGATAAGCTAGTTATTATTGACTTAATGAACCAATTCAAATAGGAGAATAAAATAAGTAAAAGATGAAAAAGAAAATATAAAGCTATTTTGTTTTAAACTTAAAAGAATTAACCTCAAATTTGTTTCTAGAAGAATACAAGACAAAATTTTGTGGAAGAGATGGTGTAATATAACCTAAATGACAAAAGGATGAAGTGATTAGGTAAGAAGATGATAGTTAAAGTAGTGGAGTATTAGCAACATTAAGATAGAGAATAACTATGAGCAAGTACATTGGTCAGTGGTATAGTGACTAGGAATGGCACTTGAGATTCAAAAGAGAAAGGAGTAAACATCATGTGATATCCTTAAAAAGAAATTATCAAATAATGAGTAACTCTTAATAAGTTTTTAGGTGAAAGAATATTATATAATTTTTTTTATATTAAATAATAAGAAAATAATTTAAATATTTATATGAGATATTATAATCTTAAGATATTGAGATATCTTTTAAGAGAAAAAATCTACTTGTGTCAAGATAAAAAAATCTAATAAGATAATATCCGAACATAATCAAACTCGAATGTCATAGATATGAAGTGAAAACTCAATTGAGGGGTATAGGTAATGTAGGATAATATATTAACATCTATTTTAGCTCATCAACAATTGAGAAAAACTTAGGTCCAAACATTATATATGTATAAAGACTTATCTAAAGATATTATAAGTTAAGAATAAAAAATTTAATGACCTTTAGGTAAATAAGAATTTTTTTGAAGCTAAAGACTTACATTAATTTTTAACATAAATGATCTCAACTTAAAAAAATGATTTTAAACAACACACACCAAATCACTCGTATTAGTGGTGAAGTGACATGGTATAATCATAAGTGAAATTTGTAAAATGTCAAATAAGAAGTTACACGATCGCATGCACAAACTAAAAAAATTTCATGCGATGATTAAATTTTTTTAAATATGAAATAAAAATACTAAGGTCTTTCTTGATGATTTGATGCTCTTTGTTGACATTAGATAAATGATTCTGATATCCCCTTTTAAGCCTCTCGCTTACTTTTTTAGGGAACATTCATAATCAAATCGTCAAAGTTTTCACACACAACACACTCATATTATACAAGCTTGACAGTAACAATTCTTTACTTTATTCAAAAGTTTATCCCTCATAACATATTGAGTACCCCTATTTATAAAGACCTCAATAGTATAATAATAATTTGATAACCTAAAAATATAAGAAGACATTTTAAAATATTAATATATTTTTTGAATTCTAAAATATATTTCAAAATTTTAAAAATTTTCACAAATTACAAAAATAAATATTTTGAATTCTACTACAGAATAAAAAAATTGACTTGAAAAACTATAAAATTAATTATTTTAAGTAGTTCCCAAAAATGCATATGCATTTTATTTGACAGTAATGGTGAATGCCAAGGAAATAGGTAGTGCGTGATGCGAATGGCTCGAGCAGAGAGGCACGCGATGCCTCGGGTTTGGTTATGGGTCAGCACAGGTTGGAGCTAATCAATGTGGGTTGATGGGTTGATGTTCTTGTTTTAAGTCAATCACATAGTGGACCTGGTCTTCATGTGTTGATATGTTGATGTGAACATATGAGTTAGTGCAGGTCAAGTGGGTCAACGAGTTCAAAGGGGTTGGCATGGGTAAAGTTGGCTACAAGGGTCGAGTGGGCCAAATGAGCAGTGCATGTTGGTGCGTAAGGTGGCTATGGTTGCTAATAATGTCGACAGATGGTAGCAGATGGCAGCACACAGAGCAAATAAAGTAGGAAAACTGATGATAGAAGGTGGTGAATAACTCAAAACCTATTTTAAAGCTATTTGAAAGTCATCTTTAACCAAATTTTGTACTGACAAATTTACGAGACTATTAAAGAAATTTTTTGTACTGAATTTAACATTGTAAATATCTAAAAAACTATCAATTATTCTTCAAATGACTTAATTTAATTTGTAGATGCAGATAACTTAACGAACCCATAAAAGCAAACTGAAATGTATAGTAAACAAGTTTTAGCGATAATTAACCCCTAAAATGACAATAATAATAGAGACTAATGAGAAGTAGATGAGCTAATCCTAATAAAACTCTGAGTTTAAATATAACTAGCATACCTTAAAGTGAAACATTTGAATTATGTACTAGACGTTACTACGCTAATAAGGGATGTTGAACAAAAAAGGACAAGTGAAGAGGCGTTATAAGGAGGGAGGCATCATGTAATAGGAATGAGGGCTTACACAAAGCATGACAAAGGGTTATAAAGTGGCAAGTTAAAGGGAATGGGACATTAAAAGGCATGAAGGCATCTAAGGCAAGAAAAAAATGATGCTTTGATATCATATTATAAAAAACATTAGGCATATTATTAGGAAACATAACTATTTAATTATAATTAATGGTGTGGTTTAAGCTTTTAACATATCATTTGAGATTATCATATTATTAGAATTTAAAGTGAGGTTTACAACTTTTGACATATGATTTGAGATTATCATATTGTTGGAATATAATTGTTGAAATATCCACACCATAAGTGATGAATTTTACTTTTTTACAAAATTAGCAAACTATGAATAATTTAAATTGCATTAAAGTCTTTTGATATGATTACTCTTGAATCATTCTTTAAAACTATTTTTTTATTTTAATATCTTTTATTTTGATATCTTTTACATGAGAAAGTGATAAAATAAATACATAAAAATTTTAGATTGTTTAATCTCAAATACCATATCTAAGTTTTCCCTCGATCCCTAAGAATTCAGGTTACATTATCAAAACCTTTCTCAAAATTGGGTAGACAAAACCCTCATATGAAGCCAAAAGACCCCATACAATTTTGTTCAAAGACCAAACAACATGATCAAGATGATTAAATATAATAACCCAAAACTAGAATCAAGAAATAAATAATGTAAAGCACAATCCAATTATAATTAGATAAATGCACAGTTTGACTTAGTAAAATATTAAATAAGATTGTTATCAAATAAAATCAAGATCATATAAGATAAACATGTATAGAACATGTAGAAATTATAGAAGTACCTTTATAAGAAAAGTAAGTGCTAAATATTTAGGATTATGAGAGCATGATGTTCACATAAAATGGTGCAAAATGCATAAATCGCAAGTTGAAACCAACTCAAAATATAATAACAAAGGGCTTTTATTAATTTTAGTTGCTTTTGAAAATTTGTTTTAGAAAATGTTGTTTATTTTTGAATTTTTTTGTGCGAGAGAGCAATAAAGAAAAATATGCAATGATATTTAGTGGTTCTGTCTAATATTAAATCTAAATCCATATTATTCTAAAAATGATTTTTGCAAAAGTGAATGGGTCAAAACCCACAAGTCAAAAGACTCTACAAACATAGAATCAAAAGATTCAATAAGCACCAACATAAAAAGAGCCTACAATATCAAATCAAAAGACCCTAAAAATCATCGGGTTAAAATATCTCACAACAATGATCAAAAGACCAACATAGGATCAAATATAAAGTTTAAAGAATGAGACAAAAAATCTAAATAAAATTTAATTATAAGGCCTTATAATCTAATCCAATTTAAATAAGAACTGTGCTATAACATGATGAAATAATACAAGAGTGATTTTTAACATAGCTCAAGTGTAAAATGAAGGACGACTTCAATAAGATAAGATTTTAGCATATTGGCCTTATACTATACTTATCTTTGCAATGTTGATCTTTAAATAAGATTTCTTCAAAAAGATGTGCAAATGAGTATTAATTATTTTTATTTTGTTTGACTTTTATATAGGCATTTGCATCATCTCCAATGACTCTAAACAACTTCCAACAACTAAATATTTTGTTTAAAATTCTATTAAACTAATCATTACTCATAATTTCAAAATTAATTACAGTTGTTCGATCAAGAATCCTACATGTATGATACTATAATGTGTTGATCCATTCAAACATATTTGATGAAGTTATTATACCAATTGATAAATGATCATACTTATATGATAAGAAAATCATGTGTATAAAACATCTAAATCTTCCCTACTTAGAAATTAAAATTTTCATCTCTTAGATTTCAATAGAATTATAATGGATGAAGACAAAGATCATACAAGTTCCATGTCCATAACAAATACTACCTTATTTGTTAACACAAAATCATGCATTTATGACTAAGAAAATCATATTATATGAACCATTCAACTCAACAACTACTAAGTCTAATATATATCTCTCTAATACAATATTGTCTTAGTTCTACGATTATGACCACTCTATTGTATGAATCATATTAAGTTCATATCTCAACTTACATCTCTTGAAGAAAACAAGGATTGTAATTACATGCTGAAAATATTATATATGTACAAACATTATCTCAAAACTAAATTATCAAGTTTGACTCTCTCTGATTCTCTTAAAAGAATTTATCATAAAAGTACAATAAGAAAATCATATTGTATGATTAATATAATCGTACCATATTTCACTAATTTTGTATTTTTTTAATTGATATTTAGTTAAGCTTTATTAGGTGATCAATTAAATTTGTTTTATTTTAATATCCATCTTATAAATAAAATAATCTAGATGAAATGAATGTTTAAACTTAAATCTATATAAGTAAAATGATGGTTTTGAAAACATTTATACTCACACTCAATCTTACTAAATCATAGTATTTTAAGTAAATTATTATAAGTTTGATATTCTAATGTAAATAATGATAATTAAGAAAATATCTTCTTTTTGTTTGCTCAAGCTTGTGGTTTTTTTAATGTCAATTATAATTAACAATAAAATATGCTAATAAGTTTATTGAGTCAATGACCAATCTCTCTAATTGATTAACTTATTCAATCTTAAGATACATGATTTAAAATACTTTAAAAAATTATTAATAAAATAATATAATATTTTTGTTATCATCAAAATAATGATACAAAATAGAAGGATTTAATAATGAATGCTTAGCAAACTTCTTGCATGCACTTCGAGGATCATTAAATAATTTTTATTTGATAGCTCAAAAATCTCCTCTTTAAATATAAAATATGCAAAAAGAGGCTCATTAAATGATTATAAAGGATTTAGTGAGAACAATAAATTATTTTGAATGTTTAGAATCTTGTTTACAATCAAAGGATCTCAAAACACCCCTTAAAATACCTTCAACAACTCTTTTAACAGTAATGTTAAAATTGTCATTTTCAATCAAATTGTTGTTTTAATACAATGTTTTGTAGAGCAAGTAGGTTGTCAATAGCATATTCTATGCACAAATAATGCATGCCATGTGGTGTTCAACGCTATAAGTACTCGCACAGGCAGCCCAAGTAACACAAATTCCCTCGCCCTATGGCTAACATAATAATTTTAGCATTTTTTTTAAAATTTGAAATGATACAAGTGTTATGCTACTAGGAGAAGTGGAGTGTTACACCCTAAATGACAAGAATCTAGCAGTCAAAGCATAAAAATCCTAAAAATGGTATTCCAACTCAACACCATTTGAGATTTTGAGAGTTGTTCATTGGAAATCTCAATGTGATGAGAGTTGTAAGTTGTGTTTGCGGGAGGAGTTATTTTCTGTCATTAGTCTTTATGGTAGAATCAATCATTGAAGCTTGAGAGACAATGGTTCACCCTATGATGAACGTCCACAATTCAAGTCTACATATCTCCAAACCTGTGAACTTAGTCGATATTATGAAAGAACCAAAGATTTTAATTAACAATTCAATCTTTGATTTCTCATATTTTAAAATGAAATTAAATAAAATTAATTGAGTAATAACTAGTCCATAAATTGTTAAAACTTTAAAAAAAAGATAAACTAAACAATAAAGTATCTCATATTTTATTCTCTACTTCAAGTTATCTTATAATATCTTCTACAACTTGGCCCATAGTAATACCCAAACTTTAGGTCCAATAGATGCAAGCCCTATAACCAATCTAACAACAATAATGAAAACAGTAATCATAATAAGATACTTGTACAAGAAAACAAAATAGTTCATATATAATCAACCAATGAATTATTACATAATCTTTCATTATTTCTTTATTTATTTCTAAATTTCTATCTTTTTTTCACCCTACCAAGGTTGAAGTTGTAGTTTCGAGCCCCATGACTCCCAAGCAAGAATCTTTAAATTATTATTTATTTTGTATTGTATTTTTTATTAAAAAATAGATTCAGTTTTTTATTTCTATTATTTTTATTGAGTATAAATAAAAGATCTTTCTATCTTATATTATGTTGAGTTATATTATTCCCTTGGTAATGATAAGTTTATTTGATATATTAGATATTGCAATTTACAATATTTATTTGGTTAAAATCATAAATTCATACATTTGAATTGATAATAGTTTACTTAATTAAATCTATGTGATTCAATCCTAAATTGTTCTAAAAAAATTAAATCTAAGAGTTGTAAAAATCTGCAATCAATTTTTTTCCTTTTACTTCTCCAAACCAATTTGACCATAACTAAGTCATGAATCAAAATGATAATCAACGAGTTTCTCATACTTATTATGAATTTTATAAATGTTTTTAATTGGATTTGCCTAACTACGTTACATATAATTTACTATAAAATCAAATCTTTTATGTGCTATGTAAGATATAAATGTGTATAAACCCTTGATAATTAAGATAAATATTAAACTAACTTTTTTTATCATAATTCCTTAAAAATTGTACAAATCTCTTTCTCAAAAGCTTTAGACTCATGCACACCAATGGAGTCGCTTGTTCATTATTCATGTTCTTGAAGCTTTGCAAAGATTTAACAAGTTAAACACTTTATAAATCACTAGATAATAAATGATCACCAAGTCTACCTATCTTGATATAACATCTAAACATAAGTAGAAATATTATATTATCATATTAATCATTTAAAGATTTTGTTATTATCAAAATTAAATGTTATTTTTTAGGTTGATGGGACTCAACAAATATACCTTTATAACTGTAGCAAGTAAAATTACTCATTTAATGTGATAGTAACTACAAAGAAATAATACATGTATGATAATAAAAAGGTAAATACCTCTCAAACGAATTATTGTTTATTTTTTTTATTATGATAATTATATTTAATATCTTTAAAATATTTTTTTTTATTTTCACTTGAAAAATATTAAAAAATCTACATAATTTTTAATATGCTCCCCTTATATATATATATATATATATATATATATATATATATATATATATATATATATATATATATATATTAAAAATTTCTACTTTGAAAGCTCATTTTTATTTACAACTATTGACAAATAAAGACCTAATTGTCTTTTTAAGTTTAAAATTGTAAACGCCTTCATACCATGTTTTTCAAAGCTATTAAAGCTTTATTTGACAACTACATTTCAAAAAAAGATTTTTTCTTCTAATTTAAAAATCATTAAAAATTTATCAAATAATTTTATAATAATTCGTTTGTTTACATAAAAAAAATTGTTTAAAACACAATTTTTTAACATTTTTTCATTGTTTGTTATCATTAGCAAAACTTATCGCTAAACAAAACCTAAAATTATAAAGTTGAAGTGCTTTATTTAATAAAAGGAAATTGGAATTTGTACAACATTCTAAAAATGATCCGTTTGCTTGAATGCAATGTAGATATTAATGCAAATTAATTAAGTTCTTAAGAAGTTGACTTTGGAAACAATTTATATTTTCAATTCCTTTTAATAAAAAAATAGAATTTTTCAACTTTTATTCACCTTCAATTATGAAAATCCATTTAAAATCAATACTAATTTCAAAAAATCATAGAAAAAAAAAGACATGTGGCTGCCACCCCAAATGAAAACGTGATCTGAAAAGGAGCTGCGGAACAGCACTAAACAAACAGAACTTTTTTTTTTTTAAATTGATAGTTTATTTAGCAATTATTTTCGAATAATATTTTTTAAAATTTTTTTGTAAAGGCAGCTTCGATCGTTAATTTTTGCCAAAGAGTAATTCTAATAAACCTCATCAAACCGCCACAATTTTGAACCAAAGCCCAAGTCAAGCCCAGCGCGAACGTTACCAAAGTAACGTTTATCTTTTATGGAGTAATCCGTCGTTCACGTGGCGGCACGGACGGTGGATCTGCCTCCCCGGAGCTTTGGCCGAAAAGGGCGAAAAGGAATTGTCGGTTAGCTATGGCTTTTCCTTCTCTTTAGCCTTTTCTTCTTTCTTCTTCCCCTTTTAATACAAAACTTTCTGCTTTATCTTTTCCTTCACTTTTAACCAAAACCCATACCTTTACACACCCTCATCTCCTAATCTCATTAAATTTTACTTTTTTATTGAAATAAATCGTAATCGAGTTTTCATTTCCTTCTTTAACATCGCTGCAATGAGCGCTCTTTCGGTCCGCAGCTCACAAAGCAGCAGAGTCGAAGGCGAGAAAGGGAGCAACGAGGCGGGGAAGAAGGTTCATTTGCTCAGAAAAGAGAGAAAAGAAAGGGAGGGGGATTGAAGAGAAAGTCGTTGCCCTTCCGAAAGCTGCATTGGTGCCTTTCGGCCAGTGCGTTGGCTTATCTCCAACTCCCCGTTGTGGGATTTTCGATCTGTATTTCCCCGCTTTGCTGTTTTGGGCCGTGAAATATTGAAACTACTACAACGCTTCGGTTCTTGGAACAGAGTTCTTTTCCATTGGATGTGAGAGAAAAGAGGATGGCTGGAGAAGGAGCGGCGCTTGCGCCAAAGGCCGACGAATTGGTTCCCCACCCAGTAAACATTCAGCTGCCCAACATTTCTTACTGCATCACAAGCCCTCCACCATGGCGTGAGTTTTAGCAATTGTTTTTGTTCTTCTAACACTCTACATTCCTGTTGAGTTGTTCTTCCTTCCTTCTTTTTATTATACTTTTAAAATTAGCATATATTTGACACTCGAACACTTCCTTGTTTAAATTACTTTTAGTCCAATCAATTTCCCATTGCTCTTATTTCCCTTTTAATCTTATCATTTGTTGGATGAAGTTTGAAGACTTTGTGGATTTGTTTTGTAATTATAATCATGTTATTAATTTGTTTCATTCATTATATGTATTTTCATAAATTTTATTAATTTTAAAATTTATTGAAAAATTCGCATAGAAGCACAAACTACATATTTTTAATGAAATAAAACAATTTACATTTAAGAATAAAAATGTTACCAAATTTCTGAAACCAAATGTATTCAATTCCATTTTATAAAGTGCTTACAAGCTTTCATAATCTCAGATTTTTTTTATTGCAGATAATTAACTAATAATATTCCTAATTCAAAAATTTCTTGTGTCCTTGGGATGCAGCTGAGGCCTTTATTCTTGGGTTCCAACATTATCTAGTCATGCTAGGAACCACTGTTATCATCCCAACGGCACTTGTTCCTCAGATGGGAGGAGGAAATGTAAGTTTTGAGCTTTATGAAAAGTTTGGATAATTCAAATGGCATGAAATGATTATTTTCATATGACATTTTTATGGAATGATTAGTTAGGACAAATAGTAAATAGGTTTTTCAAATTTTATCCTATGTATAAATAGGTTTTTATGATAATATTAATGTAATAATTAAGTCCCCAACATTTTTTTGCTTTCAAAATTATCCTTTCTTTTGATGCATGCTTACACGATAATATAATCAACAAGGATTTACATGAATATTTTTGAAGGGTAATTTACAAACAAAAAAGAATTAAAAATCGAATCGTTATATTAACAATGTTTTAAAATTTTATTTGTTTAGGTTAAATAATAAATAGGTCTTTCTAGTTTTATCTTTTATGTAGATTGATTTTAATGATTTCTTTAATGTAATAGTTAGGTCTCTAACATTTTCTTTCTTCTATAATTATTCTTTGCTATAAAATCTACTTTCACAATTATACAATTAATAGGGGTTTAACTTGGATATTCTTGAAGATAGTTTAAAAATAGAAATGGGATTAAAAAATTAATTACTAAAATGACTTTGAGATTTATTTGACTATTTTCAAAAATGTGAGAAACTTATTTATAGATAGGACTAAAATAGAAGAAACTAACTATTATTTACCCTTAGTTTAATTGTGCCAAGACTTAATGACTTCTTGTTGTAGGATGAGAAGGCTAGAGTGATCCAAACATTACTCTTTGTGGCTGGTCTGAACACACTGTTGCAATCGTTCTTCGGCACTCGCTTGCCAGCCGTGATCGGAGGGTCTTATACTTTTGTAACTCCAACTATATCCATCATTCTTTCTGGTCGATATAGCAACATAACTGACCCCCACACGGTTATGTCAAGAATATAACCTTTTTCTCTTTGGGTTATTGCATCATTTCAGTTAATCTGATACTACTTGCTATTGCTGAGCAGAAGTTCCTCCATACCATGAGGGGTACTCAAGGTGCCCTTATTGTTGCATCTACGCTTCAAATTATACTTGGATTCAGTGGTTTTTGGCGCATTGTTGCCAGGTTTTTTCTGCTTCTTATGCTACTTCAAAGTTTATGCAACACTGATAGGCATGATGGCTTATTTTTCTTCTTTCTTGATTAGATTTCTGAGTCCACTCTCGGCAGTTCCTCTAGTTGCTCTTGCTGGTTTTGGGCTTTATGAGTTAGGCTTCCCTGTGGTATGCTATGAATGATTTGACACTGCTATGTTTGTTGCTTTTATAGCAATAAATTTTACAATGGCCTTTTATCTTTGTATGGACTTAGGATGCTAAGATGTGTTCTACTTCTAGGTTGGCAAGTGTGTGGAGATTGGTCTACCACAAATAATTCTATTGCTAGTTCTTTCACAGGTATCTGAGTCTATCATGTGAACATCAATTGCCTGGTTTATCTGGAAAAATATCATGCAGAGATGTTCTTAATCAGCTAGTGTGCTTGTGTTTCTTTTGCAGTACATCCCTCATTCATTACAACAGAACAAGGTAGTTTTCGACAGATTTGCAGTCATTTTTTCGGTGGCAATCGTATGGCTTTATGCGTTCTTTCTCACAATTGGTGGGGCATATAGGAATGCTCCATCAAAAACACAATCACATTGTGAAACTGATCGATCTGGACTTGTGAGATCAGCTCCTTGGTAAGCTTTCTTTAGCTTTGGCTTTTGTTGTTCAATTTTTACTAAGGCAAAAAGAGGAGATGGTAATCCAATCTAATTTCATGCTTGAATGTCTTGTGAGAAGGATAAGAGTTCCATACCCATTTCAATGGGGAGCTCCAACCTTTGATGCTGGGGAAGCTTTTGCAATGATGACTGCTGCATTTGTTGCTCTTGTAGAGGTAGTTCTTTTCCTTAAAGAAAATTGAAAATTTATTACTCCTTTATTTGTAAGTTCAAAAGACTCTTTTGTTGTAGGGCTAGTTTGACATCACTTAAAATAAATAAGCTTATTATAAAAATAGTTATTATAATCATGCTACTACTTACCATCAACCTTTCATTATATTAGTTTAATAATTCAAAATAGTTTGTAATCTCACAAAATATAATTATTATTTTTTATTTTATTTTCTAACAAAAAAAATCAAAGAATTATTAGATCAAGTTATTTAAAATAAGTTCTCTTTAATAACATATTACTAAATTCTTGTTCTTGTAGTCGACTGGCACTTTTATTGCGGTTTCAAGAAATGCAAGTGCAACTCCTTTACCACCATCAGTTCTAAGTCGTGGTATAGGTTGGCAGGTATGGGATTCTAACTTATTGTTATTGGGTTTAGTTAACAATTCTGTATTTTAGATCAATACATTTAATTCTGGTTACAGGGATTTGGTATATTGTTGGGTGGATTTTTTGGAACTGCAAATGGCTTCACTGTATCTGTGTAAGAACCTAATCCGAAATTAAATTCATTCATGTTTAAGTAAATACAAAGAAAGTGAAGATAATCTCTTCTGCTCAGTGAAAATGCCGGTTTACTTGCACTGACCCGAGTTGGTAGCCGAAGGGTTGTGCAAATTTCTGCAGGATTTATGATTTTCTTCTCTATTCTTGGTGAGTTTTTCACTTTTAGCTCATATATAGACAAAGCATGTGGCCTAAATGCTTGACATGATGTTGTTCTTTGTGATGTCTGATGTTTTCGTAGTGCTTAATGGCCAGCTTCTTAAAATTGTGACAAGCTGCTTGGTTTTGAAATATTCAATTTAACCATCTATACCCATTGCAGGCAAGTTTGGAGCAGTTTTTGCTTCCATCCCAGCACCCATATTTGCAGCTCTATACTGTTTCTTGTTTGCATATGTTGGTATGTCTTACACCATTATAGGTGAACATTTCTGTTCATTTGTCACCTGTTCTCGTAGGGTTTAGAAACCTCTTTTGTTGAACACGAGCAGGTGCTTCAGGGATCAGCTTCTTGCAGTTTTGCAACCTGAACTCCTTCAGAACAAAGTTCATCCTTGGGTTCTCTTTCTTCATGGGACTATCAATTCCTCAGTACTTCAATGAGTACACATCTGTCGCTCATTACGGGCCGGCTCATACCAGTGCCAGATGGGTATGCATGAGTTTTTTATCCAGTTTCTGGAAAAATGCTTAACACTCGTCGTCATTTGTACACTGCAGTTTAATGATATCATTTACGTCTTATTCTCGTCGAAGCCATTTGTTGCCGGTTTTGTGGCATTCTTTTTGGACAACACTCTTTGCCCACATGACAGCAGGAAGGATAGAGGCAACCATTGGTGGGATAGGTTCAGATCCTACAAGTCAGATCCCCGAAGCGAGGAATTCTATTCCTTGCCATTTAATCTCAACAAGTACTTCCCATCTTTGTGAGTGAAGGACTCTGGCTTCGTTTCCTTCTTTTAATGCCCAAGAAGGCATCTTCGGGCCTTGTCTTAACGTTGATTTGTCCACTCAGTCTATAGGGTGAAAGCATATAAATGAGTTAGCAGTCATAACTATTATGTTGCTGTTTCCCCTCCCTTTAGTCTAAGTTTGTAGATTTGTTAGGCCTTATGATGTTAAATTGATTGACCTTGGTGTATTCCGTTGCATTTATAATTGCTACACAGTTGTTGCCAAATCTATAATATTGAAGTGACTTGTTCTTGGCTTACTAATTTAAATTGTCAATTTTTATGGTGATGCATCATCTCAATGGTGATTATAAGCAACATTAGTCAAAGAGACTTGTTTTCTTATCTGAAATGTCTCTTGTTGCCTTAGTTTAATTGTTTGGTTCAAATTTGTATCCTAATTTGACATAACATACGTTTTCAAGTTGCTGAACGTGTTAGCACGTCTTTTGCATCTGTTTGCTTGGCAAGGTATTACCAATGGCTTTTTTCTTCATGGAATCTTGTAATGAAATTTCCTTGCTGCTTCTTAACCCAAAAAATGAAACTAATCTTGGCAATCTAGAAAACATATGTAATAACTCCACAAAAATGTTACCATATTTCTGGGAGACACTTCAATCTAAAAAAACAACTTCCTTCCAAAAGGGAGCTCCCTCTCTTTTTATCTCTCTTTTGGTTTCTACATTTTCATTTCTTTTCAAGGAGAATTACTTCCAGATTTCCTCTTCTAATATTGAAAGTATCACCTACCCCTACTTTGGCCATATCAATGTCTCCTCCTTCCTCAATTTTGAGAATGCTTATGATCATTTTTTTGTTGTCCTTTGGTCCTGCTTTGGCCACATATTCCTCTCTATTTGAGTTGTAGATGTGATAGTCCTTCCTATACATGTGATCCTAATGGTCTCCATGAGATTTGTGGCCACCTTCTTGTTGATAAAGGATTCCATGATTGAATCCACAGTGAAAACATGTCTTTCATGATAATGCCCCTTCATGCTTGTAGTACCTTTGAAGTTTACCACTTTTTTTTTTGACAATAATAATCAAGTACATATTGTCACACAAGTAATATCAAGAACTATTTTATTTACTTATAACCTTAATTGCACATGAATTATAAATAATTTTAAGAGAAACGATTTGGAAAGTCAACAATTATTATTGTTAGCAATCACAATTGTGTCTTATTGTTGTCTTTTTATGTGTGCTTAAAACAACTTATTTATCATCCTTGGGATTAATTATAACGATGCTTCTAAGACAAAAATTAGAAAAAGGTAGTTTATGACTAGATCGATTTCAAAGAAAAAACCCTACATGATTTCTTAGCAAATTCTACAAACAATACATCTTTTTTATTATCATTATTCCTTTAATCAGTTTATTTAGGTTGTTTCACATATCTAATCACGATCTTCTTAGATTGGGACATTTTGTGTCAACAATACTAATGGATTAGCTTAAGTAATTTTGTCATTTAGTAAATTGCAACTTAATTTGCTCATTGTTATGGAATGCAAGTTGTTCAAAGGAAAGCTCAAATTTGTAGACCATCTAATTGGGCCCAAGTTCGACTATAAAAATTGAAAATGAGATCAAAGATCAACTTGTCCAATCTATATTGTGGTTCTTAAGGAACAAGCTACTTGGAAAAATATGGGTTTAACAAAGCTTGTGACACTAAGAAGTCTTTTTGGAAAAGAGCAACAAAGGAAAAATTTTAGAAAGGAGGCCTTTGTGATTGGAAAAAGTATGAATCATTTGTTGGGTTTTTTAAGTTTTGAACTTAAAAAGAGAAAGAAAAATACTTATCAAAATCAATGCAAACATGCCTTAAATCTCAAATTTTTAGAAATTGTTAAGATCCACCTATTTTTGACATAATGTGGAAGGCAATCAATGCAATGTTAATCAAGTTCTTAGTTTCCGCCATTAATCACTTGATGCATCATGCCATCACATTGTAGGCATGTCTATTTTGTCATAAATAGACAAACAAAATGAGAGAAGGAGAAGCTAATTTTTCTTTTGTTGGTGTTTGATTGATTGTAAATAAATTAGTCACTGTTGCTACTATAAGTGAGATGTTATAGCAAAATAGTGCAGAGTATTCAGTATGTACTATTTAAAATTTCTACAATAGTATTTTGCAATAGTATAAGTGAGAATTAGGGCGCATTGATCACAAATAGCAAAATACCACTCATTTCTTTTATAATATTCATGGCAGAGTATTCAGTATGCACTATTTACAATTTCTACAATAGTATTTTGCTATTTGTAATCAATGCACCCTAATTTTCTTCTACGACTTAATCTCGACAAATATAGCACAAAGTGAAAAATCAAAGAAATGGATGAAATTTAAGAATGACAAACGTCAAACTCTACACTATATGATTTCTATTGTTCTTCAATCTTTGCCAACATTAAAATGGGTAAAGACAGCAACATATAACTATGTGGTCTGAATAATGTTGTAGAATGGAAAGAAAATATCAGCTTTGAAATTGTCTTCAAAGTCTCATATACCATTTCCTCATCAACTTGATAGCTAAGCTAAAAATGACACTAAAAATGGATACAAATAACAAAAACAACAACAATGAAATGTTATAATAGGATGGCACATAAAATGGTTAAATATTGTATGAAAGAAAACATGTTTTCAGCCTTGATCCAGCTGTTTCTTTCTTTGTGTTTCTCTATCTTCTGATTCTCCCCTCCAATTCACAGCAGAAGTAGCAAATTACAACAAATATAAAAAAAAGTTCATTTTTTTTTTAACTCAGACAACATATGAAAAAGTTTAAAACCACAAGTAAGAACAAACCTTCTTCTCCTCCCCTTATACCCAATCTAACAGGCAATGTAAGATTGCTCAGGCCGAGAGGTTGTTGAAGACGTCGCATCTCCGGCGAACCTCGCCTTTCCTCCCTGTCTTCACCCCATAATGGCTAAGTTTCTGCATTGCGTGGGAGAAGTCCTCAAAAAACGCAGTTTCGTTGGCAGCATAGAGCCTCACGAATGGAGCCGTGCGAGGATCCGCGGCCATCTTCTGGTCGGTGGCAAGCAGGCCCAAACCTTTTAGCAGATTCTGGTAATACAGGTTGTCGAACTTCCCTGGCGTCATGATGTCGTTGAAGGTCGCAATGGTGGGATCCTTAAGGTAGTTAGCGCAGGCCTTCTGCAGTGCATCCGCGAATTTGGGATTCATCGTTGGATCGAAGGCTAGGTGGCCGCCTTTGTTGAAATTGAAGATGCGGTCGGAGTATTCCTGGCAGTGAGAGAAGCCCACCGTGTGGGCGCCGGATAGGGCGACGAATTCGCGGACAGTGAAGCCCTTGGAGGCAAAAAGGGAGATGATCTTGTCAATGGAGGCGTTGGGACGGGCGAGATTAGGCTCAACGGAGGCAGCAGACGAGGCCAGGGAATCTTTTCGGCCGAGACGAACGGGGTAGAAGGGACCGCCGAGCATGGAGACGAGGTCGCGGGTGGCTATGGCGAGAATGTCAGCGCAGGAGACGACACCTGGGCACTGGAGCTCGAGAGCGGTCTTGGAGCGGATAATGACATCGAAGGCGTCGCCGGGGAGGGAGAGGTTGATATCCGCGTCACGCTCGGCGACATTGAAGTGGTTGGTGGAGATGAGAACAGAAGCATCGCAACCGGAGACGAAGCAATCGTGGAAGAAGAGGCGGAGGGTGCCGGCAGCGGTGGTGGGGCTGTTGATCTGCTTGGTTGTGACGATGTCGGAAATGATCTCGTGGACGCGGGGGCAGGAGGTTTTGTAGTAGTCGAGGGTTAGCTTAGCGGATGCCGAGGGACCGCGTAGTAGGAAGAGGAGGCAGAGGGAGAAGAACAGCTGTAAGAGGCGGGGAGCCATCGGAGGATGAGGCAATGTGTTCGACGCTTTTCTGCTCCCTTGAGGTAGGAAGTAAGCAGATCGGTCGGGAAGATGGAAAAAGGAGTATAGCGAAAATTAAGGAGAAGAGAGAAGCAGAGGTGGGGAGAGGTAATAGGGGAGGAAATGAGAGCTTTGCGGTGAGGAAGGGCACATGGGGGGTGATAGTGATGCGGGGCGGCGAAGCCAGACATTGCCGGGTTTGAAAGAAGATTGACCATTACCTCCCTCTCACGGATCATATTAGCATTGGTTCGGCGAAACTCCAATTTGGTCAATAGTTTTCAAGTAATCTTTAATTAGAGGCGGACAAACCTGCCGCCGCTTCCAATTAAAATAGCGGACAAATTTTCAAAATAAAATTGATTTAAATAAATGAAAAGCTTTGCCAAATAAGATAAAAAATTTGTATTTTTATGTGAAAAATCTATAGCCTTTTTTGAATCATTGAATAAAAAAAATCATAAATAAGTAAAAATAATTAATTTACTTACTATAATTAATTTGTGTTAACTAATTCTAAATTAAAGATGAAATTTCTTTTGAACAATTAATTATAATTTTAACTTAATAAATGTAATTAATTTAAACTTTAATAATTAAATATTATTTTTTCAATTTGTTTATTAATGTAAAATGAATTTTAAAAACTTCTAAAAAAAGAAAAAAAATATATTTTTGAAAAACTAAAAGCCAATTTAATTTCCTAAATTGTTAATAACTAATAATTTAATTTTTATCCTAAATTTCATGTCATTCTTAGTAATAAGAAATATAATTTCAATATAACAATTAATGCATATGATATGAGAATTTTTTTGAAACACATAATATGAGAATTTTAGCTAACAAATTGTGTATAATATAAATATAAAATAAGTTCCAAAATAATTGTAAACTTTTTTTTGTGATCGTGAAAGATTTTAACTTTAAGTTAAAATAATATTCACACAAGTTGTACAATGAAAATCTACTCTCAAATTTATGTTCAAAAGATTTACTAACATATAAGACTATAAAACACATAAATTATAAATCAAAGGGATGGTCATTATGAATTTAATAACTTAAATTAAATATTAATATGTACCAAAAAATAAAATATATATTAAATATAATTAAAAATTATAAAAGTAAATTGACATGTATTAATTATAAAGAAGCTTGATTTTAAATTATCTTAATTTAAATACCAAATATTATGATCACAAAATAAAGAGTTGAATTTTAAAAAGAGAAAATAATATAATATTTATCATACGAATTTATAAAGAATAGAATTATTAAAAATTTCAAATAATATAAAAAATCATAAAATTTGTACAACAAATAGAACTTGTCAAGTAGCTTTATTTAAAAGTGGTCAATGAATTTGTAAAATCAATTGAATGGTAACATTTAAGGAAACACTTTTAGGACTAAAGTTTTAATTAAATTCTTTCAATAATCTGTATTTGCTTAATTCTAGCCAATGATACCTTCAAGGCAAATTTGAGAAACAGAGCAACATAAAATTGGGAGAGTCATGACTGCTTCTCAAAGAGATAGAATAGATTAAAGTTGAAGATATTTGGGACTATTAACAAAACCAATTTAGGGAAAAAGTTGTGTGTGGGATTTTTGTGAGAAGGGAATCTAGAGAGGAGAAAAGTGCATTATTTCAAAGAATCATTAAGAGGGGAGTTAAAGAATCTTTCTTGTGCATATTTTTATAGAAAAGAAAAGTAAGAGAAAAAGAGAAAATTTGATCTCAAGAAAAACGTAAATAGACTCACAATAAAATCATAAAGAGACTCATAAACAAAGGGAGTCGGCATGTGAATTTTTTGAAAGAAATTCATATTTTTAAAGAAAATATGTAAGAGTAATTAGCATTTCTATATGTCTTTAGTATAAGTGAAAATTAAATACTTTGTCATAAAAGATTGACTACATTATTATTTTTTAAAATTTTAATCTATTACAAATGATTTATAATATTATGTCTCATATAGCATATTATATTTTTCTAATTTCAAAAATAAAAGATTAAAAAATAATATCCTTTTTAAATAAATAAGCTCTATTCTTTGCCAAAAAAGAAGGGTACAAAAAAGGGATTATGAAGATTAAACAAAAAATTAATTTTTAAGAAAAAAGCTTTTAAATAACAATAAATAGTAATTATGGTACATATTGTTCCAGGGTATAATTTCAATAGAAGCCAAATAATGAAATCAATGACAAGATGTATTCATTTTGAAATATCACATGGAAGTGGGTCCTACTTTTTAAAGAATATTTAGCCCTCATTTTGAGCATTAAACTACAATTAATAGTAGAAATGAAAGTGGAAGAAAAATAAAAAAAGTGTTGAATTAAAATAATTCAAGAACCGTATAATTGAAAGGAAATTTCAAAATCATGCTAATTTGAATAGTTATAAAAGAAATATAAAATGATTTAATTTAAAGGGCGAGAGAGATATATTGACATGTTAGTCCCACTTGGATAGTTTTATTTTATTTTTGTTATGATATGATTATTTATTTGGACTTAGTATATAATATGACTTAATCTTAAACTATTTTGTATTCTTCTTATATAGTTTTGTTAGCTAAACCTATTATATCATTTAACAATTTGAAAAAAAATGAGCATGCATAATATCGTAATATACTATAGCAATGAGGGAGAAACTAGCTTTATAAATTTTTTATTTTGACTTACATGATTAAATTAGGTTTGGATTATATTTGATATATAAAAAGTTATTATGATTATATATATATATATATATATGCATGTACACGTACACACATATACATATATACACATATAATAGCTTTTAATAGTATTATTACTTTAATTTTTGTTATGATAAATATTTTTGTGTGAACCTTATCGTTTCAAAATAAATTCAAACTTGTTTAAAAAAGAATTTATTTAAATTTTAAGATAACACTATATTTATGATAAAAAATTTTCAAAATAAAAAGATTTATATAAAAATAAAGGCTTTTATATGTTAAAAATAGTTAAAATTATGTGACAATAAAATGGTGCCCCATATCACATCCTAGCAATATTCATCACTCAATGCTTTTCACACTTTTGTGGCCCAGTAGGCCTAGCATAGGCCTCGTAGGTGTTCACATCGACTTAGCCATCATAGGCTTGTGCCCACTTAGCATGTTTTAGATAATTAACCAATGTTGACAATAGTTGCCTTTGCTATAACACTCAAAATCAAAGAAAAAGAAGAGCAATTTTCTAATGATGTCCTAGAGAGGGGAATTATTGGATAATGAGTGGCTCTTAACAAGCTTCTACGTGAAGCAATATAATAATGAACAAGTCCTACATTATGGGAACTCTATAATTAAGCATGCTTGAGTTAGAATAGTTTTACAATAAGTGACCAAATAATAATGAATTCTTATAAATAAAGACAAATTTTGATTGATTTAAGATAATATTTCACTACAAAAGCTAAGATGTTACTTATGGCATCAAAATGGTACATCCTCTGGTTCATATGCGATTCAATAACAAACTAAGTAGAATTTAATGAGCCTACAATATCCAAAACTAAAAAAAGCAAGTGGTTATCTATTAATAATGTTCTAGAAAGAAAAATCATCAGACAAGAAATGACTATTGATAGACTTCTAAATAAAGTCATAAGTCTTGAATTGATAATAAGTCATTTAGTGGCAACCTGGTTATAGATCCCATGAGAATTTTTGGGTTAAATATGTTGGAGTTTGAAAAGTTTTTAGATGAATGATCAAGAAATAATCACATAAATAAAGACAAAATTTAGTTAATTTGTGGTAATACCTCACTAGGTAATTTAAAAGTTATAATATAGTATAAAAGTGATATCTTTTTTAGTTATATGTATGCAATATGAAAATGAATAAAATGAAAGTTGGTGGGTATATAATATTTAGGACTATAGTAGATAGAGAATAATCGTTAGGTGATATCTGAGATAGTGAAATTACAATATAAAGAATGGCTCCTTGTAAGATTTTAAAGTGAAATAGAATAATTTTGAGATGAGTGATTAAACAACCCTCTAGATAAAGACAAAACATAATTGGATCAGAATAATACTTTCATAAGAAGTCTCAGATGTTACATTTGCCTAATTGCCAAACTTTGCATGTCTCAAGAGCTTGTGCTTTGCTGAACCATGTAGATCATGTTTATCACTTCTTTACCACATTGACTTTTAGTACCTCTCGCAATGCCACTCGCAAACTTCTCAATAATCCCACATTCGTCAGATCCATTTGTTGCACATGCAGTGTACCTACACTCTTCAATGATGAGAGTAATTATCACCATCAATTTATCTCACGTTATTCAACCAAACAAAAATAAAAAAGAAATCAAAACTATGACCTTCAAATTGGCATTTGGGAAAACGTGAACTACCTGATCCAACTTAAACATATGTATGAAATGATTCAATCCAACTTGAATAAAACTTGATTTACAATTTATTTTGAAGTTATTTGGAAATTGTTTTCCAGACAACTTTTTAAATGATTTTATCTTAATTTTAAAACAAATTTCACACAAAATATAGTTATT
Organism: Vanilla planifolia; assembly: GCA_023846275.1. Taxonomy (NCBI): domain Eukaryota; kingdom Viridiplantae; phylum Streptophyta; class Magnoliopsida; order Asparagales; family Orchidaceae; genus Vanilla; species Vanilla planifolia. The sequence continues at coordinate 9,208,079 of CM043873.1, read as the reverse complement.
TCATGTATCAAAATCAAATTTATATCCAATTCAAAATTAGAAGCTACACATATTCACCATTATGCTCTCTTTATTGAGCGAAGTGATTGACTTTATCAAACAAACTAATAAAATATATGAATTTTTAATGTAGTCACTAGACACTACAATGAGTCTCTCCCATCAACTAAAATAAAAGCATCTTTAAATAGACCACATACACTAATGAAGTATATGAATGTTTGTTAGTTTGAACTTTCTAAAGCATACTTTTGTTTCAATTTTTCAAATATTTTAAAAGACCACTAAACAACTTTTTTCATATTTTTTTGTATTTTTTTGTTTTCTCCATTTATTTTTTTAGATTTGGTAATAATTTTATTTTGATATAACTATTTTATTTTAAACATCAAAAATAAATTTATTTTTATTATATTTATCTTATTTTAAATATCATGTTTTGATCAATATTTATCAAATATTATCATATTTTAATTATTTATTCTAAAATCATAAATCTCATTATGTTTCATCATAACTATTAAAAACAAAGGAAACTTTTAATAGAAGAAAATACTTTTCAATCAAAGTTGGTTAAATTAACAAATTCTTTATAAGTCATACAAAAAAAATCAATTTAATCAGAAAGAAAATTAATAACACAAACAAACATTTTTATAACAAAATTTATAAAAATAAAAATAAATTTTTTTTAAACACATTTGCTTCTTTAGAAAGTATTAAAACTATTTTTTAACTATTTTGTTTCAATTATTCAAATTGGGTTCTTTAAAGGAAAAAAAAACCCTTTCTATCAAAAGTTGGTTTTATCCACTAAAACAAAGGTTATTTTTTCAATAAAAACTATTATATTATCCATTTAAAATTTATTTTTAGTGTGATTATTCATTGTAATGTGACTATCGTTGAATGTGTAGACATTAGTTTTTTTAAAAGAAATCATTAGTTCTTAATGACTACTTAGAAGAAGAGATTTATATTAAATAATCTAGGAGTTACATAAAAAAATAAATAACAAGAAAAAGTTTTAAATTTGAAGAGAAAACTGTAATTTAAAAGAACTGTTACAAATTAAAAACTAAAGAATTGATTTATATTTTAAAGATAGCATATTTATTTAATATATTATTAATATGTTATATATATAAAATAAAAAGAAGGATATGTATTATTTGTTTCTTCATATTTGAATGGTCTTATAGTCATAAAACATTCTTTAAAATTAATTAAAATCTTCAAATAAGTTATGAGTTAACTTTTATTCACACATTTGTTTATATTAAAAATTATTTTTCTTTATTTTTTACTTAAATGGTTTGCATTTAACTTTCTTGAAAATACACAAATAATCTATTTATTTGTGGGTGTAAAAACGAAAAAGTTGTTTAAATTAAAATTATGTTTCTTTTATAGATGTTTAGAAAGGAGAAAGTGTACAAAACTTATTATTATAAAAATGATTGACAAAATTAAAAGTATATTAGTAAATTATTATTTTATTCATCATATTTTTATTGGGCAAAAGAACATAACAATAACTTTTAATGAAAACAAATTAATAAATTAATTTCAACATAATACAAAAGTAGTAAATAAAGTTCAAACTAACTAACACAATTTTTAATTTTTTACAATTACTTTTTTCGTTAAGATTTGTTTCATTTAATGTTTATTTATATATTTATACCAAAAATTAAATTTAATATAAAATATAAATATATTATTTAATTTTAATCAAATTAAACAAAGACAAATTTAAGATGATTGAGTATTTGATCTTATATAATGCATAATTTATTTATTTATGAAAATAATTTAAACCTGAAGGAATTAAACTATTATAAATTAAATAAAAAAATATCTTATAAAAAAGTTGAAATTATGACAGCACAAAAAATAAATCAGAGATAACTGAAAAACTAGTCAATTATTGCTTATTGGAAGAATTTGAATACCGGTCAGAACAAAAAAGCTCTGCTTTCGTATCTACAGAGACAGAAAGCTGGACACCGTCCTGTTCGCAACCGCAAAACAAAGCTTTTCGTCCTCGTCGCGAAAAGCCCAGATCTCCACTTCGTCACCGGCCTCCATGAAACAGTGGCAGCGTAAAGCTCCGTAATTGGGTCATTTGAGAACCGCCGCGCCGCTGCCGTCCCACCTCGACAGGAAAAGAGGTCACCCCCACCCCTTTGGTCGTACACCATCTCCTCGAATCCGCCGTGCTTTGCCCAGCCAGCCTCGGCCTCCTCTCTGCCTCGGGTCGTACACGCTGCCTCGGGACGGTCAGCGTGGTAGCGTGCCCAGCGCCAGCACCGCGACGTGCTGCCGGAGAACCCACGAACCTCAGGAGCCGGTCGAGGAAAATCAGTCCGGCACCCTCACCCGTGGGCCAGCCCAGCGCAGCCACCGCCGCACGGGCCTGGCAGTCATCCCAGAGTTCCTGTGTGTGCTGACAGTCCCAGAACACGTGCTGCATGGATTCCTCCCCTGTGCAGCCCTATTGGCAGCTGCTATTCTAGAGCATTCCCCTGTGGGCCAGCCACACCGCCATAAGGAGGAAGTCACCAACGACTTGCCACATGAACATTCGCACCCTCGGCACTCCTTAATCTTCCAAATGCCCCCCATCTCGTCCGCGGACGCTGGCCACCCCGCCTGACGGTGTCTTCAACTCCGCATACCATGTGAGTATAGATTCTCCCGCTATCGACCCTCGCCGTCTCGGTGTGCTTCTGAAGGAGCATGTCATGAGCTGACGTCCGGGCTCTAGGGAGATGCATAATTCTATCAATTAGCTCCTTGCCCGCCCATACATGAATCTTGTCCACGTCCCAGTCCCCAGCAACCGTGGTGCATTCAGCCACGCTCGCCGGCCAAATGATGTTCATGTTGATGAAGGTTGGCCAGCAGCAGAGTGGAAGGATGCCCAGCCAATTATCCTCTGCGAATCTCACCGTCCTCCCATCGCCGATTCATCAGACGAAGATTGACAGTGCCTCTGGCATTGCCTCCAACACTAGCCTACATGCATAAGATGTGTTCTGGGGAGCTTTCATAACAAGATTCATCATCGTGTACTTCTGCCTCATAATTTCGACCCAAAGGCTCGCCTCACGACTGAGAATGCGTTTGTAATTGTTCATTTGCAGCACTCACTGCCATACGCGGAAGTCCCGAAGTCTAAGCCCGCCGACGGCCTTCGGCAAAGTGACGCAATCCCAGGGCACGTAATGCAAATGAACAATTGCCTTTGTGTGTGAGCTGCTCGTCCCATTCCATAAGAACCTTCTAATTCTCTTTTCCATGTGGTCAATTACTCCCGCTGGTACAGCACAATGGCGCAGAATGTGGCTTGGGATGGCAGTGAGAACAGAGGAGGCCAAGGCGGCTCTGTCCGCGAGCGACAGTAGACGAATTCGCTAACTAGCCACCACGACGTCAATCCTCTGAATCAGGAAATTGATGTCAGCTTTATTCAGGCGCCTCGCAGCAATAGGGACCCCGAGGTACGTGAGCATCCGGCCTTGCTCCATATGGAGTTTCATCGACACCAGCCTGGCTTTCTTCTTGCCGATCTTCGTACTGAAATAAACTTTGGATTTTAGAAGGTTTACGTGCAGCCCTGCAGCTTCCCCGAATGTCCGCATGATTTTCCGCACAGCACATGCGGCCTCATGCGTGGCGGGGGCAAACAGTAACACATCTCCGCATATAGGAGGTGCGAAATCCGTGGTGCATGTTGTCCAGGTCTGAATCCAAGCAACTGCTTAGTCTCGTAGTCCCTCACCAGCATTGATAAGAATTATGCAGCCATGATGTACATGTAGGGCAAAAGCGGACATCCCTGCCGGAGTCCCCGCTGCGCCACCACCCAAGGGAGGCGAGAGCCATTAACGAGAACACCATATCTCAGAAATGAAATGCATGCAGTGATCCATTCACAATAGATAGGAGGAAATCCCAACTCACATTGTCGTAGGCCTGCTCTATGTCGATCTTTACTGCCATGAGGCCCGAAGCAGCGGTGCAGGCATGCATTTTTGACACCATCTCCTGGGTGATGTAAACATTGTCTGAGATACTTCGCCTGGGAATAAAAGCTACTTGTTCAAGCGAGTTGAAGCTTGACATCAACGATTTCAGCCTCTTGACCAGTATGCGTGCCGCCACCTTATATATGGTGTTGCAGAGGCTGATTGGCCGGAAGTGCTCTAGCCTGCACGCCCCCTGCTTCTTCGGGATAAGGACAATAAGCGTGTCCTTCCAATCCTTTGGCAGCCTTTGCTCCTCAAAGAAAGCTTGCACCTCACAAATGACATCCCTGCGCATGATGGCCCAATAGCCATGCAGAAACTTCGCCGTGATCTCGTCAATGCCCGTGGCTCTGTTTCTCCTGATTCCTCGCATGGCCGCAGTTATCTCACTCTCGATGACCCTTAGCCAAGTTTGGAGGCCATATCACCGCAGACGATGCCGGACAGCATAGAGATCGGCGGCGAGGACACTCGCCCCCCGCATCGCCACTTTTCTTCAAAGTAAGCTGAAAGGACAGTCCTGATGCTTCCAGGTGTATCTGCCACCTTGTCCTCTGCGTCCCTCAGCTGAGTAATTCGGTTTGTCCGTGCACGAGCCGTGGCAGCAGCATGGAAAAACCTGGTGTTGCTGTGCCCAATGCACTTTAGCACGCTGCCATCACCATTGTTCCTCATGTGCGTAGCCGTGGAAGGTCGTGATCATTTGACTAAGCCACATACTCTCTTCCTTTGTTAGTCCCTCCCGAGATTCCTTTGTCTGTAGTTCATCGATGCCTCTTTCCAACTCCGTGTTTCTATTGACAATGTTCCCCACCTCCTCCTGGCTCCATCTTCGCAGCGCCATTAGCGAGCGCTTGAATTTGGTCATAATCGCCTCAATGCAGTTTCCCCCCACCCGTCTTTGCCATGCTCGATTGACCACCCGGAACTGCTGCAAAAAATCCAACCACACACTTTCGAATTGCAGCATTCCACTGTTTGACCGTGCATTTCTGCACCCCAGATCAACTAGCAGCAGGCAATGATCAGACCCAAGCCGGCATAGGTGTTGCATAGAGCATTTAGGAAAGACCTGCATCCCCACAGAGTTCATGAGGACACGATCAAGTCGCTCCAGGATACGTTCGCCACCCTGCTTCCCATTGCACCAGGTAAAGCGATTGCCGGTGAAGCCATGTCCACCAGCTGCAGCTCCTGCATAAGGTCTGCAAGTTCTTGTTGTCCCCTACCATAGATGAACTTCTTTCCACCACATTTTTCATCATGCGCCACACAAGGTTGAGATCCCCTGCAACAATTAGTGGGTCGTCTCCACTGGACGCATGCCTGATAACGTCCCAGACCTCCCGATGCTTGTGATGGTCTTTAGGGCCATAGAAAACGAAGCAATTTATCTTGCTAGCACCATGTAGTCTCACCTCGCACGCCACAACATGCGTTGAGGCCGCCATGATCGTGATATCCACCCAGCTTTTCCATAGCAGAATAATCCCTGTAGACATGCTGGCAGAAGGTTGAGCAACGAAGTTCCAGTCCTTCCCAAGGAGCCAATTCGCATCCTTCCGTAGTAAACATTGTGCTTTCGTCTCCATCAGGGCCACGACTGCAACATTTCTCTCGTGTACAAATCTTTGCAAGTATCTTCTTGACTTCCTGTCCCAAACTCCTCTGATATTCCAAATGCAAAACGCATCTTCACTTGGAGTTTATAGGTGGTGCCCTCATGCGGCCCCGTAGTTCTCCCGCCATGCCGAGGACCTCCTCCCCATGTGAGGCCTCCTCCATCTTCCTCCTTGATGTCCCCTGTGCTTCACGAAGCCCAACCTAGGAGAAATTCTCCTACCTTGTTTTGGTGTAGTATCCATCTGAGCTTTTAGTTTGGTCCACCGCACAATCTTCCTACAATAAAGGCAATTTTCCCTTGTTCCCTCCTGCCTGCGTCACCTGTCCCATTCCCATATCCTTCATAAGAGCATTTGCCCGTTGTGTCCTCACCTAATCCTCGCAAGCCCTTGGGGGCAAAGCATGCCTTGCCATACCTCTGCCTGGATCCTTGGATATGCTCCTCGTGCTATGATGCATGCTAAAGGCCCCCCATCAGGAATCCCTCGGCTAAAAGTCATCCATGGATTCTGGCTCACCTTACTTGTTGTGCCCTTATGGTCAGCCACGCCCTGTCTCCTGCACTGGGGTTGGACAAGCATCCACGGGCCCAGCTTTTGCACCTTTTTCTCCAGATCATACGTATTCTCCTCCCGCTTCCAAGGGGTTCTGGAGCATCCGCCTCAGCAATCTTCCCGCCACCATTATGCGTATCCTCCGCCTCCAGCAGTCCACCTCCAATGACATTGTCTTCTGGGGTCGCAATGGTAATTGGACATGCGTGCATCGCCTCCGGGGACTTATCTGTATTGCACTGCCCTGTGAGGTGACCAACGTGCCCGCACGAGAAGCAAATCCGCGACAGTCCCTCGTACTCGAATGCTTGGTAGATTTTACCAAATTCCCTATTAAGCCATATACCTGGTTTTAACGACTTCGAGAGGTTCATCCGGACGCACACCCTATCATAGGAAGATCGTCCCATATCAGCAGTTCAGTCGTCTAGTAAAAAAGGCTTCCCAATCTCCTTGGCAATTCTTAAGATGTTCTCCAGATCCCAATATATTAGTGGGAAACACGGAAGGCGCACGCACACGGGTGCGCACATCGTCGTTGAGACGTTTGGCCCAAATTCATGCGTCCAGATGTCAAGCCCCATGGCTTGGCCAACGACTTGCCATGGGCCAACAAGCCATACTTCATTCTTGTCACGAATGGAGTCAAAGTGCAAGCAGAAACAACAGAATGATTGGTCGAGAACCCTGAAGTTGCAGTAGTGGCCCCATCTCTTCAGCAACACCCGTGCAATGACGGAGAATGGAAGGGTGCTCCTGTATACTCGTCCAACCAGATCGAATTTATGAAATTCGATATGCCTATAGCATGCTTCCGATGACATAATGACATCGCCACCCTCGACATGATCTGGGATGCCCGCAGCATGATCTTTTACATCGATATTGGTAAGACGCACAAAGGAAGTTGAACGACTGTTCGGGGCGTTGCTGTTTGCAATTAGGGCTTCTCTGAAGCTGATCCTGGTTGAGGGGCCTCCCATCTCCCAGCAACCCCATGCTCGGGGTTGATCATTTCCTCTGATCGCTTGCTCACCGCATGTTCCGCAGCGGTGTGCGCTATGTCCTCCAGCTTCATCAGGCCAGCAATCGCCGTATGACCTCAATTCCCCCCCCCCGGCATCCATCCCCCTGGCTCTGATTATCAGATAGCTTAGCTGGAGCTTCCAAAAATTCCACCTCCTTCGCCAGGCTACCCCTTGGGTCAGTAGTTCCAATAGTTTCGATTAATGCCTTCGCCGCTGCAGCTGAATCTTGAGGAAAGAGGAGATTACTCTCGACGGTCGTCATTTCCCCTCCAGAGGTGGAAGAGAAGCATTCTCTCACTGGCGAGTTGCTCCCAGAGGTCCTCACCTTCCTGTTACTCTTCCTCACCTTGCTTCCCTCCATTTTTCTTCCCGTTAGGGCTGCAGGTGACGTAGAACCATGCAATGGGACGATCTGGTATGGTACACCGTGGGATGACTTTGCAGTTTGATCCTGTCCCCACGCCCCCGCTCAGAGCGAATACTCAGGATTTCAAATTCAAAATTCCCGGATCCACGTGACCCGGCAATTCTACACAACGGTCATGGCTTCTCACGTGCCCGCTTGCACGTGCGTCAGTTAGCCGTTGCCAGCTACCCGTCACGTGCGCACCTTCTCCTCCGTCTGACTGTGGGTTTCCCTGATCCAGTCTTCGGCAATGACCCAGTAGCACACCCTCCGTTTACGCTTCCCCCACCAGCTACAAATGCCAGCTTCTCCTCACTTGCCTTCCGTCACTCACGTCCTGTCCCCTGCACTTTGCCACCAGCAATCTGTCTCCAGCCCCCCTGTCACCAACCCCCCACTACCAGCTCACTGTCACGAACTCCTTCCCGTCACTGGCTTTCAGTCGCGAGCTCCTTCCCACCTCTAGCTTCCGATCGTGAGCTCCTAGTCACGAGCTCCCCCCGCTGCGGAAAGGAAATGCGTAGCCACTCAACTTATCCACAACTCCAAACAAATGATGATACATTATTATACTGCTTATCCAATGTTCTGTTGCAAGACTTGTGCCAATCTTATTTGTGAATGTAATTCTTCAACTTGTTTGATAATAATTGAAATCCACTAAGGAATTGCTAGCATAGCCTAATTTTGAAACATGTCCAAGGAAGAGGGGCTCCCTTATAGTCCTCATCTCATCAATAATCTTGTGGTTTTGATTGAAATCATATAGTTTCATTGAGTCAATGTTCGTCCAAGATAATAAAATGATCTCTATTCCCTTCTTTCATTGTCCACGAAAAAAGTAGGTCATAAGGATCAAAATCACATTTGCTATCTATGCATCCACTAACATCCTTCCCATTATTCAATAATTTATAAGGAGATCACTTGACTTATGATTATAAATTGTTCATTCCTTTGAACATCAAAGGTATAAAATTTGGATATCAATTAATCATAAATGAAGTGTCAAAATTTTTAAAATATATTATTAACTTAATTTATATAATTTTCACTGCAAAATTAGCATTACTTAGCTTTGGTGAGAGTTATTGTATTTGTATATGTCAAAAAATGGCGAGAGTTATAGTATTTGTTTAACCAAAAAATTTTTCTCCTCAGAAGCATTCCAACCAATTGTCTTATACGATTCGTTTAGATTATATTATACAATCATAAATATGCTTATATAGCTATTCACATTGCATTCCAATTTTTGCCATTATTGTTCGTATCATATGATCTTCTATCATAGAATTCTACCATTCTTATAATTAATCAAATTTACAAATATTATTTATGAAAGGAAATATGTGAATTCTTATGAGACAAAAAATGAATTGCTTATACAAGGAGATATAATAATTATTGTGAGAAAGAGACAGTACCTTGTTAATATAAAAAGTAATAACAAATGACAAGAATACGAATTAAATAAAAAAGAGAAATAAAAATACAAAATGAACATCCATAGCTTATATATGTATAATAGTACTGCATGTATAAATGATTTTGTTTAATCAAGACTTTGTATGTAATATGATCCAAGCTATTTTACTATTTATTACACATTTATATATTTTTTTATTATTTAGCTTATTGAGCTAATGGCAATTAGCTCATCTTATTTATTGGTAGCATTATTTCAGTTACACTAGGTGTAATATTCACCTAATTAAAATATCATATCACCTCAACACATAGGTTATATATTAAATGTAAGTATTAAAAATTCAAAAGTCAAAAATGTATTGGATTTTGAACACCTACGAAGATGTGCCAAAATGTTGATGAATAGATTTTATATTTGAGCAAATTATTGTGAGAGGTCTCATTGTGAGTAATTCATTGGTATTTGGTTTACAATTTTTATAAGTAAAATTAAAAATTTTTATAAATTTATAAAAAAAAATATAATAAAAAAACTTGTTTTAATTCTTTTTTAAATAAGAGAATAAGATTCTCCTTAGCCTCGAATGAGTAGCTATATTTTGGAAACTTTGAAAGAGAGGGAGAGTAAGAAAAGTGATAAAAAAAAAAAAGAAAAATGATGTTATCCTTTGAGAAAAACAAAGGGATAAAAAAAGGAAAGAGAAAAACTTTTAGAAAAAATGGGTTTTTTATTTTATTTTATAGATATAGCATGAAAATATAAGAATCCTTCTTAAGCTTCCTTTTTAAAGCATGTATTAATTGATTTGAAGATCAAGTAAGGGATACTTAAAAGTTCTTGTAAGAAATTGAAAGGGTTGGATGTTATTATAATTTTTAATTATAAAGATCATATAAGACGATCATTTTGTTTGTACTAATATGACCTTAGTAGTTGGTGTTAGGGAGCTTTTCTACCAAATTGTGATAAAAGAGTTTGCCAAAAATTGCATTAATGCGATCTGCTTATCATATGAATACAAAAGTGGGGATATCATAATAATACAATGGGATGATCATACCAATATGATGTAGGCGTGGATCTTGGTGAACATATTAATATGAGATGAAAATCAAACAATATGATACACTTTGTAGTATTTAATTAAGATATCATCTTGTTTGATTATTCAATCAATTAGTTTTGTATAGATAATTATTAATTATACTGGTATAACACATAAATCAGACCAATACATTGATGTATAATATGTTGAACATAAATCATGCTTATACGATGATGTTACTGGTTCAGTACAACTAGGGTTGTGACACTCTATATTTAATGATGGATCATACAAGTACAAAATATGAATTGGGTTAGTATAATTAGTTGGTAAAAATATTATCATATTAGTATCAGCAATGGATTATCCATGTACGATACATTTTTGGACTATTAAATAGAGATAAACTATATGACTTGTCTTACCAGAATTAGGCATGTGTGTACAATACGATATTAGATAATGTATCTTATGATATGAAGTTAGAAGTTCCAATAAGACATGAATCATATAGTTATGGATGGGAAATAAATTGGTAGGCTTATCTGATAAATAAACTTATTATAAATTGTATATTCTATCCTTAATACAACCCAATAATAGTCACGAATTATATTGGTATGACTTGGATATCAGACTAGAACGATCAAAGTAATGCAGTTGTATGACCTTTGCAAAGCACTGATCGTATAAAATATTAAGGTTAATTATACTATATTATGTGATGAAAATAAATGAATAGGAAAGTAGTTGTTATAACATGATTAGTAAAAGTTTTATAAAATACTTTCTTAATAAAAATTGATTATTATTGATACAAAATAATATAAAATTTTGTAGAAATAAGGAGAGCTGATAAATGAAATGAAATAATAGAACAAGTTTCACAAAGTTATCAAATAACAAAACCATTTAATTATAATGTTATTAAGATGTTAAAAGTCCTTTGCTATTATTACATAATGCATGATGATCTTAGCATTTATATGATATAATAATTCATATATGTATTCTGATTGTATTATATATATATATATATATATAGCTATGCTTGTATAAATATGAGTTATATGATGTTATAAATTAAAACATATAATAAGACAAAATAATACAGAAAAAGAAAGATAAGAGGTTAGTATAGCAAAAAAAATGATCATATCTCACAACTTGATATATGTGATATATATCACTCTTGGTGTCCTGGTACTCAAAGGTGATGCTATGACATATCATAGACATTAGCTCAGTGATAATGACATACTTCACTCATGGGTGTCATGGTCACTCAAAGATAGGATTCTATTATATTAGTTGTCTCATTTCATTATCTACATAGATGTTCACTATAAGCAAAGATAATTACGTGATTATGATGGGTACTTAGAGATAGAGTCTGACAATTTGAGTGCCTCTGTAACAGCCCTAGTTTTCTCTTATTTGTATTTTTATATTTTTTATAGAAAGAGCTCTTTGAGACGAGTCCAATGATGGTAAATTTGTAATTTTTGGAATTTTGGATAATTAATTATGAATTTTTAAAGTTTTGGATATATTTGTAATTTCAGGATTTCAGATCCGGGATATATCTGCAATTTAGGATTTCCGATTTAGTTTAAAATCGGATGGTGGAAGGTAAATTTGTAAATATGAAATTGTCGGCCAGGCCAGGGTAGATTTGTAATTTGGAAAAGTTCAGGAGGTGTTCTGCAAAAAAATCACGAACGTGTCGGTACAAGGCAAAATTAACACATACGTGTCCACCCGGGCGAGGATATCAGCCCGAGTGAGTTAATCCTCTTAAGCACAGAAGCTGTTTGGAAAAGTTTTAGCGATTGCGAAAAGTTGCCGGAAATTTAACGGAAGCTGGGAAGCTCGCCGGAGAAACCGCGGCAAGGTAAGATGGTTCGTTTTATTTTGCTGTATTGGGGTTCTGTTGAGTGGGGGGAGAGTAAGAGAGGCCGGCCGAATGTTTATTTTCGACCGGAGACGTATTGGGTTGCCGAAGGAGTGGCCGGAGTTGTCGGCCGCGAGATGCGGAATGTTTTTCCTGCAAACTGGTCGTCGAGGAGTGCGAAAGAAGTCGAGAGGAGCTTGGTATTTCCCGGAGAGGGATTCGGGGAAACGAGAAATTTACCGTGGAAGCGGCTAGAAGCCGCCGGACGCGAGCGGCGGCGAGGAGAAAGGGAAGCAGCGTCGGGTGAGAAACAGGGATGATCCTGTTTGAACCGCTTTGGGTTAACCGAACCGGAAGGCGCCCGGTTCGGGCTGAGGCGGAGGAGAGAGAGACCCGGTTCGGGCTGAGGCGGAGGAGAGAAAGAGGGAGAGAGGGGCGGTTCAGTCAGCTGAACCGCGGAGCTGAACCGCAGGCCGGTTCAGCGGACGCGCGGTCTAGGCGCGGCGAGAAACAAGGAGAAAAATTGGGATTTTTTTTGGGGATTTCGGGAAGTATTTGGCAGGGCTTTTAGAAAGCTGTTTTTGTGACTTAAAACCTTTTTATTTATTTTAATTATTTTGCACATGTGACCTTGTAGGGACTCCAGAAATTAAGAATAAAGGTCCTGCACTAATAGATCCAGGTAGATAAATTCGTAACCTGTGATATAGCACAATAGTATTTATTTATTTTTCGATACATGGTTTCTTATGGGCTGCATTATAGTTTTTCTTTACATGACTTTTATCTCATGGCTTGATATATGTTTTATAGTGTTATTTTCTGATTGAACTGAAAGCATAAAAGATGACAAAAAGGAAATTGAAACAAAAAGCATAATATGAGATAAAATATAATTGGTTGGACATATTGATATGGTTTTGGCATATTTATCACATGTGTGACATGGTTGGAAAATAAAAATGAAAATTGGATTCCTGGAGACATTATCCTCACCACTAGGCCTAGCGGATGAGATCGCAGGGTATCGATCTTCGGATCAGATATCTGCCTAGTGTGTATGTGTACCATGACCTCCGTATATATTGATGACACCAAGCCTAGCGGATGTGATCGCAGGGTATCAGTACTATACCTGCCTGGTGGCACTAGGCCTAGCGGATGAGATCGCAGGGTATCGGTCTTCAGATCAGATATCTGCCTAGTGTTATGTACTGGATGGATGCCGGCTGGAGGGTCATTTGATATGATGATTGGATCCAGAGGATGATGATTCAAAAGGGAATCAGGCCCAGTAAGTATATAACATATAAAATAATGGAAATGGAAATTTGGTATACATGTTTATCTGATTTACTTTTGATACTGCATGACATTTGATATGAAGGTATTCATATGGGTTATTTTTCACCGCTTATGAGATGGATTTTGTTTTATCATGTTTCACGGCTTGTCTTTTATATCTGGAGATTTATTTTACTTAGTTACATAATGGATTTATCTACTGAGATATATATATGTCTCATTAGTGCTTCATCACAGGTCATGTATCCACTACACCGAGAGCTGGGGATTATAATGGTACAGGAGAGGACTATACTCCTGACATGTGAGAGGGGATAGATTTTTGGTGGGAGTGGATTTGGTTTCATTTTGGTACTTTTTGGTACTTCAGTTTTGTGGTTTATTGTATATATATACAGTTTAATATACACATGTTTTCATTTCAGCTCTATGGTTTGGATTTGGTTAAAATGTTTGCAAAATATACCAGATTGGTTAGAGGGTTAGAATTGTCTCACCGTCGGGTCCCCACCTAGGCATGGTTTGTCCTCACTCGAGATTATTTCTTATGCAGCATCCTTAATTTATTGTAGTTGGTAAGGTGGGGTGCCTGACAGTCTCAATCCCAAACAATGTAAAATATTAACGTGTTGGTTAAGGCTTAGTGATATTGAGATACTTTAGTTTTCGACGTCATGGGTACTAAAAAATTGGACTATAGCATATTAGTAATATTTTTTTCCCCTATCAATATCTAGATGTTTACTATAGAAGATGATGATTATGTGATGTTGTCTTAGGTACTCAGAGATAAGGCTTCGACATTTCTAAGCATCCTGTTCCCATAGGAGGCGAGACTAATGATGATGAGATGAGACATCACATTTCATGGTGTTGTGGTACTCAAAGGTAAGGCTAAGGCATATTTGAGATTGAGGGTTGTGATGATGAGTTATGACATGAGATCTTTATGTGTTGGGATAGGGGTCATGAAATTATTTGATCTTAAAAGTAGAATGAATATATGAAAAACAAAAGAATAGGAAAGAAAAAATAAAATTGGTTACAAAAAGAAGGAAAAGTAAGAAAAAAATATTATATGCTTATGATGAGCTAGATGCATACACATGACTATATATGCTTTGTTCAAGTACATTTTGTATAGATTGTTATGTATTTTTGTTAACTCTTCTATCTTATTTCTTAGTTATTTTATTTGCCTTTTATACTACTTTATTGCATGTGATTAAAGGTTAGCTTGTTGAGCATATTTTGTTTATTTTTTTACTTATATCATAGAACAAGATATTAACACTCATTGACTTGAGGATTTTTAAAAGATAATTGAGAACCCATGGATTGAGAGACTAAAGTATTTTTTAAGTGTGAGAAATATAGTGTATTTGTGAGGACATTTACATTTTTTTTTATTTTTATATTAGCATTGATTTTTAAAGTTCTATACAATATGATAATTGATTTACATTGTGTTGCTATTTGTTGAGATATTTTGATATCATCGTGAATTTTTATGTCACCTTCATTCATTTTAATAGCATAATTTCTTATTTTCATGTTGCAAACTCTTATTAACTTAATAGACTCATGATACGAATATAATTTATTAGGTTGTATTTTTGTTTATGTTTGATAGGCTTGACTCTAGGGGTGCAACATAGGAGAATAAAGAGTGAATGTAATAATAATCTGGCTAGTGTCCTTAATTTTGGAGATGTTGATGTGTAACGGTATCACATTAGATGTAAAATTGGGTACATTTCAATATTATAATTTATTTTTCGTTAGACTATTTGGTTATGTTAGATATAAAATTATAAAAACAGTTATACTATATTGCACTTATAATATGTTTGAAACTATTTGAAATGATGATATAAATAGCTAAGAGTTATACTTATGGTCTCTTTAGTATATATTACATATGTAAATTGCATACAATAATGTTATAATAATTGCATGAATGTTATAGGTTATATGTGTATATGATTGAATGTTTATAAATAAAACACTTTAATTGATTCTATTTTCTCTTTTTTCACCAAATGTAAAATATTCCCAACTTAATTTCTAATTAATTTCTTTCTTCACTACAACATTTCTTGCTATTTATCCTTTGACAGTACCTTGGGGATAAAGTAAAATTAGAAGTAAGAATTTAATTAAAATTAAATAAAAACTATAGATAAAATTATATTTTAACAATTTTCAATTCAAATAACTCCAAAAAATTTGTCGTAAACTTTAAATACGTGGTAATAAAATAATAATGAAACAATAATATAATTTTTTTTAAAAATTTCTTAGCTTTAGAAGTTATCTTTTTCTCTTTATTAATATATCTAAAAAATAAAGGATAAGTCAATGCAAAAAAAGTTATGTATGTTATTTAATTTTAATATTTTAAATAGAGATAAATTTATTAGATTATCTAATGATAAATTACATATAATTGTATGTTTAGAGATTTTATAAATCGACTTTTTATGTGTTTATAAGAAAATTAAATATATCATTCAGCATAAAACAATAAATAAAGATAAATTGAATAAAAAATAAAACAAGAAAATTGGAATGTAAAAATTTTGAATAATAGAAGTTATTATGAAATTTAGAAGCTAATTTTTTTACTTTGGTAAGAATAAAATAATTTTTTCAAATATTGTTAGATGGGTTGGTTGAATTTGGAGAACTTTAGGAAAGCTTTTTTTAATACCTAAAATGGTCTCAACGGATTTGCATCGACAAATAAATCCATGTAATTTCAACTATAATTTAAAAGATGAACAAGGTTGGATTTTTTGAGAAAAATCTGTGACCAAATATATAAATATCCAATTTTGTTAAATGTATTGTTAGAGATATATTCTTATCACATTAGCAAAAATATGTAATAAAATAATTTCTCACAATTGTTCTACGTATGAACAAATTAACAAAACGAATCTTTTGAAATAAAAAAGAACGTATCATTGCAGAAATCACTTAGTATTTAATGAGATGAAAAAAACATCACAATTAGAAGGAAATTATGCCATGTACAGGCAAAGACCTTAAGTGGTTGAATAGAAAAGATTAAAAGAGATGGAAGCCTTAAAGAGTTAAGGTGCATTTTACAGGACTAAATAACAAATAAAATAAAGAAAAACTTAATATAAAAAACTTTATAAAACTATACGAACAAAAAAATGTTAGTAAACTTTAAGTATTTGTTACACATTTTAAGTGTTTGTTAACACATTTTGAGTGTTTGTTAGTATTTTCAAATGTTTGTTAGTTTTTTTAAGTGTTTAAATATTTAAATAATTTTAAATTTTAAGTTGATCTTTATCATTTAGATTAGGAAAAAATTTTCGAATTAGAAGTAAATATTTGAGAGATTATTTGCTTATAAAAAGACATAATTGTTGCTTTGTTATTATGCAAGAATGAAATAAAAATTCATCATTTTGTCTTCTCGCATCTTAGGGTTTTGGCTTCCATATTTCAATTTGTCCTAAATACTCTCGAATGCAAGTTTTGTTATTTGTAATTCGAGATATATTTTATTTCACGTTATTTTCATCAAAGTGGTATCAGAGCATGAAGAAAAAGAAGATCAAATGCTGCAACGTAGAAGGGAGAAGAGTAAAAAACCTGTTTGGAAGTGCGGTTTGCAGAAAGCACAGTGTGCCGAAATAAGAAGCAACACAGTGTTTGGCATTACATTTGCAGAAAGTAGAAATTGTGTTTGGAAGTGTGTTTTTATTTAAAATGTCTAGAATTGTGCAACAAATCTTTCCCAGATTGACTAATGATAATTATGATAATTGGTGTATTCAATTTAAAGCTCTTCTTGGCTCGTAAGCCCTTTAAGAGATTGTGATCAGTGGTTTTAAAGAATCAAATGTTACTGAAGCAGAGAAGAAATTTTTGAAAGAAAATAAAAAAAAGACAAAAAGGTATTGTTCTTAATATATCAAGGGTTTGAAGAAGCCACTTTTGAGAAAGTTGTTGAAACGACTACAAGTAAAGAAGCTTGGAATAAACTCAACACAATCTTCAAAGGTGTTGAACATGTGAAGCATATACATCTTCAAATCCTTAAAGTTGATTTTGAAGAGTCAAAAATGAATGAAAATGAGACTATCTCTGATTATGTCTCACAATTAATTGCTATTGTGAAATTGATGAAGAGAAATAGAGAACAAATTAATGAAGCAACTATGATCAAAGAGGTACTTCGTTCTTTAACTCTTATGTTTGAGCATGTGATAACAGTAATTGAAGAATCTAAAGATATAGATAAATTATCTATTGAAGAGTTAATGGTTCCTTACAAGTGCATGAGCAAAGACTAAAGAAAAATGCTTAAGTTTCACTTATTTATCAAGTGTTAGAATCAAAACTGAATTTGAAAGAAGACAATATCTTGAAAAAAGAGAATTCAAATTCATGGGGAAGAGAATGAAATTTATATTGAGGACGTGTAAGAGGTCGTTTCCAAAACAAATCTCAAAAAAAAAAATAATCAACCTTACACTTAGCATGGGCATAAAAGGAATAGTGCTTCTTGAGATAAAAGACAAGAAGAAATGTTGAATATTACAATTGTCATAAGTTTGATCATTATGCTTCTGATTGTTGGCATAAGAATAACCAAACAAATTATGCTGAAACATCACAAGAAGAGTCAATATCATTATTGGTCAAAAAAGAGAGTAATGAAAGAGAAGATGTATGATTTTTTGACTTAAGAGCAAGCAACCATATATGTAAAAAAAGGCATCTATTTGATATCATTGAAAATGTGCAAGCAAGTGTGAGTCTTGGAGACTCATCAAAGTTGAAAGTTGAAAACAAATATAACATAAAACTTTACAAAGAGAATATTTTTTTAATTATTATTTCAAATGCATATTTTATTTTTGATATAAAAAATAATATTTTAAGCTTTGGGCAATTGATTAAGAAATGATATATTATACAAATGGAGAATGGTTATCTTTTTTTGCAAGATTCAAAAGGAAGGAATATTATTAAAATAAAGATTTCGATAAATCGTATGTTTCTTCTTCAATTAAAGTCTACAAGTGAAGCTCGTTATCTTGGGTATCTTTCAAATGATTCTTTGAAGTGGCATCTAAGGTATGGTCACCTTAACTTTAAAGGTTTGAAGTTATTGGCTAAGGAAGGAATGGTGAAAGGCCTTCTTTTATTGGATGATCCAAATCATATATGTGAAGTTTGTATACTTGGAAAGCAATATCGTCTGCCATTTCAAAAGAATAACGCTCAGAGAGCTAAAAGACCATTGCAGTTTATTCATATGAATATTTGTGATCCATTGGTGTCATTATCTAATGGAGGTAATAAGTATTTTATTACTTTTATAGATGATTTTAGTAGAAAAATATGGACATATTTTATTAAAAAAATAGGTTATTATTTCTATATTTAAAGAGTTCAAATGTGAGGTTAACAAGGAGAGTGGGCTATTCGTTAAAATCCTTAGATTTGATACAGGTGGTGAGTATACATTAAATAAATTTAATTAGTTGTGTAAGCAAGAAAGTATACGACATCAACTTACCACAAGTTATACTTTACAAAAAAAATAGTGTGACTAAACAAAGAAATCATACTATCCTTGATATGACAAAGACAATGATGAGAGAGAGAAATATGTCAAAAGAATTTTGGATAAAAGCAGTTGCATATTCAACTTATTTGTTGAATCGTTGTTCTACTAAAGCTATGCGTTATATGACTCTACAAGAATCTTGGAGTGGATATAAACCAAGTGTTTCTCATTTTTACATATTTGGTTGTATTGCATATGCACAGATACTTAATAATTTAATGAAGAAATTAGATGATGAAGGTGAAAAATGCATATTCATTGGGTATAGTGAGGAGTCAAAAACCAACAAATTCTACAATTCTTTAACAAAAAAGGTGATTATTAACCATGATGTTGTATTTGCAGAAGAAGATACTTAGAAGTAAAAAGAAGAGAAGGATGATAAAACAATCACACTTGGGTAAGAAGAAGAAATTCAAAATCAACAAACGCATGATTTGAATTCTCTAACAAGCTCTCCTTTAAAAACAACTATTGTGCAAAAGACAACACATCCTATTGACTCAAATAGAAAATGAAAAATCTACAAGAGATATATGAGCAAATTTCTAAGTTTTTTTTAACTTATTTTATTATTTTTCTAATAATGAACCCATTTCTTTTGATAAAACAGTACAGGATATAAATTGGCAAAATACTATAGATGAAGAAATAGTATCTATAAAAAAAATGATATATGAGAGTTAGTTGATCTTTCTCCTCAAAAGAAACCCATAAGAGTGAAATGGGTCTATAAGATCAAACATAAAGTAGATGGAATAGTGGATAGATACAAGGCAAGACTTGTGGCAAAAAGCTTTAAGCAAAAATATGGTATGGACTACAACGAGGTATTTGCTCCAATTGTTCTATTTGATACAATGAAGTCAATTTTAAAACTTGTAACACATGATGGATGGAAGGTATGCCAACTTGATGTTAAATATATATTTTTTAATAAATTTTTATAAGAAAAAGTATATGTTGATCAACCTGAAGGTTACAAAATAGTAAATAATCCACATAAAGTCTATCATTTGAAGAAGGCTTTATATGAATTAAAACAATCACCAAGAGCATGAAATATCAAGATTGATGGATATCTTCAACAATAAGGATTTCAAAAATATCTATTTGAGTATGCACTTTATATTAAGATAACTAATAATGATATTCTTATGGTTTGTTTTTATGTAGATGATATGTTTTATACAACAAAAGTTTTTAAGTTGTTTCAAGAATTTAAAAAAATTATGCAACATGAATTTGACATGACAGATAATTGTGAAATATCATACTTCTTTGGCTTGGAAGTGAAGCAAGTAACAAATAGAACCCAAATCTCTCAAAGAATGTATGTTATTGAACTTCTAAAGAAGTTTAGAATAGAAGACTGCAAATCAGTGGCAACACCACTTGATGTGAGAATAAAAATAATTAAAGAAGGAGAAAGAAAAGGCATTGACTCTACTTTGTTTAAAAATCTTATTGGTAGTCTTCGTTTATCACAAGACATGATATTCTATATTTTATTAGACTCATTAGACAATATATAAAAAATCTAAAGGAAATACATTGGATGGTTGTAAAAAGAATACTAAGGTATATTAAATGAACACTTGATTATGGTTTGTATTTTACTAACCAAAGTGGGACAGAGTTATGTGACTACTCTGATAATGATTGGAGATGTGATATAGATGAAAAGAAGATTATAACTGGTTATTGTTTCTTCTTAGGTTCACCAGCATTTATGTAGAGATCAATTAAACAAGATGTCATTGCTCTTTCATCATGTTAAGTAGAGTATACTACAACTTCATCAATAGTTTGTAAAGTAATTTGGTTATGAAATTTATTGCAGGAGTTACATCATTAATAAGAAGAGCCAACAACTATCTTTATTGACAATATGTCAGCCATCAAATTAGCAAAAAATTCAGTTAAACATAAGAGAAGCAAGAATATCGAGACTTAACATGTTAACAAAGAGACTATAAGCCTGATACATTGCAGTACTGAAGAAAAAGCAACTGATATTTTCACTAAATTGCTTGGAGAGAATAAGTTTGAATAATTACAAAATCAATTAGGCTTGAAGATACTTCAAGTTTGAGGGGGGAGTAATGTTAGCAAACTTTAAGTATTTGTTACATATTTTAAGTGTTTGTTAGTATTTTTAAATATTTATTAGTTTTTTAAGGGGTTTAAATAATTTTAAATTTTAAGTTGATCTTTATCATTTAGATTAGGAACAAATTTTTGAATTACAAGCAAATATTTGGGATATTATTTTCTTATAAAATGGTGTAATTGTTGCTTTGTTGTTATGCATGATTAAAATAAAAATTCATTGTTTTGTCTTCTCGCATCTTAGGATTTTCGTCGTCATATTTCAATTTCTCTCAAATACTCTAGAAAGTAAGTTTGCTGTTTGTAATGTGAGATTTATTTTATTTCATTTTATTTTCATCAAAAAATTCATTATTATTGAGAAATATTAAAGAGTTTTAGAAAGAGAAAGAAAACTATGAGGTCCTCCTTTTGCAAGGTAAGTAAAAAATGAAATATTTTTTTGTTGAGTGTTTGATTTTATAGACCCAAATTCTCATTTTATTATTAATGTTTTAGAGCAATATTCTTATTATATTAGAACAACATCTAATGAAATAATCTTCCACTGATAGTTTTGAGAAGAATAAAAATAAAATCTATTAACACTTTCGATAATGCAATTAATGAGTTTCTTAAAATCACATAAGGAGAGAAAATTAGTGTGAGGAAAAATCAATTGAATGTGCTTTCCAATCCAAGTTGAGTTTTAGATCTCAAAACTTCTAAAAGAGCCAATGAAATCATTAAATAAAAGATTACTTAAGGCATGATGCATAGAAGCAATTAGATGACTTTAGAGAATAAGGTTTAACTATTTCAAATCTATGCTATGACATGCAAAAAGTCATATCATATTACATCTAGATGTTAAGAAAAAAAATTAGTGTAAGAAGTATGATCATATTGAAAAAAACTATAAATCTTAAAGTGGTAATTATCATAATTTCATAGTGAATTAAAAAGAAATTTCTATGCTTACTATACCACAAAAGAAGAGAATGATGATATCTAATACTTGGATAGTGGCTGCACAAATCATATAACTATTAATAAAAAAAATATCTCATGACATGAATATGTCATACCAAGGTAAGCATTTTAGTGCAAGCTAAAGGCAAATGAAGCATTGTAGTGCAAATTAAAGTGGAGTCAAAGTTTATCTGTTATGTGCCGTTAGTTCATTCATTGAAATAAAATTCATTAAGCATCGGGCAATTAATACAAAACATGTATGATGTTTACTTTCAATAAGGTATTTGTATTATATTTGATAAATAAAAATAAAATCATGTTCTAGCAAAGATGAATATGGATATGTCCAAACATTTCCAATTACAACTTAGGTATGCTCCATAATTAGCGTTGTGATGTGAAATAGCTGACAACTTTAATTTATGGTATAAAATATTTGGATGTCCCATTTATAAAGCTTTGATGCTACTAAATGTTAAAAATATGGTTAAGGGACTACCATTTATCGACATTAGGTTAGACGTGTTGAGAGTATTTTTTGTCAAATGATATCAAGCATCTTTGTCTACCCAAGGAGCAAAGCAAGAATGTGCACCACTGGAACTAGTTAATACTAATAATTGTGAGAAGATGCAAACATCATAACAAAGTCAAAATTGATACTTTCTAATTTTCATAGATGATTATGCAATGATGATATGAGTATATTTTCTTTAAAAAAGTCAAAGATCTTTGATGAATTCAAGATGTTCAAGGCTATGGCTAAAACTCAAAGTAATCATAAAATTTAGGTATTGCAATGATTGATGTGATGAATTTACTTCAAAATGCAATTATTGAGAAATATGACATTCAAAGACAGCTAAAAACAACATATATTTCTTAGCAAAATGAAATTACAGAGAAAAGAATTGAATAATTTTTAAGATGCAAGAGCAATACTTATGGACAATGGTATGCTTAACTCATTTTTCTAAAAAGTTATATTTAAGATGATTTATATTCAGAAACAAAGTTCAACAATGGCTATTCCAAATCAAATTCCAATTGAAGCTAGAGTGATGTCAAACCAAAGACCAACCACATCAAAGTGTATGGTAGTGTGTTATGCACACATGCTAACCCAGAAAAGATAAAAACTTGATGATTAAAGAGAGCATTACATATTTATGGGCTATGTTGATGGCACAAATGGATAGTAATTATATAATTTGGAGAAGATAAAGTTGATAATTAATAAAGATGTGCTAATTGAGAAGACTTCCTAGAATTGGGAAAAGGAAAAGGTAAAGAAAATCAATAAGCACCAACTATTTTCTCACTAAATCAATTGAAAATTCTAGCGATCGATCTGAGAGAGTAGTATGATCATTTAAGACAATGAATCAAGTTCATGGTCTACTTCTAGTGTAGGATTTAGCCCAAGTTCTATTCAATTTTTTAGAAAAAATACAACAATATTTGAGTCAACTCCAAGATTGTAAGAAGTATAAAAAAGAATTTATAAGTCTTATAATTTCTTATTTAACTAAATAACAAAGCTTTGAAGAAGCTAAGAAGTAAAAGAATAAGGTAAAACAATGGAGAATGAAATGCACTTGATTTTGAAAAATAATACTTGAAAGATGGTAGCAATTTGTTACAACCAGAAGCTTAGTATTTATTACTATGAGACATCAAGTTCTATGACGTGACTAGAAATAATCAAAATCGTTACTGCTCTAGAAGGTTAAAAGAAATGGTAATTGTATCAACTTATGTCAAATTGATATTTTTAAATGACTATCTTGAAAAAGAAATTTATGTTAATTAGCGACAAAGAATTTTAGTTGAAGAAGGAGATGACAAAGTCTACACATTAAAAAAGACACTATTTGGTCTCAAAAAAACCACCAAGGGTGTGGTACAATTAGATAGGCAAATACATAATATGTAAAAGATTTGAGAAAAACAAAAACAAACTATGTTAAGAAAATAGGTACTAATGTTTTAGTTGTCTAAGCTTATGATGATTTTATTTATAAAAATAACAATAAAAAGATGAAAAAATTTAAGAAAGATATAATGAAGACATATGAGATGTTATACCCGGTAAAATATTATATGTTTAATCTTCAATAATTCAATTGTGGCTTGGATGATTTCAGATCGACAGTAGGATGAGCCAGGAACTCAATTGGAGGCTATTGGAATTTCTGAAATTTTCTGGGGATTTTTCGGAGCACCGAGATTTTTTTAAAACCGAAATTTGGTTTTTTTTACGCGCGTGAACCGGACCGGAGCGGTTCAGCGAAGGCGGGGCGGTTCGCCGAGGTGCGTTTGCGCGAGCGTTTGGATAAGCCGCGGATAAGCGGATCGGACGGGCGAGATCAGCTGTGGAGATTAACCGGCTGATCGGGTGTTAAGCGGCGTTTTTGGAAGGTCAACCGGCGCTTAATGGGTCTTAATGGGTTATTACCGGTTTAAGCTGGGTATTTAACCTGATTTGTTCGGCTGTTAGGGTTTTGAACGGCGGCTAGAGGCGAGGTGTTCGCGGCGAATGGCGGTAATTTCCGGCAGCCTTCCAAGGGACTTTTGGTAACCGGAGATTCGCGGGACAGAGACGAGCATTTTGGTACCGGTTTCGTTCGGCGAGGAGCTGCGGTTGATCGCGTGCGAGCTTCACCGTCGCCGGCGACGAGCAAAGGTAGGAAATTCAGATTAAATTCGTTATTTAGCAAATTAAAAATATGGATTATTTTGCAAATAGCTACTTGAGCATGCAGATATGGGTTTTTTTGGAATTGATTAATGCAATTTATTGAATTTAGCATTTTAGGGTTTCTTTTTTTTTATGAAGAAGAATATATAAAATTTCCGCCAAATTGGAAATTCTATGCATAGAAGCATGCCTTAGGTTTTGATATTATCATATTGCTATTATTCAGGTTATCTGAATGCTAGAATGATTTTAATTTCATGAATTGGCATAGTTGGATCGGACAACACTTCGGCGAAAATTTTTGCATGGACATTTAGCTTCGCGACTTGATTATATGAAATTTTTAGGATAGTACGAACATCGGATTTTGTTTCTCCTTGTTCGCGTTCGCCGGAAATCGATGGAAGGATTGGATTGGTCGGCGATTGCGTCGGTTAGGGTTCACGGGCGTCGAACCGAGGAAGGAGAAGGGTTTAGATTAATTACGAATTTATTTAAGTAATTAATGGTATTATATAATATTTATTAGTAATTATATTTATTTAAGCATCGACCGATTAACGTATTATTAAGGAATTTGGTTCGGCGGTGTCGCGGTTCAGCGCGAGGTTTCCGAACCGGCAGCGAAAACCGGTTCAGCGGGATTCGGCGCGGAGGAAAATTTAATTCGGAAATTAATCCGAATTTTCAGAAAAAGGATATATGTGGAATTTAAATTTTATTCGGAAATTTATTCCGAATTTCGGAAAATGGATAAAGGCGGAAATTGATTTTTTTGAATTTAAAAATTTCCTGAAGTGAGAAAAAGGTGATTTTTAGAAATCACGTAGCCAAGTTGAAATTGACTGTTGGAAATTACCCATAAATTCAGTGCAGTTGGATTAGTTGGAAGGAAGTGTGACACTTGGGTGCTACCAGAATAGTCAGAATTTTGGTACAGTTTGTGTTGCTTGGATGGCAATGACATGGATTGAGTCAGTTTACTCAGTGTTGGCATATTTCATAGATTGGCATATTGGACCGGACTACTATAGGCCCTATATGATGTTTTAGGGTAGTTGTGGTAGGTAACTGTGCAGTACAGACTTAGCTTCCACAGTATACATGTGGACTGGTATGCGCCTTGTTGTATCTGGACACATGTTGCCGAATCTTGGAGTTAGAGCTTGGCAATGACTATAGGGGCGTGAGCTTCTATGGAAATTGTGGGAGAGGACTTCTTGGGACAGTGGCTGAGTCGATCTCTTCTGGTCCATGAGTGTAGGCCTGCGCGCCTGAGAGTGGCAGTGGCAGGGTTGACTCGCCGTGGCTAGTCAAGTGTGTAGGCCTGCGTGCCTGAGGGTGGCAGGGGTGTCTCACGTTGGCTAGAGATCTATGTGACTGGTTTTGTCTATAGTCTCCAGAAGATTGATTGACGAGAGACGCTGCGGTGTCGGGTGCTAGGCGTTGTGATGCGTGCACAGAGATGGGCGTGTCCCACTGGCATGCTTTACCTAGGCGCCATGCGTGCGCAGAGATGGGCGTGTCCCGCTGGCATGCTGCCTGGGAGCACAGAGGAGAGCTACTCTGGTGTGACTGGGGGTGACTTTTGTTGGTCAGAGTCTGGGACTAAGAGTGCCTTTCCACCATACATTATTATGCTGTATTCCTATACTCTTGCTATTATCCTTCTCTTGCATGTGAGTTTTTACTAGCTGTCTTTCCTACTGGGCGTAGCTCACTCCTTTATTATCTATATTTTTCCAGCGGCTCGACAGCCTTGACGCCACCCAGATTAAGTGAGATCGTGGTCAGTAGGCTAGTGGAGGATATCTGATCTGTGATTTTCTGAGACATTTTGGTTAGTGTGATTGATACTATTGGATGTATTCAGGGAGACTGTTATTCTTATGTCATGTAATATGTGAGGGTGATTCTGACTTATGTATCTAGTTGGATGATATTGTATTTGTTGGACTTGGATCTTATTCTTGTGATGTAGTTTTCATTCACTGTTTTACTTTATTGTCTTGGTGGTATAGTGTGTGGAGTGCCATATTTTATCTGTGGATGTTATGTATCTTATTTTTGATGGTGAGGTCATTACATGACTATGGAACTTAACCGTGGGGATTCAGACTTCTATTAGATCGGTTCTCCTACCGGTATGGGTTAGGAGTATGGGGTCTAGTAGGAGTAACATTGCGCGAGTCCATCTGTTAATTCAGGAGTCATGAACCTGATTTGACGGTGTACCCGGGAGATGGGATCCGCATTGTTAAGGAAAGTAGGTGTGTAATGATGTGTTATATCCTATGTTTTTCGTAGACTACTCAGGTTGGTATGGGACGATCTGAGCTGTCTATATGTAAAAAAAAAAATGTATGCCAAAAATCAGCCTAGGAAAAAATGGGGTGTAACATGAGATGAACGATTTAAATTTGTTGCTCTAATTTAACTTTATTTAAATTTCTTAAATTAAAAAAGTACATTAATGTTTTTAGAACAAAATTATCTTTCTTTTTATGAATGTAAAAAAAAAAAGAGAAAGAGAACATAATTGTTAATACAAACAAATTAAGTGTAAAACTTTCAAAAATATTTAAGTTAATTTAAACTTTATTAGCTTAATCTTTCTTGGGTAAAAACAAATATAATAACTTTATAATGAAATTAAAATAACAAATTAATTTCAGTACAATAAAATTATAATAAATAAAATTTAAATCAAATTAAATAATTTAAAATTTTTTATACTTAACTTTTTATATAAAAATTATTTTGCTTTAATCTTTATTAAGCATCTATAAAAAGTTAAATTTAATATAAAATATAAAGGCATTATGTAATTTAAAAGTTTTAACCAATATCATTTGATTTTTTGTTAACATGTCATTTACGTATTTATGAAATACATATAAATGTGTTATTTAACATAATAAATAATTAATATTAAGTGTAATATAATTATTTTTTAAAATATTTTGTATGTATTTATGATAATATACCATTGTTCTGTTTAATGTAATAAAATATTGAAGACAAAACAAAGGAAATTATAAAATGAAAAACTTAAAATTATAAAAATTAATAAAGAATATAGACAGTTGGACAAATCAAAACAGTTGATTAAAATATTGAAAAATAAATATTTAGTAATTGTATTTTCATATTATTGCTAATTTATTTTTTATAAAACAGATTTCTTCCTCTCATCATTTTTATTAACAAATTTAAAAAATTTTTATAAACTTCTTCTCTCATGTCCTTTGTTATACACATATTTTCTATATTTTTAATCATTATCCTTAACTTGTTATTTGAGAGAGACTGTCGATTATTAGATTCTCTTTCCATTAATATAGATTATTTCATCCATATTTGATTAATCTTTTTGTCTTGTTTTTTCCCCATTATTAGCTACTTTTGTCATCCATTATGTGGCTCAAGTGCTAACCCATTAGAGTGTTTTCTTGCTATGGATTGCTCTATGGCCTAAACTAGGCTCTATATTTTTATCAACAAGGAAACTATAATATATCGCTCTAATCAATTATTTTTAGTCCCTCATCAATATAACAAAGTTTTCTATAAAAGTCTTAACTATTTAAACTAAATCATATGCATTTAATAAAGTTGAATTTTTCTTGGATTAATAAGTTGGAAATTATCAATATTGCCCAATTATTTTATGTTTTTTGCCAACATTTCTACAAAACTAAAATGATTATTTTATCCTTATCTATTAAAATCACATTTCAGCCAATGTACAATACACTTATTCTATCATGTAGCATTTTATTTTTTCCCTCCCTATTTTTTTCTAGATTCATTTTGAAAATCAAACCTTCTCAAAATTTTAAGGAACCTTGTTTTTGAAGTTAATTGATTACTTATGTAAATATAAGATCTCCCTTTTGTACTAATAGTGAAACAATTCTATTCTTAAAATTTGATTTTTTATCTCATTATTTATTTTCTTGTTAATAGATTTCTTAACGTATATTTTCTCTTTTTTTTTATCAACTCTCAAACAGATTTCTAAACACAATATTAGCATTTGTAAAAAATATTCAATTTTAATTAACAAAATATTAAAATATAATTCATCAATAATCACAAACCTATTTTTCAAATTTAAATATGTTAAATCATTTGAATTTTTTTACACTCAATTTACAGACAAAAATATATCATATAAATAATACTCTATTTGTTAATTATACTAATAATAAATTTATTATATTTAATAAATTAATTATATCATTTATTTTCAACTTGTTATTATGTATACACACATAATGAACAACATATTAGATAATAAAAATATAACAAATTATTTAATATATTACTAAAAATATCATTGTCATATTAAATTAATTATTTCACTTATTTTTTTTTTATCATATAGATGATTATAACATAAACAAAACACCTTTTAAACTCCTTTTCTCATCCCGCATTGTCATCCCCCATCCTACACCACCTGCTATCTGATGGTGTCAAAAGAACACAAAATGACACAAAAAGACTCCCGTGTCATAGAATCCATCCAACTTGACTATTTTGGTAATTTATTTTTATTTCTAGTTTTTACAAAGAGAAATGTTTTTAATAATTTTTTTATAATTATGTTTGGATGCCTTTTCAAGATTTGTGGTTGATTATACTGTTAGGTATAGTTTAAATTGATGCGTCTTACAAAAAAAAAATCAAAATCATTTAAATTGAAATATGTTAATGGAAGATTTTAAGCTATAAATTTCCATAATAATTGTATTAAAATTATTAAAATATGATTTAGATATAATAAAGATTCATTTCATTAATATCATTCTGTTTTTTTGAAACAATAATGGTATAAACTTACAAAATAGACTCGTTACAGATGTTCGCACATATAATGAGAATGTAAAAAAAAATAAGTTATTTGGGATGGTGAATACCCCATTCCCAAGTACAATCAGAAGAAAGCCCATAGCGAGTCGTCCAACATGCTGCAAAGTTACATTCTTGCAAAATGTGGGCAAGTATGAAAGCAGTAAACGAGCAAGCATTTGTAGCAAAAGAAGTATACCACTGGCTGTAATATGATAAAACCAATATTTTGAGGAGTTTAGAGACCACCTCCATCGAATAAAACTCTATCCAAATTGCAAAATTATGTGAGTCAAGTTGAACAGCATAATACAAAGCATAAAAAATTGTCTCCTCCTCAACATGTGAAACAAAAGCAGAGTAAACTTGTTGGCCAATAAACTTTAGCAGTTTCCCACAAACATCTCGTATAACAATACTCATAGCCGCAAAATCATTTTCATCAAATGTTGTATCACAATTAAGCTTAATCCAAACTGTTGAGGGGCTGATAACATAACATAGAAGGGGTAATATTCAACCCAAATGGGTGATTAAGTCCCTGGCAATCTAACTTGAAAGATTTAGCATAAATCATATGCATATAATATTCAAAATCTATAATTCTAGAAGGCAACTTGACTTTGTTATGACCAATTTCTCGTTCCAACAAAACCAGGAAAAGTAGAATGTGTAAGCAATGCGGCAAATGATATCCTCCATGGCATGAAATTTAGTATACTGAGCCATCCAGTTCAGCAAATAAGAAAATGAATTAACATCTCAATGCTGAAATTGATTGAAAGCACGTCCAAACTACTAAAGGATGCATTTTCAAAAAGTAACCATCTCATACAGCCCCAGAAAACGTGCTGGAGCGATTCACCTTACGAACATCCCCATAGGAATAAAGTTTCAAGTCCAATGTGTCGACTATATAAAAATTGTCGAGTTTGAAAAGCATTCATAAGCAATCTCCAAAGAAAACTTGCACGAGGGGATGAATTAGAAGTTTTCAAACTTAGGAAAACTGCAATGTTCGGCTAGCACTAAGATTCTCATTTTTCACTTAGTATTTGGGTATAAACCTACTTCGAAATAGATTAAGAATCCATAAAAAATTGGCATAACATCATATCATTTTTTGTTTCATGTACAATCATGGTACGCATGATGCGATGAGTCAAATCAGTTCCAAAAAATTTCTACAACATTTCAAGGTTCCAAAAATTTTCATTTAGTACAAAGTAATTAACGGAATGTGAAAATTTCAACATGTTTAAAAAAATTTGGCCATTTCAAAAGAAATGCAAGACCAATCCAATTATCATCAAGAAAAGAAACATTATGCCTCAAAGCAACACGCCAAATCATATGATTTACAACCCATGGAACAGCTATACAAAGGAGCTTGCAAATGATAGAATCATCACGCAAATAAGAGGCATTCAACAACCATGGGGTGTATTGCATATTAAAATTCCTACACCATGGATTATTTTTCTTTGCTAATACGCGAAGAAAATGCTTAAATGAGAGCTTGTTGCCAAACACGAAGTTTTCTGAAACCAAGTCTACCCTCATCTTTAAGTGGAATGATCATTTCCCAATTCACATAATGAATAGTATTATTACCCATTTTTGCACTCCAAAGAAAGGATCTTACCAAGCATTCAAGATAAAAAAAAATGTCTACTTAAATGACATAATGAATGAGGTAATATGTTGGAATATATAATATAACTGAATTAATCAATTAAAGCCTACTAGCCATGGATAAAGCACGTGCCCCAACCTATTTATTCTGTTTGCAATGAGTTGTAGTATAGAACAAAAATCCTTCTTTTGTGGCTTTGATGTTAGAGTTAGAATACTAAAATATGAACAATTTCTAATTATCCTATGGCTGAAAGAGATGCTGAACTTTGAAAGATTTATCGTGAGACTAGTGGATAAAGAGAAGTCATCAAGAGTACGTTTAATGGTGGTGGTAGCAGCATCTGTACAGGTACATACATAATTATATTATCTACATATAAAAGGTGGGAGATTTTAAGAACAAATCTACGAGTCTTGAATCCAACATTTTCACCCCTTTCTACCTGCTGAGTAATAAGATAAGAAAATATTCAACAATAATCGTGAATAAATAAGAAAAAAGTGGACAACCTTGTCACAGCCCACGAGTACCCTCAATTCAAGGAATCTTAGTTTCATTCAACAAGATGTCAAATCTTAGACATTTGATATAAGCATCCACCGATTTGCAGAATAGTGAAGAAAATCTCATACTTTTTGTCATGAATAATAGAAAATCCTAATCAATTCTATCAATCATTTGCTTAATGTCATTCTTTGCAATCATTATGTTCCCCTTGTCATTACTACTAGATATCATCCAATAACAATAATCATAAATACTACAAAAATGTTTTCAAGATCTCTTCTAATGGATCTTTTTGTATTCAGGATGGGTTTTTCGCATTATCTAGAAGTACTATCCCAACATGTTTGTGGATTTTTTTTATTTTTTTGCAATATTAATAGAGCATTATTATTGACCTTCTTTTGAACATTGTTAAAATAAAGTCGTCATTCTTTAGAATAATTCTCCTACATATTTGTCATTCTACGAATCACATTGTTATGTGACTGTTTTATTAAAAAAAAAATATTCAATATATTTAATTATTCCCAAACAAAAAATAATGAAGTCATATAACTCTCTCAGCCATTCCCATTGATTACTTCAACCAACATAATACACATGAGAAGAGAAAGAAGGATTGTTAAACAATAGAAGGATTTTCAAAGAATTTAACTAGTATGCTAGCATTTATTTCCACAGTATGCATACAAAATTAGCATTAAAAACAGAAACAGAATGCTCTGCTTCCGCATCTACAGAGACAAAAAGCTCGACACTGTTCTGTTCGTAACAGCAAAACAGAGCTTTTCGTCCTCGTCGCAAAAGGCCCAAATCTCCGCTTCGTCACCTGCCTCCATGAAACATTGGCAGCGTAAAGCTCCACAGTTGGGTCCTTCAAACGCCGCCACGCCGCTGCCGTCGTACCTCTAAAGGAACAGAGTCCACCACCACCCCCTTTGTTCCTACACCATCACCTCGACTCCGCCGTTGTTTCGCCCTACCGCCGTGGTCTCCTAGGTCTGAGAATGTGCAATGGAGAAAATATCTGTGTTTGATAGCTTCAGGAGACATGTTTCTTCGGCTTTTGTGTGCTTTAGCCAGTCAGAGTTGATGCATCAATCTTAACCATTCGATCATGCGGCCCACTTGACTGTTGAGTTCAGTTCTTTGGATATTTCTTAACTTAAAAAAAAAAAAAAAAAAAAAAAAATCTTTTTCACCAGGAGGCGGCCATTTTTTTTTTCACTTTAGATGATTGGCGTTAGGCTTTAACGAAATACATAAATAATATATTAATATGAGGGCCTAAAATCAAATAGAAATTTAAATAAAAATAATATTTGTTTTATAAATATTTAGAACTGATAAAACGAACTAAATTTTAATTCAAAAAATTAATTATAAAAAAATAAAAGTATTTATGTTAATTATAGTTTATTCGTTAATTATTTTTTGGTGGAAATGCATAATATTAAGTTTTGATAAGAAAAAATAATAGTGTAATTTCAACTCGATAAAAATGTTGAAATAAAGTTCAAACTAACTTGACTATTTTTTATTTTAGACACTAATTAGTTGCATTAAGATTATTTTCATTTAATACTTATTTATATATTTAATACAAAAGGTTAAATTTAATATATACTATATATTTAATTTAATTTAAAATATTAAATAGATAAATCTAAGGTGATTGAATCTTTAGATCTGCTATGAATTTGTCATTTATGTATTTATTAAAAACAAGGTTAATCATAATACTTAATAATAGAAACATAAGCTAAAATAAATAAAAAAATATAACATAAAAAAGTTTAAAATAAATACATGTCAACAAAAAATAGTAATAATTTAATTTTCATCAAATAAAAATTTAACAAATAAAGTTCAAATTTTTTTAGATATCTTTTTTTTTAAATATATTTTCTTTAAGAATTATCTTTTTTTTCTTTATTTATAAATCCAAAAAATAAAGATGAACTCAATATAAAAAATTTTGTGATATTTAATTTGGGAATTTTAAGTAAAGATAAATTTTATTTAATTACTCATGATAAATTCTACGTAATTATATCTATATAGATTTAATAAATATGTTTTTCATATATTTAATAGAAAGTTAAATATATCATTTATTATAAAAATAAATGAAGATAAATTATAATAAAAATAAAAAAAATTGGAATGTAAATAATTTAAAATTATAAAAGTTATTTTGAAATTCAGATGCTATTTTTTTGTTTAATTAAAAAAAAGAAAACTTCAAAATATTTGTAATTCGAATAATCAAAAAAAAAAAAATTGGCCTACTGTTAAATACGGGAAAGTATTTTTTAAAAAAGAAAATTATTATATGGAAAAGTATTTTTTAAAAAAAGAAAGTTTTTGTTCTGACATCAACGCAGAGATCACTCTTTATTTAATTAGTAAACAAAAACATAACTAAATGACAATTGTGTCATGTATAATCAAAGACTCTTTAAGTTGTTTAATAAAAAATTTCATGGGTATGAAAGCGTTAAAGATTATCGATGTATTTGAAAAGACTAAATAAAAATAAAATAAAGAAAAAGTAATGTAAAAAATACTTTATAAATTTATATAAAATAATATGAAATTAGAAGAATAATTTATTTTTTATTTGAAAATTTGTTTAGTCGGTTTTTAACAGCCAACTTGTCAATGGTCTAAAAGTGTGGTTTTGAACAAAACTTCAAGGTAACATCCGCATTAATTACTTGCCACGTGTAGCGGTATGATTTGAAAATATTCCAATTGTACATCTCCCAAAAGTCATCAAAGCCAATTATGCTTAAACTAGGAAACTCTGCCAGGTAAGGTAAAGATTAATGCATTAAATAAAATAATTTCGATCATGTGTGAACGTAGCCTCTCAGATCATGTGTTAAAACGTGGGTTTTGTTTCAACAATGAACAGCGCAGGTCAGAGCCCACCTGTCGCTGTTGTTCTGGAAAAGAAGAAATTGATTTTCAACCAACGTAAGGCTTCAGTTGATGGACTCAAAGATGATGGAGCATGGACCACACAAAGAACAACTAAGAAAGATGCCAATTAATCGATTCAAGAAATACACAAATACTTATTCTAAAAATTTACATAAATGTCTTATAAACTCCAACTTCTATTAATGGATTCCTAGATAATTGTTCATAATATCTTAACAGCTTCTTTTTCTAACGATACAAATAAATTTTGCAAAAGTGTTTTTGGCTTCTTGTGCTATAAACATACCAATTGAATTTTTTGTTTAAGCTTCAAAATTAAGATAAATAATATTTAAGAGCATCTTTCTCGTTAAACTTTATGTGGAAGCAAAATAAAGTTCAATAAATTGAAGTAGCGCTGTTTTGATTTTCATAGGTAGCATTACGTACGAGTGCCGTCGCTATGGCGCAGGCACGTGCAAACGCGCTGCCACCGGTCGAAGAACTCAAGCATCGGCACAAGACGACTTAACGACAACACAAGGCGGGACGGCAACGCGCCGGCGGATTGGGCGGCGCGCGCTGCGTGCCGGTCCGACTTCGGTTGGGGACGGGGTATGCCCCTCCCTGAGCCTTTACTTAAGTTATTGCTTTTGGATTTCCTTTTTGATCCTCCGTAAAGGATGCTGCATGTAATGGTGCCCTTCGTTTGAATGAAGGTTAATTTTCAGGACAACACTAGGCGGTTAGAGAACCTGGTCTATTATTCGGAATTTGTGTGCTTATATATAAATTTATGACATTCCATTCAAATAAAATAATTTCATAATAGTACAAGCGGCAGTTGAAAACAAAAGGACTTCCGGATTCTTACCTGACAGATGAACTTAAATGAGCAAACAAAGGTATTCCCAAGGGAATGGCCTAATTATTTCAAAATGCTTGAGGTAATAGACTTCTTAGAACAACATAAATCACCCAATTATTTTAAAACCAGAAAGAGTTTGCTCTGCTCCCTAACTTATCTGTAGTGATAAAAGG
Source organism: Vanilla planifolia (assembly GCA_023846275.1). Taxonomy (NCBI): domain Eukaryota; kingdom Viridiplantae; phylum Streptophyta; class Magnoliopsida; order Asparagales; family Orchidaceae; genus Vanilla; species Vanilla planifolia. The sequence continues at coordinate 9,172,399 of CM043873.1, read as the reverse complement.
CTCAAGACTGTAATGTTCCCAACGACAAAGCAGAGCTTTTCATCCTCATCGCGAAAAGCCCAAACTTCCACATCGTCCCCTTCCTCGATCCTACTCTTGCGGAGGAAGTTTTCGTAATTTTTTCCTTTGAGCACTGCCGCACCGCTGCCGTCCCACCTCGTGAGGAGCAGACGACATCCCTGACCCCTTTGATCGTACACCATAACCTCGAGTCCACCGTGGTTTCGCCCCACCTCTCTCGGCCCCCTCTCGCCACCGGCAAGATGATCCGGACGATGTCGCCTAATCCCTGCCCCGGGATGGTTCGGAAAGCTGGCTGCTTTCTTCTCCTCCTCGGACATGGCCGGCAACAGACGATCGTAGATGTCGCTCTTGCCGATGAGGAGGCGATGCTGATGTTTGTGGACGTCGGAGGAGGTTATCTTCTTTTTAAAGAGGTACCAGACATCGTGCGCCTTATGCTGGCCGGCGACCCTCCTTGCCCATCTCGGCTTGTCGGGTTCCTGTCTCGAATTCATGATCGATGGCGAAGAGGAAAGGCGGAGAAGGATGATGGCAGTGTAAAGAGCGGTAAATCAATGAGTTATCGTGAAGGAGTACAATGGACTAGGATGATGGCGGTGTAAAGAGCGGGCGGATTTAAATAGAAGTCCCGCCGAGGTCACCTCCGGAAGTGGTTTCTTTTGACAGAGGTTTACGCTGAGTTTACGCTGAGTTCACCACCCGGAAGGTTCTATTGTCCATCATCGCTAAAACGAGTCTCGAATTACAAAAAGTAGACTTCTATCAGATATTATTTTAAAGAAATTTAAAAATAATAATAATAATCCTAAGGTAAATAAGAACAAAATATAGAAGTTATTTTAATCACTCTCAAAACTATGTAGTAATTACACAGTTTTATAGGCAAATAATTTTTCAAAATTTGCTTCTAATCAAAATATTTGTTTCTAATTCATAAGATAACTATAAACTTAAAATTTAAAATTATTTAAACATTTAAAGTTTGTTAACATTATTTTCCCTCAATCTTTAAGTATTTTCAAGCCTTATTGATTTCGTAATTCTTCAAACATCTTCACTTCATGCAATTTGGTAAATATATCACTCACTTGTTCTTCAGTAATACGATGTACTAGGCTTATAGCTTCTTTGTTGATAAGATCATGAAGAAAATGATATACTGTCTTGATATGCATGCTTCTCTCATGTTGTATTGAATTTTTTGCTAATTTAATGGCTTACATATTATCAATAAAGATAGTTATTGGCTCTTCTTATTGATGATATAACTTCTCTAGTAAATTTTACAACTAAATATGATGTCTGGTCGAGTACTTATCAAATATAATAAACTCCCAACTAGACTCCTATAAGTGGTTTCAGTTGTCTTATTTGCTCCATTTTCCATTTTCAGCTTCTCATTTGATATTAAAGGAGTTGCTACTGACTTATAATCTTGCATCTTGAATTTCTTTAGAATATTTTGTGCATATTTTTTCTGTGATATAAAGATGCATGCATTATCTTGGCATATTCTATACCCAAAAAATAATGCAACAAGCCATGATCACTCATCTCATATGTCTCCATCATATCTTTCTTGAACTCTTTTAGCATCTCCTCATTATTGCCCATGTAAATCAAATCATCAACATATAATGAGACAATTAAAATATTCGTACTTCGTTTCTTGACATATAAAGTTGGCTCGCTCTTGCTTTTCTTAAATTCTTTCTACATGAAGTACTTATCGATCTGACCGTACCATGCTCTCGGTGCTTGCATTAAGCCGTACAATGCCTTCTTTAGCTTGTAAACTTTGTTCTCTCCTCCTTCAGTAAGAAATCCTTATGGTTGTTCAACATATATTTCCTCTTTAATATAGCCATTCAAGAAAGTAGACTTGACATCAAGCTGATACAATCGCCACTTTTTTTGAGCAGCTAAGCAATAATTGTCCTTATTGTCTTTAGCCTTGCTACAGGAGCATATGTCTCGTAACAATCAATGCCATGTTTCTATTTGAAGCCTTTCACCATGAGCCTTGTTTTATATTTTTGAACCGTACCATCTGGGTTTAGCTTTGTCTTGTAAACCCATTTCACCTCACGGTTTTGCGGTCGATCTACCAACTCTCAAATATTATTCTTTTCTATCATTTGAATTTCATCTTCCATGACTTTTACCCAGTTCTTGTGTTTTCTAGCTTCTTCAAAGCTTTGAGGCTCGACTAGTGAGAAATTATAAGACTTGTATATTTCTGTTAAACTTCATACTCGTCTCGGAGCTGACTTGGTGTTGTTAACTTTTCTTCAGAGCTAGTACTAGATTTTGGGCTTGAACTAGGGCTGGAAGTTGAGCTCAAACACGAATTTGACTCATCTTGTCTTTGAGTGTACTCTTGACCATGCATTTCTATCATTAGAGTAATTGGCTGCCCCAATGAGATAGTAGTTGGTGATGATTGATATTCATGTACCTTCTCTTCTTCCCAATTCCACGAAACTTTCTCATTAAACATGACATCTCTACTGATTATTATTATTTTTCTTTTCTAAATTGTATAACCTATACCCTTTTGTTCCATCATCATAGCCGACAAATATGCATATTTCACTCTTGTCATCCAATTTCGATCTTTTTGCGGCTGGTACATGAGCATAACACAACCAAAAATCTTCATGTGATTGATCACATGCTTTGAACCACTCCATGCTTTAAATGGAGTTTGATTTGGAACTGATTTTGTTGGACATCTATTCAAGATATAAACAACAGTATTAACTATTTCTGACCAAAATTTATTAGGCATACCCATCTCTTTAAGCATTGATCTAGCCATCTCGACAATCGTACGATTCCTTCTCTTAGCTGCACCATTTTGTTAAGGAGTATAGGCAGTCATCAACTATCTTCGAATGCTTTGTTCTTCACAGAAACAATTAAAGTTTCTTGAAGTAAATTCACCGCCTCTATCGCTTCGTAACACTTTAATTTTGCGATTTCTTTGATTCTCGACCATAGCCTTGAACTTTTTAAATACTTCAAAAACTTCTCACTTTTCCTTCATAAAATAAACCCATGTCATCCTCGTATAATCGTCAATGAAGATTAGGAAATACCAATTTTGACCTTGCGACGGGGTCTGCATCTTTCCACATATGTAAGTGTGGACTAGCTCTATTGGTGCATGTGCTCGTCAGGATCCTCCATGTGGAAAAGAAGCTCGATGTTGTTTGCCAAAAATGCATCCTTCACAAGTGCTCGAGGTAGTGTTGATAAATGGTAGGCCTTGTACCATGTTTTTAGGTTTTAACAACTTCAAAGCTTTATAGTTTAAATGGTTGTACATTTTATGCCATAAGTCTGCAATCTACTGCTTCAGTTTGTAATGCCACTTCTGAAGCATAATTGATTTTCAACAGAAAGTTTCTAGACCTTTCCATGTCAACTTTTGCTATCAACTGATTTTTGTTTCTTCGATCAAATATCATACAACCATTATTTTCAAAAGGAACTTTGTACTCATTTTGTAATAACTGTCCAACTCTTAATAGGGTTTGCTTTAAATGAGGAACTAGCAACACGTCGCGAAGAAGTTTTGGCCCTATCTTTGTTTGCACAAGAATACTGCCCTTGCCTTTAGCTTGAGCTAGAGAACCATTTCCCATACGTACCCTAGTTTCATAGAATGCATCAATGTCTCGGAATAATTTTTGGTTACCTGTCATGTGGTTTGTGCAACCACTGTCCAGGTACCAAGTATCATCTTTTTCTTCTTTTGTAGAATGGCATGCAAAGAAAATAGTTTCTCTAAAATCTTTCCTTCATTCAAAAGGAGGCAAAACCAGCACATGCATCATCCTCTATGGAGGATCAAAAAGGAAATCAGACAACAGCAACTTCAGGAGAGGCTCAGGGAGGGGCATTCCCCAACCCCAAGCAAAGTCGGATTGGCAAGCAGCGCGCCCAGCCCAGTCCGTCGGTGGGTTGCCGTCTCTATGGATGTGCGTGATAACAAGAGCGTCAAGGCCCCGAGCCTGCAGAATCGCCTTGGCAAAAACACCTCCTGCGGGCACCTGGGTGTGGGTAGTGCACATCGCCTGCATCGCGAGTGTCGAATTAGTTTGGATCTCAATGGCCCGAACCTCCGAGAGCGCAGTCCTTGCCAATTCAAGAGCCTCAAGCATGGCATAAGCTTCCATGGCCATACTCGCCCCGAGAGAAGACTTCCCTCCCGATCACCAGTAAGGGCTTCCCTGTGTGATCCCTAACCACCAGTCCGAGGCTAGAAAATAGTTTCTGGATCTTCCTTTTCTTCAGTGAAATTTGCTTGATCACGGACTTGACTTTTACAATATTTTGTAATATGACTATACTTCTTACATTTATTGCACTGCATCTTTGTCCAACATTTTGACATGTTATGGCTCGACTTTTTTTGCATATGTCGCACCATAAATTTGAATTACTCGAGCTTGATTCTCTTTTAATTTGGCCTTGTTGCTTTGGTACATCCTGTCCACATTTTCTTTGAAAAATTCTTCGATCTTTCGAGAACTTTTGCCCTTTGAAACTGGTAGCAAAAGCACTCTCAGTTAAGTTGCTTCCAAACTACAATTTTCTTGCCTCGTGCCACTCCAAGGAACTCATCAATTGTTGAAGCATAAGTGCGAACAAATCTTTAGATTCTTCGATGACAGCAACAATATACTCGAACCTTTCTAGTAAACTAATCAAAATTTTCTCCACCACCTTTTGATAGGAGATAGCTTCACCGTAAGTACGCATCTGGTTCACAATCTCAATTGCCTTCGAAAAATATTGTTTTATTTTTTTTGATTCCTTCATTTGCAGGTTCTGGAATTGCCTTCGACAACTTTACAACGATCACTTTTGTCAATCCTTGAAACTCATCTTTCAATATATCCCACACTTCTTTCGATTTAGTTGCACCAATCACACGAGGAAACAGGCTCTCTGCGACACCTTGTTGGATTAAAAATAAAGCTTTTGCATCTCTCAACTATATCCCCGAAACCTTGCGAAAGTAGCAACGTCTTCATTTTTATTTTCCACACATCATAATTTTCTCCTCTTGCAAATACAGGAATCATCGACTACGCCATACCTGTGCTAACACTTGAAGCCATCAAGCTTGATGCTTTTTCAAGCTTTTAACTTTAATCTGCTGCTTCACTAACCCCCGCACTTGAACGAAGCTATGATACCAGTTGTTAGGGTTTTATATTACTCAAAAAACAAACATGGGTACATGGGATACACCAGAATTTTTCCTACACACACTCTACAAGCCATAAGCTCAAAACACCTATTTATACAAGTTGTTGCCGACTAAGCTAACACAGCTAATGAACAACTAAGTCATAGCTAGATAATCTTTCACCATCGCTTCACAAAAATGAATTAATATTCAACATGACCTTCAAAATACTTGAGGCAATAGACTTCTTAGAACAACAGAATCACCCAATGACTTTAAAACTAGAAAAAGTTTGCTTTGCTCCCTACCTTATCTATAGTAAGAAGAGGCTCAAGACTATAATGTTCCCCACGGCAAAGCGGAACCTTTTGTCCTCATCATTGAAAGCCCAAACCTCCAAATCGTCCCCTGCCTCGATCCTACTCTTGCGGAGAAAGTTTTTGTAATTTTTTCCTTTAAGCATCGGTGCACTGCTGTCGTCCCACCTCATGAGGAGCAGACGACATCCTTGACCCCTTTGATCATACAACATAACCTGGAGTCCATCGTGGTTTCGCCTAACCAGTCTCGACCCCCTCTCTGTTAACAAACTTTAAGTACTTGTTACACATTTTAAGTATTTATTAGTATTTTTAAATATTTGTTAGTATTTTTTTGTTAAATCCTACTTATGCATCATTACTAAATTCTATGTTAAATTGATTATTAAATCTTGATTAAATAAAAAAAGAATTCAATTAAATTTTTTTAATTAGAAAAATTGTTATCACATCCTAAACTTGTACTTAAATACAAAACTCTCTGGTCGAGCAAACCCGAAAGAGCACTAACAAGTTTTGGGTTAAGAGATAGATGGAATGAAACAAATTTTGGCTACTACATCTTGAAGTTGGTTATGCAAGGCAGAGGATAGAGTCGGGCCAAAATAAAAACAGATGTGCATATGAGTCAGGTTGGACCCATACCCAAAACATAACCCATATAAGCATGCTCGGGTGGTGAAATCCTAAGCACACTAGGAAGAGCTAGCACCGACTCCATTTCTTACTCAAATAATATCCCTGTGTAAATGTTTATAAAGCACAAATCCATTTCTTACTCAACAATGTGCGACTAAACTCTTGGTGCTTATTTGTTTCCAAAACTCAAAGCGACTCATTGTCATTTGATTGCACATTTTTTGGGGTCGTAAAGATTGGCTCCATTTTTAAATAGTAATCTTAATCGATCCAATGTTGTTTTTGATGAGCTCATATAATGATGATAATTTATTCTCTTTTATTTCTTATCAATTTTCTTTGATCTAATGGCCCAAGTCTTTCTAATTTGAATCCTATGAGTGAGATCATCATCACCTTTATCATTAATGAATTGAATTATTTAGATCTCACCCAACTTGATCATATGGCCCATATCTATTCCACATTGATCCAAACCCTTTATAATACATCTACATTTACATTGTTTGACTGGACGATCGAGAACTTCTCTAAACATATCCAATAGCTCTTTTCCATCCTTCATAATGACTAATTAACTAGCCGTTAGTATGCCATTATAAGCAACCATTTTACAAAAACTTCGAAGTGTTTGGAAATTATTTTAAATTTTTTGGTAGCAGCTTTTTAAACAACTTTTGTTTCATTTTCTAATGATTATGACTAAAATATTTTATAAATATTTAATTATTTTGAATGAAATAACTAATGAGTATGAACAATATTTTAACATCTCAAAAAGGGCTGCATCATATTCTACTTACATAAATCTCTTTTAAAAACACCTACAACCTACTACTACTTAAAATTCCAAATTATTTTAAATAATCTTAATTTTTCTAAGCTTTATTTTTTAATTATTTTCAAAATTTTAAGCTCTTTGTATCTTCATAGTGTTCATCAACAAACATAGAAAAGTTTATATATTTTTATAAAAAATTTATTTATTATTGTACTTTTGTTTTTTTTGGGTTGTGCAACCACATATTTGCGAAAACTTGAGTTTTGTTTGATCTCATAAAAAACGAGTTGGGGTTGAGCTTGTAAAAATTTAGATTATAGTGGAATCTGTAAAAGCTAGTAGATTGGAGATGAACAATAAGAAAAAAACATCAAGTTGTAACCATTTTACTAGTGAAAATTTTCATTACCTCGATTGGGGGCGGATGATGCTCTAATTTGAATAGAACGGTCCAAACATTTAGTGTTTCATTTTAACTTGTATTTTCAATTTTTTAATTATAAAAATTATAAATTAAAATTTTTAATAAACATAAAATTATTTTTATAATTTTTTTGACAATTTAATATAATTCTTAAATAAACAAAAATATTTTAAAATCTATAATTCACTACCCTTTTGTAAGATTTACACACTCGTTTACTTCATTGATTGAGTATAAACTTATTTTAGTGGCAACTTAAAGATGAGGTTATATACTTAAGAACAAAAAGTTTGGGATCGTCATAAGCTAAAGATGACTAAAATAGAAAAGAGAATATTTTTATTAAGAAAACATGTAAAGAGAAATGATGAAGAAAAATAAGAAAAAGAAATCGCTTTAAAGGGATTTTGGTTAAAACAAATTGAATTTCACTAAATTGTATAAATTGCACAAGAATGACCCATCAAAACATGCATTGGAAGGTCCTAAGGTTGGTGGTGATTGAGAATAAACTTATTTTAATGATAACTTACGGAGGAGATTACATATTTGAGAACAAGAAGAATTTTGGGATCCTTATAGGTTATGGATGACTAAAATAGAAAAAAAATGATTTGCATTGAGACATGCAAAGATAATAGCTTAAAGGGATTAACCTTGAAAGACTTGTTTCAAGGGTTTGGAATTAAGAGTTTTCAGCACGTGCTGTTGATGTTCATTATATGGCTATGTCTTGTATTAATGAGAAAGATTTAATTTGCATTAATGTCATTTGTTTTGTCGACAAAAATAATATTTTCTTATTATAATGATATTTAGTTAAAATTACACATTTATGATTAAATTTTTTTTATAAAAACTTAATTTCAAAAAATGTTACTTAAATATTTTATAAGCATACTTTGAAAAAATTACAAATAAGAGTAAACTAATATGAATAATAAATTTATATGCACACAAAATTGAAACAAAAAAGAATTATTTATATTTTTATAATTTATAAATAACTGTGAGATATAACTTAAACTTAAATAATAAAAATAATGATAAAAAGAATAAAAAGACTAATTAAAAAATATTACAAAAAACAAGAAAAAATAATATAAATTTTAAATAATATTTAATACAACACTTGTTGATTATTATCCAAAAATGATGATGTTCTTATAAAATGCTATGATTGACTACATCATACGAGAGTTAGATTGTGGATGTAATATTTGGTATAGATGATATCTATAATTAATCTTACTTAGCATACTCAACATAGAGCAGGCCTATGATAGGGTTCGATGGGACTTTTTGCTCGAGGTTATGAAGGCAATGTGCTTCCCTGCCATTTGGTGTGAGTGGATCACAGCGTGTATCTCGCGTCCACAGTTTGCTGTTCTCATTAATGGTTCGCGGCTTCCTTGGGTGGCGGCGCGTCGGGGCCTCCGGTAGAGCTGCCGCTTTCCCCCTTCCTCTTTGTTATGGCCACAGAGTACTTGTCGTCCCTAATGCAGGAATACGAAGCCCGGCAGTTGCTTGGGTTTAGACCGGGGAGACACTCGCCGCGGGTTTCCCACCTCCTGTTTGAAGATGACGTGCTGGTGTTTGCTCCTGCATCAAGGGAGGCTGTGAGCGCCATTCTTCGCATTCTGCCAGCCTTCGGGGACAGCGCTGGCTTGAAGGTTAATTTCTCCAAGTCCAACGTTTACTTCAGTAATAAATTTAACAAGAAGAAATCCCGCCTGATTTCTAGGAAGCTTGGCCGGACTCTGACGTATCTGGGGGTTCTAATTACTGCTCGGCGATTGACCAAACATGATATGAATTTCCTTGTTCAAAGGATAGACACTACTGTGATTAGCTGGCGCGCTCGGGTGCTGTCGCTTGCGGGCAGGGCTGCGCTGGCATCCTCTGTTTTGTGCGTTATCCCCAACCACATCTTGCGGCACTGTATGGTGTCGGCAGGGATCCTTGCTGACATTGAACGACGCATAAGACATTTCCTCTGGGGTGGCACGAGTAATGCGTAGGAGGTGCACTATGCGTCTTGGGACTGCGTGACTATGCCGAGGGTGGCCGAAGGGCTTGGCATTCGGGATCTTCGCATTTGGCACCAGGCTTTGCAAATGGGGAACTGTAAACGTATCCTTGGATGTGATGCGGGTTTATGGGTAGACATCATGAGAAGGAAGTATGGGTTCAACGATTCGCTGATGAAGGCACCCTGGAAGGCCTCTGCTGTGGGCAAGATGATCCTGGAAGCTATGCCGGCGGCGATTTCGTGCTTTGTGTGGCGCATTGGCGACGGCCGGAGGGTGCGGTTTGCGGAGGACAATTGGCTTGGCGTCCTCCCTATATGCTGCTGGCCAATGTTCATTAATATGCTCTCCTGCTGGCCTGAGAGTGTCGCCGAGTGCATCAGGGCCGACGGCGTCTGGGATGTTAAGGCGATTTCCAACTGGCAGGCGTGGAGCTCATCGACAGAATTTTGCATCTTCCATGTGCTTGGGATTCTGTCCACGACGTCCTTCTCCAAACGCACACCGAGACGACAAAGGCTCACAGCGGCCGGATCTACGCGCATATCAAATGCAACGAGTGGTCTTTCGCATTGGGTGGTGGTCGGTGTCCTGATGAGATCATGGGGAGGATCTGGAAATTGAAGGTGCTGCCGAGGGTCCGGGTTTTCCTGTGGCGGGCTATCGGTGATTTTCTGCCTACGGCGACGTGGATGGCTCGCCGGGGAATTGGCCAGGATTCCTCGTGTCCCCTGGGCTGCACGGAGGCGGAGTCCCTACAGCACCCTTTGTGGGACTGCCCGCGTGCCCGAGACATATGGGCTGCCAGCCATGCACATCACGTGTTGCTGGAGCTGGGTTGGCCCACGGGTGCGGCGTCCGGATTCAGAATTTTGGACAAGCTTTTCCAGCTTATGGGGTCTCCTGCTGCGCGTCGCGGCATCGGGGCGCGTCACATGGCAATGCTTGCCACTACCATGTACTACATATGGTTGAGGAGAAATGTGTTCAAACACAATAGCCACGTGCCCACACCTTGCTCGTTATCAAGGACGATCAGGTTCGAAGTGAGCACGACTCTCAAGAGGCATCTTGTCTATTCATCTCTGTCCAGCGGGAATCCTGGCAGATCTTCGGATTTGCTTGTTAAGCATGGCTGGATCCCCCCCCCCCCAAGAGGATGGATTAAAGTTAATTGTGATGCTGTGGTTGGTGACTCCATTGCTGGCCTTGGTGTCATTGTGAGAGACTGCTTGGGCAGACCTCTCATGGTGGTTGGCAAGATGATGATCTCAGTGGCTGTTGACATGATGGAGGTCCAGGCCATTCTTTTGGCATTCAACCTTCTTAGGGGATCCTTTCCCCAGTATCGTGCCTTGGATATCCAGTCTGACTCGATGACAGCACTTCAGGTGGCTCGGGACATGGTTTCCAACTCCAATGGGGCGGGGGTGTTTGCTATTACTCTTCAGTATGTTAAGGATATGGAGGCTCTCCGCTTTTCTCACATCCACAAGGAGGGGAACGAGCTTGACGACTGGGTTGCCCGTGATGCTTGTCGACACGAGTTTGTTTGGGTTCCTGGGGGATCTCTTCCCCAGCCTCTTCTCAAACTTATGTTGTCGGATTTTTGTTTGATCCCCCTTGAGGACCTTATTGTAAAACCTGCGTGGCATTGCCACCTTTAATATAATGATATATCCCTTTCAAAAAAAAAAAAAAAAAAAACAATGATATCTAAGTTCATGAAATAGTTAAAAAGAGCATAATGGATGAAACTTGGATGAAACCATTTCCTCATCATTATATTTAAGGATTTTCGAACTTATCAGGAAGTATGATTCTATCATGATTATAGATTTTTTTATTTTTTTATTTATAATATCAATAGAGTATTATTATTAACTCTTTTTTAAACATTGTTAAAATTTTGTTATTATTTTTTAGAATAATTCTTGAATATATTTATCATTCTATGAATCACATGACTATGTGATTCTTTTATCAAAAATAAGAGTTTCAATACATTTAACTATTCTTAAGCAAAAAATAATGAAATCATATTACTCACTTAGCCATTTTCCTTCATTACTTTAACCAATATAATATAAATAATAAAAGAAAGATAGATCGTTAAGAATTAGAAGAGTTTTAAAAGAATTTACAATCACTTCAGAATTTATTTCCAAAGTATGCATACCAAATTTTTTTTCCAATTTTGCTATTGGTGTTGTAGAGATACATTGGGATCATACAAAAAAAACATCTATTAAAATAATCCTACATAATAGTTCTATGAGCAATTTTGATAAAATAAAATTTTTTGAAATCAATTGACTTATAAAAGGCATTGAACACTCTTATTAAATTTAGCCAAACATTATAATAAAAACTAAATTATACTATTAAAATAAACTTACAAGTAATATTCTAATTAATCATTTTAATAAATATCTTTTATTTTTGTATCTCACCAATTTGATCATTATGTTTAAACATAACTATTAAAGTAAATAATTCCTTTGAAAAAATAAAGTATTCAACATGAATAGTATCTAAAATTAACGAATTTCTTGTAAGTTATAAAAAAGAATATTTTGAAAAAAAAAGGAATTGGTTGAAAAAAATAATTAATCAAAAATTATTATGAGCATATATATATATATATATATATAAATATTTCATATTGGTCTCTTTAACAAATAAAAAATAGACAAATGAAGTATAAACAATGTAACACCTAAACTAAACTCCCCTAAAATAATCGTACAAATTAACTTTAAAATCATATACAATATGCTTTCATGCTTAATTACCTAATGATAAAATTTATGTGAATATAGGTTTAGAAATTTTATAAAATATGTTTTTATATATTTATTAGAAAATTAAATATATAAAAACAGGGAGTTGGAACGGGACATCGACGAGCTTCAAAAGAGGGAGTCTAGCGAGGGCCTTTCAGAGGAGGGCCTTTCAACGTATTTACATATAATTTTGTTGTTAGTGTTAAAAACGAAGACTAATAAGTCAAATTAAAAAAAAAAGATGAAAAAGAAAAGATAACATCCTATCTAAATTTGTGGGTATTTCTCAACAAAAAAAAACAATCTCTTTCAACCAGCATTAAATGACATTTTTTTTTACATTAAAAATTATTTTTAATTTTTTTCTTTACCTCTAATGATTTGTGTCTAACTTTCACAAAATACATAAATAACCCGAGCCCATTTTTGTAGTCATATTTGTTTACATTAAAATTTATTTTAATTCATTTTTATTTTAAATTATGCATTTAACATTCCACAAAATACACAAATAATATATTAACCTGAGGGCCAAAAATCAAAAAGACAATTTATATTAGGATTGCAATAAAATTAGTTTTCTCTTGTACATGTTTTTCTAAAAAAAGAGAAACAAACATAAATTCTAAATAAAAAAAATACAAAAAAAAATTTAAATATTCAAATCAAATTCCTCTTTCATTCCTATGACTTGACATCTTAATAATGTTTTTATCCATAATAGAGCATGTCTGATTTGCCTTTTTATCATAAACTAATCTTACGATTAGAAAATCTTTCCTTGTTATTTAATCAATGTTGAAACTCTGATGTTGAATTGAATTAACTTAGCTTAAGCCAAGCCTTAATTACCAACTACTTGCATTATGTCGAACATGCACAAATTCTTTCCCACACATTACATACCTCCTGCATATTTAAATGGCTTTCTATGAAATCTAAAGCTTTTAAAAAATTATCAATTTTATCACCAATGTTTGTTTTTTATTTGTTAAACTAGTGCTAAAACCTCCCAACGTGGTTTGAATTTGAAAAAAAGCAAATTAATTTAGGCCAACTTGAGCTAAACCTACACATCAAAAGGATGACTTCAAGCTTACCTAATGTTTTTAGTGGTTCTTTTAGTTTTTTTAGCTTGATTTAAGTGTGTTGTTTGTTCCATGCATATAGAATGTTTTAATAAGCTTAAAATGATTTATAACTATTAATTTAATTGTTTTTTATTAGTTTGAGTAGTTAAGTTAATTAATTAATTAGTTATGTTAGTTATAATGATTTTTCGGGATTCATCAAAACTAGATACTGTAAGATTGCATCATCCAAAGTGTCATGTAGGTAAGCATTCCTTCTTCTAGATTCTAACTTTTTGATGGTGATTTGTATCTTTTTATTCTAAAACATCTTGACTTGACATATAATAAAAAAATGAGAGAATTTTATGAACTAAATAGACATAAATTTAACATAAATTTGTCTTTATATCTTTTATAAATATATCATTTATATATTTATGAAAACTAGATTAAGCATAACCATTAATATGGGAAAATAAGCTAATATAAATAAAATACAAAATATAATGTAAAAAAATTAAAATTAAATATATGTCAATAAAAATAATAATCATTTAATTTCATCTAATAAAATTTTAAAACATAAATTTGAAATTAAATTAAATATTTTTTCAGCTTTTAAAAATACTTTTCCTTAGGAATTATCTTTTTTCTATCTATTTATACATCTAAAAAATAAAGAGAAAACGGATAATGAAAATAACTTTATAAAAATATATAAATTAATATGAAATTAGAAGAATAATTTGTTTTTTGTTTGAAAAATAGTTTGTTCAGATATTTAAGAACTAACTAATTAGAGGTTATCCTTAAAATTCAATTAAATACTGGCCTAAAATGAAAGATATGCCTATTATGTTGAATGTTTTGAAAGTCAAATAATAGTCATCTAAATAGAATTTTACTTTGTATTTAATTAGTGAAATAATCACATATAAAAGACAGTTTTATCATCTGCAAGCAAAACCTAACAATATATTTTATAGGACAAAATAGAAAATTAAATAAAAAAATTTTAATCTTAAAAACTTTATAAAATTATATACATAAAAAGATATATTTTATATTATAACCCTACCTTCTTGACATAGAAGATTCTTCCCTTATCTGACCATAATGAGGTCAAGATTTTGTTGTTGGACCTATCATCTAATCGAATAATCACACATAGTAGTTTAATGAATAATATTAATAAAATAAAATTCTTTGAGACTAATTAATTCATAAAGGATTGAGCAATCTTCTTAAACCTAATCAAACAATCTAATAAAAACTAAATTATAATATTGAACTAAATTTATAATTAATTTATCAATTATCTATCTTTTTATAATTTTATCTCGTCTATTTGATCACTATGTTTAATTATAACAATTAAAGTAAATAAAATTTTAGATAAAAAATATTTAATATTAATAGTCTCTAAAATTAAAAAATTTGTTGTATGGAATAAACAAACTTGATTTAAAAAAAAAGAAATTGGTTGAAGAAAATAATCATGCAAGAAAAATACATCAATTCTTTTTTTAAAAAAAATTAAGCACAAGAAAAGTTCCTCAATAGATCACTTCTAATACAAAAATTCAACAACTAAACTAAACTCCTTAAAATAATTAAACCCAATTAGTTTTAAAATCAATACAATATGCTTTCTTTCTTAGTCACCTAATGATCAATTCTATATAAGTGTCTTTTTAGAGATTTTATAAATATTTTTTATGTATTTAACAGAAAAATAAATATATTATTTAATATACAAAAATAAATAAATATAATTTGAATACAGATAAATTTATTTCCTTGATAGATACTTCTATGACAAAAATTCAACAACTAAACTAAAATCATTTAAAATAATCATATCCAATTAGTTTTAAAATCTATACAATATACTTTATTTCTTAGTTACTTAATGATAAATTATATATAATCATGACTTTAGAGATTTTTTTAATATTCTTTTGATGTATTTAACAGAAAAATTAATATATTATTTAATATACAAAAATAAATAAATATAATTTGAATAAAGATAGGTTTATTTCCAATATGTGCATACCAAATCAGCATTAAAATCAGAACCGGAAGGTGCTGCTTCCAAATCTACAGATACAAAAATCTCGACCCCGTCTTGTTCGCAACCGCAAAACAGAGCTTTTCGTCCTCGTCGCGAAAAGCCCAGAACTCCACTTCGTCACCGGCTTCCATGAAACAATGGCAGCGTAAAGCTCCGTAAGTGAGCAACACCGTGCCGCTGCCGTCTCACCGAGACAGGAACAGAGGACACCCCCACCCCCCTTTAGACGTACACCATGTCCTCGAGTCCGCCGTGGTTTGGCCCAACCAGCCTCGGCCTCCTCTCGCCACCGGTAAGATAAAAGAAGCCCTTGAACCTTTAACAAATGTCATTTTAAAGCCAGCAGTATGTAGATAAAAGAGGCTTCATCGCTTTATTTCTCCCTTTCTTCTTTCTGTTCGGCATTTCTGTGCTTTCTGCAGTATGTAGACAAAAGGACTTCCGAGTTCTTACTTAACAGAAGAACTTAAATGAGTAGAAAATGGTATTCCCAATGGAATGACCTAATTATTTCAAAATGCTTGAGGTAATAGACTCCTTAAAACAGCAGAATGACCTTCAAAACCTGAACGCGTTTGCTCTGCTCCCTACGTTTATCTATAGTGAGAAAAGGCTCAAGACTGTATTGTTCCCAACGGCAAAGCAGAGCTTTCCGTCCTCATCGCGAAAAGTCCAAACTTCCACCTCGTCTCCTTCCTCCATAAAACTGTGGCCGCGGAAATCTCTGTAGTTGGGTCCTTTAAGCACCGCAGCGCCGCTGCCGTCCCACCTTGTCAGGAACAGAGAACACCCCCAACCCCTTTGGTCGTACGCCATCACCTTGAGTCCGCGGTGGTTTCTCCCGACCAGTCTCCGCCTTCTCTCCCCGCCGGGGAGACGATCCAGAAAACGTCGCCTTCTTCCCACCTCGGGATAGTTCAGAAAGCTCGCTGCTTGCTTCTCCTCCTCGGACATGGCCGGCAACAGACGTTCGTAGATGACTCGCTTGCCGACGAGGAGGCGATTCTGATGGTTGCAGACGTCGGAGGAGGAGATCTTCTTATGCATGAGATGCCAGAAGGCATGCGTCCCGTGCCCGCCGGCGACCCTCTTTACCCAAATCGGTACCTTTATCTCCCTCCGAGCGTTCATGATCGATGACGATTAGGAAAAGCAGAGAAGGATGATGAGAGAGCAACGTGGATAGACAATCAATTGGATCTCAGGAAAGAGAGATGTAGGAGTTTGAGCTTGTAATGCTTGCGCTGGGATTTATATGCATGAGAAGGGAGGGGAGAGACAGGAACGAGGATAGAGAAGATTCTGCTGAATATTGCTTTGTCACCATGAGTCAGCATATACTGGTCTAATTGCAAAGCTTTCCAATCATGAATTTTATATAATTGTGACTTCAGAGATTTTTATAAATATATCTTTTATATATTTATGAGAAAATTAAATATACTATTTAATAAAATAGATAAATAAATATAAATTATACAATAATAAAAAAAAATATTTGGAATAACATAACCAATGTTTAAAAATATTTAATATTCTAGTTATAAAATAAAGTATTTATAAAATTATTATGATTATTACTTATTTTAGTTAAATGCATATAATCTTATTTAGATTTAATTACATATATAAAAGAAGTTTGAAAAAAAGTTGTTAAAAAATTATTAGTGAAGGGAAACACTAAAGATTACTGATGTATTTTGGCAAGACTAAATAACAAATAAAATTATATAGTTTATATGGAATTAGGAGAGTAATTTTTTTTTGTTGGAAAATTGTTTGGTGGCGTTTTCTGGTCCCCCCTTCGCCGGGTCAAAATTATCACGCAAGTCTGGTTTTATTTAAAACTTCATGGTTAATGCAGCAATATGACTACGTTTTAAAACAGCTCTCTGTCATCAATACTCGTGAGTTATTTAATTTTGTTTTAACAAATAAAGTTCAAATTTTTTTTAATTTATTTTCTTTAAGAATTATCTTTTTTTTTCTTTATTTATAAATCTAAAAAATAAAGATTAACTCAATATAAAAAAAAAATTTATTTGATTTGAGGATTTTAAGTAAAGATAATTTTAATTTAATTATCTCATGATAAATTCTACATAATTATATCGATTGAGATTTAATAAATATGTTTTTCATATATTTATTAGAAAGTAAATATATCATTTAATATAAAAATAAATGAAGATAATTTAGAATAAAAATAAAAAAAATTGGAATGTAAAAAATTTAAAATTATGAAAGTTATTTTGAAATTCAGATGCTATTTTTTGGTTTAATAAAAAAAAGAAAACATTAAAATATTTGTAATTCGAATAATCAAAAAAAGAAAATTGGCCTACTGTTAAGTACGGGAAAGTATTTTTTAAAAAGAAAATATTATATGGAATTAATTTGATGAAAATATCAAGTTTTTTTTCTGACATCGACGCGGACATCACTCTTTATTTAATTAGTAAACAAAAACATAACTAAATAACAATTGTTTCATGTATTATATGGAATTAATTTGATGCATGTGAGAGCGTTGAAATGTAGATTGTAATTTGAAAGTGGTTGGCTTTCTTCACCTCATTCTTTTGAGATTGTTCGGTCATTTTAGTTACGTACAGCTAGAGGAAAATCGATTGATGTGTTAGCTACTAAGTCAAGTAGGGCCTTGCATGCTTTAAAGGCTTGGCATTCTAAGAAAATCGAATACATTATTCATAAATCGAAGTATCTTGAAAATGAAATTTGGGATCTCCAAATGTGAGAAGCGAACATGGGTTTGAGCCACAATGAGAATGCAATATTGGTAGGGAAAGTTAAAGAATATCATTTTGCCTTATATCTTGAGGAGGCATGGTGGGGGCAAAGAACAAAACTATCTTGGGCCCACCTTGGAGACAAAAATACTCAATTCTTTCCAGCTGTAACAATGAGTAAAAAGCATGGTAATTATATGCACACATTAGAAGATGATACTAGCCTAGTTCTTCACTCTTTGGACAAAACTCTAGACTGTTTGTTATTTTTTTCTAAGGAAAAATGGTCCCCCTCCAAGTTGGTGGTCATTAACTTTTCTGATATGTTGTCACAAAGATATTTGTCCACGAACATGTGGCATTTCTCATTGCCCCAATTTTGAATGTTGAAATTAAAATTGCCACCCATTCTCTTAAAATCAATAAATCTTTAAGAAATGATGATATTTTTGAGAAATTCATTAGAGGCTACTGGGGTATCACTAGTAGAGATTTGATCAATACAGTGAGGCAACTCTTTGAAGAGATTTACATGCCAAAGAATTGGATGGATACATTGATGATTCTTATTCCTAAATTTGTCGACACATGCAAGCCAAACCAATTTAGGCCCATTAGTCTATGTAAAACATCTTACAAAATAATCACCAAAATTATGATTGTAAGACTTAAGAAGGTATTATCACTTTTGATTTTGTTTGAGCAAGTGGCTTTTATTCATGGCAAATCGGTGTCTGATAATATCTGTAAATAATGTATTTTGCAGGCTTAAGCCATTATTACTTCAAAAAAATATACAAAAATTAGAAATATTTGGTTTATATACACTCTAAGCTTCCTGTGGAGTCATATAATATGTAACCTTAGTAGGACAATGATTCAACAAATAAGTTGAGCAAGTAACTATTTCTATCGAAAATTCTTTTAGCATATTCCTCTTTCTCATCATTATTCTTATCATATCAAAGATGGTATGATTTCTATATTTAACCACTCTATTTTGTTATAGAATTTAACTTGTGGTGAGTTGATATCGTATACATTCCTGCTTATATAATTTAATAAATTCGTTTGATGTATACTCACCATCTCTATCAGATCTATGACTTTGAATGAATAAACCACTCTTCTTTTTAACTTTGAATTTAAACAAATATAGAGATAGCAGTGGATTTTATTGTTAATCAAATATGTTCATATTTTTCTACTAAAATTATTTATGAAAATAATAAAACACCTAAAAAATAAAAATATTTGTAGTGGAATCTAAACTCAAGAAAAAAATTATTGCCAAATATTGAAAAATGTTTGCTAAATCTTTAAAGATATTAGAAGATTTTTTCACAATTATGGCTTAAAACAAATCTATGATTACTCATAGATTTTCAAATTAATATATATGTTTTAAAATTTTACATTTATTTTCTTACAAAAAATTAATTTAATTTTATTTTTGTTTGATTTATATTTATTTATTTATTTTACTCTAAATGATACATCTAATTTAACTACAAATTCATGATAATTTATTTCTTAGAATATCTATCATGAAATATGCACTCACATTTATTATATATATATTAATTATATAAATATATAAATAAATAAATTTAAAAATAAATTTAGGTTATTTATTAAATAAAATAAAGTGTAAATAAAGATAAGTTTAAATAAAAAATTTGCATTACAAATTTTTATTAGTTAAAAATAAAATAATCAAAAAGAAGTTGTAAATGTTATGTTACAAAATTTGTAATGGCATAATTTTAACTCTTATTATTGAGGGTTTTTTAATAAAAAAATAAAATAATAATTCTTAATTGAAGCACTTCAATAATAGATTGAAGACTACTGAAAGAAGAATGAAATGTTTTGTAAGTTTGAGATAATTAAATTAGCTATCCCTTCTTAAACAGAATGATCAAGAGATTCATCCTTGAAAAACAAAGTTCTATTGTCTTTTGTTTTCATTTTCAATTTGAGAAATTCAAGAAAAGCTTATTTGAGAATTTGAAAATATTATATTTATAGAAAAATAAGTAAAGAATTAGGCAATGATATCTAAGGAAAAAGGAGATTATCAAATAGAAATTTAAAAACTTCTCTTAGTTTATCAACCCACATGCATTAGACCACCTTAACGACATTGTTATAGTCAATAGAGTATTATAAACATTACTTTAGATATGGCTTAACTACTTAAGAATTGTGGATATATGAGAGGATTTGTGTTACTTTTTTTATTGGTTTTTGTTTAACTATTTAGTACATTTAAAAACAAGAAGTTACTATCATTACTAATAAACTCAAAAATTCATATTGATGATGATTTATCTACTTGAGACATAGTGTTCAAAGGCCTAAAAATGAACTATCATAGAGTTGAGTTGGAAGAACACAACCATCTTGACTTCATTAGCTGGGTCTTTAGGCTTTGTCATCTAACAATTAGGTCTCGAGGGCCTATCCTCAAGCAGTTGGTCTCAAGGATCTCGCATCAAGTAATTTATAACAAAAGGTTATCATGTAACTATTTTTTGAATCAACAAATGATCTGCATTATCATCTTGGTTTGAACTTATTATTTAGATTGTTTTTAAAAAACTTAATTTTTAATACAAAAAAATGTACAAAAATTTGAGAATATTTAATTGAATTTGAACTTTATTTGATAACAAATAAAATAATCAATTTTTAATTAAAAAGAAATAATAATACCCAATAAAAATTGAGTTAATAAAATTCAAATTAACTTAAATAAATTTTTATTTTTATTTTTATTTAGACTTTACTTATGTATAAATGAAAAGTTGATTTTAATTTCAAATACAAATGTGTTATTTAATTTTAAATATTTGAAATAAGATGAACTTAAACTAATTAATTAATGATGAATTTATGATAATTATTTTTTATATATTCTTTAAATACATCATCTATGTATTAATAAAGAGATTAAATATACCATTTAATATAAGAAAATAAAAAAAACGATTAAATATACAATTTGATAAATTATTGTGAAATATGAGTAAAATATTTTATAAGTATCCTTTAAAAAAATTATAAATAAGAGTAAAATAATCTTAATATTGAATTTTTATACACAGACAAACGAAACATTAAATATTTAATTAATACTTCTATTATTTATAACTAATTTTGAGATATAACTATAACTTGAATATATAAAAATAAGGATAAAAAGAATAAAAAACCATTTAAAAAAATTAACTAAACAAGAAAAAAATAAACAAATTTTAAATAATATAAATATTTAAATATTAATATTTTTTAAATAATATTTAATCCAACATCTTTTGATTGTAATCCACAAATGATGATAGTTTTTAAAATGTTGCAATTGGCTGGTTCATATAGTAGTTATATTATTGGTGTAATATTCAATATAAATGATAGAAGCATCACCTTGAAATAAAATATTTTCTATTTAAGCAATAAGGGAGAAACATATTTCATTTGAACTCAAGAATTTTTATTATTTCAATCTTCTCTATGTAATAGAAAACAATAAAATTTCTCCATAAAAAAACTAAGATTTCCCCTTTATCAAGATCTTCAACATTCAATATTTTAAAATATGCTCAGCAAACTAAATCAATCATTGCATCACACTAAATACAATAAAAATTAAATAGCACTAAATGACACATTTGATAATCAGATAATCTTCAACATTGGCATCCATATCTTCTTACAATTCATAATTCTCCCTTGAGCTCTTTAAGAGAGAACTCATTATCTTCAATAACCCCTACATCTTTATAACAACCTCACTTGCTTAATAGGAAGCTATTCAAGCATGCTTATAATAAAACTATTGTCTTTAGATATTTTATAAATAGACCTTTAAGTAAATATGAAAAAATTAAATATGTGTTTGTTGGCATCCCTCTACACCAAGAGGCAAAGAGGGAAGTTTTATGTTTCTTAAAACTTTGTTTAAGAAGACGAGAGCAAGGAAGCAGAAAATAACTTAGTTTGTTGTAAAATAAAAAAAAAATAATTTAGATACCACCGCACAAAAATCCAAACGATAAATTTTTAATTAATTTATATAATTTCATTTTTTTTATCTATTATTTTTCTTTTTATAAAGTGGCTGTGATTTATGTTATCAAATTTTAGTGATTTATTTAAATTAATAAAATTAATAAAAAAATTATAAAAAAAATAATGGTTATTAAAATGATAGATATGAATTTTAAATGATAACCACAAATAATTACAAATCCAATAATTACTTTAAATATTAATAAATATGTCAGGCAATAATTATAAAACATAAGCATTGAATTTAAGTTTTTTAATTATTTTAAATAAACTATAAGTTATCTCTTATCACATCTAAATTTATAATTCTCAAACTTGTTAATGTACTTCTCAATAAATCTATCACATTGAGAAAACTTTTGTTATTTTTTTAATATTTTGAAACTATAGGTTATTGAAACAAACTTGTTGTACAACATAACCTTGAGGCTTCTCTATGTTTGGGGTATCTCTTTATCATTATTAACATATTATCACGTTAAGTTTGGGGTATCTGTTCTCTAAGTTTGTAATATAAAAACATAAAATTTATAAAAGTTATTATGATATTCAAATAATAGATTTTAATATAATAAAAGTTAAAACACTTTTTAAAATTTTGTATGAAAAAAGTTTTTTTTTAGAAAAATTCATTTATTCATCACATCAATGCTATAAGCATCCTGTCAATCATTCACGTGTTACTTAACATTTCATATAAACATGTTAACATTTCACAAAAACCCAAGGGAAAGGATTTTTGTTTGGAAATTTGGAAGATTTTCATCTAAGAAGTATGGTATAGGTTTTACCACAAATTCAATTTGGTATTAAGAATCTCAATACATTTCTTGGTTTTAAATCATGCATTGGTTTGTATAAGAGACTTTGCTGAACATGTTATTATATAAATAATACTAATGAAGAAATTAGAACGAGAATTAGAACTCTTGAATTAAGAATCTAAAGTTTTATGTGTGGATTGGATGGTCTAATCAAGTGATCAAATGATCTAATAATTATTTAGAAAAGAGACGAGTCTTTATCGCCCTATAATCTGGTATTGAAGAGATCATGAAATGATCATCAAATGATGTCCTAAAAGAAAAGCCATTAGTCAAAAGAGAGGCTACTAGTATAGTTTCAAGTACAGAGATATAAGAATTAAAAGTCTTACATCTTTCACTATGAGATTAACTTTACTCTTAAGATGTTAATATATTTTTTAGAATAAAACATCATTAGATCAACATAAGACTAATCAAGATAATAATATTTTAATAACATGAGATCAGTATAAAATTAAAAATATAAAAGTAAATATTAAATTCCAATTAATTTTAGCTTTTTTTATTTTTCATTTTAGATTACTTCATTGAGTTTTTAGGAAGAATTATGCACATAGGAGGGAAGAATATTTGTCAAAAGTTTTGTAATATATTTTAAGACCATCGAAATTGTAAACAAATATAATTGTGTTTATAAAATAGAACTTATAACTTCAAGTGAACATAAACAAAACCTTAAGTACAAATCTTCTAACTACAAGCAAAAAAGTTGTGTAGTTAAAAAAATTTTACAAGAGATTTATGATATGTTTGAAAGTTTAAAAATAGTGGTGTTATATTATACTTAAAAATAAATCAAAGATAATTATATCTTTAGATACTTATGAGAAAATTATATATTTTATTTAATATTAAAAATAAAAAAATAAAAAATAAAAATATTTATATATGAAGCTCTGATAACTAAGTTTTAATTAGAAAATGCAAAAAAAAAATACTCTACTTTATAATATTTATTTTAAAAGAAGACACGGTACAATACTTATGATAAAACAGAACCCCTTCACCTCTAATCTTTAATCCCTAGTACTATTACAAAAAGTCGATAAGAGAAGACAAAAGGCACATGACCTTTTTCTTATCGGGAAATTTTGATTACCTAACAATATTTTCATTAACGGACAATGAAAGCTAACAAAAAGAAGAACATGCTTCTCCCAGTTAGTACTATTACAAAATAAAAAAGTGTAAACTTTTTTCAATATTTAATTATTTTGAACTTTATTCTTTACATTTTTTTATTAGGAAAAGAAACATTTAATAAAAATATATTTATTAATTTAATTTCAACTCCATGAAAAAATAGAAAATAAAATTCAAACTAACTTGGATAAATTAAAATTTTTGCACTTAATTATTGCGTTAATATAATTTTCATTTAATATTTATTTATGTATCTATAAAAAAATTTAATATAAGATATGAATATATTATGTAATTAAAAAAATAAGTAGACATAAGTTTAAGAGGATTGTGGGTTTAGATCTCCTAGAAATTTATCATTTATGCATTTATGAAAAAATATTAAACATAATGCTTAATTTAAGAAAATAAATAATTATAAATTAAATAAAGACAATTATCACCTAACAAAAAATAAATTAGACAGGATTGGAGAAGAAGTAGTTTAAGAAAGATGTCAATTTATCTTTATAGGAAGAATTTGATTGCATAACAATGGAACGATAGCATATTGCTATTTTTAACACAACAGATTTGACAGAACTAACAGAGCAAAACAAATGAAACAAACACCCGAAGTCCTAAAACCCAATCATCTTTTAAATCAGAAATAATCTGCTCTGCTTTCTTATTTAAAGAGAGAGAAACCTCGATACTGTCATATTACCAAAGACAAAACAGAGCTTTTGGTACTTGTCCCGAAAAGCGCAAATCTCCAATTCGTCCTCTGTCTCCATGAAACAGTGCCGGCGGAAAGCTTTGTAATTGGGTCCTTTGAGCACCGCCGCGCCGCTGCCGTCCCACCTCGCGAGGTAGAGAGGACAACCCCAGCCCCTTTGCCCGTACACCATCAGGTTGAGTCCGCCGTGGTTTCTCCCGACCAGTCTCCGCCTCCTTTCCCCGCCAGGTAGACTATCCAGAAGACGTCGCCTCCTTCCCACCTCGGGATGGTTCAGAAAGCTGGCTGCTTGCTTCTCCGCATCGGACATGGTGGGCAACAGACGCTGGGAGATGACGCGCTTGCCGATGAGGAAGCGATTCTGTTGGTTGCAGGCGTCGGAGGAGGAGATCTGCTTGTTCATGAGCTACCAGATGGCGTGCGCTCCGTGCTCGCCGGCGACCCTCGTTACCCAAGTCGGCACCTTTTGTTCCTCTCTTGCATCCATGATCGATGGCGACGAGGAAAAGTGAAGAAGGAGTATGATAGTGCAATGAGTTATCGGGAAGAAGAGAGAATGTGCAATGGAGAAAATCCCTGGGCTGGGGATGTTTAAATAATCGACCAGCCCAGGGCGGAGAAACCAAAGAAAGGCGACTCCGTTTCGACGCCTACTAGGGCTTTTTCAGCGTTGGGGTTTTTGGGAGATTTATTTCACCTATGGGGACTAACAGCTCACACGAGAACATCAAAAATAAAATAAGGGAAAACAACTATTTCTTCCTCGTTAGCGAAAGTGCTATCGTCTTTTTTTTTTTCTTCTACCTTCAAGTATCTTTTTGTACAAACATAATAACACAACTAATAATCATATTTTTTGGTTAAAATATTATAGAGTTTATAGGTTTTTGACTTATCATTATATCCAATAAATATATATTTTTCACTTTTATCATCTATTTTTTTTTAATACATTAGGTATCTGTGCATATGCAATACAAGCATCTAGTTTCTTTCTCACATTTCTGTTACTCATTTATCATGATTGGTCTCCCATCACTGATCTCTTCTTATTCAGATGCAATAGATTTATGTGGGAATATTGAAACGTAAACTATAAAGTGAAAGTGGTTGGCTTTTTTCACCCCATCCTTTTGAGATAGCTCGGTAGCTTGGTAACATACAGCTAGAGGAAAACCAATGGATGTGCTAACTACCATCTCAAGAAGGGGCTTACAGTTTTTAATGGCTTGGAATTCTAAGAAAATTGACAACATTATTCATAAATCGAAGCAACTTGAAAAGGAAATTTGGGATCTCCAAATGCGAGAAATGGGCATGCATTTGAGCCACGATGAGAATGCAATGTTGGTAGGGAAACTCAAAGAATACCATTATGTCTTGTCTCTTAAGAAGACGTGGTGATGACATAGAGCAAAACTATATTTGGCCCACCTTAGAGATAAAAAAACTCAATTCTTTCATGTTGTAGTAATGAGTAGGATGTATGGAAACTATATTCACACATTAAAAGATGATACTAGCATGGTTATTTACTCTTTAGAGAAACTTTGGAATGTTTGTTATTCTTTTTTAAGAAAAAATGGTCCTCCTCTTGGCCAATTGTTTTTAACTTTTTTGATATGTTGTCACAGAGATATTTGTCGACGAAGCAGGTGGCACTTCTTATTGCCCAAATTTCGAATGATGAAATTAAAATTGTTGCCTATTCTCTTAAAAAAAATAAATCTCCTAAGGCTGGTGACATTTTTGAAAAATTCATCATAGGCTACTAAGGTATCACTAGTAGAGACTTGATCAATGCAGTGAGACAATTCTTTAAGGAGATTCACTTGTGAAAGAATTGAATGGATATGTTAATGGTCTTTATTCCTAAATTTGTCAACGTATGCAAGTCGAACAAGTTTAGATCTATTAGTCTGTGTAACATAGCTTACAAAAATCATCACCAAAATTATGATTGTGAGACCTAAGAAAGTATTACTACTTTTGATTTTGCTTGAGTGACTTTTATTTCTAACATATCAGTGTCTGATAACATTTTTTTGGCCCAAGAGATGGCACACAGGATGCATTGTTCATCTTCTATAGAAGGCCTTATGTTTGTCAACTTAGACATTGAGCAAGCATATGATAGAATTAACTAAGATTTTCTATTATTTATGATGAAAAATATGAGATTTCTTTCATTATTTTGTAAATTGGTGGAGGCTTATATCAAAAGTCAAAGATTTGACATCTTGTTGAATGAAACTAAGCTTTCTTGGATTAAGGGTACTCGTGGGCTGCGACAAGGTTGTTCACTTTTCCCTTATTTATTCACGATTACTGTAGAGTATTTTTTTTGTCTTGTTACTCAGCAGGTGAAAAGAGGTGCAGATGTTAGATTGAACACTTATAGATTAGCTCCTAAAATCTCTCACCTTTTATATATAGATGATATAATTATGTATGCACATTTTATACAAGCTACCACTACTATTAAGCATACTCTCGATGACTTCTCTTTAACCATCAATCTCACGGCAAATCTTTTTAAGTCCAACATCTCTTTCAGCCACGGGATGACTAGCAAAAGAAAGCACATGATTACTGAAAAACTTCATATTAAGTAAACTAAAAATTGTTCCTACCTTGATGTTCCAATTCTGACATCAAAGCCACAAAAGAATGATTTTTGTTTTATACTATAACTCATTGCAAACATAATAAATTGGCTAGGTAGCATATGCTTTTTCATGACTAGTAGGCATCAATTAATTAATTTAGTTCTATTGTCTATTTTAGCATATTACCTTATTCATTATATCATTCTGATAGAAATCTTTTTTTGATTTTGAACACTTGGTGAGATCTTTTCTTTGGAATAAAAATGTGGGTAATAATACTATTCATTATGTGAACTAGAAAAGGACCACACTACCTACGAATCAGGGTGGATTTGGTATTAGAAATCTTCTTGTTTTGTATCAAGCTCTCATTTCCAAGCATTATCTTTGCATATTAGCAAAGAAAAATACTCCATAGTGCAGGAATTTCAATATTCAATACAGCTCAAAGCTGTTGGACACCTCTTATTCTCGTGGTGATTCTATTACTTGCAAGATCCTTCATAAGGCTGCGTCGTGGGTTGCAAATCATATGATTTGACATGTTGCTTTAGGGCATAATGTTTTTTTATGATAATTAGATTGGTCCTACATCTCTTACAAAATGACAAACATTTTTAAACATGTCACTAGAATTTTCACCTTTCGTTGATTACTTTGAACTGGATGAAAAATGTTGGAATCGCGAAATGCTATAAGAATTTTTTGAAACTAATTTGTTTCATCGCATCATGCATACTTCGCCTATACATGAAGTAGAAAATGATGCACTGCTATGCCATTTATTATAGATTCACAATCTATTTTGAAGTAGGTTTATACTCTGTTGCTAAGTAAAAATAAGGATCTTCATGCTAGCTGAATTAAAAAGAAATTTCTATGCTTACTATACCACAAAAAAAGAGAATGATGATATCTAATACTTGGATAGTGGCTGCACAAATCATATAACTATTAATAAAAAAAATATCTCATGACATGAATATGTCATA
This sequence comes from Vanilla planifolia, assembly GCA_023846275.1. Lineage (NCBI taxonomy): Eukaryota > Viridiplantae > Streptophyta > Magnoliopsida > Asparagales > Orchidaceae > Vanilla > Vanilla planifolia. Next base: position 9,143,929 of record CM043873.1, on the reverse strand, counting down.
CCAAGGTAAGCATTTTAGTGCAAGCTAAAGGCAAATGAAGCATTGTAGTGCAAATTAAAGTGGAGTCAAAGTTTATCTGTTATGTGCCTTTAGTTCATTCATTGAAATAAAATTCATTGAGCATCGGGCAATTAATACAAAACATGTATGATGTTTACTTTCAATATGGTATTTGCATGATATTTGATAAATAAAAATAAATTCATGTTCTAGCAAAGATGAATATGGATATGTCCAAAAATTTCCAATTACAACTTTGGTATGCTCCATAATTAGCATTGTGATGTGAAATAGCTAACAACTTTAATTTATGGTATAAAAGATTTGGATGTCCTATTTATAAAGCTTTGATGCTACTAAATGTTAAAAATATGGTTAAGGGACTACCATTTATCGACATTAGGTTAGACATGTGTTGAGAGTGTGTTTTGTCAAATGATATCAAGCATCTTTGTCTACCCAAGGAGCAAAGCAAGAATGTGCACCACTAGAAATAGTTAATACTAATAATTGTGAGAAGATGCAAACATCATAACGAAGTCAAAATTGATATTTTCTAATTTTCATAGATGATTATGTAATGATGATATGAGTATATTTTCTTTAAAAAAAGTCAAAGATCTTTGATGAATGCAAGATGTTCAAGGCTATGGCTAAAACTCAAAGTAATCATAAAATTTAGGTATTTCAATGATTGATGTGATGAATTTACTTCAAAATGCAATTATTGAGAAATATGACATTCCATATATTTCTTAGCAAAATGAAATTACAGAGAAAAGAACTGAATAATTTTTAAGATGCAAGAGCAATACTCATGGACAATGGTATGCTTAACTCATTTTTATAAAATTTATATTTATGATGATTTATATTCAGAAACAAAGTTCGACAATGGCTATTCCAAATCAAATTCCAATTGAAGCTAGAGTGATGTCAAACCAAAGACCAACCACATCAAAGTGTATGGTAGTGTGTTATGCACACATGCTAACCCAAAAAAGATAAAAACTTGATGATTAAAGAGAGCATTACATATTTATGGGCTATGCTGATGGCACAAATGGATAGTAATTATATAATTTGGAGAAGACAAAGTTGATAATTAATAAAGATGTGCTAATTGAGAAGACTTCCTAGAATTGGGTAAAGGAAAAGGTAAAGAAAATCAATAAGCACCAACAATTTTCTCACTAAATCAATTGACAATTCTAGCGATCGATCTAAGAGAGTAGTATGATCATTTAAGACAATGAATCAAGTTCATGGTCTACTTCTAGTGCAGGATTTAGCCCAAGTTCTATTCCAATTTTTAGAAAAAATACAACAATATTTGAGTTAACTCCAAGATTGTAAGAAGTATAAAAAAGAATTTATAAGTCTTATAATTTGTTTAACTAAATAACAAAGCTTTGAAGAAGCTAAGAAGTAAAAAAATAAGGTAAAAGCAATGGAGAATGAAATGCACTTGATTTTGAAAAATAATACTTAAAAGATGGTAGCAATTTGTTACAACCAGAAGCTTAGTATCTATTATTATGAGACATCAAGTTCTATGACGTGACTATAAATAATCCAAATCGTTACTACTCTAGAAGGTTAAAAGAAATGGTAATTGTATCAACTTATGTCAAATTGATATTTTTAAATGACTATCTTGAAAAATAAATTTATGTCAATTAGCTAGAAAGAATTTTAGTTGAAGAAGGAGATGACAAAGTCTACAAATTAAAAACGACACTATTTGGTCTCAAAAAAACCACCAAGGGTGTGGTACAATTAGATAGGCAAATACATAATATGTAAAAGATTTGAGAAAAACAAGAGCAAACTATGTTAAGAAAATAGGTACTAATGTTTTAATTGTCTAAGTTTATGATGATTTTATTTATAAAAATAACAATAAAAAGATGAAAAAATTTAAGAAAGTATAATGAAGACATATGAGATGAACGATCTAAATTTGTTGCTCTAATTTAACTTTATTTAAATTTCTTAAATTAAAAAAATACATTTATGTTTTTAGAACAAAATTATCTTCTTTTTTTTTATGAATGTCAAAAAAAAAAAAGAGAAAGAGAACATAATTGTTAACACAAAAAAATTAAGTGTAAAACTTTAAAAAATATTTAAGTTAATTTAAACTTTATTAGCTTGATCTTTCTTGGGTAAAAACAAATATAATAACTTTATAATGAAATTAAAATAACAAATTAATTTAACTACAATAAAATTATAATAAATAAAGTTTAAATCAAATTAAATAATTTAAAATTTTTTATACTTAACTTTTTATATAAAAATTATTTTGCTTTAATCTTTATTAAGCATCTATAAAAAGTTAAATTTAATATAAAATATAAAGGCATTATGTAATTTAGAAGTTTTAACCAATATCATTTGAATTTTTGTTAACATGTCATTTACGTATTTATGAAATACATATAAATGTGTTATTTAACATAATAAATAATTAATATTAAGTGTAATATAATTATTTTTTAAAATCTTTTGTATGTATTTATGATAATATACCATTGTCCTGTTTAATGTAATAAAATATTGAAGACAAAACAAAGGAAATTATAATATGAAAAACTTAAAATTATAAAAATTAATAAAGAATACAACAGTTGGATAAATCAAAACAGTTGATTAAAATATCGAAAGATAAATATTTAGTAATTGTATTTTCATATTATTGGTAATTTATTTTTTATAAAACAGATTTCTTCCTCTCATCATTTTTATTAACAAATTTAAAAGCTTTTTATAAACTTCTTCTCCCATGTCCTTTGTTATACACATATTTTCTATATTTTTAATCATTATCCTTGACTTGTTATTTGAGAGAGATTGTGATTATTAGATTCTCTTTTCATTAATATAGATTATTTCATCCACATTTGATTAATTTTTTTCTCTTTGTTTTTTCCCCATTGTTAGCTACTTTTGCCATCCATTATGTGGCTCAAGTGCTAACCCATTAGAGTGTTTTCTTGCTATGGATTGCTCTATGGTCGAAACTAAGCTCTATATTTTTATCAACAAGGAAATTATAATATATCGTTCTAATCATATGCATTTAATAAAGTTGAATTTTTGTTGGATTAATAAGTTGGAAATTATCATTATTGCCCAATTATTTTATGTTTTTTGCCAACATTTCTACAAAACTAAAATGATTATTTTATCCTTATCTATTAAAATTACATTTCAGCCAATGTACAATACACTTATTCTATCATGTAGCATTTTCTTTTTTCCCTCCTTATTTTTCTCTAGATTCATTTTGAAAATCAAACCTTCTCATAATTTTAAGAAACCTTGTTTTTGAAGTTAATTGATTACTTATGTAAATATAAGATCTCCCTTTTGTAGTAATAGTGAAACAATTCTATTCTTAAAATTTTATTTTTTTATCTCATTATTTATTTTTTTGTTAATAGATTTCTTAACGTATATTTTCTCTTTTTTTTTATCAACTCTCAAACAGATTTTCTAAACACAATATTAGCACTTGTAAAAAAAATATTCAATTTTAATTAACAAAATATTAAAATATAATTCATCAATAATCACAAACCTATTTTTCAAATTTAAATATGTTAAATCATTTGAATTTTTTTACACTCAATTTACAGACAAAGGAACAAAGTCCACCACCACCCCCTTTGTTCCTACACCTTCACCTCGACTCCGCCGTTGTTTCGCCCTACCATCGTGGTCTCTTAGGTGTCAGAATGTGCAATGGAGAAAATATCTGTGTTTGATAGCTTCAGGAGACATGTTTCTTCGGCTTTTGTGTGCTTTAGCCAGTCAGAGTTGATGCATCAATCTTAACCATTCGATCATGCGGCCCACTTGACTGTTGAGTTCAGTTCTTTGGATATTTCTTAACTAAAAAAATAATCTTTTTCACCAGGAGAGCGGCCATTTTTTTTTCACTTTAGATGATTTGCGTTAGGCTTTAACGAAACACATAAATAATATATTAATATGAGGGCCTAAAATCAAATAGAAATTTAAATAAAAATAATATTTGTTTTATAAATATTTAGAACTGATAAAACGAACTAAATTTTAATTCAAAAAATTAATTATAAAAAAATAAAAGTATTTATGTTAATTATAATTTTATTCGTTAATTATTTATTTGGTGGAAATGTATAGTCTTAACTTTTGATAAAAAAAAAATAGTTAAATTTCAACTCGATAAAAATGTTGCAAATAAAATTCAAACTAACTTGACTATTTTTTATTTTAGACACTAATTAGTTGCATTAAGATTATTTTCATTTAATACTTATTTATATATTTAATACAAAGGTTAAATTTAATATATACTATATATTTAATTTAATTTAAAATATTAAATAGATATAAATCTAAGGTGATTGAATCTTTAGATCTGCTATGAATTTGTCATTTATGTATTTACGAAAAACAAGGTCAATCATAATACTTAATAATAGAAACATAAGCTAAAATAAATAAAAAAATATAACATAAAAAAGTTTAAAATAAATACATGTCAACAAAAAATAGTAATAATTTAATTTTCATCAAATAAAAATTTAACAAATAAAGTTCAAATTTTTTTAAATATCTTTTTTTTCAAAATTTATTTTCTTTATGAATTATCTTTTTTTCTTTATTTATAAATCCAAAAAATAAAGATGAACTCAATATAAAAAATTTTGTGTTATTTAATTGGGAATTTTAAGTAAAGATAAATTTAATTTTATTATTCATGATAAATTCTAAATAATTATATCTATAGAGATTTAATAAATATCTTTTTCATATATTTAATAGAAAGTTAAATATATTATTTATTATAAATATAAATGAAGATAAATTATAATAAAAATAAAAAATTGGAATGTAAAAAATTTAAAATTATAAAAGTTATTTTGAAATTCGGATGCTATTTTTTGGTATAATTAAAAAAAAGAAAACTTTAAAATATTTGTAATTCGAATAATCAAAAATAGAAAATTGGCCTACTGTATGAGAAATTCTTTTTTTTAAAAAAAATTATTATATGGAATTAATTTGCAGAAAATATCAAATTTTTACTCTGATATCAACACAGAGATCACTCTTTATTTAATTAGTAAACAAAAACATAACTAAATGACAATTGTGTCATGTATAGTCAAAGACTCAGAGCCCACCTGTCGCTGTTGTTGTGGGAAAGAAGAAATTGATTTTCAACCAACGTATGGCTTCAGTTGATGGACTCAAAGATGATGGAGCATGGAACACACAAAGAACAACTAAGAAAGATGCCAATTAATCGATTCAAGAAATACACAAATACTTATTCTAAAAATTTACATAAATGTCTTATAAACTCCAACTTCTATTAATAGATTCCCAGATAATTGTTCATAATATCTTAACTGCTTCTTTTTCTAGCGATACAAATAAATTTTGCAAAAGTGTTTTTGGCTTCTTGTGCTATAAACATACCAATTGATTTTTGTGTTTAAGCTTCAAAATTAAGATAATTAATATTTAAGAGCATCTTTCTCGTTAAACTTTATGTGAAAGCAAAAGAAGGTTCGATAAATTGAAGTAGCGCTGTTTTGACTTTCATAGGTAGCATTACGTACGAGTGCCATCTCTCCTGCGCAGGGGCGTGCAGAGGCGCTGCCATCGGCCAAAGAACTCAAGCATCGGCACGAGACGACTTAATGACAACACAAGGCGGTTAGAGAACCTGGTCTATTATTCGGAATTTGTGTGCTTATATATAAATTTATGACATTCCATTCAAATAAAATAATCTCATAATAGTACAAGCGGCAGTTGAACACAAAAGGACTTACGGATTCTTACCTGACAGATGAACTTAAATGAGCAAACAAAGGTATTCCCAAGGGAATGGCCTAATTATTTCAAAATACTTGAGGCAACAGACTTCTTAGAACAACATAATCACCCAATTATTTTAAAACGTGAGAGAGTTTGCTTTGCTCCCTACCTTATCTATAGTGAGAAAAGGCTCAAGACTGTAATGTTCCCAACGACAAAGCAGAGCTTTTCATCCTCATCGCGAAAAGCCCAAACCTCCAAATCGTCCCCTGCCTCGATCCTACTCTTGCGGAGAAATTTCTTTTGAGCACCGCCGCATTATTTATAAATATTCTTATTAATCAAATTCATGAATAAATACAATAATATTTGCATTTTGTTGATGTTATTTCACCAAGAGGGAAAATATTATGACATAACACAAAAATAAAATAATGGAGAATAACATTATAATTTAAAGAGTTTTTGTTTGATCTAAAATTGAATATGGTACAAATTTACACAATATATAAATTGCAATTTATGGCTAAAAAAATATCATTGAACATTATACAACTTTCATAGTATGAAAAACAAAAATTCAAATTTGAAATAACATTTGAACTACAAAAATATTAATTATTATTATCTTAACTAGTGTAGTTTTTTTGAGACGTTGTTCACTATCTTTAGTGTTTTTTTCTCTATTTTTCAAAAATTAGAAATTAAATATTAGGTATTCGAGTATTTTAGAAAGTTTTCTTATGTCTAAAATTATTTCAATGAATTTGTATTAACAAATAAATCAATCTAATTTCAAATATAATTTAAAAGATGAATAAAATTGGATTTTTTGAGAAAACTCCATGTGTTATATACAATCTTGTTAGTGATGCTGAAGAAGGAAAGAATTCCACCAAAAAAAAAAAAAAAAAAAAGAAAGAAAGAAAGGGTGACGTTTCTCTCTAAAAAAAGAAAGGGTAACATTCCATTCAAATAAAGTAGCTTCTTGATAGTACAAGCATCGGTTGAACATCAACAGAACTCAGGAATTCTTAAACAAAGGTATAGAACTTGCGACAACACAACATAATCACCCAATCATTTTAAAACCAGAAATAGTTTGGAACTTATTTATAGGGAGAAAAAGCTCGAGACTGTAGTGTTCCCAACGGCAAAGCAGAGCTTTTCGTCCTCATCGCGAAAAGTCCAAACTTCCACCTCGTCTCCTTCCTCCATAAAACTGTGGCGGCGGAAAGCTCAGTAGTTGGGTCCTTTAAGCACCGCAGCGCTACTGCCGTCCCACCTTGTCAGGAACAGAGAACACCCCCAACCCCTTTGGTCGTACGCAATCACCTTGAGTCCGCGGTGGTTTCTCCCGACCAGTCTCCGCCTTCTCTCCCCGCCGGGGAGACGATCCAGAAAACGTTGCCTTCTTCCCACCTCGGGATAGTTCAGAAAGCTCGCTGCTTGCTTCTCCTCCTCGGACATGGCCGGCAACAGACGTTCGTAGATGACTCGCTTGCCGATGAGGAGGCGATTGTGATGGTTGCAGACGTCGGACGAGGAGATCTTCTTATGCATGAGATGCCAGAAGGCATGCGTCCCGTGCCCGGCGGCGACCCTCTTTACCCAAATCGGTACCTTTATCTCCCTCCGAGCGTTCATGATCGATGACAATTAGGAAAAGCAGAGAAGGATGATGAGAGAGCAACGTAGATAGACAATCAATTGGATCTCAGAAAGAGAGATGTAGGAGTTTGAGCTTGTAATGCTTGCGCTGGGATTTATATGCATGATAAGGGAGGGGAGAGACAGGAACGAGGATAGAGAAGATTCTGCTGAATATTGCTTTGTCACCATGAGTCAGCATTTAAGGGTCTTATTGCAAACTTTCCAATCATGAATTTTATATAATTGTGACTTTAGAGATTTTTATAAATATATCTTTTATATATTTATGAGAAAATTAAATATATTATTTAATAAAATAAATAAATAAATATAAATTATATAATAATAAAACAAAATATTTGGAATATAAAAATGATTTCTTAAGATGGGCAAGGGGAACTGTAAAGGCACGAGAGAAATGAAAAAAAAAAATTTTGGCCAACCTTGATTCATAAAAATTATTAACAAAGATAATATAAAAAATATTTATATTAGAATGTAAACTCAAGAAAAAAAATATTATCAAATATTGTAAAATATAAGCTAAAACTTTGAAGATATTAGATGATTTATTCACAATTTTGGCTTACAAAAACTCGACTCATAGATTTCAAAGCAATACAAAATTTTAGACTTTTACATTTTTTTTCAATAAAAATTATCTTAATATATAATTTTACATTTATTTTTATTTTAAAAAGTAATGCCTAGGTTATGGAGGTTTACATACATGAGAAGGGATGAGAGTAAGGAGAGGGAGAAAAAAGTAAAAGCAAGATGGGAAGATATCTAAAGAAAGAGGAGAAGATTAAATAGAAATTTGAAAACTTCTCATAGCTTGTCAACCCACATGAATTGGAACCCGAATGACATTCTTATTGTCACTAACGACATTCTTATTTTAGACATGGCTAAATCACAATAAGAACGTCATTATAACTTTATTACTTTTAAGTTAATTAGAATTTTATTCTCTATTTTTTTATTGGGTAAAAACAGAATAATAAATTTTAATTAAAACAAAATAAAAATTTAATTTCAACTTAATAAAAAGGTACAAAACAAAGTTCAAACTAACTTGAGTAATTTTAAATTTTTTTGCACCTAATTTTATACGTTAATTTTTTTTCATTTAATATTTATTTAAGTATCTATTAAACAATTAAATTTAATATAGTATATGAATATGTTTTTTTAATTAAAAAAATAAAATAAGATAGATTTAAGATGATTGTGCCTTTAGACCTTTAATAAATTCATCATTTATACATTTAAGAAAACTTAAATATAATATTTAATTTATGAAAAATAAATGAAAATAAATTAAATAAAGATAATTATAATATAAAAAGCTCAAAATTATCACAAATCAAAATATAAATTGGAGAGGATTGGCTTTTATTGACATATTTTTGTATGTTAAGAAAATATTTTAATTGTTTTTTACTTCGAATGATTTGTATTTAATTTTAACAAAACATACAAATAATATATTTATACGAGGGTTTAAAATAAAAAGACAATTAAATAAAAATTACGTTTCTTTTATAGATGTTTAGAAAGGATAAATTGAACTTAAATTTTAATTAAAAATTATAAAAAAAAATTAAAACCATTTAAGTTAATTATAACTTTATTTGCAAATGTTTATTGGATAACAGGCAGAACATTAACTTTTGATAAAAAAAAAATAATAATTTAATTTCAGTTTAATAAAAATATATCAAATAAAGATCAAACTAATTTGGCTATTTTAAAATTTTTTTTAGTTAATTTTTTTACATTAAATTTATTTTTGTCTTTATATTAATAATTTGATCATTATGTCATTTAATAACTATTAGAATAAATAATTTTAAATAAAGAATAAAAATGTTTAATGTTATGTTCTTTAAGGTTTATGTAAATTAATATGAAATTAGCATGTCAAAATTTTGTTGGGTGACACATAACCAATGTTTAAAAATTAGTAAACAAAAACATAACTAAATGACAATTTTGTCATGTATAATCAAAGACTCTTAAGTTGTTTAATAAAATATTTCATGGGTAAGAAAGCGTTAAAGATTATCGATGTATTTGACAAGACTAAATAAAAATAAAATAAAGAAGCGTGGGTTTTGTTTCACCAATGAGCAGCGCAGCTCAGAGCCCACCTGTCGCTGTTGTTCTGGGAAAGAAGAAATTGATTTTCAACCAACGTAAGGCTTCAGTTGATGGACTCAAAGATGATGGAACAACAAAAGAAAGTTCAATAAATTGAAGTAGCGCTATCTTGACTTTCATGGATAGCATCACGTAAGAGTGCCGTCGCTATTCCGCAGGGGCGTGCAGAAGCGCTGCCACCGGCCAAAGAACTCAAGCATCGGCACAAGACGACTTAACGACAAAGCAAGGCGGTTAGAGAACCACGTCTATTATTCGGCATTTGTGTGCTTATATCTAAATTTGTGACATTCCATTCAAATAATAAATTTCATAATAGTATAAGCGGCAGTTGAACACAAAAGGACTTCCGAGTTCTTCCTAACAGATGAACTTAAATGAGTAAAACAAGGTATTCCCAATGTAATAACCTAATTATTTCAAAATGCTTGAGGTAATAGACTCCTTAAAACAGCAGAATGACCTTTCAAAATACTCGAGGCAACAGACTTCTTAGAACAACATAATCACTCAATTATTTTAAAACCAGAAAGAGTTTGCTCTGCTCCCTAACTTTATCTATAGTGAGAAAAGGCTCAAGACTGTAATGTTCCCAACGACAAAGCAGAGCTTTTCATCCTCATCGCGAAATGCCCAAACTTCCACATCGTCCCCTGCCTCGATCTTACTCTTGCGGAGAAAGTTTTTGTAATTTTCTCCTTTCAGCACTGCCGCACCGTTGCCGTCCCACCTCGTGAGCAGCAGACGACAACCCTGGCCCCTTTGATCGTACACCATAACCTCGAGTCCACCGTGGTTTCGCCCGACCAGTCTCGGCCCCCTCTCGCCACCGGCAAGATGATCCGGACGATGTGGCGTAATCCCTGCCTCAGGATAGTTAAGAAAGCTGGCTGCTTGCTTCTCTTCCTCGGACATGGCCGGCAACAGACGATCGTAGATGACCTGCTTGCCGATGAGGAGGCGATGCTGATGTTTGTCGACGTCGGAGGAGGATATCTTCTTGTTCAAGAGGTACCAGACGGCGTGCGCCTCATGCTGGCTGGCGACCCTCCTTGCCCAAGTCGGCACGTCGGGTTCCTGTCTCGAATCCATGTTCGACGGCGACGAGGAAAGGCGGACAAGGATGATGGCGGTGTAAAGAGCGGTAAATCAAGGATGGAGTGCAATGGACAAGGAGGATGGCGGATTTAAATACAAGTTCCGCGAGGTCACCACCGGAAGTGGGTCCTTTTGACAGAGGTTTACGCTGTTTGAATTCTCGGCCGAGACGGATGAGCAAGAATTCTCATGTCCGGTTCCTCTGGAGGATGCATCCATAAGAATTCAACTAACTAAATAACAAAGACGTCACCGACGGAAGATTATTGTCACATCATCACGTTGAATTTGTTCAATTATCAGCCACATGGATTTAATCCACTTGGCTCAGCAGTAAGCAAAAGTATCCTCTTTTTCAATCACATGCCCTCGACACGTCAGAACGCTAAGATGAAAACGAGTCGAGAATTATAAAAAGAAAACTTATATTAGATATTATTTTAAAGAAATTTAAAAATAATAATAATAATCCTAAGGTGAATAAGAACAAAATATAGAATTTATTTTAATCACTTTCATAACTATGTAGTAATTACATAATTTTATAGGCAAATAATTTTTCAAATATTTGCATTTAATCAAAATATTTGTTTCTAATTCATAAGATGACTATCAACTTAAAATTTAAAATTATTTAAACATTTAAAGTTTGTTAACATTATTCCCCCTCAACTTGAAGTATTTTCAAGCCTTATTGATTTCGTAATTCTTCAAACATCTTCACTTGAAACAATTTGGTAAATATATCACTCACTTGTTCTTCAGTAATATGATGTATCAGGCTTATAGCCTCTTTGTTGACATGATCACGAAGAAAATGATACATTGTCTCCATATGCTTGCTTCTCCCACGTCGTACTGAATTTTTTCTAATTTGATGGCTTACATATTATCAATAAAGATAGTTGTTGGCTCTTCTTATTGATGATATAACTTCTCTAGTAAATTTTACAACCAAATATGATGTCTAGTCGAGTACCTGTAAAATATAATAAACTCCCAACTAGACTCCTATAAGTGGTTTCATTTGTCTTCTTTGCTCTATTTTCCATTTTCAGCTTCTCATTCGATATTAAAGGAGTTGCTACTGGTTTATAATCTTGCATCTTGAATTTCTTTAAAATATTTTGTGCATATTTTTTCTGTGAAATAAAGATGCCCGTATTATCTTGGCATACTTCTATACCCAAAAAATAAAGCAACAAGCCATGATCACTCATCTCATATGTCTCCATCATATCTTTCTTGAACTCTTTTAGCATCTCCTAATTACTGCCTATGTAAATCAAATCATCAACATATAATGAGACAATTAAAGTATTCGTACTTCGTTTCTTGACATATAAAGTTGGCTCGCTCTTAATTTTCTTAAATTCTTTCTGCATGAAGTACTTATCGATCTGACTGTACCGTGCTCTCGTTGGTTGCATTAAGCCGTACAATGCCTTCTTTAGATTGTAAACTTTTTTCTATTCCCCTTTAGTGAGAAATCATTCTGGCTGTTCAACATATATTTCTTCTTTAATATAACCATTCAAGAAAGCAGACTTGTCATCAAGCTGATATAATCGCCACTTCTTTTGAGCAGTTAGAGCAATAATTGTTTTTATAGTCTCTGTCCTTGCTACAAGAGCATGTCTCATAACAATCTATGCCATGTGTCTATTTGAAGTCTTTCGCCACGAGCCTTGTTTTATATTTTTGAACTGTACCATCTGGGTTTAACTTTCTCTTGTAAACCCATTTCACCTCACCGTCTTACGGTCGATCTACCAACTCCCAAGTATTATTTTTTTCTATCATGTGAATTTCGTCTTCCATGACTTTTACCCAGTTCTTGTGTTTTCCAGCTTCTTCAAAGCTTTGAGGCTCGACTAGTGACAAATTATATGACTTGTATATTTCTATTAAACTTCATACTCGTCCCGGAGCTGACTCTGGTGTTGTTAACTTTTCTTCAGAGCTAGTACTAGATCTTGGGCTTGAACTAGGGCTGGAAGTTGAGCTCAAAATCGAATTTGACTCATCTTGTCTTTGAGTGTACTCTTGACCATGCATTTCTATCATTATAGTAATTGGCTGCCCCAATGAGATAGTAGTTGGAGATGATTTATTTTCACGTACCTTCTCTTCTTCCCAATTCCAGGAAACTTTCTCATTAAACACGACATCTCTACTGATTATTATTTTTTTCTTTTCTAAATTGTATAACCTGTACCATTTTGTTCCATCATCATAGCCGACAAATATGCATCTTTCACTCTTGTCATCCAATTTTGATCTTTTTGCGGCTCGTGCATAAGCATAACACACAACCAAAAATCTTCATGTGATTGATCACAAGCTTCGTACCACTCAATGCTTCAAATGGAGTTTGATTTGGAACTGATTTTGTTGGACATCTATTCAAGATATAAACAATAGTATTAACCGTTTCTGCTCAAAATTTATTAGGCACACCCTTCTCTTTAAGCATTGATCTAGCCATCTAGACAATCGACGATTCCTTCTCTCAGCTACACCATTTTGTTGAGGAGTATAGGCAGTCGTCAACTATCTTCTAATGCCTTATTCTTCACAGAAACAATTAAAGTTTCTTGAAGTAAATTCACCATCTCTATCGCTTCGTAACGCTTTAATTTTGCGATTGCTTTGATTCTCGACCATAGCCTTGAACTTTTTAAATACTTCAAAAACTTCTGACTTTTCTTTCAGAAAATAAACCCATGTCATCCTCGTATAATCGTCAATGAAGATTAGGAAATATCAATTTTGACCTTGCGACGGGTTCTGCATCTTTCCACATATGTCAGTTCGGACGGTCGCAGTCGGCGGCGGCGAAAACCGGAAAAAGAGGCCTTTTGGCCAAATTTGGGTCCCCGAATCCAAAAATAATGTTCTTGAGTGTTAATTCGAGCCCGAAATGCAACTTTGGGCTCCAAATTGATCATATTCATGAAGAGTAACTCCCTTGGTCGTCGGGTAGTGCAGGAGCGCATCTGAATAGATGAAGTACGTCGAAAATCATGCATGGTGCTGGTGTCCCCACCAAACAGCTTAAGTCTTGGGAAAATTCACTGTAGCACTGGGCGGGCCAACCCGTCACGCAATTAGCCCGTCCAGGTCTTTTAGAAATTAAAAATTGGTTGACCCAAAAAAGGCGAGCCAAGACCGCCAAAAGCCCGCCGAGAGGAGCACGGCGAGGTCAATGGTCAATGAACAGTGCATGGTCAAGTCAACCCGACCAGGTGATGAAATCCCGGTCAAGGAAGGGGGGAGCCAGCCCCACAGAGGCTCGAGAATTAAACAGCGCAAATTCCTTATAAAGCGGTGTGCCGACTTTAGTTCTGCAGTATGGGACTAAAAATCCCACCTTATAACTTCAATAGGATCCAAAGGCGCAGATCAAGTCCGCCAAGATCCAACGCGCGAGATTGAAATCGAACGACTGTTTCGCGAATTTAATCGGCGTCGTTCGTTCAGCGCGAGGATCCAACGCTCCAGATCAAAATCCAATGGTTGTTTCGCAAGTTTAATCGACGTCGTTCGTTCAGCACGCGGATCCAACGCTCCAGATCAAAATCGAATGGCTGTTTCTTAAATTTGATTAGCGTTGTTCGATTTTGGGGCCGGATCGGACGGTGGCTGCTTTCCGTCCGTTGCCCAAAAGGCTAGTTGTTTTTTAGGAGCCGTTGAAGGTTTTTTTTAGCTCAATTTTAAGCTCTATAAATAGGAAAGAATTAAGATTTATTTAGTTTTACCTTTGCTAAATTCTTTTAAAGATTTCAGATCTCAAATTCGAGCAATCACAAGCAAAAACAGTGCCTTCAAGCTCAAAAGAAAAACTGCAACAAGGCGCTTGAAATTAGAGGTTCATAATTCAATTTTTCTCATTTCTATCCTTCTAATTTTTCAATTGTGTGTGCCTCCCTTTTCTCTTATTTCTCCTAAGTTCTTTTTGTCAATCGTTGTATTTTTCATTTTCGGGTAAGGGCATCCCGGCATTAGTGTTAAATCCCCGGGTTTGAGTTGAGCCCGGAGAAAAACTCAAGTAAATTTGGGATTAGCCGTAGTAAAAATCCCAAGTAGGTTTGAGGTGAACCGTACGAAAAACCTCTCTGGTAATTGGTGCATTTAGTGGATTTTTCCCAAAACCAGTTGGGGGTGGACGTAGACTCGGTTTTGAGTCGAACCACCTAAAAACTTTTTTGTTCAAATTTCTTTATTCGTGCTTAAAACTTTTAAGTTTTAATTTCGAAAGTTATAAAATTTTTAAATACACAATTACCCTCCCCCCCCCCCTCTTGTGGGATTTCCTTAGCACGAAACACTTCAAAACGAAGCTCTGATACCAGTTGTTAGGGTTTTATATTACTCAAAAAACAAACAAGGGTACACGGGATACACCAGAATTATTCCTACACACACTCTACAAGCCAAAAGCTCAAAACAACTATTTATACAAGTTGTTGCCGACTAAGCTAACACAGCTAATGAACAACTAAGTCACAGCTAGATAATCTTTGACCATCGCTTCACAAAAATGAATTAATATTCAACATGACCTTCAAAATACTTGAGGCAGCAGACTTCTTAGAACAACATAATCACCCAATTACTTAAAACTAGAAAAAGTTTGCTTTGCTCCCTACCTTATCTATAATAAGAAGAGGCTCAAGACTATAATGTTCCCCATGGCAAAGTGGAGCCTTTTGTCCTCATCGTGAAATGCCCAAACCTCCAAATCGTCCCCTGCCTCGATCTTACTCTTGCGGAGAAAGTTTTTGTAATTTTTTCCTTTGAGCATTGGCACACTGCTGTCGTCCCACCTCGCGAGGAGCAGACGACATCCTTGCCCCTTTGATCGTACACCATAACCTGGAGTCCACCGTGGTTTCGCTTAGCCAGTGTTGACCCCCCTCTGTTAACAAACTTTAAGTACTTGTTACACATTTTAAGTATTTATTAGTATTTTTAAATATTTGTTAGTATTTTTTTGTTAAATCCTACTTATGCATCATTACTAAATTCTATGATAAATTGATTATTAAATCTTGATTAAATAAAAAAATAATTCAATTAAATTTTTTTAATTAAAAAAATTGTTATCACATCCCAAACTTGTACTTAAATACAAAATTCTCTGGTAGAGCAAACCCGAAAGGGCACTAACAAGTTTTGGGTTAAGAGATAGATGGAATGAAACAAATTTTGGCTACTACATCTTGAAGTTGGTTACGCAAGGCAGAGGATAGAGTCGGGCCAAAATAAAAACAAATGTGCATATGAGTCAGGTTGGACCCATACCCAAAACATAACCTGCATAAGCATGCTCGGGTGGTGAAATCCTAAGCACACTAGCAGGAGCTAGCACCGACTCCATTTCTTACTCAAATAATATCCAAAACATAACCCAAAACAAAAACAAATGTGGATATGAGTCAGGTTGGACCCATACCCAAAACATAACCCGTATAAGCATGCTCGGGTGGTGAAATCCTAAGCACACTAGGAGGAGATAGCACCGACTCCATTTCTTACTCAAATAATATCCCTATGTAAATGTTTATAAAGCACAAATCCATTTCTTAGTCAACAATGTGGGACTAAACTCTTGGTGCTTATTTGTTTCCAAAACTCGAAGTGACTCATTGTCATTTGATCGCACATTTTTGTGATCGTAAAGATTGGCTCCATCTTTAAATAGTAATCTTAATCGATCCAATGTTGTTTTTGATGAGCTCATATAATGATGATGATTTATTCTGTTTTATTTCTTATGAATTTTTATTGATCTAATGGCTTAGGTCTCTCTAATTTGAATCATATGAGTGAGATCATCATCACTTTTATCATTAATGAATTGAATTATTTAGATCTCACCCAACCTGATCGTATGGCTTATATCTATTCCACATTAATCCAAACCCTTTATAATACATCTACCTTTACATTGTTTGACTGGACGGTCGAGAACTCCTCTAAACAAATCCAATAGCACTTTTCCATCCTTCATAATGACTAATTAACTAGCCGTTTATATGCCATTGTAGGCAACCATTTTACAAAATCTTCTAGGTGTTTGGAAAGTATTTTAAATTATTTGGTAGCAACTTTTTAAACAACTTTTGTTTGATTTTCTAATGGTTATTACTAAAATATTTTATAAATATGTAACTATTTTGAATGACATGACTAATGAGTATGAACAAGACTTTAACATCTCAAAAAGGGTTGCATCATATTCTACTTACATAAATTTCTTTTAAAAACACCTACAACTTACGATTACTTAAAATTCCAAATTATTATAAATAATGTTAATTTTTCTAAGCTTTTATTTTTTAATTCTTTGCATAATTTTAAGCTCTTTGTATCTTCATAGTGTTCATCAACAAACATAGAAAAGGTTATATATTTTTATAAAAAATTTATTTATTATTGTACTTTTGTTTTTTTTGGGATGTGCAACCATATATTTGCGAAAACTTGAGTTCTGTCAGATCTCATAAAAATTGAGTTGGGTTTGAGCTTGTAAAAATTTAGATTATATTGGAATCTGTAAAAGCTAGTAGATTGGAGATGAACAATAAGAAAAAACATCAAGTTGTAACAATTTTACTAGTGAAATTTTTCATTACCGCGATTGGCGGTGGACGATGTTCTAATTTGAATCGAACTATCTAAAAATTTAGTGTTTCATTTCTACTTTTATTTTTAATTTTTCAATTATAAAAATTATAAATTAAAATATTTATAAATTAAAATTTTTTATAAACATAAAATTATTTTTATAATTTTTTTGACAATTTAATATAATTCTAAAATTAACAAAAATATTTTAAAATCTATAATTTACCACCCTCTTGTAAGATTTATACACTCGTTTACTTCATTGATTGAGTATAAACTTATTTTAGTGGCAACTTAAGGAGGAGGTTATATACTTAAGAACAAAAAGTTTGAGATCCTCATAAGTTAAAGATGACTAAAATAGAAAAGAGAATATTTCTATTAAGAAAATATGTAAAGAGAAATGATGAAGAAAAATAAGAAAAAGAAATCGCTTTAAAGAGATTTTAGTTAAAACAAATTGGATTTGACTAAATTGTATAAATTGCACAAGAATGACCCATCAAAACATGCATTAGAAGGTCCTAAGGTTGGTGGTTATTGAGAATAAACTTATTTTAGTGATAATTTATGGAAGATATTACATATTTGAGAACAAGAAGAATTTTTGGATCCTTAGGTTAAAGATGACTAAAATAGAAGAAAAATGATTTTGCATCAAGACATGCAAAGAGAATAGCCTAAAAGGATTAACTTGACGGACTTGTTTCAAGGGTTTTGAATTAAGAGTTTTCAATACTTGCTGTTGATGTTCACTATATGGCTATGTTTTGTATTAATAAGAAAGATTTAATTTGCATTAATGTCATTTGTTTTGTCGACAAAAATAATCGTTTCTTATTATAATGATAATTATTTAAAATTACATATTTATGATTAAATTTTTTTATAAAAACTTAATTTTAAAAAATATTACTTAAATATTTTATGAGCATACTTCAAAAAAATTACAAATAAGAGTAAACTAATATGAATAATAAATTTATATGCACACAAAATTGAAACAAAGAAATTTTTATTTATATTTTAATCATTTATGAATAACTGTGAGATATAACTTAAACTTGAATAATAAAAATAACGATAAAAAGAATTAAAAGACTAATTAAAAAAATTACAAAAAACAAGAAAAATAATATAAATTTTAAATAATATTTAATACAACACTTGTTGATTATAATCCAAAAATGATGATACTCTTATAAAATGTTACAATTGACTACATCATACAAGAGTTAGATTGTGGATGTGATATATGGTATAAATGATTGAAGCATCACCTTGAATCAAATATATTTTTCATTCAAGCAATAAGAGACACATTTCATTTGAATTCAAGAATTATTATTATATATCTAATCTTCTCTTGTTATAGAAAACAATAAAATTTCTCCAACAAAAGCTTAGAATTTCCTCTTTGGGAAGATTATCAATATTCAGTGCTTGAAAACATACTCAACAATCTAAATCAATAATCTCCTCAAAACTAAAGATAACAAATAGCTAAATAGTGCTGAATAACACATTCAATGATCGGATAATCTTCAATGTTGGCATTCATCTCTTCTTATCATTCATAACTCATCTTTCAAAACGGAGTCATCTCCCATGAGGTCTTCAAGAGAGAACTCATCCTCTTCAATAACCTCTCCATCTTTACCATCCCATGGTTGTGTTTGAACAATGGAAGGAGCTTGGTCAATGGGGAGGTTTCCCTTTCCACCTTGTCCTGCTTCCTTCACAAAATCACTGTAAAACAGACGTAAGCAACTTCTGTTTCTACATTCGTAGAAATGAATCAAGAGATATTGCAACTTTACATGATCTGATTGAGCTCAAAAGCACTCCGAAGAGGGGCATAAGCAAGCTTTTTCACGTTGAGGGCAACCAAAGCTGGGTAACCGTAACCACCCACACCAACCTGTTGTTCAAGATCAGGCTGCTTTCCAGCAGCAGCCCACACGTAGCTGCATAAGGAATTGTTTACTAATCAGCATTGAACTATTTTTTAAATGCAGTGTTCTTGGATGTAAAAGGTAAACCTGTATGGGCTTTTTTTAAATTTCTCAGCAACAGAAAGGAGTAGATCGAGGTATCTGTTTCTTCCCTCTGCCTTCGAATCCAATATATCTGGTAAGAAGGCCACAAAACATATGGCAGCCGTGGAACATTTCTCCTCCATCACATCCTACATGAATTAATAAAAAAAGAATACTGAAGAGGTAATGAAGGAAGATTTAACCTCAAGCTGGGAGAAGAAGCTAATCAATCTTACAGGACTGGATAGCTCTGAAACTTGTGGTGGAGAGGCATTGGTTTCCAGCTGCTCCAATGCAAAAGATTCAATGGCTGAAGCAGCTCGAGCACCTTCGTAGGGGAATGGGCTATTTTTGTCAGCCCCAAACACAAGAATTGTAGGGAATCCTTGTACATTGAACCTGCT
This sequence comes from Vanilla planifolia, assembly GCA_023846275.1. NCBI lineage: Eukaryota > Viridiplantae > Streptophyta > Magnoliopsida > Asparagales > Orchidaceae > Vanilla > Vanilla planifolia. The sequence continues at coordinate 9,124,113 of CM043873.1, read as the reverse complement.
CATCAATGACTGGAGCAATGATTGGTTAGCTTATTTGATTGAAAAAGGCCCGCTTAGTTATTACATGCTCAGTAAACAAATCAATGTCAAGTTATTAACAGCTCAAAATTTTTGTGTAGATCAGTTGGGGCTCAAAGTCGAGCACGATAAATCGTTGAATGCATATCCATCAATGAAAAGCTTTTAAGTATAAAAGTAAGAACCACCTTAATTTTATAACAATTAAATCCAACACTATGCTGCCTTCCAATGCGAAACACTAATTCAAATGTTCCTTTCCAATAAAAAATCAATTCAAATATTATTTTCTTTGAATAATATTCCAAAGTAAGTTTATTATCCAAATAGTCCATCATTCTTATTTAATTTTAAAATCCTTAGACTAATCTAACTAAATCAAGATAAACAAAATTTCGTACTTGTTAAAAAAAATTTGAATCAATTGAGGGTCAATAATAGGCTAAAGACATGATTACATGGATATCCATCAACCATGAAAATTTATTCTAAAAATAAGACCACCATAATTATATTTTAAGATTTAAGCATAATTCTCATCTTTCATGATTAGATTAATATAAATCCTACCTATACTCTTTTGATTGGTTCGGACTAAAAGATCTCTCTTTGATCCAATGATTCCCACTAACTAAAAACAAATACAACATAGGAACCACAACTTAACAAAATGGACAGAAAACGTTTTGCAGCAAAAATGCCAAAAAACAAGAGATTCAAAATAAATATATTTTATGATGAAATCCAATTTCAATAATTATAAATAACAAAAGTAACAAATAACAAAAGTTAACAAACAACAACAATATCTAAGTTCATGAAATAGCTAAAAAAGGCATGACGCATGAAAAATTTGGAATACCTTTTCCGCGTCACAGTTAACATGGCCCAGTTTAACCTTCCCCTTCAGGTTATTTGCAGCTTTCTTCCATTCAGGCGCAAGCTTTTTGCAATGTCCACACCTGCAGCACAAAAAAAAAAAAAAAAAAAAAAAAAAAACAAAGAAAGAAAGAGATAAAAGAAGCCTTGAAACTTTAACAAATTCCATCTTAAAGATTGTAGATCTTCATAAAATCTAACTCACGACATTGGTTATATTGCTCACAAATTTAAAATAAGAACCTACATTTCGCTATCTAAATGGCTAAAACAAACAGGAAAAAAAGGTAACAGTGCTATACATTCATGATAGTTTTTTATGGAGAACTGAAGAACATTAAACAAAAAGATTTTCAAATAGAGCCTCAAGTGTGATGCGTTGGTACTTTTGAAAAGAAATGAGTTAGCATGCATTTTGAGCTGATGAAAATTGGCCAACAATTAAAAGCCCTACTTGAATGGCTATCGTTTGCATTATTTATAGACATTTTTATTGGTCAAGTTCATGAATAAGTACCAGAATTTATGCTTTTTGTTGATGTTATTTCACCAAGAAGGGAAGTGTTATGAAAAACCTTAATGGAGAACAATATTATAATCTAAAGAGTTTGTCTTATCTAAAATTGAATATGATACTAATTTAGACAAGACAAAAGCACTAATGACAAAGAACTAGCAACTAATTCCTAATATAAGATCGATGAAGGAAATATTTACCATCTTGAATTTTCTCTTGAAAATGATGAAAAAATTGATGAAAATGATTCAAAAAGAGTAAATATAATAGAAGAGTTATAATGTTTCGTGAGATAAAAACATTTCGGTTTAAAAAATTGGGGCAAGATAATAATGTTATAAATGCTCAATGAATCAAGATGCTAAAATAAAAGTGATAATACTTAAAATGATGCGATGAGAAATAAGTAAAATGTCTAAACATTGAGTGAGGATAGGTTCAACAAAACATAAATAATTAAATGTGTTTAATGACTATTTAACAATCTAGTGAGATAAACAATTGTGATTCTTACATGTAAATAGTTAAAGAAGAAGAACCATAAAAACATGATAAAAGATTATTAAGGACTTGACATCGCTAGATCTTAATGAGAAATTGATAATTGATGAAGTGCAAAAAAATCAAACGATTCATGTAGACATTCATTCCTACAAATTCATGTAAAAAAAGATCTAAATCATATTAAAACTAAACCTAATGCTTAAAAAATCATAATCACCCTTATTACCATATTATTGTCCATCTCCTTTCTGAAATATATATCCTCTCAAATTCCATTTCTCTTCATGCTTTTCTCTCTTACGCATCAACATTCACAAGATATGGCAACTATGCTATCCTAATAAATTTTAATGAAGAATTGATAATTGATGAATTGCAACAAAATCAAATGATTCATGAGGACATTAATTACTACGAATTCATGTAAAAAAAGATCTAAATAGTATTAAAATTAAACCTAATACTTAAAAAATCACAACCACCCTTATTATCATATTATTGTCCCTCTCTCCCTTCTGAAATCTATATCCTCTCTAAATTCTATTTCTCTTCATCCTTTTATCTCTCTTATGCATCAACAATCATAAGATATGCCAATTATGCTATCCTACTAACGCATTTTGTATAAACCATCACTATTACCCTTTTCTTCCTTTGCTTTGTTGCTTCTTTTCTCTCTCAATCTTCACTCCCTCGAGACGTCAGCATCATCAAGCCTCTTCCTCATCATCTCTATCACTGAGAAAATTGAAACCCATGGAAGCTGTGACCATTGACATTGCCCTTCTCAACCTCTATCATTCGATATTCAAAACCTAAGATTTGCATGGCTTCTTCCTAAGTGAGGTTGCCATCACCTCTAAATTTGCATGCTTTTGTCAAGGGATTTCATCGTTATTGAGATCAATATCTTTAGCATAAAATTTATTTTACTAATTTTCTAAATGTTATTTAATAGTATTTAATTTAAAAACAAACTATGAAAGTTAACATAATTAATTATGGTATGTTGCCTATAAATAATTTTACAAAATTTCTAAATTATTTTAGGCTATAATTTACAACTAAGTTTCCTTACAATATTAGTTTATATTCAGAAATAATTTACCTGAACCTGGCAATGCAAGGCAGAGGATAGAGATGGGCCAAAATCAAAACAAATGTGCATATGGGTCGAGTTGGAACCATACCCAAAACATAACCTGTACGAGCATGTTCGGGTGGTGAAATCCTGAGCACACTAAGAGGAGCCTGCCTCGATTTCATTTCTTACTTGAATAATATCACTATGCAAATGTTTATAAAGCAAAAAATCATTTCTTACTCAACAATGTGGGACTAAACTCATGGTACTTATTTGTTTCCAAAACTCGAAGTGACTCATTGTCGTCTAATCGCACATTTTTGTGATCACATGGTAAAGATTGTCTCCGCCTTTAAATAGTGATCTTAATCGATCCAATCGTGTATTTGATGAGTTGATATAATGATGATGATTTATTCTTTTTATTTCTTATGATTTATCTTTGATCTAATGGCCTACGTCTTTCTAATTTGAATCATATGGGTGAGATCATCCTTGCCTTTATCATCGATGAATCAAATTATTCAGATCTCACCCACCTTGATCGTATGGCCCGGATCTATTCCACATTGATCCAACCCTCTAGAATATATCTACCTTTACATTGTTTGATCGAACGTTCGATAACTCTTCTAAAAAGATCTAATAGCTCTTTTCTATTATGCATAATGACTAATTAACTAGCCATTTATATGTTATTGCAGGCAACCATTTTACAAAAACTTCTAAGTGTTTGAAAAGTATTTCAAACTATTTGGCAGCAGCTTTTTAAACAACTTTTGTTTGATTTTCTAATGATTATGACCAAAATTTTTTATAAATATTTAACCATTTTGAAAGAAATGACTGATGAGTATAAACAAGATTTTAACATCTTAAAAAAGGGTTGCATTATATTCTACTAACATAAATATCTTTTAAAAATACCTACGACTTACGACTACTTGAAATTCTAAATTATTTTAACTAAGCCTAATTTTTCTAAGCTTTCAATTTTTAATTCTCTGCATAATTTTAAGCTCATTGTATCTTTTTGGTGTTCATCATCAAACATAGGAAAAATTATATATTTTTATCAAAAATGTATTTATTACTATACTTTTATTTTTTTTCGATTGTTTTGCTACATATTTGTGAAGGCTTAAGTTTGGTTTGATCTCCTAAAAAAATTGAGTTGAGGTTGAGCTAGTAAAAATTTAGATTATAGTAGAATTTGTAAAATCTAGTAGAATGAAGATGAATCATAAGAAAAAATCTCAAGTGGTAACTATTTTACTGGTGGAATTTTTCATGACCTCGGTTAGGGGTGGATGATGTTCTAATTTCAATCGAACTATTTAAAAATTTAGTCTTTCATTTCAACTTTTATTTTCAATTTTTTTAATTATAAAAATTATAAATTAAAATATTTATAAATTAAAGTTTTTTATAAACATAAAACTATTTTTATAATTTTTGTGACAATTTAATATAATTCTAAAATTAGAAAAAAAATATATTTTAAAATCTATAATTCACCACCCTCTTATGATATTTACACACTCGTTTACTTCAGTGATTGAGTATAAACTTATTTTAGTGAGAGCTTAAGGAGGAGGTTATATACTTGAGGACAAAAAGTTTGGGATCCCCATAGGTTAAAGATGACTAAAATAGAAAAGAGATTATTTCTATTAAAGAAACATGTAAAGAGAAATGATGAAAAAAAATAAGAAAAAGAAATTGCTTTAAAGGGATTTTGGTTAAAGCAGATTGGATTTGACTAAATTGTATAAATTGCACAAGAATGATCCATCAAAACATGCACTGGAAGGTCCTAAGGTTGGTGGTGATTGAGAATAAACTTATTTTAGTGATAACTTACGGAGGAGATTACATATTTGAGACCAAAAAGAATTTTGGGATTCTTATAGGTTAAGGGTGACTAAAATAGAAGAAAAACGATTCACATTAAGGAGACATGCAAAGAGATTAGCCTAAAAGGATTAACCTTGAAGGACTTGTTTCAAGGGTTTTGAATTAAGAGTTTTGAGTACGTGTTGTTGATGTTCACCATATGGCTACGTTTTGTATAAAGGGGAAAGATTTAATTTGCATTAATGTCATTTTTTTTGTCGACAAAAATAATCGTTTTTATTATAATTATAATTAGTTAAAATTTCATATTTATGATTAAATTTTTTTTATAAAAACTTAATTTTAAAAAATGTTACTTAAATATTTTATAAGCATACTTTAAAAAAATTGCAAATAAGAGCAAACTAATATGAATAATAAATTTATATGCACACAAAATTGAAACAAAAAAAATTTATTTATATTTTAATCATTTATATATAACTTTGAGATATAACTTAGACTTGAATAATAAAAATAATAAAAAGAATTAAAAACAAACTATTTAAAAAATATTAGAAAAAAAAGAAATAAATAAATAAATAATATAAATATTTAAATAATATTTAATACAACACTTGTTGATTATAATGCAAAAATGATGATGTTCTTATAAAATGTTACGATTGACTACATCATACAAGAGTTAGATGATATGAACATCACCTTGAATCAAAATATTTTTCATTCAAGCAATAAGAGAAACACAGTTTATTTGAATTCAAGAATTATTATTGTATATCTAATCTTCTCTATGTTATAGAAAACAATAAAATTTCTCCCACAAAAGCTTAGAATTTCCTCTTTGGGAAGATTATCAATATTCAGTGCTTGAAAACATACTCAACAAACTAAATCAATAATCTCCTCAAAACTAAAGATAACAATAGCTAAATAGTGCTGAATAACACATTCATTGATCGGATAATCTTCAATGTTGGCATCCATCTCTTCTTATCATTCATAACTCATATTTCGAAACGGTGTCGTCTCCCATGAGGTCTTTAAGAGAGGTCTCTTCTTATCATTCAAAACATATGGCAACCATGGAACATTTCTGCTCCATCACATCCAACATGAACTAATAAAAAAAAAAATACTGAAGAGCTAATGAAGGAAGATTTAGCCTCAAGCTGGGAGAAGAAGCTAATCAATCTTACAGGACTAGACAACTCTGAAGCTTGTGGTGGAGAGGCATTGGTTTCCAGCTGCTCCAATGCAAGAGATTCAATGGCCGAAGCAGCTCGAGCACCTTCGTAGGGGAATGACAAACACAAGAATTGTAGGGAATCCTTGTCATACACCAATGACTGGAGCAATGATTGGTTAGCTGAATCCCATGTCATACACCAAGAATGTCAATATGATCCAACATGCCTTCCCCTTTAAATTTATTCATCATACTCTATTATTCTATCGTGGACCAATAAAACACGACAAAAAAAATTGCATTATTTATTTAATCAAGAAAATTTTAATGTTCATACTTGTTAGAAAAACTGAATCAATTGAAGATCAAAAAAGACATTATTACATCGATACCCATTAACCAAGAAACTTCATAATGTAACATTCTAATAAAAAATTAATTCAAATCTTATTTACATTCAATAATATTTAAAAGTGAGATTATTATCCACATACTCTATTATGCTTATTTAATTTTAACATCCTTAAACTAATCTAGTTAAATCTCATGTCAATATGATCCAACATGCAGTCCCCTCTAAGTGTATGCATCATATTTTATTTACATTATCATGGATCATTAAAGCATGACAAAGACAAATTGCATCATCTATTTAATCAAGAAAAACGTAATTTCGTACTTATTAAAAATATCGAATCAATTATGAGTCCAAAAATAAGCTCAACTAATAATTAAATGGATATTCATCAATCTATAAAATTTATTCTAAATATAAATATTCGTAATTGTATTTTAAAATTTAGGTATAATACTCAACTTTTATAATTAAATTAATATAAATTTTACTTATATTCTTTAGATTGGGTAGAACAAAAGGATCACTTTTTGATAAATCCGATGATTTTCAACAAACAACAATGATAACTAAGTTCATGAAATAGCTAAAAACAGCATAATGGATGAAACTTGGATTACGTTTTCCTCATCGTAGTTAACATGGCCCAGTTTAACCATTCCCTTCCGGTTCTTTGCAGTTTTTTTCCACTTAGGCGCAAGCTTTTGCAATGTTCACCCCTGCAGCCAAAAAATAAATAAATAAATAGCAAAAAGATAAAATTAGTATTTTTCAAGTAGGATTATAACAACGAAAAGATAAAAGAAGCCCTGGCAACTCTAACAAATGCCATTTTAAAGCTTGCCAGTATATAGATATTATCGTACTCAAAGTTTAATGATTTTTTACATTAACATGAAGTATGATTCTATCATGATTATAGATTTTTTTTTTATTTTATTTTTTACAATATCAATAGAGTATTATTATTAACTCTTTTTTAAACATTGTTAAAATTTTGTTATTATTTTTTAGAATAATTCTTGAACATATTTATCATTCTATGAATCACATGACTATGTGATTCTTTTATTAAAAATAAGAGTTTCAATACATTTAACTATTCTTAAGCAAAAAATAATGAAATCATATTACTCACTTAGCCATTTTTCTTCATTACTTTAACCAATATAATATAAATAATAAAAGAAATATAGATTGTTAAGAATTAGAAGAGTTTTAAAACAATTTACAATCACTTCAGAATTTATTTCCAAAGTATGCATACCAAATTTTTTTTCCAATTTTGCTATTGGTGTTGTAGAGATACATTCGGATCATATAAAAAAACATCTAATAAAATATCCTACATAATAGTTCTATGAACAATTTTGATAAAATAAAATTCTTTGAAATCAATTGACTTATAAAAGGCATTGAACACTCCTATTAAATTTAGCCAAACATTATAATAAAAACTAAATTATACTATTAAAATAAACTTACAATTAATATTCTAATTAATCATTTAAATAAATATCTTTTATTTTTGTATCTCACCAATTTGATCATTATGTTTAAACATAACTATTAAAGTAAATAATTCCTTTAAAAAAATAAAGTATTCAATACAAATAGTATCTAAAATCAACGAATTTCTTGTAAGTTATAAAAAAGAATATTTTGGAAAAGAAGGAATTGGTTGAAAAAAAAAATTAATCAAACATTATTATGAGTATATATAAAAACATTTCATATTAATCTCTTTAACAATAAAAAATAGACAAATGAAGTATAAAAATTACATCAATTTCTATTTATTTGAAATTTTTAAAAGTATGAAAAATTTCTAAATAGACAGTTACTTCTAAAACAAAAAATGTAACACCTAAACTAAACTCCCCTAAAATAATCGTACAAATTAACTTTAAAATCATATACAATATGCTTTCATGCTTAATTACCTAATGATAAAATTTATGTGAATATAGGTTTAGAAATTTTATAAAATATGTTTTTATATATATATTAGAAAATTAAATATATCATTTAATATAATAAATAAATAAAGATAAATTGAATAAAAATAAAACAAGAAAATTGGAATGTAAAGATTTAAAATTATGGAGGTTACTATTAAATTTAGAAACTAATTTTTAGTTTGATAAAAATAATATTTTTTTCAAATATTATTAAAAATATTGATTGATTTTAAAGATTTTATGCAGTTTTCTTATATCTAAAATGGTCTTGATGAAATTACAATAATAAATAAGTTTATCTAATTTTTAGAATAATTAAAAAGAATAAGAAGGTTGGATTTTTTTAGACAAATCCATCAACGTATTTACATATAATTTTGTTATTAGTGTTAAAAACGAAGACTAAATAAGTCAAATTAAAAAAAAAAGATGAAAAAGAAAAGATAACATCTATCTAAATTTGTGGGTATTTCTCAACAAAAAAAATTAATCTCTTTCAACCAGCATTAAATGACATATTTATTTACTTTAAAAATTATTTTTAATTGTTTTCTTTACTTCCAATGATTTGTGTCTGACTTTCACAAAATACATAAATAACCTGAGCCCACTTTTATAGTCATATTTGTTTACATTAAAATTTATTTTTATTTTAAATTACGCATTTAACATTCCACAAAATACATAAATAATATATTAACCTGAGGGCCAAAAATCAAAAAGACAATTTATGTTAGGATTGCAATAAAATTAGTTTTCTCTTGTACATGTTTTTCTAAAAAAAGAAAAACAAACACAAATTCTAAATAAAAAGTTACAAAAAAAAATTTAAATATTCAAATCAAATTCCTCTTTCATTCCTATGACTTGACATCCTAATAATGTTTTTATCCATAATAGAGCATGTCTGATTTGCCTTTTTATCATAAACTAATCTTAATATTAGAAAATCTTCCCTTGTTATTTAATCAATGTTGAAACTCTGATGTTGAATTGAATTAACTTAGCTTAAGCCAAGCCTTAATTACCAACTACTCGCATTATTTAAATGGCTTTATATGATATCTAAAGCTTTTAAAAAATTGTCAATTTTATCACCAATGTTTGTTTTTTATTTGTTAAACTAGTGCTAAAACTTCCCAACGTGGTTTGAATTTGAAAAAAAGCAGAACAATTTAGGCCTACTTGAGCTAAACCTACACATCAAAAGGATGACTTCAAGCTTACCTAATATTTTTTGTGGTTCTTTTAGTTTTTTTTTTAGCTTTTATAAGCTTGATTTAAGTGTTGTTTGTTCCATGCATATAGAATGTTTTAATAAGCTTAAAATGATTTATAACTATTAATTTAATTGTTTTTTTTATTAGTTTGAGTAGTTAAGTTAATTAATTAATTAGGTATGTTAGTTATAATGATTTTTCGGGATTCATCAAAACTAGATACTATAAGATTGCATCATCCAAGTGTCACCAGGTAAGCATTCCTTCTTCTAGATTCTAACTTTTTAAGAGTGATTTGCATCTTTTTATTCTAAAACATATTGACTTGAAATATAATAAAAAATAAGAGAATTTTATGAACTAAATAGACATAAATTTAACATAAATTTGTTGTTATATCTTTTATAAATATATCATTTATATATTTATGAAAACAAGATTAAACATAACGATTAATATGGGAAAATAAGCTAACATAAATAAAATACAAAATATAATATAAAAAATTTAAACTAAATATATGTAAATAAAAATCATTTAATTTCATCTAATAAAATTTTAAAGCATAAATTTGAAATTAACTTAAATATTTTTTAGCTTTTAAAAATCCTTTTCTTTAGGAATTATCTTTTTTCTATCTATTTATATATCTAAAAAATAAAGAGAAAACGGATAATGAAAATAAATTAATAAAAATGTATAAGTTAATATGAAATTAGAAGAGTAATTTGTTTTTTTGTTTGAAAAATAATTTGTTTGGATATTTAAGAACTAACTGATTAGAGGTTATCCTTAGAGTTCAATTAAATACTGGCCTAAAATGAAAGGTATGCCTATTATGTTGAATGTTTTGAAAGTCAAATAATAGATCATCTAAGTATAATTTTACTTTGTATTTAATTAGTGAAATAATCACATATAAAAGACAATTTTAGCATCTGCAAGCAAAACCTAACAATATATTTTATAGGACAAAATAAAAATTAAATAAAAAAATTTTAATCTTAAAAACTTTATAAAATTATATATATAAAAATATATTTTTTGTATTATAACCCCATCTTCTTGGCATGGAAGATTCTTCACTTATCTGACCATAATGAGACCAAGATTTTGTTGTTGGACCTATCATCTAATCGAATAATCACACATAGTAGTTTAATGAATAATATTAATAAAATAAAATTCTTTGATACTAATTAATTCATAAGGATTGAACAATCTTATTAAACCTAATCAAACAATCTAATAAAAAATAAATTATAATATTTAACTAAATTTATAATTAATTTATTAATTATCTATCTTTTTATAATTTTATCTCGTCTATTTGATCACTATGTTTAATTATAACAATTAAAGTAAATAAAATTTTAGGTAAAAAATATTTAATATTAATAGTCTCTAAAATTAACAAATTTTTTGTATGGAATAAAAAAACTTGATTAAAAAAAAGAAATTGGTTGAAGAAAATAATCATGCAAGAAAAATACATAAATTCTTTTTTAAAAAAAATTAAGCACAAGAAAAGTTGCTCAATAGATCACTTTTAATACAAAAATTCAACAACTAAACTAAACTCATTAAAATAATTAAACCCAATTAGTTTTAAAATCAATATAATATGCTTTCTTTCTTAGTCACCTAATTATCAATTCTATATAAGTGTCTTTTTATAGATTTTATAAATATTTTTTTTATGTATTTAACAGAAAAATAAATATATTATTTAATATAAAAAAATAAATAAATATAATTTGAATACAGATAAATTTATTTCCTCGATAGATACTTCTATACCAAAAATTCAGCAACTAAACTAAACTCATTTAAAATAATCATATCCAATTAGTTTTAAAATCAATACAATTTACTTTATTTCTTAGTTACTTAATGATAAATTCTATATAATCGTGACTTTATAGATTTTTTAAATATTCTTTTGATGTATTTAACAGAAAAATTAATATATTATTTAATATACAAAAATAAATAAAGATAATTTGAATAAAGATAGGTTTATTTCAAATATGTGCATACCAAATCAGCATTAAAATCAGAACCGGAATGCTCTGCTTCCAAATCTACAGATACAAAAATCTCGACACTGTCTTGTTCGCAACCGCAAAACAGAGCTTTTCGTCCTCGTCGCGAAAAGCCCAGAACTCCACTTCGTCACCGGCTTCCATGAAACAATGGCAGCGTAAAGCTCCGTAAGTGAGCAACACCGTGCCGCTGCCGTCTCACCGAGACAGGAACAGAGGACACCCCCACCCCCCTTTAGACGTACACCATGTCCTCGAGTCCGCCGTGGTTTCGCCCAACCAGCCTCGACCTCCTCTCACCACCGGCAAGATAAAAGAAGCCCTTGAACCTTCAACAAATGCCATTTTAAAGCCTGCAGTATGTAGATAAAAGAGGCTTCATCGCTTTATTTCTCCCTTTCTTCTTTCTGTTCGGCATTTCTGTGCTTTCTGCAGTATGTAGACAAAAGGACTTCCGAGTTCTTACTTAACAGAAGAACTTAAATGAGTAGACAATGGTATTCCCAATGGAATGACCTAATTATTTCAAAATGCTTGAGGTAATAAACTCCTTAAAACAGCAGAATGACCTTTAAAATACTTGAGGCAACGGACTTCTTAGAACAACATAATCACCCAATTATTTTAAAACCAGAAAGAGTTTGCTCTGCTCCCTACCTTATCTATAGTGAGAAAAGGCTGAAAACTGTATTGTTCCCAACGACAAAGGAGAGCTTTTCATCCTCATCGCGAAAAGCCCAAACCTCCAAATCGTCCCCTGCCTCGATCCTACTCTTGCGGAGAAATTTCTTTTGAGCACCGCCGCATTATTTATAAATATTCTTATTAATCAAATTCATGAATAAAAACAATAATATTTGCATTTTGTTGATGTTATTTCACCAAGAGGGAAAATATTATGACATAACACAAAAATAAAATAATGGAGAATAACATTATAATTTAAAGAGTTTTTGTTTGATCTAAAATTGAATATGGTACAAATTTACACAATATATAAATTGCAATTTATGGCTAAAAAAATATCATTGAACATTATACAACTTTCATAGTATGACAAACAAAAATTCAAATTTGAAATAACATTTGAACTACAAAAATATTAATTATTATTATCTTAATTAGTGTAGTTTTTTTGAGACGTTGTTCACTATCTTTAGTGTTTTTTTCTCTATTTTTCAAAAATTAGAAATTAAATATTAGGTATTCGAGTATTTTAGAAAGTTTTCTTATGTCTAAAATTATTTCAATGAATTTGTATTAACAAATAAATCTATCTAATTTCAAATATAATTTAAAAGATGAATAAAATTGGATTTTTTTGAGAAAACTCCATGTGGAAAGAATTCCACCAAAAAAAAAAAAAAAAAAAAGAAAGAAAGAAAAGGTGACGTTTCTCTCTAAAAAAAGAAAGGGTAACATTCCATTCAAATAAAGTAGATGACGTGCTTGCCGATGAGGAGGCGATGCTGATGTTTGTCGACGTCGGAGGAGGATATCTTCTTGTTCAAGAGGTACCAGACGGCGTGCGCCTCATGCTGGCTGGCGACCCTCCTTGCCCAAGTCGGCACGTCGGGTTCCTGTCTCGAATCCATGATCGACGGCGACGAGGAAAGGCGGACAAGGATGATGGCGGTGTAAAGAGCGGTAAATCAAGGATGGAGTGCAATGGACAAGGAGGATGGCGGATTTAAATACAAGTTCCGCGAGGTCACCACCGGAAGTGGGTCCTTTTGACAGAGGTTTACGCTGTTTGAATTCTCGGCCGAGACGGATGAGCAAGAATTCTCATGTCCGGTTCCTCTGGAGGATGCATCCATAAGAATTCAACTAACTAAATAACAAAGACGTCACCGACGGAAGATTATTGTCACATCATCACGTTGAATTTGTTCAATTATCAGCCACATGGATTTAATCCACTTGGCTCAGCAGTAAGCAAAAGTATCCTCTTTTTCAATCACATGCCCTCGACACGTCAGAACGCTAAGATGAAAACGAGTCGAGAATTATAAAAAGAAAACTTATATTAGATATTATTTTAAAGAAATTTAAAAATAATAATAATAATCCTAAGGTGAATAAGAACAAAATATAGAATTTATTTTAATCACTTTCATAACTATGTAGTAATTACATAATTTTATAGGCAAATAATTTTTCAAATATTTGCATTTAATCAAAATATTTGTTTCTAATTCATAAGATGACTATCAACTTAAAATTTAAAATTATTTAAACATTTAAAGTTTGTTAACATTATTCCCCCTCAACTTGAAGTATTTTCAAGCCTTATTGATTTCGTAATTCTTCAAACATCTTCACTTGAAACAATTTGGTAAATATATCACTCACTTGTTCTTCAGTAATATGATGTATCAGGCTTATAGCCTCTTTGTTGACATGATCACGAAGAAAATGATACATTGTCTCCATATGCTTGCTTCTCCCACGTCGTACTGAATTTTTTCTAATTTGATGGCTTACATATTATCAATAAAGATAGTTGTTGGCTCTTCTTATTGATGATATAACTTCTCTAGTAAATTTTACAACCAAATATGATGTCTAGTCGAGTACCTGTAAAATATAATAAACTCCCAACTAGACTCCTATAAGTGGTTTCATTTGTCTTCTTTGCTCTATTTTCCATTTTCAGCTTCTCATTCGATATTAAAGGAGTTGCTACTGGTTTATAATCTTGCATCTTGAATTTCTTTAAAATATTTTGTGCATATTTTTTCTGTGAAATAAAGATGCCCGTATTATCTTGGCATACTTCTATACCCAAAAAATAAAGCAACAAGCCATGATCACTCATCTCATATGTCTCCATCATATCTTTCTTGAACTCTTTTAGCATCTCCTAATTACTGCCTATGTAAATCAAATCATCAACATATAATGAGACAATTAAAGTATTCGTACTTCGTTTCTTGACATATAAAGTTGGCTCGCTCTTAATTTTCTTAAATTCTTTCTGCATGAAGTACTTATCGATCTGACTGTACCGTGCTCTCGTTGGTTGCATTAAGCCGTACAATGCCTTCTTTAGATTGTAAACTTTTTTCTCTTCCCCTTTAGTGAGAAATCATTCTGGCTGTTCAACATATATTTCTTCTTTAATATAACCATTCAAGAAAGCAGACTTGTCATCAAGCTGATATAATCGCCACTTCTTTTGAGCAGTTAGAGCAATAATTGTTTTTATAGTCTCTGTCCTTGCTACAAGAGCATGTCTCATAACAATCTATGCCATGTGTCTATTTGAAGTCTTTCGCCACGAGCCTTGTTTTATATTTTTGAACTGTACCATCTGGGTTTAACTTTCTCTTGTAAACCCATTTCACCTCACCGTCTTACGGTCGATCTACCAACTCCCAAGTATTATTTTTTTCTATCATGTGAATTTCGTCTTCCATGACTTTTACCCAGTTCTTGTGTTTTCCAGCTTCTTCAAAGCTTTGAGGCTCGACTAGTGACAAATTATATGACTTGTATATTTCTATTAAACTTCATACTCGTCCCGGAGCTGACTCTGGTGTTGTTAACTTTTCTTCAGAGCTAGTACTAGATCTTGGGCTTGAACTAGGGCTGGAAGTTGAGCTCAAAATCGAATTTGACTCATCTTGTCTTTGAGTGTACTCTTGACCATGCATTTCTATCATTATAGTAATTGGCTGCCCCAATGAGATAGTAGTTGGAGATGATTTATTTTCACGTACCTTCTCTTCTTCCCAATTCCAGGAAACTTTCTCATTAAACACGACATCTCTACTGATTATTATTTTTTTCTTTTCTAAATTGTATAACCTGTACCATTTTGTTCCATCATCATAGCCGACAAATATGCATCTTTCACTCTTGTCATCCAATTTTGATCTTTTTGCGGCTCGTGCATAAGCATAACACACAACCAAAAATCTTCATGTGATTGATCACAAGCTTCGTACCACTCAATGCTTCAAATGGAGTTTGATTTGGAACTGATTTTGTTGGACATCTATTCAAGATATAAACAATAGTATTAACCGTTTCTGCTCAAAATTTATTAGGCACACCCTTCTCTTTAAGCATTGATCTAGCCATCTAGACAATCGACGATTCCTTCTCTCAGCTACACCATTTTGTTGAGGAGTATAGGCAGTCGTCAACTATCTTCTAATGCCTTATTCTTCACAGAAACAATTAAAGTTTCTTGAAGTAAATTCACCATCTCTATCGCTTCGTAACGCTTTAATTTTGCGATTGCTTTGATTCTCGACCATAGCCTTGAACTTTTTAAATACTTCAAAAACTTCTGACTTTTCTTTCAGAAAATAAACCCATGTCATCCTCGTATAATCGTCAATGAAGATTAGGAAATATCAATTTTGACCTTGCGACGGGTTCTGCATCTTTCCACATATGTCAGTTCGGACGGTCGCAGTCGGCGGCGGCGAAAACCGGAAAAAGAGGCCTTTTGGCCAAATTTGGGTCCCCGAATCCAAAAATAATGTTCTTGAGTGTTAATTCGAGCCCGAAATGCAACTTTGGGCTCCAAATTGATCATATTCATGAAGAGTAACTCCCTTGGTCGTCGGGTAGTGCAGGAGCGCATCTGAATAGATGAAGTACGTCGAAAATCATGCATGGTGCTGGTGTCCCCACCAAACAGCTTAAGTCTTGGGAAAATTCACTGTAGCACTGGGCGGGCCAACCCGTCACGCAATTAGCTCGTCCAGGTCTTTTAGAAATTAAAAATTGGTTGACCCAAAAAAGGCGAGCCAAGACCGCCAAAAGCCCGCCGAGAGGAGCACGGCGAGGTCAATGGTCAATGAACAGTGCATGGTCAAGTCAACCCGACCAGGTGATGAAATCCCGGTCAAGGAAGGGGGGAGCCAGCCCCACAGAGGCTCGAGAATTAAACAGCGCAAATTCCTTATAAAGCGGTGTGCCGACTTTAGTTCTGCAGTATGGGACTAAAAATCCCACCTTATAACTTCAATAGGATCCAAAGGCGCAGATCAAGTCCGCCAAGATCCAACGCGCGAGATTGAAATCGAACGACTGTTTCGCGAATTTAATCGGCGTCGTTCGTTCAGCGCGAGGATCCAACGCTCCAGATCAAAATCCAATGGTTGTTTCGCAAGTTTAATCGACGTCGTTCGTTCAGCACGCGGATCCAACGCTCCAGATCAAAATCGAATGGCTGTTTCTTAAATTTGATTAGCGTTGTTCGATTTTGGGGCCGGATCGGACGGTGGCTGCTTTCCGTCCGTTGCCCAAAAGGCTAGTTGTTTTTTAGGAGCCGTTGAAGGTTTTTTTTAGCTCAATTTTAAGCTCTATAAATAGGAAAGAATTAAGATTTATTTAGTTTTACCTTTGCTAAATTCTTTTAAAGATTTCAGATCTCAAATTCGAGCAATCACAAGCAAAAACAGTGCCTTCAAGCTCAAAAGAAAAACTGCAACAAGGCGCTTGAAATTAGAGGTTCATAATTCAATTTTTCTCATTTCTATCCTTCTAATTTTTCAATTGTGTGTGCCTCCCTTTTCTCTTATTTCTCCTAAGTTCTTTTTGTCAATCGTTGTATTTTTCATTTTCGGGTAAGGGCATCCCGGCATTAGTGTTAAATCCCCGGGTTTGAGTTGAGCCCGGAGAAAAACTCAAGTAAATTTGGGATTAGCCGTAGTAAAAATCCCAAGTAGGTTTGAGGTGAACCGTACGAAAAACCTCTCTGGTAATTGGTGCATTTAGTGGATTTTTCCCAAAACCAGTTGGGGGTGGACGTAGACTCGGTTTTGAGTCGAACCACCTAAAAACTTTTTTGTTCAAATTTCTTTATTCGTGCTTAAAACTTTTAAGTTTTAATTTCGAAAGTTATAAAATTTTTAAATACACAATTACCCTCCCCCCCCCCCCCCCCTCTTGTGGGATTTCCTTAGCACGAAACACTTCAAAACGAAGCTCTGATACCAGTTGTTAGGGTTTTATATTACTCAAAAAACAAACAAGGGTACACGGGATACACCAGAATTATTCCTACACACACTCTACAAGCCAAAAGCTCAAAACAACTATTTATACAAGTTGTTGCCGACTAAGCTAACACAGCTAATGAACAACTAAGTCACAGCTAGATAATCTTTGACCATCGCTTCACAAAAATGAATTAATATTCAACATGACCTTCAAAATACTTGAGGCAGCAGACTTCTTAGAACAACATAATCACCCAATTACTTAAAACTAGAAAAAGTTTGCTTTGCTCCCTACCTTATCTATAATAAGAAGAGGCTCAAGACTATAATGTTCCCCATGGCAAAGTGGAGCCTTTTGTCCTCATCGTGAAATGCCCAAACCTCCAAATCGTCCCCTGCCTCGATCTTACTCTTGCGGAGAAAGTTTTTGTAATTTTTTCCTTTGAGCATTGGCACACTGCTGTCGTCCCACCTCGCGAGGAGCAGACGACATCCTTGCCCCTTTGATCGTACACCATAACCTGGAGTCCACCGTGGTTTCGCTTAGCCAGTGTTGACCCCCCTCTGTTAACAAACTTTAAGTACTTGTTACACATTTTAAGTATTTATTAGTATTTTTAAATATTTGTTAGTATTTTTTTGTTAAATCCTACTTATGCATCATTACTAAATTCTATGATAAATTGATTATTAAATCTTGATTAAATAAAAAAATAATTCAATTAAATTTTTTTAATTAAAAAAATTGTTATCACATCCCAAACTTGTACTTAAATACAAAATTCTCTGGTAGAGCAAACCCGAAAGGGCACTAACAAGTTTTGGGTTAAGAGATAGATGGAATGAAACAAATTTTGGCTACTACATCTTGAAGTTGGTTACGCAAGGCAGAGGATAGAGTCGGGCCAAAATAAAAACAAATGTGCATATGAGTCAGGTTGGACCCATACCCAAAACATAACCTGCATAAGCATGCTCGGGTGGTGAAATCCTAAGCACACTAGCAGGAGCTAGCACCGACTCCATTTCTTACTCAAATAATATCCAAAACATAACCCAAAACAAAAACAAATGTGGATATGAGTCAGGTTGGACCCATACCCAAAACATAACCCGTATAAGCATGCTCGGGTGGTGAAATCCTAAGCACACTAGGAGGAGATAGCACCGACTCCATTTCTTACTCAAATAATATCCCTATGTAAATGTTTATAAAGCACAAATCCATTTCTTAGTCAACAATGTGGGACTAAACTCTTGGTGCTTATTTGTTTCCAAAACTCGAAGTGACTCATTGTCATTTGATCGCACATTTTTGTGATCGTAAAGATTGGCTCCATCTTTAAATAGTAATCTTAATCGATCCAATGTTGTTTTTGATGAGCTCATATAATGATGATGATTTATTCTGTTTTATTTCTTATGAATTTTTATTGATCTAATGGCTTAGGTCTCTCTAATTTGAATCATATGAGTGAGATCATCATCACTTTTATCATTAATGAATTGAATTATTTAGATCTCACCCAACCTGATCGTATGGCTTATATCTATTCCACATTAATCCAAACCCTTTATAATACATCTACCTTTACATTGTTTGACTGGACGGTCGAGAACTCCTCTAAACAAATCCAATAGCACTTTTCCATCCTTCATAATGACTAATTAACTAGCCGTTTATATGCCATTGTAGGCAACCATTTTACAAAATCTTCTAGGTGTTTGGAAAGTATTTTAAATTATTTGGTAGCAACTTTTTAAACAACTTTTGTTTGATTTTCTAATGGTTATTACTAAAATATTTTATAAATATGTAACTATTTTGAATGACATGACTAATGAGTATGAACAAGACTTTAACATCTCAAAAAGGGTTGCATCATATTCTACTTACATAAATTTCTTTTAAAAACACCTACAACTTACGATTACTTAAAATTCCAAATTATTATAAATAATGTTAATTTTTCTAAGCTTTTATTTTTTAATTCTTTGCATAATTTTAAGCTCTTTGTATCTTCATAGTGTTCATCAACAAACATAGAAAAGGTTATATATTTTTATAAAAAATTTATTTATTATTGTACTTTTGTTTTTTTTGGGATGTGCAACCATATATTTGCGAAAACTTGAGTTCTGTCAGATCTCATAAAAATTGAGTTGGGTTTGAGCTTGTAAAAATTTAGATTATATTGGAATCTGTAAAAGCTAGTAGATTGGAGATGAACAATAAGAAAAAACATCAAGTTGTAACAATTTTACTAGTGAAATTTTTCATTACCGCGATTGGCGGTGGACGATGTTCTAATTTGAATCGAACTATCTAAAAATTTAGTGTTTCATTTCTACTTTTATTTTTAATTTTTCAATTATAAAAATTATAAATTAAAATATTTATAAATTAAAATTTTTTATAAACATAAAATTATTTTTATAATTTTTTTGACAATTTAATATAATTCTAAAATTAACAAAAATATTTTAAAATCTATAATTTACCACCCTCTTGTAAGATTTATACACTCGTTTACTTCATTGATTGAGTATAAACTTATTTTAGTGGCAACTTAAGGAGGAGGTTATATACTTAAGAACAAAAAGTTTGAGATCCTCATAAGTTAAAGATGACTAAAATAGAAAAGAGAATATTTCTATTAAGAAAATATGTAAAGAGAAATGATGAAGAAAAATAAGAAAAAGAAATCGCTTTAAAGAGATTTTGGTTAAAACAAATTGGATTTGACTAAATTGTATAAATTGCACAAGAATGACCCATCAAAACATGCATTAGAAGGTCCTAAGGTTGGTGGTTATTGAGAATAAACTTATTTTAGTGATAATTTATGGAAGAGATTACATATTTGAGAACAAGAAGAATTTTTGGATCCTTAGGTTAAAGATGACTAAAATAGAAGAAAAATGATTTTGCATCAAGACATGCAAAGAGAATAGCCTAAAAGGATTAACTTGACGGACTTGTTTCAAGGGTTTTGAATTAAGAGTTTTCAATACTTGCTGTTGATGTTCACTATATGGCTATGTTTTGTATTAATAAGAAAGATTTAATTTGCATTAATGTCATTTGTTTTGTCGACAAAAATAATCGTTTCTTATTATAATGATAATTATTTAAAATTACATATTTATGATTAAATTTTTTTATAAAAACTTAATTTTAAAAAATATTACTTAAATATTTTATGAGCATACTTCAAAAAAATTACAAATAAGAGTAAACTAATATGAATAATAAATTTATATGCACACAAAATTGAAACAAAGAAATTTTTATTTATATTTTAATCATTTATGAATAACTGTGAGATATAACTTAAACTTGAATAATAAAAATAACGATAAAAAGAATTAAAAGACTAATTAAAAAAATTACAAAAAACAAGAAAAATAATATAAATTTTAAATAATATTTAATACAACACTTGTTGATTATAATCCAAAAATGATGATACTCTTATAAAATGTTACAATTGACTACATCATACAAGAGTTAGATTGTGGATGTGATATATGGTATAAATGATTGAAGCATCACCTTGAATCAAATATATTTTTCATTCAAGCAATAAGAGACACATTTCATTTGAATTCAAGAATTATTATTATATATCTAATCTTCTCTTGTTATAGAAAACAATAAAATTTCTCCAACAAAAGCTTAGAATTTCCTCTTTGGGAAGATTATCAATATTCAGTGCTTGAAAACATACTCAACAATCTAAATCAATAATCTCCTCAAAACTAAAGATAACAAATAGCTAAATAGTGCTGAATAACACATTCAATGATCGGATAATCTTCAATGTTGGCATTCATCTCTTCTTATCATTCATAACTCATCTTTCAAAACGGAGTCATCTCCC
Organism: Vanilla planifolia; assembly: GCA_023846275.1. Lineage (NCBI taxonomy): Eukaryota > Viridiplantae > Streptophyta > Magnoliopsida > Asparagales > Orchidaceae > Vanilla > Vanilla planifolia. Next base: position 9,102,637 of record CM043873.1, on the reverse strand, counting down.
ATGAGGTCTTCAAGAGAGAACTCATCCTCTTCAATAACCTCTCCATCTTTACCATCCCATGGTTGTGTTTGAACAATGGAAGGAGCTTGGTCAATGGGGAGGTTTCCCTTTCCACCTTGTCCTGCTTCCTTCACAAAATCACTGTAAAACAGACATAAGCAACTTCTGTTTCTGCATTCGTAGAAATGAATCAAGAGATATTGCAACTTTACATGATCTGATTGAGCTCGAAAGCACTCCGAAGAGGGGCATAAGCAAGCTTTTTCACGTTGAGGGCAACCAAAGCTGGGTAACCGTAACCACCCACACCAACCTGTTGTTCAAGATCAGGCTGCTTTCCAGCAGCAGCCCACACGTAGCTGCATAAGGAATTGTTTACTAATCAGCATTGAACTATTTTTTAAATGCAGTGTTCTTGGATGTAAAAGGTAAACCTGTATGGGCTTTTTTTAAATTTCTCAGCAACAGAAAGGAGTAGATCGAGGTATCTGTTTCTTCCCTCTGCCTTCGAATCCAATATATCTGGTAAGAAGGCCACAAAACATATGGCAGCCGTGGAACATTTCTCCTCCATCACATCCTACATGAATTAATAAAAAAAGAATACTGAAGAGGTAATGAAGGAAGATTTAACCTCAAGCTGGGAGAAGAAGCTAATCAATCTTACAGGACTGGATAGCTCTGAAACTTGTGGTGGAGAGGCATTGGTTTCCAGCTGCTCCAATGCAAAAGATTCAATGGCTGAAGCAGCTCGAGCACCTTCGTAGGGGAATGGGCTATTTTTGTCAGCCCCAAACACAAGAATTGTAGGGAATCCTTGTACATTAAACCTGCTCATCAATGACTGGAGCAATGATTGGTTAGCTTATTTGATTGAAAAAGGCCCGCTTAGTTATTACATGCTCAGTAAACAAATCAATGTCGAGTTATTAACAGCTCAAAATGTTTGTGTAGATCAGTTGGGGCTCAAAGTCGAGCACGATAAATCGTTGAATGCATATCCATCAATGAAAAGCTTTTAAGTATAAAAGTAAGAACCACCTTAATTTTATAACAATTAAATCCAACACTATGCTGCCTTCCAATGCGAAACACTAATTCAAATGTTCCTTTCCAATAAAAAATCAATTCAAATATTATTTTCTTTGAATAATATTCCGAAGTAAGTTTATTATCCAAATAGTCCATCATTCTTATTTAATTTTAAAATCCTTAGACTAATCTAACTAAATCAAGATAAACAAAATTTCGTACTTGTTAAAAAAAATTTGAATCAATTGAGGGTCAATAATAGGCTAAAGACATGATTACATGGATATCCATCAACCATGAAAATTTATTCTAAAAATAAGACCACCATAATTATATTTTAAGATTTAAGCATAATTCTCATCTTTCATGATTAGATTAATATAAATCCTACCTATACTCTTTTGATTGGGTCGGACAAAAAGATCTCTCTTTGATCCAATGATTCCCACTAACTAAAAACAAATACAACATAGGAACCACAACTTAACAAAATGGACAGAAAACGTTTTGCAGCAAAAATGCCAAAAAACAAGAGATTCAAAATAAATATATTTTATGATGAAATCCAATTTCAATAATTATAAATAACAAAAGTAACAAATAACAAAAGTTAACAAACAACAACAATATCTAAGTTCATGAAATAGCTAAAAAAGGCATGACGCATGAAAAATTTGGAATACCTTTTCCGCGTCACAGTTAACATGGCCCAGTTTAACCTTCCCCTTCAGGTTATTTGCAGCTTTCTTCCATTCAGGCGCAAGCTTTTTGCAATGTCCACACCTGCAGCACAAAAAAAAAAAAAAAAAAAAAAAAAAACAAAGAAAGAAAGAGATAAAAGAAGCCTTGAAACTTTAACAAATTCCATCTTAAAGATTGTAGATCTTCATAAAATCTAACTCACGACATTGGTTATATTGCTCACAAATTTAAAATAAGAACCTACATTTCGCTATCTAAATGGCTAAAACAAACAGGAAAAAAAGGTAACAGTGCTATACATTCATGATAGTTTTTTATGGAGAACTGAAGAACATTAAACAAAAAGATTTTCAAATAGAGCCTCAAGTGTGATGCGTTGGTACTTTTGAAAAGAAATGAGTTAGCATGCATTTTGAGCTGATGAAAATTGGCCAACAATTAAAAGCCCTACTTGAATGGCTATCGTTTGCATTATTTATAGACATTTTTATTGGTCAAGTTCATGAATAAGTACCAGAATTTATGCTTTTTGTTGATGTTATTTCACCAAGAAGGGAAGTGTTATGAAAAACCTTAATGGAGAACAATATTATAATCTAAAGAGTTTGTCTTATCTAAAATTGAATATGATACTAATTTAGACAAGACAAAAGCACTAATGACAAAGAACTAGCAACTAATTCCTAATATAAGATCGATGAAGGAAATATTTACCATCTTGAATTTTCTCTTGAAAATGATGAAAAAATTGATGAAAATGATTCAAAAAGAGTAAATATAATAGAAGAGTTATAATGTTTCGTGAGATAAAAACATTTCGGTTTAAAAAATTGGGGCAAGATAATAATGTTATAAATGCTCAATGAATCAAGATGCTAAAATAAAAGTGATAATACTTAAAATGATGCGATGAGAAATAAGTAAAATGTCTAAACATTGAGTGAGGATAGGTTCAACAAAACATAAATAATTAAATGTGTTTAATGACTATTTAACAATCTAGTGAGATAAACAATTGTGATTCTTACATGTAAATAGTTAAAGAAGAAGAACCATAAAAACATGATAAAAGATTATTAAGGACTTGACATCGCTAGATCTTAATGAGAAATTGATAATTGATGAAGTGCAAAAAAATCAAACGATTCATGTAGACATTCATTCTTACAAATTCATGTAAAAAAAGATCTAAATCATATTAAAACTAAACCTAATGCTTAAAAAATCATAATCACCCTTATTACCATATTATTGTCCATCTCCTTTCTGAAATCTATATCCTCTCAAATTCTATTTCTCTTCATGCTTTTCTCTCTTACGCATCAACATTCACAAGATATGGCAACTATGCTATCCTAATAAATTTTAATGAAGAATTGATAATTGATGAATTGCAACAAAATCAAATGATTCATGAGGACATTAATTACTACGAATTCATGTAAAAAAAGATCTAAATAGTATTAAAATTAAACCTAATGCTTAAAAAATCACAACCACCCTTATTACCATATTATTGTCCCTCTCTCCCTTCTGAAATCTATATCCTCTCTAAATTCTATTTCTCTTCATCCTTTTATCTCTCTTATGCATCAACAATCATAAGATATGCCAATTATGCTATCCTACTAACGCATTTTGTATAAACCATCACTATTACCCTTTTCTTCCTTTGCTTTGTTGCTTCTTTTCTCTCTCAATCTTCACTCCCTCGAGACGTCAGCATCATCAAGCCTCTTCCTCATCATCTCTATCACTGAGAAAATTGAAACCCATGGAAGCTGTGACCATTGACATTGCCCTTCTCAACCTCTATCATTCGATATTCAAAACCTAAGATTTGCATGGCTTCTTCCTAAGTGAGGTTGCCATCACCTCTAAATTTGCATGCTTTTGTCAAGGGATTTCATCGTTATTGAGATCAATATCTTTAGCATAAAATTTATTTTACTAATTTTCTAAATGTTATTTAATAGTATTTAATTTAAAAACAAACTATGAAAGTTAACATAATTAATTATGGTATGTTGCCTATAAATAATTTTACAAAATTTCTAAATTATTTTAGGCTATAATTTACAACTAAGTTTCCTTACAATATTAGTTTATATTCAGAAATAATTTACCTGAACCTGGCAATGCAAGGCAGAGGATAGAGATGGGCCAAAATCAAAACAAATGTGCATATGGGTCGAGTTGGAACCATACCCAAAACATAACCTGTACGAGCATGTTCGGGTGGTGAAATCCTGAGCACACTAAGAGGAGCCTGCCTCGATTTCATTTCTTACTTGAATAATATCACTATGCAAATGTTTATAAAGCAAAAAATCATTTCTTACTCAACAATGTGGGACTAAACTCATGGTACTTATTTGTTTCCAAAACTCGAAGTGACTCATTGTCGTCTAATCGCACATTTTTGTAATCACATGGTAAAGATTGTCTCCGCCTTTAAATAGTGATCTTAATCGATCCAATCGTGTATTTGATGAGTTGATATAATGATGATGATTTATTCTTTTTATTTCTTATGATTTATCTTTGATCTAATGGCCTACGTCTTTTTAATTTGAATCATATGGGTGAGATCATCCTTGCCTTTATCATCGATGAATCAAATTATTCAGATCTCACCCACCTTGATCGTATGGCCCGGATCTATTCCACATTGATCCAACCCTCTATAATATATCTACCTTTACATTGTTTGATCGAACGTTCGATAACTCTTCTAAAAAGATCTAATAGCTCTTTTCTATTATGCATAATGACTAATTAACTAGCCATTTATATGTTATTGCAGGCAACCATTTTACAAAAACTTCTAAGTGTTTGAAAAGTATTTCAAACTATTTGGCAGCAGCTTTTTAAACAACTTTTGTTTGATTTTCTAATGATTATGACCAAAATTTTTTATAAATATTTAACCATTTTGAAAGAAATGACTGATGAGTATAAACAAGATTTTAACATCTTAAAAAAGGGTTGCATTATATTCTACTAACATAAATATCTTTTAAAAATACCTACGACTTACGACTACTTGAAATTCTAAATTATTTTAACTAAGCCTAATTTTTCTAAGCTTTCAATTTTTAATTCTCTGCATAATTTTAAGCTCATTGTATCTTTTTGGTGTTCATCATCAAACATAGGAAAAATTATATATTTTTATCAAAAATGTATTTATTACTATACTTTTATTTTTTTTCGGTTGTTTTGCTACATATTTGTGAAGGCTTAAGTTTGGTTTGATCTCCTAAAAAAATTGAATTGAGGTTGAGCTAGTAAAAATTTAGATTATAGTAGAATTTGTAAAATCTAGTAGAATGAAGATGAATCATAAGAAAAAAATCTCAAGTGGTAACTATTTTACTGGTGGAATTTTTCATGACCTCGGTTAGGGGTGGATGATGTTCTAATTTCAATCGAACTATTTAAAAATTTAGTCTTTCATTTCAACTTTTATTTTCAATTTTTTTAATTATAAAATTATAAATTAAAATATTTATAAATTAAAGTTTTTTATAAACATAAAACTATTTTTATAATTTTTGTGACAATTTAATATAATTCTAAAATTAGAAAAAAATATATTTTAAAATCTATAATTCACCACCCTCTTATGATATTTACACACTCGTTTACTTCAGTGATTGAGTATAAACTTATTTTAGTGAGAGCTTAAGGAGGAGGTTATATACTTGAGGACAAAAAGTTTGGGATCCCCATAGGTTAAAGATGACTAAAATAGAAAAGAGATTATTTCTATTAAAGAAACATGTAAAGAGAAATGATGAAAAAAAATAAGAAAAAGAAATTGCTTTAAAGGGATTTTGGTTAAAGCAGATTGGATTTGACTAAATTGTATAAATTGCACAAGAATGATCCATCAAAACATGCACTGGAAGGTCCTAAGGTTGGTGGTGATTGAGAATAAACTTATTTTAGTGATAACTTACGGAGGAGATTACATATTTGAGAACAAAAAGAATTTTGGGATTCTTATAGGTTAAGGGTGACTAAAATAGAAGAAAAACGATTCACATTAAGGAGACATGCAAAGAGATTAGCCTAAAAGGATTAACCTTGAAGGACTTGTTTCAAGGGTTTTGAATTAAGAGTTTTGAGTACGTGTTGTTGATGTTCACCATATGGCTACGTTTTGTATAAAGGGGAAAGATTTAATTTGCATTAATGTCATTTTTTTTGTCGACAAAAATAATCGTTTTTATTATAATTATAATTAGTTAAAATTTCATATTTATGATTAAATTTTTTTTATAAAAACTTAATTTTAAAAAATGTTACTTAAATATTTTATAAGCATACTTTAAAAAAATTGCAAATAAGAGCAAACTAATATGAATAATAAATTTATATGCACACAAAATTGAAACAAAAAAAATTTATTTATATTTTAATCATTTATATATAACTTTGAGATATAACTTAGACTTGAATAATAAAAATAATAAAAAGAATTAAAAACAAACTATTTAAAAAATATTAGAAAAAAAAGAAATAAATAAATAAATAATATAAATATTTAAATAATATTTAATACAACACTTGTTGATTATAATGCAAAAATGATGATGTTCTTATAAAATGTTACGATTGACTACATCATACAAGAGTTAGATGATATGAACATCATCTTGAATCAAAATATTTTTCATTCAAGCAATAAGAGAAACACAGTTTATTTGAATTCAAGAATTATTATTGTATATCTAATCTTCTCTATGTTATAGAAAACAATAAAATTTCTCCCACAAAAGCTTAGAATTTCCTCTTTGGGAAGATTATCAATATTCAGTGCTTGAAAACATACTCAACAAACTAAATCAATAATCTCCTCAAAACTAAAGATAACAATAGCTAAATAGTGCTGAATAACACATTCATTGATCGGATAATCTTCAATGTTGGCATCCATCTCTTCTTATCATTCATAACTCATATTTCGAAACGGTGTCGTCTCCCATGAGGTCTTTAAGAGAGGTCTCTTCTTATCATTCAAAACATATGGCAACCATGGAACATTTCTGCTCCATCACATCCAACATGAACTAATAAAAAAAAAAATACTGAAGAGCTAATGAAGGAAGATTTAGCCTCAAGCTGGGAGAAGAAGCTAATCAATCTTACAGGACTAGACAACTCTGAAGCTTGTGGTGGAGAGGCATTGGTTTCCAGCTGCTCCAATGCAAGAGATTCAATGGCCGAAGCAGCTCGAGCACCTTCGTAGGGGAATGACAAACACAAGAATTGTAGGGAATCCTTGTCATACACCAATGACTGGAGCAATGATTGGTTAGCTGAATCCCATGTCATACACCAAGAATGTCAATATGATCCAACATGCCTTCCCCTTTAAATTTATTCATCATACTCTATTATTCTATCGTGGACCAATAAAACACGACAAAAAAAATTGCATTATTTATTTAATCAAGAAAATTTTAATGTTCATACTTGTTAGAAAAACTGAATCAATTGAAGATCAAAAAAGACATTATTACATCGATACCCATTAACCAAGAAACTTCATAATGTAACATTCTAATAAAAAATTAATTCAAATCTTATTTACATTCAATAATATTTAAAAGTGAGATTATTATCCACATACTCTATTATGCTTATTTAATTTTAACATCCTTAAACTAATCTAGTTAAATCTCATGTCAATATGATCCAACATGCAGTCCCCTCTAAGTGTATGCATCATATTTTATTTACATTATCATGGATCATTAAAGCATGACAAAGACAAATTGCATCATCTATTTAATCAAGAAAAACGTAATTTCGTACTTATTAAAAATATCGAATCAATTATGAGTCCAAAAATAAGCTCAACTAATAATTAAATGGATATTCATCAATCTATAAAATTTATTCTAAATATAAATATTCGTAATTGTATTTTAAAATTTAGGTATAATACTCAACTTTTATAATTAAATTAATATAAATTTTACTTATATTCTTTAGATTGGGTAGAACAAAAGGATCACTTTTTGATAAATCCGATGATTTTCAACAAACAACAATGATAACTAAGTTCATGAAATAGCTAAAAACAGCATAATGGATGAAACTTGGATTACGTTTTCCTCATCGTAGTTAACATGGCCCAGTTTAACCATTCCCTTCCGGTTCTTTGCAGTTTTTTTCCACTTAGGCGCAAGCTTTTGCAATGTTCACCCCTGCAGCCAAAAAATAAATAAATAAATAGCAAAAAGATAAAATTAGTATTTTTCAAGTAGGATTATAACAACGAAAAGATAAAAGAAGCCCTGGCAACTCTAACAAATGCCATTTTAAAGCTTGCCAGTATATAGATATTATCGTACTCAAAGTTTAATGATTTTTTACATTAACATGAAGTATGATTCTATCATGATTATAGATTTTTTTTTTATTTTATTTTTTACAATATCAATAGAGTATTATTATTAACTCTTTTTTAAACATTGTTAAAATTTTGTTATTATTTTTTAGAATAATTCTTGAACATATTTATCATTCTATGAATCACATGACTATGTGATTCTTTTATTAAAAATAAGAGTTTCAATACATTTAACTATTCTTAAGCAAAAAATAATGAAATCATATTACTCACTTAGCCATTTTTCTTCATTACTTTAACCAATATAATATAAATAATAAAAGAAATATAGATTGTTAAGAATTAGAAGAGTTTTAAAACAATTTACAATCACTTCAGAATTTATTTCCAAAGTATGCATACCAAATTTTTTTTCCAATTTTGCTATTGGTGTTGTAGAGATACATTCGGATCATATAAAAAAACATCTAATAAAATATCCTACATAATAGTTCTATGAACAATTTTGATAAAATAAAATTCTTTGAAATCAATTGACTTATAAAAGGCATTGAACACTCCTATTAAATTTAGCCAAACATTATAATAAAAACTAAATTATACTATTAAAATAAACTTACAATTAATATTCTAATTAATCATTTAAATAAATATCTTTTATTTTTGTATCTCACCAATTTGATCATTATGTTTAAACATAACTATTAAAGTAAATAATTCCTTTAAAAAAATAAAGTATTCAATACAAATAGTATCTAAAATCAACGAATTTCTTGTAAGTTATAAAAAAGAATATTTTGGAAAAGAAGGAATTGGTTGAAAAAAAAAATTAATCAAACATTATTATGAGTATATATAAAAACATTTCATATTAATCTCTTTAACAATAAAAAATAGACAAATGAAGTATAAAAATTACATCAATTTCTATTTATTTGAAATTTTTAAAAGTATGAAAAATTTCTAAATAGACAGTTACTTCTAAAACAAAAAATGTAACACCTAAACTAAACTCCCCTAAAATAATCGTACAAATTAACTTTAAAATCATATACAATATGCTTTCATGCTTAATTACCTAATGATAAAATTTATGTGAATATAGGTTTAGAAATTTTATAAAATATGTTTTTATATATATATTAGAAAATTAAATATATCATTTAATATAATAAATAAATAAAGATAAATTGAATAAAAACAAAACAAGAAAATTGGAATGTAAAGATTTAAAATTATGGAGGTTACTATTAAATTTAGAAACTAATTTTTAGTTTGATAAAAATAATATTTTTTTCAAATATTATTAAAAATATTGATTGATTTTAAAGATTTTATGCAGTTTTCTTATATCTAAAATGGTCTTGATGAAATTACAATAATAAATAAGTTTATCTAATTTTTAGAATAATTAAAAAGAATAAGAAGGTTGGATTTTTTTAGACAAATCCATCAACGTATTTACATATAATTTTGTTATTAGTGTTAAAAACGAAGACTAAATAAGTCAAATTAAAAAAAAAAGATGAAAAAGAAAAGATAACATCTATCTAAATTTGTGGGTATTTCTCAACAAAAAAAATTAATCTCTTTCAACCAGCATTAAATGACATATTTATTTACTTTAAAAATTATTTTTAATTGTTTTCTTTACTTCCAATGATTTGTGTCTGACTTTCACAAAATACATAAATAACCTGAGCCCACTTTTATAGTCATATTTGTTTACATTAAAATTTATTTTTATTTTAAATTACGCATTTAACATTCCACAAAATACATAAATAATATATTAACCTGAGGGCCAAAAATCAAAAAGACAATTTATGTTAGGATTGCAATAAAATTAGTTTTCTCTTGTACATGTTTTTCTAAAAAAAGAAAAACAAACACAAATTCTAAATAAAAAAATACAAAAAAAAATTTAAATATTCAAATCAAATTCCTCTTTCATTCCTATGACTTGACATCCTAATAATGTTTTTATCCATAATAGAGCATGTCTGATTTGCCTTTTTATCATAAACTAATCTTAATATTAGAAAATCTTCCCTTGTTATTTAATCAATGTTGAAACTCTGATGTTGAATTGAATTAACTTAGCTTAAGCCAAGCCTTAATTACCAACTACTCGCATTATTTAAATGGCTTTATATGATATCTAAAGCTTTTAAAAAATTGTCAATTTTATCACAAATGTTTGTTTTTTATTTGTTAAACTAGTGCTAAAACTTCCCAACGTGGTTTGAATTTGAAAAAAAGCAGAACAATTTAGGCCAACTTGAGCTAAACCTACACATCAAAAGGATGACTTCAAGCTTACCTAATATTTTTTGTGGTTCTTTTAGTTTTTTTTTTAGCTTTTATAAGCTTGATTTAAGTGTTGTTTGTTCCATGCATATAGAATGTTTTAATAAGCTTAAAATGATTTATAACTATTAATTTAATTGTTTTTTTTATTAGTTTGAGTAGTTAAGTTAATTAATTAATTAGGTATGTTAGTTATAATGATTTTTCGGGATTCATCAAAACTAGATACTATAAGATTGCATCATCCAAGTGTCACCAGGTAAGCATTCCTTCTTCTAGATTCTAACTTTTTAAGAGTAATTTGCATCTTTTTATTCTAAAACATCTTGACTTGAAATATAATAAAAAATAAGAGAATTTTATGAACTAAATAGACATAAATTTAACATAAATTTGTTGTTATATCTTTTATAAATATATCATTTATATATTTATGAAAACAAGATTAAACATAACGATTAATATGGGAAAATAAGCTAACATAAATAAAATACAAAATATAATATAAAAAATTTAAACTAAATATATGTAAATAAAAATCATTTAATTTCATCTAATAAAATTTTAAAGCATAAATTTGAAATTAACTTAAATATTTTTTAGCTTTTAAAATTCCTTTTCTTTAGGAATTATCTTTTTTCTATCTATTTATATATCTAAAAAATAAAGAGAAAACGGATAATGAAAATAAATTAATAAAAATGTATAAGTTAATATGAAATTAGAAGAGTAATTTGTTTTTTTGTTTGAAAAATAATTTGTTTGGATATTTAAGAACAAACTGATTAGAGGTTATCCTTAGAGTTCAATTAAATACTGGCCTAAAATGAAAGGTATGCCTATTATGTTGAATGTTTTGAAAGTCAAATAATAGATCATCTAAGTAGAATTTTACTTTGTATTTAATTAGTGAAATAATCACATATAAAAGACAATTTTAGCATCTGCAAGCAAAACCTAACAATATATTTTATAGGACAAAATAAAAATTAAATAAAAAAATTTTAATCTTAAAAACTTTATAAAATTATATATATAAAAATATATTTTTTGTATTATAACCCCATCTTCTTGGCATGGAAGATTCTTCACTTATCTGACCATAATGAGACCAAGATTTTGTTGTTGGACCTATCATCTAATCGAATAATCACACATAGTAGTTTAATGAATAATATTAATAAAATAAAATTCTTTGATACTAATTAATTCATAAGGATTGAACAATCTTATTAAACCTAATCAAACAATCTAATAAAAAATAAATTATAATATTTAACTAAATTTATAATTAATTTATCAATTATCTATCTTTTTATAATTTTATCTCGTCTATTTGATCACTATGTTTAATTATAACAATTAAAGTAAATAAAATTTTAGGTAAAAAATATTTAATATTAATAGTCTCTAAAATTAACAAATTTTTTGTATGGAATAAAAAAACTTGATTAAAAAAAAGAAATTGGTTGAAGAAAATAATCATGCAAGAAAAATACATCAATTCTTTTTTAAAAAAAATTAAGCACAAGAAAAGTTCCTCAATAGATCACCTCTAATACAAAAATTCAACAACTAAACTAAACTCATTAAAATAATTAAACCCAATTAGTTTTAAAATCAATATAATATGTTTTCTTTTTTAGTCACCTAATTATCAATTCTATATAAGTGTCTTTTTAGAGATTTTATAAATATTTTTTTTATGTATTTAACAGAAAAATAAATATATTATTTAATATAAAAAAATAAATAAATATAATTTGAATACAGATAAATTTATTTCCTCGATAGATACTTCTGCGACAAAAATTCAACAAGTAAACTAAACTCATTTAAAATAATCATATCCAATTAGTTTTAAAATCAATATAATATACTTTATTTCTTAGTTACTTAATGATAAATTCTATATAATCGTGACTTTAGTGATTTTTTAAATATTCTTTTGATGTATTTAACAGAAAAATTAATATATTATTTAATATACAAAAATAAATAAAGATAATTTGAATAAAGATAGGTTTATTTCCAAAATTTGCATACCAAATCAGCATTAAAATCAGAACCGGAATGCTCTGCTTCCAAATCTACAGATACAAAAATCTCGACACTGTCTTGTTCGCAACCGCAAAACAGAGCTTTTCGTTCTCGTCGCGAAAAGCCCAGAACTCCACTTCGTCACCGGCTTCCATGAAACAATGGCAGCGTAAAGCTCCGTAAGTGAGCAACACCGTGCCGCTGCCGTCTCACCGAGACAGAAACAGAGGACACCCCCACCCCCCTTTAGACGTACACCATGTCCTCGAGTCCGCCGTGGTTTCGCCCAACCAGCCTCGACCTCCTCTCACCACCGGCAAGATAAAAGAAGCCCTTGAACCTTTAACAAATGCCATTTTAAAGCCTGCAGTATGTAGATAAAAGACGCTTCATCGCTTTATTTCTCCCTTTCTTCTTTCTGTTCAGCATTTCTGTGCTTTCTGCAGTATGTAGACAAAAGGACTTCCGAGTTCTTACTTAAAACAAGAACTTAAATGAGTAGACAATGGTATTCCCAATGGAATGACCTAATTATTTCAAAATGCTTGAGGTAATAGACTCCTTAAAACAGCAGAATGACCTTTAAAATACTTGAGGCAACGGACTTCTTAGAACAACATAATCACCCAATTATTTTAAAACCAGAAAGAGTTTGCTCTGCTCCCTACCTTATCTATAGTGAGAAAAGGCTGAAAACTGTAATGTTCCCAACGACAAAGGAGAGCTTTTCATCCTCATCGCGAAAAGCCCAAACCTCCAAATCGTCCCCTGCCTCGATCCTACTCTTGCGGAGAAATTTCTTTTGAGCACCGCCGCATTATTTATAAATATTCTTATTAATCAAATTCATGAATAAAAACAATAATATTTGCATTTTGTTGATGTTATTTCACCAAGAGGGAAAATATTATGACATAACACAAAAATAAAATAATGGAGAATAACATTATAATCTAAAGAGTTTTTGTTTGATCTAAAATTGAAAATGGTACAAATTTACACAATATATAAATTGTAATTTATGGCTAAAAAAATACCATTGAACATTATACAACTTTCATAGTATGAAAAACAAAAATTCAAATTTGAAATAACATTTGAACTACAAAAATATTAATTATTATAATCTTAACTAGTGTAGTTTTTTTGAGACGTTGTTCACTATCTTTAGTGTTTTTTTCTCTATTTTTCAAAAATTAGAAATTAAATATTAGGTATTCGAGTATTTTAGAAAGTTTTCTTATGTCTAAAATTATTTCAATGAATTTGTATTAACAAATAAATCTATCTAATTTCAAATATAATTTAAAAGATGAATAAAATTGGATTTTTTTGAGAAAACTCCATGTGGAAAGAATTCCACCAAAAAAAAAAAAAGAAAGAAAGAAAGGGTGACGTTTCTCTCTAAAAAAAGAAACAGAACAAATAAATCTATCTACTTTATTTCCATTCAAATAAAGTAGCTTCTTGATAGTACAAGCATCGGTTGAACATCAACAGAACTCAGGAATTCTTAAACAAAGGTATAGAACTTGCGACAACACAACATAATCACCCAATCATTTTAAAACCAGAAATAGTTTGGAACAGAGAACACCCCCAACCCCTTTGGTCGTACGCAATCACCTTGAGTCCGCGGTGGTTTCTCCCGACCAGTCTCCGCCTTCTCTCCCCGCCGGGGAGACGATCCAGAAAATGTTGCCTTCTTCCCACCTCGGGATAGTTCAGAAAGCTCGCTGCTTGCTTCTCCTCCTCGGACATGGCCGGCAACAGACGTTCGTAGATGACTCGCTTGCCGATGAGGAGGCGATTGTGATGGTTGCAGACGTCGGAGGAGGAGATCTTCTTATGCATGAGATGCCAGAAGGCATGCGTCCCGTGCCCGGCGGCGACCCTCTTTACCCAAATCGGTACCTTTATCTCCCTCCGCGCGTTCATGATCGATGACAATTAGGAAAAGCAGAGAAGGATGATGAGAGAGCAACGTAGATAGACAATCAATTGGATCTCAGAAAGAGAGATGTAGGAGTTTGAGCTTGTAATGCTTGCGCTGGGATTTATATGCATGATAAGGGAGGGGAGAGACAGGAACGAGGATAGAGAAGATTCTGCTGAATATTGCTTTGTCACCATGAGTCAGCATTTAAGGGTCTTATTGCAAACTTTCCAATCATGAATTTTATATAATTGTGACTTTAGAGATTTTTATAAATATATCTTTTATATATTTATGAGAAAATTAAATATATTATTTAATAAAATAAATAAATAAATATAAATTATATAATAATAAAACAAAATATTTGGAATATAAAAATGATTTCTTAAGATGGGCAAGGGGAACTGTAAAGGCACGAGAGAAATGAAAAAAAAAAATTTTGGCCAGCCTTGATTCATAAAAATTATTAACAAAGATAATATAAAAAATATTTATATTAGAATGTAAACTCAAGAAAAAAAATATTATCAAATATTGTAAAATATAAGCTAAAACTTTGAAGATATTAGATGATTTATTCACAATTTTTGCTTACAAAAACTCGACTCATAGATTTCAAAGCAATACAAAATTTTAGACTTTTACATTTTTTTTCAATAAAAATTATCTTAATATATAATTTTACATTTATTTTTATTTTAAAAAGTAATGCCTAGGTTATGGAGGTTTACATACATGAGAAGGGTGAGAGTAAGGAGAGGGAGAAAAAAGTAAAAACAAGATGGGAAGGTATCTAAAGCAAGAGGAGAAGATTAAATAGAAATTTGAAAACTTCTCATAGCTTGTCAACCCACATGGATTGGAACCTTAATGACATTCTTATTGTCACTAACGACATTCTTATTTTAGACATGGCTAAATCACAATAAGAACGTCATTAGAACTTTATTACTTTTAAGTTAATTAGAATTTTATTCTCTATTTTTTTATTGGGTAAAAACAGAATAATAAATTTTAATTAAAACAAAATAAAAATTTAATTTCAACTTAATAAAAGGGTACAAAACAAAGTTCAAACTAACTTGAGTAATTTTAAATTTTTTTGCACCTCATTTTATACGTTAATTTTTTTTCATTTAATATTTATTTAAGTATCTATTAAACAATTAAATTTAATATAGTATATGAATATGTTTTTTTAATTAAAAGAATAAAATAAGATAGATTTAAGATGATTGTGCCTTTAGACCTTTAATAAATTCATCATTTATACATTTAAGAAAACTTAAATATAATATTTAATTTATGAAAAATAAATGAAAATAAATTAAATAAAGATAATTATTATATAAAAAGCTCAAAATTATCACAAATCAAAATATAAATTGGAGAGGATTGGCTTTTATTGACATATTTTTGTATGTTAAGAAAATATTTTAATTGTTTTTTACTTCGAATGATTTGTATTTAATTTTCACAAAACATACAAATAATATATTTATACGAGGGTTTAAAATAAAAAGACAATTAAATAAAAATTATGTTTCTTTTATAGATGTTTAGAAAGGATAAATTGAACTTAAATTTTAATTAAAAATTATAAAAAAAAATTAAAACCATTTAAGTTAATTATAACTTTATTTATAAATGTTTATTGGATAACAGGCAGAACATTAACTTTTGATAAAAAAAAAATAATAATTTAATTTCAGTTTAATAAAAATATATCAAATAAAGATCAAACAAATTTAGCTATTTTAAAATATTTTATAGTTAATTTTTTTACATTAAATTTATTTTTGTCTTTATATTAATAATTTGATCATTATGTCATTTAATAACTATTAGAATAAATAATTTTAAATAAAGAATAAAAATGTTTAATGTTATGTTCTTTAAGGTTTATGTAAATTAATATGAAATTAACATGTCAAAATTTTGTTGGGTGACACATAACCAATGTTTAAAAATTAGTAAACAAAAACATAACTAAATGACAATTTTGTCATGTATAATCAAAGACTCTTAAGTTGTTTAATAAAATATTTCATGGGTAAGAAAGCGTTAAAGATTATCGATGTATTTGACAAGACTAAATAAAAATAAAATAAAGAAGCGTGGGTTTTGTTTCACCAATGAGCAGCGCAGCTCAGAGCCCACCTGTCGCTGTTGTTCTGGGAAAGAAGAAATTGATTTTCAACCAACGTAAGGCTTCAGTTGATGGACTCAAAGATGATGGAACAACAAAAAGTTCAATAAATTGAAGTAGCGCTATCTTGACTTTCATGGATAACATCACGTAAGAGTGCCGTCGCTATTCCGCAGGGGCGTGCAGAAGCGCTGCCACCGGCCAAAGAACTCAAGCATCGGCACAAGACGACTTAACGACAAAGCAAGGCGGTTAGAGAACCACGTCTATTATTCGGCATTTGTGTGCTTATATCTAAATTTGTGACATTCCATTCAAATAATAAATTTCATAATAGTATAAGCGGCAGTTGAACACAAAAGGACTTCCGAGTTCTTACCTAACAGATGAACTTAAATGAGTAAACAAAGGTATTCCCAATGGAATAACCTAATTATTTCAAAATGCTTCAGGTAATAGAGTCCTTAAAACAGCAGAATGACCTTCAAAACCTTTAAAATACTTGAGGCAACAGACTTATTAGAACAACATAATCACCCAATTATTTCAAAATGCTGGAGGTAATAGACTTCTTAGAACAACATAAATCACCCAATTATTTTAAAACCAGAAAGAGGTTGCTCTGCTCCCTAACTTATCTATAGTGAGAAAAGGCTCAAGACTGTAATGTTCCCAACGACAAAGCAGAGCTTTTCATCCTCATCGCGAAAAGCCCAAACTTCCACAACGTCCCCTGCCTCGATGCTACTCATGCGGAGAAAGTTTTTGTAATTTTCTCCTTTGAGCACTGCCGCACCGCTGCCGTCCCACCTCGTGAGCAGCAGAGGACAACCCTGGCCCCTTTGATCGTACACCATAACCTCGAGTCCACCGTGGTTTCGCCCGACCAGTCTCGGCCCCCTCTCGCCACCGGCAAGATGATCCGGACGATGTGGCGTAATCCCTGCCTCAGGATAGTTAAGAAAGCTGGCTGCTTGCGTCTCTTCCTCGGACATGGCCGGCAACAGACGATCGTAGATGACGTGCTTGCCGATGAGGAGGCGATGCTGATGTTTGTCGACGTCGGAGGAGGATATCTTCTTGTTCAAGAGGTACCAGACGGCGTGCGCCTCATGCTGGCTGGCGACCCTCCTTGCCCAAGTCGGCACGTCGGGTTCCTGTCTCGAATCCATGATCGACGGCGACGACGAAAGGCGGACAAGGATGATGGCGGTGTAAAGAGCGGTAAATCAAGGATGGAGTGCAATGGACAAGGAAGATGGCGGGTTTAAATACAAGTTCCGCGAGGTCACCACCGGAAGTGGGTCCTTTTGACAGAGGTTTACGCTGTTTGAATTCTCGGCCGAGACGGATGAGCAAGAATTCTCATGTCCGGTTCCTCTGGAGGATGCATCCATAAGAATTCAACTAACTAAATAACAAAGACGTCACCGACGGAAGATTATTGTCACATCATCACGTTGAATTTGTTCAATTATCAGCCACATGGATTTAATCCACTTGGCTCAGCAGTAAGCAAAAGTATCCTCTTCTTATTCATGATATAACTTCTCTAGTAAATTTTACAACCAAATATGATGTCTGGTCGAGTACTTATCAAATATAATAAACTCCCAACTAGACTCCTATAAGTGGTTTCATTTGTTTTATTTGCTCCATTTTCCATTTTCAGCTTCTCATTTGATATGAAAGGAGTTGCTACTGACTTATAATCTTGTATCTTGAATTTCTTTAGAATATTTTGTGCATATTTTTTCTGTGATATAAAGATGCATGCATTATTTTGGCATTTTCTATACCCAAAAAATAATGCAACAAGCCATGATCACTCATCTCATATATCTCCATCATATCTTTCTTGAACTCTTTTAGCATCTCCTCATTATTGCCCATGTAAATCAAATCATCAACATATAATGAGACAATTAAAATATTCGTACTTCGTTTCTTGACATATAAAGTTGGCTCGCTCTTGCTTTTCTTAAATTCTTTCTACATGAAGTACTTATCGATCTGACTGTACCATGCTCTCGGTGCTTGCATTAAGCTATACAATGCCTTCTTTAGCTTGTAAACTTTGTTCTCTCCCCCTTCAGTGAGAAATCCTTCTGGCTGTTCAACATATATTTTCTCTTTAATATAGCCATTCAAGAAAGCAGACTTGATATCAAGCTGATACAATCGCCACTTCTTTTGGGCAGCTAGAGCAATAATTGTTCTTATTGTCTTTAGCCTTGCTACAGGAGCATATGTCTCGTAACAATCAATGCCATGTTTCTATTTGAAGCCTTTCACCACGAGCCTTGTTTTATATTTTTGAACCTTACCATCTGGGTTTAGCTTTGTCTTGTAAACCCATTTCACCTCACGGTTTTGCGGTCGATCTATCAACTCCCAAGTATTATTCTTTTCTATCATGTGAATTTCGTCTTCCATGACTTTTACCCAGTTCTTGTGTTTTCTAGCTTCTTCAAAGCTTTGAGGCTCAACTAGTGAGAAATTATAAGACTTGTATATTTCTGTTAAACTTCATACTCGTCTTGGAGCTGACTTTGGTGTTGTTAACTTTTCTTCAGAGCTAGTACTAGATTTTGGGCTTGAACTAGGGCTGGAAGTTGAGCTCAAACACGAATTTGACTCATCTTGTCTTTGAGTGTACTCTTGACCATGCATTTCTATCATTAGAGTAATTGGCTGCCCCAATGAGATAGTAGTTGGTGATGATTGATTTTCATGTACCTTCTCTTCTTCCAATTCCACGAACCTTTCTCATTAAACACGACATCTCTACTGATTATTATTATTTTTCTTTTCTAAATTGTATAACCTATACCCTTTTGTTCCATCATCATAGCCGACAAATATGCATATTTCACTCTTGTCATCCAATTTCGATCTTTTTGCGGCTGGTACATGAGCATAACACAACCAAAAATCTTCATGTGATTGATCACATGCTTTGAACCACTCCATGCTTCAAATGGAGTTTGATTTGGAACTGATTTTGTTGGACATCTATTCAAGATATAAACAATAGTATTAACTATTTCTGACCAAAATTTATTAGGCATACCCATCTCTTTAAGCATTGATCTAGCCATCTCGACAATTGTACAATTCCTTCTCTTAGCTGCACCATTTTGTTAAGGAGTATAGGCAGTCATCAACTATCTTCGAATGCTTTGTTCTTCACTGAAACAATTAAAGTTTCTTGAAGTAAATTCACCGCCTCTATCGCTTCGTAACACTTTAATTTTGCGATTGCTTTGATTCTCGACCATAGCCTTGAACTTTTTAAATACTTCAAAAACTTCTGACTTTTCCTTTAGAAAATAAACCCATGTCATCCTCGTATAATCGTCAATGAAGATTAGGAAATACCAATTTTGACCTTGCGACAGGGTCTGCATCTTTCCACATATGTCAGTGTGGACTAGCTCTATTGGTGCATGTGCTCGTCAGGATCCTCCATGTGGAAAAGAAGCTCGATGTTGTTTGCCAAAAATGCATCCTTCACAAGTGCTCGAGGTGGTGTTGATAAATGGTAGGCCTTGTACCATGTTTTTAGGTTTTAACAACTTCAAAGCTTTATAGTTTAAATGGTCGTACCTTTTATGCCATAAGTCTGAGCAATCTACTGCTTCAGTTTGTAATGCCACTTCTGAAGCATAATTGATTTTCAACAGAAAGTTTCTGGACCTTTCCATGTCAACTTTTGCTATCAACTGATTTTTGTTTCTTCGATCAAATATCATACAACCATTATTTTCAAAAGGAACTTGATACTCATTTTGTAATAACTATCCAACTCTTAAAAGGGATTGCTTTAAATCAGGAACTAGCAACACGTCTCGAAGAAGTTTTGGCCCTATCTTTGTTTGCACAAGAATACTGCCCTTGCCTTTAGCTTGAGCTAGAGAACAATTTCCCATACGTACCATAGTTTCATAGAATGCATCAATGTCTCAGAATAATTTTTGGTTACCTGTCATGTGGTTTGTGCAACCACTGTCCAGGTACCAAGTATCATCTTTTTCTTCTTTTGTAGAATGGCATGCAAAGAAAATAGTTTCTCTAAAATCTTTTCTTCATTCAAAAGGAGGCAAAACCAGCACATGCATCATCCTCTATGGAGGATCAAAAAGGAAATCAGACA
The DNA here is from genome assembly GCA_023846275.1 of Vanilla planifolia. Taxonomy (NCBI): domain Eukaryota; kingdom Viridiplantae; phylum Streptophyta; class Magnoliopsida; order Asparagales; family Orchidaceae; genus Vanilla; species Vanilla planifolia. Next base: position 9,081,942 of record CM043873.1, on the reverse strand, counting down.
ACAGCAACTTCAGGAGAGGCTCAGGGAGGGGCATTCCCCAACCCCAAGCAAAGTCGGATCGGTAAGCAGCGCGCCCAGCCCAGTCCGTCGGTGGGTTGCCGTCTCTATGGACGTGCGTGATAACAAGAGCGTCAAGGCCCCGAGCCTGCAGAATCGCCTTGGCAAAAACACCTCCCGCGGGCACTTGGGTGAGGGTGGTGCACACCGCCTGCATCGCGAGTGTCGAATTCGTTTGGATCTCAATGGCCCGAACCTCCGAGAGCGCAGTCCTTGCCAATTCAAGAGCCTCAAGCATGGCATAAGCTTCCATGGCCATACTCGCCCTGAGAGAAGACTTTCCTCCCGATCACCAGTAAGGGCTTCCCTGTGTGATCCCTAACCACCAGTCCGAGGCTAGAAAATAGTTTATGGATCTTCCTTTTCTTCAGTGAAATTTGCTTGATCACGGACTTGACTTTTACAATATTTTGCAATATGACTGTACTTCTTACATTTATTGCACTGCATCCTTGTCCAACATTTGGACATGTTATGGTTCGACTTTTTTTGCGTATGTCGCACCATAAATTTGAATTACTGGAGCTTGATTCTCTTTTACTTTGGCCTTGTTGCTTTGGTACATCCTGTCCACATTTTCTTTGAAAAATTCTTCGATCTTTCGAGAACTTTTGCCCTTTAAAACTGGTAGCAAAAGCACTCTCAGTTAAGTTGCTTCCAAACTGCAATTTTCTTGCCTCGTGCCACTCCAAGGAACTCATCAATTGTTGAAGCATAAGTGCGCACAAATCTTTAAATTCTTCGATGACAGCAACAATATACTCGTACCTTTCTAGTAAACTAATCAAAATTTTCTCCACCACCTTTTGATAGGAGATAGCTTCACCGTAAGTACGCATCAGGTTCACAATCTCAATTGCCTTCGAAAAATATTGTTTTATTTTTTTCGATTCCTTCATTTGCAGGTTCTGGAATTGCCTTCGACTACTTTACAGCGATCACTTTTGTCAATCCTTGAAACTCATCTTTCAATATATCCTACGCTTCTTTCGATTTAGTTGCACCAATTATACGAGGAAACAGGCTCTCTGTGACACCTTGTTGGATTAAAAATAAAGCTTTTGCATCTCTCCACTATATCCCCGAAACCTTGCGAAAGTAGCAACGTCTTCATTTTTATTTTCCACACATCATAATTTTCTCCTCTTGCAAATACAGGAATCATCGACTACGCCATACCTGTGCTAACACTTGAAGCCATCAAGCTTGATGCTTCTTCAAGCTTTTAACTTTAATTTGCTACTTCACTAACCCCCGCACTTGAACGAAGCTATGATACCAGTTGTTAGGGTTTTATATTACTCAAAAAATAAATAGGGGTACATGGGATACACCAGAATTTTTCCTACACACACTCTACAAGCCATAAGCTCAAAACACCTATTTATACAAGTTGTTGCTGGCTAAGCTAAAACAGCTAATGAACAACTAAGTCACAGCTAGATAATCTTTCACCATCGCTTCACAAAAATGAATTAATATTCAACATGACCTTCAAAATACTTGAGGCAATAGATTTCTTAGAACAACAGAATCACCCAATGACTTTAAAACTAGAAAAAGTTTGCTTTGCTCCCTACCTTATCTATAGTAAGAAGAGGCTCAAGACTATAATGTTCCCCACGGCAAAGCGGAACCTTTTGTCCTCATCATTGAAAGCCCAAACCTCCAAATCGTGCCCTGCCTCGATCCTACTCTTGCGGAGAAAGTTTTTGTAATTTTTTCCTTTGAGCATCGGTGCACTGCTGTCGTCTCACCTCGCGAGGAGCAGACGACATCCTTGACCCCTTTGATCATACAACATAACCTGGAGTCCATCGTGGTTTCGCCTAACCAGTCTCGACCCCCTCTCTGTTAACAAACTTTAAGTACTTGTTACACATTTTAAGTATTTATTAGTATTTTTTAATATTTGTTAGTATTTTTTTGTTAAATCCTACTTATGCATCATTACTAAATTCTATGTTAAATTGATTATTAAATCTTGATTAAATAAAAAAAGAATTCAATTAAATTTTTTTAATTAGAAAAATTGTTATTACATCCTAAACTTGTACTTAATTACAAAACTCTCTGGTCGAGCAAACCCGAAAGAGCACTAACAAGTTTTGGGTTAAGAGATAGATGGAATGAAACAAATTTTGGCTACTACATCTTGAAATTGGTTATGCAAGGCAGAGGATAGAGTCGGGCCAAAATAAAAACAAATGTGCATATGAGTCAGGTTGGACCCATACCCAAAACATAACCCATATAAGCATGCTCGGGTGGTGAAATCCTAAGCACACTAGGAAGAACTAGCACGGACTCCATTTCTTACTCAAATAATATCCCTGTGTAAATGTTTATAAAGCACAAATCCATTTCTTACTCAACAATGTGCGACTAAACTCTTGGTGGTTATTTGTTTCCAAAACTCAAAGCGACTCATTGTCATTTGATCGCACATTTTTTGGGATCATAAAGATTGGCTCCATTTTTAAATAGTAATCTTAATCGATCCAATGTTGTTTTTGATGAGCTCATATAATGATGATGATTTATTCTCTTTTATTTCTTATGAATTTTCTTTGATCTAATGGCCCAAGTCTTTCTAATTTGAATCCTATGAGTGAGATCATCATCACCTTTATCATTAATGAATTGAATTATTTAGATCTCACCCAACTTGATCATATGGCCTATATCTATTCCACATTGATCCAAACCCTTTATAATACATCTACATTTACATTGTTTGACTAGACGATCGAGAACTTCTCTAAACATATCCAATAGCTCTTTTCCATCCTTCATAATGACTAATTAACTAGCCGTTAGTATGCCATTATAGGCAACCATTTTACCAAAACTTCGAAGAGTTTGGAAAGTATTTTAAATTATTTGGTAGCAGCTTTTTAAACAACTTTTGTTTCATTTTCTAATGATTATGACTAAAATATTTTATAAATATTTAATTATTTTGAATGAAATAACTAATGAGTATGAACAATATTTTAACATCTCAAAAAGGGCTGCATCATATTCTACTTACATAAATCTCTTTTAAAAACACCTACAACTTACAACTATTTAAAATTCCAAATTATTTTAAATAATCTTAATTTTTCTAAGCTTTATTTTTTAATTATTTTCAAAATTTTAAGCTCTTTGTATCTTCATAGTGTTCATCAACAAACATAGAAAAGGTTATATATTTTTATAAAAATTTATTTATTATTGTACTTTTGTTTTTTTTGGGTTGTGCAACCACATATTTGCGAAAACTTGAGTTTTGTCTGATCTCATAAAAATCAAGTTGGGGTTGAGCTTGTAAAAATTTAGATTATGGTGGAATCTGTAAAAGCTAGTAGATTGGAGATGAACAATAAAAAAAAACATCAAGTTGTAACCATTTTACTAGTGAAAATTTTCATTACCTCGATTGGGGGTGGATGATTTTCTAATTTGAATAGAACTGTCTAAACATTTAGTGTTTCATTTTAACTTGTATTTTCAATTTTTTAATTATAAAAATTATAAATTAAAATTTTTAATAAACATAAAATTATTTTTATAATTTTTTTGACAATTTAATATAATTCTTAAATAAACAAAAATATTTTAAAATCTATAATTCACTACCCTCTTGTAAGATTTATACACTCGTTTACTTCATTGATTGAGTATAAACTTATTTTAGTGGCAACTTAAAGATGAGGTTATATACTTAAGAACAAAAAGTTTGGGATCGTCATAAGTTAAAGATGACTAAAATAGAAAAGAGAATATTTTTATTAAGAAAACATGTAAAGAGAAATGATGAAGAAAAATAAGAAAAAGAAATCGCTTTAAAGGGATTTTGTTTAAAACAAATTGAATTTGACTAAATTGTATAAATTGCACAAGAATGACCCATCAAAACATGCATTGGAAGGTCCTAAGGTTGGTGGTGATTGAGAATAAACTTATTTTAGTGATAACTTACGAAGGAGATTACATATTTGAGAACAAGAAGAATTTTGGGATCCTTATAGGTTATGGATGACTAAAATAGAAAAAAAATGATTTGCATTGAGACATGCAAAGATAATAGCCTAAAGGGATTAACCTTGAAGGACTTGTTTCAAGGGTTTGGAATTAAGAGTTTTCAGCACGTGCTGTTGATGTTCACTATATGGCTATGTCTTGTATTAATGAGAAAGATTTAATTTGCATTAATGTCATTTGTTTTGTCGACAAAAATAATCTTTTCTTATTATAATGATATTTTGTTAAAATTACACATTTATGATTAAATTGTTTTTATAAAAACTTAATTTTAAAAAATGTTACTTAAATATTTTATAAGCATACTTTAAAAAAATTACAAATAAGAGTAAACTAATATAAATAATAAATTTATATGCACACAAAATTGAAACAAAAAAAATTATTTATATTTTTATAATTTATAAATAACTGTGAGATATAACTTAAAATTAAATAATAAAAATAACGATAAAAAGAATAAAAAGACTAATTAAAAAATATTACAAAAAACAAGAAAAAAATAATATAAATTTTAAATAATATTTAATACAACACTTGTTGATTATTATCCAAAAATGATGATGTTCTTATAAAATGCTATGATTGACTACATCATACGAGAGTTAGATTGTTGATGTAATATTTGGTATAGATGATATCTATAATTAATCTTACTTAGCATACTCAATTGATAACCTAAATCACTTGTATGATCAACTTTAAGATCTATAGCTTCAATATTCTTATTACATTATTCCAATAATATCTATTATTATATTTGTATAATTTGTATCCTTTCTTGCTTACAATTTTCATACTTATTTGATATTACATTTCTTATTATATGGCATAGTTCCAGTTCAACCATCTCATAAATTCTCATCATATTGTGAGAATTTTGTATTATATTATACAATATACATATACTCTCTCTTCTTTCATCTTTTAAAACTTGTTTGATACATTGTGCAATGCATTGTTTGATGTATGATCTTACTTGAAATATCATACTAATGATGATTTATCTACTTGAGACAAAATTTGCAAAAGCCTAAAAATAAATCATCGCTCAATTGACTTGGAAGAACTTGAGTATCTTAACTTCAATAATTGGGTCTTAAGGCTCTGTTATTTTATAATTAGGTCTCGAGGGTCTATCCTCAAGTTGTTGGGTCATGAAGAGTTGACAACAAGTAGTTTATAATGAAAGCTTGTGCATGATTGCTTTTTGAATCAACAAATGGGATGTGCCATCATCATAGTTTGTGTTACACCCCATATTTTCCTAGGCTGATTTTTGGTATATATATATTTTTTTTGCATATAGACAGCTCAGATCGTCCCATACCAACCTGAGTAGCCTACGAAAAACATAGGATATAACACATCATTACACACCTACTTTCCTTAACAATGTGGATCCCATCTCCCTGGTACACCGTCAAATCAAGTTCATGACTCCTGAATTAACAGATGGACTCGCGCAATGTTACTCCTACTAGACCCAATACTCCTAACCCATACCGATAGGAGAATCGGCCTAATAGAAGTCTGAACCCCCACGGTTAAGTTCATTAGTCATGTAATGACCTCACCATCGAAAATAAAATACATAACATCTTCAGATAAAATATGACACTCCACACACCATACCACCAAGACAATAAAGTAAACAATGAAAGGAACTACATCACAAGAATAAGATCCAAGTCTGACAAGTACAATATCATCCAACCAGATACATAAGTTAGAATCACCCTCACATATTACATGACATAAGAAGAACAGTTTCCCTGAATACATCCAATAGTATCAATCACACTAACCAGAATTTCTCAGATAATCACAGATCAGATATCCTCCACAAGCCTGCTGCCCACGATCCCACCTAATCTGGTAGCGTCAAGTCTGCCGAGCCACTGAAAATATATAATACGGAAATGAGCTACGCCCAGTAGGAAAGACAGCTAGTAAAACTCACATGCAAGAGAAGGATAATAGCAAGAGTATAAGAATACAGCATAACAATATATGGTGGATAGGCACTCTCAGTCCCAGACTCCGACCAACCACAGTCACCCCCCAGTCACACCAGAGTAGCTCTCCTCTGGGCTTCCAGGTAGCGTGCCAGTGGGAACGCCCATCTCGAAACACGCATGGTGCCTAAGCACCCGACACCGCAGCGTCTCTCGTCAATCAATCTCTTGGAGACTATAGACAGATCCAGTCACAAAATCTCTAGCCAATGTGAGACACCCCTGCCACCCTAAGGCGCGCAGGCCTACACACTTGGCTAGCCACTGCAAGACACCCCTGCCACCCTTAGGCGTGCAGGCCTACACACATGGACCAGGAGAGATCGACTCAGCCACCGTCCCAAGGAGTCCTCTACCAACAACTTCCATAGAAGCTCATGCCCCTACAGTCATTGTCAATTCTCTAACTCCAAGATTTGGCAACATATGTCCAGGTACGACAAGGCGCATACCAGTCCACATGTATACTGTGGAAGCTAAGTCTGTACCGCACAGTTACTTACCACAACTACCCTAAAACATCATATAGGGCCTATAGTAGTCCGGTCCAGTATGCCAATCCGTGAAATATGCCAACACTGAGTAAACTGACTCAATCCATGCCATCGCCATCCAAGCAATACAAACTGTACCAGTTACTGACTGTTCTGGTAACATCCATGTACCATACCTCTGTCTGACTGTTTCAACTGTACTGTCATCACTGATAACATTTTTTCCTACTTCAGGAAATTTTTAAATCCCAATTTCAATTTCCGCCCTTTATCCATTTTTTTTTTCCGAAATTCGGAATAAATTTCCGAATAAAATTTAAATTCCACATATATATCTTTTTTCCGAAAATTCGGATTAATTTCCGAATTAAATTTCCCGCTTATTCTTTTTTTTTATTTCCGAAAATTCGGATTAATAATAAATTTCCGAATTTTTCCTTCCGCTTCTCTCTCCTCCGCGCCGCGCCGTTCGTCTGCGCCGAATCCCGCTGAACCGGATCTCGCCACCGGTTCGGGCCTTCACGCTGAACCGCGACACCGCCGAACCGAATTAATTAATAATTCGTTAATAAATATTATATAAATACCATTGGATTAAATTTACAATTACTTAATTAAATATAATTAACCTAATTCATCTCCTTCCTCGGTCCGACGCTCGCGAAACCCTAGCCGACGCAATCGCCGACCAAATCCAATTCTTCCGCCGATTTCCGGCGACCGCGAACAAGAAGAAACAAAATCCGATGTTCATACTATCCTAATGTTTCAATAATGCCACTAATTCCTAAGGTTCAATCAGAATTTCCGCCAAAGGAGTTTCATCCGATCCCCAATTTGACAATTTACGAAATTAAACAATTCCAGCATTTGTTACTGCCTTAACATGAATAAAGCACATAATTGAATCATCGCATGCTTGGTAAAATTTCCGAATTCGACGGGTATAATTTTCCGAAAACCCTAAAAATGCTAAAATCAATAATTTGCATTAATCAATTCCAAAAACCATAATTCGCATGTTCCGGTAGCTATTTGCAAAATAATCCATATTTTTAATTAGCTAAATAACTAATTTAAAACTGAAATTCCTACCTCAAAGACGCCGGCGACGGTGAACCTCGTCCGTAGCTCGCCGCAGCTCCTCACCGAATGAACCCGGTATAAATCGACTCTCCTCGGTCCCGTGAATCTCCAGGCACAAAAGCCCCTTGCCAGGCCGCCGGAATCACGCGCCGTACACCGGAAAACTTCCTCTCTATCGGTCGGTCGAATGAAACCCTAATCGATGTATTTCGCGAGGGTTTTATATTCCTGGCCGACACGGTGAAAACCCGTTACGCACCGTTGACACGCTTTCGACACGGTAAACACCCGATCAGCCGGTTCAATCCCCACCGTCGATCACGACCGTCCGATCCGCTTATCAGAACGCACGCGCAAACTCACTCGGCGACCGCCTCCGCCTCCGCTCGGTGCTCCGGAAAATCCCCAGAAATTTCAGAAATTCCAATAGCCTCCAATTGAGCTCCTGGCTCATCCTACTGTCGATCTGAAATCATCCAAGCCAAAAATTAATTTATTAAAGATTAACATAAAAATTTTTTACTGGGTATAACAGTTTGATCAACTTATTATTTAGATTATATTTTTAAAAAATAAAATAATACTTGAATTTCCATTTAATAAAAAAATTATTGAACAAAGGGAATATTATGTTCTTATTTTCTCTCAAATTTCAATATTAAAAGAAACAAAATCTCTCATAAATTTTATCTATTTTTTAATTTATAAATACATTAACATAATATATATATATATATATATATATATATATATATATATATATATATATATATATATATATATATATATTCATAATTATAATTATCACATAGTTTATATCTATGATCATAAATTACAAATAACTAAAACTCATAAGCACAATTACATCTCATAATTCAATAGTTTCTTTTAATGATTGTATCTAGTTTTTACATACATATATAATACTAAATAAACCGTATGATTAAGAAGTCATTTAGTACAAACTCTTACTACACAAATCTCTATAAAAGTTTCAATTCTTTCTTACATACAGTTATTATAGGTAATGTTCACATCGTTACAGTTTCAATGTACCAACAATATTAGGGTCAAAGAAATTGTGGAGCCAACCATCATTAACTTCATAGACTATCTCTAATAATAAATAAATATATGAAATAAATAAAAATTTTAGATAATCACATATAGGATCCAAATCATAGGTATTAATTATGCTATGTAATTAAGTAAAATCTCAATCATGTTAAAATATACAAAAGAACATGATATATTATAGAAAGAAAGTACGTTATAAGCTTTAAAAGAACTAACAATTACATACAAATCCTTATTGCTTTTCAATCCTTTTCATAACTTGTTCTTGATTATCTACACTTATTTCCACTTACTAAGTAATTCATATATGGTCGTATTGCTGCTTCTTCTTTGTTGGGTAGTAAGTCAATATTATTTTTTTAGTTTACTTAGTCATAATGAAAAATTTATTTATTAATTTATCATATCAATTTTTCATGCACAATCATGCTTAATCTTTTAATAATTTTAATATCATATCTTTACAATAAATCTCAATCTTACGACTCATCAGCCACTAGCCATCCCTTGATGAAAAGTCTTAATTATGCAGTTCACTGGCCTGTAGCCACCTCACGATAACAAATCTGAACTTTTTGGCACATTGGCCACTAGACATCTCACAATAGCAATTCCCAATCTTGTCGCACATTTGGTGTTATTCGCATAAAATAACATAATTTTAATTTAAAGAATTCACCATTTATTGATGTCATTTTATTAATTATAGTTGTCATTCTCCTATTTTTGCATCAACATATCAAATATTATGCTCACATTTTTGTTCTTTCCAAATAAGTTCAAATAATAAGTTATAAAAGTTAAAAGAATATGTCCAATTACAAGTACAAGTTCTTATATAATTATATAAAATAATATTATATAATAATGTTAATATCACATGCTTTATATAGAATTCACATTCACAATTTTAAAACTAATAATTAGCCGGACATCATGAATATGTTTATAATATTTATATTATGATGTCTATCTTATTATTTCCTTATTTTTCATCCTTGACTTTGTTGTTAGCCAAGTTTCATACTTCTCAATTTTAGCTTGTCAAATAACACATGTCTTAATTTAATACAAAATATATTTTAATATTTAATTAACAAAGATTTGTAATATTTTTTATCACACCAATCACTTCAAATTAATAAACTTTTCTTTTCTCTCTCTTCAAGTACTTTCTCTTTTCTAAATGTACCACTTTCTCAAAGCTTTGCTTTCAAAATTCTAGATATTTTACATATTATAGACCTAATAGTCATGTAGGATCTTGATTATAACTAAATCCTATCTTATCTTATTGGACATTAAAGAAATAAAAAATAAGGAGCATAGATGATGGGTTTGGTATTTAGGGATCATTGTTGTCATGCCAACTCATCTTTCTTATTGCTTTTCATCAATATTTCAATGGTACTTGTTCCCTTCATTTCGACATAATGAGTTTCGTCAAACCTTCCAGCTAGTCAAGTAAAATAAGCGCCTAAGGCTCACATCAGGCATGAGGGAGTCACTCGTAATGAAGGGAAGAAAACAAAGTTGAGAGATTATATAATTAAAAAAAAATCTATTTATATTAGCATAGGATTAGCCAATATCTTTAGTACAAGTCTTTTATATATATAAAAAAAATCTTATGTTATTAAACAAAAAAAAGTTTGAAAGAGCATTTTTGTGTTTAAAAATTTAAGGAAAGGTTTTGTAAAATGATACTATATCATATCTAAAAATAAATTAGAGATAAATATATCTTTAAAGTGTTTATAAATATTATATATATATATATATGTTAGAAAATTAACAATATTATTTAATATGAAAAAATAAAGATAAAATAAAAATATTATATATGAAGGTGAGGTATTAGTTTTTAATTAGAAAGTGTAGAAAAAGATGCTCTATTTTATAATTATCGAATATTATATATGAAGCTCATTGACTTTTCCTTATTGTAAAGTTGTATTCTTACGCAACTCATAGCAAAAGGTGAAACTTACAGTCGTCTACTGAATTTAAACAATACGTTGAATTGCATGCGTCACCGCTGTCGACAGCATCTCAACCTAATAGGCCAGCTGGTCGTCGACAAGAATCGCTCACAAACATAGGAATAGGATTTGATTTTTTCAAATAAAAATTTATTATATAAATTTTAAAATAATTTATTAAATGTTAAACTTTTACATATATTTGTTTACTTCAAAAAATTTTTTTTTTTAATTTTTATGAATTATGTTCCTTTATTTTTAAAAATTAAATATCCTAAAACTTGATTTTAGATAATTAAATTGTAGTCATCTGTCTTAAATTTAGCTAAGTTTATGTTTATTTAATATCTTTACAATAAATTATATATAATTATATAGATAACTTTCTCACAAATAAATAAATAATATATTTATTTATAGAACACTCTTGTTTTTCGTTATAATTAAATTAATATTATTTAAATCTCTTAAATTAAATGATAGATTTAATTTTTAAATTAAAATTATTTTTATTGTATACATTATGAAAAAGATAAAATAAACTTAATTTTTAATACAAAATGTGTAAAACTTTTTAAAATATTAAATTTAATTTGAACTTTATATGCTAAATTGTTATGGTAAACAATTAGAATAATCAATTTTTAATTAAAACCAAATAATAATTTATTTTTAACAAATAAAAATTAAGTCAAAAATAAAATGTGTTATTTAATTTTAAAATTTTAAAATGATATAAACTTAATCTAATTAATTAATGATGAATTTATGATAATGACAATTTAGATATTTAAAGACATTATTTATGTATCAATGAATAGATTAAGAATATCATTTAATATAAGAAAATAAATAAAGATAACATAAATCAATGTAAAAAAGTTAAAATTATGTAAGTCAAGCAATTTTTTTCTACATTTTAAACCAAACTTTTATAAGTCAAAATTTTATATCATCAATTTCTACTTTTGTTTTCACATCATAAATTTCTATTATAGAAAAATAGATTTTTTTCTCACATCAATGTTACTAACTAAATTAACAATCATTCATTCTCTTCTTGTTGCATGCTATGCAAATATTACTAATCTATCCAAACATCATCTTAAGCCCATCATTTGTGGCCACATTATCATAGTATAGTCGCCTTTCAGTTATCTTAATGATCTTGTCCGTATGTTGCTACATTGTTCGTCACTTGCCTTTTCTCCTTAGGTTGAATACTTTTGTTTATTTCACCAACTACTAGGTGACCCAATTTTTTAAGTTAATTACAATGTCTTCTTGTTTAGATTTGTTCTCTATCTCTGGCTAGGCATTTGTATTTTTGAAAAATATGAGAACTAATGTCCATTGCCTTAGTCGATTATCATTACTTTCCTTATCAACTTGACCAATATATTCCTACAGACCATTATTTGTAAACATGAAAATTGTTCATAGTTTCAAATTGTCTAAGTACAAATATCAAAATTGTTAAAAAATACAATAGAGGAAGTCAATAATTGTTTAGCTAACAAAACAATAAAAATGTTTTTAAAAAAAAATAGAAAGGAGATATCTTCTAATTTATGTGGGCTGTACTCATATGGCCACAAAAGTGAGAATCTTCATTTGAGTATTACGGAGGTCCAATCAAAGTAAACATAAGTCAAAAGTTGAGGATGGATAGATAGGTAAGTTTTGGAACTTATAGACTGTTGAAACCTAGTTGGATGATAAATACAAGATTGGAATTGTGGTTGCAAAATAGTACAGAGTGAAGGTGTGCAAATTTATGAAAGTTGGAGAAGGATTAATAAAACTTATCATTTGAAAGAGTGGTGAGATAGAGAGACTCAGGTATTATTATAGTGATGCATGTTCTTTGAAGATAAGAATAAAAAAAGAAGAATAAAGAAACAAGTGATCCTTAAAAAATATAGCATTAGAAAAATCAAATTTGAGTTGAACCAAAATCAAAAATATAAAATGGAAGACTTTAAGATTGGTGGTGATTGTTGGGTCATCATTGTGTTTGATGAGTCAAGTTTTAAATATTTAATATTTTATTCTAAAGGATTTGTTTAGTATGAAACATATTTATAAATAAAGAATAACTAATATACTTTTAAAATGGTGAACTAGTGATCTTTAAAATATATTGGAGTGTTTAATAAGTTTTAAGAATTGAAGAAATATATATCAAATTTGAAAATTATTTTTGTTATAAAATAAATCGATAAATTATTGATTACAAAGCACATCTCCATTCATCTCATTTTGAAATCCTAACTTAAGTGTTTTATTATTTAATCATGATTTAGAAAACATATAGGATTCTATGTTTTATTATCTTTTGTTCAAATCCTACTTAAATCATTTATTAATTTAAAAAATATATGATTTTATTTTTCAATTATTTTTTCTTTGGTTAAATCCTACTTATGCATATTTACCAAATTCTATGTTAAAAATCATTGTTAAACATCGATTAAATAAAAATAAATTCAATTAATTTTTTTATTATTAAAAAAATTATCATCACATCCCAAGCTTGTGCTTAAATACAAAGCTCTCAAGTCGAGCAAAACCAAAAGGGCACTAACAAGCTTCGGGTTAGGAGATAGCTCGAATAAAACAAATTTCGACTACTACAACCTGAACCTGGCAATGCAAGGCAGAGGATAGAGATGGGCCAAAATCAAAACAAATGTGCATATGGGTCGAGTTGGAACCATACCCAAAACATAACCTGTACGAGCATGTTTGGGTGGTGAAATCCTGAGCACACTAAGGGGAGCCTGTCTCGATTTCATTTCTTTCTTGAATAATATCACTATGCAAATGTTTATAAAGCAAAAAATCATTTCTTACTCAACAATGTGGGACTAAACTCATGGTACTTATTTGTTTCCAAAACTCGAAGTGACTCATTGTCGTCTAATCGCACATTTTTGTGATCACATGGTAAAGATTGTCTCCGCCTTTAAATAGTGATCTTAATTGATCCAATCGTGTATTTGATGAGTTGATATAATGATGATGATTTATTCTTTTTATTTCTTATGATTTATCTTTGATCTAATGGCCTACGTCTTTCTAATTTGAATCATATGGGTGAGATCATCCTTGCCTTTATCATCGATGAATCAAATTATTCAGATCTCACCCACCTTGATCGTATGGCCCGGATCTATTCCACATTGATCCAACCCTCTAGAATATATCTACCTTTACATTGTTTGATCGAACGTTCGATAACTCTTCTAAAAAGATCTAATAGCTCTTTTCTATTATGCATAATGACTAATTAACTAGCCATTTATATGTTATTGCAGGCAACCATTTTACAAAAACTTCTAAGTGTTTGAAAAGTATTTCAAACTATTTGGCAGCAGCTTTTTAAACAATTTTTGTTTGATTTTCTAATGATTATGACCAAAATTTTTTATAAATATTTAACCATTTTGAAAGAAATGATTGATGAGTATAAACAAGATTTTAACATCTTAAAAAAGGGTTGCATTATATTCTACTAACATAAATATCTTTTAAAAATACCTACGACTTACGACTACTTGAAATTCTAAATTATTTTAACTAAGCCTAATTTTTCTAAGCTTTCAATTTTTAATTCTCTGCATAATTTTAAGCTCATTGTATCTTTTTGGTGTTCATCATCAAACATAGGAAAAATTATATATTTTTATCAAAAATGTATTTATTACTATACTTTTATTTTTTTTCGATTGTTTTGCTACATATTTGTGAAGGCTTAAGTTTTGTTTGATCTCCTAAAAAAATTGAGTTGAGGTTGAGCTAGTAAAAATTTAGATTATAGTAGAATTTGTAAAATCTAGTAGAATGAAGATGAATCATAAGAAAAAATCTCAAGTGGTAACTATTTTACTGGTGGAATTTTTCATGACCTCGGTTAGGGGTGGATGATGTTCTAATTTCAATCGAACTATTTAAAAATTTAGTCTTTCATTTCAACTTTTATTTTCAATTTTTTTAATTATAAAAATTATAAATTAAAATATTTATAAATTAAAGTTTTTTATAAACATAAAACTATTTTTATAATTTTTGTGACAATTTAATATAATTCTAAAATTAGAAAAAAATATATTTTAAAATCTATAATTCACCACCCTCTTATGATATTTACACACTCGTTTACTTCAGTGATTGAGTATAAACTAATTTTAGTGAGAGCTTGAGGAGGAGGTTATATACTTGAGGACAAAAAGTTTGGGATCCCCATAGGTTAAAGATGACTAAAATAGAAAAGAGATTATTTCTATTAAAGAAACATGTAATGAGAAATGATGAAGAAAAATAAGAAAAAGAAATTACTTTAAAGGGATTTTGGTTAAAATAGATTGGATTTGACTAAATTGTATAAATTGCACAAGAATGATCCATCAAAACATGCACTGGAAGGTCCTAAGGTTGGTGGTGATTGAGAATAAACTTATTTTAGTGATAACTTACGGAGGAGATTACATATTTGAGAACAAAAAGAATTTTGGGATTCTTATAGGTTAAGGGTGACTAAAATAGAAGAAAAACGGTTCGCATTAAGGAGACATGCAAAGAGATTAGCCTAAAAGGATTAACTTTGAAGGACTTGTTTCAAGGGTTTTGAATTAAGAGTTTTGAGTACGTGTTGTTGATGTTCACCATATGGCTACGTGTTGTATAAAGGGGAAAGATTTAATTTGCATTAATGTCATTTTTTTTGTCGACAAAAATAATCGTTTCTTATTATAATTATAATTAGTTAAAATTTCATATTTATGATTAAATTTTTTTTATAAAAACTTAATTTTAAAAAATGTTACTTAAATATTTTATAAGCATACTTTAAAAAAATTGCAAATAAGAGCAAACTAATATGAATAATAAATTTATATGCACACAAAATTGAAACAAAAAAAATTATTTATATTTTAATCATTTATATATAACTTTGAGATATAACTTAGACTTGAATAATAAAAATAATAAAAAGAATTAAAAAAACTATTTAAAAAATATTACAAAAAAAAGAAATAAATAAATAAATAATATAAATATTTAAATAATATTTAATACAACACTTGTTGATTATAATGCAAAAATGATGATGTTCTTATAAAATGTTACGATTGACTACATCATACAAGAGTTAGATGATATGAACATCACCTTGAATCAAAATATTTTTCATTCAAGCAATAAGAGAAACACAGTTTATTTGAATTCAAGAATTATTATTGTATATCTAATCTTCTCTATGTTATAGAAAACAATAAAATTTCTCCCACAAAAGCTTAGAATTTCCTCTTTGGGAAGATTATCAATATTCAGTGCTTGAAAACATACTCAACAAACTAAATCAATAATCTCCTCAAAACTAAAGATAACAATAGCTAAATAGTGCTGAATAACACATTCATTGATCGGATAATCTTCAATGTTGGCATCCATCTCTTCTTATCATTCATAACTCATATTTCGAAACGGTGTCGTCTCCCATGAGGTCTTTAAGAGAGGTCTCTTCTTATCATTCAAAACATATGGCAACCATGGAACATTTCTGCTCCATCACATCCAACATGAACTAATAAAAAAAAGAATACTGAAGAGCTAATGAAGGAAGATTTAGCCTCAAGCTGGGAGAAGAAGCTAATCAATCTTACAGGACTGGACAACTCTGAAGCTTGTGTTGGAGAGGCATTGGTTTCCAGCTGCTCCAATGCAAGAGATTCAATGGCTGAAGCAGCTCGAGCACCTTCGTAGGGGAATGACAAACACAAGAATTGTAGGGAATCCTTGTCATACACCAATGACTGGAGCAATGATTGGTTAGCTGAATCCCATGTCATACACCAAGAATGTCAATATGATCCAACATGCCTTCCCCTTTAAATTTATTCATCATACTCTATTATTCTATCGTGGACCAATAAAACACGACAAAAAAAATTACATTATTTATTTAATCAAGAAAATTTTAATGTTCATACTTGTTAGAAAAACTGAATCAATTGAAGATAAAAAAAGACATTATTACATCGATACCCATTAACTAAGAAACTTCATAATGTAACGTTCTAATAAAAAATTAATTCAAATCTTATTTGCATTCAATAATATTTAAAAGTGAGATTATTATCCACATACTCTATTATGCTTATTTAATTTTAACATCCTTAAACTAATCTAGTTAAATCTCATGTCAATATGATTCAACATGCAGTCCATTCTAAGTGTATGCATCATATTTTATTTACATTATCATGGATCATTAAAGCATGACAAAGACAAATTGTATCATCTATTTAATCAAGAAAAATGTAATTTCGTACTTATTAAAAATATCGAATCAATTGTGAGTCCAAAAATAAGCTCAACAAATAATTAAACGGATATTCATCAATCTATAAAATTTATTCTAAAAATAAATATTCGTAATTGTATTTTAAAATTTAGGTATAATACTCAACTTTTATAATTAAATTAATATAAATTTTACTTATATTCTTTAGATTGGGTTAGAACAAAAGGATCTGTTTTTGATAAATCCGTTGATTTTCACCAGCTAAAAGTTAACAAACAACAATGATAACTAAGTTAATGAAATAGCTAAAAACAACATAATGGATGAAACTTGGATTACCTTTTCCTCATCATAGTTAACGTGGGCCAGTTTAACCATCAGTTCTATACACTTTTTATTCATGAATAAGTACCATAATATATACTTTTTATTGATGTTATTTTAACAACAGGAGAAATGTTATGACTAAACTCACAAATAGAGTGATGGATAACAACATTATAATCTAAAAATTTTTTAAATTGAGTTCAAATTAACTTAAATATTTTGTAATTTATTTTAAAGATCTCTTAACTTTAGAAGTTATGAAAGAGATATTTTTTCTCTTTATTTATATATTTAAAAACTAAAGGATAAGTCAATGTAAAAAATTATATGTGTTATTTAATTTGAAAATTTTATGTGGTGATAAATTTAGTTTGATTGTTTAGTGATAAATTCTATATAATTGCATATTTAGATATATCATTCAATATATAAAATAAATAAAGATAAATTGAATAAAAATAAAACATAAAAATTAGAAATGTAAAATTATAAAATTATAAAAGTTATTATGAAATTCAACATAATGGGTTTTATAAAAAAATAACATAATCATTAAGACTTAAATATGTAAATAAAATATTATAAATCACATAAGATAATTTGATATGATTAAGAAATTATAAAAATGATGAAAATAGAAAGTTCAAATAATCAATGTCATTCATTATAACCATCACTAATCATTGCTATTAGGTATCAACCAATAACAACAAAATACTACATTATTGCTAATTCTGTTCTAATAGATCTTGTTGTATTTAAGGTTTAAGAGCTTTAGGCATTATCATAGATGATGGTTCTATCATGATTATGTTTTTTTATAATATTAATAGGGAATTATTATTGATCTCTTTTGAACATTCTTAAAATTTTATTATTATTCATTAAAATAATTCTCTAACATGTTTATTGTTCTAATAAACGGATGATTATGTGACTCTTTTATTAAAAATAAGAAGTTCAATACTTTTAATTATTCCCAAACAAAAAATAATAATATCATATTATTCTTTTAACCATTAGCATACTCTTTCAGCCATTCTCCCCCGTCTTTCCTTGAACAATAGCTTTCCCATCACATTCTTACATGCAGTAATATGATCTTCATTCATGTATTTTTTAAAGATGCTCTTTGGTATCAATACTTGTGAGTTATTTAATTTTGTTTAATATAACTTTATTTATGTTTTTATTTTTAAGCGACGCATTTTACTTTTATAGGGTTACATAAATAATGTGCTTATAATGTCTTTTTTTTTTTATTTGAGTTGGTTTTGTCACCCAAACTAGACATTCGCACTTTCGGTTTTTTTTTTTTTTTTTTTTTTGATCATAAGCAAGCGCTTAAACAAACCTTACATTCGCACTTTCACCAATATAAATATCGAAGATAAAACATAAAAAAATTATAATATGAAAAACTTAAAACTATAAAAGTGAATACAAAATATAAACATTAAATTTATTGTAAGACAAATCAAAATAATTATTTAAATATTTAAGAATAAATATTTAGTAATTGATTTATTATATTATTAGTAGTTAGTTTTTTTTTTCTTTCCCTGTTTAGCTACTTGTGCTAGCCATTTTGTGTCTCAAGTGCTAAGCCTATTAGAGTGTCCTCTTGCTTGGGATGGCTCTGTAGTCCAAATTAGGCCTGCACATTTTCATCATGAAGAAAACTATAGTATATTGTACAAATCAATTGTCCTTAGTTCCTTCATCAACATATTTATTTTTTCTCTAAAAATTCTAATTATTTAATGCAATTTATTTGTTTTTTTATAAAGTTTAATTTTGCTAATGTGCCACTGCCATTAGACATTCCAATGGTCGTCTTCCTATCAGTGCCAAAAAAAAAAAAAACGTATTCAAAATATTACTTATTGTTATTGAAATATGTATAACATATTCAATAATTTATTGCATATAAAAGCAGAAAAATTATTAAAATATAATTAAAACATAGTATAATAAAATTGCTAATTAAATCAATAAATATCAAAATAATTACATATATTTTTATATTTTTTACAGAAAGAATTATTTTTATTTTATATATTTTTTTTATTTATTACTATTTGAAATAATATATTTAACTTATATATCATTACATAATCATATATGTATTAGAAGATTTATCATGAAAAATTCAATTTTATTTAATTTATCATTATTTAATTATATAAAAATTAATTGAAATAATTTTTTTTAAAAAATTAAAGTATCAATTTAGTTTCATCAAACCAAGTTAATTTTAAATAAAAAACTAAGTTTACAGAAATTCAATATATAAAATAAATAAAGATAAATTGAATAAAAATAAAACATGAAAATTGTAACATAAAAATTTAAAATTATAGAAGTTATTATGAAATTCAGAAGCTAATTTTTAGTTTTGTAAAAACAAAATAGTTTTTTCAAATATTGTTAGAGAGGTTAATTAATTTTGAAGAATTTTAAAAAGCTTTTTTTATAGCTAAAATAGTCTCAATGGATTTACATCAATGAATAAATACATCTAATTTCAAATATAATTTAAAATAAAATTCTTTGAAATCAAATAACTAAAAAAGGTTTAGATACTCTTATTTAAACTAATCAAATTATCTAATAAAAACTAAATTATAATATTAAATAAACATATGATTAATATTTTAATTAATCAATGAATTGCATATTTTTATATTTTTATCTCACCAATTTGACCACTATGTCATATAATAATTATTAAAAAAATAGATATACATAAAGAATAAAATGTTTAATGTCATTCTCTTTAATAAACAAAAAAAGAGATGATGATATGAAAAATTTATCAATTTTATTTATTTGAAGAATTTAATTATATGATATATTTCTAAACATATCGTTTTTCAAACAAGAATTTAACACAAACTAAACTTTCTAAAATAATCATACAAAATAAATTTTGAATTTTAAAACATTATATTATGATTCTTTGTCGAATTATCTCATGATAAATTCTTTGTAAGTGTGCCAAAGAAATTTTATAAATATGTTTTTATGTATTTATGAGAAAATTACATGTATTATTTAATAATAAATAAATAAATATAAATTAAATAATAATAAAACAAGAAAAATGGAATGTAAATATGCTAAAATTATGAAAATTGTTATGAAATTCAGATGTTAATTTTTAGGTTGGTTAAAAAAACAATTTTTTTCAAATATTGTAAGTTAGATAAGTAAAAGAAAATTTAATAGATGACAACTATTAAATCTCATTAAATTTTGAAATTTATTTTTAAAAAAAAAGAATTAATATGCCGAAATAAAGTAGTAGAATGAACCATGTTTTTTTAATTGACTTCGTTGACTTCAAGTAAATCAAAGCTTTCGAAAGACAAGAGAATATCGTGTCATCTATTAAAGTATTCATACAAAATTAATCATACAGACGGGACCCACTGCCACCACCAAAAGCATCGGCACATGACGAGTCAAAGACATCCGTTTAAATCCGGCCCTAGTTCTTCGTTGCAAAGCAACCATATTACCCCTGCCCACTTTAATAGCCATATTTGTTTACATTAAAATTTATTTTCATTTTAAGATATGCATTTAACATTCCATAAAATATACAAATAATATATTTATCTTAGGTCTTAAAATCAAATAGACATGTAAATTAGAATTAAATTAAAATTATTTTTCTCTTGTACATTTTATTTTTTGAAAATGGAAACGAAAAATACATGAATAAAGTAAAAAAAGTTTTAAATATTTAAGTTAATTAGAAATTTATTCTCTATGTTTTTTATTTAGTTAAATCTCATGTCACACATCAAGGATGTCAATATGATCAAACATGCAGTCCCCTCTTAAGTGTATGTATCATACTTCATTTACATTATAATGAATCATTAAAGCATGTCAAAGACAAATTGTATCATCCATTTATTCAAGAAAAATGTAATTTCATACTTATTAAAAATATTGAATCAATTGTGGATCCAAAAATAGGCTCAACACATAATTAAATGAATATTCATTAATCTAAAAAATTTATTCTAAAAATAAATATTCATAATTATATTTTAAAATTTAGATATAATACTCAACTTTTATAATTAAATTAATATAAATGGATGTCTTTTTAATAAATCCCATGATTTTTGCCAGCTAAAAGTTAACAAACAACAATGATATCTAAGTTCATGAAATAATTAAAAAGAGCATAATGGATGAAACTTGAATGAAACCATTTCCTCATCATTATATTTTAGGATTTTTGAACTTATAAGGAAGTATGATTCTATCATGATTATAGATTTTTTTTTTATTTTTTTATTTATAATATCAATAGAGTATTATTATTAAATATTTTTTAAATATTGTTAAAATTTTGTTATTATTTTTTAGAATAATTCTTGAACATATTTATCATTCTATGAATCACATGACTATGTGATTCTTTTATTAAAAATAAGAGTTTCAATACATTTAACTAATCTTAAGCAAAAAATAATGAAATCATATTACTCACTTAGCCATTTTCCTTCATTACTTTAAACAATATAATGTAAATAATAAGAGAAAGATAGATTATTAAGAATTAGAAGAGTTTTAAAAAATAGATTATTTTTTCCAATTTTGCTATTGGTGTCGTAGAGATACATTCGGATCATATGAAAAAACATCTAATAAAACAATCCCACATAATATTTCTATGAATAATTTTGATAAAATAAAATTCTTTGAAATCAATAGACTTATAAAAGACATTGAACACTCCTATTAAATTTAGCCAAACATTATAATAAAAACTAAATTATACTATTAAAATAAACTTACAATTAATATTCAAATTAATCATTTAAATAAATATCTTTTATTTGTGTATCTCACCAATTTGATCATTATGTTTAAACATAACTATTAAAGTAAATAATTCCTTTGAAAAAATAAAGCATTCAATACGAATAGTATCTAAAATTAATGAATTTCTTGTAAGTTATAAAAAAGAATATTTTGAAAAAAAGGAATTGGTTGATAAAAATAATTAATCAAACATTATTATATTTCTATTTATTTCATATTGGTCTCTTCAACAAATAAAAAATAGACAAAAGAAGTTTAAAAATTTCATCAATTTCTATTTATTTGAAATTTTTAAAAGTATGACAGATTTCTAAATTGACAACCACTTCTAAGACAAAAAAGTAACACCCAAACTAAACTCCCCAAAAATAATCGTACAAAATTAACTTTAAAATCATATACAATATGCTTTCATGCCTAATTACCTAATGATAAAAATTATGTGATTATATGTTTAGAAATTTTATAAAATATATTTTTATATATTTATTAGAAAATTAAATATACCATTTAATATAGTAAATAAATAAAGATAAATTGAATAAAAATAAAACAAGAAAATTGGAATGTAAAGATTTAAAATTATGGAGGTTACTATTAAATTTAGAAACTAATTTTTAGTTTGATAAAAATAATGTTCTTTTCAAATATTATTAGAAATATTGATTGATTTTAAAGATTTTATGAAGTTTTCTTATATCTAAAATGATCTTGATGAAATTAAAAAAATAAATAAGTTAATTTAATTTTAAATATAATTAAAAAGAATAAGAAGGTTGGATTGTTTTAGACAAATCCATCAATATATTTACATATAATTTTATTGTTGGTGTTGAAAACGAAGACTAATAAGTCAAATTAAAAAAAGATGAAAAAGAAAAGATAACATCCTATCTAAATTTGTGGGTATTTCTCAACAAAAAAAAAATCTGTTTCAACAAGCATTAAATGACATGTTTATTTAAATTAAAAATAAATAAATAAATAGCAAAAAGATAAAATTAGTATTTTTCAAGTAGGATTATAACAAGGAAAAGATAAAAGAAGCCCTGGCAACTTTAACAAATGCCATTTTAAAGCTTGCCAGCATCTAGATATTATCGTACTCAAAGTTTAAGGATTTTTCACTTTATTATGAAGTATATGGTTCTATCATGATCATAGATTTTTTTTTATTTATAATATAAATAGAGTATTATTATTAACTATTTTTTAAATATTATTAAAATTTTGTTATTATTTTTTAGAATAATTCTTGAACATATTTATCATTCTATGAATCACATGACTATGTGATTCTTTTATTAAAAATAAGAGTTTCAATACATTTAACTATTCTTAAGCAAAAAATAATGAAATCATATTACTCACTTAGCCATTTTCCTTCATTACTTTAACCAATATAATGTAAATAATAAGAGAAAGATAGATTGTTTAGAATTAGAAGAGTTTTAAAAGAATTTACAATCACTTCAGAATTTATTTCCAAAGTATGCATACCAAATTTTTTTTCCAATTTTGCTATTGGTGTTGTAGAGATACATTCGGATAATATGAAAAAACATCTAATAAAACAATCCCACATAATATTTCTATGAATAATTTTGATAAAATAAAATTCTTTGAAATCAATAGACTTATAAAAGACATTGAACACTCCTATAAAATTTAGCCAAACATTATAATAAAAACTAAATTATACTATTAAAATAAACTTACAATTAATATTCAAATTGATAAACTAATCTTACGATTAGAAAATCTTCCCTTGTTATTTAATCAATGTTGAATTGAATTAACTTAGCTTAAGCCAAGCCTTAATTGCCAACTACTTGCATTATGTCAAACATGCACAATTATGAAAATTACATATATGAGAAAATTACATATATTAGTTAATATAAAAATAAATAAAGATAAATTAAATAATAATAAAACAAGAAAAATGGAGTGTAAAAATGCTAAAATTATGAAAATTGTTATGAAATTCAGATGTCAATTTTTAGTTGGTTAAAAAAACATTTTTTTCAAATATTGCAAGTTAGATAAGTAAAAGAAAATTTAATAGATGACAACTATTAAATCTGATTGAAATTTTTTTTTAAAAAAAGAAAATTATTTTTAAAAAAATAAAATTATTTTTCTCTTATACATGTTCTTTTTTTTTTAAAAAAGAAAAAAACATAAATTTAAAATCAAAAAGTGAAAAAAAATTTCAATGTTTAAATCAAATTCCTCATGCATTCCTATGCCTTGACATCCTAATAATGCTTTTATCCATAATCGAGCATGTCTGATTTGCCATTTTATAACAAACTAATCTTACGATTAGAAAATCTTCCTTTGCTATGTAATCAATGCTGAAACTCTAATATTGAATTGAACTAACTTAGCTTAAGCCAAGCCTTAGTTACCAATTACTTGCATTATGTCGAACATGTGCAAATTCTTGCCCAAACATTACATACCTCAAGCACGTTTAAATGGCTTCTTATGATATCTAAAGCTTTTACAAAATTGTCAATTTCATCATTAATGTTTGTTTTTTAATTATTAAACCAGTGCTAAAACCTCTCAACGTGGTTTAAATTTGAAAAACAAAAACAAATCAAATTAGGACAACTTGAACTAAACCCTAAACATCAAAAAGATGATGTCAAGTTTACCTAAATTTTTTTTGTTTTTTTTAGTTTTTTAAGCTTTTATAAGATTAATTTAAGAGTTTTGTTTGTTCTATGCATATAGAATGTTTTAATAAGCTTAAAATGATTTATAAATATTAATTTAATTTACTTTTTATTAATTTGAGTAGTTAAGTTAGTTAATTAATTAATTAGTTATGTATTGTAATGATTGGTGAAAACTTTCTAAGATTCATCAAAA
The DNA here is from genome assembly GCA_023846275.1 of Vanilla planifolia. Lineage (NCBI taxonomy): Eukaryota > Viridiplantae > Streptophyta > Magnoliopsida > Asparagales > Orchidaceae > Vanilla > Vanilla planifolia. The sequence continues at coordinate 9,056,831 of CM043873.1, read as the reverse complement.
TTAGAAACAATAAGATTGCATTATCCAAGTGCCACCTAGGTAAACATTCTTTTTGCCAAGTTTTAACCTTTTGGGTGTGATTTGTATCTGTCTAATCCAAAGCATCTTGCCTTGAAATGTAATAAAAAGTGATAAATTTTTATGAACTAAAAAGGCATAAATTTAACACAAATGACTCTTTATATCTTCCATAAATATATTATTTATGTATTTATGAAAACGAGATTAAACATAACAATTAATATGGGAAAATAAGCTAAAATAAATAAAATACAAAATATAATATCGAAAAATTAAATTAAATATATGTTAATAAAAATAATAATAAATTAATTTCATCTAATAAAAATTTAAAAAATAAAGTTTAAATTAACTTAAATATTTAAGTTTTTAAAAATCCTTTTTTTAGGAATTATCTTTTTTTCTATTATTTATATATCTAAAAAATAAAGTGAAAAAGAATAATGAAAACAACTTTATAAAAATATATAAGTTAATATGAAAGTAGAAGAATAATTTGTTTTTTGTTTAAAAAATCGTTTGTTCGGATAGTTAAGAACCAACTGATCATAGGTTATCACTAGGGTTCACGAAATTATTGGCCTAAAATAAAAAATTATACCTATTGTGTTGAATGTATTGAAAGACAAAATAATATTTCATCAAAATAGAATTTTATTTCGTATTTAATTAGTGAAATAATCACATGTTAAAGATAGTTCTATCATGTGCAAGCAAAACCTAATAATATATTTTATATAAAAAATAAAATAAAATAATTTAATCTTAAAAACTTTATAAAATTATATACATAAAAATATTATTTTATATTATGGCCCTAACTTCTAAGCATGAAATAATCTTCGCTTATATGCCACATGGCACAAATCCTACTAGACACTTGGATTGATCATAGTTAGATTAAAATTTATTTGTTGGTCGCATCATCTAATAGGATGATCACACATAATAGTTTAATGAAAAATATTGATGAAATAAAATTCTTTGAAACTAATTAATTCATAAAGGATTTGATACTCCTATTAAACCTCATCAAACAATCTAATAAAAACTAAATTAAAAAATTTAACTTAATTTATAATTAATTAATTAATTATCTATTTTTTATATTTTTATATCATTTATTTGATCATTATATTTAATTATAACTATTAAAGTAAATAACTATTTAAAAAAAATAAAGTATTTATATGAATAGTCTCTAAATTTAACAAATTTCTTGTAAGTAATAAAAAAAATTGATTTAAAAAAAGAGAATTGGTTGAAAAAAATAATCATTCTAGAAATTTTTGTGAGTTTACATAAAAATATTTATTGTTGGTCTGTTTAACAAATAAAAAATAGATAAGAGAAGTATAAAAAATTCATGAATTCTTATTTTTTTTTTTTTAAACTTTATGCACAAGAACGATTCCTCAAACGATCACTTTTAAGACAAAAAATTTAACAACTAAAATAAACTCCTTTAAAATAATCATACCCAATTTATTTTAAAATCAATACAATATGCTTTCTTTCCTAATTATCTAATGATAAATTTTATATAATTGTGTCCTTAGAGATTTTATAAATATATATATATATATATATATATATATATATATATATATTGTATTTAAAAGAATATATAAATATATTATTTAATATATAAAAATAAATAAAGATAATTTGAATAAAAATGATAGAAGAATTTCTTTGTAATTCTTCTATTGTTAAGCAATAGAAAAATTTTAAAACAATTTAACAAGCACACTGGAATTTATTACCAATACGTGCATTCCAAATCAGCATTAAAATCACAGCCGGAATGCTCTGCTTCCTTAACTGCAGGGACAAAAAGCTCGACACCGCCCTGCTCGCAACCGCAAAACAGAGCTTTTCGTCCTCGTCGCGAAAAGCCCAAATCTCCACTTCGTCACGGATCTCCATGAAACTGTGGCAGCGTAAAGCACCGTAATTGGGTCCTTTGAGCACCGTTGCCGTCCACCTCGCGAGGAAGAGAGGACACCCCAGGCCCCTTTGTCCGTACACCATCACGTTGAGTCTGCCGTGGTTTCTTCCGACCAGTCTCTGCCTCCTCTGCCCGCCGGGTAAACGATCGAGAGGACGTCGCCTCCTTCCCATCTCGGGATGGTTTAGAAAGCTGGCTGCTTGCTTCTCCGCATCGGACATGGCGGGCAACAGACACAGGGAGACGACGTGCTTGCCGATGAAGAAGTGATTCTGTTGGTTTCAAGTGTTGGAGGAGAAGATCTGCTTGTTCATGAGGTACCAGACGGCGTGCTCTCCGTCCTCGCCGGAGACTCTCGTTACCCAAGTCGGTACCTTTGGTTCCTCTCTCGCATCCATAATCGATGGCGACGAGGAAAGGCGGAGAAGGAGACAAGATTAAAATAAAAAATAATCAATAATAACAAACTTATTTTTCAAAACTTAAATATCCTAGTCATCTAATTTTTTGAGACTATATTTAACGACAAAAATGTACAATTTAAATAATTCCCTATTTGTTAATTATATTAATAACATTATTATTATATGCATTATATAGATGTTGATATTCATTTTAAAATTTTTATTATTTACATAAAGTATATATAGATATTACAAATATAGACAATACACAACATAATTGATTATTAAAATATGATCTATTATTTAATATATCACTAAAAATATCATTATCATACTAAATTAAAATTTTAATTATTTTTTATCACATAAATAATTATAACATAACAAAACACCTCTTCAAACCCCTTCCTCATATCATTCAATCACCATTGAACTCCTTTATCTATCTTGAATTACATTTGCCATGTCATATCCCATAGTGTCTAAACCATATAACATGACAACAAAATCCCTCCCTCATCTTGAGTCCACCCAACTTCAACTACCATCCCAAATACGATCATTTTATTTTGTAAATTTTTGTTTTTACTTCAAGTTTTTATAAAGAAACAAATTTTAGTGATGGATAATTCTTTTACATGTGGTTCAACATAATAGATTTTATAAAAAAAATTAACATAATTATTAAGACTTAAGTATGTGAATAAAAGATTATAAGTCATATAAAAAAATTCTATATAATTAAGATATTACAAAAATGATGAAAATAGAAAATTCAAACGATCAATGTCATTCTTTATAATCAGCACTTATCATTGCTATTAGGTATCAAACAATAATAACAAAATACTACAAAAATTATGGCTAATTCTCTTCTCATAGATCTTATTGTATTTAAGGTTTAAGAGATTTTGGCATTATCATAAACGATGATTCTATCATGATTATGTTTTTTAATAATAATAATAGAGAATTATTGTTGATCTCTTCTGAACATTGTTAAATTTTTTTATTATTCTTTAGAATAACTCTCTAACATGTTTATTATTTGAAGAAACAGATGATTATGTGACTCTTTTATTAGTTGGTTTTGTCAGCCAAATCAGACATTCGCACTTTTACCAACATAAATATTGAAGATAAAACAAAAAAAAATTATAATATGAAAAAATTAAAATTATCAAAGTTAATAATAAAAAAATAAATATTAAATTTTTTGTTAGACAAATCTAAACAATTATTTAAATATTTAAGAATAAATATTTGGTAATTGATTTATTGTATTATCAATAGTTAGCTTTTTTTTGTTTCCCTATTTGGTTACTTGTGCTACCATTGTGTGGCTCAAGTGCTAAGCCTATTAGAGTGTCTTGTTTGGGATGACTCTATAGCCCAAACTAGGCTTCCACATTTGCACAAATCAATTGTTCTTAGTCCCTCTATCGACATAATTATTATTTCTCTAAAAATTCTAACTATTTAACACAATTCATTTGTATTTTATAAAGTTTGATTTTGCTAATGTGCCACTGCTAATAGACATCGCAATGCTCGTGTTCCAATCGCTGCCAAAAAAAAATATACATATTCAAAATATTACATATGTTAATAAAATGAATATAATCATATTTCATAATTCATTACAGATAAAAGTAGAAAAATTACTAACTTATAATAAAAACATATTATAATAAAGTTACTAATAAATCAATAAATGTCAAAGTAATTTACATATATTTTTTTATTTTTTAATGTCTTTTTACAATAAAAATTTATTTTATTTTATTTATCTTTGTTTATTTAATTTTATTTGAAATGATAAATTTAACTTATACATCATTACATAATAATATACGTATTAGAAAATTTATCATGAAAAATTCAATTGTATTTAATTTATTTATTTTAATTATATAAAAATTAATTAAAATATTTTTTTTTAAATTAAAGTATAAATTTAATTTCATCAAAACAAGTTAATTTTAAATAAAAAACTAAGTATGCAAAAATTGTTATTAAGAAATAAAATAGTAGCTTTAAAATGGTTTTAATTGTTGTCTTGATAGCTTTATTATTCCACATTTGTAACAGTTTATTATTGAATTGTTTTTTTAAAAAAATAAAATAATAATTTAATTTCTATCAACTGAGAATTTATTGAAAAAGTTAAAATAAGCATAAATATTTTATAATTTCTTACATTAAATTTTTTGCAATAAAAATAATCTTATTTTAATTGTTATTTGTGTATCTATAAATTAAAAATACATTTCACGTAGAAAATAAATGTAGCATTTAATGCAAAAAAAATAAAATTTTATTAAAAAAAATGATTTTGCATGTTTTCGTGCCTATAAAATTAAAAATACAAAATTAATATAAAAATAATTTCAAGTTATCAGAGTTAATTAGCAAAAAAAGAAATTGTTTTCTAACGAATAAGCCAGAATCACAATCGGCAAGGCCTCAAGTCATTGGGAAGCGTGCTTCCGATGAAGCAAATTTAATAGTCGGATTCGATTTAATTGAAAAAATCATCAAATAAATTTCAAATTAATTTACATTTTGGGACATATTTGTTTACTTTGGACGTTATTTTCTTTTTGTTTTTCTAATTAATTTGCATTTATTAAATCACACATTTAAGCTTACCTAAAATAATAGATTGAGGACCGAAAATCAAAAATACAATTAAATTAAAGTTTTTTCCCTTTAATTACATCAAATTTTTCTTTATTTACAGTTTTCAGATTAAATGGAATATATTTAATTTCTCGCAAACAAATAAAAATTTATTTATTTATAAACAATTCTCACTTCTGGTTACATTTAATTTAACTTTATTTAAATTTCTATAATTAAATAGTACATTTTTTAATGTCAAAATTGTCTTTCGTTTAAAGATGTTTAAAAAAATGTAAACGAACATAACATTTTAATGTAAAAACATAGCAGTAAGACATTTAAAATTACATAATTTAACTTGAACTTTTCTAGCTAAATTTTTATGAGGAGAAAAACTGAGTAATAACTTTATAATAAAATAAAAATAAAATTTTCAATACAATACAAATATAGTAAATAAATTTGAAATAAACTTAAATAATTTTAATTTTTTACGGTTAATTTTTATATAAAAAATTATTTATGGTTAATTTTTATTTTTTGAAAAAGGAAAACGAAAAATACATTAATAGAGTAAAAAAAATGTAAAAATATTTATGTTAATTAGAACTTTATTCTTTATATTTTTTATTGGGTAAAAAACAGAATAATAATTTTTAATAAAAAACAAAATAAAAATTTAATTTCAACTTAATAAAAAGGTAAAAAGAAAGTTCAAACAAACTTGAGTAATTTTAAATTTTTTGCACCTAATTTTATATGTTAATTTTTTTCATTTAATATTTATTTAAGTATTTATTAAAAAGTTAAATTTAATATAATATATGAATATATTTTTTTAATTAAAAAACTAAAAAAAGATAAGTTTAAGATGATTGTGTCTTTAACTTTCAATAAATTCATCATTTATATATTTATAAAAAAACTTAAAATATAATAATAAATTTAAGAAAATAAATTAATAAAGATAATTATAATATAAAAAGGTCAAAATTATCACAAATAAAAATATAAATTAGAGAGGATTGGTTTTATTGACATATTTGTGTATGTTAAAGAAATATTTTTAATTGTTTTTTTACTTCAAATGATTTGTATTTGATTTTCACAAAATATACAAATAATATATTTATATGAGAGCTTAAAATAAAAAAGGATAATTAAATAAAAATTAGATTTTTTATAGATGTTTAGAAAGAATAAATTGAACTTAAATTTTAATTAAAAAATTATTAAAAAAATATTAAATTGATTATATTAATAATATAATTAGAATATTAAAATAATTAACTGTGACTTTTATTTTAAAATATTGGCTATGCAAACACGACTTACAACATATTAAGTTATTAAAGATTTGATCTATTATTAAATATATTAATAAAAATATTATTATTGTATTGAATTAATTATTTCAATTTTTGTTTATCATATATATGATTATAATATAAACAGAGTATTTATCTAAATTTTAAAATAAGTATTAAAAAAACTGGTTATTGGAAACAGTTGGCCAATGAGGAAGTAGTAAACGTGTTTACTTTTTCCTGTGAGCTATTAGCCTCCAGGTGAAATAAACCTTCGAAAAACCAAGCTGTCGAACATCCGCCAACTAGGCTAGGAGTAGCATGGAACCAGACCCATCACCCAAAACAAAAAAAAAAAAAAAAAAAAAAAAAAAAATTAAGAAAATAAAAAACCCCAGGAAGTACAACTCGGGGAGAAACGGAGTCGCCTTCCCTTTGGTTACTCTGCCCTCGGCTGGTCGGTTTATTTAAACCTCGCCAGCCCTGGTATTTAGAACTCTAATTAAAAAAAGTAGATAAGAGAAGACAAAGAAAGATACATGACTTTTCCTTCGTTAGATAGATTTCTAGCAAAGTCGTAAAACCATAAATACTCTTCTTCTTGCTCATCTATAGAGACAAAGAGCTCGACACTGTCTTGTTCGAAACAGCAAAACAGAGCTTTTCGTCCTCGTCGCCAAATGCCTAAATCTCGGCTTCATCACCTGCTTCCTTGAAGCCGTGGCCGCGTAAATCTCTGTAATTGGGTCTTTTGAGCACCGCCGCGCCGCTGCCTTGCCACCTCATGAAGAACAAAGGACAACCCCAATATAATTTAGTTTGATTGTTTAGTGATAAATTCTACATAATTGTATATTTAGATATATCATTCAATATAAAAAATAAATAAAAATAAATTCAATAAGAATACAACATGAAAATTGGAATATAAAAATTTAATTTCAACATAACAAAAAGGTACAAAAATAAAGCTCAAACTAACTTGAGTAATTTTAAATGTTTTGCACCTAATTTTATATGTTAATATTTTTTAATTTAATATTTATTTAAGTATCTATTAAAAAAAATTTAAATTTAATGTAATATATAAATATATTTTTTAATTAAAAAAATAGAATAAGTTAAATTTAAGGTGATGTTGTCTTTAGACCTTCAATAAATTCATTATTTAAACATTTATAAAAAAATTTAAATATAATATTTAATTTAAGAAAACAAATGAAAATAAAATAAATAAAGATAACTATAACACAAAAGGGTCAAAATTATAACAAATTAAAATATAAAGTAGAGAGGATTGGCTTTTATTGATATATTTGTGTATATTAAAAAAATATTTTTATTGTTTTTTTATTTCAAATGAATTGTATTTGATTTTCACAAAATATGTAAATAATATATTTATATGAGGGCTTAAAATAAAAAAGAAAATTAAATAAAAATTACGTTTCTTTCATAGATGTTTAGAAAGGATAAATTGAACTTAAATTTTAATTAAGTTCAATTTATCTAAAAAATTTAAATATTTTCATTTAATATTTTATCTAATATTTTTTCATTTAATATTTTTTTATGCATCTAAAAAAAGTTAAAATTATTATAAAATATTTACAAAATTAAAATGAGATAAATTTAAGATGATTATGTCTTTAGACCTTTTATAAATTTATATTTATGCATGTATAAAAAAGTTAAATATAATATTTAATTTAAGAAGCTAAATGAATATAAATTAAATAAAGACAATTTTAATATAAAAAGATAAAACTATCACAAATCAAAATATAAATTAGAGAGGATTAAGGAAAAAAATTGTATGAAAAAGATGTCAATTTATTTTTATTAGAAAATTTTGATTACATAACAATAATAATGATAATATATTGCTATTTTTAATAGAAAAAATTTAACAGAAGTAATAGAACTAAGCAAATGGAACAAACACTCTAAAGGCAATCAATTGGATATTATTACATTTTAGCACACTAATTTGACTACTATGTCATAAAATAACTATTAAAACAAATAGTTTTAAATAAAGAATATGGATGTTTAATTTTTTTCTTTAACAAATAAAAAATAGATAAGAGAAGCAAAAAATATCATCAATTCTTATTTATTTTTAAGTATTTAAGAATATGAAAGATTTCTCAACAAATCATTTTTCAAACAAGAATTTAACAAACAAACTAATACTAAAGTCTCCTAAAATAATCATACCAAATTAGTTTTAAAATCGAATACAAATATTTTACTACCTAATTACCTAATGATAAATCCTATGTAATTATGTCATTAGAAATTTTATAAAATATGTTATATATATATATATATATATATATTAGAAAATTAAATATATTATTTAATATAAAAATAAATAAAAATAAAAAAAAGAAATTAGAATGTAAAAATTTAAAATTATGGAAGTTATTTTGAAATTGAGAAACTCATTTTTAGTTTGGTGTAAATAAAAAAGTTTTTTCAAATATTATTAAAAGTATTGATTGATTTTAGAGATTTTATGAAGCTTTTTTTATACCTAAAATTGTCTTAATGGTATTACATTAATAAATAAATTTATTTAATTTTAAATATAATTTAAAAGCTAAACAAAAGTTAGAGTTTTTTTAGACAAATTCATGAATATACATACATACATACATACATATATATATATATATATATATATATATATATATATATATATATATATATATATATATATATATATATATATATATATATCAAATAAAAAATTAAATAAAATATAAAATAAAAATGTTTATAATGTAAAATATTTAAGATTATCTAAGTTATTATGAAGTTAAGAAAATATTGGAGTAATTTTATTACATAACAATACAAACCATAGCGTATTTCTATTTTTAACAGAACAGACTTGACAGAATTAATTGAACTAAGCAAATAGAACAGAAATTCTCTATTCTGCTTCCTTGTCTACAGAGAGATAAACCTCGACACTGTCATGTTCCCAAAGGCAAAATAGAGATTTTCGTTCTCGTCTCGAAAAGCCCAAATCATCTAGTTTATCATCTAATTTTTTTTAGTATATTAGGTACCTACGCACATGCAATATAATCATCTAGTTTCTTCTTGGCATTTATGTTACTCATTTATCAAGGTTTGCTTCTCATCATTGTCCTCTTCTTATTCAGATGAAATAGATTTATGTGGGAATGATGAAACATAAACTATAATTTGAAAGTAGTTGGCTTTCTTCACCCCTTTCTTCTGAGATAGTTCGGTCGACTTGGCAACGTACAGGTAGAGAAAACCGATGGATGTGCTAACTACCAAGTCAAGAAGGGCCTTGCATGCTTTAAAGGCTTGAAATTCTAAGAAAATTAGCAACATTTTTCATAAATCAAAGCAGTTTGAAAAGAAAATTTGGATCTCCAAATATGAGAAACGAACATGGGTTTGAGCCACGATAAGAATGCAATGTTGGTAGTGAAAATCAAAGAATACCATTATGTCTTATCTCTTAAGAAGGCATGGTGGTGACAAATAGCAAAACTATATTGGGCCCATCTTGGAGATAAAAATACTCAATTCTTTCATGTTGCAACAACGAGTAGGATGTGTGAAAATTATATTCACACATTAAAAGATGATACTAACCTAGTTCTGTACTCTTTTGAGAAAACTTTGAAATGTTTGTTACTCTTTTTTAAGAAAAAATGGTCCCCCTCTTGGCAGATAGTTTTTAACTTTTTTGATATATTGTCATAAAGATATTTGTCGACAAAGCAGGTAGCACTTCCTATTGCCCAAATTTTGAATGATAAAATTAAAATTACTACCTATTCTCTTAAAAATAATAAATCTCCTAAGACCGATGACATTTTTTGGAAATTCATCAGAGGATATTAGAGTATTACTAGTAGAGACTTGATTAATATAGTGAGATAATTCTTTGAGAAGATTTACTTGCCAAAGAATTAAATGGATATATTAGTGGTTCTTATTCCTAAATTTTTTAACATAGGCAAGCTAAACAAACTTAGACCTATTAGTTTGTGTAACACAGCTTAAAAAAATCATCACTAAAATTATGATTGTGAGGCTTAAGGAAATGTTACTACTTTTGATTTTGCTTGAGCAAGTGACTTTTATTTCTAGCAGATCAGTGTTGATAACATCTTTTTGGCCTAGGAGATGGCACACAGGATGCATCATTTCTCTTTTATGGAAGGCCTTATGTTTTTCAAACTGGACATGGAACAAGCATATAATAGAGTTAATTGGGATTTTTCTATTATTTATGATGAAAAATATGAGATTTTCTTCACTATTCTATAAATGGGTAGAGGCTTGTATCAAAGGTTTGAGATTTGACATCTTGTTGAATGGAACTAAGCTTCCAAGGATTGAGGGTATTCATGGGCTGCAATAAACCTGTCCACTTTTCCCTTATTTATTCATGATTATTATAGAATATTTTTTTGTCTTGTTACTTAGCAGATGAAACGGGGTGCAGATGTTGGATTGAATACTTGTAGATTAGCTCCTAAAATCCTCCACCTTTTATATGCAGATGATATAATTATGTTTGCACCTACTACAAACACTACTACCACCACTATTAAGCATACTCTCAATGACTTCTTTTTATCCATTAGTCTCACGACAAATCTTTTTAAGTCCATCATATCTTTCAGCCACGGGATGACCAGCAAAAGGAAGTGTGTGATTGCTAAAAATTATTCGTACCTTAATGTTCCAATTCTAACATCAAAGCCATAAAAGAAGGATTTTTGTTTTATATTATAGCTCATTGCAAACATAATAAATAGGGTGGGTGACACATGCTTTTTCATGACTAATAGGCTTCAATTAATTAATTCAGTTCTATTGACTATTCCATCATATTACCTTATTCATTGAATTATTCTGATGAACATCTTTTTCTGATCTTGAACACTTGGTGAGATCTTTTCTTTGGAATAGAAATGTTGGTAGTAATACTATTCATTATATGAACCAGAAAAGGGCCACTCTATCTATGAATCAGGGTGGACTTGATATTAGAAATCTTCTTGTTTGGCAACAAGCTCTCATTTCTAATCATTGTCCTTACATATTAGCAAAGAAAAATGCTTCATGGTGCAGGAATTTCAATATTCAGTACAACTCAAAGTTGTTGGACACCTTTTATTCTCGTTGTGAATCTATCACGTGCAAGCTCCTTCGTAAGGCTGCCCCATGGGTTGCAAATCATATTATTTGACATGTCACTTTAGGGCATAATGTTTCTTTTTGGATGATAATTAGATTGGTCCTACATCTCTTGCAAAATGGATAACCTTTTTAAACATGTTGCTAGAATTTTCACCTTTAATTAGTTACTTTGTGCTGGATGAAAACCATTAGAATCTTGAAATGCTATAATAATTTTTTGGAACTGATTTGATTCATCGCATCATGCATACTTGGTCTGTACATGAAGAAAAATAATGCACTGTTATGCCTATTTGTTATGGATTCATAGTCTATTTCGAAGTAGGTTTATTCTCGATTGTTAAGTAAAAATAAGAACTGTATGCTAGCCGAACATTACAGTTTTCCTAGATTTGGAAACTTCCAATTCAGCCACGTGTGTAAGTTTTTCTTTAGAGATTGCTTATGAATAATTTGCCAACTCGACAATTTTTATATAGTCGCCACATTAGACTTAAAGCTTTATGCCCATGGGGATGTTCAGAAGATGAATCGTTGTAACACATCTTTTGAGGCTGACCAGGATGACTGCTATTAAGAAATGCATCATGTTATAGTTTAGATGTGCTTTGGATCAATTTCAATATTTGAATATTAATTCTTTTTCTAATTTGTTGAACTGGATGGCTAGATGCGATAAAGTTCATGCCATTGAGGACAACGTTTGTTGTATTGCCTACTTATTTTACTTTTCTTTGTCTTGTCGAAATGAGAAGTTGCACCATAACAAGGTTAAGCTGCCTAATGCAATTATGGATCTTTCATATTATATACATGCTGTTTTTAATAAATCTTATAGGTTGTATTGTCGGAGACTTAACTACCCATTTGGGTGGATTGTTACCCCTTCTATGCTATCGTCTCCACCCCCAACAGTAGATTAAGCTTAATTGTGATATAGTTTTTGGTGAAAATGATGTTATGACTATAGGTATTGTTATGCGGGATGTTTGTAGGAAATCGCTAAAGATTATTGGTCGACACGTTTACTTTGCTTCTTTTTTTACATGTTAACAATGAGGCTATTTTTTATGCTTTATGTCAATTTGGATTGAGTCTGATTCCATGGAGGTGGTCTCTAAACTCAAAGTATTGGTCTCGTCACGTTGTAGCCAACGATATATTTCTTTTACTACAAATGCCCGCTCATTTATTGCTTTCAGACTTTCCCACATTCTGTGTGAAGGAAATTGTGTAGTAGATTAGAAGGCTCACTATGTACTTTCTTTTGATTATACTTGGGGTTGGGATATGCCCCTTCTCAAATAATTTGTTTTAATTTTACATTCTGATTATGTGTACGAACCTCCGTAAGGAGTGTATTTTGTTGGCTTAAGCCACTATTACTGCAAAAACAAATATGCAAAAATGAGAAACACTTGGTTTATATCTATTATAAGATTCCTATGGAGTCATATAATACATAACTTTAGTAGGACAATCATTGAACAAATAAGTTGAACAAGCAAGTTGAACAAGTAATAGTTTTTCTTCAAAATTCTTTTGGCATATTTCTCTTTCTCATCATTGTCTTTGTCATATCAAGGATATTATGATTTCTTCGTTCAGCCATTTTATTTTGTTATGGAGTATAACTTGTGGTGAGTTGATGTCATATACCTTTGCTTATGCAATTGAATAAATTTATTTGATGTATACTCACTATCTTTATCTATGACTTTGAATGAATAAATCACTCTTTTTTTCAAAACATGATATACTATAGAAATAATGTATGTTATAAGCTTTAAAAAAACTATTAATAACATACAAATCCTTATTACTTTTAAATCCTTTTCATAGCTTGGTCTTGATTATCTGCACTTATTTCCACTTACTAAATAAATCTTGTATGGTCGTATTACGGCTTCCTCTTTCTCAGATAGTAAGTCAATATCATTTTTTATGTTTACTTAGTCATAATGAAATATTTATTTATTTATCATACCAGATTTTCATACATAATCATGCTCAATCTTTTAATAATTTTAATATCATATCTCTACAATAAATCTCAATTATGGGACTCGCCAGTCACTAGCAATCCCTCAATTGAAAGTCTTAATTGTGCAATTCACTAGTCACTGGTCATCTCATGAAAACAAATCTAAATCTTTTGACACACTGGCTACTAAACATCTCACAATAGAAATTTCAAATCTTGTGACACATTTGGTGTTAGTCGCATAAAATAAAAGAATTTTATTTTAAAGAATTCACTATTTATTGATGTCATCTTATTAATTTTATTGTCATTCTCTTATTTTTACATCAGTATATCAAATATTATGCTCACATTTTTCTACATGCCAAATAAGTTTAATTAGAAAGTTATAAAATTTAAAAGTATTAATCTAATTAAAAGTACAAGTTTCTATATATTATGTAAAATAACATTATATCATTATATTAATATCATATGCTCTACATAGAATTCACATGCAAAATTTTAATTGATAATTTACAATTAACAATACATCATGCATGTTCTTAAAATATTTATATTATAATGTCTATCTTATTATTTTCTTATTTTTCATGCTTGACTATGTCATTAGCCAAGTTTCATACTTATCAATTTTAACTTGTCAAATAATATATGTCTTAATTTAATACAAAATTATTTTAATATTTAATTAACTAAGATATGTAATTTTGTTTATTACACAAATCATTTCAAATTAATAAATGATTTTTTTCTCTCTCTTCAAGCAATTTCTCTTTTCTCAATTTATTATTTTCTCAAAACTTTGTTTTCAAAATTCAAGATATTCTGCATACTATAGACCAAATAGTCAAGTAAGATCTTGATTGTGACTAAATCTTATGTTATCTTATTGGACATCAAACAAAATAAAAAATAAGGAGCATAAATGATGGGTTTGGTGTTCATGGATCATTGTTGTCATGCCAACTCTTCATTCTTTTTACTTTTCATTAGCAATTCAATGGTACTTGTGCCATTCATGTCGCATAATGAGTTTTGGCAAAACTTCCAGCCAGTAGCGTGAAATAAGCGCCTAAGACTCATATGGAGCATGAGGGAGTCACTCGTATGGAAAGGAAGAAAACAAATTTGAGAGATTATATAATTAAAAAATCTATTAGATTAATATAGGACTAGCCAATATCTTAAGTACAAGTCTTTTATATATAAACAAAGATCTTATGTAATTAAATAAAAAAAATTTCTAAAGAGACTTTTTATGTTTTTAAAAATTCAAGAAAATAGTTTGTGTAGTGATACTATATCATATCTAAAAATAAATTGAAGATAAATATATCTTTAAAGACTTTATAAATATATTATATATACATTTGTGAGAAAATTAAAAATATTATTTAATATACAAAATAAAAAATGATAAAATAAAAATATTATATATGAAGGTGAGATATTTGGTTTTAATTAGAAAATATAGAAAAAGATGCTCTATTTTATAATTATAAAATATTATATATGAAGCTCATTGGCTTTTCCTTGTTGGAAAGTTGTATTCTTACGCAACGCATCGCAAAAAGCGAAACCTGCAGTCGTCCACTGAATTCGAACCATACGTTGAATTGCATACGTCACCGCTATCGTCAGCATCTCAACCAACAATAGGTCAGCTGGTCGTTGACAAGAATCGCTCACATACATAGGAATAGGATTTGATTTTATCAAATAAAACTTAATTATGTTAATTTTATATTAATTTATATAATGTTAAACTTTTACATATAACAAATTGTAGTCATCTTTCTTAAATTGAGCTAAGTTTATGTTTATTTGATATCTTCATATTAAATGTGATATATATATATATATAGTTTTCTCACAAATAAATAAATAGTATATTAATTTATAAAAAATTCTTGTTTTTCGTTATAATTAATTTGATATTATTGAAATCTCTTAAATTAAATGATAGATTTAATTTTTACATTAAAATTATTTTTCTTGTATAAATTATGAAAAAGATAAAATAAACTTAATTTTCAATACAAAGAATTGTACAAAACTTTAAAATATTAAATTTAATTTGAACTTTATATGCTAAATTGTTATGGTAAACAAATAGAATGATTAGTTTTTAATTAAAACCAAATAATAATTTATTTTTAACCAATAAAAATTAAGTAAAAAATAACATGTGTTATTTAATTCTAAAATTTTTAAAAATAAGTTAAACTTAATCTAATTAATTCATGGCGAATTTATGATAATTACATTTTAGATATTTAAGTATATCATTTATGTATCAATGAACATATTAAATATATAATTTAATATAAGAAAATAAATAAAGATGAAATAAATCAATGTAAAAAAGTTAAAATAATGTAAGTTAAGATTTTTTTTTTCAACATTTTAAACCAAAATTTTAATAATCAATTTTTTATATCACCAATTTCTACTTTTGTTTTCATATCATTAACTCTACTCTTGAAAAATAGATGTTTTTCTCACATCAGTGCAATTAACTAAATTAACAATCCTTTATTTCCTTCTTGTTGCATGCTGTGCAAATATTACCAATCTATCCAAACCTCATCTTAATCCCATCATTTGAGGCTCTTTCACTTATCGTGATGATTTTGTCGATATGTTGCTACACTTTTCGTCACTTGCCCTTTTCTCCTTAGCTTAAATACTTTTGTTTATTGGACCAACTACTAGGTGACCCAGGTGCTAAGTTAATTACAATGTCTTCTTGTTTATAGTTGTTCTCTTGCTCTGGCTAGACATTGGCATTTTTGCCAATATATTACTAAAGTGCATTGCCGTAGTTGATTATCATCGCTTCCGTTATCAACTTGACAAATGTTTGCTTACAAACTATTATTTGTAAACATGAAAAATTGTTCATAGTTTCAAATTGTCTAAGAAAAGTACAAATATTAAAATTGTTAAAAATATAATAGATGTAGTCAATATTTGTTTAGTTAACAAAATAATAAAAAGTTTTAAAAAAAAATAGAAAGGAGATCTCTTCTAATTTATGTGGGTTATACCCATATGGCCACAAAACTGAGAATCTTCATTGGAGTATTATGAAGGTCCAATCAAAGCAAACATAAGTTAAAAATTGAGGATGGATGGATAGGTAAGTTTTGGAACTTATAGACTGTTGAAACCTAGTTAGATGAAGAAAGTGATAAATGCAAGATTGGAATTTGTGGGTGGAAAATAGTATAGAGTGAAGGTGTGCAATTTTCTTAAAGTTGGAGAAGGACTAATAAAGCTTATCGTTTGAAGGAGGTGGTGAGACAGAGAGACTTAGGTACTATTACAGTGTTCGCATGTTCTTTGGGGATAAGAATAAAAAAGAAGAATCAAGAAACAAGTGATCCATAAAAAATATAGCATTAGAAAAATTAGATTTGAGTTGAACCGAAATCAAAGAAAGAAACATGCAAATCACCTTCATGAAGCACTTTATTTATTGTTTGAGAAGAGAAGATCAAGACATGACATGGAAGGCTCTAAGGTTAGTGGTGAATTGTTTGCCATCATTGTTTTTGATGAATCAAGTTTTAAATATTTAATATTTTATTATAATGAACTAGTTTAATATTAAACTGATTTATATATAAAAATAAATCATATAGTTTTAAGGATGATAAATTAGTAGTTTTTAAAATATCTTGAAGTGTTTAGTAAGCTTCAAGAATTGAAAACATATATATAAAATTTGAAAATATTTTTTGTTACAAAATAAATTGATAGATTGTTGATTATAAGGCACATCTTTATTCATCTCATTTTGAAATCCTAACTCAAGCATCTTATTATTTCATCATGATTTAGAAAACATATTGGATTTTATTTTTTACTTTTATTTTTGTTCAAATCCTACTTAAATCATTCATTAATTTAAGAAACATATAATTTTATTTTTTAATTATTTTTTCTTTAGTTAAATCTTACTTATGTATCTTTACCAAATTCTATGTGAAACTGATTGTTAAATATCTATTAAATAAAATAAATAATTCAATTAAAATTTTCATAATAAAAAAAATTATCATCAAATCCCAAGGTTGTGCTTAAATACAAAGCCAAAATTGCACTAAATGGCTTCGGGATAAGAGATAACTGGAATGAAACAAAGTTCGATTACTGCAACTTGAACCTGGTTAAGTATGACAGAGGATAGTGCCTAGCCCAAATTGAAACAAATGTGCATATGGGTTGGGTTGGACCCATTCCCAAAACATAGCCCATACGAGCCATGCTTGGGTGGTGAAATCTTGACTCTTAGTGCTTATTTGCTTCCAAAACTAAATGGGACTCATTGTCATCTAATCACACATTTTTGTGAACACACTGTGAAGATCGCTTCCACCTTTAAATAATGATTTTAATCGATCCAACAATGTATTTGAAGAGCTGATATAATGATGATGATTTAATCTACTTATTTCTTATGATATATCTTTGAACTAATGACTCAGGACTCTCTAATTTGAATACTATAAATAAGATCATGCTCGTCTTTATCGTTGATGAGTCGAATTATTGATATCTCACCCAACTTGATCAGATGGCCCAGATTTATTCCACCTTGACTCAATCATCTAGAATACATCCACTTTTACAATATTTGATTGGACAGTTGAGAACTCCTCTAAACAAATCTAACAGCTCTTTTCCATCCTACATAACAACTAATTAACTAGTTGTTATATGCTGTTGCATGCAATCGTTTCACAAAAACTTCTAAGTGTTTGGAAAATATTTTAAACTATTTGGAAGCAGCTTTCAAATAACTTTTGTTTGATTTTCTAATGGCTATGACCAAAATTCTTTTACAAATACTTCATCATTTTGAATGAAATGCCTAACGAGTATGAACAAGATTTTAATATCTCAAAGAAGGGTTGCATCATATTCTACTTACATAAATTTCTTTTGAAAATATCTACGATTTATGAGTACTTGAAATTCTAAATTATTTCAACAAAGCTTAATTCTAATAAAACTTTATTTTTTTAATTCTCTTTATAATTTTAAGGTCTTTATATCTTCCTATATTAATCAATAAACATAAAAAAAAGTTATATGCTTTTATCAAAAATTTATTTTTTACTGTATTTTTGTTTTTCTTTTGGCATATTTGCGAAAGCTTGAGTTCAATTTGATCTCATAAAAAGTCGAGTGGGGATTGAGCTCGTAAAAGTTTAAATTATAGTTAAATTCGTAAAAAGTAGTAGGTTGGAGGTGAACCATAATGAAAAAAATCTTAAGTTGTAATTATTTTACTAGTGGAATTTTTCTCGACCTCAGCTGTGGGAGGATGTAGATTCTAATTTAAATCGAGCCATCTAAAAATTCAGTGTATCATTTCAACTTTTATTTTTTTTATTCATAAAAATTATAAATTAAAATATTTATAAATCAAAGTTTTCTATAAAAATAAAATTATTTTTATAAAAAATTTATGATAATTTAATACAATTCTAAAGTTAGCAAAAATATTTTAAAATCTACGATTTACCATCCTCTTGTGAGATTTGTATACTCATTTTACTTCAGTGATTGAGTATAATTTATTTTAGTCACAGCTTAAGAAGGAGATTACATACTCAAGAACAAAAAGTTTGCGATCCTTATATGTTAAGGATGACTAAAATAGAAAAGAGAATATTTTTATTATGGAGACATGTAAATAGAAATGATGAAGAAAAATAAGAAATAGAGATTGCTTTAAAGGAATTTTTGTTAAAGCAGATTAGATTTGACTAAATTGTATAAATTTCCTAAGAATGATTCATCAAAACATGCATTTTAAGGTTCTAAGGTTAGTGGTGATTGAGAATAAACTTATTTAAGTTATAACTTAAGGAGGAGATTACATATTTGAGAATAAGAAGAATTTTGGGATCCTTATGGGTTAAGAATGACTAAAATAGAAGAGAAAAGCTTTGCATTAAAGAGACATGCAAAGAGAAATGAGGAAAAAAAAAATAAGAGAAATAGATCACTTTAAAGGAATTTTGGTTAAAATAGATTGGAATTGACCAAATAGCGATCTTAATGGATCTAAAAGTGTATTTGATGACTCGATATAATGATGATGATTTATTCTACTTATTTCTTATGATTTATCTTTGATCTAATGGCCTAGGACTCTCTAATTTCAATCCTATAGAAAAGATCATCCTCGTCTTTACCGTCGATGAATCAAATTATTCATATCTCACCCAACTTGATCAAATGGCTTAGATCTATTCCACCTTAATTCAACAATCTAAAATACATCCACTTTTATAATATTTGGTCGAACGATTGAGAACTCCTCTAAACAAATCCAATGGCCCTTTTTCATCCTACATAACGAACTAGCCATTTATATGTTGTTGCAGAGTGTCGTTTTACAAAAACTTCTAAGTGTTTGGAAAGTATTTTAAACTATTTGATAGTAGCTTTTTAAACAACTTTTGTTTGATTTTTTAATAGCTATGATCAAAATTTTTCTATAAATACTTAACAATTTTGAATGAAATGACTTATGAGTATGAAAAAGATTTTAATATCTCAAAGAAGAGTTACATTATATTCTATATGCATAAATTTCTTCTGAAAACACCTACGATTTATGACTACTTAAAATTAAATTATTTCAACTAAGCTTAATTCTTCTAAACATTTATTTTTTAATTCTCTTTATAATTTTAAGATCTTTGTATCTTCATATATTTATCAACAAACATAAAAAAGTTATATATTTTTATAAAAAAATATTTATTACTCTACTTTTGTTTTTCTTTTGAAATATTTGTGAAAACTTGAGTTTGATTCGATCTCATAAAAAGTCAAGTTGGGGTTGAGCTCGTAAAAGTTTAAATTATAGTTGAATCGATAAAAGTTAATAGGTTGGAAGTGAACCATCAGAAAAAACCTTAAATTGTAACTATTTTACTAGTGGAATATTTCCTGACCTCAGTTGAGGGTGGAATATATTCTAATTTGAATCAAACCACTTAAAAATTTGATGTATTATTTCAACTTTTATTTTTATTTTTTTAATCATTAAAATTATAAATTAAAATATTTATAAATGAAAATTTTTGTAAATAAAATTATTTTTATAAAGAATTTTTGACAATTTAATACAATTCTAAAGTTAGCAAAAATATTTTAAAATCTATAATTCATCATCCTCTTTTAAGATTTGCACACTCATTTTATTTCAGTGATATTGACTATAAACTTATTTTAGAGATAGCTTAAGAAGGAGATTACGTGCTCGAGGACAAAAAGTTTGGGATACCCATAGATTAAGGATGACTAAAATAGAAAAGTGAATATTTTTATTATGGAGACATGTAAACAGAAATGATGAAGAAATATAAGAAAACAGATCGCTTTAAAGAAATTTTAGTAAAATTATATTAGATTTGACTAAATTGTATAATTTGCCCAAGAATGACCCATCAAAACATGCATTTGAAGGTTCTAAGGTTAGTGGTGATTGAGAATAAGCTTATTTAAGTGATAACTTAAGGAGGAGATTACATATTTGGGAACAAGAAGAATTTTGGGATCTTTATAGGTTAAGGTTGATTAAAATAGAAGAGAAAAGATTTCTAATATGGAGACATGCAAAGAGAAATGATGAGAAAAAAAATAAGAAAAATAGATCACTTTAAAGGAATTTTGGTTAAAATAGATTGGATTTGACCGAACTATATAAATTGCTCAGGCAAGAACCATCAAGACATGAAAACAGGAGAAATACAAAGAGAAATGATGAAGAAAAATAAGAAAAGAGATCGCCTTAAGAGAATTTTGGTTAAACCAGAATGGATTTAACCAAATTGTATAAATTGCCCAAAAAAAACCCTTGAAGGTGGTGACATAAATTATGTTCATTTTTACATGTAAAAATTATAGTTATTATTTAGTTATTGGTTAATAATGGTCTCCCAAAAGTTGAAGCATGCTACTTTTTTATGTAACCAAGAAAGATATAATCACTAAATAAATTATTTATAATATAGTTAAATCAATTATAATTGATAAATAGTAGCTTTAGAATTGATGAAGTATTTAAATCAATTTTAATTACTAAATATGTCATAACTTAAAAGTGACGAAGTGAAATTTCACGTGCGTCCATCTATAGAAGCTAGATCCATGCTGACAAAGAAATATGATATGCATAAAGTGACTGTAAGGAAATAGCCCAAAAGATTAAGCTTGAAGGACTTACTTTAAGGGCTTGGAATTAAGAGTTTCGAGTATGTTTTGTTGATGTTCACCATATGGCTATGTTTTGTATTAATGAGAAAGATTTAATTTGCATTAATGTCATTTTTTTTGTCAACAAAAATAATAATTTCCTATTATAATGATAAGTAGATAAAATTATATATTTAAAATTAAAATGTTTTTTATAGTCATGAAGAATCCAAAAATATACTCAAGACATTATTACATCGATACTTATCCACCAAGAAAGTTCACTCTAAAAATAGGAAAACCATAACTGTATTTTATGATTTAAGTATAGTTCTCATCCTTCATGACTATATTGATATAAATCCTATATATACTATTTTGATTGGTTATGACAAAAAGATTCTCTTTGATAAAGCCCATGCTTCCCACCAACAAAGAACAAATACAAAATGGTAATCACAAATTCCAAAAAATAAACATAAAATACTTTGCAATTGAAATGCCAAAAAAAGGAGATTCAAAATAAATACATTTTATGATGAAATCAAATTTCATTAATTATAAAAAACAAAAGTTAACAAACAACACTAATATCAAAGTTCACGAAATAGATAAAAAGAAAGCATGATGTATAAAATTTGGATTACCAACCTCCTTAATTTATTTGCAACTTTCTTCTAAGCACAAGCTTTTTGTAATGTCCATAACGACAACTAAAAAAGACAGTGAAAGAGAGAGAGAGAGTGTGTGTGTGTGTGTGTGAGAGAGAGAGAGAGAGATAGAAACATGCATAGTAATACCACAAACAAGTGCTTTTCATGACATTGGTTATATTGCTCACAAATTTAAAATAAGCACCTATACATTTATAATTGTTTCTCTCTCTAAATGGCTAAAGCAAATAAGAAAAAAAGGAATCAATTCTATACATTCATAATAGTTTTATGGAAACCTAAAGGATATTAAAAAAAAATGGAAATAGAGAACAAAGTGATTTGATAAATTTTTTAAAATAAATGAATTAGCATGCATGTTTAACTAATGAAAGTTGGATAACAATTCAAAGCCCTAATTGAATGGTTATCTTTTGCATTATTTATAAATATTCTGATTAATCAAATTCATGAATAAATACAATAATATTTGCTTTTTGTTGATGTTATTTCACCAAGATGGAAAATATTATGACACAACACAAAAATAAAATAATGGAGAATAACATTATAATCTAAAGAGTTTTTGTTTGATCTAAAATTGAATGTGGTACAAATTTAGACAAGATATAAATAGTAATTTATCGCTAAAAAAATACCATTGCACATTATACAACTTTCATAGTATGAAAAACCAAAATTCAAATTTGAAATAACATTTGAACTTCAAAAAAATTAATTATAATAATCTTAACTAGTAAGTTTTTGCAAAAATTTAACTCATAAAATTCAAATTAAATTATATATTTTAATGCATATTTGTTTAGGATAAAAAGTATTTTTTATTTTATTTTTTACTTTTCTTTATCTTTTTTAGTTTAAACGTCACAACTAATAATTCAAATAACATCAGGAAGTTATCACATACAAGTTAGCATTTTCGATTATGTTGGTAATCTCTTTAATTTCTAATCTTTAATCCTTAATTTCTAATTTTTAAGAAAAAAATAAAAGAAAAATAAGAAAAAAGAAACATTATTACAAAAAAAAAATCAATTGAATCTCAAGGAGAGATTTAGGAGTTTCAACTTATAATTCTTGCACTGGGGAGGTTTGCTTACAAGACAGGGGATGAGAGATGGGAGGGGAGAAGAGAGAGAAGTTTTCCTAGAATTTTTGTAGCACAATTTCCTATGGCATAGTATTCCTATGGCGTTGTTTTCCTGAGACTTTGTTCACTATAGTTAGTGTTTTTTCTTTATCTTTCAAAAATTTCATAGTTGCCTCAACTCTAATATTTGAGTATTTTAGAAAGTTTTCTGATGTCTAATTTCAAATATAATTTAAAAGATGAATAAAATTAGATTTTTTGAGAAAACTTCATGTGCTATATACAATTTTGTTAGTGATGTTGAAGAAGGAAAGAATTCCACAAAAAAAAAAAAAGAAAGAAAGAGTGACGTTTTTCTCTAAAAAAAGAAAGGGCAACATTCCATTCAAATAAAGTAGTTTCTTAATAGTACTAACATCGATTGAACACCAAAGGACTTCGGAATTCTTCACATAATAACTTAATGAGTACACAAAAGGTATAGAACTTGCGACAACAGAAGTATTAGAAAAAAAAAAAAAAAAAAAAAAAAAAAAAAAAAAAAAAAAGTATTAGAACAACATAATGATCTAATCATTTTAAAACCAGAAATAGTTTGCTCTGCTCCCGAACTTATCTATAGTGAGAAAAAGCTCGAGACTGTAGTGTTCCCAACGGCAAAGCAGAGCTTTCCGTCCTCATCGCGAAAAGTCCAAACTTCCACCTCGTCTCCTTCCTCCATAAAACTGTGGCGGCGGAAAGCTCTGTAGTTGGGTCCTTTAAGCACCGCAGCGCCGCTGCCGTCCCACCTTGTCAGGAACAGAGAACACCCCCAACCCCTTTGGTCGTACGCCATCACCTTGAGTCCGCGGTGGTTTCTCCCGATCAGTCTCCGCCTTCTCTCCCCGCCGGGGAGACGATCCAGAAAACGTCGCCTTCTTCCCACCTCGGGATAGTTCAGAAAGCTCGCTGCCTGCTTCTCCTCCTCGGACATGGCCGGCAACAGACGTTCGTAGATGACTCGCTTGCCGATGAGGAGGCGATTCTGATGGTTGCAGACGTCGGAGGAGGAGATCTTCTTATGCATGAGATGCCAGAAGGCATACGTCCCGTGCCCGGCGGCGACCCTCTTTACCCAAATCGGTACCTTTATCTCCCTCCGCGCGTTCATGATCGATGACGATTAGGAAAAGCAGAGAAGGATGATGAGAGAGCAACGTGGATAGACAATCAATTGGATCTCAGGAAAGAGAGATGTTGGAGTTTGAACTTGAAATGCTTGCGCTGGGGTTTGTATGCATGAGAAGGGAAGGGAGAGACAGGAACGAGGATAGAGAAGCTTTCTGCGGAACGTGATATATTTTGACTTTTTTGTGACCATGAGTCAGCATTTAAGGGTCTTATTGCAAAGCTTTCCAATCACGAATTTTATATAATTGTGACTTTAGAGATTTTTATAAATATATCTTTTATATATTTATGAGAAAATAAAATATATTATTTAATAAAATAAATAAATAAATATAAATTATATAATAATAAAAAAAATATTTGGAATAACATAACCAATGTTTAAAAATTTAATATTCTAGTTATAAAATAAAGTATTTATAAAATTATTATGATTATTACTTATTTTAGTTAAATGCATATAATCTTATTTAGATTTAATTACATATATAAAAGAAGTTTGAAAAAAAGTTATTAAAAAATTATTAGTGAAGGGAAACACTAAAGATTACGAATGTATTTTGACAAGACTAAATAACAAATAAAATTATATAGTTCATATGGAATTAGGAGAGTAATTTTTTTTGTTGGAAAATTGTTTGGTGTGTTATTTAAAGCCAACTTGTCAAAATTAACACGTAAGTCTGGTTTTATATAAACCTTCGTGGTTACATGAAGAAGCTCTCTGTCATCAATACTTGTGAGTTATTTAATTTTGTTTAAAAAAATAAAGTTCAATTTTTTAAAAAAAATCTTTTTTTAAATTTATTTTCTTTAAGAATTATCTTTTTTTTTTCTTTATTTATAAATCCAAAAAATAAAGATTAACTCAATATAAAAAATTTTGTGATATTTAATTTGGGAATTTTAAGTAAAGATAAATTTTATTTAATTACTCATGATAAATTCTACGTAATTATATCTATAGAGATTTAATAAATATGTTTTTCATATATTTAATAGAAAGTTAAATATATCATTTATTATAAAAATAAATGAAGATAAATTATAATAAAAATAAAAAAAATTGGAATGTAAATAATTTGAAATTATAAAAGTTATTTTGAAATTCAGATGATATTTTTTGGTTTAATTAAAAAAAAGAAAGCTTCAAAATATTTGTAATTCGAATAATAAAAAAAAATGGCCTACTGTTAAATACAGGAAAGTATTTTTTTAAAAAAGAAAATTATTATATAGAATTAATTTGAAGAAAATATCAAGTTTTTGTTCTGACATCAATGCAGAGATCACTCTTTATTTAATTAGTAAACAAAAACATAACTAAATGACAATTGTGTCATGTATAATCAAAGACTCTTTAAGTTGTTTAATAAAAACTTTCATGGGTATGAAAGCGTTAAAGATTATCGATGTATTTGAGAAGACTAAATAAAAATAAAATAAAGAAAAAGTAATGTAAAAAAAACTTTATAAATTTATATAAAATAATATCAAATTAGAAGAATAATTTATTTTTTATTTGAAAATTTGTTTAGTCGGTTTTTAACAGCCAACTTGTCAATGGTCTAAAAGTGTGGTTTTGACAAAACATCAAGGTAACAGCCGCATTAATTACTTGCCACGTGTAGCGGTATGATTTGAAAATATTCCAATTGTACATCTCCCAAAAGTCATCAAAGCCAATCATCCTTAAACTAGGAAACTCTGCCAGGTAAGGTAAAGATTAATGCATTAAATAAAATAATTTCGATCATGTGTGAACGTAGCCTCTCCAAACGTAACTCCGATAGATTCTGTGGAACCCGGGCCCATTATACAAGAAACATGGGTTTTGTTTCACCAATGAGCAGCGCAGCTCAGAGCCCACCTGTCGCTGTTGTTGTGGGAAAGAAGAAATTGATTTTCAACCAACGTAAGGATTCAGTTGATGGACTCAAAGATGATGGAGCATGGAACACACAAAGAACAACTAAGAAAGATGCCAATTAATCGATTCAAGAAATACACAAATACTTATTCTAAAAATTTACATAAATGTCTTATAAACTCCAACTTCTATTAATGGATTCCTAGATAATTGTTCATAATATCTTAACAGCTTCTTTTTCTAGCGATACAAATAAATTTTGCAAGTGTTTTTGGCTTCTTGTGCTATAAACATACCAATTGATTTTAGTGTTTAAGCTTCAAAATTAAGATAATTAATATTTAAGAGCATCTTTCTCGTTAAACTTTATGTGGAAGCAAAATAAAGTTCAATAAATTGAAGTAGCGCTGTTTTGACTTTCATAGGTAGCATTACGTACGAGTGCCATCTCTCCTGCGCAGGGGCGTGCAAACGCGCTGCCACCGGCCGAAGAACTCAAGCATCGGCACAAGAAGACTTAACGACAACACAAGGCGGGACGGCAACGCGCCGGCGGATTGGGCGGCGCGAGCTGCGTGCCGGTCCGACTTCGGTTGGGGACGGGGTATGCCCCTCCCTGAGCCTTAAGTTATTGTTTTTGGATTTCCTTTTTGATCCTCCGTAGAAGATGCTGCATGTAACGGTGTCCTTCGTTTAAATGAAGGTTAATTTTCAGGACAACACAAGGCGGTTGGAGAACCTGGTCTATTATTCGGAATTTGTGTGCTTATATATAAATTTATGACATTCCATTCAAATAAAATAGTTTCATAATAGTACAAGCGGCAGTTGAAACAAAAGGACTTCTGGATTCTTACCTGACAGATGAACTTAAATGAGCAAACAAAGGTATTCCCAAGGGAATGGCCTAATTATTTCAAAATGCTTGAGGTAATAGACTTCGTAGAACAACATAAATCACCCAATTATTTTAAAACCGGAAAGAGTTTGCTCTGCTCCCTAACTTTATCTATAGTGAGAAAAGGCTCAAGACTGTAATGTTCCCAACGACAAAGCAGAGCTTTTCATCCTCATCGCGAAAAGCCTAAACTTCCACATTGTCCCCTGCCTCGATCCTACTCTTGCGGAGGAAGTTTTCGTAATTTTTTCCTTTGAGCACTGCCGCACCGCTGCCGTCCCACCTCGTGAGCAGCAGAGGACAACCCTGGCCCCTTTGATCGTACACCATAACCTCGAGTCCACCGTGGTTTCGCCCGACCAGTCTTGGCCCCCTCTCGCCACCGGCAAGATGATCCGGACGATGTGGCGTAATCCCTGCCTCAGGATAGTTAAGAAAGCTGGCTGCTTGCTTCTCTTCCTCGGACATGGCCGGCAACAGACGATCGTAGATGACGTGCTTGCCGATGAGGAGGCGATGCTGATGTTTGTGGACGTCGGAGGAGGTTATCTTCTTTTTAAAGAGGTACCAGACATCGTGCGCCTTATGCTGGCCGGCGACCCTCCTTGCCCATCTCGGCTTGTCGGGTTCCTGTCTCGAATTCATGATCGACGGCGAAGAGGAAAGGCGGAGAAGGATGATGGCAGTGTAAAGAGCGGTAACTCAATGAGCTATCGTGAAGGAGTGCAATGGACAAGGATGATGGCGGTGTAAAGAGCGGGCGGATTTAAATAGGTCCCGCCGAGGTCACCACCGGAAGTGGGTCCTTTTGACAGAGGTTTACGCTGAGGTCACCACCCGGAAGATTCTATTGTCACACATCACATTGAATTTGTTCAATTGTCAGCCACATGGATTTAATCCAGTTGGCTCAGCAGCAAGCAAAAGTATCCTCTTTTTCAATCACATGCCCTCGACACGTCAGAACGCTAAGATGAAAACGAGTCTCGAATTACAAAAAGTAAACTTGTATTAGATTTTAGTTTAAAGAAATTTAAAAATAATAATAATAATCCTAAGTTGAATAAGAACAAAATATAGAATTTATTTTAATCACTCTCATAACTATGTTGTAATTATACAATTTTATAAGCAAATAATTTTTCAAATATTTGCATCTAATCAAAATATTTGTTTCTAATTCATAAGATAACTCTCAACTTAAAATTTAAAATTATTTAAACATTTAAAGTTTGTTAACATTATTTTCCCTCAATCTTTTAAGTATTTTCAAGCCTTATTGATTTCGTAATTCTTCAAACATCTTCACTTCATGCAACTTGGTAAATATATCACTCACTTGTTCTTCAGTAATACGATGTACTAGGCTTATAGCTTCTTTGTTGACATGATCATGAAGAAAATGATATACTGTCTTGATATGCTTGCTTCTCTCATGTTGTACTGAATCTTTTGCTAATTTGATGACTTACATATTATCAATAAAGATAGTTGTTGGCTCTTCTTATTCATGATATAACTTCTCTAGTAAATTTTACAACCAAATATGATGTCTGGTCGAGTACTTTTCAAATATAATAAACTCCCAACTAGACTCCTATAAGTGGTTTCATTTGTCTTATTTGCTCCATTTTCCATTTTCAGCTTCTCATTTAATATTAAAGGAGTTGCTACTGACTTATAATCTTGCATCATGAATTTCTTTAGAATATTTTGTGCATATTTTTTCTGTGATATAAAGATGCAAGCATTATCTTGGCATATTCTATACCCAAAAAATAATGTAACAAGCCATGATCACTCATCTCATATGTCTCCATCATATCTTTCTTGAACTCTTTTAGCATCTCCTCATTACTGCCCATGTAAATCAAATCATCAACATATAATGAAACAATTAAAATATTCGTACTTCGTTTCTTGACATATAAAGTTGGCTCGCTCTTGCTTTTCTTAAATTCTTTCTACATGAAGTACTTATCGATCTGACTGTACCATGCTCTTGGTGCTTGCATTAAGCCGTACAATGCCTTCTTTAGCTTATAAATTTTGTTCTCTCCCCCTTCAGTGAGAAATCCTTCTGGCTGTTCAACATATATTTCCTCTTTAATATAGCCATTCAAGAAAGCAGACTTGACATCAAGCTGATACAATCGCCACTTCTTTTGAGCAGTTAGAGCAATAATTGTTCTTATTGTCTTTAGCCTTGCTACAGGAGCATATGTCTCGTAACAATCAATGTCATATTTCTATTTAAAGCCTTTCACCACGAGCCTTGTTTTATATTTTTGAACCGTACCATCTGGGTTTAGCTTTGTCTTGTAAACCCATTTCACCTCACGGTTTTGCGGTCAATCTACCAACTCCCAAGTATTATTCTTTTCTATCATGTGAATTTCGTCTTCCATGACTTTTACCCAGTTCTTGTGTTTTCCAGCTTCTTCAAAGCTTTGAGGCTCGACTAGTGAGAAATTATAAGACTTGTATATTTCTGTTAAACTTCATACTCGTCTCGGAGCTGACTTTGGTGTTGTTAACTTTTCTTCAGAGCTAGTACTAGATCTTGGGCTTGAACTAGGGCTGGAAGTTGAGCTCAAACACGAATTTGACTCATCTTGTCTTTGAGTGTACTCTTGACCATGCATTTCTATCATTAAAGTAATTGGCTGCCGCAATGAGATAGTAGTTGGTGATGATTGATTTTCGTGTACCTTCTCTTCTTCCCAATTCCACGAACCTTTCTCATTAAACACGACATCTCTACTGATTATTATTATTTTTCTTTTCTTAATTGTATAACCTATACCCTTTTGTTCCATCATCATAGCCGACAAATATGCATATTTCACTCTTGTCATCCAATTTCGATCTTTTTGCGGCTGGTACATGAGCATAACACAACCAAAAATCTTCATGTGATTGATCACATGCTTTGAACCACTCCATGCTTCAAATGGAGTTTGATTTGGAACTGATTTTGTTGGACATCTATTCAAGATATAAACAACAGTATTAACTATTTCTGACCAAAATTTATTAGGCATAAGCATTGATCTAGCCATCTCAACAATCGTACGATTCCTTCTCTTAGCTGCACCATTTTGTTAAGGAGTATAGGCAGTCGTCAACTATCTTCGAATGCCTTGTTCTTCACAGAAACAATTAAAGTTTCTTGAAGTAAATTCACCGCCTCTATCGCTTCGTAACACTTTAATTTTGCGATTTCTTTGATTCTCAGCCATAGCCTTGAACTTTTTAAATACTTCAAAAACTTCTGACTTTTCCTTCAGAAAATAAACCCATGTCATCCTCGTATAATCGTCAATGAAGATTAGGAAATACCAATTTTGACCTTGCAACGGGGTCTGCATCTTTCCACATATGTCAGTGTAGACTAGCTCTATTGGTGCATGTGCTCGTCAGGATCCTCCATGTGGAAAAGAAGCTCGATGTTGTTTGCCAAAAATGCATCCTTCACAAGTGCTCGAGGTAGTGTTGATAAATGGTAGGCCTTGTACCATGTTTTTAGGTTTTAACAACTTCAAAGCTTTATAGTTTAAATGGTCGTACCTTTTATGCCATAAGTCTGAACAATCTGCTACTTCAGTTCGTAATGTCACTTTTGAAGTATAATTGATTTCAACAGAAAGTTTCTGAACCTTTCCATGTCAACTTTTGCTATCAACTGATTTTTGTTTCTTCGATCAAATATCATACAACCATTATTTTCCAAAGGAACTTTGCACTCATTTTGTAATAACTGTCCAACTCTTAATAGGGTTTGCTTTAAATCAGGAAATAGCAACACGTCTCGAAGAAGTTTTGGCCCTATCTTTGTTTGCACAAGAATACTGCCCTTGCCTTTAGCTTGAGCTAGATAACCATTTCCCATACGTACCCTAGTTTCATAGAATGCATCAATGTCTCGGAATAATTTT
Organism: Vanilla planifolia; assembly: GCA_023846275.1. NCBI lineage: Eukaryota > Viridiplantae > Streptophyta > Magnoliopsida > Asparagales > Orchidaceae > Vanilla > Vanilla planifolia. Next base: position 9,025,471 of record CM043873.1, on the reverse strand, counting down.
TGGTTACCTGTCATGTGGTTTGTGCAACCACTGTCCAGGTACCAAGTATCATCTTTTTTTTCTTTTGTAGAATGGCATGCAAAGAAAATAGTTTCTCTAAAATCTTTCCTTCATTCAAAAGGAGGCAAAACCAGCACATGCATCATCCTCTATGGAGGATCAAAAAGGAAATCAGACAACAGCAACTTCAGGATAGGCTCAGGGAGGGGCATTCCCCAACCCCAAGCAAAGTCGGATCGGCAAGCAGCGTGCCCAGCCCAGTCCGTTGGTGGGTTGCCGTCTCTATGGATGTGCGTGATAACAAGAGCGTCAAGGCCCCGAGCCTGCAGAATCGCCTTGGAAAAAACACCTCCTGCGGGCACCTGGGTGAGGGTGGTGCGCACCGCCTGCACCACGAGTGTCGAATCAGTTTGGATCTCAATGGCCCGAACCTCCGAGAGCACAGTCCTTGCCAATTCAAGAGCCTCAAGCATGTCATAAGCTTCCATGGCCATACTCACCCTGAGAGAAGACTTTCCTCCCGATCACCAGTAAGGGCTTCCCTGTGTGATCCCTAACCACCAGTCCGAGGCTAGAAAATAGTTTATGGATCTTCCTTTTCTTCAGTGAAATTTGCTTGATCACGGACTTGACTTTTACAATATTTTGCAATATGACTGTACTTCTTACATTTATTGCACTGCATCTTTGTCCAACATTTTGACATGTTATGGTTCGACTTTTTTTGCATGTGTCGCACCATAAATTTGAATTACTCGAGCTTGATTCTCTTTTACTTTGGCCTTGTTGCTTTGGTACATCCTGTCCACATTTTCTTTGAAAAATTCTTCGATCTTTCAAGAACTTTTGCACTTTGAAACTGATAGCAAAAGCACTCTTAGTTAAGTTGCTTCCAAACTACAATTTTCTTGCATCGTGCCACTCCAAGGAACTCATCAATTGTTGAAGCATAAGTGCGAACAAATCTTTAGATTCTTCGATGACAGCAACAATATACTCGTATCTTTCTAGTAAACTAATCAAAATTTTCTCCACCACCTTTTGATAGGAGATAGCTTCACCGTAAGTACGCATCTGGTTCACAATCTCAATTGCCTTCGAAAAATATTGTTTTATTTTTTTCGATTCCTTCATTTGCAGGTTCTGGAATTGCCTTCGACAACTTTACAGCGATCACTTTTGTCAATCCTTGAAACTCATCTTTCAATATATCCCACGCTTCTTTCGATTTAGTTGCACCAATTCTACGAGGAAACAAGCTCTCTGGGACACCTTGTTGGATTAAAAATAAAGCTTTTGCATCTCTCAACTATATCCCCGAAACCTTGCGAAAGTAGCAACATCTTCATTTTTATTTTCCACACATCATAATTTTCTCCTCTTGCAAATACAGGAATCATCGACTATGCCATACCTGTGCTAACACTTGAAGCCATCAAGCTTGATGCTTCTTCAAGCTTTTAACTTTAATTTGCTACTTCACTAACCCCCGCACTTGAACGAAGCTATGATACCAGTTGTTAGGGTTTTATATTACTCAAAAAACAAACATGGGTACACGGGATACACCAGAATTTTTCCTACACACACTCTACAAGCCATAAGCTCAAAACACCTATTTATACAAGTTGTTGCCGACTAAGCTAACATAGCTAATGAACAACTAAGTCACAACTAGATAATCTTTCACCATCGCTTCACAAAAATGAATTAATATTCAACATGACCTTCAAAATACTTGAGGCAATAGACTTCTTAGAACAACAGAATCACCCAATGACTTTAAAACTAGAAAAAGTTTGCTTTGCTCCCTACCTTATCTATATTAAGAAGAGGCTCAAGACTATAATGTTCCCCACGGCAAAGCGGAACCTTTTGTCCTCATCATTTAAAGCCCAAACCTCCAAATCGTCCCCTGTCTCGATCCTATTCTTGCGGAGAAAATTTTTGTAATTTTTTCCTTTGAGCATCGGTGCATTGCTGTCGTCCCACCTCGCGAGGAGCAGACGACATCCTTGACCCCTTTGATCCTACACCATAACCTGGAGTCCATCGTGGTTTCACCTAACCAGTCTCGACCCCCTCTCTGTTAACAAACTTTAAGTACTTGTTACACATTTTAAGTATTTATTAGTATTTTTAAATATTTGTTAGTATTTTTCTGTTAAATCCTACTTATGCATCATTACTAAATTCTATGTTAAATTGATTATTAAATCTTGATTAAATAAAAAAGAATTCAATTAAATTTTTTTAATTAGAAAAATTGTTATCACATCCTAAACTTGTACTTAAATACAAAACTCTCTGGTCGAGCAAACCCGAAAGAGCACTAACAAGTTTTGGGTTAAGAGATAGATGGAATGAAACAAATTTTGGCTACTACATCTTGAAGTTGGTTATGCAAGGCAGAGGATAGAGTCAGGCCAAAATAAAAACAGATGTGCATATGAGTTAGGTTGGACCCATACCCAAAACATAACCCATATAAGCATGCTCGGGTGGTGAAATCCTAAGCACACTAGGAAGAGCTAGCACTGACTCCATTTCTTACTCAAATAATATCCCTGTGTAAATGTTTATAAAGCACAAATCCATTTCTTACTCAATAATGTGGGACTAAACTCTTGGTGCTTATTTGTTTCCAACACTTGAAGCGACTCATTGTTATTTGATCGCACATTTTTGTGATCGTAAAGATTGGCTCCATTTTTAAATAGTAATCTTAATCGATTCAATGTTATTTTTGTTGAGCTCATATAATGATGATGATTTATTCAATTTTATTTCTTATGAATTTTCTTTGATCTAATGGCCCAAGTTTTTCGAATTTAAATCCTATGTTTGAGATCATCATCACCTTTATCATTAAAGAATTGAATTATTTAGATCTCACCCAACTTGATCATATGGCCCATATCTATTCCACATTGATCCAAACCCTTTATAATACATCTACCTTTACATTGTTTGATTGGACGATCGAGAACTTCTCTAAACATATCCAACAACTCTTTTCCATCCTTCATAATGACTAATAAACTAGCCGTTAGTATGCCATTATAGGCAACCATTTTACAAAAACTTCTAAGTGTTTGGAAAGTATTTTAAATTATTTGGTAGCAGCTTTTTAAACAACTTTTGTTTGATTTTCTAATGATTATGACTAAAATATTTTATAAATATTTAATTATTTTGAATGAAATAACTAATAAGTATGAAAAATATTTTAACATCTCGAAAAAGGGCTGCATCATATTCTACTTACATAAATCTCTTTTAAAAACACCTACAACTTACTACTTAAAATTCCAAATTATTTTAAATAACCTTAATTTTTCTAAGCTTTATTTTTTAATTATTTGCATAATTTTAAGATCTTTGTATCTTCATAATGTTCATCAACAAACATAGAAAAGGTTATATATTTTTATAAAAAATTTATTTATTATTGTACTTTTGTTTTTTTTGGGTTGTGCAACCACATATTTGCGAAAACTTGAGTTCTGTTAGATCTCATAAAAATCGAGTTGGGGTTGAGCTTGTAAAAATTTAGATTATAGTGGAATCTGTAAAAGCTAGTAGATTGGAGATGAACAATAAGAAAAAACAACAAGTTGTAACCATTTTACTAGTGAAAATTTTCATGACCTCGATTGGGGGTGGATGATGTTCTAATTTGAATAGAACTGTCTAAACATTTAGTGTTTCATTTTAACTTGAATTTTCAATTTTTTAATTATAAAAATTATAAATTAAAATTTTTAATAAACATAAAAATATTTTTATAATTTTTTTGACAATTTAATATAATTCTAAAATAAATAAAAATATTTTAAAATCTATAATTCACTACCCTCTTGTAAGATTTACACACTCATTTATTTCATTGATTGAGTATAAACTTATTTTAGTGGCACCTTAAGGATGAGGTTAAATACTTAAGAACAAAAAGTTTGGGATCGTCATAAGTTAAAGATGAATAAAATAGAAAAGAGAATATTTTTATTGAGAAAACATGTAAAGAGAAATGATGAAGAAAAATAAGAAAAAGAAATCGCTTTAAAGGGATTTTGGTTAAAACAAATTGAATTTGACTAAATTGTATAAATTGCAGAAGAATGACCCATCAAAACATGCATTGGAAGGTCCTAAGGTTGGTGGTGATTGAGAATAAACTTATTTTAGTGATAACTTACGGAGGAGATTACATATTTGAGAACAAGAAGAATTTTGGGATCCTTATAGGTTATGGATGACTAAAATAGAAAAAAAAATGATTTGCATTGAGACATGCAAAGATAATAGCCTAAAGGGATTAACCTTGAAAGACTTGTTTCACGGGTTTGGAATTAAGAGTTTTCAGTACGTGCTGTTGATGTTCACTATATGGCTATGTCTTGTATTAATGAGAAAGATTTAATTTGCATTAATGTCATTTGTTTTGTCGACAAAAATAATCTTTTCTTATTATAATGATATTTAGTTAAAATTACATATTTATGATTAAATTGTTTTTATAAAAACTTAATTTTAAAAAATGTTACTTAAATATTTTATAAGCATACTTTAAAAAAATTGCAAATAAGAGTAAACTAATATGAATAATAAATTTATATGCACACAAAATTGAAACAAAAAAAAATTATTTATATTTTTATAATTTATAAATAACTGTGAGATATAACTTAAACATAAATAATAAAAATATCAATAAAAAGAATAAAAAGACTAATTAAAAAATATTACAAAAAAAAAAAAAAAATAATATAAATTTTAAATAATATTTAATACAACACTTGTTGATTATTATCCAAAAATGATGATGTTCTTATAAAATGCTATGATTGACTACATCATACGAGAGTTAGATTGTGGATGTAATATTTGGTATAGATGATATCTACAATTAATCTTACTTAGCATACTCAATTGATAACCTAAATCACTTGTATGATCAACTTTAAGATCTATAGCTTCAATATTCTTATTACATTATTCCAATAATATATATTATTATATTTGTATAATTTGTATCCTTTCTTGCTTACAATTTGCATACTTATTTGATATTACATTTCTTATTATATGGCATAGTTCGAGTTCAACCATCTCATAAATTCTCATCGTATTGTGAGAATTTTTTATTATATTATACAATATGCATATACTCTCTCTTCTTTCATCTTTTGAAACTTGTTTGATATATTGTGTAATGCATTGTTTGATGTATGATCTTTCTTGAAATATCATACTGATGATGATTTATCTACTTGAGACAAAATTTGCAAAAGCCTAAAAATAAATCATCGCTCAGTTGACTTGGAAGAACTCGAGTATCTTAACTTCAATAATTGGGTCTTAAGGCTCTGCTATTTTATAATTAGGTCTCGAGGGTCTATCCTCAACTTGTTGGGTCATGAAGAGTTGACAACAAGTAGTTTATAATGAAAGCTTGTGAATGATTGCTTTTTGAATCAACAAATGCGATGTGCCATCATCATAGTTTGATCAACTTATTATTTAGATTATATTTTTAAAAAATAAAATAATACTTGAATTTCCATCTAATATTGAACAAAGTGAATATTATGTTCTTATTTTCTCTCAAATTTCATTATTTAAAGAAACAAAATCTTCCATAAATTTTATCTATTTTTTTAATTTATAAATACATTAACATAATATATATATTCATAATTATAACTATCACATAGTTTATATCTATGACCATAAATTACAAATAATTAAAACTCATAAGCACAATTACGTCTCATAGTTCAATAGTTTCTTTTAATGATTGTATCTAGTTTTTACATATATAATATTAAATAAACCGTATGATTAAGATGTCATTTAGTACAAACTCTTACTACAGAAATCTCTATAAAAGTTTCAATTCTTTCTTAAATACAGTTATTATAGGTAATGTTCACATCGTTACAGTTTCAATGTACCAACAATATTAGGGTCAAAGAAATTGTTGAGCCAACCATCATTAACTTCATAGACTATCTCTAATAATAAATAAATATCACATATAGGCTCCAAATCATAGGTATTAATTATACTATGTAATTAAGTAAAATCTCAATCATGTTAAAATATACAAAAGAACATGATATATTATAGAAAGAAAGTACGTTATAAGCTTTAAAAGAACTAACAATTACATACAAATCCTTATTGCTTTTCAATCCTTTTCATAACTTGTTCTTGATTATCTACACTTATTTCCACTTACTAAGTAATTCATATATGGTTGTATTGCTGCTTCTTCTTTCTTGGGTAGTAAGTCAATATCATTTTTTTAGTTTACTTAGTCATAATGAAAAATTTATTTATTAATTTATCATATCAATTTTTCATGCACAATCATGCTTAATCTTTTAATAATTCTAATATCATATCTCTACAATAAATCTAAATCTTACGACTCATCAGCCACTAGCCATCCCTTGATGAAAAGTCTTAATTATGCAGTTCACTGGCCTGTAGCCACCTCAAGATAACAAATCTGAACTTTTTGGCACATTGGCCACGAGACATCTGACAATAGCAATTCCCAATCTTGTCGCACATTTGGTGTTATTCGCATAAAATAACATAATTTTAATTTAAAGAATTCACTATTTATTGATGTCATTTTATTAATTATAGTTGTCATTCTCCTATTTTTGCATCAACATATCAAATATTATGCTCACATTTTTGTTCTTTCCAAATAAGTTCAAATAATAAGTTATAAAAGTTAAAAGTATATGTCCAATTATAAGTACAAGTTCTTATATAATTATGTAAAATAATATTATATAATTATATTAATATCACATGCTTTATATAGAATTCACATGCAAAATTTTAAAACTAATAATTAGTCGAACATCATGAATATGTTTATAATATTTATATTATAATATCTATCTTATTATTTCCTTATTTTTTATCCTTGACTTTGTTGTTAGCCAAGTTTCATACTTCTCAATTTTAGCTTGTCAAATAACACGTGTCTTAATTTAATACAAAATATATTTTAATATTTAATTAACTAAGATTTGTAATTTTTTTATCACATCAATCACTTCAAATTAATAAACTTTTCTTTTCTCTCTCTTCAAGTACTTTCTCTTTTCTAAGTTTACCACTTTCTCAAAACTTTGCTTTTAAATCCTAGATGTTTTACATATTATAGACCTCATAGTCACGTAGGATCTTGATAATAACTAAATCATATCTTATCTTATTGGACATTCAAGAAATAAAAAACAAGGAGCATAGATGATGGGTTTGGTATTCATGGATCATTGTTATCATGCAAACTCATCTTTCTTATGAAAAAATAAAGATAAAATAAAAATATTATATATGAAGGTGAGGTATTAGTTTTTAATTAGAAAGTGTAGAAAAAGATGCTCTATTTTATAATTATCGAATATTATATATGAAGCTCATTGACTTTTCCTTATTGTAAAGTTGTATTCTTACGCAACTCATAGCAAAAGGTGAAACTTACAGTGAAATTTTTCATGATCTCGGTTAGGGGTGGATGATCTAATTTCAATCGAACTATTTAAAAATTTAGTCTTTCATTTCAACTTTTATTTTCAATTTTTTTAATTATAAAAATTATAAATTAAAATATTTATAAATTAAAGTTTTTTATAAACATAAAACTATTATTATAATTTTTTTGACAATTTAATATAATTCTAAAATTAGAAAAAAAATATATTTTAAAATCTATAATTCACCATCTCTTGTGATATTTACACACTCGTTTACTTCAGTGGTTGAGTATAAACTTATTTTAGTGGGAGCTTGAGGAGGAGGTTATATACTTGAGGACAAAAAGTTTGGGATCCCCATAGGATAAAGATGACTAAAATAGAAAAGAGATTATTTTTATTAAAGAAACATATAAAGAGAAATGATGAAGAAAAATAAGAAAAAGAAATTGCTTTAAAGGGATTTTGGTTAAAGCAGATTGGATTTGACTAAATTGTATAAATTGCACAAGAATGATCCATCAAAACATGCATTGGAAGGTCCTAAGGTTGGTGGTGATTGAGAATAAACTTATTTTAGTGATAACTTACAGAGGAGATTACATATTTGAGAACAAGAAGAATTTTGGGATTCTTATAGGTTAAGGGTGACTAAAATAGAAGAAAAACGATTCGCATTAAGGAGACATGCAAAGAGATTAGCCTAAAAGGATTTACCTTGAAGGACTTGTTTCAAGGGTTTTGAATTAAGAGTTTTGAGTACGTGTTGTTGATGTTCACCATATGGCTACGTTTTGTATAAAGGGAAAAGATTTAATTTGCATTAATGTCATTTTTTTTGTCGACAAAAATAATCGTTTCTTATTATAATGATAATTAGTTAAAATTTCATATTTATGATTAAATTTTTTTTTATAAAAACTTAATTTTAAAAAATTTTACTTAAATATTTTATAAGCATACTTTAAAAAAATTGCAAATAAGAGCAAACTAATATGAATAATAAATTTATATGCACACAAAATTGAAACAAAAAAAATTTATTTATATTTTAATCATTTATATATAACATTGAGATATAACTTAGACTTGAGTAATAAAAATAATAAAAAGAATTAAAAAAACTATTTAAAAAATATTACAAAAAAAAAGAAATAAATAAATAAATAATATAAATATTTAAAATAATATTTAATACAACACTTGTTGATTATAATGCAAAAATGATGATGTTCTTATAAAATGCTACGATTGACTACATCATACAAGAGTTAGATGATATGAACATCACCTTGAATCAAAATATTTTTCATTCTAGCAATAGGGGAAACACATTTTATTTGAATTCAAGAATTATTATTGTATATCTAATCTTCTCTATGTTATAGAAAACAATAAAATTTCTCCAACAAAAGCTTAGGATTTCCTCTTTGGGAAGATTTTCAATATTCAGTGCTTGAAAACATACTCAACAAACTAAATCAATAATCTCCTCAAACTAAAGATAACAACAGCTAAATAGTGTTGAATAACCCATTCAATGATCAGATAATCTTCAATGTTGGCATCCATCTCTTCTTATCATTCATAACTCATAATTCGAAACGATGTCGTCTCCCATGAGGTCCTTAAGAGAGGTCTCTTCTTAGCATTCAAAGCATATGGCAACCATGGAACATTTCTGCTCCATCACATCCAACATGAACTAATAAAAAAAAAAGACCGAAGAGCTAATGAAGGAAGATTTAGCCTCAAGTTGGGAGAAGAAGCTAATCAATCTTACAGGACTGGACAACTCTGAAGCTTTTGGTGGAGAGGCATTGGTTTGCAGCTGCTCCAATGCAAGAGGTTCAATGGCTGAGCCGCTCGAGCACCTTCGTAGGGGAATGACAAACACAAGAATTGTAGGGAATCCTTGTCATACACCAATGACTGGAGCAATGATCGGTTAGCTAAATCCCATGTCATACACCAAGAATGTCAATATGATCCAACATGCCTTCCCCTTTAAATTTATTCATCATACTCTATTATTCTATCGTGGATCAATAAAACATGACAAAAAAAATTGCATTATTTATTTAATCAAGAAAATTTTAATGTTCATACTTGTTAGAAAAACTGAATCAATTGAGGATCAAAAAAGACATTATTACATCGATACCCATTAACCAAGAAACTTCATAATGTAACTTTTTAATAAAAAATTAATTAAAATCTTATTTGCATTGAATAATATTTAAAAGTGAGATTATTATCCACATAGTCTATTATGCTTATTTAATTTTAAAATCTTTAAACTAATCTAGTTAAATCTCATGTCACACATCAAAGATGTCAATATGATCCAGCATGCAGTCCCCTTTAAGTCTATGCATCATACTTTGTTTATATTATCATGGATCATTAAAAGCATAACAAAGACAAATTTTTTTTTTGAAAATGATATATCATTATATCAAAAGTGGCAAAGCCACACAGGTTTTACAGTTAGATCCTCAAGGGGGATCAAACAGAAAATCAGACAGCATAAGTTGGATGAGAGGCTGAGGAAGGGATTCCCCAGGACCCCAAATGAACTCATGAGTGCAAGCTCTACGGGCAGCCCAGTCAGCAGGCTCATTCCCCTCTCTGTGGATATGAGAAAACCGGAAAGCCTCCATGGCCTTAACATACTGCAGAGTAACAGCAAGCATCCCCTCCCCACTGGGTTTGGTAACCATATCCCGAGCCTCCAGAAGTGCAGCCATCGAATCAGACTGGAACTCAACTGCACGGTACTGGGAAAGAAACTCCCTCAGAAGGTCAAAGGCCATAATTATGGCCTGGACCTCCATCATATCAGCAGCCACTGAAAACATCCTCCTACCGGCCACCATGAGAGGTTTGCCCGAGCAGTCTCTAACAACGACACCAAGACCAGCTATGGAGTCACTAACCGCGGCATCATAATTGACCTTAATCCATCCTGTGGGGGGGGAAGCCAACCGTTCGTGACAAGCAAATCCGAGGACTTGCCAGGATTCCCGCTGGACAGAGATGAATGGATAAAAAGCCTCCTGAGGGTTGTGCTGACCTCGAACCTAACCGTCCGAGACACCGAGCATAGAGTAGGCACGAAGCCGTTGTGTATAAGCGCATTTCTCCTCGACCAGATGTAATACAAGGTAGTAGTAATAGTCGCCACATGTTGTACCGCACCGTCGCGCCGCCCCGCAGGAGAACTCAAGAGCCTGAACAGCATCTCCAAAATACTGAACCCGGACGCCGCACCCGTGGGCCAGCCCAGCACCCTAAGCACGTGACGTGCATGGCTGGTCCCCCACACTTCCCGGGCACGTGGGCAGTCCCATAGCGCATGCTGCAGGGTTTCCTCCTCCATGCAACCGAACGGGCACAGGGGATCGCGGCTTATTCCCCAGCTAGCCTTCCATGTCGCTGTAGGCAAAAAGTCGCCAGCAGCCCGCCAAAGGAAGACCCGAACCCTCGGCAACACCTTTAATTTCCAAATTCTCCCTGTAGCTTCATCACGCCGCCAGCCGGCGCCCCCCGCAGAGGACGATTCGTGTTTGAGCTGTGCGTAGATTCGGCCACTGTGAGCCTTCTCCTTTTCCGTATGCGTCTGGACCAGGCAGTCCTGGACGGAGTCCCGAGCACGCGGGAGATGCCTAATTCTTTCGATAAGCTCCTCACCCGCCCAGCTGGAAATCGCCGCAACATTCCAAGCACCGTCGTCCCTGATGCATTCGGCAACGCTTTCCGGCCAGCTTGTGCGGACATTAATAAACGTAGGCCAGCAGCTGATAGGTAAAACCCCAAGCCAATTATACTCCATAAATCTCACCCTCTGCCCATCGCCGATGCGCCACACGAAGCACGAAATCGCCGTCGGCATGGCTCCCAGGATCATCTTGCAAACGGCCGAGGCATTCCGGGGTGTCTTCATCAACGGGTCGATGAACCCGTACTTCCTTCTCATCATCTCGACCCATAATCCGCCTTCCCGCCCAAGGATGCACTTGCAATTCCCCATCTGCAGGGCCTGGTGCCAAATGCGATGGTCCCGCAGCCCGAGCCCACCGGCCACCTTCGGCGAAGACACACAGTCCCAGGGCACATAGTGCAGCGTCCGAGCACTACTCGTGCCGCCCATAGGAATTGTCTGATTCTGCGTTCAATTGCAGCAATGGTTCCCGCCGGCACCAAGCAGTGGCGCAAAGTATGGTTGGGGATAACACACAAAACCGAGGACGCCAACACAGCCCTGCCCACAAGCAACAGTACCCGTCCGCACCAGCTGATTACTGTATTATCAATTCTTTGGACGATGGCACTCAGGTCCTCCTTAGTCAATCGGTGCGCAGTAATAGGGACCCCCAAATACACCAAGGCACGGCCGATTGCCATACCGAGCTTCCGAGAAATTAAGCTGGACTGCTTCTTGCTAAATCTGTTGCTAAAATAGACCTTTGATTTGGACAAGTTAGCCTTCAATCTAGCGCTAACCTCAAATGCCCGCAGAATGCGGCGAACAGCGCACATAGCCTCCCTGGATGCAGGAGCAAAAATCAACACATCATCTGCGAATAAGAGGTGGGAAACCCGTGGTGTATGCATCCCCGGCCTAAACCCGAGCAGCTACCGGGATTCATATTCCCGCATCATGCACGACAGGTATTCCATGGACATGACAAAGAGGAAGGGGGATAATGGGCAGCCTTGTCGGAGACCACGACGCGCCGACACCTAAGGAAGACGCGCCCCATTAATGAGTACAGCGTACCTAGGACCAGAAATACATGCAGTAATCCAGTTACACCAAGTAGCAGGAAATCGCATAGCCTTCATAGTTTCGAGCAAAAAATCCCATCGAACCCTGTCATAGGCCTGCTCCATGTCGACTTTCACTGCCATAAGGCCGGAAGCAGCGGTGCAGGATCGCATTCTCGCTACCATCTCCTGGGCAATATTTATGTTATCCGATATACTCCTCCCCGGGACAAAGGCCGCCTGTTCCTGAGACACAAGACTAGGCAGCAGCGATTTCAGCCTGCCAACAAGAATTCGAGCCACTAATTTGTAGATTGTGTTACACAAACTGATCGGCCTGAAGTGCTCTGGCCGGCAAGCATCTTGCTTCTTCGGGATAAGGACCACAAGGGTGTCCTTCCAACTCTCCGGCATTGTACACTCCTCAAAGAATGCCAAAACAGCCTTGATGATGTCCTGCTGCGTAATTCTCCAATATCCATTAACGAAATCCATAGTAATACCGTCGATACCCGGGACGCGATTCCTTTTGATGCCCCGCATAGCCACCAAAATCTCATCTTCCGTCACCCTCCGGCAAAGGCCAGAACCAGCCTCCTCACTGACGAAACCCGAAAGCGGGGAAATTGGGGGCAATGGCGCCAAATTGCTATCGCCCCATTTCCGTTCGAAAAACTCGAAGACAAGCCGCCTAATGTTGTCGGGAGAGTCCACAATGTTGTCGTCAACGTCCCGCAAGAATGTAATGCGATTCTCCCTCTTACGAGCCGATGCCGCAATGTGAAAGAACCTCGAATTGCAATCCCCAAGCTGCGCCCAATGCACCTTAGCGCGCTGCCACCACCACTGTTCCTCGTGAGCACACCCCCGATGAAAGGCAGCAACCAAATCACCAAGCCGCTTATGGTCCTCGACCGACAGACCATCGCTAGACTCCCTGTTTTGGAGCTCCTCAATATCCCGCTCCAACACCTTATTCCGATCAATAATATTCCCCACCTCCTCACGGCTCCATCTGCGCAGCGCCCACATTGACCGCTGAAATTTTGTCATCACAATCTCCATACTGTCGCCCTTAACAGTCCTCCTCTAGGCCTTCTCCACCACCTGGAATGATTGAGGGAAGTCCAGCCACACACTGTCGAACAATAGCCTGCTGGAATACTGCCACTGATCTCCACCTCCCACCTTGATTAACAATGGACAATGATCCGAACCCAGCCTGCTGAGGTGATGAACCGAACAATTGGGAAAAGCATTCAGCCCCGCCGAGTTCATAAGAGCCCGGTCCAGGCGTTCAAGAATGCGCGCACCCCCCTGCTTCCCATTGCTCCACGTAAACCTATTGCCGGAAAACCCCAAATCCACAAGTTGAAGCTCCTGCATAAGATCCGCAAAATCCTGTTGGTCCTTACCATAAAAGAAGCACCGGCCCCCCCGTTTTTCTTCCGGTGCCAAGATCAAATTAAAATCTCCCGCAACAAGCAAAGGCTCATTACTACCGCAGAAATTTCGGACATCCTCCCAAATAATCTGTCGTCTGTGATGGCACTTTGGGCCGTAAATAAAATAGCAATTCAACCTGCCATCATGTGAAGTTTTAATTGTGCAAGCCATGGTATGAGATGAAGCACCAGAGACCGCAAGGTCCACCTCCTTCCTCCACAGAATAAGAAATCCAGCAGATAGTCCCTCTGAGGGTTGTGCCTCAAAATCCCATCCTCCCCCTAGCAGCCAATTTGCATCTTGTCTAGAGAACCCCACAGCCTTCGTCTCCATTAACGCCACAACAGCAACATTCCTTTCACAGATCAACCTGTGCAAATAGCTCCTAGACTTCTTCTTCTTGACGCCTCTTATATTCCACACAATAATGTTCCTTGATAATGTCATCAGAGAGCCCATCGCCAAGCTGCTGCATACCCCGACCTTCCGCCACCCACCAGAGATGGCCGCTGCGCCCCACGAAGCGCAGCCGCAGTCCACATTCTTAAGCCGCATCGCCCCCCACACCAGTGGGCGGTTCCTTCTCCCGATCCGTCATTGACCCAATCAGCTTCCCCCTAACTCCGCCCCCCTGAGCTTCCCGCTTCGCGCCTTCCGCCCCCAAGCTCCGATCACCAGGATCCGCCACGTGTTGAGCACGACTCCTGGATGGTGAGCCCCGCCTAGGTCTGCTCCTCCCACGTTCCCTCGAGGAACGATTGACCCCCCTGGATGAGCCGGCGTGCACCCTCCCACGGGTTCTTTGAACGTCCTTCCTGAGTTCATGGCTAGCCATGGCCGTCGGACCCCTACGAGCATCAGCACCCGTTTTCCTTCGTTTGTGTTGAACTAGCATCCAAGGCCCAAGTCCTTGCGCTTCATCCGTAATCTCGGTGGTGACCTCTCCTCCTTTCCTCTACTCCCCGTTCGCCTTCGTTCCAGAGCATTCACTCTGTCCAGGCTGAGACACCTCCTTCGTAACCTGCCCATTGCACTGGCTTGCAAGATGCCCCACGCGACCGCATGAGAAACAAATCCTCGGCAGTCCCTCGTATTCGAAACTTTGGTAGATTCTCCCATAGTCCCCTTTTAGCCAGACGCCCGGCTTCAAGGGTTTCGAAAGGTCTGTACGAATACAGACCCGAGCATAGGACGCTCTCTCCATAGCCGTCGTCCACCCATCGAGAAGGAACGGATCCCCTATAGCCTTCGCAATCCGCAAGATATTGTCCGTATCCCAGTAAATCAGGGGCAAGCCGGGGAATCGCACCCAGATCGGCACGCACATAGCGTGGGAGTCGCCGGGAGTGAATTCATGCGACCAAACATCCAAGCCCATGGCTTGGCCAGCAATTTGCCACGACCCCCCGAGCCACACATCATTCCGAGCCTCCTTCGATTCAAAGTGTAAGCAGAAGCAATTCGCGGACAGATCAAACACTCTAAAGTTCTTATGGTGGCCCCAGCGTTTGAGCAACACTCTGGCGATCATCGGAAAAGGCAACGTATTCCCGAAAATACGACCCACCAGGTCCTATTTGTGAAATTCGATTCGTCGTTGACAGGCTTCAGAAGAAACGAGGACTTCACCATCCTCCGCCACGTCCGGAACAGCAGCAGCATGTTCCTTAACATCAACATTGGCCGGCCGTGCGAAAGTGTTCACCAGGTTACCACTCTGGAAATTGCGGGCTGTCAAAACCTCTCTAAAGCTAGCCTTAGTGGGCAAGTGTTCCGCACCCCTATGAGTCTCCGCTTCTCCAGTGATATTGTTCTCCTCCACGACCCCAGCTCTCGTCACCCTGTCATCGACCTCCAGTACAGCGCCGTCAGGATGTGGAGGATCCCTGTCAAGTGGCTTTCCCTCTTCAGACGATGATGAAACACACTCCCTCACCGGGGAGTTGCTAGCAGTGGTCCTTGCACGCCGGTTGCTCCTTCGTAATGTACTTCCCGCCATCGAACGTCAATTTAGGGCTGCAGGGTCCTTAGCGCGATGACCGGGATGAAGGTTCAGGTATCCCGCAGGAACTTGAGCCGATTAGTCGTGTCCCAGCACACCCCGCGTGACCAAAATTCAAATTCAAAAGAACCCGGACCACGTGCAATTTGACCGAAGACCATCTCCTCGACCGCCCCGCTCGCCTCCGCACCCAGCCACGCGATGAAGCGGATGTCAGGTCCACCCCGCCGCCCCGCAATCTCCGCCTCCGCCTGCGCCTCCGATCCCTTCCCAAGGTTGGGCTACACCTCGAGTCAAGCTTCCAAACCCCTCCTCGTCCCGTTCCAGACAAACCGCGGCCCCCTCCCGGCACCTCCGGTTGGGGTTTGCTCTCCTGAGTTCACGCCTTTTCACTTTGACCTTCAACAAAGACAAATTGCATCATCTATTTAATAGAGAAAAATATAATTTCGTACTTATTAAAAATATTGAATCGATTGTGGGTCCAAGAATAGACTCAATATATAATTAGATAGATATTCATCAATGTAAAACAATTTACTCTAAAAATAAATATTCATAATTATATTTTAAAATTTAGATATAATACTCAACTTTTATAATTAAATTAATATAAATGGATGTCTTTTTAATAAATCCCATGATTTTCGCCCAGGCAGCTAAGTGGGCGGGTGCACGCCGGCTCGTCCAGGGGTGCCAGCCGTCCCTCCAAGGAACGCGGGAGGAGCAGAACCCAGGCGGAGTTCACCATCTAGGAGCCGCGCGTATCAACAGTTGGCGAGCTCGGGAGATCAGGGCCTGGTGGCTGAAGGTGCGGAGCGGGCAGCCCGTGGGGGCGGAGACGGGAAAGTTACCCGTGTCTATGGTGGATCGAGAGAAGGACACGCCCACGGACCTGGGCAGCAGCGCGGTTTAAGTGGGCGGGCCATGACTGCGCTTCGTGGGGTGCAGCGGCCATCACAGGCGGTGATGGTGGAGGTTCGGGGTTCTTGTTCTAACGACATTATTATTTATGAATGTTATAGTGTGGAATATAAGGAAAGTCAAGAACAAGAAGTCCAGGGGTTATTTGAGCAGGCTGGTCCGTGAGCGGAATGTCGCTGTTGTGGCGTTAATGGAGACTAAAGAGCGGCTTTTTTCTAGACAAGATGCATATTGGCTCCTTGGGAGAGGCTGGGAGTTTGAGGCCTACCCCTCGGAGGGCATGTCGGCTGGTTTTGTTATTATGTGGAGAAATGGGGTGGATCTTAAGGTAACTGGGGCTTCGTCTCATGCAATAGCTTGCAAAGTCAAAATCCTACCTGATGGCATGATTAATTGTTTATTTGTTTATGACCCCAAACATCACCATATGCCCCGGGCCATTTGGGATGCTGTACGGAACTTCTGCGGGGACGACGAGCCTCTTCTCGTCGCTGCAGACTTTAATTTAGTTTTGGCACCTGAGGAGAAGTGTGGTGGGCGGCGCTTCATCTATGGCAGGGATCAGCAGGACTTTGCGGACCTTATGCAGGAGCTCCAACTCGTTGATTTGGGCTTTTCCGGCAATAGGTTTACTTGGAGCAACGGGAAGCAGGGTGGCGCGCGCATCCTCGAGCGTCTGGACCGGGCTCTTATGAACTCAGCTGGGTTGCTCGCATTTCCTGTTTGTTCGGTTTATCACCTTAGTAGGCTGGGCTCGGATCACTGTCCACTGCTGATTAAGAAGGGAGGTGGGGATCATTGGCCGCAATCCAGCAGGCCTCTCTTCGATAGCGTGTGGTTGGATTTCCCTCAATCTTTCCAGGTGGTGGATAACGCTTGGAGGAGACATGCTAAGGGTGACAGCATGGAGGTTGTGATGACGAAATTTAAGCGAGCGCTGATGGCGCAGCGCAGATGGAGCCGCGAGGAGGTGGGGAATATTATAGACCGAAACAGGGAGTTGGAATGGGACATCGACGAGCTTCAAAAGAGGGAGTCTAGCGAGGGCCTTTCGGAGGAGGACCACAAGCGGCTAGGGAATATGGTTGCTGCCTTTCACCGGGGATGTGCTCACGAAGAACAGTGGTGGTGGCAGTGCGCCAAGGTGTACTGGGCACAGCTAGGTGATTGCAACTCGAAATTCTTCCACATTGCAGCCTCAGCTCGGAAAAGGGAGAATCGCATTACCTACATGAGGGATGATAACGGCAACATTGCGGACTCTCCCGACAGCATTAGGCGACTTGTCCACGCCTATTTCGAAACGAAATGGGGTGATGGCAACCAGACGCCCTTGCCCCCAATTACTTCGCTTCCGGGATCCATCAGCGATGAGTTGGGTTCTAGCCTTTGCCACAGGGTTACGGAAGACGAAATCATGGTGGCTATGAGGGGAATTAAAAGGAATTACGCCCCGGGAATTGACGGAATCACAATGGACTTCGTAAATAGCTATTGGGACATTACGCAGCGGGATATTATTAATGCTGTATTTGCCTTCTTCGAGGAACGCAGGTTGCAGGAGGGCTGGAAGGACACCCTTGTAGTCCTTATTCCGAAGAAACAGGGTGCTTGTCGGCCGGAGCATTTCCGGCCGATCAGCTTATGCAATACCATCTATAAGTTGGTGGCTCGTATTCTTGTTGGCAGGTTGAAAACGCTGCTGCCTAGTCTTATTTCGCAGGAGCAGGTTGCTTTCGTCCCCGGGAGGAGCATCTCGGATAACATAAATATTGCCCAGGAGATGGCAGCGAGGATGCGCTCCTGTACCGCTGCCTTCGGCCTCATGGCAATGAAAGTCAACATAGAGCAGGCCTATGATAGGGTTCGATGGGACTTTTTGCTCGAGGTTATGAAGGCAATGCGCTTCCCTGCCATTTGGTGCGAGTGGATCACAGCATGTATCTCGGGTCCACGGTTTGCTGTTCTCATTAATGGTTCGCGGCTTCCTTGGGTGGCGACGCGTTGGGGCCTCCGGTAGGGCTGCCCGCTTTCCCCCTTCCTCTTTGTTATGGCCACGGAGTACTTGTCGTCCCTGATGCGGGAATACGAATCCCGGCAGTTGCTTGGGTTTAGACCGGGGAAACACTCGCCGCGGGTTTCCCACCTTCTGTTTGAGGATGACGTGCTGGTGTTTGCTCCTGCATCAAGGGAGGCTGCGAGCGCCATTCATCGCATTCTGCGAGCCTTCGGGGACAGCGCTGGCTTGAAGGTTAATTTCTCCAAGTCCAACGTTTACTTCAGTAATAAATTTAGCAAGAAGAAATCTCGCCTTCTAGGAAGCTTGGCATGGAGCTTGGTCGGACTTTGACGTATCTGGGGTTTCCAATTACTGCGTAGTGATTGACCAAACATGATCTGAATTTCCTCGTTCAAAGGATAGAAACTACTGTGATTAGCTGGCGCGCCCGGTTGCTGTCGCTTGCGGGCAGGGCTACGCTGGCGTCCTCTGTTTTGTGCGTTATCCCCAACCACATCTTGCGGCGTTGTATGGTGTCGGCGGGGATCCTTGCTGACATTGAACGACACATAAGACAATTCCTCTGGGGTGGCACGAGTAATGCGCAGGTGCTGCACTATGCGTCTTGGGACTGCGTGACTATGCCGAGGGTGGCTGGAGGGCTTGGCCTTCGGGATCTTCGCATTTGGCACCAGGCATTGCAAATGGGGAACTGTAAACGTATCCTTGGACGTGATGCTGGTTTATGGGTAGACATCATGAGAAGGAAGTATGGGTTCAAAGATTCGGTGATGAAGGCACCTTGGAAGGCCTCTGCTGTGGGCAAGATGATCCTGGAAGCTATGCCGGCGGCGATTTCGTGCTTTGTGTGGCGCATTGGCGACGGCCGGAGGGTGCGGTTTGTGGAGGACAATTAGCTCGGCGTCCTCCCTATATGATGCTGGCCAACGTTCATTAATATGCTCTCCTGCTGGCCTGAGAGTGTAGCCGAGTGCATTAGGGCCGACGGCGTCTGGGATGTTAAGGTGATTTCCAACTAGGCGGACGCGGAGCTCATCGACAAAATTTTGAATCTTCCGTGTGCTCGGGATTCTGTCCACGACGTCCTTCTCCAAAAGCACACCGAGACGGCAAAGGCTCACAGCGGCCGGATCTACGCGCATATCAAATGCAACGAGTGGTCTTTCGCATTGGGTGGTGGCCGGTGTCCTGATGAGATCATGGGGAGGATCTGGAAATTGAAGGTGCTGCCGAGCGTCCAGGTTTTCCTATGGCGGGCTGTCAGTGATTTTCTTCCTACGGCGACGTAGATGGCTCGCAAGGGAATTGGCCGGGATTCCTCGTGTCCCCTGGGCTGCACGGAGGCGGAGTCCCTATAGCACGCTTTGTGGAACTGCCCGCGTGCCCGAGACATGTGGGCTACCAGCCATGCACATCACATGCTGCTGGAGCTGGGTTGGCCCACTGGTGCGGCGTCCGGATTCAGAATTTTGGACAAGCTTTTCCTGCTTATGGGGTCTCCTGTTGCGCATCGCGGCGTCGAGGCGCATCACGTGGCAATGCTTGTCACTACCATGTACTACATATGGTTGAGAAGAAATGCGTTCAAACACAATAGACACGTGCCCACACCATGCTCGTTGTCAAGGACGATCAGGTTCGAGGTGAGCACGGCTCTCAGGAGGCATCTTGTCTATTCATCTCTGTCCAGCGGGAATCCTGGCAGATCTTCGGATTTGCTTGTTACGCATGGCTGGATCCCCCGCCCCCCAACAGGATGGATTAAAGTCAATTGTGATGCTGCGGTTGGTGACTCCATTGCTGGCCTTGGTGTCGTCGTGAGAGACTGCTTGGGCAGACCTCTCCTGGTGGTTGGCAAGAGGATGATTTCAGTGGCTGCTGACATGAGGGAGGTCCAGGCCATTCTTTTGGCATTCGACCTTCTTAGGGGATCCTTTCCCCAGTATCGTGCCGTGGAGATCCAGTTTGACTCGATGACAGCACTTCAGGTGGCTCGGGACATGGTTTCCAACCCCAATGGGGCGGGGGTGTTTACTATTACTCTTCAGTATGTTAAGGATATGGAGGCTTTCCGGTTTTCTCACATCCACAATGAGGGGAACAAGCTTGCCGACTGAGTTGCCCGTGATGCTTGTCTACACGAGTTTGTTTGGGTTCCTGGGGGATCTCTTCCACAGCCTCTTCTCAAACTTATGTTGTCGGATTTTTTGTTTGATCCCCCTTGAAGATCTTATTGTAAAACCTGCGTGGCATTGCCACCTTTGATATAATGATATATCTCTTTCAAAAAAAAAACAATGATATCTAAGTACATGAAATAGTTAAAAAGAGCATAATGGATGAAACTTGGATGAAACCATTTCCTCATCATTATATTTAAGGATTTTCGAACTTATCAGGAAGTATGATTCTATCATGATTATAGATTTTTTTATTTATAATATCAATAGAGTATTATTATTAACTCTTTTTTAAACATTGTTAAAATTTTGTTATTATTTTTTAGAATAATTCTTGAATATATTTATCATTCTATGAATCACATGACTATGTGATTCTTTTATTAAAAATAAGAGTTTCAATACATTTAACTATTCTTAAGCAAAAAATAATGAAATCATATTACTCACTTAGCCATTTTCCTTCATTACTTTAACCAATATAATATAAATAATAAAAGAAAGATAGATTGTTAAGAATTAGAAGAGTTTTAAAAGAGTTTATAATCACTTCAGAATTTATTTCCAAAGTATGCATACCAAATTTTTTTTCCAATTTTGCTATTGGTGTTGTAGAGATACATTCGGATCATACAAAAAAAACATCTATTAAAATAATCCTACATAATAGTTCTATGAGCAATTTTGATAAAATAAAATTCTTTGAAATCAATTGACTTATAAAAGGCATTGAACACTCTTATTAAATTTAGCCAAACATTATAATAAAAACTAAATTATACTATTAAAATAAACTTACAAGTAATATTCTAATTAATCATTTTAATAAATATCTTTTATTTTTGTATCTCACCAATTTGATCATTATGTTTAAACATAACTATTAAAGTAAATAATTCCTTTGAAAAAATAAAGTATTCAACATGAATAGTATCTAAAATTAACGAATTTCTTGTAAGTTATAAAAAAGAATATTTTGAAAAAAAAGGAATTGGTTGAAAAAAATAATTAATAAAAAATTATTATGAGTATATATATAAAAATATTTCATATTGGTCTCTTTAACAAATAAAAAATAGAAAAATGAAGAATAAAAAATGTAAGACCTAAACTAAACTCCCCTAAAATAATGGTACAAATTAACTTTAAAATCATATACAATATGCTTTCATGCTTAATTACCTAATGATAAAATTTATGTGAATATAGGTTTAGAAATTTTATAAAATATGTTTTTATATATTTATTAGAAAATTAAATATATCATTTAATATAATAAATAAATAAAGATAAATTGAATAAAAATAAAACAAGAAAATTGGAATGTAAAGATTTAAAATTATGGAGGTTACTATTAAATTTAGAAACTAATTTTTAGTTTGATAAAAATAATATTTTTTTCAAATATTATTAAAAATATTGATTGATTTTAAAGATTTTATGCAGTTTTCTTATATCTAAAATGGTCTTGATGAAATTACAATAATAAATAAGTTTATCTATTTTTAAGTATAATTAAAAAGAATAAGAAGGTTGGATTTTTTTAGACAAATCCATCAACGTATTTACATATAATTTTGTTATTAGTGTTAAAAACGAAGACTAATAAGTCAAATTAAAAAAAAAAAAGATGAAAAAGAAAAGATAACATCTTATCTAAATTTGTGGGTATTTCTCAACAAAAAAAAAACAATCTCTTTCAACCAGCATTAAATGACATGTTTATTTACATTAAAAATTATTTTTAATTATTTTCTTTACTTCCAATGATTTGTGTTTGACTTTCACAAAATACATAAATAACCCGAGCCCACTTTTATAGTCATATTTGTTTACATTAAAATTTATTTTCATTTATTTTTATTTTAAATTATGCATTTAACATTCCACAAAATATACAAATAATATATTAACCTGAGGGCCAAAAATCAAAAAGACAATTTGTATTAGGATTGCAATAAAATTAGTTTTCTCTTGTACATGTTTTTCTAAAAAAAGAGAAACAAACATAAATTCTAAATCAAAAAAATACAAAAAAAAATTTAAATATTCAAATCAAATTCCTCTTTCATTCCTATGACTTGACATCCTAATAATGTTTTTATCCATAATAGAGAATGTCTAATTTGCCTTTTTATCATAAACTAATCTTATGATTAGAAAATCTTCCCTTGTTATTTAATCAATGTTGAAACTCTGATGTTGAATTGAATTAACTTAGCTTAAGTCAAGCCTTAATTACCAACTACTTGCATTATGTCAAACATGCACAAATTCTTGCCCACACATTACATACCTCCTGCATATTTAAATGGCTTTCTATGAAATCTAAAGCTTTTAAAAAATTATCAATTTTATCACCAATGTTTGTTTTTTATTTGTTAAACCAGTGCTAAAACCTCCCAACGTGGCTTGAATTTGAAAAAAAGCAAATTAATTTAGGCCAACTTGAGCTAAACCTACACATCAAAAGGATGACTTCAAGCTTACCTAATATTTTTTGTGGTTCTTTTAGTTTTTTTAGCTTTTATAAGCTTGATTTAAGTGTGTTGTTTGTTCCATGCATATAGAATGTTTTAATAAGCTTAAAATGATTTATAACTATTAATCTAATTGTTTTTTTTTATTAATTTGAGTAGTTAAGTTAATTAATTAATTAGTTATGTTAGTTATAATGATTTTTCGGGATTCATCAAAACTAGATACTATAAGATTGCATCATCCAAGTGTCACCCAGGTAAGCATTCCTTCTTCTAGATTCCAACTTTTTGAGAGTGATTTGTATCTTTTTATTCTAAAACATCTTGACTTGACATATAATAAACAAATGAGAGAATTTTATGAACTAAATAGACATAAATTTGTCTTTATATCTTTTATAAATATATCATTTATATATTTATGAAAACTAGATTAAGCATAACCATCAATATGGGAAAATAAGCTAATATAAAAAAAATACAAAATTTTCCTAGAGTTTTGTAACACAATTTCCTATAGCATAGTATTTCTGTAGCATAGTTTTCCTGAGACGTTGTTCACTATCTTTAGTGTTTTTTCTCTATCTTTCAAAAATTTCATAGTTGCCTCACCTTTAGTATTTGAGTATTTTAGAAAGTTTTCTTATGTCTAAAATTATTTCAATGAATTTGTATTAACAAATAAATCTATCTAATTTCAAATATAATTTAAAAGATGAATAAAATTGGATTTTTTGAGAAAACTCCATGTGTTATATACAATCTTGTTAGTGATGCTGAAGAAGGAAAGAATTCCACCAAAAAAAAAAAAAAAAGAAAGAAAGAAAAGGTGACGTTTCTCTCTAAAAAAAGAAAGGGTAACATTCCATTCAAATAAAGTAGCTTCTTGATAGTACAAGCATCGGTTGAACATCAACAGAACTCAGGAATTCTTAAACAAAGGTATAGAACTTGCGACAACACAACATAATCACCCAATCATTTTAAAACCAGAAATAGTTTGGAACTTATTTATAGGGAGAAAAAGCGCTGCTGCCGTCCCACCTTGTCAGGAACAGAGAACACCCCCAACCCCTTTGGTCGTACGCAATCACCTTGAGTCCGCGGTGGTTTCTCCCGACCAGTCTCCGCCTTCTCTCCCCGCCGGGGAGACGATCCAGAAAACGTTGCCTTCTTCCCACCTCGGGATAGTTCAGAAAGCTTGCTGCTTGCTTCTCCTCCTCGGACATGGCCGGCAACAGACGTTCGTAGATGACTCGCTTGCCGATGAGGAGGCGATTGTGATGGTTGCAGACGTCGGAGGAGGAGATCTTCTTATGCATGAGATGCCAGAAGGCATGCGTCCCGTGCCCGGCGGCGACCCTCTTTACCCAAATCGGTACCTTTATCTCCCTCCGCGCGTTCATGATCGATGACAATTAGGAAAAGCAGAGAAGGATGATGAGAGAGCAACGTAGATAGACAATCAATTGGATCTCAGAAAGAGAGATGTAGGAGTTTGAGCTTGTAATGCTTGCGCTGGGATTTATATGCATGATAAGGGAGGGGAGAGACAGGAACGAGGATAGAGCAGATTCTGCTGAATATTGCTTTGTCACCATGAGTCAGCATTTAAGGGTCTTATTGCAAACTTTCCAATCATGAATTTTATATAATTGTGACTTTAGAGATTTTTATAAATATATCTTTTATATATTTATGAGAAAATTAAATATATTATTTAATAAAATAAATAAATAAATATAAATTATATAATAATAAAACAAAATATTTGGAATATAAAAATGATTTCTTAAGATGGGCAAGGGGAACTGTAAAGGCACGAGAGAAATGAAAAAAAAAATTTTGGCCAGCCTTGATTCATAAAAATTATTAACAAAGATAATATAAAAAATATTTATATTAGAATGTAAACTCAAGAAAAAAAATATTATCAAATATTGTAAAATATAAGCTAAAACTTTGAAGATATTAGATGATTTATTCACAATTTTGGCTTACAAAAACTCGACTCATAGATTTCAAAGCAATACAAAATTTTAGACTTTTACATTTTTTTTCAATAAAAATTATCTTAATATATAATTTTACATTTATTTTTAATTTAAAAAGTAATGCCTAGGTTATGGAGGTTTACATACATGAGAAGGGGTGAGAGTAAGGAGAGGGAGAAAAAAGTAAAAACAAGATGGGAAGATATCTAAAGAAAGAGGAGAAGATTAAATAGAAATTTGAAAACTTCTCATAACTTGTCAACCCACATGAATTGGAACCCTAATGACATTCTTATTGTCACTAACGACATTCTTATTTTAGACATGGCTAAATCACAATAAGAACGTCATTAGAACTTTATTACTTTTAAGTTAATTAGAATTTTATTCTCTATTTTTTTATTGGGTAAAAACAGAATAATAAATTTTAATTAAAACAAAATAAAAATTTAATTTCAACTTAATAAAAGGGTACAAAACAAAGTTCAAACTAACTTGAGTAATTTTAAATTTTTTTGCACCTAATTTTATACGTTAATTTTTTTTCATTTAATATTTATTTAAGTATCTATTAAACAATTAAATTTAATATAGTATATGAATATGTTTTTTTAATTAAAAGAATAAAATAAGATAGATTTAAGATGATTGTGCCTTTAGACCTTTAATAAATTCATCATTTATACATTTAAGAAAACTTAAATATAATATTTAATTTATGAAAAATAAATGAAAATAAATTAAATAAAGATAATTATTATATAAAAAGCTCAAAATTATCACAAATCAAAATATAAATTGGAGAGGATTGGCTTTTATTGACATATTTTTGTATGTTAAGAAAATATTTTAATTGTTTTTTACTTCGAATGATTTGTATTTAATTTTCACAAAACATACAAATAATATATTTATACGAGGGTTTAAAATAAAAAGACAATTAAATAAAATTTATGTTTCTTTTATAGATGTTTAGAAAGGATAAATTGAACTTAAATTTTAATTAAAAATTATAAAAAAAAATTAAAACCATTTAAGTTAATTATAACTTTATTTGCAAATGTTTATTGGATAACAGGCAGAACATTAACTTTTGATAAAAAAAAAATAATAATTTAATTTCAGTTTAATAAAAATATATCAAATAAAGATCAAACAAATTTGGCTATTTTAAAATATTTTATAGTTAATTTTTTTACATTAAATTTATTTTTGTGTTTATATTAATAATTTGATCATTATGTCATTTAATAACTATTAGAATAAATAATTTTAAATAAAGAATAAAAATGTTTAATGTTATGTTCTTTAAGGTTTATGTAAATTAATATGAAATTAACATGTCAAAATTTTGTTGGGTGACACATAACCAATGTTTAAAAATTAGTAAACAAAAACATAACTAAATGACAATTTTGTCATGTATAATCAAAGACTCTTAAGTTGTTTAATAAAATATTTCATGGGTAAGAAAGCGTTAAAGATTATCGATGTATTTGACAAGACTAAATAAAAATAAAATAAAGAAGCGTGGGTTTTGTTTCACCAATGAGCAGCGCAGCTCAGAGCCCACCTGTCGCTGTTGTTCTGGGAAAGAAGAAATTGATTTTCAACCAACGTAAGGCTTCAGTTGATGGACTCAAAGATGAAACAACAAAAGAAAGTTCAATAAATTGAAGTAGCGCTATCTTGACTTTCATGGATAGCATCACGTACGAGTGCCGTCGCTATTCCGCAGGGGCGTGCAGAAGCGCTGCCACCGGCCAAAGAACTCAAGCATCGGCACAAGACGACTTAATGACAAAGCAAGGCGGTTAGAGAACCACGTCTATTATTCGGCATTTGTGTGCTTATATCTAAATTTGTGACATTCCATTCAAATAATAAATTTCATAATAGTATAAGCGGCAGTTGAACACAAAAGGACTTCCGAGTTCTTACCTAACAGATGAACTTAAATGAGTAAACAAAGGTATTCCCAATGGAATAACCTAATTATTTCAAAATGCTTCAGGTAATAGACTCCTTAAAACAGCAGAATGACCTTCAAAACCTTTAAAATACTTGAGGCAACAGACTTATTAGAACAACATAATCACCCAATTATTTCAAAATGCTGGAGGTAATAGACTTCTTAGAACAACATAAATCACCCAATTATTTTAAAACCAGAAAGAGGTTGCTCTGCTCCCTAACTTATCTATAGTGAGAAAAGGCTCAAGACTGTAATGTTCCCAACGACAAAGCAGAGCTTTTCATCCTCATCGCGAAAAGCCCAAACTTCCACAACGTCCCCTGCCTCGATGCTACTCATGCGGAGAAAGTTTTTGTAATTTTCTCCTTTGAGCACTGCCGCACCGCTGCCGTCCCACCTCGTGAGCAGCAGAGGACAACCCTGGCCCCTTTGATCGTACACCATAACCTCGAGTCCACCGTGGTTTCGCCCGACCAGTCTCGGCCCCCTCTCGCCACCGGCAAGATGATCCGGACGATGTGGCGTAATCCCTGCCTCAGGATAGTTAAGAAAGCTGGCTGCTTGCGTCTCTTCCTCGGACATGGCCGGCAACAGACGATCGTAGATGACGTGCTTGCCGATGAGGAGGCGATGCTGATGTTTGTCGACGTCGGAGGAGGATATCTTCTTGTTCAAGAGGTACCAGACGGCGTGCGCCTCATGCTGGCTGGCGACCCTCCTTGCCCAAGTCGGCACGTCGGGTTCCTGTCTCGAATCCATGATCGACGGCGACGACGAAAGGCGGACAAGGATGATGGCGGTGTAAAGAGCGGTAAATCAAGGATGGAGTGCAATGGACAAGGAAGATGGCGGGTTTAAATACAAGTTCCGCGAGGTCACCACCGGAAGTGGGTCCTTTTGACAGAGGTTTACGCTGTTTGAATTCTCGGCCGAGACGGATGAGCAAGAATTCTCATGTCCGGTTCCTCTGGAGGATGCATCCATAAGAATTCAACTAACTAAATAACAAAGACGTCACCGACGGAAGATTATTGTCACATCATCACGTTGAATTTGTTCAATTATCAGCCACATGGATTTAATCCACTTGGCTCAGCAGTAAGCAAAAGTATCCTCTTTTTCAATCACATGCCCTCGACACGTCAGAACGCTAAGATGAAAACGAGTCAAGAATTACAAAAAGAAAACTTATATTAGATATTACTTTAAAGAAATTTTAAAAATAATAATAATAATCCTAAGGTGAATAAGAACAAAATATAGAATTTATTTTAATCACTCTCATAACTATGTAGTAATTACATAATTTTATAGGTAAATAATTTTTCAAATATTTGCATTTAATCAAAATATTTGTTTCTAATTCATAAGATGACTATCAACTTAAAATTTAAAATTATTTAAACATTTAAAGTTTGTTAACATTATTCCCCCTCAACTTGAAGTATTTTTAAGTCTTATTGATTTCGTAATTCTTCAAACATCTTCACTTGAAACAATTTGGTAAATATATCACTCACTTGTTCTTCAGTAATATGATGTATCAGGCTTATAGCCTCCTTGTTGACATGATCACGAAGAAAATGATACATTATCTCGATATGCTTGCTTCTCCCACGTTATACTGAATTTTTTTCTAATTTGATGGCTTACATATTATCAATAAAGATAGTTGTTGGCTCTTCTTATTCATGATATAACTTCTCTAGTAAATTTTACAACCAAATATGATGTCTGGTCGAGTACTTATCAAATATAATAAACTCCCAACTAGACTCCTATAAGTGGTTTCATTTGTTTTATTTGCTCCATTTTCCATTTTCAGCTTCTCATTTGATATGAAAGGAGTTGCTACTGACTTATAATCTTGCATCTTGAATTTCTTTAGAATATTTTGTGCATATTTTTTCTGTGATATAAAGATGCATGCATTATTTTGGCATATTCTATACCCAAAAAATAATGCAACAAGCCATGATCACTCATCTCATATATCTCCATCATATCTTTCTTGAACTCTTTTAGCATCTCCTCATTATTGCCCATGTAAATCAAATCATCAACATATAATGAGACAATTAAAATATTCGTACTTCGTTTCTTGACATATAAAGTTGGCTCGCTCTTGCTTTTCTTAAATTCTTTCTACATGAAGTACTTATCGATCTGACTGTACCATGCTCTCGGTGCTTGCATTAAGCCGTACAATGCCTTCTTTAGCTTGTAAACTTTGTTCTCTCCCCCTTCAGTGAGAAATCCTTCTGGCTGTTCAACATATATTTTCTCTTTAATATAGCCATTCAAGAAAGCAGACTTGATATCAAGCTGATACAATCGCCACTTCTTTTGGGCAGCTAGAGCAATAATTGTTCTTATTGTCTTTAGCCTTGCTACAGGAGCATATGTCTCGTAACAATCAATGCCATGTTTCTATTTGAAGCCTTTCACCACGAGCCTTGTTTTATATTTTTGAACCTTACCATCTGGGTTTAGCTTTGTCTTGTAAACCCATTTCACCTCACGGTTTTGCGGTCGATCTACCAACTCCCAAGTATTATTCTTTTCTATCATGTGAATTTCGTCTTCCATGACTTTTACCCAGTTCTTGTGTTTTCTAGCTTCTTCAAAGCTTTGAGGCTCGACTAGTGAGAAATTATAAGACTTGTATATTTCTGTTAAACTTCATACTCGTCTTGGAGCTGACTTTGGTGTTGTTAACTTTTCTTCAGAGCTAGTACTAGATTTTGGGCTTGAACTAGGGCTGGAAGTTGAGCTCAAACACGAATTTGACTCATCTTGTCTTTGAGTGTACTCTTGACCATGCATTTCTATCATTAGAGTAATTGGCTGCCCCAATGAGATAGTAGTTGGTGATGATTGATTTTCATGTACCTTCTCTTCTTCCAATTCCACGAACCTTTCTCATTAAACACGACATCTCTACTGATTATTATTATTTTTCTTTTCTAAATTGTATAACCTATACCCTTTTGTTCCATCATCATAGCCGACAAATATGCATATTTCACTCTTGTCATCCAATTTTGATCTTTTTGCGGCTGGTACATGAGCATAACACAACCAAAAATCTTCATGTGATTGATCACATGCTTTGAACCACTCCATGCTTCAAATGGAGTTTGATTTGGAACTGATTTTGTTGGACATCTATTCAAGATATAAACAATAGTATTAACTATTTCTGACCAAAATTTATTAGGCATACCCATCTCTTTAAGCATTGATCTAGCCATCTCGACAATTGTACAATTCCTTCTCTTAGCTGCACCATTTTGTTAAGGAGTATAGGCAGTCGTCAACTATCTTCGAATGCTTTGTTCTTCACTGAAACAATTAAAGTTTCTTGAAGTAAATTCACCGCCTCTATCGCTTCGTAACACTTTAATTTTGCGATTGCTTTGATTCTCGACCATAGCCTTGAACTTTTTAAATACTTCAAAAACTTCTGACTTTTCCTTTAGAAAATAAACCCATGTCATCCTCGTATAATCGTCAATGAAGATTAGGAAATACCAATTTTGACCTTGCGACAGGGTCTGCATCTTTCCACATATGTCAGTGTGGACTAGCTCTATTGGTGCATGTGCTCGTCAGGATCCTCCATGTGGAAAAGAAGCTCGATGTTGTTTGCCAAAAATGCATCCTTCACAAGTGCTCGAGGTGGTGTTGATAAATGGTAGGCCTTGTACCATGTTTTTAGGTTTTAACAACTTCAAAGCTTTATAGTTTAAATGGTCGTACCTTTTATGCCATAAGTCTGAGCAATCTACTGCTTCAGTTCGTAATGCCACTTCTGAAGCATAATTGATTTTCAACAGAAAGTTTCTGGACCTTTCCATGTCAACTTTTGCTATCAACTGATTTTTGTTTCTTCGATCAAATATCATACAACCATTATTTTCAAAAGAAACTTCGTACTCATTTTGTAATAACTGTCGAACTCTTAATAGGGTTTGTTTTAAATCAGGAACTAGCAACACGTCTCGAAGAAATTTTGGCCCTATCTTTGTTTGCACAAGAATACTGCCCTTGCCTTTTGCTTGAGCTAGAGAACCATTTCCCATACGTACCCTAGTTTCATAGAATGCATCAATGTCTCGGAATAATTTTTGGTTACCTGTCATGTGGTTTGTGCAACCACTGTCCAGGTACCAAGTATCGTCTTTTTCTTCTTTTATAGAATGGCATGCAAAGAAAATAGTTTCCTGAAATCTTTCCTTCATTCAAAAGGAGGCAAAACCAGCACATGCATCATCCTCTATGGAGGATCAAAAAGGAAATCAGACAACAGCAACTTCAGGAGAGGCTCAGGGAGGGGCATTCCCCAACCCCAAGCAAAGTCGGATCGGCAAGCAGCGCGCCCATCCCAGTCCGTCGGTGGGTTGCCGTCTCTATGGACGTGCGTGATAACAAGAGGGTCAAGGCCCCGAGCCTGCAGAATCGCCTTGGCAAAAACACCTCCCGCGGGCACCTGGGTGAGGGTGGTGCACACCGCCTGCATCGCGAGTGTCGAATTAGTTTGGATCTCAATGGCCCGAACCTCTGAGAGCGCAGTTCTTGCCAATTCAAGAGCCTCAAGCATGGCATAAGCTTCCATGGCCATACTCGCTCTGAGAGAAGACTTTCCTCCCGATCACCAGTAAGGGCTTCCCTGTGTGATCCCTAACCACCAGTCCGAGGCTAGAAAATAGTTTATGGATCTTCCTTTTCTTCAGTGAAATTTGCTTGATCACGGACTTGACTTTTACAATATTTTGCAATATGACTGTACTTCTTTCATTTATTGCACTGCATCCTTGTCCAACATTTGGACATGTTATGGTTCGACTTTTTTTGCGTATGTCGCACCATAAATTTGAATTACTGGAGCTTGATTCTCTTTTACTTTGGCCTTGTTGCTTTGGTACATCCTGTCCACATTTTCTTTGAAAAATTCTTCGATCTTTCGAGAACTTTTGCACTTTGAAACTGGTAGCAAAAGCACTCTCAGTTAAGTTGCTTCCAAACTACAGTTTTCTTGCCTCGTGCCACTCCAAGGAACTCATCAATTGTTGAAGCATAAGTGTGGACAAATCTTTAGATTCTTCGATGACAGCAACAATATACTCGTACCTTTCTAGTAAACTAATCAAAATTTTCTCCACCACCTTTTGATAGGAGATAGCTTCACCGTACGTACGCATCAGGTTCACAATCTCAATTGCCTTCGAAAAATATTCTTTTATTTTTTTCGATTCCTTCATTTGCAGGTTCTGGAATTGCCTTCGGCAACTTTACAGCGATCACTTTTGTCGATCCTTGAAACTCATCTTTCAATATATCCCACGCTTCTTTCGATTTAGTTGCACCAATTATACGAGGAAACAGGCTCTCTGCGACGCATTGTTGGATTAAAAATAAAGCTTTTGCATCTCTCATCTGATCTTTTTTCTGCTTCTTTGACTGCTCCGACGTTAACTATTGGCTGGCAGCATATTGAGTATAACCATTCTCAACTATATCCCCGAAAACTTGCGAAAGTAGCAACGTCTTCATTTTTATTTTCCACACATCATAATTTTCTCCTCCTGCAAATACATGAATCATCGACTATGCCATACCTGTGCTAACACTTGAAGCCATCAAGCTTGATGCTTCTTCAAGCTTTTAACTTTAATATGCTACTTCACTAACCCCCGCACTTGAACGAAGCTATGATACAAGTTGTTAGGGTTTTATATTACTCAAAAAACAAACATGGGTACACGGGATACACTAGAATTTTTTCTGCACACACTCTACAAGCTATAAGCTCAAAACACCTATTTATACAAGTTGTTGTCGACTAAGCTAACACAGCTAATGAACAACTAAGTCACAGCTAGATAATCTTTCACCATCGCTTCACAAAAATGAATTAATATTCAACATGATCTTTAAAATACTTGAGGCAACAGACTTCTTAGAACAACAGAATCACCCAATGACTTTAAAACTAGAAAAAGTTTGCTTTGCTCCCTACCTTTTCTATAGTAAGAAGAGGCTCGAGACTATAATGTTCCCCACGACAAAGCAGAACCTTTTGTCCTCATCATTGAAAGCCCAAACCTCCAAATCGTCCCCTGCCTCGATCCTACTCTTGCGAAGAAAGTTTTTGTAATTTTTTCCTTTGAGCATCGGCGCACTGCTGTCGTCCCACCTCGCGAGGAGCAGACGACATCCTTGACCCCTTTGATCGTACACCATAACCTGGAGTCCACGGTGGTTTCGCCTAACCAGTCTCAACCCCCTCTCTGTTAACAAACTTTAAGTACTTGTTACACATTTTAAGTATTTATTAGTATTTTTAAATATTTGTGAGTATTTTTCTGTTAAATCCTACTTATGCATCATTACTAAATTCTATGTTAAATTGATTATTAAATCTTGATTAAATAAAAAAATAATTCAATTAAATTTTTTTAATTAAAAAAATTGTTATCACATCCCAAACTTGTACTTAAATACAAAACTCTCTGGTCGAGCAAACCCGAAAGGGCACTAACAAGTTTTGGGTTAAGAGATAGATGGAATAAAACAAATTTTGGCTACTACATCTTGAAGTTGGTTACGCAAGGCAGAGGATAGAGTCGGGCCAAAATAAAAACAAATGTGCATATGAGTCAGGTTGGACCCATACCCAAAACATAACCCATATAAGCATGCTCGGGTGGTGAAATCCTAAGCACACTAGGAGGAGCTAGCACGGACTCCATTTCTTCATCAAATAATATCCCTGTGTAAATGTTTATAAAGCATAAATCCATTTCTTACTCAACAATGTGGGACTGAACTCTTGGTGGTTATTTGTTTCCAAAACTCAAAGCGACTCATTGTCATTTGATCGCACATTTTTTGGGATCATAAAGATTGGCTCCATTTTTAAATAGTAATCTTAATCGATCCAATGTTGTTTTTGATGAGCTCATATAATGATGATGATTTATTCTCTTTTATTTCTTATGAATTTTCTTTGATCTAATGGCCCATGTCTTTCTAATTTGAATCCTATGAGTGAGATCATCATCACCTTTATCATTAATGAATTGAATTATTTAGATCTCACCCAACTTGATCATATGGCCTATATCTATTCCACATTGATCCAAACCCTTTATAATACATCTACATTTACATTGTTTGACTGGACGATCGAGAACTTCTCTAAACATATCCAATAGCTCTTTTCCATCCTTCATAATGACTAATTAACTAGCCGTTAGTATGCCATTCTAGGCAACCATTTTACCAAAACTTCGAAGTGTTTGGAAAGTATTTTAAATTATTTGGTAGCAGCTTTTTAAACAACTTTTGTTTCATTTTCTAATGATTATGACTAAAATATTTTATAAATATTTAATTATTTTGAATGAAATAACTAATGAGTATGAACAATATTTTAACATCTCAAAAAGGGCTGCATCATATTCTACTTACATAAATCTCTTTTAAAAACACCTACAACTTACAACTATTTAAAATTCCAAATTATTTTAAATAATCTTAATTTTTCTAAGCTTTATTTTTTAATTATTTTCAAAATTTTAAGCTCTTTGTATCTTCATAGTGTTCATCAACAAACATAGAAAAGGTTATATATTTTTATAAAAATTTATTTATTATTGTACTTTTGTTTTTTTTGGGTTGTGCAACCACATATTTGCGAAAACTTGAGTTTTGTCTGATCTCATAAAAATCAAGTTGGGGTTGAGCTTGTAAAAATTTAGATTATGGTGGAATCTGTAAAAGCTAGTAGATTTGAGATGAACAATAAAAAAAAACATCAAGTTGTAACCATTTTACTAGTGAAAATTTTCATTACCTCGATTGGGGGTGGATGATTTTCTAATTTGAATAGAACTGTCTAAACATTTAGTGTTTCATTTTAACTTGTATTTTCAATTTTTTAATTATAAAAATTATAAATTAAAATTTTTAATAAATATAAAATTATTTTTATAATTTTTTTGACAATTTAATATAATTCTTAAATAAACAAAAATATTTTAAAATCTATAATTCACTACCCTCTTGTAAGATTTATACACTCGTTTACTTCATTGATTGAGTATAAACTTATTTTAGTGGCAACTTAAAGATGAGGTTATATACTTAAGAACAAAAAGTTTGGGATCGTCATAAGTTAAAGATGACTAAAATAGAAAAGAGAATATTTTTATTAAGAAAACATGTAAAGAGAAATGATGAAGAAAAATAAGAAAAAGAAATCGCTTTAAAGGGATTTTGTTTAAAACAAATTGAATTTGACTAAATTGTATAAATTGCACAAGAATGACCCATCAAAACATGCATTGGAAGGTCCTAAGGTTGGTGGTGATTGAGAATAAACTTATTTTAGTGATAACTTACGAAGGAGATTACATATTTGAGAACAAGAAGAATTTTGGGATCCTTATAGGTTATGGATGACTAAAATAGAAAAAAAATGATTTGCATTGAGACATGCAAAGATAATAGCCTAAAGGGATTAACCTTGAAGGACTTGTTTCAAGGGTTTGGAATTAAGAGTTTTCAGCACGTGCTGTTGATGTTCACTATATAGCTATGTCTTGTATTAATGAGAAAGATTTAATTTGCATTAATGTCATTTGTTTTGTCGACAAAAATAATCTTTTCTTATTATAATGATATTTTGTTAAAATTACACATTTATGATTAAATTGTTTTTATAAAAACTTAATTTTAAAAAATGTTACTTAAATATTTTATAAGCATACTTTAAAAAAATTACAAATAAGAGTAAACTAATATGAATAATAAATTTATATGCACACAAAATTGAAACAAAAAAAATTATTTATATTTTTATAATTTATAAATAACTGTGAGATATAACTTAAAATTAAATAATAAAAATAACGATAAAAAGAATAAAAAGACTAATTAAAAAATATTACAAAAAACAAGAAAAAAATAATATAAATTTTAAATAATATTTAATACAACACTTGTTGATTATTATCCAAAAATGATGATGTTCTTATAAAATGCTATGATTGACTACATCATACGAGAGTTAGATTGTGGATGTAATATTTGGTATAGATGATATCTATAATTAATCTTACTTAGCATACTTAATTGATAACCTAAATCACTTGTATGATCAACTTTAAGATCTATAGCTTCAATATTCTTATTACATTATTCCAATAATATCTATTATTATATTTGTATAATTTGTATCCTTTCTTGCTTACAATTTGCATACTTATTTGATATTACATTTCTTATTATATGGCATAGTTCCAGTTCAACCATCTCATAAATTCTCATCGTATTGTGAGAATTTTGTATTATATTATACAATATACATATACTCTCTCTTCTTTCATCTTTTAAAACTTGTTTGATACATTGTGCAATGCATTGTTTGATGTATGATCTTACTTGAAATATCATACTGATGATGATTTATCTACTTGAGACAAAATTTGCAAAAGCCTAAAAATAAATCATCGCTCAATTGACTTGGAAGAACTTGAGTATCTTAACTTCAATAATTGGGTCTTAAGGCTCTGTTATTTTATAATTAGGTCTCGAGGGTCTATCCTCAAGTTGTTGGGTCATGAAGAGTTGACAACAAGTAGTTTATAATGAAAGCTTGTGAATGATTGCTTTTTGAATCAACAAATGGGATGTGCCATCATCATAGTTTGATCAACTTATTCTTTAGAATATATTTTTAAAAAATAAAATAATACTTGAATTTCCATTTAATAAAAAAATTATTGAACAAAGTGAATGTTATGTTCTTACTTTCTCTCAAATTTCAATATTAAAAGAAACAAAATCTCTCATAAATTTTATCTATTTTTTAATTCATAAATACATTAACATAATATATATATATATTCATAATTATAATTATCACATAGTTTATATCTATGATCATAAATTACAAATAACTAAAACTCATAAGCACAATTACATCTCATAGTTCAATAGTTTCTTTTAATGATTGTATCTAATTTTTACATACATATATAATACTAAATAAACCGTATGATTAAGAAGTCATTTAGTACAAACTCTTACTACACAAATCTCTATAAAAGTTTCAATTCTTTCTTACATACAGTTATTATAGGTAATGTTCACATTGTTACAGTTTCAATGTACCAACAATATTAGGGTCAAAGAAATTGTTGAGCCAACCATCATTAACTTCATAGACTATCTCTAATAATAAATAAATATATGAAATAAATAAAAATTTTAGATAATCACATATAGGATCCAAATCATAGGTATTAATTATGCTATATAATTAAGTAAACTCAATCATGTTAAAATATACAAAAGAACATGATATATTATAGAAAGAAAGTACGTTATAAGCTTTAAAAGAACTAACAATTACATACAAATCCTTATTGCTTTTCAATCCTTTTCATAACTTGTTCTTGATTATCTACACTTATTTCCACTTACTAAGTAATTCATATATGGTCGTATTGCTGCTTCTTCTTTGTTGGGTAGTAAGTCAATATCATTTTTTTAGTTTACTTAGTCATAATGAAAAATTTATTTATTAATTTATCATATCAATTTTTCATGCACAATCATGCTTAATCTTTTAATAATTTTAATATCATATCTTTACAATAAATCTCATTCTTACGACTCATCAGCCACTAGCCATCCCTTGATGAAAAGTCTTAATTATGCAGTTCACTGGCCTGTAGCCACCTCACGATAACAAATCTGAACTTTTTGGCACATTGGCCACTAGACATCTCACAATAGCAATTCTCAATCTTGTCGCACATTTGGTGTTATTCGCATAAAATAACATAATTTTAATTTAAAGAATTCACCATTTATTGATGTCATTT
Source organism: Vanilla planifolia (assembly GCA_023846275.1). NCBI lineage: Eukaryota > Viridiplantae > Streptophyta > Magnoliopsida > Asparagales > Orchidaceae > Vanilla > Vanilla planifolia. Next base: position 8,987,277 of record CM043873.1, on the reverse strand, counting down.
TATTAATTATAGTTGTCATTCTCCTATTTTTGCATCAACATATCAAATATTATGCTCACATTTTTGTTCTTTCCAAATAAGTTCAAATAATAAGTTATAAAAGTTAAAAGAATATGTCCAATTACAAGTACAAGTTCTTATATAATTATATAAAATAATATTATATAATAATATTAATATCACATGCTTTATATAGAATTCACATTCACAATTTTAAAACTAATAATTAGCCGGACATCATGAATATGTTTATAATATTTATATTATGATGTCTATCTTATTATTTCCTTATTTTTCATCCTTGACTTTGTTGTTAGCCAAGTTTCATACTTCTCAATTTTAGCTTGTCAAATAACACATGTCTTAATTTAATACAAAATATATTTTAATATTTAATTAACAAAGATTTGTAATATTTTTTATCACACCAATCACTTCAAATTAATAAACTTTTTTTTTTCTCTCTCTTCAAGTACTTTCTCTTTTCTAAATGTACCACTTTCTCAAAGCTTTGCTTTCAAAATTCTAGATATTTTACATATTATAGACCTAATAGTCATGTAGGATCTTGATTATAACTAAATCCTATCTTATCTTATTGGACATTAAAGAAATAAAAAATAAGGAGCATAGATGATGGGTTTGGTATTCAGGGATCATTGTTGTCATGCCAACTCATCTTTCTTATTGCTTTTCATCAATATTTCAATGGTACTTGTTCCCTTCATTTCGACATAATGAGTTTCGTCAAACCTTCCAGCTAGTCAAGTGAAATAAGCGCCTAAGGCTCACATCAGGCATGAGGGAGTCACTCGTAATGAAGGGAAGAAAACAAAGTTGAGAGATTATATAATTAAAAAAAATCTATTTATATTAGCATAGGATTAGCCAATATCTTTAGTACAAGTCTTTTATATATATAAAAAAATCTTATGTTATTAAACAAAAAAAAGTTTGAAAGAGCATTTTTGTGTTTAAAAATTTAAGGAAAGGTTTTGTAAAATGATACTATATCATATCTAAAAATAAATTAGAGATAAATATATCTTTAAAGTGTTTATAAATATTATATATATATATATATGTTAGAAAATTAATAATATTATTTAATATGAAAAAATAAAGATAAAATAAAAATATTATATATGAAGGTGAGGTATTAGTTTTTAATTAGAAAGTGTAGAAAAAGATGCTCTATTTTATAATTATCGAATATTATATATGAAGCTCATTGACTTTTCCTTATTGTAAAGTTGTATTCTTACGCAACTCATAGCAAAAGGTGAAACTTACAGTCGTCTACTGAATTTAAACAATACGTTGAATTGCATGCGTCACCGCTGTCGACAGCATCTCAACCTAATAGGCCAGCTGGTCGTCGACAAGAATCGCTCACAAACATTGGAATAGGATTTGATTTTGTCAAATAAAAATTTATTATGTAAATTTTAAAATAATTTATAAAATGTTAAACTTTTACATATATTTGTTTACTTCAAAAAAATTATTTTTTTTTAATTTTTATGAATTATGTTCCTTTATTTTTAAAAAGTAAATATCCTAAAATTTGATTTTAGATAATTAAATTGTAGTCATCTGTCTTAAATTGAGCTAAGTTTATGTTTATTTAATATCTTTACAATGAATTATATATAATTATATAGATAACTTTCTCACAAATAAATAAATAATATATTTATTTATAGAACACTCTTGTTTTTCGTTATAATTAATTTAATATTATTTAAATCTTTTAAATTAAATGATAGATTTAATTTTTAAATTAAAATTATTTTTATTGTATACATTATGAAAAAGATAAAATAAACTTAATTTTTAATACAAAATGTGTAAAACTTTTTAAAATATTAAATTTAATTTGAACTTTATATGCTAAATTGTTATGGTAAACAATTAGAATAATCAATTTTTAATTAAAACCAAATAATAATTTATTTTTAACAAATAAAAATTAAGTCAAAAATAAAATGTGTTATTTAATTTTAAAATTTTAAAATGATATAAACTTAATCTAACTAATTAATGATGAATTTATGATAATGACAATTTAGATATTTAAAGACATTATTTATGTATCAATGAATAGATTAAGAATATCATTTAATATAAGAAAATAAATAAAGATAACATAAATCAATGTAAAAAAGTTAAAATTATGTAAGTCAAGCAATTTTTTTCTACATTTTAAACCAAACTTTTATAAGTCAAAATTTTATATCATCAATTTCTACTTTTGTTTTCACATCATAAATTTCTATTATAGAAAAATAGATTTTTTTCTCACATCAATGTAAATAACTAAATTAACAATCATTCATTCTCTTCTTGTTGCATGCTATGCAAATATTACTAATCTATCCAAACATCATCTTAAGCCCATCATTTGTGGCCACATTATCATAGTATAGTCGCCTTTCAGTTATCTTAATGATCTTGTCCGTATGTTGCTACATTGTTCGTCACTTGCCTTTTCTCCTTAGGTTGAATACTTTTGTTTATTTCACCAACTACTAGGTGACCCAATTTTTTAAGTTAATTACAATGTCTTCTTGTTTAGATTTGTTCTCTATCTCTGGCTAGGCATTTGTATTTTTGAAAAATATGAGAACTAATGTCCATTGCCTTAGTCGATTATCATTACTTTCCTTATCAACTTGACCAATATATTCCTACAGACCATTATTTGTAAACATGAAAATTGTTCATAGTTTCAAATTGTCTAAGTACAAATATCAAAATTGTTAAAAAATACAATAGAGGAAGTCAATAATTGTTTAGCTAACAAAACAATAAAAATGTTTTTAAAAAAAAATAGAAAGGAGATATCTTCTAATTTATGTGGGCTGTACTCATATGGCCACAAAAGTGAGAATCTTCATTTGAGTATTACGGAGGTCCAATCAAAGTAAACATAAGTCAAAAGTTGAGGATGGATAGATAGGTAAGTTTTGGAACTTATAGACTGTTGAAACCTAGTTGGATGATAAATACAAGATTGGAATTGTGGTTGCAAAATAGTACAGAGTGAAGGTGTGCAAATTTATGAAAGTTGGAGAAGGATTAATAAAACTTATCATTTGAAAGAGTGGTGAGATAGAGAGACTCAGGTATTATTATAGTGATGCATGTTCTTTGAAGATAAGAATAAAAAAAGAAGAATAAAGAAACAAGTGATCCTTAAAAAATATAGCATTAGAAAAATCAAATTTGAGTTGAACCAAAATCAAAAATATAAAATGGAAGACTTTAAGATTGGTGGTGATTGTTGGGTCATCATTGTGTTTGATGAGTCAAGTTTTAAATATTTAATATTTTATTCTAAAGGATTTGTTTAGTATGAAACATATTTATAAATAAAGAATAACTAATATACTTTTAAAATGGTGAACTAGTGATCTTTAAAATATATTGGAGTGTTTAATAAGTTTTAAGAATTGAAGAAATATATATCAAATTTGAAAATTATTTTTGTTATAAAATAAATCGATAAATTATTGATTACAAAGCACATCTCCATTCATCTCATTTTGAAATCCTAACTTAAGTGTTTTATTATTTAATCATGATTTAGAAAACATATAGGATTCTATGTTTTATTATCTTTTGTTCAAATCCTACTTAAATCATTTATTAATTTAAAAAATATATGATTTTATTTTTCAATTATTTTTTCTTTGGTTAAATCCTACTTATGCATATTTACCAAATTCTATGTTAAAAATCATTGTTAAACATCGATTAAATAAAAATAAATTCAATTAATTTTTTTATTATTAAAAAAATTATCATCACATCCCAAGCTTGTGCTTAAATACAAAGCTCTCAAGTCGAGCAAAACCAAAAGGGCACTAACAAGCTTCGGGTTAGGAGATAGCTCGAATAAAACAAATTTCGACTACTACAACCTGAACCTGGCAATGCAAGGCAGAGGATAGAGATGGGCCAAAATCAAAACAAATGTGCATATGGGTCGAGTTGGAACCATACCCAAAACATAACCTGTACGAGCATGTTTGGGTGGTGAAATCCTGAGCACACTAAGGGGAGCCTGTCTCGATTTCATTTCTTTCTTGAATAATATCACTATGCAAATGTTTATAAAGCAAAAAATCATTTCTTACTCAACAATGTGGGACTAAACTCATGGTACTTATTTGTTTCCAAAACTCGAAGTGACTCATTGTCGTCTAATCGCACATTTTTGTGATCACATGGTAAAGATTGTCTCCGCCTTTAAATAGTGATCTTAATTGATCCAATCGTGTATTTGATGAGTTGATATAATGATGATGATTTATTCTTTTTATTTCTTATGATTTATCTTTGATCTAATGGCCTACGTCTTTCTAATTTGAATCATATGGGTGAGATCATCCTTGCCTTTATCATCGATGAATCAAATTATTCAGATCTCACCCACCTTGATCGTATGGCCCGGATCTATTCCACATTGATCCAACCCTCTAGAATATATCTACCTTTACATTGTTTGATCGAACGTTCGATAACTCTTCTAAAAAGATCTAATAGCTCTTTTCTATTATGCATAATGACTAATTAACTAGCCATTTATATGTTATTGCAGGCAACCATTTTACAAAAACTTCTAAGTGTTTGAAAAGTATTTCAAACTATTTGGCAGCAGCTTTTTAAACAATTTTTGTTTGATTTTCTAATGATTATGACCAAAATTTTTTATAAATATTTAACCATTTTGAAAGAAATGATTGATGAGTATAAACAAGATTTTAACATCTTAAAAAAGGGTTGCATTATATTCTACTAACATAAATATCTTTTAAAAATACCTACGACTTACGACTACTTGAAATTCTAAATTATTTTAACTAAGCCTAATTTTTCTAAGCTTTCAATTTTTAATTCTCTGCATAATTTTAAGCTCATTGTATCTTTTTGGTGTTCATCATCAAACATAGGAAAAATTATATATTTTTATCAAAAATGTATTTATTACTATACTTTTATTTTTTTTCGATTGTTTTGCTACATATTTGTGAAGGCTTAAGTTTGGTTTGATCTCCTAAAAAAATTGAGTTGAGGTTGAGCTAGTAAAAATTTAGATTATAGTAGAATTTGTAAAATCTAGTAGAATGAAGATGAATCATAAGAAAAAATCTCAAGTGGTAACTATTTTACTGGTGGAATTTTTCATGACCTCGGTTAGGGGTGGATGATGTTCTAATTTCAATCGAACTATTTAAAAATTTAGTCTTTCATTTCAACTTTTATTTTCAATTTTTTTAATTATAAAAATTATAAATTAAAATATTTATAAATTAAAGTTTTTTATAAACATAAAACTATTTTTATAATTTTTGTGACAATTTAATATAATTCTAAAATTAGAAAAAAATATATTTTAAAATCTATAATTCACCACCCTCTTATGATATTTACACACTCGTTTACTTCAGTGATTGAGTATAAACTAATTTTAGTGAGAGCTTGAGGAGGAGGTTATATACTTGAGGACAAAAAGTTTGGGATCCCCATAGGTTAAAGATGACTAAAATAGAAAAGAGATTATTTCTATTAAAGAAACATGTAATGAGAAATGATGAAGAAAAATAAGAAAAAGAAATTACTTTAAAGGGATTTTGGTTAAAATAGATTGGATTTGACTAAATTGTATAAATTGCACAAGAATGATCCATCAAAACATGCACTGGAAGGTCCTAAGGTTGGTGGTGATTGAGAATAAACTTATTTTAGTGATAACTTACGGAGGAGATTACATATTTGAGAACAAAAAGAATTTTGGGATTCTTATAGGTTAAGGGTGACTAAAATAGAAGAAAAACGGTTCGCATTAAGGAGACATGCAAAGAGATTAGCCTAAAAGGATTAACTTTGAAGGACTTGTTTCAAGGGTTTTGAATTAAGAGTTTTGAGTACGTGTTGTTGATGTTCACCATATGGCTACGTGTTGTATAAAGGGGAAAGATTTAATTTGCATTAATGTCATTTTTTTTGTCGACAAAAATAATCGTTTCTTATTATAATTATAATTAGTTAAAATTTCATATTTATGATTAAATTTTTTTTATAAAAACTTAATTTTAAAAAATGTTACTTAAATATTTTATAAGCATACTTTAAAAAAATTGCAAATAAGAGCAAACTAATATGAATAATAAATTTATATGCACACAAAATTGAAACAAAAAAAATTATTTATATTTTAATCATTTATATATAACTTTGAGATATAACTTAGACTTGAATAATAAAAATAATAAAAAGAATTAAAAAAACTATTTAAAAAATATTACAAAAAAAAGAAATAAATAAATAAATAATATAAATATTTAAATAATATTTAATACAACACTTGTTGATTATAATGCAAAAATGATGATGTTCTTATAAAATGTTACGATTGACTACATCATACAAGAGTTAGATGATATGAACATCACCTTGAATCAAAATATTTTTCATTCAAGCAATAAGAGAAACACAGTTTATTTGAATTCAAGAATTATTATTGTATATCTAATCTTCTCTATGTTATAGAAAACAATAAAATTTCTCCCACAAAAGCTTAGAATTTCCTCTTTGGGAAGATTATCAATATTCAGTGCTTGAAAACATACTCAACAAACTAAATCAATAATCTCCTCAAAACTAAAGATAACAATAGCTAAATAGTGCTGAATAACACATTCATTGATCGGATAATCTTCAATGTTGGCATCCATCTCTTCTTATCATTCATAACTCATATTTCGAAACGGTGTCGTCTCCCATGAGGTCTTTAAGAGAGGTCTCTTCTTATCATTCAAAACATATGGCAACCATGGAACATTTCTGCTCCATCACATCCAACATGAACTAATAAAAAAAAGAATACTGAAGAGCTAATGAAGGAAGATTTAGCCTCAAGCTGGGAGAAGAAGCTAATCAATCTTACAGGACTGGACAACTCTGAAGCTTGTGTTGGAGAGGCATTGGTTTCCAGCTGCTCCAATGCAAGAGATTCAATGGCTGAAGCAGCTCGAGCACCTTCGTAGGGGAATGACAAACACAAGAATTGTAGGGAATCCTTGTCATACACCAATGACTGGAGCAATGATTGGTTAGCTGAATCCCATGTCATACACCAAGAATGTCAATATGATCCAACATGCCTTCCCCTTTAAATTTATTCATCATACTCTATTATTCTATCGTGGACCAATAAAACACGACAAAAAAAATTACATTATTTATTTAATCAAGAAAATTTTAATGTTCATACTTGTTAGAAAAACTGAATCAATTGAAGATAAAAAAAGACATTATTACATCGATACCCATTAACTAAGAAACTTCATAATGTAACGTTCTAATAAAAAATTAATTCAAATCTTATTTGCATTCAATAATATTTAAAAGTGAGATTATTATCCACATACTCTATTATGCTTATTTAATTTTAACATCCTTAAACTAATCTAGTTAAATCTCATGTCAATATGATTCAACATGCAGTCCATTCTAAGTGTATGTATCATATTTTATTTACATTATCATGGATCATTAAAGCATGACAAAGACAAATTGTATCATCTATTTAATCAAGAAAAATGTAATTTCGTACTTATTAAAAATATCGAATCAATTGTGAGTCCAAAAATAAGCTCAACAAATAATTAAACGGATATTCATCAATCTATAAAATTTATTCTAAAAATAAATATTCGTAATTGTATTTTAAAATTTAGGTATAATACTCAACTTTTATAATTAAATTAATATAAATTTTACTTATATTCTTTAGATTGGGTTAGAACAAAAGGATCTGTTTTTGATAAATCCGTTGATTTTCACCAGCTAAAAGTTAACAAACAACAATGATAACTAAGTTAATGAAATAGCTAAAAACAACATAATGGATGAAACTTGGATTACCTTTTCCTCATCATAGTTAACGTGGGCCAGTTTAACCATCAGTTCTATACACTTTTTATTCATGAATAAGTACCATAATATATACTTTTTATTGATGTTATTTTAACAACAGGAGAAATGTTATGACTAAACTCACAAATAGAGTGATGGATAACAACATTATAATCTAAAAATTTTTTAAATTGAGTTCAAATTAACTTAAATATTTTGTAATTTATTTTAAAGATCTCTTAACTTTAGAAGTTATGAAAGAGATATTTTTTCTCTTTATTTATATATTTAAAAACTAAAGGATAAGTCAATGTAAAAAATTATATGTGTTATTTAATTTGAAAATTTTATGTGGTGATAAATTTAGTTTGATTGTTTAGTGATAAATTCTATATAATTGCATATTTAGATATATCATTCAATATATAAAATAAATAAAGATAAATTGAATAAAAATAAAACATAAAAATTAGAAATGTAAAATTATAAAATTATAAAAGTTATTATGAAATTCAACATAATGGGTTTTATAAAAAAATAACATAATCATTAAGACTTAAATATGTAAATAAAATATTATAAATCACATAAGATAATTTGATATGATTAAGAAATTATAAAAATGATGAAAATAGAAAGTTCAAATAATCAATGTCATTCATTATAACCATCACTAATCATTGCTATTAGGTATCAACCAATAACAACAAAATACTACATTATTGCTAATTCTGTTCTAATAGATCTTGTTGTATTTAAGGTTTAAGAGCTTTAGGCATTATCATAGATGATGGTTCTATCATGATTATGTTTTTTTATAATATTAATAGGGAATTATTATTGATCTCTTTTGAACATTCTTAAAATTTTATTATTATTCATTAAAATAATTCTCTAACATGTTTATTGTTCTAATAAACGGATGATTATGTGACTCTTTTATTAAAAATAAGAAGTTCAATACTTTTAATTATTCCCAAACAAAAAATAATAATATCATATTATTCTTTTAACCATTAGCATACTCTTTCAGCCATTCTCCCCCGTCTTTCCTTGAACAATAGCTTTCCCATCACATTCTTACATGCAGTAATATGATCTTCATTCATGTATTTTTTAAAGATGCTCTTTGGTATCAATACTTGTGAGTTATTTAATTTTGTTTAATATAACTTTATTTATGTTTTTATTTTTAAGCGACGCATTTTACTTTTATAGGGTTACATAAATAATGTGCTTATAATGTCTTTTTTTTTTTATTTGAGTTGGTTTTGTCACCCAAACTAGACATTCGCACTTTCGGTTTTTTTTTTTTTTTTTTTTTTGATCATAAGCAAGCGCTTTTTTTTTTTTTTTTTTTTTTTTTTGATCATAAGCAAGCGCTTAAACAAACCTTACATTCGCACTTTCACCAATATAAATATCGAAGATAAAACATAAAAAAATTATAATATGAAAAACTTAAAACTATAAAAGTGAATACAAAATATAAACATTAAATTTATTGTAAGACAAATCAAAATAATTATTTAAATATTTAAGAATAAATATTTAGTAATTGATTTATTATATTATTAGTAGTTAGTTTTTTTTTTCTTTCCCTGTTTAGCTACTTGTGCTAGCCATTTTGTGTCTCAAGTGCTAAGCCTATTAGAGTGTCCTCTTGCTTGGGATGGCTCTGTAGTCCAAATTAGGCCTGCACATTTTCATCATGAAGAAAACTATAGTATATTGTACAAATCAATTGTCCTTAGTTCCTTCATCAACATATTTATTTTTTCTCTAAAAATTCTAATTATTTAATGCAATTTATTTGTTTTTTTATAAAGTTTAATTTTGCTAATGTGCCACTGCCATTAGACATTCCAATGGTCGTCTTCCTATCAGTGCCAAAAAAAAAAAAAAACGTATTCAAAATATTACTTATTGTTATTGAAATATGTATAACATATTCAATAATTTATTGCATATAAAAGCAGAAAAATTATTAAAATATAATTAAAACATAGTATAATAAAATTGCTAATTAAATCAATAAATATCAAAATAATTACATATATTTTTATATTTTTTACAGAAAGAATTATTTTTATTTTATATATTTTTTTTATTTATTACTATTTGAAATAATATATTTAACTTATATATCATTACATAATCATATATGTATTAGAAGATTTATCATGAAAAATTCAATTTTATTTAATTTATCATTATTTAATTATATAAAAATTAATTGAAATAATTTTTTTTAAAAAATTAAAGTATCAATTTAGTTTCATCAAACCAAGTTAATTTTAAATAAAAAACTAAGTTTACAGAAATTCAATATATAAAATAAATAAAGATAAATTGAATAAAAATAAAACATGAAAATTGTAACATAAAAATTTAAAATTATAGAAGTTATTATGAAATTCAGAAGCTAATTTTTAGTTTTGTAAAAACAAAATAGTTTTTTCAAATATTGTTAGAGAGGTTAATTAATTTTGAAGAATTTTAAAAAGCTTTTTTTATAGCTAAAATAGTCTCAATGGATTTACATCAATGAATAAATACATCTAATTTCAAATATAATTTAAAATAAAATTCTTTGAAATCAAATAACTAAAAAAGGTTTAGATACTCTTATTTAAACTAATCAAATTATCTAATAAAAACTAAATTATAATATTAAATAAACATATGATTAATATTTTAATTAATCAATGAATTGCATATTTTTATATTTTTATCTCACCAATTTGACCACTATGTCATATAATAATTATTAAAAAAATAGATATACATAAAGAATAAAATGTTTAATGTCATTCTCTTTAATAAACAAAAAAAGAGATGATGATATGAAAAATTTATCAATTTTATTTATTTGAAGAATTTAATTATATGATATATTTCTAAACATATCGTTTTTCAAACAAGAATTTAACACAAACTAAACTTTCTAAAATAATCATACAAAATAAATTTTGAATTTTAAAACATTATATTATGATTCTTTGTCGAATTATCTCATGATAAATTCTTTGTAAGTGTGCCAAAGAAATTTTATAAATATGTTTTTATGTATTTATGAGAAAATTACATGTATTATTTAATAATAAATAAATAAATATAAATTAAATAATAATAAAACAAGAAAAATGGAATGTAAATATGCTAAAATTATGAAAATTGTTATGAAATTCAGATGTTAATTTTTAGGTTGGTTAAAAAAACAATTTTTTTCAAATATTGTAAGTTAGATAAGTAAAAGAAAATTTAATAGATGACAACTATTAAATCTCATTAAATTTTGAAATTTATTTTTAAAAAAAAAGAATTAATATGCCGAAATAAAGTAGTAGAATGAACCATGTTTTTTTAATTGACTTCGTTGACTTCAAGTAAATCAAAGCTTTCGAAAGACAAGAGAATATCGTGTCATCTATTAAAGTATTCATACAAAATTAATCATACAGACGGGACCCACTGCCACCACCAAAAGCATCGGCACATGACGAGTCAAAGACATCCGTTTAAATCCGGCCCTAGTTCTTCGTTGCAAAGCAACCATATTACCCCTGCCCACTTTAATAGCCATATTTGTTTACATTAAAATTTATTTTCATTTTAAGATATGCATTTAACATTCCATAAAATATACAAATAATATATTTATCTTAGGTCTTAAAATCAAATAGACATGTAAATTAGAATTAAATTAAAATTATTTTTCTCTTGTACATTTTATTTTTTGAAAATGGAAACGAAAAATACATGAATAAAGTAAAAAAAGTTTTAAATATTTAAGTTAATTAGAAATTTATTCTCTATGTTTTTTATTTAGTTAAATCTCATGTCACACATCAAGGATGTCAATATGATCAAACATGCAGTCCCCTCTTAAGTGTATGTATCATACTTCATTTACATTATAATGAATCATTAAAGCATGTCAAAGACAAATTGTATCATCCATTTATTCAAGAAAAATGTAATTTCATACTTATTAAAAATATTGAATCAATTGTGGATCCAAAAATAGGCTCAACACATAATTAAATGAATATTCATTAATCTAAAAAATTTATTCTAAAAATAAATATTCATAATTATATTTTAAAATTTAGATATAATACTCAACTTTTATAATTAAATTAATATAAATGGATGTCTTTTTAATAAATCCCATGATTTTTGCCAGCTAAAAGTTAACAAACAACAATGATATCTAAGTTCATGAAATAATTAAAAAGAGCATAATGGATGAAACTTGAATGAAACCATTTCCTCATCATTATATTTTAGGATTTTTGAACTTATAAGGAAGTATGATTCTATCATGATTATAGATTTTTTTTTTATTTTTTTATTTATAATATCAATAGAGTATTATTATTAAATATTTTTTAAATATTGTTAAAATTTTGTTATTATTTTTTAGAATAATTCTTGAACATATTTATCATTCTATGAATCACATGACTATGTGATTCTTTTATTAAAAATAAGAGTTTCAATACATTTAACTAATCTTAAGCAAAAAATAATGAAATCATATTACTCACTTAGCCATTTTCCTTCATTACTTTAAACAATATAATGTAAATAATAAGAGAAAGATAGATTGTTAAGAATTAGAAGAGTTTTAAAAAATAGATTATTTTTTCCAATTTTGCTATTGGTGTCGTAGAGATACATTCGGATCATATGAAAAAACATCTAATAAAACAATCCCACATAATATTTCTATGAATAATTTTGATAAAATAAAATTCTTTGAAATCAATAGACTTATAAAAGACATTGAACACTCCTATTAAATTTAGCCAAACATTATAATAAAAACTAAATTATACTATTAAAATAAACTTACAATTAATATTCAAATTAATCATTTAAATAAATATCTTTTATTTGTGTATCTCACCAATTTGATCATTATGTTTAAACATAACTATTAAAGTAAATAATTCCTTTGAAAAAATAAAGCATTCAATACGAATAGTATCTAAAATTAATGAATTTCTTGTAAGTTATAAAAAAGAATATTTTGAAAAAAAGGAATTGGTTGATAAAAATAATTAATCAAACATTATTATATTTCTATTTATTTCATATTGGTCTCTTCAACAAATAAAAAATAGACAAAAGAAGTTTAAAAATTTCATCAATTTCTATTTATTTGAAATTTTTAAAAGTATGACAGATTTCTAAATTGACAACCACTTCTAAGACAAAAAAGTAACACCCAAACTAAACTCCCCAAAAATAATCGTACAAAATTAACTTTAAAATCATATACAATATGCTTTCATGCCTAATTACCTAATGATAAAAATTATGTGATTATATGTTTAGAAATTTTATAAAATATATTTTTATATATTTATTAGAAAATTAAATATACCATTTAATATAGTAAATAAATAAAGATAAATTGAATAAAAATAAAACAAGAAAATTGGAATGTAAAGATTTAAAATTATGGAGGTTACTATTAAATTTAGAAACTAATTTTTAGTTTGATAAAAATAATGTTCTTTTCAAATATTATTAGAAATATTGATTGATTTTAAAGATTTTATGAAGTTTTCTTATATCTAAAATGATCTTGATGAAATTAAAAAAATAAATAAGTTAATTTAATTTTAAATATAATTAAAAAGAATAAGAAGGTTGGATTGTTTTAGACAAATCCATCAATATATTTACATATAATTTTATTGTTGGTGTTGAAAACGAAGACTAATAAGTCAAATTAAAAAAAGATGAAAAAGAAAAGATAACATCCTATCTAAATTTGTGGGTATTTCTCAACAAAAAAAAAATCTGTTTCAACAAGCATTAAATGACATGTTTATTTAAATTAAAAATAAATAAATAAATAGCAAAAAGATAAAATTAGTATTTTTCAAGTAGGATTATAACAAGGAAAAGATAAAAGAAGCCCTGGCAACTTTAACAAATGCCATTTTAAAGCTTGCCAGCATCTAGATATTATCGTACTCAAAGTTTAAGGATTTTTCACTTTATTATGAAGTATATGGTTCTATCATGATCATAGATTTTTTTTTATTTATAATATAAATAGAGTATTATTATTAACTATTTTTTAAATATTATTAAAATTTTGTTATTATTTTTTAGAATAATTCTTGAACATATTTATCATTCTATGAATCACATGACTATGTGATTCTTTTATTAAAAATAAGAGTTTCAATACATTTAACTATTCTTAAGCAAAAAATAATGAAATCATATTACTCACTTAGCCATTTTCCTTCATTACTTTAACCAATATAATGTAAATAATAAGAGAAAGATAGATTGTTTAGAATTAGAAGAGTTTTAAAAGAATTTACAATCACTTCAGAATTTATTTCCAAAGTATGCATACCAAATTTTTTTTCCAATTTTGCTATTGGTGTTGTAGAGATACATTCGGATAATATGAAAAAACATCTAATAAAACAATCCCACATAATATTTCTATGAATAATTTTGATAAAATAAAATTCTTTGAAATCAATAGACTTATAAAAGACATTGAACACTCCTATAAAATTTAGCCAAACATTATAATAAAAACTAAATTATACTATTAAAATAAACTTACAATTAATATTCAAATTGATAAACTAATCTTACGATTAGAAAATCTTCCCTTGTTATTTAATCAATGTTGAATTGAATTAACTTAGCTTAAGCCAAGCCTTAATTGCCAACTACTTGCATTATGTCAAACATGCACAATTATGAAAATTACATATATGAGAAAATTACATATATTAGTTAATATAAAAATAAATAAAGATAAATTAAATAATAATAAAACAAGAAAAATGGAGTGTAAAAATGCTAAAATTATGAAAATTGTTATGAAATTCAGATGTCAATTTTTAGTTGGTTAAAAAAACATTTTTTTCAAATATTGCAAGTTAGATAAGTAAAAGAAAATTTAATAGATGACAACTATTAAATCTGATTGAAATTTTTTTTTAAAAAAAGAAAATTATTTTTAAAAAAATAAAATTATTTTTCTCTTATACATGTTCTTTTTTTTTTAAAAAAGAAAAAAACATAAATTTAAAATCAAAAAGTGAAAAAAAATTTCAATGTTTAAATCAAATTCCTCATGCATTCCTATGCCTTGACATCCTAATAATGCTTTTATCCATAATCGAGCATGTCTGATTTGCCATTTTATAACAAACTAATCTTACGATTAGAAAATCTTCCTTTGCTATGTAATCAATGCTGAAACTCTAATATTGAATTGAACTAACTTAGCTTAAGCCAAGCCTTAGTTACCAATTACTTGCATTATGTCGAACATGTGCAAATTCTTGCCCAAACATTACATACCTCAAGCACGTTTAAATGGCTTCTTATGATATCTAAAGCTTTTACAAAATTGTCAATTTCATCATTAATGTTTGTTTTTTAATTATTAAACCAGTGCTAAAACCTCTCAACGTGGTTTAAATTTGAAAAACAAAAACAAATCAAATTAGGACAACTTGAACTAAACCCTAAACATCAAAAAGATGATGTCAAGTTTACCTAAATTTTTTTTGTTTTTTTTAGTTTTTTAAGCTTTTATAAGATTAATTTAAGAGTTTTGTTTGTTCTATGCATATAGAATGTTTTAATAAGCTTAAAATGATTTATAAATATTAATTTAATTTACTTTTTATTAATTTGAGTAGTTAAGTTAGTTAATTAATTAATTAGTTATGTATTGTAATGATTGGTGAAAACTTTCTAAGATTCATCAAAATTAGAAACAATAAGATTGCATTATCCAAGTGCCACCTAGGTAAACATTCTTTTTGCCAAGTTTTAACCTTTTGGGTGTGATTTGTATCTGTCTAATCCAAAGCATCTTGCCTTGAAATGTAATAAAAAGTGATAAATTTTTATGAACTAAAAAGGCATAAATTTAACACAAATGACTCTTTATATCTTCCATAAATATATTATTTATGTATTTATGAAAACGAGATTAAACATAACAATTAATATGGGAAAATAAGCTAAAATAAATAAAATACAAAATATAATATCGAAAAATTAAATTAAATATATGTTAATAAAAATAATAATAAATTAATTTCATCTAATAAAAATTTAAAAAATAAAGTTTAAATTAACTTAAATATTTAAGTTTTTAAAAATCCTTTTTTTAGGAATTATCTTTTTTTCTATTATTTATATATCTAAAAAATAAAGTGAAAAAGAATAATGAAAACAACTTTATAAAAATATATAAGTTAATATGAAAGTAGAAGAATAATTTGTTTTTTGTTTAAAAAATCGTTTGTTCGGATAGTTAAGAACCAACTGATCATAGGTTATCACTAGGGTTCACGAAATTATTGGCCTAAAATAAAAAATTATACCTATTGTGTTGAATGTATTGAAAGACAAAATAATATTTCATCAAAATAGAATTTTATTTCGTATTTAATTAGTGAAATAATCACATGTTAAAGATAGTTCTATCATGTGCAAGCAAAACCTAATAATATATTTTATATAAAAAATAAAATAAAATAATTTAATCTTAAAAACTTTATAAAATTATATACATAAAAATATTATTTTATATTATGGCCCTAACTTCTAAGCATGAAATAATCTTCGCTTATATGCCACATGGCACAAATCCTACTAGACACTTGGATTGATCATAGTTAGATTAAAATTTATTTGTTGGTCGCATCATCTAATAGGATGATCACACATAATAGTTTAATGAAAAATATTGATGAAATAAAATTCTTTGAAACTAATTAATTCATAAAGGATTTGATACTCCTATTAAACCTCATCAAACAATCTAATAAAAACTAAATTAAAAAATTTAACTTAATTTATAATTAATTAATTAATTATCTATTTTTTATATTTTTATATCATTTATTTGATCATTATATTTAATTATAACTATTAAAGTAAATAACTATTTAAAAAAAATAAAGTATTTATATGAATAGTCTCTAAATTTAACAAATTTCTTGTAAGTAATAAAAAAAATTGATTTAAAAAAAGAGAATTGGTTGAAAAAAATAATCATTCTAGAAATTTTTGTGAGTTTACATAAAAATATTTATTGTTGGTCTGTTTAACAAATAAAAAATAGATAAGAGAAGTATAAAAAATTCATGAATTCTTATTTTTTTTTTTTTAAACTTTATGCACAAGAACGATTCCTCAAACGATCACTTTTAAGACAAAAAATTTAACAACTAAAATAAACTCCTTTAAAATAATCATACCCAATTTATTTTAAAATCAATACAATATGCTTTCTTTCCTAATTATCTAATGATAAATTTTATATAATTGTGTCCTTAGAGATTTTATAAATATATATATATATATATATATATATATATATATATATATATATTGTATTTAAAAGAATATATAAATATATTATTTAATATATAAAAATAAATAAAGATAATTTGAATAAAAATGATAGAAGAATTTCTTTGTAATTCTTCTATTGTTAAGCAATAGAAAAATTTTAAAACAATTTAACAAGCACACTGGAATTTATTACCAATACGTGCATTCCAAATCAGCATTAAAATCACAGCCGGAATGCTCTGCTTCCTTAACTGCAGGGACAAAAAGCTCGACACCGCCCTGCTCGCAACCGCAAAACAGAGCTTTTCGTCCTCGTCGCGAAAAGCCCAAATCTCCACTTCGTCACGGATCTCCATGAAACTGTGGCAGCGTAAAGCACCGTAATTGGGTCCTTTGAGCACCGTTGCCGTCCACCTCGCGAGGAAGAGAGGACACCCCAGGCCCCTTTGTCCGTACACCATCACGTTGAGTCTGCCGTGGTTTCTTCCGACCAGTCTCTGCCTCCTCTGCCCGCCGGGTAAACGATCGAGAGGACGTCGCCTCCTTCCCATCTCGGGATGGTTTAGAAAGCTGGCTGCTTGCTTCTCCGCATCGGACATGGCGGGCAACAGACACAGGGAGACGACGTGCTTGCCGATGAAGAAGTGATTCTGTTGGTTTCAAGTGTTGGAGGAGAAGATCTGCTTGTTCATGAGGTACCAGACGGCGTGCTCTCCGTCCTCGCCGGAGACTCTCGTTACCCAAGTCGGTACCTTTGGTTCCTCTCTCGCATCCATAATCGATGGCGACGAGGAAAGGCGGAGAAGGAGACAAGATTAAAATAAAAAATAATCAATAATAACAAACTTATTTTTCAAAACTTAAATATCCTAGTCATCTAATTTTTTGAGACTATATTTAACGACAAAAATGTACAATTTAAATAATTCCCTATTTGTTAATTATATTAATAACATTATTATTATATGCATTATATAGATGTTGATATTCATTTTAAAATTTTTATTATTTACATAAAGTATATATAGATATTACAAATATAGACAATACACAACATAATTGATTATTAAAATATGATCTATTATTTAATATATCACTAAAAATATCATTATCATACTAAATTAAAATTTTAATTATTTTTTATCACATAAATAATTATAACATAACAAAACACCTCTTCAAACCCCTTCCTCATATCATTCAATCACCATTGAACTCCTTTATCTATCTTGAATTACATTTGCCATGTCATATCCCATAGTGTCTAAACCATATAACATGACAACAAAATCCCTCCCTCATCTTGAGTCCACCCAACTTCAACTACCATCCCAAATACGATCATTTTATTTTGTAAATTTTTGTTTTTACTTCAAGTTTTTATAAAGAAACAAATTTTAGTGATGGATAATTCTTTTACATGTGGTTCAACATAATAGATTTTATAAAAAAAATTAACATAATTATTAAGACTTAAGTATGTGAATAAAAGATTATAAGTCATATAAAAAAATTCTATATAATTAAGATATTACAAAAATGATGAAAATAGAAAATTCAAACGATCAATGTCATTCTTTATAATCAGCACTTATCATTGCTATTAGGTATCAAACAATAATAACAAAATACTACAAAAATTATGGCTAATTCTCTTCTCATAGATCTTATTGTATTTAAGGTTTAAGAGATTTTGGCATTATCATAAACGATGATTCTATCATGATTATGTTTTTTAATAATAATAATAGAGAATTATTGTTGATCTCTTCTGAACATTGTTAAATTTTTTTATTATTCTTTAGAATAACTCTCTAACATGTTTATTATTTGAAGAAACAGATGATTATGTGACTCTTTTATTAATTGGTTTTGTCAGCCAAATCAGACATTCGCACTTTTACCAACATAAATATTGAAGATAAAACAAAAAAAAATTATAATATGAAAAAATTAAAATTATCAAAGTTAATAATAAAAAAATAAATATTAAATTTTTTGTTAGACAAATCTAAACAATTATTTAAATATTTAAGAATAAATATTTGGTAATTGATTTATTGTATTATCAATAGTTAGCTTTTTTTTGTTTCCCTATTTGGTTACTTGTACTACCATTGTGTGGCTCAAGTGCTAAGCCTATTAGAGTGTCTTGTTTGGGATGACTCTATAGCCCAAACTAGGCTTCCACATTTGCACAAATCAATTGTTCTTAGTCCCTCTATCGACATAATTATTATTTCTCTAAAAATTCTAACTATTTAACACAATTCATTTGTATTTTATAAAGTTTGATTTTGCTAATGTGCCACTGCTAATAGACATCGCAATGCTCGTGTTCCAATCGCTGCCAAAAAAAAATATACATATTCAAAATATTACATATGTTAATAAAATGAATATAATCATATTTCATAATTCATTACAGATAAAAGTAGAAAAATTACTAACTTATAATAAAAACATATTATAATAAAGTTACTAATAAATCAATAAATGTCAAAGTAATTTACATATATTTTTTTATTTTTTAATGTCTTTTTACAATAAAAATTTATTTTATTTTATTTATCTTTGTTTATTTAATTTTATTTGAAATGATAAATTTAACTTATACATCATTACATAATAATATACGTATTAGAAAATTTATCATGAAAAATTCAATTGTATTTAATTTATTTATTTTAATTATATAAAAATTAATTAAAATATTTTTTTTTAAATTAAAGTATAAATTTAATTTCATCAAAACAAGTTAATTTTAAATAAAAAACTAAGTATGCAAAAATTGTTATTAAGAAATAAAATAGTAGCTTTAAAATGGTTTTAATTGTTGTCTTGATAGCTTTATTATTCCACATTTGTAACAGTTTATTATTGAATTGTTTTTTTAAAAAAATAAAATAATAATTTAATTTCTATCAACTGAGAATTTATTGAAAAAGTTAAAATAAGCATAAATATTTTATAATTTCTTACATTAAATTTTTTGCAATAAAAATAATCTTATTTTAATTGTTATTTGTGTATCTATAAATTAAAAATACATTTCACGTAGAAAATAAATGTAGCATTTAATGCAAAAAAAATAAAATTTTATTAAAAAAAATGATTTTGCATGTTTTCGTGCCTATAAAATTAAAAATACAAAATTAATATAAAAATAATTTCAAGTTATCAGAGTTAATTAGCAAAAAAAGAAATTGTTTTCTAACGAATAAGCCAGAATCACAATCGGCAAGGCCTCAAGTCATTGGGAAGCGTGCTTCCGATGAAGCAAATTTAATAGTCGGATTCGATTTAATTGAAAAAATCATCAAATAAATTTCAAATTAATTTACATTTTGGGACATATTTGTTTACTTTGGACGTTATTTTCTTTTTGTTTTTCTAATTAATTTGCATTTATTAAATCACACATTTAAGCTTACCTAAAATAATAGATTGAGGACCGAAAATCAAAAATACAATTAAATTAAAGTTTTTTCCCTTTAATTACATCAAATTTTTCTTTATTTACAGTTTTCAGATTAAATGGAATATATTTAATTTCTCGCAAACAAATAAAAATTTATTTATTTATAAACAATTCTCACTTCTGGTTACATTTAATTTAACTTTATTTAAATTTCTATAATTAAATAGTACATTTTTTAATGTCAAAATTGTCTTTCGTTTAAAGATGTTTAAAAAAATGTAAACGAACATAACATTTTAATGTAAAAACATAGCAGTAAGACATTTAAAATTACATAATTTAACTTGAACTTTTCT
This sequence comes from Vanilla planifolia, assembly GCA_023846275.1. Lineage (NCBI taxonomy): Eukaryota > Viridiplantae > Streptophyta > Magnoliopsida > Asparagales > Orchidaceae > Vanilla > Vanilla planifolia. The sequence goes on along the minus strand of CM043873.1, from coordinate 8,966,205 downwards.
AGCTAAATTTTTATGAGGAGAAAAACTGAGTAATAACTTTATAATAAAATAAAAATAAAATTTTCAATACAATACAAATATAGTAAATAAATTTGAAATAAACTTAAATAATTTTAATTTTTTACGGTTAATTTTTATATAAAAAATTATTTATGGTTAATTTTTATTTTTTGAAAAAGGAAAACGAAAAATACATTAATAGAGTAAAAAAAATGTAAAAATATTTATGTTAATTAGAACTTTATTCTTTATATTTTTTATTGGGTAAAAAACAGAATAATAATTTTTAATAAAAAACAAAATAAAAATTTAATTTCAACTTAATAAAAAGGTAAAAAGAAAGTTCAAACAAACTTGAGTAATTTTAAATTTTTTGCACCTAATTTTATATGTTAATTTTTTTCATTTAATATTTATTTAAGTATTTATTAAAAAGTTAAATTTAATATAATATATGAATATATTTTTTTAATTAAAAAACTAAAAAAAGATAAGTTTAAGATGATTGTGTCTTTAACTTTCAATAAATTCATCATTTATATATTTATAAAAAAACTTAAAATATAATAATAAATTTAAGAAAATAAATTAATAAAGATAATTATAATATAAAAAGGTCAAAATTATCACAAATAAAAATATAAATTAGAGAGGATTGGTTTTATTGACATATTTGTGTATGTTAAAGAAATATTTTTAATTGTTTTTTTACTTCAAATGATTTGTATTTGATTTTCACAAAATATACAAATAATATATTTATATGAGAGCTTAAAATAAAAAAAGATAATTAAATAAAAATTAGATTTTTTATAGATGTTTAGAAAGAATAAATTGAACTTAAATTTTAATTAAAAAATTATTAAAAAAATATTAAATTGATTATATTAATAATATAATTAGAATATTAAAATAATTAACTGTGACTTTTATTTTAAAATATTGGCTATGCAAACACGACTTACAACATATTAAGTTATTAAAGATTTGATCTATTATTAAATATATTAATAAAAATATTATTATTGTATTGAATTAATTATTTCAATTTTTGTTTATCATATATATGATTATAATATAAACAGAGTATTTATCTAAATTTTAAAATAAGTATTAAAAAAACTGGTTATTGGAAACAGTTGGCCAATGAGGAAGTAGTAAACGTGTTTACTTTTTCCTGTGAGCTATTAGCCTCCAGGTGAAATAAACCTTCGAAAAACCAAGCTGTCGAACATCCGCCAACTAGGCTAGGAGTAGCATGGAACCAGACCCATCACCCAAAACAAAAAAAAAAAAAAAAAAAAAAAAAAAAATTAAGAAAATAAAAAACCCCAGGAAGTACAACTCGGGGAGAAACGGAGTCGCCTTCCCTTTGGTTACTCTGCCCTCGGCTGGTCGGTTTATTTAAACCTCGCCAGCCCTGGTATTTAGAACTCTAATTAAAAAAAGTAGATAAGAGAAGACAAAGAAAGATACATGACTTTTCCTTCGTTAGATAGATTTCTAGCAAAGTCGTAAAACCATAAATACTCTTCTTCTTGCTCATCTATAGAGACAAAGAGCTCGACACTGTCTTGTTCGAAACAGCAAAACAGAGCTTTTCGTCCTCGTCGCCAAATGCCTAAATCTCGGCTTCATCACCTGCTTCCTTGAAGCCGTGGCCGCGTAAATCTCTGTAATTGGGTCTTTTGAGCACCGCCGCGCCGCTGCCTTGCCACCTCATGAAGAACAAAGGACAACCCCAATATAATTTAGTTTGATTGTTTAGTGATAAATTCTACATAATTGTATATTTAGATATATCATTCAATATAAAAAATAAATAAAAATAAATTCAATAAGAATACAACATGAAAATTGGAATATAAAAATTTAATTTCAACATAACAAAAAGGTACAAAAATAAAGCTCAAACTAACTTGAGTAATTTTAAATGTTTTGCACCTAATTTTATATGTTAATATTTTTTAATTTAATATTTATTTAAGTATCTATTAAAAAAAATTTAAATTTAATGTAATATATAAATATATTTTTTAATTAAAAAAATAGAATAAGTTAAATTTAAGGTGATGTTGTCTTTAGACCTTCAATAAATTCATTATTTAAACATTTATAAAAAAATTTAAATATAATATTTAATTTAAGAAAACAAATGAAAATAAAATAAATAAAGATAACTATAACACAAAAGGGTCAAAATTATAACAAATTAAAATATAAAGTAGAGAGGATTGGCTTTTATTGATATATTTGTGTATATTAAAAAAATATTTTTATTGTTTTTTTATTTCAAATGAATTGTATTTGATTTTCACAAAATATGTAAATAATATATTTATATGAGGGCTTAAAATAAAAAAGAAAATTAAATAAAAATTACGTTTCTTTTATAGATGTTTAGAAAGGATAAATTGAACTTAAATTTTAATTAAGTTCAATTTATCTAAAAAATTTAAATATTTTCATTTAATATTTTATCTAATATTTTTTCATTTAATATTTTTTTATGCATCTAAAAAAAGTTAAAATTATTATAAAATATTTACAAAATTAAAATGAGATAAATTTAAGATGATTATGTCTTTAGACCTTTTATAAATTTATATTTATGCATGTATAAAAAAGTTAAATATAATATTTAATTTAAGAAGCTAAATGAATATAAATTAAATAAAGACAATTTTAATATAAAAAGATAAAACTATCACAAATCAAAATATAAATTAGAGAGGATTAAGGAAAAAAATTGTATGAAAAAGATGTCAATTTATTTTTATTAGAAAATTTTGATTACATAACAATAATAATGATAATATATTGCTATTTTTAATAGAAAAAATTTAACAGAAGTAATAGAACTAAGCAAATGGAACAAACACTCTAAAGGCAATCAATTGGATATTATTACATTTTAGCACACTAATTTGACTACTATGTCATAAAATAACTATTAAAACAAATAGTTTTAAATAAAGAATATGGATGTTTAATTTTTTTCTTTAACAAATAAAAAATAGATAAGAGAAGCAAAAAATATCATCAATTCTTATTTATTTTTAAGTATTTAAGAATATGAAAGATTTCTCAACAAATCATTTTTCAAACAAGAATTTAACAAACAAACTAATACTAAAGTCTCCTAAAATAATCATACCAAATTAGTTTTAAAATCGAATACAAATATTTTACTACCTAATTACCTAATGATAAATCCTATGTAATTATGTCATTAGAAATTTTATAAAATATGTTATATATATATATATATATATATATTAGAAAATTAAATATATTATTTAATATAAAAATAAATAAAAATAAAAAAAAGAAATTAGAATGTAAAAATTTAAAATTATGGAAGTTATTTTGAAATTGAGAAACTCATTTTTAGTTTGGTGTAAATAAAAAAGTTTTTTCAAATATTATTAAAAGTATTGATTGATTTTAGAGATTTTATGAAGCTTTTTTTATACCTAAAATTGTCTTAATGGTATTACATTAATAAATAAATTTATTTAATTTTAAATATAATTTAAAAGCTAAACAAAAGTTAGAGTTTTTTTAGACAAATTCATGAATATACATACATACATACATACATATATATATATATATATATATATATATATATATATATATATATATATATATATATATATATATATATATATATATATATATATATATATCAAATAAAAAATTAAATAAAATATAAAATAAAAATGTTTATAATGTAAAATATTTAAGATTATCTAAGTTATTATGAAGTTAAGAAAATATTGGAGTAATTTTATTACATAACAATACAAACCATAGCGTATTTCTATTTTTAACAGAACAGACTTGACAGAATTAATTGAACTAAGCAAATAGAACAGAAATTCTCTATTCTGCTTCCTTGTCTACAGAGAGATAAACCTCGACACTGTCATGTTCCCAAAGGCAAAATAGAGATTTTCGTTCTCGTCTCGAAAAGCCCAAATCATCTAGTTTATCATCTAATTTTTTTTAGTATATTAGGTACCTACGCACATGCAATATAATCATCTAGTTTCTTCTTGGCATTTATGTTACTCATTTATCAAGGTTTGCTTCTCATCATTGTCCTCTTCTTATTCAGATGAAATAGATTTATGTGGGAATGATGAAACATAAACTATAATTTGAAAGTAGTTGGCTTTCTTCACCCCTTTCTTCTGAGATAGTTCGGTCGACTTGGCAACGTACAGGTAGAGAAAACCGATGGATGTGCTAACTACCAAGTCAAGAAGGGCCTTGCATGCTTTAAAGGCTTGAAATTCTAAGAAAATTAGCAACATTTTTCATAAATCAAAGCAGTTTGAAAAGAAAATTTGGATCTCCAAATATGAGAAACGAACATGGGTTTGAGCCACGATAAGAATGCAATGTTGGTAGTGAAAATCAAAGAATACCATTATGTCTTATCTCTTAAGAAGGCATGGTGGTGACAAATAGCAAAACTATATTGGGCCCATCTTGGAGATAAAAATACTCAATTCTTTCATGTTGCAACAACGAGTAGGATGTGTGAAAATTATATTCACACATTAAAAGATGATACTAACCTAGTTCTGTACTCTTTTGAGAAAACTTTGAAATGTTTGTTACTCTTTTTTAAGAAAAAATGGTCCCCCTCTTGGCAGATAGTTTTTAACTTTTTTGATATATTGTCATAAAGATATTTGTCGACAAAGCAGGTAGCACTTCCTATTGCCCAAATTTTGAATGATAAAATTAAAATTACTACCTATTCTCTTAAAAATAATAAATCTCCTAAGACCGATGACATTTTTTGGAAATTCATCAGAGGATATTAGAGTATTACTAGTAGAGACTTGATTAATATAGTGAGATAATTCTTTGAGAAGATTTACTTGCCAAAGAATTAAATGGATATATTAGTGGTTCTTATTCCTAAATTTTTTAACATAGGCAAGCTAAACAAACTTAGACCTATTAGTTTGTGTAACACAGCTTAAAAAAATCATCACTAAAATTATGATTGTGAGGCTTAAGGAAATGTTACTACTTTTGATTTTGCTTGAGCAAGTGACTTTTATTTCTAGCAGATCAGTGTTGATAACATCTTTTTGGCCTAGGAGATGGCACACAGGATGCATCATTTCTCTTTTATGGAAGGCCTTATGTTTTTCAAACTGGACATGGAACAAGCATATAATAGAGTTAATTGGGATTTTTCTATTATTTATGATGAAAAATATGAGATTTTCTTCACTATTCTATAAATGGGTAGAGGCTTGTATCAAAGGTTTGAGATTTGACATCTTGTTGAATGGAACTAAGCTTCCAAGGATTGAGGGTATTCATGGGCTGCAATAAACCTGTCCACTTTTCCCTTATTTATTCATGATTATTATAGAATATTTTTTTGTCTTGTTACTTAGCAGATGAAACGGGGTGCAGATGTTGGATTGAATACTTGTAGATTAGCTCCTAAAATCCTCCACCTTTTATATGCAGATGATATAATTATGTTTGCACCTACTACAAACACTACTACCACCACTATTAAGCATACTCTCAATGACTTCTTTTTATCCATTAGTCTCACGACAAATCTTTTTAAGTCCATCATATCTTTCAGCCACGGGATGACCAGCAAAAGGAAGTGTGTGATTGCTAAAAATTATTCGTACCTTAATGTTCCAATTCTAACATCAAAGCCATAAAAGAAGGATTTTTGTTTTATATTATAGCTCATTGCAAACATAATAAATAGGGTGGGTGACACATGCTTTTTCATGACTAATAGGCTTCAATTAATTAATTCAGTTCTATTGACTATTCCATCATATTACCTTATTCATTGAATTATTCTGATGAACATCTTTTTCTGATCTTGAACACTTGGTGAGATCTTTTCTTTGGAATAGAAATGTTGGTAGTAATACTATTCATTATATGAACCAGAAAAGGGCCACTCTATCTATGAATCAGGGTGGACTTGATATTAGAAATCTTCTTGTTTGGCAACAAGCTCTCATTTCTAATCATTGTCCTTACATATTAGCAAAGAAAAATGCTTCATGGTGCAGGAATTTCAATATTCAGTACAACTCAAAGTTGTTGGACACCTTTTATTCTCGTTGTGAATCTATCACGTGCAAGCTCCTTCGTAAGGCTGCCCCATGGGTTGCAAATCATATTATTTGACATGTCACTTTAGGGCATAATGTTTCTTTTTGGATGATAATTAGATTGGTCCTACATCTCTTGCAAAATGGATAACCTTTTTAAACATGTTGCTAGAATTTTCACCTTTAATTAGTTACTTTGTGCTGGATGAAAACCATTAGAATCTTGAAATGCTATAATAATTTTTTGGAACTGATTTGATTCATCGCATCATGCATACTTGGTCTGTACATGAAGAAAAATAATGCACTGTTATGCCTATTTGTTATGGATTCATAGTCTATTTCGAAGTAGGTTTATTCTCGATTGTTAAGTAAAAATAAGAACTGTATGCTAGCCGAACATTACAGTTTTCCTAGATTTGGAAACTTCCAATTCAGCCACGTGTGTAAGTTTTTCTTTAGAGATTGCTTATGAATAATTTGCCAACTCGACAATTTTTATATAGTCGCCACATTAGACTTAAAGCTTTATGCCCATGGGGATGTTCAGAAGATGAATCGTTGTAACACATCTTTTGAGGCTGACCAGGATGACTGCTATTAAGAAATGCATCATGTTATAGTTTAGATGTGCTTTGGATCAATTTCAATATTTGAATATTAATTCTTTTTCTAATTTGTTGAACTGGATGGCTAGATGCGATAAAGTTCATGCCATTGAGGACAACGTTTGTTGTATTGCCTACTTATTTTACTTTTCTTTGTCTTGTCGAAATGAGAAGTTGCACCATAACAAGGTTAAGCTGCCTAATGCAATTATGGATCTTTCATATTATATACATGCTGTTTTTAATAAATCTTATAGGTTGTATTGTCGGAGACTTAACTACCCATTTGGGTGGATTGTTACCCCTTCTATGCTATCGTCTCCACCCCCAACAGTAGATTAAGCTTAATTGTGATATAGTTTTTGGTGAAAATGATGTTATGACTATAGGTATTGTTATGCGGGATGTTTGTAGGAAATCGCTAAAGATTATTGGTCGACACGTTTACTTTGCTTCTTTTTTTACATGTTAACAATGAGGCTATTTTTTATGCTTTATGTCAATTTGGATTGAGTCTGATTCCATGGAGGTGGTCTCTAAACTCAAAGTATTGGTCTCGTCACGTTGTAGCCAACGATATATTTCTTTTACTACAAATGCCCGCTCATTTATTGCTTTCAGACTTTCCCACATTCTGTGTGAAGGAAATTGTGTAGTAGATTAGAAGGCTCACTATGTACTTTCTTTTGATTATACTTGGGGTTGGGATATGCCCCTTCTCAAATAATTTGTTTTAATTTTACATTCTGATTATGTGTACGAACCTCCGTAAGGAGTGTATTTTGTTGGCTTAAGCCACTATTACTGCAAAAACAAATATGCAAAAATGAGAAACACTTGGTTTATATCTATTATAAGATTCCTATGGAGTCATATAATACATAACTTTAGTAGGACAATCATTGAACAAATAAGTTGAACAAGCAAGTTGAACAAGTAATAGTTTTTCTTCAAAATTCTTTTGGCATATTTCTCTTTCTCATCATTGTCTTTGTCATATCAAGGATATTATGATTTCTTCGTTCAGCCATTTTATTTTGTTATGGAGTATAACTTGTGGTGAGTTGATGTCATATACCTTTGCTTATGCAATTGAATAAATTTATTTGATGTATACTCACTATCTTTATCTATGACTTTGAATGAATAAATCACTCTTTTTTTCAAAACATGATATACTATAGAAATAATGTATGTTATAAGCTTTAAAAAAACTATTAATAACATACAAATCCTTATTACTTTTAAATCCTTTTCATAGCTTGGTCTTGATTATCTGCACTTATTTCCACTTACTAAATAAATCTTGTATGGTCGTATTACGGCTTCCTCTTTCTCAGATAGTAAGTCAATATCATTTTTTATGTTTACTTAGTCATAATGAAATATTTATTTATTTATCATACCAGATTTTCATACATAATCATGCTCAATCTTTTAATAATTTTAATATCATATCTCTACAATAAATCTCAATTATGGGACTCGCCAGTCACTAGCAATCCCTCAATTGAAAGTCTTAATTGTGCAATTCACTAGTCACTGGTCATCTCATGAAAACAAATCTAAATCTTTTGACACACTGGCTACTAAACATCTCACAATAGCAATTTCAAATCTTGTGACACATTTGGTGTTAGTCGCATAAAATAAAAGAATTTTATTTTAAAGAATTCACTATTTATTGATGTCATCTTATTAATTTTATTGTCATTCTCTTATTTTTACATCAGTATATCAAATATTATGCTCACATTTTTCTACATGCCAAATAAGTTTAATTAGAAAGTTATAAAATTTAAAAGTATTAATCTAATTAAAAGTACAAGTTTCTATATATTATGTAAAATAACATTATATCATTATATTAATATCATATGCTCTACATAGAATTCACATGCAAAATTTTAATTGATAATTTACAATTAACAATACATCATGCATGTTCTTAAAATATTTATATTATAATGTCTATCTTATTATTTTCTTATTTTTCATGCTTGACTATGTCATTAGCCAAGTTTCATACTTATCAATTTTAACTTGTCAAATAATATATGTCTTAATTTAATACAAAATTATTTTAATATTTAATTAACTAAGATATGTAATTTTGTTTATTACACAAATCATTTCAAATTAATAAATGATTTTTTTCTCTCTCTTCAAGCAATTTCTCTTTTCTCAATTTATTATTTTCTCAAAACTTTGTTTTCAAAATTCAAGATATTCTGCATACTATAGACCAAATAGTCAAGTAAGATCTTGATTGTGACTAAATCTTATGTTATCTTATTGGACATCAAACAAAATAAAAAATAAGGAGCATAAATGATGGGTTTGGTGTTCATGGATCATTGTTGTCATGCCAACTCTTCATTCTTTTTACTTTTCATTAGCAATTCAATGGTACTTGTGCCATTCATGTCGCATAATGAGTTTTGGCAAAACTTCCAGCCAGTAGCGTGAAATAAGCGCCTAAGACTCATATGGAGCATGAGGGAGTCACTCGTATGGAAAGGAAGAAAACAAATTTGAGAGATTATATAATTAAAAAATCTATTAGATTAATATAGGACTAGCCAATATCTTAAGTACAAGTCTTTTATATATAAACAAAGATCTTATGTAATTAAATAAAAAAAATTTCTAAAGAGACTTTTTATGTTTTTAAAAATTCAAGAAAATAGTTTGTGTAGTGATACTATATCATATCTAAAAATAAATTGAAGATAAATATATCTTTAAAGACTTTATAAATATATTATATATACATTTGTGAGAAAATTAAAAATATTATTTAATATACAAAATAAAAAATGATAAAATAAAAATATTATATATGAAGGTGAGATATTTGGTTTTAATTAGAAAATATAGAAAAAGATGCTCTATTTTATAATTATAAAATATTATATATGAAGCTCATTGGCTTTTCCTTGTTGGAAAGTTGTATTCTTACGCAACGCATCGCAAAAAGCGAAACCTGCAGTCGTCCACTGAATTCGAACCATACGTTGAATTGCATACGTCACCGCTATCGTCAGCATCTCAACCAACAATAGGTCAGCTGGTCGTTGACAAGAATCGCTCACATACATAGGAATAGGATTTGATTTTATCAAATAAAACTTAATTATGTTAATTTTATATTAATTTATATAATGTTAAACTTTTACATATAACAAATTGTAGTCATCTTTCTTAAATTGAGCTAAGTTTATGTTTATTTGATATCTTCATATTAAATGTGATATATATATATATATAGTTTTCTCACAAATAAATAAATAGTATATTAATTTATAAAAAATTCTTGTTTTTCGTTATAATTAATTTGATATTATTGAAATCTCTTAAATTAAATGATAGATTTAATTTTTACATTAAAATTATTTTTCTTGTATAAATTATGAAAAAGATAAAATAAACTTAATTTTCAATACAAAGAATTGTACAAAACTTTAAAATATTAAATTTAATTTGAACTTTATATGCTAAATTGTTATGGTAAACAAATAGAATGATTAGTTTTTAATTAAAACCAAATAATAATTTATTTTTAACCAATAAAAATTAAGTAAAAAATAACATGTGTTATTTAATTCTAAAATTTTTAAAAATAAGTTAAACTTAATCTAATTAATTCATGGCGAATTTATGATAATTACATTTTAGATATTTAAGTATATCATTTATGTATCAATGAACATATTAAATATATAATTTAATATAAGAAAATAAATAAAGATGAAATAAATCAATGTAAAAAAGTTAAAATAATGTAAGTTAAGATTTTTTTTTTCAACATTTTAAACCAAAATTTTAATAATCAATTTTTTATATCACCAATTTCTACTTTTGTTTTCATATCATTAACTCTACTCTTGAAAAATAGATGTTTTTCTCACATCAGTGCAATTAACTAAATTAACAATCCTTTATTTCCTTCTTGTTGCATGCTGTGCAAATATTACCAATCTATCCAAACCTCATCTTAATCCCATCATTTGAGGCTCTTTCACTTATCGTGATGATTTTGTCGATATGTTGCTACACTTTTCGTCACTTGCCCTTTTCTCCTTAGCTTAAATACTTTTGTTTATTGGACCAACTACTAGGTGACCCAGGTGCTAAGTTAATTACAATGTCTTCTTGTTTATAGTTGTTCTCTTGCTCTGGCTAGACATTGGCATTTTTGCCAATATATTACTAAAGTGCATTGCCGTAGTTGATTATCATCGCTTCCGTTATCAACTTGACAAATGTTTGCTTACAAACTATTATTTGTAAACATGAAAAATTGTTCATAGTTTCAAATTGTCTAAGAAAAGTACAAATATTAAAATTGTTAAAAATATAATAGATGTAGTCAATATTTGTTTAGTTAACAAAATAATAAAAAGTTTTAAAAAAAAATAGAAAGGAGATCTCTTCTAATTTATGTGGGTTATACCCATATGGCCACAAAACTGAGAATCTTCATTGGAGTATTATGAAGGTCCAATCAAAGCAAACATAAGTTAAAAATTGAGGATGGATGGATAGGTAAGTTTTGGAACTTATAGACTGTTGAAACCTAGTTAGATGAAGAAAGTGATAAATGCAAGATTGGAATTTGTGGGTGGAAAATAGTATAGAGTGAAGGTGTGCAATTTTCTTAAAGTTGGAGAAGGACTAATAAAGCTTATCGTTTGAAGGAGGTGGTGAGACAGAGAGACTTAGGTACTATTACAGCGTTCGCATGTTCTTTGGGGATAAGAATAAAAAAGAAGAATCAAGAAACAAGTGATCCATAAAAAATATAGCATTAGAAAAATTAGATTTGAGTTGAACCGAAATCAAAGAAAGAAACATGCAAATCACCTTCATGAAGCACTTTATTTATTGTTTGAGAAGAGAAGATCAAGACATGACATGGAAGGCTCTAAGGTTAGTGGTGAATTGTTTGCCATCATTGTTTTTGATGAATCAAGTTTTAAATATTTAATATTTTATTATAATGAACTAGTTTAATATTAAACTGATTTATATATAAAAATAAATCATATAGTTTTAAGGATGATAAATTAGTAGTTTTTAAAATATCTTGAAGTGTTTAGTAAGCTTCAAGAATTGAAAACATATATATAAAATTTGAAAATATTTTTTGTTACAAAATAAATTGATAGATTGTTGATTATAAGGCACATCTTTATTCATCTCATTTTGAAATCCTAACTCAAGCATCTTATTATTTCATCATGATTTAGAAAACATATTGGATTTTATTTTTTACTTTTATTTTTGTTCAAATCCTACTTAAATCATTCATTAATTTAAGAAACATATAATTTTATTTTTTAATTATTTTTTCTTTAGTTAAATCTTACTTATGTATCTTTACCAAATTCTATGTGAAACTGATTGTTAAATATCTATTAAATAAAATAAATAATTCAATTAAAATTTTCATAATAAAAAAAATTATCATCAAATCCCAAGGTTGTGCTTAAATACAAAGCCAAAATTGCACTAAATGGCTTCGGGATAAGAGATAACTGGAATGAAACAAAGTTCGATTACTGCAACTTGAACCTGGTTAAGTATGACAGAGGATAGTGCCTAGCCCAAATTGAAACAAATGTGCATATGGGTTGGGTTGGACCCATTCCCAAAACATAGCCCATACGAGCCATGCTTGGGTGGTGAAATCTTGACTCTTAGTGCTTATTTGCTTCCAAAACTAAATGGGACTCATTGTCATCTAATCACACATTTTTGTGAACACACTGTGAAGATCGCTTCCACCTTTAAATAATGATTTTAATCGATCCAACAATGTATTTGAAGAGCTGATATAATGATGATGATTTAATCTACTTATTTCTTATGATATATCTTTGAACTAATGACTCAGGACTCTCTAATTTGAATACTATAAATAAGATCATGCTCGTCTTTATCGTTGATGAGTCGAATTATTGATATCTCACCCAACTTGATCAGATGGCCCAGATTTATTCCACCTTGACTCAATCATCTAGAATACATCCACTTTTACAATATTTGATTGGACAGTTGAGAACTCCTCTAAACAAATCTAACAGCTCTTTTCCATCCTGCATAACAACTAATTAACTAGTTGTTATATGCTGTTGCATGCAATCGTTTCACAAAAACTTCTAAGTGTTTGGAAAATATTTTAAACTATTTGGAAGCAGCTTTCAAATAACTTTTGTTTGATTTTCTAATGGCTATGACCAAAATTCTTTTACAAATACTTCATCATTTTGAATGAAATGCCTAACGAGTATGAACAAGATTTTAATATCTCAAAGAAGGGTTGCATCATATTCTACTTACATAAATTTCTTTTGAAAATATCTATGATTTATGAGTACTTGAAATTCTAAATTATTTCAACAAAGCTTAATTCTAATAAAACTTTATTTTTTTAATTCTCTTTATAATTTTAAGGTCTTTATATCTTCCTATATTAATCAATAAACATAAAAAAAAGTTATATGCTTTTATCAAAAATTTATTTTTTACTGTATTTTTGTTTTTCTTTTGGCATATTTGCGAAACCTTGAGTTCAATTTGATCTCATAAAAAGTCGAGTGGGGATTGAGCTCGTAAAAGTTTAAATTATAGTTAAATTCGTAAAAAGTAGTAGGTTGGAGGTGAACCATAATGAAAAAAATCTTAAGTTGTAATTATTTTACTAGTGGAATTTTTCTCGACCTCAGCTGTGGGAGGATGTAGATTCTAATTTAAATCGAGCCATCTAAAAATTCAGTGTATCATTTCAACTTTTATTTTTTTTATTCATAAAAATTATAAATTAAAATATTTATAAATCAAAGTTTTCTATAAAAATAAAATTATTTTTATAAAAAATTTATGATAATTTAATACAATTCTAAAGTTAGCAAAAATATTTTAAAATCTACGATTTACCATCCTCTTGTGAGATTTGTATACTCATTTTACTTCAGTGATTGAGTATAATTTATTTTAGTCACAGCTTAAGAAGGAGATTACATACTCAAGAACAAAAAGTTTGCGATCCTTATATGTTAAGGATGACTAAAATAGAAAAGAGAATATTTTTATTATGGAGACATGTAAATAGAAATGATGAAGAAAAATAAGAAATAGAGATTGCTTTAAAGGAATTTTTGTTAAAGCAGATTAGATTTGACTAAATTGTATAAATTTCCTAAGAATGATTCATCAAAACATGCATTTTAAGGTTCTAAGGTTAGTGGTGATTGAGAATAAACTTATTTAAGTTATAACTTAAGGAGGAGATTACATATTTGAGAATAAGAAGAATTTTGGGATCCTTATGGGTTAAGAATGACTAAAATAGAAGAGAAAAGCTTTGCATTAAAGAGACATGCAAAGAGAAATGAGGAAAAAAAAATAAGAGAAATAGATCACTTTAAAGGAATTTTGGTTAAAATAGATTGGAATTGACCAAATAGCGATCTTAATGGATCTAAAAGTGTATTTGATGACTCGATATAATGATGATGATTTATTCTACTTATTTCTTATGATTTATCTTTGATCTAATGGCCTAGGACTCTCTAATTTCAATCCTATAGAAAAGATCATCCTCGTCTTTACCGTCGATGAATCAAATTATTCATATCTCACCCAACTTGATCAAATGGCTTAGATCTATTCCACCTTAATTCAACAATCTAAAATACATCCACTTTTATAATATTTGGTCGAACGATTGAGAACTCCTCTAAACAAATCCAATGGCCCTTTTTCATCCTACATAACGAACTAGCCATTTATATGTTGTTGCAGAGTGTCGTTTTACAAAAACTTCTAAGTGTTTGGAAAGTATTTTAAACTATTTGATAGTAGCTTTTTAAACAACTTTTGTTTGATTTTTTAATAGCTATGATCAAAATTTTTCTATAAATACTTAACAATTTTGAATGAAATGACTTATGAGTATGAAAAAGATTTTAATATCTCAAAGAAGAGTTACATTATATTCTATATGCATAAATTTCTTCTGAAAACACCTACGATTTATGACTACTTAAAATTAAATTATTTCAACTAAGCTTAATTCTTCTAAACATTTATTTTTTAATTCTCTTTATAATTTTAAGATCTTTGTATCTTCATATATTTATCAACAAACATAAAAAAGTTATATATTTTTATAAAAAAATATTTATTACTCTACTTTTGTTTTTCTTTTGAAATATTTGTGAAAACTTGAGTTTGATTCGATCTCATAAAAAGTCAAGTTGGGGTTGAGCTCGTAAAAGTTTAAATTATAGTTGAATCGATAAAAGTTAATAGGTTGGAAGTGAACCATCAGAAAAAACCTTAAATTGTAACTATTTTACTAGTGGAATATTTCCTGACCTCAGTTGAGGGTGGAATATATTCTAATTTGAATCAAACCACTTAAAAATTTGATGTATTATTTCAACTTTTATTTTTATTTTTTTAATCATTAAAATTATAAATTAAAATATTTATAAATGAAAATTTTTGTAAATAAAATTATTTTTATAAAGAATTTTTGACAATTTAATACAATTCTAAAGTTAGCAAAAATATTTTAAAATCTATAATTCATCATCCTCTTTTAAGATTTGCACACTCATTTTATTTCAGTGATATTGACTATAAACTTATTTTAGAGATAGCTTAAGAAGGAGATTACGTGCTCGAGGACAAAAAGTTTGGGATACCCATAGATTAAGGATGACTAAAATAGAAAAGTGAATATTTTTATTATGGAGACATGTAAACAGAAATGATGAAGAAATATAAGAAAACAGATCGCTTTAAAGAAATTTTAGTAAAATTATATTAGATTTGACTAAATTGTATAATTTGCCCAAGAATGACCCATCAAAACATGCATTTGAAGGTTCTAAGGTTAGTGGTGATTGAGAATAAGCTTATTTAAGTGATAACTTAAGGAGGAGATTACATATTTGGGAACAAGAAGAATTTTGGGATCTTTATAGGTTAAGGTTGATTAAAATAGAAGAGAAAAGATTTCTAATATGGAGACATGCAAAGAGAAATGATGAGAAAAAAAATAAGAAAAATAGATCACTTTAAAGGAATTTTGGTTAAAATAGATTGGATTTGACCGAACTATATAAATTGCTCAGGCAAGAACCATCAAGACATGAAAACAGGAGAAATACAAAGAGAAATGATGAAGAAAAATAAGAAAAGAGATCGCCTTAAGAGAATTTTGGTTAAACCAGAATGGATTTAACCAAATTGTATAAATTGCCCAAAAAAAACCCTTGAAGGTGGTGACATAAATTATGTTCATTTTTACATGTAAAAATTATAGTTATTATTTAGTTATTGGTTAATAATGGTCTCCCAAAAGTTGAAGCATGCTACTTTTTTATGTAACCAAGAAAGATATAATCACTAAATAAATTATTTATAATATAGTTAAATCAATTATAATTGATAAATAGTAGCTTTAGAATTGATGAAGTATTTAAATCAATTTTAATTACTAAATATGTCATAACTTAAAAGTGACGAAGTGAAATTTCACGTGCGTCCATCTATAGAAGCTAGATCCATGCTGACAAAGAAATATGATATGCATAAAGTGACTGTAAGGAAATAGCCCAAAAGATTAAGCTTGAAGGACTTACTTTAAGGGCTTGGAATTAAGAGTTTCGAGTATGTTTTGTTGATGTTCACCATATGGCTATGTTTTGTATTAATGAGAAAGATTTAATTTGCATTAATGTCATTTTTTTTGTCAACAAAAATAATAATTTCCTATTATAATGATAAGTAGATAAAATTATATATTTAAAATTAAAATGTTTTTTATAGTCATGAAGAATCCAAAAATATACTCAAGACATTATTACATCGATACTTATCCACCAAGAAAGTTCACTCTAAAAATAGGAAAACCATAACTGTATTTTATGATTTAAGTATAGTTCTCATCCTTCATGACTATATTGATATAAATCCTATATATACTATTTTGATTGGTTATGACAAAAAGATTCTCTTTGATAAAGCCCATGCTTCCCACCAACAAAGAACAAATACAAAATGGTAATCACAAATTCCAAAAAATAAACATAAAATACTTTGCAATTGAAATGCCAAAAAAAGGAGATTCAAAATAAATACATTTTATGATGAAATCAAATTTCATTAATTATAAAAAACAAAAGTTAACAAACAACACTAATATCAAAGTTCACGAAATAGATAAAAAGAAAGCATGATGTATAAAATTTGGATTACCAACCTCCTTAATTTATTTGCAACTTTCTTCTAAGCACAAGCTTTTTGTAATGTCCATAACGACAACTAAAAAAGACAGTGAAAGAGAGAGAGAGAGTGTGTGTGTGTGTGTGTGAGAGAGAGAGAGAGAGATAGAAACATGCATAGTAATACCACAAACAAGTGCTTTTCATGACATTGGTTATATTGCTCACAAATTTAAAATAAGCACCTATACATTTATAATTGTTTCTCTCTCTAAATGGCTAAAGCAAATAAGAAAAAAAGGAATCAATTCTATACATTCATAATAGTTTTATGGAAACCTAAAGGATATTAAAAAAAAATGGAAATAGAGAACAAAGTGATTTGATAAATTTTTTAAAATAAATGAATTAGCATGCATGTTTAACTAATGAAAGTTGGATAACAATTCAAAGCCCTAATTGAATGGTTATCTTTTGCATTATTTATAAATATTCTGATTAATCAAATTCATGAATAAATACAATAATATTTGCTTTTTGTTGATGTTATTTCACCAAGATGGAAAATATTATGACACAACACAAAAATAAAATAATGGAGAATAACATTATAATCTAAAGAGTTTTTGTTTGATCTAAAATTGAATGTGGTACAAATTTAGACAAGATATAAATAGTAATTTATCGCTAAAAAAATACCATTGCACATTATACAACTTTCATAGTATGAAAAACCAAAATTCAAATTTGAAATAACATTTGAACTTCAAAAAAATTAATTATAATAATCTTAACTAGTAAGTTTTTGCAAAAATTTAACTCATAAAATTCAAATTAAATTATATATTTTAATGCATATTTGTTTAGGATAAAAAGTATTTTTTATTTTATTTTTTACTTTTCTTTATCTTTTTTAGTTTAAACGTCACAACTAATAATTCAAATAACATCAGGAAGTTATCACATACAAGTTAGCATTTTCGATTATGTTGGTAATCTCTTTAATTTCTAATCTTTAATCCTTAATTTCTAATTTTTAAGAAAAAAATAAAAGAAAAATAAGAAAAAAGAAACATTATTACAAAAAAAAAATCAATTGAATCTCAAGGAGAGATTTAGGAGTTTCAACTTATAATTCTTGCACTGGGGAGGTTTGCTTACAAGACAGGGGATGAGAGATGGGAGGGGAGAAGAGAGAGAAGTTTTCCTAGAATTTTTGTAGCACAATTTCCTATGGCATAGTATTCCTATGGCGTTGTTTTCCTGAGACTTTGTTCACTATAGTTAGTGTTTTTTCTTTATCTTTCAAAAATTTCATAGTTGCCTCAACTCTAATATTTGAGTATTTTAGAAAGTTTTCTGATGTCTAATTTCAAATATAATTTAAAAGATGAATAAAATTAGATTTTTTGAGAAAACTTCATGTGCTATATACAATTTTGTTAGTGATGTTGAAGAAGGAAAGAATTCCACAAAAAAAAAAAAAGAAAGAAAGAGTGACGTTTTTCTCTAAAAAAAGAAAGGGCAACATTCCATTCAAATAAAGTAGTTTCTTAATAGTACTAACATCGATTGAACACCAAAGGACTTCGGAATTCTTCACATAATAACTTAATGAGTACACAAAAGGTATAGAACTTGC
The DNA here is from genome assembly GCA_023846275.1 of Vanilla planifolia. Classification (NCBI taxonomy): domain Eukaryota; kingdom Viridiplantae; phylum Streptophyta; class Magnoliopsida; order Asparagales; family Orchidaceae; genus Vanilla; species Vanilla planifolia. The sequence goes on along the minus strand of CM043873.1, from coordinate 8,947,592 downwards.
GACAACAGAAGTATTAGAACAACATAATGATCTAATCATTTTAAAACCAGAAATAGTTTGCTCTGCTCCCGAACTTATCTATAGTGAGAAAAAGCTCGAGACTGTAGTGTTCCCAACGGCAAAGCAGAGCTTTCCGTCCTCATCGCGAAAAGTCCAAACTTCCACCTCGTCTCCTTCCTCCATAAAACTGTGGCGGCGGAAAGCTCTGTAGTTGGGTCCTTTAAGCACCGCAGCGCCGCTGCCGTCCCACCTTGTCAGGAACAGAGAACACCCCCAACCCCTTTGGTCGTACGCCATCACCTTGAGTCCGCGGTGGTTTCTCCCGATCAGTCTCCGCCTTCTCTCCCCGCCGGGGAGACGATCCAGAAAACGTCGCCTTCTTCCCACCTCGGGATAGTTCAGAAAGCTCGCTGCCTGCTTCTCCTCCTCGGACATGGCCGGCAACAGACGTTCGTAGATGACTCGCTTGCCGATGAGGAGGCGATTCTGATGGTTGCAGACGTCGGAGGAGGAGATCTTCTTATGCATGAGATGCCAGAAGGCATACGTCCCGTGCCCGGCGGCGACCCTCTTTACCCAAATCGGTACCTTTATCTCCCTCCGCGCGTTCATGATCGATGACGATTAGGAAAAGCAGAGAAGGATGATGAGAGAGCAACGTGGATAGACAATCAATTGGATCTCAGGAAAGAGAGATGTTGGAGTTTGAACTTGAAATGCTTGCGCTGGGGTTTGTATGCATGAGAAGGGAAGGGAGAGACAGGAACGAGGATAGAGAAGCTTTCTGCGGAACGTGATATATTTTGACTTTTTTGTGACCATGAGTCAGCATTTAAGGGTCTTATTGCAAAGCTTTCCAATCACGAATTTTATATAATTGTGACTTTAGAGATTTTTATAAATATATCTTTTATATATTTATGAGAAAATAAAATATATTATTTAATAAAATAAATAAATAAATATAAATTATATAATAATAAAAAAAATATTTGGAATAACATAACCAATGTTTAAAAATTTAATATTCTAGTTATAAAATAAAGTATTTATAAAATTATTATGATTATTACTTATTTTAGTTAAATGCATATAATCTTATTTAGATTTAATTACATATATAAAAGAAGTTTGAAAAAAAGTTATTAAAAAATTATTAGTGAAGGGAAACACTAAAGATTACGAATGTATTTTGACAAGACTAAATAACAAATAAAATTATATAGTTCATATGGAATTAGGAGAGTAATTTTTTTTGTTGGAAAATTGTTTGGTGTGTTATTTAAAGCCAACTTGTCAAAATTAACACGTAAGTCTGGTTTTATATAAACCTTCGTGGTTACATGAAGAAGCTCTCTGTCATCAATACTTGTGAGTTATTTAATTTTGTTTAAAAAAATAAAGTTCAATTTTTTAAAAAAAATCTTTTTTTAAATTTATTTTCTTTAAGAATTATCTTTTTTTTTTCTTTATTTATAAATCCAAAAAATAAAGATTAACTCAATATAAAAAATTTTGTGATATTTAATTTGGGAATTTTAAGTAAAGATAAATTTTATTTAATTACTCATGATAAATTCTACGTAATTATATCTATAGAGATTTAATAAATATGTTTTTCATATATTTAATAGAAAGTTAAATATATCATTTATTATAAAAATAAATGAAGATAAATTATAATAAAAATAAAAAAAATTGGAATGTAAATAATTTGAAATTATAAAAGTTATTTTGAAATTCAGATGATATTTTTTGGTTTAATTAAAAAAAAGAAAGCTTCAAAATATTTGTAATTCGAATAATAAAAAAAAATGGCCTACTGTTAAATACAGGAAAGTATTTTTTTAAAAAAGAAAATTATTATATAGAATTAATTTGAAGAAAATATCAAGTTTTTGTTCTGACATCAATGCAGAGATCACTCTTTATTTAATTAGTAAACAAAAACATAACTAAATGACAATTGTGTCATGTATAATCAAAGACTCTTTAAGTTGTTTAATAAAAACTTTCATGGGTATGAAAGCGTTAAAGATTATCGATGTATTTGAGAAGACTAAATAAAAATAAAATAAAGAAAAAGTAATGTAAAAAAAACTTTATAAATTTATATAAAATAATATCAAATTAGAAGAATAATTTATTTTTTATTTGAAAATTTGTTTAGTCGGTTTTTAACAGCCAACTTGTCAATGGTCTAAAAGTGTGGTTTTGACAAAACATCAAGGTAACAGCCGCATTAATTACTTGCCACGTGTAGCGGTATGATTTGAAAATATTCCAATTGTACATCTCCCAAAAGTCATCAAAGCCAATCATCCTTAAACTAGGAAACTCTGCCAGGTAAGGTAAAGATTAATGCATTAAATAAAATAATTTCGATCATGTGTGAACGTAGCCTCTCCAAACGTAACTCCGATAGATTCTGTGGAACCCGGGCCCATTATACAAGAAACATGGGTTTTGTTTCACCAATGAGCAGCGCAGCTCAGAGCCCACCTGTCGCTGTTGTTGTGGGAAAGAAGAAATTGATTTTCAACCAACGTAAGGATTCAGTTGATGGACTCAAAGATGATGGAGCATGGAACACACAAAGAACAACTAAGAAAGATGCCAATTAATCGATTCAAGAAATACACAAATACTTATTCTAAAAATTTACATAAATGTCTTATAAACTCCAACTTCTATTAATGGATTCCTAGATAATTGTTCATAATATCTTAACAGCTTCTTTTTCTAGCGATACAAATAAATTTTGCAAGTGTTTTTGGCTTCTTGTGCTATAAACATACCAATTGATTTTAGTGTTTAAGCTTCAAAATTAAGATAATTAATATTTAAGAGCATCTTTCTCGTTAAACTTTATGTGGAAGCAAAATAAAGTTCAATAAATTGAAGTAGCGCTGTTTTGACTTTCATAGGTAGCATTACGTACGAGTGCCATCTCTCCTGCGCAGGGGCGTGCAAACGCGCTGCCACCGGCCGAAGAACTCAAGCATCGGCACAAGAAGACTTAACGACAACACAAGGCGGGACGGCAACGCGCCGGCGGATTGGGCGGCGCGAGCTGCGTGCCGGTCCGACTTCGGTTGGGGACGGGGTATGCCCCTCCCTGAGCCTTAAGTTATTGTTTTTGGATTTCCTTTTTGATCCTCCGTAGAAGATGCTGCATGTAACGGTGTCCTTCGTTTAAATGAAGGTTAATTTTCAGGACAACACAAGGCGGTTGGAGAACCTGGTCTATTATTCGGAATTTGTGTGCTTATATATAAATTTATGACATTCCATTCAAATAAAATAGTTTCATAATAGTACAAGCGGCAGTTGAAACAAAAGGACTTCTGGATTCTTACCTGACAGATGAACTTAAATGAGCAAACAAAGGTATTCCCAAGGGAATGGCCTAATTATTTCAAAATGCTTGAGGTAATAGACTTCGTAGAACAACATAAATCACCCAATTATTTTAAAACCGGAAAGAGTTTGCTCTGCTCCCTAACTTTATCTATAGTGAGAAAAGGCTCAAGACTGTAATGTTCCCAACGACAAAGCAGAGCTTTTCATCCTCATCGCGAAAAGCCTAAACTTCCACATTGTCCCCTGCCTCGATCCTACTCTTGCGGAGGAAGTTTTCGTAATTTTTTCCTTTGAGCACTGCCGCACCGCTGCCGTCCCACCTCGTGAGCAGCAGAGGACAACCCTGGCCCCTTTGATCGTACACCATAACCTCGAGTCCACCGTGGTTTCGCCCGACCAGTCTTGGCCCCCTCTCGCCACCGGCAAGATGATCCGGACGATGTGGCGTAATCCCTGCCTCAGGATAGTTAAGAAAGCTGGCTGCTTGCTTCTCTTCCTCGGACATGGCCGGCAACAGACGATCGTAGATGACGTGCTTGCCGATGAGGAGGCGATGCTGATGTTTGTGGACGTCGGAGGAGGTTATCTTCTTTTTAAAGAGGTACCAGACATCGTGCGCCTTATGCTGGCCGGCGACCCTCCTTGCCCATCTCGGCTTGTCGGGTTCCTGTCTCGAATTCATGATCGACGGCGAAGAGGAAAGGCGGAGAAGGATGATGGCAGTGTAAAGAGCGGTAACTCAATGAGCTATCGTGAAGGAGTGCAATGGACAAGGATGATGGCGGTGTAAAGAGCGGGCGGATTTAAATAGGTCCCGCCGAGGTCACCACCGGAAGTGGGTCCTTTTGACAGAGGTTTACGCTGAGGTCACCACCCGGAAGATTCTATTGTCACACATCACATTGAATTTGTTCAATTGTCAGCCACATGGATTTAATCCAGTTGGCTCAGCAGCAAGCAAAAGTATCCTCTTTTTCAATCACATGCCCTCGACACGTCAGAACGCTAAGATGAAAACGAGTCTCGAATTACAAAAAGTAAACTTGTATTAGATTTTAGTTTAAAGAAATTTAAAAATAATAATAATAATCCTAAGTTGAATAAGAACAAAATATAGAATTTATTTTAATCACTCTCATAACTATGTTGTAATTATACAATTTTATAAGCAAATAATTTTTCAAATATTTGCATCTAATCAAAATATTTGTTTCTAATTCATAAGATAACTCTCAACTTAAAATTTAAAATTATTTAAACATTTAAAGTTTGTTAACATTATTTTCCCTCAATCTTTTAAGTATTTTCAAGCCTTATTGATTTCGTAATTCTTCAAACATCTTCACTTCATGCAACTTGGTAAATATATCACTCACTTGTTCTTCAGTAATACGATGTACTAGGCTTATAGCTTCTTTGTTGACATGATCATGAAGAAAATGATATACTGTCTTGATATGCTTGCTTCTCTCATGTTGTACTGAATCTTTTGCTAATTTGATGACTTACATATTATCAATAAAGATAGTTGTTGGCTCTTCTTATTCATGATATAACTTCTCTAGTAAATTTTACAACCAAATATGATGTCTGGTCGAGTACTTTTCAAATATAATAAACTCCCAACTAGACTCCTATAAGTGGTTTCATTTGTCTTATTTGCTCCATTTTCCATTTTCAGCTTCTCATTTAATATTAAAGGAGTTGCTACTGACTTATAATCTTGCATCATGAATTTCTTTAGAATATTTTGTGCATATTTTTTCTGTGATATAAAGATGCAAGCATTATCTTGGCATATTCTATACCCAAAAAATAATGTAACAAGCCATGATCACTCATCTCATATGTCTCCATCATATCTTTCTTGAACTCTTTTAGCATCTCCTCATTACTGCCCATGTAAATCAAATCATCAACATATAATGAAACAATTAAAATATTCGTACTTCGTTTCTTGACATATAAAGTTGGCTCGCTCTTGCTTTTCTTAAATTCTTTCTACATGAAGTACTTATCGATCTGACTGTACCATGCTCTTGGTGCTTGCATTAAGCCGTACAATGCCTTCTTTAGCTTATAAATTTTGTTCTCTCCCCCTTCAGTGAGAAATCCTTCTGGCTGTTCAACATATATTTCCTCTTTAATATAGCCATTCAAGAAAGCAGACTTGACATCAAGCTGATACAATCGCCACTTCTTTTGAGCAGTTAGAGCAATAATTGTTCTTATTGTCTTTAGCCTTGCTACAGGAGCATATGTCTCGTAACAATCAATGTCATATTTCTATTTAAAGCCTTTCACCACGAGCCTTGTTTTATATTTTTGAACCGTACCATCTGGGTTTAGCTTTGTCTTGTAAACCCATTTCACCTCACGGTTTTGCGGTCAATCTACCAACTCCCAAGTATTATTCTTTTCTATCATGTGAATTTCGTCTTCCATGACTTTTACCCAGTTCTTGTGTTTTCCAGCTTCTTCAAAGCTTTGAGGCTCGACTAGTGAGAAATTATAAGACTTGTATATTTCTGTTAAACTTCATACTCGTCTCGGAGCTGACTTTGGTGTTGTTAACTTTTCTTCAGAGCTAGTACTAGATCTTGGGCTTGAACTAGGGCTGGAAGTTGAGCTCAAACACGAATTTGACTCATCTTGTCTTTGAGTGTACTCTTGACCATGCATTTCTATCATTAAAGTAATTGGCTGCCGCAATGAGATAGTAGTTGGTGATGATTGATTTTCGTGTACCTTCTCTTCTTCCCAATTCCACGAACCTTTCTCATTAAACACGACATCTCTACTGATTATTATTATTTTTCTTTTCTAAATTGTATAACCTATACCCTTTTGTTCCATCATCATAGCCGACAAATATGCATATTTCACTCTTGTCATCCAATTTCGATCTTTTTGCGGCTGGTACATGAGCATAACACAACCAAAAATCTTCATGTGATTGATCACATGCTTTGAACCACTCCATGCTTCAAATGGAGTTTGATTTGGAACTGATTTTGTTGGACATCTATTCAAGATATAAACAACAGTATTAACTATTTCTGACCAAAATTTATTAGGCATAAGCATTGATCTAGCCATCTCAACAATCGTACGATTCCTTCTCTTAGCTGCACCATTTTGTTAAGGAGTATAGGCAGTCGTCAACTATCTTCGAATGCCTTGTTCTTCACAGAAACAATTAAAGTTTCTTGAAGTAAATTCACCGCCTCTATCGCTTCGTAACACTTTAATTTTGCGATTTCTTTGATTCTCAGCCATAGCCTTGAACTTTTTAAATACTTCAAAAACTTCTGACTTTTCCTTCAGAAAATAAACCCATGTCATCCTCGTATAATCGTCAATGAAGATTAGGAAATACCAATTTTGACCTTGCAACGGGGTCTGCATCTTTCCACATATGTCAGTGTAGACTAGCTCTATTGGTGCATGTGCTCGTCAGGATCCTCCATGTGGAAAAGAAGCTCGATGTTGTTTGCCAAAAATGCATCCTTCACAAGTGCTCGAGGTAGTGTTGATAAATGGTAGGCCTTGTACCATGTTTTTAGGTTTTAACAACTTCAAAGCTTTATAGTTTAAATGGTCGTACCTTTTATGCCATAAGTCTGAACAATCTGCTACTTCAGTTCGTAATGTCACTTTTGAAGTATAATTGATTTCAACAGAAAGTTTCTGAACCTTTCCATGTCAACTTTTGCTATCAACTGATTTTTGTTTCTTCGATCAAATATCATACAACCATTATTTTCCAAAGGAACTTTGCACTCATTTTGTAATAACTGTCCAACTCTTAATAGGGTTTGCTTTAAATCAGGAAATAGCAACACGTCTCGAAGAAGTTTTGGCCCTATCTTTGTTTGCACAAGAATACTGCCCTTGCCTTTAGCTTGAGCTAGATAACCATTGGTGCGGACACCAGTTGCATTCGAGACTTTCGACGCGCCCAATCCCGTCAGGCACGATATAGCTCGAGGGATTTATTTTTGTGCAGGGTCAATTTGGAGCTCAAAAATAAAATCTATGCTCAAAAAAGGACTTTTAAAACATTCAAGACGCTCACCGGCGACTCAGGTCCCACCGCCCCGCCGAACGCCGTCCGTCCGCCGCCGTCCGCCGGCAGTTCGCCGGCCGCCGCCCAACAGACGCTCCGCAGGCGCGCGCAGCGCGCGCGCTCAGCCAGGACCGCGGCGCGCCCCCGCGCGCAGGTACCGCACCATCGGCGCGACGGTCCCTGCGGGCCGCCAGCAACCCGTCCGCCTTCGATCGGGTCACCGCGGTCGGTATCGGGTCCGCCCGTCCCGATTATGCTTTCGGGTCACCCGCCCGCCCTCGCGGGTCGGCGCGACCCGAACTCCGCCGCACCCGCCCACGCCGCGCCGAAAGCGTCGACAGCAGTGCCCCCCCCCGCCCATACGCGCGGCGCACGCGCGCGGCGCCCATACGCGCGGCGCCCATACGCGCGGCGCACGCGCGCGGCGCACATGCGACAGCTCAAACGCCCCATTGCAAGTTCTAAATTAAGTTTGGAAACAGCTTATTTTAAGGCTTTTATGTATTTTTGTACCCTTAGGCTCCCTATAAAAGGGGAGGCCTACCCTTATGTTTTGGAGGACGCTTAGTGAATGAGAATTTGTGTTTTCTTGCATCTTGTTGAGAGCTCAAGTGTGAGTGCATCAAGAACTTCGACGTGCTGATTCGTCGAGGCTCCGATACTGGAAGGAGGGGTGTGAGGCCCAAGCGGTGAGACGCCGTGCCAGTCCATCAACCATTCTGAAGCAATTTCTTCGTGCATCACCCACGAAACGCAAGTCAACTTCCGTACTAACGGTACGCTCGGAAACTTCCCGCCACTTCCCTTACTTGACGTGTTTCCTTCGCGGATTTTGGATTTCCTCGCTGTTCACTTTCCTACTATCCGATTTTCTTCGTTGCCTCTGGTTCACTCTTTTCGCGTACAACTTACTTCGTTATCCTCGAAACTAGTGTTGATTAGTTCGATCATCCGACTCTTAATTCTGTGTTGAGCGATCTTTCAAAATTTTATTTTTCGAGATCGGCATTATTAACCCATCCCGAGTACCCCGTGTCTGCGCCGTCGAGAGGTAGCGGGCCTAGCATACGGAGCAACCTCTGTGTTGCCCACGGTCCCCTCTTGGCTAGGATCGCCTTGGACGGGTGTCTCAAGCGTGTTACCTTTTTTCGAAATTTCACGTAATTTCCCACAAGTTTTCTTATTTCCCTAAAAGTTTGCAGGTTAATCGCTTGTATTGCTCAATAAACAAAAGCTTAAATCCGTCCGGCATCAAATTGGTATCAGAGCCCGGTTGTGCTAGTGCATCGCTGACGGCCAAAACTGAATTGCTATTTCTTTTATTTTGCTTGAAATTAAAGTTTTATTAAAATCCAAAAAAAAAAAAGTGAGGAGTAAAGAGTAGTTTTGTTTTTGGGCACACACAATACATGCACACAAGATCTGGTAAAAAGTACGAAATGGAGACTTCACAACTAGACCAAATATTTGTGACTCTACAAGACCTCCTAACAAGAGTGGAAAATATTGAAACTAAATTAGAAGAGTTTGGAAATAAAATTACACAGCTAGAACATTCCCCTAGTGAACCTCCCCTATCCGAACCCGACATTGGTTACCCGCCCAACCACACACTCCGTAGAGCCCATGAACCTTTTATGAGACGACCACCAGAAAATGACGACGACAAACTCATTAAATCCATCAAATGTGACACACCTACTTTTGAAGGGACTTTAAACCCAAAAGACTACATAGAATGGGAAGCAGCCATGGATAATTATTTCAAATGGTTTAGACTTAGTGACGAACGGAAGGTCCTATTTTCCCGAATGAAGTTAGCAAAACAGGCCCGACTATTTGTAGAAACCATAGACACCAATCGTTACCAAAGAGGATCCCCACCCATAGGAACTTGGAATGAACTTAAGGGAATCCTTAGAGACAAATATATACCCCTCTCATACAAAAATCAATTACTAGACCAATGGCAGCGTTTATCTCAAGGAGGAAAGTCGGTAAATGAGTATATTTCTCGTTTCGATGAGTACCATTTACGCTGTGGCGTTAATGAAGACCCTTTGGTCACCCTCTCTCGATTTCGAGCAGGACTGAGAGAGGATGTACAGAAGGAACTCTTTATGCGCAATATCCACAACCTAGAAGAAGCCTATCGGATTGCCAGTGAGTTCGAACGTCTTCAAAAACTTTATCCTGTTAGGAGAATTGAGTCAACTCCCAAGCCAACCTTTAGAACCAATACTCCTGTACCATCTACTAGTCGTCCACCAGCACTTCCTTCGACAAATCCTACTCACAAGCCACCTACAACGCCTAACCAACTTAGTCGACCCTCTGAAATAACTTGTTTTCGATGTAAAGGGCGAGGTCATGTAGCCGCTCAGTGCCCCACACGACAAGTAAACTATATAGGAGATGATGAAGATGACAAACATAGCATAGAAGGAGAGACTGAGGACTATGCCCCTGACTCCAATCTAGCTAATGAATATTATGAGGAAGGAGGTGAAGATGATGAAGAAGGTAATGAACCTATCACGGTTGTGAGATGCACCTATACCCAACCTAAGATAAGTGAAGATTGGAGACGCACCACGATTTTTCATACTTTTGTTAAGCTTGGAGAAAAGGTTTGTAAGGTTGTCATAGATAGTGGTAGTAGTATTAATGCTATTTCAACTGATAGTGTGACACGTCTAGGACTTGCCACCACACACCATCCCAATCCATACACTGTCTCTTGGATTAACGAAACTACTATTCCCGTCAAAAAGCAATGCATAGTACCCCTTAAATTTGGGCATTATTCAGAAGAGATTTTATGTGATGTTGTTCCTATGCAGGTTGGGAGCATTATATTAGGACGACCTTGGTTGTATGACCATGATGTCCTTCTTACAGGAAAATCCAACACCTGCATATTTACACACCAAGGCCAAAAAATTAAGTTACACCCTTCCCCACCTAGAGATCATGTTCAACCTATTAAAAAGAAACCAATTACAAACCAAGGAAAGAAAATTCAATTTATATCTCAAAGCGAAGTAGAAAAAGAATTTACTAACGGATCTGTTGTCTGGGCCATAGCAGTAAGAGAAGTTTCAGGAGAAGTACCAAACATAGCTATCCCACCAACCGTTGAACCTATCTTATCAAGTTTCCCTGATGTTTTTGTCGAAGAACCACAATGTTTGCCCCCACTCCGAGATATACAACATGCTATAGACCTAGTACCTGGAGCTAGCTTACCCAACTTACCCCACTATAGAATGAACCCGACTGAACACCAGGAACTAGCTCGACAAATCCAGGAACTGTTAGATAAAGGTTTCATACGGGAGAGCCTTAGTCCTTGTGCAGTCCCTGCCCTCTTAGCACCTAAGAAAGATGGATCATGGAGGATGTGTATCGACAGTAGGGCCATTAATAAGATAACTGTGAAATATAGATTCCCTATCCCACGCTTAGATGATCTATTGGACCAAATGAGCAGAGCAACTATTTTTTCAAAAATTGACTTAAAAAGCGGTTACCACCAAGTTAGAATTCGACCTGGGGATGAGTGGAAAACAGCTTTTAAAACCAAAGATGGGTTATATGAATGGTTAGTTATGCCCTTTGGTTTATCCAATGCCCCAAGTACGTTCATGAGGATAATGACCCAAATACTTCGACCGTACTTAGGAAAATTTGCAGTAGTATATTTTGATGATATTCTAATTTTCAGTCACACCCTTGAACATCATATAGAGCATTTGACAAAAATCTGTTCCACACTTAAGGAAAATCATCTCTATGCTAATCTTAAAAAATGTGCCTTTGTTACTGATCGTGTGAACTTTTTAGGCTTTATTGTCTCAAAGGATGGCGTGTCGGCCGACCCCGATAAAGTTAAAGCGATAGTTGAGTGGCCAACACCTCAATCAGTCCATGATGTTAGAAGTTTTCATGGGTTGGCAACTTTTTATAGACGATTCATCAAAGGCTTTAGTACAATCACGGCCCCTATAACTGATTGTATAAGAAAGGAAAATTTTGATTGGACCCCCGCTGCTGAGAAAGCATTTAATAAAATTAAAGAAAGTATGACTAAAGCTCCTATACTTCGACTTCCTGAATTTTCTATTGTATTTGAAGTTTCCTGTGATGCATCAGGCGTAGGAATAGGTGGAGTCCTTAGTCAAGAAGGACGACCAATTGCATACTTTAGTGAGAAATTGAATGATTCCCGTAGAAAGTATTCTGTCTATGACAAAGAATTTTACGCAATAGTCCAGACTCTTAGGCATTGGAGGCATTATCTTTTACCTCAGGAATTTGTGTTGTATTCCGACCACGAGGCCTTAAGATTCCTAAATTCACAAAAGAAATTAAAACCACAACATGCTAAGTGGGTCGAATTTCTTCAAAGCTATACCTTCGTCCTGAAACACAAACCTGGCATAGAAAACAAAGTCGCCGATGCCCTCAGTAGAAGAGTCAACTTACTCACCACGTTAGCAGTATCAGTCACCGGCTTTGAGACTTTACCCGACCTGTACCCCGTTTGTATTAATTTTGGAGCAATTTACAAGGAACTTATTGCCGATCCCACTAAAGTCGTACATGACTATACAATTAAGGAAGGATACCTCTTTCGAGGAAAGCAACTATGTATCCCTCAAACCTCACTTAGAGATTTTTTAGTTTGGGAAATACATGCTGGAGGATTAACAGGACATTTTGGGCGAGACAAAACAATTGTGGCTTTGGAAGACAGGTTTTTTTGGCCAGGAATGAAGCGACAGGTTGCTCGAATAATCTCTGGATGTAGAACTTGTGCAGTCGCCAAGCAACGTGCCCAAAACACCGGACTATATATTCCCTTGCCCATACCGTCACGACCTTGGGAAGACCTTAGTATGGATTTTGTCCTTGGGCTACCAAAAACCCTTCGAAGGCACGACTCCATTTTTGTGGTAGTTGATCGATTTACAAAAATGGCACGATTTATACTATGCTTTAAAACTTCAGATGCTTCTCACATAGCTAGGTTATTTCTTGATGAAATTGTTAAGATTCACGGGCTACCCAAAACCATCGTATCTGATAGGGACGTACGTTTCACTTCGTATTTTTGGAAGACTCTTTGGCATCTTATGGGAACAAAGTTAAAATTTTCATCTGCCTACCACCCACAAACCGATGGCCAAACCGAAGTAGTAAATCGAAGTTTAGGAAGCCTATTGCGATGTTTGGTAGGAGAAAACGTAAAAAACTGGGATTTATTATTATCACGTGCTGAATATGCTTACAACAGTTCTGTTAATCGATCTATAGGAATGAGTCCCTTTGAAGCTTATAATGGATACAAACCACATAGCCCAATTGATCTTGTTCCACTTCCCATTCAAGCGCGTACATCTGAATCTGCACAAGAATTTGCACAACATGTGAGAGAAATTCATAAATATATCAAAGATAAAATAAATCTAAGTAATGAGCAATATAAGAGATTAGCTGATGCACACAGAAGGCATAAAGAATTCTCAGAAGGAGACTACGTAATGATTCGAATCCGGTCCGAAAGATTCCCACCAGGAGTCTTGAGGAAGTTACATGCCCGAGGTGCTGGCCCATTCCGAATCTTAAAAAAGATTGGACCAAATGCATACACTGTGGAGCTACCAGATGACTATGGCATCAGCAACACCTTCAACGTCTCAGATCTGGTGGCTTACAAGGAGCCGATCGAGATTCCCAGTGAACCACTCGAGCCCACTTCAACACCCCTTGAGAGTGAACCCCTACCTGAGTGCCCACCAGCCTATCATGGTAAGAAAAGAGAGCAGATTGAAAGGGTATTGGATGATCAAACTACATTAACAAGAAATCGAAGTTATCAGAGGTATCTTGTTCGCTGGAAGGACAGACCAGACTCCGAAGACACTTGGATCACAAGGGAAGAGTTACAGAGATTAAATCTGGAAGCGTTGGAAACTTACGAGGGGAAACAAGGACCGACTTACTCATCGAAGATGAGTTTTTCCCACCCTGGGGAAATTGGTGCGGACACCAGTTGCATTCGAGACTTTCGACGCGCCCAATCCCGTCAGGCACGATATAGCTCGAGGGATTTATTTTTGTGCAGGGTCAATTTGGAGCTCAAAAATAAAATCTATGCTCAAAAAAGGACTTTTAAAACATTCAAGACGCTCACCGGCGACTCAGGTCCCACCGCCCCGCCGAACGCCGTCCGTCCGCCGCCGTCCGCCGGCAGTTCGCCGGCCGCCGCCCAACAGACGCTCCGCAGGCGCGCGCGCGCGCGCGCTCAGCCAGGACCGCGGCGCGCCCCCGCGCGCAGGTACCGCACCATCGGCGCGACGGTCCCTGCGGGCCGCCAGCAACCCGTCCGCCTTCGATCGGGTCACCGCGGTCGGTATCGGGTCCGCCCGTCCCGATTATGCTTTCGGGTCACCCGCCCGCCCTCGCGGGTCGGCGCGACCCGAACTCCGCCGCACCCGCCCACGCCGCGCCGAAAGCGTCGACAGCAGTGCCCCCCCCCGCCCATACGCGCGGCGCACGCGCGCGGCGCCCATACGCGCGGCGCCCATACGCGCGGCGCACGCGCGCGGCGCACATGCGACAGCTCAAACGCCCCATTGCAAGTTCTAAATTAAGTTTGGAAACAGCTTATTTTAAGGCTTTTATGTATTTTTGTACCCTTAGGCTCCCTATAAAAGGGGAGGCCTACCCTTATGTTTTGGAGGACGCTTAGTGAATGAGAATTTGTGTTTTCTTGCATCTTGTTGAGAGCTCAAGTGTGAGTGCATCAAGAACTTCGACGTGCTGATTCGTCGAGGCTCCGATACTGGAAGGAGGGGTGTGAGGCCCAAGCGGTGAGACGCCGTGCCAGTCCATCAACCATTCTGAAGCAATTTCTTCGTGCATCACCCACGAAACGCAAGTCAACTTCCGTACTAACGGTACGCTCGGAAACTTCCCGCCACTTCCCTTACTTGACGTGTTTCCTTCGCGGATTTTGGATTTCCTCGCTGTTCACTTTCCTACTATCCGATTTTCTTCGTTGCCTCTGGTTCACTCTTTTCGCGTACAACTTACTTCGTTATCCTCGAAACTAGTGTTGATTAGTTCGATCATCCGACTCTTAATTCTGTGTTGAGCGATCTTTCAAAATTTTATTTTTCGAGATCGGCATTATTAACCCATCCCGAGTACCCCGTGTCTGCGCCGTCGAGAGGTAGCGGGCCTAGCATACGGAGCAACCTCTGTGTTGCCCACGGTCCCCTCTTGGCTAGGATCGCCTTGGACGGGTGTCTCAAGCGTGTTACCTTTTTTCGAAATTTCACGTAATTTCCCACAAGTTTTCTTTATTTCCCTAAAAGTTTGCAGGTTAATCGCTTGTATTGCTCAATAAACAAAAGCTTAAATCCGTCCGGCATCAACCATTTCCCATACGTACCCTAGTTTCATAGAATGCATCAATGTCTCGGAATAATTTTTGGTTACCTGTCATGTGGTTTGTGCAACCACTGTCCAGGTACCAAGTATCATCTTTTTTTTCTTTTGTAGAATGGCATGCAAAGAAAATAGTTTCTCTAAAATCTTTCCTTCATTCAAAAGGAGGCAAAACCAGCACATGCATCATCCTCTATGGAGGATCAAAAAGGAAATCAGACAACAGCAACTTCAGGATAGGCTCAGGGAGGGGCATTCCCCAACCCCAAGCAAAGTCGGATCGGCAAGCAGCGTGCCCAGCCCAGTCCGTTGGTGGGTTGCCGTCTCTATGGATGTGCGTGATAACAAGAGCGTCAAGGCCCCGAGCCTGCAGAATCGCCTTGGAAAAAACACCTCCTGCGGGCACCTGGGTGAGGGTGGTGCGCACCGCCTGCACCACGAGTGTCGAATCAGTTTGGATCTCAATGGCCCGAACCTCCGAGAGCACAGTCCTTGCCAATTCAAGAGCCTCAAGCATGTCATAAGCTTCCATGGCCATACTCACCCTGAGAGAAGACTTTCCTCCCGATCACCAGTAAGGGCTTCCCTGTGTGATCCCTAACCACCAGTCCGAGGCTAGAAAATAGTTTATGGATCTTCCTTTTCTTCAGTGAAATTTGCTTGATCACGGACTTGACTTTTACAATATTTTGCAATATGACTGTACTTCTTACATTTATTGCACTGCATCTTTGTCCAACATTTTGACATGTTATGGTTCGACTTTTTTTGCATGTGTCGCACCATAAATTTGAATTACTCGAGCTTGATTCTCTTTTACTTTGGCCTTGTTGCTTTGGTACATCCTGTCCACATTTTCTTTGAAAAATTCTTCGATCTTTCAAGAACTTTTGCACTTTGAAACTGATAGCAAAAGCACTCTTAGTTAAGTTGCTTCCAAACTACAATTTTCTTGCATCGTGCCACTCCAAGGAACTCATCAATTGTTGAAGCATAAGTGCGAACAAATCTTTAGATTCTTCGATGACAGCAACAATATACTCGTATCTTTCTAGTAAACTAATCAAAATTTTCTCCACCACCTTTTGATAGGAGATAGCTTCACCGTAAGTACGCATCTGGTTCACAATCTCAATTGCCTTCGAAAAATATTGTTTTATTTTTTTCGATTCCTTCATTTGCAGGTTCTGGAATTGCCTTCGACAACTTTACAGCGATCACTTTTGTCAATCCTTGAAACTCATCTTTCAATATATCCCACGCTTCTTTCGATTTAGTTGCACCAATTCTACGAGGAAACAAGCTCTCTGGGACACCTTGTTGGATTAAAAATAAAGCTTTTGCATCTCTCAACTATATCCCCGAAACCTTGCGAAAGTAGCAACATCTTCATTTTTATTTTCCACACATCATAATTTTCTCCTCTTGCAAATACAGGAATCATCGACTATGCCATACCTGTGCTAACACTTGAAGCCATCAAGCTTGATGCTTCTTCAAGCTTTTAACTTTAATTTGCTACTTCACTAACCCCCGCACTTGAACGAAGCTATGATACCAGTTGTTAGGGTTTTATATTACTCAAAAAACAAACATGGGTACACGGGATACACCAGAATTTTTCCTACACACACTCTACAAGCCATAAGCTCAAAACACCTATTTATACAAGTTGTTGCCGACTAAGCTAACATAGCTAATGAACAACTAAGTCACAACTAGATAATCTTTCACCATCGCTTCACAAAAATGAATTAATATTCAACATGACCTTCAAAATACTTGAGGCAATAGACTTCTTAGAACAACAGAATCACCCAATGACTTTAAAACTAGAAAAAGTTTGCTTTGCTCCCTACCTTATCTATAGTAAGAAGAGGCTCAAGACTATAATGTTCCCCACGGCAAAGCGGAACCTTTTGTCCTCATCATTTAAAGCCCAAACCTCCAAATCGTCCCCTGTCTCGATCCTATTCTTGCGGAGAAAATTTTTGTAATTTTTTCCTTTGAGCATCGGTGCATTGCTGTCGTCCCACCTCGCGAGGAGCAGACGACATCCTTGACCCCTTTGATCCTACACCATAACCTGGAGTCCATCGTGGTTTCACCTAACCAGTCTCGACCCCCTCTCTGTTAACAAACTTTAAGTACTTGTTACACATTTTAAGTATTTATTAGTATTTTTAAATATTTGTTAGTATTTTTCTGTTAAATCCTACTTATGCATCATTACTAAATTCTATGTTAAATTGATTATTAAATCTTGATTAAATAAAAAAGAATTCAATTAAATTTTTTTAATTAGAAAAATTGTTATCACATCCTAAACTTGTACTTAAATACAAAACTCTCTGGTCGAGCAAACCCGAAAGAGCACTAACAAGTTTTGGGTTAAGAGATAGATGGAATGAAACAAATTTTGGCTACTACATCTTGAAGTTGGTTATGCAAGGCAGAGGATAGAGTCAGGCCAAAATAAAAACAGATGTGCATATGAGTTAGGTTGGACCCATACCCAAAACATAACCCATATAAGCATGCTCGGGTGGTGAAATCCTAAGCACACTAGGAAGAGCTAGCACTGACTCCATTTCTTACTCAAATAATATCCCTGTGTAAATGTTTATAAAGCACAAATCCATTTCTTACTCAATAATGTGGGACTAAACTCTTGGTGCTTATTTGTTTCCAACACTTGAAGCGACTCATTGTTATTTGATCGCACATTTTTGTGATCGTAAAGATTGGCTCCATTTTTAAATAGTAATCTTAATCGATTCAATGTTATTTTTGTTGAGCTCATATAATGATGATGATTTATTCAATTTTATTTCTTATGAATTTTCTTTGATCTAATGGCCCAAGTTTTTCGAATTTAAATCCTATGTTTGAGATCATCATCACCTTTATCATTAAAGAATTGAATTATTTAGATCTCACCCAACTTGATCATATGGCCCATATCTATTCCACATTGATCCAAACCCTTTATAATACATCTACCTTTACATTGTTTGATTGGACGATCGAGAACTTCTCTAAACATATCCAACAACTCTTTTCCATCCTTCATAATGACTAATAAACTAGCCGTTAGTATGCCATTATAGGCAACCATTTTACAAAAACTTCTAAGTGTTTGGAAAGTATTTTAAATTATTTGGTAGCAGCTTTTTAAACAACTTTTGTTTGATTTTCTAATGATTATGACTAAAATATTTTATAAATATTTAATTATTTTGAATGAAATAACTAATAAGTATGAAAAATATTTTAACATCTCGAAAAAGGGCTGCATCATATTCTACTTACATAAATCTCTTTTAAAAACACCTACAACTTACTACTTAAAATTCCAAATTATTTTAAATAACCTTAATTTTTCTAAGCTTTATTTTTTAATTATTTGCATAATTTTAAGATCTTTGTATCTTCATAATGTTCATCAACAAACATAGAAAAGGTTATATATTTTTATAAAAAATTTATTTATTATTGTACTTTTGTTTTTTTTGGGTTGTGCAACCACATATTTGCGAAAACTTGAGTTCTGTTAGATCTCATAAAAATCGAGTTGGGGTTGAGCTTGTAAAAATTTAGATTATAGTGGAATCTGTAAAAGCTAGTAGATTGGAGATGAACAATAAGAAAAAACAACAAGTTGTAACCATTTTACTAGTGAAAATTTTCATGACCTCGATTGGGGGTGGATGATGTTCTAATTTGAATAGAACTGTCTAAACATTTAGTGTTTCATTTTAACTTGAATTTTCAATTTTTTAATTATAAAAATTATAAATTAAAATTTTTAATAAACATAAAAATATTTTTATAATTTTTTTGACAATTTAATATAATTCTAAAATAAATAAAAATATTTTAAAATCTATAATTCACTACCCTCTTGTAAGATTTACACACTCATTTACTTCATTGATTGAGTATAAACTTATTTTAGTGGCACCTTAAGGATGAGGTTAAATACTTAAGAACAAAAAGTTTGGGATCGTCATAAGTTAAAGATGAATAAAATAGAAAAGAGAATATTTTTATTGAGAAAACATGTAAAGAGAAATGATGAAGAAAAATAAGAAAAAGAAATCGCTTTAAAGGGATTTTGGTTAAAACAAATTGAATTTGACTAAATTGTATAAATTGCAGAAGAATGACCCATCAAAACATGCATTGGAAGGTCCTAAGGTTGGTGGTGATTGAGAATAAACTTATTTTAGTGATAACTTACGGAGGAGATTACATATTTGAGAACAAGAAGAATTTTGGGATCCTTATAGGTTATGGATGACTAAAATAGAAAAAAAAATGATTTGCATTGAGACATGCAAAGATAATAGCCTAAAGGGATTAACCTTGAAAGACTTGTTTCACGGGTTTGGAATTAAGAGTTTTCAGTACGTGCTGTTGATGTTCACTATATGGCTATGTCTTGTATTAATGAGAAAGATTTAATTTGCATTAATGTCATTTGTTTTGTCGACAAAAATAATCTTTTCTTATTATAATGATATTTAGTTAAAATTACATATTTATGATTAAATTGTTTTTATAAAAACTTAATTTTAAAAAATGTTACTTAAATATTTTATAAGCATACTTTAAAAAAATTGCAAATAAGAGTAAACTAATATGAATAATAAATTTATATGCACACAAAATTGAAACAAAAAAAAATTATTTATATTTTTATAATTTATAAATAACTGTGAGATATAACTTAAACATAAATAATAAAAATATCAATAAAAAGAATAAAAAGACTAATTAAAAAATATTACAAAAAAAAAAAAAAAATAATATAAATTTTAAATAATATTTAATACAACACTTGTTGATTATTATCCAAAAATGATGATGTTCTTATAAAATGCTATGATTGACTACATCATACGAGAGTTAGATTGTGGATGTAATATTTGGTATAGATGATATCTACAATTAATCTTACTTAGCATACTCAATTGATAACCTAAATCACTTGTATGATCAACTTTAAGATCTATAGCTTCAATATTCTTATTACATTATTCCAATAATATATATTATTATATTTGTATAATTTGTATCCTTTCTTGCTTACAATTTGCATACTTATTTGATATTACATTTCTTATTATATGGCATAGTTCGAGTTCAACCATCTCATAAATTCTCATCGTATTGTGAGAATTTTTTATTATATTATACAATATGCATATACTCTCTCTTCTTTCATCTTTTGAAACTTGTTTGATATATTGTGTAATGCATTGTTTGATGTATGATCTTTCTTGAAATATCATACTGATGATGATTTATCTACTTGAGACAAAATTTGCAAAAGCCTAAAAATAAATCATCGCTCAGTTGACTTGGAAGAACTCGAGTATCTTAACTTCAATAATTGGGTCTTAAGGCTCTGCTATTTTATAATTAGGTCTCGAGGGTCTATCCTCAACTTGTTGGGTCATGAAGAGTTGACAACAAGTAGTTTATAATGAAAGCTTGTGAATGATTGCTTTTTGAATCAACAAATGCGATGTGCCATCATCATAGTTTGATCAACTTATTATTTAGATTATATTTTTAAAAAATAAAATAATACTTGAATTTCCATCTAATATTGAACAAAGTGAATATTATGTTCTTATTTTCTCTCAAATTTCATTATTTAAAGAAACAAAATCTTCCATAAATTTTATCTATTTTTTTAATTTATAAATACATTAACATAATATATATATTCATAATTATAACTATCACATAGTTTATATCTATGACCATAAATTACAAATAATTAAAACTCATAAGCACAATTACGTCTCATAGTTCAATAGTTTCTTTTAATGATTGTATCTAGTTTTTACATATATAATATTAAATAAACCGTATGATTAAGATGTCATTTAGTACAAACTCTTACTACAGAAATCTCTATAAAAGTTTCAATTCTTTCTTAAATACAGTTATTATAGGTAATGTTCACATCGTTACAGTTTCAATGTACCAACAATATTAGGGTCAAAGAAATTGTTGAGCCAACCATCATTAACTTCATAGACTATCTCTAATAATAAATAAATATCACATATAGGCTCCAAATCATAGGTATTAATTATACTATGTAATTAAGTAAAATCTCAATCATGTTAAAATATACAAAAGAACATGATATATTATAGAAAGAAAGTACGTTATAAGCTTTAAAAGAACTAACAATTACATACAAATCCTTATTGCTTTTCAATCCTTTTCATAACTTGTTCTTGATTATCTACACTTATTTCCACTTACTAAGTAATTCATATATGGTTGTATTGCTGCTTTTTCTTTCTTGGGTAGTAAGTCAATATCATTTTTTTAGTTTACTTAGTCATAATGAAAAATTTATTTATTAATTTATCATATCAATTTTTCATGCACAATCATGCTTAATCTTTTAATAATTCTAATATCATATCTCTACAATAAATCTAAATCTTACGACTCATCAGCCACTAGCCATCCCTTGATGAAAAGTCTTAATTATGCAGTTCACTGGCCTGTAGCCACCTCAAGATAACAAATCTGAACTTTTTGGCACATTGGCCACGAGACATCTGACAATAGCAATTCCCAATCTTGTCGCACATTTGGTGTTATTCGCATAAAATAACATAATTTTAATTTAAAGAATTCACTATTTATTGATGTCATTTTATTAATTATAGTTGTCATTCTCCTATTTTTGCATCAACATATCAAATATTATGCTCACATTTTTGTTCTTTCCAAATAAGTTCAAATAATAAGTTATAAAAGTTAAAAGTATATGTCCAATTATAAGTACAAGTTCTTATATAATTATGTAAAATAATATTATATAATTATATTAATATCACATGCTTTATATAGAATTCACATGCAAAATTTTAAAACTAATAATTAGTCGAACATCATGAATATGTTTATAATATTTATATTATAATATCTATCTTATTATTTCCTTATTTTTTATCCTTGACTTTGTTGTTAGCCAAGTTTCATACTTCTCAATTTTAGCTTGTCAAATAACACGTGTCTTAATTTAATACAAAATATATTTTAATATTTAATTAACTAAGATTTGTAATTTTTTTATCACATCAATCACTTCAAATTAATAAACTTTTCTTTTCTCTCTCTTCAAGTACTTTCTCTTTTCTAAGTTTACCACTTTCTCAAAACTTTGCTTTTAAATCCTAGATGTTTTACATATTATAGACCTCATAGTCACGTAGGATCTTGATAATAACTAAATCATATCTTATCTTATTGGACATTCAAGAAATAAAAAACAAGGAGCATAGATGATGGGTTTGGTATTCATGGATCATTGTTATCATGCAAACTCATCTTTCTTATGAAAAAATAAAGATAAAATAAAAATATTATATATGAAGGTGAGGTATTAGTTTTTAATTAGAAAGTGTAGAAAAAGATGCTCTATTTTATAATTATCGAATATTATATATGAAGCTCATTGACTTTTCCTTATTGTAAAGTTGTATTCTTACGCAACTCATAGCAAAAGGTGAAACTTACAGTGAAATTTTTCATGATCTCGGTTAGGGGTGGATGATCTAATTTCAATCGAACTATTTAAAAATTTAGTCTTTCATTTCAACTTTTATTTTCAATTTTTTTAATTATAAAAATTATAAATTAAAATATTTATAAATTAAAGTTTTTTATAAACATAAAACTATTATTATAATTTTTTTGACAATTTAATATAATTCTAAAATTAGAAAAAAAATATATTTTAAAATCTATAATTCACCATCTCTTGTGATATTTACACACTCGTTTACTTCAGTGGTTGAGTATAAACTTATTTTAGTGGGAGCTTGAGGAGGAGGTTATATACTTGAGGACAAAAAGTTTGGGATCCCCATAGGATAAAGATGACTAAAATAGAAAAGAGATTATTTTTATTAAAGAAACATATAAAGAGAAATGATGAAGAAAAATAAGAAAAAGAAATTGCTTTAAAGGGATTTTGGTTAAAGCAGATTGGATTTGACTAAATTGTATAAATTGCACAAGAATGATCCATCAAAACATGCATTGGAAGGTCCTAAGGTTGGTGGTGATTGAGAATAAACTTATTTTAGTGATAACTTACAGAGGAGATTACATATTTGAGAACAAGAAGAATTTTGGGATTCTTATAGGTTAAGGGTGACTAAAATAGAAGAAAAACGATTCGCATTAAGGAGACATGCAAAGAGATTAGCCTAAAAGGATTTACCTTGAAGGACTTGTTTCAAGGGTTTTGAATTAAGAGTTTTGAGTACGTGTTGTTGATGTTCACCATATGGCTACGTTTTGTATAAAGGGAAAAGATTTAATTTGCATTAATGTCATTTTTTTTGTCGACAAAAATAATCGTTTCTTATTATAATGATAATTAGTTAAAATTTCATATTTATGATTAAATTTTTTTTTATAAAAACTTAATTTTAAAAAATTTTACTTAAATATTTTATAAGCATACTTTAAAAAAATTGCAAATAAGAGCAAACTAATATGAATAATAAATTTATATGCACACAAAATTGAAACAAAAAAAATTTATTTATATTTTAATCATTTATATATAACATTGAGATATAACTTAGACTTGAGTAATAAAAATAATAAAAAGAATTAAAAAAACTATTTAAAAAATATTACAAAAAAAAAGAAATAAATAAATAAATAATATAAATATTTAAAATAATATTTAATACAACACTTGTTGATTATAATGCAAAAATGATGATGTTCTTATAAAATGCTACGATTGACTACATCATACAAGAGTTAGATGATATGAACATCACCTTGAATCAAAATATTTTTCATTCTAGCAATAGGGGAAACACATTTTATTTGAATTCAAGAATTATTATTGTATATCTAATCTTCTCTATGTTATAGAAAACAATAAAATTTCTCCAACAAAAGCTTAGGATTTCCTCTTTGGGAAGATTTTCAATATTCAGTGCTTGAAAACATACTCAACAAACTAAATCAATAATCTCCTCAAACTAAAGATAACAACAGCTAAATAGTGTTGAATAACCCATTCAATGATCAGATAATCTTCAATGTTGGCATCCATCTCTTCTTATCATTCATAACTCATAATTCGAAACGATGTCGTCTCCCATGAGGTCCTTAAGAGAGGTCTCTTCTTAGCATTCAAAGCATATGGCAACCATGGAACATTTCTGCTCCATCACATCCAACATGAACTAATAAAAAAAAAAGACCGAAGAGCTAATGAAGGAAGATTTAGCCTCAAGTTGGGAGAAGAAGCTAATCAATCTTACAGGACTGGACAACTCTGAAGCTTTTGGTGGAGAGGCATTGGTTTGCAGCTGCTCCAATGCAAGAGGTTCAATGGCTGAGCCGCTCGAGCACCTTCGTAGGGGAATGACAAACACAAGAATTGTAGGGAATCCTTGTCATACACCAATGACTGGAGCAATGATCGGTTAGCTAAATCCCATGTCATACACCAAGAATGTCAATATGATCCAACATGCCTTCCCCTTTAAATTTATTCATCATACTCTATTATTCTATCGTGGATCAATAAAACATGACAAAAAAAATTGCATTATTTATTTAATCAAGAAAATTTTAATGTTCATACTTGTTAGAAAAACTGAATCAATTGAGGATCAAAAAAGACATTATTACATCGATACCCATTAACCAAGAAACTTCATAATGTAACTTTTTAATAAAAAATTAATTAAAATCTTATTTGCATTGAATAATATTTAAAAGTGAGATTATTATCCACATAGTCTATTATGCTTATTTAATTTTAAAATCTTTAAACTAATCTAGTTAAATCTCATGTCACACATCAAAGATGTCAATATGATCCAGCATGCAGTCCCCTTTAAGTCTATGCATCATACTTTGTTTATATTATCATGGATCATTAAAAGCATAACAAAGACAAATTTTTTTTTTGAAAATGATATATCATTATATCAAAAGTGGCAAAGCCACACAGGTTTTACAGTTAGATCCTCAAGGGGGATCAAACAGAAAATCAGACAGCATAAGTTGGATGAGAGGCTGAGGAAGGGATTCCCCAGGACCCCAAATGAACTCATGAGTGCAAGCTCTACGGGCAGCCCAGTCAGCAGGCTCATTCCCCTCTCTGTGGATATGAGAAAACCGGAAAGCCTCCATGGCCTTAACATACTGCAGAGTAACAGCAAGCATCCCCTCCCCACTGGGTTTGGTAACCATATCCCGAGCCTCCAGAAGTGCAGCCATCGAATCAGACTGGAACTCAACTGCACGGTACTGGGAAAGAAACTCCCTCAGAAGGTCAAAGGCCATAATTATGGCCTGGACCTCCATCATATCAGCAGCCACTGAAAACATCCTCCTACCGGCCACCATGAGAGGTTTGCCCGAGCAGTCTCTAACAACGACACCAAGACCAGCTATGGAGTCACTAACCGCGGCATCATAATTGACCTTAATCCATCCTGTGGGGGGGGAAGCCAACCGTTCGTGACAAGCAAATCCGAGGACTTGCCAGGATTCCCGCTGGACAGAGATGAATGGATAAAAAGCCTCCTGAGGGTTGTGCTGACCTCGAACCTAACCGTCCGAGACACCGAGCATAGAGTAGGCACGAAGCCGTTGTGTATAAGCGCATTTCTCCTCGACCAGATGTAATACAAGGTAGTAGTAATAGTCGCCACATGTTGTACCGCACCGTCGCGCCGCCCCGCAGGAGAACTCAAGAGCCTGAACAGCATCTCCAAAATACTGAACCCGGACGCCGCACCCGTGGGCCAGCCCAGCACCCTAAGCACGTGACGTGCATGGCTGGTCCCCCACACTTCCCGGGCACGTGGGCAGTCCCATAGCGCATGCTGCAGGGTTTCCTCCTCCATGCAACCGAACGGGCACAGGGGATCGCGGCTTATTCCCCAGCTAGCCTTCCATGTCGCTGTAGGCAAAAAGTCGCCAGCAGCCCGCCAAAGGAAGACCCGAACCCTCGGCAACACCTTTAATTTCCAAATTCTCCCTGTAGCTTCATCACGCCGCCAGCCGGCGCCCCCCGCAGAGGACGATTCGTGTTTGAGCTGTGCGTAGATTCGGCCACTGTGAGCCTTCTCCTTTTCCGTATGCGTCTGGACCAGGCAGTCCTGGACGGAGTCCCGAGCACGCGGGAGATGCCTAATTCTTTCGATAAGCTCCTCACCCGCCCAGCTGGAAATCGCCGCAACATTCCAAGCACCGTCGTCCCTGATGCATTCGGCAACGCTTTCCGGCCAGCTTGTGCGGACATTAATAAACGTAGGCCAGCAGCTGATAGGTAAAACCCCAAGCCAATTATACTCCATAAATCTCACCCTCTGCCCATCGCCGATGCGCCACACGAAGCACGAAATCGCCGTCGGCATGGCTCCCAGGATCATCTTGCAAACGGCCGAGGCATTCCGGGGTGTCTTCATCAACGGGTCGATGAACCCGTACTTCCTTCTCATCATCTCGACCCATAATCCGCCTTCCCGCCCAAGGATGCACTTGCAATTCCCCATCTGCAGGGCCTGGTGCCAAATGCGATGGTCCCGCAGCCCGAGCCCACCGGCCACCTTCGGCGAAGACACACAGTCCCAGGGCACATAGTGCAGCGTCCGAGCACTACTCGTGCCGCCCATAGGAATTGTCTGATTCTGCGTTCAATTGCAGCAATGGTTCCCGCCGGCACCAAGCAGTGGCGCAAAGTATGGTTGGGGATAACACACAAAACCGAGGACGCCAACACAGCCCTGCCCACAAGCAACAGTACCCGTCCGCACCAGCTGATTACTGTATTATCAATTCTTTGGACGATGGCACTCAGGTCCTCCTTAGTCAATCGGTGCGCAGTAATAGGGACCCCCAAATACACCAAGGCACGGCCGATTGCCATACCGAGCTTCCGAGAAATTAAGCTGGACTGCTTCTTGCTAAATCTGTTGCTAAAATAGACCTTTGATTTGGACAAGTTAGCCTTCAATCTAGCGCTAACCTCAAATGCCCGCAGAATGCGGCGAACAGCGCACATAGCCTCCCTGGATGCAGGAGCAAAAATCAACACATCATCTGCGAATAAGAGGTGGGAAACCCGTGGTGTATGCATCCCCGGCCTAAACCCGAGCAGCTACCGGGATTCATATTCCCGCATCATGCACGACAGGTATTCCATGGACATGACAAAGAGGAAGGGGGATAATGGGCAGCCTTGTCGGAGACCACGACGCGCCGACACCTAAGGAAGACGCGCCCCATTAATGAGTACAGCGTACCTAGGACCAGAAATACATGCAGTAATCCAGTTACACCAAGTAGCAGGAAATCGCATAGCCTTCATAGTTTCGAGCAAAAAATCCCATCGAACCCTGTCATAGGCCTGCTCCATGTCGACTTTCACTGCCATAAGGCCGGAAGCAGCGGTGCAGGATCGCATTCTCGCTACCATCTCCTGGGCAATATTTATGTTATCCGATATACTCCTCCCCGGGACAAAGGCCGCCTGTTCCTGAGACACAAGACTAGGCAGCAGCGATTTCAGCCTGCCAACAAGAATTCGAGCCACTAATTTGTAGATTGTGTTACACAAACTGATCGGCCTGAAGTGCTCTGGCCGGCAAGCATCTTGCTTCTTCGGGATAAGGACCACAAGGGTGTCCTTCCAACTCTCCGGCATTGTACACTCCTCAAAGAATGCCAAAACAGCCTTGATGATGTCCCGCTGCGTAATTCTCCAATATCCATTAACGAAATCCATAGTAATACCGTCGATACCCGGGACGCGATTCCTTTTGATGCCCCGCATAGCCACCAAAATCTCATCTTCCGTCACCCTCCGGCAAAGGCCAGAACCAGCCTCCTCACTGACGAAACCCGAAAGCGGGGAAATTGGGGGCAATGGCGCCAAATTGCTATCGCCCCATTTCCGTTCGAAAAACTCGAAGACAAGCCGCCTAATGTTGTCGGGAGAGTCCACAATGTTGTCGTCAACGTCCCGCAAGAATGTAATGCGATTCTCCCTCTTACGAGCCGATGCCGCAATGTGAAAGAACCTCGAATTGCAATCCCCAAGCTGCGCCCAATGCACCTTAGCGCGCTGCCACCACCACTGTTCCTCGTGAGCACACCCCCGATGAAAGGCAGCAACCAAATCACCAAGCCGCTTATGGTCCTCGACCGACAGACCATCGCTAGACTCCCTGTTTTGGAGCTCCTCAATATCCCGCTCCAACACCTTATTCCGATCAATAATATTCCCCACCTCCTCACGGCTCCATCTGCGCAGCGCCCACATTGACCGCTGAAATTTTGTCATCACAATCTCCATACTGTCGCCCTTAACAGTCCTCCTCTAGGCCTTCTCCACCACCTGGAATGATTGAGGGAAGTCCAGCCACACACTGTCGAACAATAGCCTGCTGGAATACTGCCACTGATCTCCACCTCCCACCTTGATTAACAATGGACAATGATCCGAACCCAGCCTGCTGAGGTGATGAACCGAACAATTGGGAAAAGCATTCAGCCCCGCCGAGTTCATAAGAGCCCGGTCCAGGCGTTCAAGAATGCGCGCACCCCCCTGCTTCCCATTGCTCCACGTAAACCTATTGCCGGAAAACCCCAAATCCACAAGTTGAAGCTCCTGCATAAGATCCGCAAAATCCTGTTGGTCCTTACCATAAAAGAAGCACCGGCCCCCCCGTTTTTCTTCCGGTGCCAAGATCAAATTAAAATCTCCCGCAACAAGCAAAGGCTCATTACTACCGCAGAAATTTCGGACATCCTCCCAAATAATCTGTCGTCTGTGATGGCACTTCGGGCCGTAAATAAAATAGCAATTCAACCTGCCATCATGTGAAGTTTTAATTGTGCAAGCCATGGTATGAGATGAAGCACCAGAGACCGCAAGGTCCACCTCCTTCCTCCACAGAATAAGAAATCCAGCAGATAGTCCCTCTGAGGGTTGTGCCTCAAAATCCCATCCTCCCCCTAGCAGCCAATTTGCATCTTGTCTAGAGAACCCCACAGCCTTCGTCTCCATTAACGCCACAACAGCAACATTCCTTTCACAGATCAACCTGTGCAAATAGCTCCTAGACTTCTTCTTCTTGACGCCTCTTATATTCCACACAATAATGTTCCTTGATAATGTCATCAGAGAGCCCATCGCCAAGCTGCTGCATACCCCGACCTTCCGCCACCCACCAGAGATGGCCGCTGCGCCCCACGAAGCGCAGCCGCAGTCCACATTCTTAAGCCGCATCGCCCCCCACACCAGTGGGCGGTTCCTTCTCCCGATCCGTCATTGACCCAATCAGCTTCCCCCTAACTCCGCCCCCCTGAGCTTCCCGCTTCGCGCCTTCCGCCCCCAAGCTCCGATCACCAGGATCCGCCACGTGTTGAGCACGACTCCTGGATGGTGAGCCCCGCCTAGGTCTGCTCCTCCCACGTTCCCTCGAGGAACGATTGACCCCCCTGGATGAGCCGGCGTGCACCCTCCCACGGGTTCTTTGAACGTCCTTCCTGAGTTCATGGCTAGCCATGGCCGTCGGACCCCTACGAGCATCAGCACCCGTTTTCCTTCGTTTGTGTTGAACTAGCATCCAAGGCCCAAGTCCTTGCGCTTCATCCGTAATCTCGGTGGTGACCTCTCCTCCTTTCCTCTGCTCCCCGTTCGCCTTCGTTCCAGAGCATTCACTCTGTCCAGGCTGAGACACCTCCTTCGTAACCTGCCCATTGCACTGGCTTGCAAGATGCCCCACGCGACCGCATGAGAAACAAATCCTCGGCAGTCCCTCGTATTCGAAACTTTGGTAGATTCTCCCATAGTCCCCTTTTAGCCAGACGCCCGGCTTCAAGGGTTTCGAAAGGTCTGTACGAATACAGACCCGAGCATAGGACGCTCTCTCCATAGCCGTCGTCCACCCATCGAGAAGGAACGGATCCCCTATAGCCTTCGCAATCCGCAAGATATTGTCCGTATCCCAGTAAATCAGGGGCAAGCCGGGGAATCGCACCCAGATCGGCACGCACATAGCGTGGGAGTCGCCGGGAGTGAATTCATGCGACCAAACATCCAAGCCCATGGCTTGGCCAGCAATTTGCCACGACCCCCCGAGCCACACATCATTCCGAGCCTCCTTCGATTCAAAGTGTAAGCAGAAGCAATTCGCGGACAGATCAAACACTCTAAAGTTCTTATGGTGGCCCCAGCGTTTGAGCAACACTCTGGCGATCATCGGAAAAGGCAACGTATTCCCGAAAATACGACCCACCAGGTCCTATTTGTGAAATTCGATTCGTCGTTGACAGGCTTCAGAAGAAACGAGGACTTCACCATCCTCCGCCACGTCCGGAACAGCAGCAGCATGTTCCTTAACATCAACATTGGCCGGCCGTGCGAAAGTGTTCACCAGGTTACCACTCTGGAAATTGCGGGCTGTCAAAACCTCTCTAAAGCTAGCCTTAGTGGGCAAGTGTTCCGCACCCCTATGAGTCTCCGCTTCTCCAGTGATATTGTTCTCCTCCACGACCCCAGCTCTCGTCACCCTGTCATCGACCTCCAGTACAGCGCCGTCAGGATGTGGAGGATCCCTGTCAAGTGGCTTTCCCTCTTCAGACGATGATGAAACACACTCCCTCACCGGGGAGTTGCTAGCAGTGGTCCTTGCACGCCGGTTGCTCCTTCGTAATGTACTTCCCGCCATCGAACGTCAATTTAGGGCTGCAGGGTCCTTAGCGCGATGACCGGGATGAAGGTTCAGGTATCCCGCAGGAACTTGAGCCGATTAGTCGTGTCCCAGCACACCCCGCGTGACCAAAATTCAAATTCAAAAGAACCCGGACCACGTGCAATTTGACCGAAGACCATCTCCTCGACCGCCCCGCTCGCCTCCGCACCCAGCCACGCGATGAAGCGGATGTCAGGTCCACCCCGCCGCCCCGCAATCTCCGCCTCCGCCTGCGCCTCCGATCCCTTCCCAAGGTTGGGCTACACCTCGAGTCAAGCTTCCAAACCCCTCCTCGTCCCGTTCCAGACAAACCGCGGCCCCCTCCCGGCACCTCCGGTTGGGGTTTGCTCTCCTGAGTTCACGCCTTTTCACTTTGACCTTCAACAAAGACAAATTGCATCATCTATTTAATAGAGAAAAATATAATTTCGTACTTATTAAAAATATTGAATCGATTGTGGGTCCAAGAATAGACTCAATATATAATTAGATAGATATTCATCAATGTAAAACAATTTACTCTAAAAATAAATATTCATAATTATATTTTAAAATTTAGATATAATACTCAACTTTTATAATTAAATTAATATAAATGGATGTCTTTTTAATAAATCCCATGATTTTCGCCCAGGCAGCTAAGTGGGCGGGTGCACGCCGGCTCGTCCAGGGGTGCCAGCCGTCCCTCCAAGGAACGCGGGAGGAGCAGAACCCAGGCGGAGTTCACCATCTAGGAGCCGCGCGTATCAACAGTTGGCGAGCTCGGGAGATCAGGGCCTGGTGGCTGAAGGTGCGGAGCGGGCAGCCCGTG
Organism: Vanilla planifolia; assembly: GCA_023846275.1. Taxonomy (NCBI): domain Eukaryota; kingdom Viridiplantae; phylum Streptophyta; class Magnoliopsida; order Asparagales; family Orchidaceae; genus Vanilla; species Vanilla planifolia. The sequence goes on along the minus strand of CM043873.1, from coordinate 8,916,103 downwards.
GGGGCGGAGACGGGAAAGTTACCCGTGTCTATGGTGGATCGAGAGAAGGACACGCCCACGGACCTGGGCAGCAGCGCGGTTTAAGTGGGCGGGCCATGACTGCGCTTCGTGGGGTGCAGCGGCCATCACAGGCGGTGATGGTGGAGGTTCGGGGTTCTTGTTCTAACGACATTATTATTTATGAATGTTATAGTGTGGAATATAAGGAAAGTCAAGAACAAGAAGTCCAGGGGTTATTTGAGCAGGCTGGTCCGTGAGCGGAATGTCGCTGTTGTGGCGTTAATGGAGACTAAAGAGCGGCTTTTTTCTAGACAAGATGCATATTGGCTCCTTGGGAGAGGCTGGGAGTTTGAGGCCTACCCCTCGGAGGGCATGTCGGCTGGTTTTGTTATTATGTGGAGAAATGGGGTGGATCTTAAGGTAACTGGGGCTTCGTCTCATGCAATAGCTTGCAAAGTCAAAATCCTACCTGATGGCATGATTAATTGTTTATTTGTTTATGACCCCAAACATCACCATATGCCCCGGGCCATTTGGGATGCTGTACGGAACTTCTGCGGGGACGACGAGCCTCTTCTCGTCGCTGCAGACTTTAATTTAGTTTTGGCACCTGAGGAGAAGTGTGGTGGGCGGCGCTTCATCTATGGCAGGGATCAGCAGGACTTTGCGGACCTTATGCAGGAGCTCCAACTCGTTGATTTGGGCTTTTCCGGCAATAGGTTTACTTGGAGCAACGGGAAGCAGGGTGGCGCGCGCATCCTCGAGCGTCTGGACCGGGCTCTTATGAACTCAGCTGGGTTGCTCGCATTTCCTGTTTGTTCGGTTTATCACCTTAGTAGGCTGGGCTCGGATCACTGTCCACTGCTGATTAAGAAGGGAGGTGGGGATCATTGGCCGCAATCCAGCAGGCCTCTCTTCGATAGCGTGTGGTTGGATTTCCCTCAATCTTTCCAGGTGGTGGATAACGCTTGGAGGAGACATGCTAAGGGTGACAGCATGGAGGTTGTGATGACGAAATTTAAGCGAGCGCTGATGGCGCAGCGCAGATGGAGCCGCGAGGAGGTGGGGAATATTATAGATCGAAACAGGGAGTTGGAATGGGACATCGACGAGCTTCAAAAGAGGGAGTCTAGCGAGGGCCTTTCGGAGGAGGACCACAAGCGGCTAGGGAATATGGTTGCTGCCTTTCACCGGGGATGTGCTCACGAAGAACAGTGGTGGTGGCAGTGCGCCAAGGTGTACTGGGCACAGCTAGGTGATTGCAACTCGAAATTCTTCCACATTGCAGCCTCAGCTCGGAAAAGGGAGAATCGCATTACCTACATGAGGGATGATAACGGCAACATTGCGGACTCTCCCGACAGCATTAGGCGACTTGTCCACGCCTATTTCGAAACGAAATGGGGTGATGGCAACCAGACGCCCTTGCCCCCAATTACTTCGCTTCCGGGATCCATCAGCGATGAGTTGGGTTCTAGCCTTTGCCGCAGGGTTACGGAAGACGAAATCATGGTGGCTATGAGGGGAATTAAAAGGAATTACGCCCCGGGAATTGACGGAATCACAATGGACTTCGTAAATAGCTATTGGGACATTACGCAGCGGGATATTATTAATGCTGTATTTGCCTTCTTCGAGGAACGCAGGTTGCAGGAGGGCTGGAAGGACACCCTTGTAGTCCTTATTCCGAAGAAACAGGGTGCTTGTCGGCCGGAGCATTTCCGGCCGATCAGCTTATGCAATACCATCTATAAGTTGGTGGCTCGTATTCTTGTTGGCAGGTTGAAAACGCTGCTGCCTAGTCTTATTTCGCAGGAGCAGGTTGCTTTCGTCCCCGGGAGGAGCATCTCGGATAACATAAATATTGCCCAGGAGATGGCAGCGAGGATGCGCTCCTGTACCGCTGCCTTCGGCCTCATGGCAATGAAAGTCAACATAGAGCAGGCCTATGATAGGGTTCGATGGGACTTTTTGCTCGAGGTTATGAAGGCAATGCGCTTCCCTGCCATTTGGTGCGAGTGGATCACAGCATGTATCTCGGGTCCACGGTTTGCTGTTCTCATTAATGGTTCGCGGCTTCCTTGGGTGGCGACGCGTTGGGGCCTCCGGTAGGGCTGCCCGCTTTCCCCCTTCCTCTTTGTTATGGCCACGGAGTACTTGTCGTCCCTGATGCGGGAATACGAATCCCGGCAGTTGCTTGGGTTTAGACCGGGGAAACACTCGCCGCGGGTTTCCCACCTTCTGTTTGAGGATGACGTGCTGGTGTTTGCTCCTGCATCAAGGGAGGCTGCGAGCGCCATTCATCGCATTCTGCGAGCCTTCGGGGACAGCGCTGGCTTGAAGGTTAATTTCTCCAAGTCCAACGTTTACTTCAGTAATAAATTTAGCAAGAAGAAATCTCGCCTTCTAGGAAGCTTGGCATGGAGCTTGGTCGGACTTTGACGTATCTGGGGTTTCCAATTACTGCGTAGTGATTGACCAAACATGATCTGAATTTCCTCGTTCAAAGGATAGAAACTACTGTGATTAGCTGGCGCGCCCGGTTGCTGTCGCTTGCGGGCAGGGCTACGCTGGCGTCCTCTGTTTTGTGCGTTATCCCCAACCACATCTTGCGGCGTTGTATGGTGTCGGCGGGGATCCTTGCTGACATTGAACGACACATAAGACAATTCCTCTGGGGTGGCACGAGTAATGCGCAGGTGCTGCACTATGCGTCTTGGGACTGCGTGACTATGCCGAGGGTGGCTGGAGGGCTTGGCCTTCGGGATCTTCGCATTTGGCACCAGGCATTGCAAATGGGGAACTGTAAACGTATCCTTGGACGTGATGCTGGTTTATGGGTAGACATCATGAGAAGGAAGTATGGGTTCAAAGATTCGGTGATGAAGGCACCTTGGAAGGCCTCTGCTGTGGGCAAGATGATCCTGGAAGCTATGCCGGCGGCGATTTCGTGCTTTGTGTGGCGCATTGGCGACGGCCGGAGGGTGCGGTTTGTGGAGGACAATTAGCTCGGCGTCCTCCCTATATGATGCTGGCCAACGTTCATTAATATGCTCTCCTGCTGGCCTGAGAGTGTAGCCGAGTGCATTAGGGCCGACGGCGTCTGGGATGTTAAGGTGATTTCCAACTAGGCGGACGCGGAGCTCATCGACAAAATTTTGAATCTTCCGTGTGCTCGGGATTCTGTCCACGACGTCCTTCTCCAAAAGCACACCGAGACGGCAAAGGCTCACAGCGGCCGGATCTACGCGCATATCAAATGCAACGAGTGGTCTTTCGCATTGGGTGGTGGCCGGTGTCCTGATGAGATCATGGGGAGGATCTGGAAATTGAAGGTGCTGCCGAGCGTCCAGGTTTTCCTATGGCGGGCTGTCAGTGATTTTCTTCCTACGGCGACGTAGATGGCTCGCAAGGGAATTGGCCGGGATTCCTCGTGTCCCCTGGGCTGCACGGAGGCGGAGTCCCTATAGCACGCTTTGTGGAACTGCCCGCGTGCCCGAGACATGTGGGCTACCAGCCATGCACATCACATGCTGCTGGAGCTGGGTTGGCCCACTGGTGCGGCGTCCGGATTCAGAATTTTGGACAAGCTTTTCCTGCTTATGGGGTCTCCTGTTGCGCATCGCGGCGTCGAGGCGCATCACGTGGCAATGCTTGTCACTACCATGTACTACATATGGTTGAGAAGAAATGCGTTCAAACACAATAGACACGTGCCCACACCATGCTCGTTGTCAAGGACGATCAGGTTCGAGGTGAGCACGGCTCTCAGGAGGCATCTTGTCTATTCATCTCTGTCCAGCGGGAATCCTGGCAGATCTTCGGATTTGCTTGTTACGCATGGCTGGATCCCCCGCCCCCCAACAGGATGGATTAAAGTCAATTGTGATGCTGCGGTTGGTGACTCCATTGCTGGCCTTGGTGTCGTCGTGAGAGACTGCTTGGGCAGACCTCTCCTGGTGGTTGGCAAGAGGATGATTTCAGTGGCTGCTGACATGAGGGAGGTCCAGGCCATTCTTTTGGCATTCGACCTTCTTAGGGGATCCTTTCCCCAGTATCGTGCCGTGGAGATCCAGTTTGACTCGATGACAGCACTTCAGGTGGCTCGGGACATGGTTTCCAACCCCAATGGGGCGGGGGTGTTTACTATTACTCTTCAGTATGTTAAGGATATGGAGGCTTTCCGGTTTTCTCACATCCACAATGAGGGGAACAAGCTTGCCGACTGAGTTGCCCGTGATGCTTGTCTACACGAGTTTGTTTGGGTTCCTGGGGGATCTCTTCCACAGCCTCTTCTCAAACTTATGTTGTCGGATTTTTTGTTTGATCCCCCTTGAAGATCTTATTGTAAAACCTGCGTGGCATTGCCACCTTTGATATAATGATATATCTCTTTCAAAAAAAAAACAATGATATCTAAGTACATGAAATAGTTAAAAAGAGCATAATGGATGAAACTTGGATGAAACCATTTCCTCATCATTATATTTAAGGATTTTCGAACTTATCAGGAAGTATGATTCTATCATGATTATAGATTTTTTTATTTATAATATCAATAGAGTATTATTATTAACTCTTTTTTAAACATTGTTAAAATTTTGTTATTATTTTTTAGAATAATTCTTGAATATATTTATCATTCTATGAATCACATGACTATGTGATTCTTTTATTAAAAATAAGAGTTTCAATACATTTAACTATTCTTAAGCAAAAAATAATGAAATCATATTACTCACTTAGCCATTTTCCTTCATTACTTTAACCAATATAATATAAATAATAAAAGAAAGATAGATTGTTAAGAATTAGAAGAGTTTTAAAAGAGTTTATAATCACTTCAGAATTTATTTCCAAAGTATGCATACCAAATTTTTTTTCCAATTTTGCTATTGGTGTTGTAGAGATACATTCGGATCATACAAAAAAAACATCTATTAAAATAATCCTACATAATAGTTCTATGAGCAATTTTGATAAAATAAAATTCTTTGAAATCAATTGACTTATAAAAGGCATTGAACACTCTTATTAAATTTAGCCAAACATTATAATAAAAACTAAATTATACTATTAAAATAAACTTACAAGTAATATTCTAATTAATCATTTTAATAAATATCTTTTATTTTTGTATCTCACCAATTTGATCATTATGTTTAAACATAACTATTAAAGTAAATAATTCCTTTGAAAAAATAAAGTATTCAACATGAATAGTATCTAAAATTAACGAATTTCTTGTAAGTTATAAAAAAGAATATTTTGAAAAAAAAGGAATTGGTTGAAAAAAATAATTAATAAAAAATTATTATGAGTATATATATAAAAATATTTCATATTGGTCTCTTTAACAAATAAAAAATAGAAAAATGAAGAATAAAAAATGTAAGACCTAAACTAAACTCCCCTAAAATAATGGTACAAATTAACTTTAAAATCATATACAATATGCTTTCATGCTTAATTACCTAATGATAAAATTTATGTGAATATAGGTTTAGAAATTTTATAAAATATGTTTTTATATATTTATTAGAAAATTAAATATATCATTTAATATAATAAATAAATAAAGATAAATTGAATAAAAATAAAACAAGAAAATTGGAATGTAAAGATTTAAAATTATGGAGGTTACTATTAAATTTAGAAACTAATTTTTAGTTTGATAAAAATAATATTTTTTTCAAATATTATTAAAAATATTGATTGATTTTAAAGATTTTATGCAGTTTTCTTATATCTAAAATGGTCTTGATGAAATTACAATAATAAATAAGTTTATCTATTTTTAAGTATAATTAAAAAGAATAAGAAGGTTGGATTTTTTTAGACAAATCCATCAACGTATTTACATATAATTTTGTTATTAGTGTTAAAAACGAAGACTAATAAGTCAAATTAAAAAAAAAAAAGATGAAAAAGAAAAGATAACATCTTATCTAAATTTGTGGGTATTTCTCAACAAAAAAAAAACAATCTCTTTCAACCAGCATTAAATGACATGTTTATTTACATTAAAAATTATTTTTAATTATTTTCTTTACTTCCAATGATTTGTGTTTGACTTTCACAAAATACATAAATAACCCGAGCCCACTTTTATAGTCATATTTGTTTACATTAAAATTTATTTTCATTTATTTTTATTTTAAATTATGCATTTAACATTCCACAAAATATACAAATAATATATTAACCTGAGGGCCAAAAATCAAAAAGACAATTTGTATTAGGATTGCAATAAAATTAGTTTTCTCTTGTACATGTTTTTCTAAAAAAAGAGAAACAAACATAAATTCTAAATCAAAAAAATACAAAAAAAAATTTAAATATTCAAATCAAATTCCTCTTTCATTCCTATGACTTGACATCCTAATAATGTTTTTATCCATAATAGAGAATGTCTAATTTGCCTTTTTATCATAAACTAATCTTATGATTAGAAAATCTTCCCTTGTTATTTAATCAATGTTGAAACTCTGATGTTGAATTGAATTAACTTAGCTTAAGTCAAGCCTTAATTACCAACTACTTGCATTATGTCAAACATGCACAAATTCTTGCCCACACATTACATACCTCCTGCATATTTAAATGGCTTTCTATGAAATCTAAAGCTTTTAAAAAATTATCAATTTTATCACCAATGTTTGTTTTTTATTTGTTAAACCAGTGCTAAAACCTCCCAACGTGGCTTGAATTTGAAAAAAAGCAAATTAATTTAGGCCAACTTGAGCTAAACCTACACATCAAAAGGATGACTTCAAGCTTACCTAATATTTTTTGTGGTTCTTTTAGTTTTTTTAGCTTTTATAAGCTTGATTTAAGTGTGTTGTTTGTTCCATGCATATAGAATGTTTTAATAAGCTTAAAATGATTTATAACTATTAATCTAATTGTTTTTTTTTATTAATTTGAGTAGTTAAGTTAATTAATTAATTAGTTATGTTAGTTATAATGATTTTTCGGGATTCATCAAAACTAGATACTATAAGATTGCATCATCCAAGTGTCACCCAGGTAAGCATTCCTTCTTCTAGATTCCAACTTTTTGAGAGTGATTTGTATCTTTTTATTCTAAAACATCTTGACTTGACATATAATAAACAAATGAGAGAATTTTATGAACTAAATAGACATAAATTTGTCTTTATATCTTTTATAAATATATCATTTATATATTTATGAAAACTAGATTAAGCATAACCATCAATATGGGAAAATAAGCTAATATAAAAAAAATACAAAATTTTCCTAGAGTTTTGTAACACAATTTCCTATAGCATAGTATTTCTGTAGCATAGTTTTCCTGAGACGTTGTTCACTATCTTTAGTGTTTTTTCTCTATCTTTCAAAAATTTCATAGTTGCCTCACCTTTAGTATTTGAGTATTTTAGAAAGTTTTCTTATGTCTAAAATTATTTCAATGAATTTGTATTAACAAATAAATCTATCTAATTTCAAATATAATTTAAAAGATGAATAAAATTGGATTTTTTGAGAAAACTCCATGTGTTATATACAATCTTGTTAGTGATGCTGAAGAAGGAAAGAATTCCACCAAAAAAAAAAAAAAAAGAAAGAAAGAAAGGGTGACGTTTCTCTCTAAAAAAAGAAAGGGTAACATTCCATTCAAATAAAGTAGCTTCTTGATAGTACAAGCATCGGTTGAACATCAACAGAACTCAGGAATTCTTAAACAAAGGTATAGAACTTGCGACAACACAACATAATCACCCAATCATTTTAAAACCAGAAATAGTTTGGAACTTATTTATAGGGAGAAAAAGCGCTGCTGCCGTCCCACCTTGTCAGGAACAGAGAACACCCCCAACCCCTTTGGTCGTACGCAATCACCTTGAGTCCGCGGTGGTTTCTCCCGACCAGTCTCCGCCTTCTCTCCCCGCCGGGGAGACGATCCAGAAAACGTTGCCTTCTTCCCACCTCGGGATAGTTCAGAAAGCTTGCTGCTTGCTTCTCCTCCTCGGACATGGCCGGCAACAGACGTTCGTAGATGACTCGCTTGCCGATGAGGAGGCGATTGTGATGGTTGCAGACGTCGGAGGAGGAGATCTTCTTATGCATGAGATGCCAGAAGGCATGCGTCCCGTGCCCGGCGGCGACCCTCTTTACCCAAATCGGTACCTTTATCTCCCTCCGCGCGTTCATGATCGATGACAATTAGGAAAAGCAGAGAAGGATGATGAGAGAGCAACGTAGATAGACAATCAATTGGATCTCAGAAAGAGAGATGTAGGAGTTTGAGCTTGTAATGCTTGCGCTGGGATTTATATGCATGATAAGGGAGGGGAGAGACAGGAACGAGGATAGAGCAGATTCTGCTGAATATTGCTTTGTCACCATGAGTCAGCATTTAAGGGTCTTATTGCAAACTTTCCAATCATGAATTTTATATAATTGTGACTTTAGAGATTTTTATAAATATATCTTTTATATATTTATGAGAAAATTAAATATATTATTTAATAAAATAAATAAATAAATATAAATTATATAATAATAAAACAAAATATTTGGAATATAAAAATGATTTCTTAAGATGGGCAAGGGGAACTGTAAAGGCACGAGAGAAATGAAAAAAAAAATTTTGGCCAGCCTTGATTCATAAAAATTATTAACAAAGATAATATAAAAAATATTTATATTAGAATGTAAACTCAAGAAAAAAAATATTATCAAATATTGTAAAATATAAGCTAAAACTTTGAAGATATTAGATGATTTATTCACAATTTTGGCTTACAAAAACTCGACTCATAGATTTCAAAGCAATACAAAATTTTAGACTTTTACATTTTTTTTCAATAAAAATTATCTTAATATATAATTTTACATTTATTTTTAATTTAAAAAGTAATGCCTAGGTTATGGAGGTTTACATACATGAGAAGGGGTGAGAGTAAGGAGAGGGAGAAAAAAGTAAAAACAAGATGGGAAGATATCTAAAGAAAGAGGAGAAGATTAAATAGAAATTTGAAAACTTCTCATAACTTGTCAACCCACATGAATTGGAACCCTAATGACATTCTTATTGTCACTAACGACATTCTTATTTTAGACATGGCTAAATCACAATAAGAACGTCATTAGAACTTTATTACTTTTAAGTTAATTAGAATTTTATTCTCTATTTTTTTATTGGGTAAAAACAGAATAATAAATTTTAATTAAAACAAAATAAAAATTTAATTTCAACTTAATAAAAGGGTACAAAACAAAGTTCAAACTAACTTGAGTAATTTTAAATTTTTTTGCACCTAATTTTATACGTTAATTTTTTTTCATTTAATATTTATTTAAGTATCTATTAAACAATTAAATTTAATATAGTATATGAATATGTTTTTTTAATTAAAAGAATAAAATAAGATAGATTTAAGATGATTGTGCCTTTAGACCTTTAATAAATTCATCATTTATACATTTAAGAAAACTTAAATATAATATTTAATTTATGAAAAATAAATGAAAATAAATTAAATAAAGATAATTATTATATAAAAAGCTCAAAATTATCACAAATCAAAATATAAATTGGAGAGGATTGGCTTTTATTGACATATTTTTGTATGTTAAGAAAATATTTTAATTGTTCTTTACTTCGAATGATTTGTATTTAATTTTCACAAAACATACAAATAATATATTTATACGAGGGTTTAAAATAAAAAGACAATTAAATAAAATTTATGTTTCTTTTATAGATGTTTAGAAAGGATAAATTGAACTTAAATTTTAATTAAAAATTATAAAAAAAAATTAAAACCATTTAAGTTAATTATAACTTTATTTGCAAATGTTTATTGGATAACAGGCAGAACATTAACTTTTGATAAAAAAAAAATAATAATTTAATTTCAGTTTAATAAAAATATATCAAATAAAGATCAAACAAATTTGGCTATTTTAAAATATTTTATAGTTAATTTTTTTACATTAAATTTATTTTTGTGTTTATATTAATAATTTGATCATTATGTCATTTAATAACTATTAGAATAAATAATTTTAAATAAAGAATAAAAATGTTTAATGTTATGTTCTTTAAGGTTTATGTAAATTAATATGAAATTAACATGTCAAAATTTTGTTGGGTGACACATAACCAATGTTTAAAAATTAGTAAACAAAAACATAACTAAATGACAATTTTGTCATGTATAATCAAAGACTCTTAAGTTGTTTAATAAAATATTTCATGGGTAAGAAAGCGTTAAAGATTATCGATGTATTTGACAAGACTAAATAAAAATAAAATAAAGAAGCGTGGGTTTTGTTTCACCAATGAGCAGCGCAGCTCAGAGCCCACCTGTCGCTGTTGTTCTGGGAAAGAAGAAATTGATTTTCAACCAACGTAAGGCTTCAGTTGATGGACTCAAAGATGAAACAACAAAAGAAAGTTCAATAAATTGAAGTAGCGCTATCTTGACTTTCATGGATAGCATCACGTACGAGTGCCGTCGCTATTCCGCAGGGGCGTGCAGAAGCGCTGCCACCGGCCAAAGAACTCAAGCATCGGCACAAGACGACTTAATGACAAAGCAAGGCGGTTAGAGAACCACGTCTATTATTCGGCATTTGTGTGCTTATATCTAAATTTGTGACATTCCATTCAAATAATAAATTTCATAATAGTATAAGCGGCAGTTGAACACAAAAGGACTTCCGAGTTCTTACCTAACAGATGAACTTAAATGAGTAAACAAAGGTATTCCCAATGGAATAACCTAATTATTTCAAAATGCTTCAGGTAATAGACTCCTTAAAACAGCAGAATGACCTTCAAAACCTTTAAAATACTTGAGGCAACAGACTTATTAGAACAACATAATCACCCAATTATTTCAAAATGCTGGAGGTAATAGACTTCTTAGAACAACATAAATCACCCAATTATTTTAAAACCAGAAAGAGGTTGCTCTGCTCCCTAACTTATCTATAGTGAGAAAAGGCTCAAGACTGTAATGTTCCCAACGACAAAGCAGAGCTTTTCATCCTCATCGCGAAAAGCCCAAACTTCCACAACGTCCCCTGCCTCGATGCTACTCATGCGGAGAAAGTTTTTGTAATTTTCTCCTTTGAGCACTGCCGCACCGCTGCCGTCCCACCTCGTGAGCAGCAGAGGACAACCCTGGCCCCTTTGATCGTACACCATAACCTCGAGTCCACCGTGGTTTCGCCCGACCAGTCTCGGCCCCCTCTCGCCACCGGCAAGATGATCCGGACGATGTGGCGTAATCCCTGCCTCAGGATAGTTAAGAAAGCTGGCTGCTTGCGTCTCTTCCTCGGACATGGCCGGCAACAGACGATCGTAGATGACGTGCTTGCCGATGAGGAGGCGATGCTGATGTTTGTCGACGTCGGAGGAGGATATCTTCTTGTTCAAGAGGTACCAGACGGCGTGCGCCTCATGCTGGCTGGCGACCCTCCTTGCCCAAGTCGGCACGTCGGGTTCCTGTCTCGAATCCATGATCGACGGCGACGACGAAAGGCGGACAAGGATGATGGCGGTGTAAAGAGCGGTAAATCAAGGATGGAGTGCAATGGACAAGGAAGATGGCGGGTTTAAATACAAGTTCCGCGAGGTCACCACCGGAAGTGGGTCCTTTTGACAGAGGTTTACGCTGTTTGAATTCTCGGCCGAGACGGATGAGCAAGAATTCTCATGTCCGGTTCCTCTGGAGGATGCATCCATAAGAATTCAACTAACTAAATAACAAAGACGTCACCGACGGAAGATTATTGTCACATCATCACGTTGAATTTGTTCAATTATCAGCCACATGGATTTAATCCACTTGGCTCAGCAGTAAGCAAAAGTATCCTCTTTTTCAATCACATGCCCTCGACACGTCAGAACGCTAAGATGAAAACGAGTCGAGAATTACAAAAAGAAAACTTATATTAGATATTATTTTAAAGAAATTTTAAAAATAATAATAATAATCCTAAGGTGAATAAGAACAAAATATAGAATTTATTTTAATCACTCTCATAACTATGTAGTAATTACATAATTTTATAGGTAAATAATTTTTCAAATATTTGCATTTAATCAAAATATTTGTTTCTAATTCATAAGATGACTATCAACTTAAAATTTAAAATTATTTAAACATTTAAAGTTTGTTAACATTATTCCCCCTCAACTTGAAGTATTTTTAAGTCTTATTGATTTCGTAATTCTTCAAACATCTTCACTTGAAACAATTTGGTAAATATATCACTCACTTGTTCTTCAGTAATATGATGTATCAGGCTTATAGCCTCCTTGTTGACATGATCACGAAGAAAATGATACATTATCTCGATATGCTTGCTTCTCCCACGTTATACTGAATTTTTTTCTAATTTGATGGCTTACATATTATCAATAAAGATAGTTGTTGGCTCTTCTTATTCATGATATAACTTCTCTAGTAAATTTTACAACCAAATATGATGTCTGGTCGAGTACTTATCAAATATAATAAACTCCCAACTAGACTCCTATAAGTGGTTTCATTTGTTTTATTTGCTCCATTTTCCATTTTCAGCTTCTCATTTGATATGAAAGGAGTTGCTACTGACTTATAATCTTGCATCTTGAATTTCTTTAGAATATTTTGTGCATATTTTTTCTGTGATATAAAGATGCATGCATTATTTTGGCATATTCTATACCCAAAAAATAATGCAACAAGCCATGATCACTCATCTCATATATCTCCATCATATCTTTCTTGAACTCTTTTAGCATCTCCTCATTATTGCCCATGTAAATCAAATCATCAACATATAATGAGACAATTAAAATATTCGTACTTCGTTTCTTGACATATAAAGTTGGCTCGCTCTTGCTTTTCTTAAATTCTTTCTACATGAAGTACTTATCGATCTGACTGTACCATGCTCTCGGTGCTTGCATTAAGCCGTACAATGCCTTCTTTAGCTTGTAAACTTTGTTCTCTCCCCCTTCAGTGAGAAATCCTTCTGGCTGTTCAACATATATTTTCTCTTTAATATAGCCATTCAAGAAAGCAGACTTGATATCAAGCTGATACAATCGCCACTTCTTTTGGGCAGCTAGAGCAATAATTGTTCTTATTGTCTTTAGCCTTGCTACAGGAGCATATGTCTCGTAACAATCAATGCCATGTTTCTATTTGAAGCCTTTCACCACGAGCCTTGTTTTATATTTTTGAACCTTACCATCTGGGTTTAGCTTTGTCTTGTAAACCCATTTCACCTCACGGTTTTGCGGTCGATCTACCAACTCCCAAGTATTATTCTTTTCTATCATGTGAATTTCGTCTTCCATGACTTTTACCCAGTTCTTGTGTTTTCTAGCTTCTTCAAAGCTTTGAGGCTCGACTAGTGAGAAATTATAAGACTTGTATATTTCTGTTAAACTTCATACTCGTCTTGGAGCTGACTTTGGTGTTGTTAACTTTTCTTCAGAGCTAGTACTAGATTTTGGGCTTGAACTAGGGCTGGAAGTTGAGCTCAAACACGAATTTGACTCATCTTGTCTTTGAGTGTACTCTTGACCATGCATTTCTATCATTAGAGTAATTGGCTGCCCCAATGAGATAGTAGTTGGTGATGATTGATTTTCATGTACCTTCTCTTCTTCCAATTCCACGAACCTTTCTCATTAAACACGACATCTCTACTGATTATTATTATTTTTCTTTTCTAAATTGTATAACCTATACCCTTTTGTTCCATCATCATAGCCGACAAATATGCATATTTCACTCTTGTCATCCAATTTTGATCTTTTTGCGGCTGGTACATGAGCATAACACAACCAAAAATCTTCATGTGATTGATCACATGCTTTGAACCACTCCATGCTTCAAATGGAGTTTGATTTGGAACTGATTTTGTTGGACATCTATTCAAGATATAAACAATAGTATTAACTATTTCTGACCAAAATTTATTAGGCATACCCATCTCTTTAAGCATTGATCTAGCCATCTCGACAATTGTACAATTCCTTCTCTTAGCTGCACCATTTTGTTAAGGAGTATAGGCAGTCGTCAACTATCTTCGAATGCTTTGTTCTTCACTGAAACAATTAAAGTTTCTTGAAGTAAATTCACCGCCTCTATCGCTTCGTAACACTTTAATTTTGCGATTGCTTTGATTCTCGACCATAGCCTTGAACTTTTTAAATACTTCAAAAACTTCTGACTTTTCCTTTAGAAAATAAACCCATGTCATCCTCGTATAATCGTCAATGAAGATTAGGAAATACCAATTTTGACCTTGCGACAGGGTCTGCATCTTTCCACATATGTCAGTGTGGACTAGCTCTATTGGTGCATGTGCTCGTCAGGATCCTCCATGTGGAAAAGAAGCTCGATGTTGTTTGCCAAAAATGCATCCTTCACAAGTGCTCGAGGTGGTGTTGATAAATGGTAGGCCTTGTACCATGTTTTTAGGTTTTAACAACTTCAAAGCTTTATAGTTTAAATGGTCGTACCTTTTATGCCATAAGTCTGAGCAATCTACTGCTTCAGTTCGTAATGCCACTTCTGAAGCATAATTGATTTTCAACAGAAAGTTTCTGGACCTTTCCATGTCAACTTTTGCTATCAACTGATTTTTGTTTCTTCGATCAAATATCATACAACCATTATTTTCAAAAGAAACTTCGTACTCATTTTGTAATAACTGTCGAACTCTTAATAGGGTTTGTTTTAAATCAGGAACTAGCAACACGTCTCGAAGAAATTTTGGCCCTATCTTTGTTTGCACAAGAATACTGCCCTTGCCTTTTGCTTGAGCTAGAGAACCATTTCCCATACGTACCCTAGTTTCATAGAATGCATCAATGTCTCGGAATAATTTTTGGTTACCTGTCATGTGGTTTGTGCAACCACTGTCCAGGTACCAAGTATCGTCTTTTTCTTCTTTTATAGAATGGCATGCAAAGAAAATAGTTTCCTGAAATCTTTCCTTCATTCAAAAGGAGGCAAAACCAGCACATGCATCATCCTCTATGGAGGATCAAAAAGGAAATCAGACAACAGCAACTTCAGGAGAGGCTCAGGGAGGGGCATTCCCCAACCCCAAGCAAAGTCGGATCGGCAAGCAGCGCGCCCATCCCAGTCCGTCGGTGGGTTGCCGTCTCTATGGACGTGCGTGATAACAAGAGGGTCAAGGCCCCGAGCCTGCAGAATCGCCTTGGCAAAAACACCTCCCGCGGGCACCTGGGTGAGGGTGGTGCACACCGCCTGCATCGCGAGTGTCGAATTAGTTTGGATCTCAATGGCCCGAACCTCTGAGAGCGCAGTTCTTGCCAATTCAAGAGCCTCAAGCATGGCATAAGCTTCCATGGCCATACTCGCTCTGAGAGAAGACTTTCCTCCCGATCACCAGTAAGGGCTTCCCTGTGTGATCCCTAACCACCAGTCCGAGGCTAGAAAATAGTTTATGGATCTTCCTTTTCTTCAGTGAAATTTGCTTGATCACGGACTTGACTTTTACAATATTTTGCAATATGACTGTACTTCTTTCATTTATTGCACTGCATCCTTGTCCAACATTTGGACATGTTATGGTTCGACTTTTTTTGCGTATGTCGCACCATAAATTTGAATTACTGGAGCTTGATTCTCTTTTACTTTGGCCTTGTTGCTTTGGTACATCCTGTCCACATTTTCTTTGAAAAATTCTTCGATCTTTCGAGAACTTTTGCACTTTGAAACTGGTAGCAAAAGCACTCTCAGTTAAGTTGCTTCCAAACTACAGTTTTCTTGCCTCGTGCCACTCCAAGGAACTCATCAATTGTTGAAGCATAAGTGTGGACAAATCTTTAGATTCTTCGATGACAGCAACAATATACTCGTACCTTTCTAGTAAACTAATCAAAATTTTCTCCACCACCTTTTGATAGGAGATAGCTTCACCGTACGTACGCATCAGGTTCACAATCTCAATTGCCTTCGAAAAATATTCTTTTATTTTTTTCGATTCCTTCATTTGCAGGTTCTGGAATTGCCTTCGGCAACTTTACAGCGATCACTTTTGTCGATCCTTGAAACTCATCTTTCAATATATCCCACGCTTCTTTCGATTTAGTTGCACCAATTATACGAGGAAACAGGCTCTCTGCGACGCATTGTTGGATTAAAAATAAAGCTTTTGCATCTCTCATCTGATCTTTTTTCTGCTTCTTTGACTGCTCCGACGTTAACTATTGGCTGGCAGCATATTGAGTATAACCATTCTCAACTATATCCCCGAAAACTTGCGAAAGTAGCAACGTCTTCATTTTTATTTTCCACACATCATAATTTTCTCCTCCTGCAAATACATGAATCATCGACTATGCCATACCTGTGCTAACACTTGAAGCCATCAAGCTTGATGCTTCTTCAAGCTTTTAACTTTAATATGCTACTTCACTAACCCCCGCACTTGAACGAAGCTATGATACAAGTTGTTAGGGTTTTATATTACTCAAAAAACAAACATGGGTACACGGGATACACTAGAATTTTTTCTGCACACACTCTACAAGCTATAAGCTCAAAACACCTATTTATACAAGTTGTTGTCGACTAAGCTAACACAGCTAATGAACAACTAAGTCACAGCTAGATAATCTTTCACCATCGCTTCACAAAAATGAATTAATATTCAACATGATCTTTAAAATACTTGAGGCAACAGACTTCTTAGAACAACAGAATCACCCAATGACTTTAAAACTAGAAAAAGTTTGCTTTGCTCCCTACCTTTTCTATAGTAAGAAGAGGCTCGAGACTATAATGTTCCCCACGACAAAGCAGAACCTTTTGTCCTCATCATTGAAAGCCCAAACCTCCAAATCGTCCCCTGCCTCGATCCTACTCTTGCGAAGAAAGTTTTTGTAATTTTTTCCTTTGAGCATCGGCGCACTGCTGTCGTCCCACCTCGCGAGGAGCAGACGACATCCTTGACCCCTTTGATCGTACACCATAACCTGGAGTCCACGGTGGTTTCGCCTAACCAGTCTCAACCCCCTCTCTGTTAACAAACTTTAAGTACTTGTTACACATTTTAAGTATTTATTAGTATTTTTAAATATTTGTGAGTATTTTTCTGTTAAATCCTACTTATGCATCATTACTAAATTCTATGTTAAATTGATTATTAAATCTTGATTAAATAAAAAAATAATTCAATTAAATTTTTTTAATTAAAAAAATTGTTATCACATCCCAAACTTGTACTTAAATACAAAACTCTCTGGTCGAGCAAACCCGAAAGGGCACTAACAAGTTTTGGGTTAAGAGATAGATGGAATAAAACAAATTTTGGCTACTACATCTTGAAGTTGGTTACGCAAGGCAGAGGATAGAGTCGGGCCAAAATAAAAACAAATGTGCATATGAGTCAGGTTGGACCCATACCCAAAACATAACCCATATAAGCATGCTCGGGTGGTGAAATCCTAAGCACACTAGGAGGAGCTAGCACGGACTCCATTTCTTCATCAAATAATATCCCTGTGTAAATGTTTATAAAGCATAAATCCATTTCTTACTCAACAATGTGGGACTGAACTCTTGGTGGTTATTTGTTTCCAAAACTCAAAGCGACTCATTGTCATTTGATCGCACATTTTTTGGGATCATAAAGATTGGCTCCATTTTTAAATAGTAATCTTAATCGATCCAATGTTGTTTTTGATGAGCTCATATAATGATGATGATTTATTCTCTTTTATTTCTTATGAATTTTCTTTGATCTAATGGCCCATGTCTTTCTAATTTGAATCCTATGAGTGAGATCATCATCACCTTTATCATTAATGAATTGAATTATTTAGATCTCACCCAACTTGATCATATGGCCTATATCTATTCCACATTGATCCAAACCCTTTATAATACATCTACATTTACATTGTTTGACTGGACGATCGAGAACTTCTCTAAACATATCCAATAGCTCTTTTCCATCCTTCATAATGACTAATTAACTAGCCGTTAGTATGCCATTCTAGGCAACCATTTTACCAAAACTTCGAAGTGTTTGGAAAGTATTTTAAATTATTTGGTAGCAGCTTTTTAAACAACTTTTGTTTCATTTTCTAATGATTATGACTAAAATATTTTATAAATATTTAATTATTTTGAATGAAATAACTAATGAGTATGAACAATATTTTAACATCTCAAAAAGGGCTGCATCATATTCTACTTACATAAATCTCTTTTAAAAACACCTACAACTTACAACTATTTAAAATTCCAAATTATTTTAAATAATCTTAATTTTTCTAAGCTTTATTTTTTAATTATTTTCAAAATTTTAAGCTCTTTGTATCTTCATAGTGTTCATCAACAAACATAGAAAAGGTTATATATTTTTATAAAAATTTATTTATTATTGTACTTTTGTTTTTTTTGGGTTGTGCAACCACATATTTGCGAAAACTTGAGTTTTGTCTGATCTCATAAAAATCAAGTTGGGGTTGAGCTTGTAAAAATTTAGATTATGGTGGAATCTGTAAAAGCTAGTAGATTTGAGATGAACAATAAAAAAAAACATCAAGTTGTAACCATTTTACTAGTGAAAATTTTCATTACCTCGATTGGGGGTGGATGATTTTCTAATTTGAATAGAACTGTCTAAACATTTAGTGTTTCATTTTAACTTGTATTTTCAATTTTTTAATTATAAAAATTATAAATTAAAATTTTTAATAAATATAAAATTATTTTTATAATTTTTTTGACAATTTAATATAATTCTTAAATAAACAAAAATATTTTAAAATCTATAATTCACTACCCTCTTGTAAGATTTATACACTCGTTTACTTCATTGATTGAGTATAAACTTATTTTAGTGGCAACTTAAAGATGAGGTTATATACTTAAGAACAAAAAGTTTGGGATCGTCATAAGTTAAAGATGACTAAAATAGAAAAGAGAATATTTTTATTAAGAAAACATGTAAAGAGAAATGATGAAGAAAAATAAGAAAAAGAAATCGCTTTAAAGGGATTTTGTTTAAAACAAATTGAATTTGACTAAATTGTATAAATTGCACAAGAATGACCCATCAAAACATGCATTGGAAGGTCCTAAGGTTGGTGGTGATTGAGAATAAACTTATTTTAGTGATAACTTACGAAGGAGATTACATATTTGAGAACAAGAAGAATTTTGGGATCCTTATAGGTTATGGATGACTAAAATAGAAAAAAAATGATTTGCATTGAGACATGCAAAGATAATAGCCTAAAGGGATTAACCTTGAAGGACTTGTTTCAAGGGTTTGGAATTAAGAGTTTTCAGCACGTGCTGTTGATGTTCACTATATAGCTATGTCTTGTATTAATGAGAAAGATTTAATTTGCATTAATGTCATTTGTTTTGTCGACAAAAATAATCTTTTCTTATTATAATGATATTTTGTTAAAATTACACATTTATGATTAAATTGTTTTTATAAAAACTTAATTTTAAAAAATGTTACTTAAATATTTTATAAGCATACTTTAAAAAAATTACAAATAAGAGTAAACTAATATGAATAATAAATTTATATGCACACAAAATTGAAACAAAAAAAATTATTTATATTTTTATAATTTATAAATAACTGTGAGATATAACTTAAAATTAAATAATAAAAATAACGATAAAAAGAATAAAAAGACTAATTAAAAAATATTACAAAAAACAAGAAAAAAATAATATAAATTTTAAATAATATTTAATACAACACTTGTTGATTATTATCCAAAAATGATGATGTTCTTATAAAATGCTATGATTGACTACATCATACGAGAGTTAGATTGTGGATGTAATATTTGGTATAGATGATATCTATAATTAATCTTACTTAGCATACTTAATTGATAACCTAAATCACTTGTATGATCAACTTTAAGATCTATAGCTTCAATATTCTTATTACATTATTCCAATAATATCTATTATTATATTTGTATAATTTGTATCCTTTCTTGCTTACAATTTGCATACTTATTTGATATTACATTTCTTATTATATGGCATAGTTCCAGTTCAACCATCTCATAAATTCTCATCGTATTGTGAGAATTTTGTATTATATTATACAATATACATATACTCTCTCTTCTTTCATCTTTTAAAACTTGTTTGATACATTGTGCAATGCATTGTTTGATGTATGATCTTACTTGAAATATCATACTGATGATGATTTATCTACTTGAGACAAAATTTGCAAAAGCCTAAAAATAAATCATCGCTCAATTGACTTGGAAGAACTTGAGTATCTTAACTTCAATAATTGGGTCTTAAGGCTCTGTTATTTTATAATTAGGTCTCGAGGGTCTATCCTCAAGTTGTTGGGTCATGAAGAGTTGACAACAAGTAGTTTATAATGAAAGCTTGTGAATGATTGCTTTTTGAATCAACAAATGGGATGTGCCATCATCATAGTTTGATCAACTTATTCTTTAGAATATATTTTTAAAAAATAAAATAATACTTGAATTTCCATTTAATAAAAAAATTATTGAACAAAGTGAATGTTATGTTCTTACTTTCTCTCAAATTTCAATATTAAAAGAAACAAAATCTCTCATAAATTTTATCTATTTTTTAATTCATAAATACATTAACATAATATATATATATATTCATAATTATAATTATCACATAGTTTATATCTATGATCATAAATTACAAATAACTAAAACTCATAAGCACAATTACATCTCATAGTTCAATAGTTTCTTTTAATGATTGTATCTAATTTTTACATACATATATAATACTAAATAAACCGTATGATTAAGAAGTCATTTAGTACAAACTCTTACTACACAAATCTCTATAAAAGTTTCAATTCTTTCTTACATACAGTTATTATAGGTAATGTTCACATTGTTACAGTTTCAATGTACCAACAATATTAGGGTCAAAGAAATTGTTGAGCCAACCATCATTAACTTCATAGACTATCTCTAATAATAAATAAATATATGAAATAAATAAAAATTTTAGATAATCACATATAGGATCCAAATCATAGGTATTAATTATGCTATATAATTAAGTAAACTCAATCATGTTAAAATATACAAAAGAACATGATATATTATAGAAAGAAAGTACGTTATAAGCTTTAAAAGAACTAACAATTACATACAAATCCTTATTGCTTTTCAATCCTTTTCATAACTTGTTCTTGATTATCTACACTTATTTCCACTTACTAAGTAATTCATATATGGTCGTATTGCTGCTTCTTCTTTGTTGGGTAGTAAGTCAATATCATTTTTTTAGTTTACTTAGTCATAATGAAAAATTTATTTATTAATTTATCATATCAATTTTTCATGCACAATCATGCTTAATCTTTTAATAATTTTAATATCATATCTTTACAATAAATCTCATTCTTACGACTCATCAGCCACTAGCCATCCCTTGATGAAAAGTCTTAATTATGCAGTTCACTGGCCTGTAGCCACCTCACGATAACAAATCTGAACTTTTTGGCACATTGGCCACTAGACATCTCACAATAGCAATTCCCAATCTTGTCGCACATTTGGTGTTATTCGCATAAAATAACATAATTTTAATTTAAAGAATTCACCATTTATTGATGTCATTTTATTAATTATAGTTGTCATTCTCCTATTTTTGCATCAACATATCAAATATTATGCTCACATTTTTGTTCTTTCCAAATAAGTTCAAATAATAAGTTATAAAAGTTAAAAGAATATGTCCAATTACAAGTACAAGTTCTTATATAATTATATAAAATAATATTATATAATAATATTAATATCACATGCTTTATATAGAATTCACATTCACAATTTTAAAACTAATAATTAGCCGGACATCATGAATATGTTTATAATATTTATATTATGATGTCTATCTTATTATTTCCTTATTTTTCATCCTTGACTTTGTTGTTAGCCAAGTTTCATACTTCTCAATTTTAGCTTGTCAAATAACACATGTCTTAATTTAATACAAAATATATTTTAATATTTAATTAACAAAGATTTGTAATATTTTTTATCACACCAATCACTTCAAATTAATAAACTTTTTTTTTCTCTCTCTTCAAGTACTTTCTCTTTTCTAAATGTACCACTTTCTCAAAGCTTTGCTTTCAAAATTCTAGATATTTTACATATTATAGACCTAATAGTCATGTAGGATCTTGATTATAACTAAATCCTATCTTATCTTATTGGACATTAAAGAAATAAAAAATAAGGAGCATAGATGATGGGTTTGGTATTCAGGGATCATTGTTGTCATGCCAACTCATCTTTCTTATTGCTTTTCATCAATATTTCAATGGTACTTGTTCCCTTCATTTCGACATAATGAGTTTCGTCAAACCTTCCAGCTAGTCAAGTGAAATAAGCGCCTAAGGCTCACATCAGGCATGAGGGAGTCACTCGTAATGAAGGGAAGAAAACAAAGTTGAGAGATTGTATAATTAAAAAAAATCTATTTATATTAGCATAGGATTAGCCAATATCTTTAGTACAAGTCTTTTATATATATAAAAAAATCTTATGTTATTAAACAAAAAAAAGTTTGAAAGAGCATTTTTGTGTTTAAAAATTTAAGGAAAGGTTTTGTAAAATGATACTATATCATATCTAAAAATAAATTAGAGATAAATATATCTTTAAAGTGTTTATAAATATTATATATATATATATATGTTAGAAAATTAATAATATTATTTAATATGAAAAAATAAAGATAAAATAAAAATATTATATATGAAGGTGAGGTATTAGTTTTTAATTAGAAAGTGTAGAAAAAGATGCTCTATTTTATAATTATCGAATATTATATATGAAGCTCATTGACTTTTCCTTATTGTAAAGTTGTATTCTTACGCAACTCATAGCAAAAGGTGAAACTTACAGTCGTCTACTGAATTTAAACAATACGTTGAATTGCATGCGTCACCGCTGTCGACAGCATCTCAACCTAATAGGCCAGCTGGTCGTCGACAAGAATCGCTCACAAACATAGGAATAGGATTTGATTTTTTCAAATAAAAATTTATTATATAAATTTTAAAATAATTTATTAAATGTTAAACTTTTACATATATTTGTTTACTTCAAAAAAATTTTTTTTTTAATTTTTATGAATTATGTTCCTTTATTTTTAAAAATTAAATATCCTAAAACTTGATTTTAGATAATTAAATTGTAGTCATCTGTCTTAAATTTAGCTAAGTTTATGTTTATTTAATATCTTTACAATAAATTATATATAATTATATAGATAACTTTCTCACAAATAAATAAATAATATATTTATTTATAGAACACTCTTGTTTTTCGTTATAATTAAATTAATATTATTTAAATCTCTTAAATTAAATGATAGATTTAATTTTTAAATTAAAATTATTTTTATTGTATACATTATGAAAAAGATAAAATAAACTTAATTTTTAATACAAAATGTGTAAAACTTTTTAAAATATTAAATTTAATTTGAACTTTATATGCTAAATTGTTATGGTAAACAATTAGAATAATCAATTTTTAATTAAAACCAAATAATAATTTATTTTTAACAAATAAAAATTAAGTCAAAAATAAAATGTGTTATTTAATTTTAAAATTTTAAAATGATATAAACTTAATCTAATTAATTAATGATGAATTTATGATAATGACAATTTAGATATTTAAAGACATTATTTATGTATCAATGAATAGATTAAGAATATCATTTAATATAAGAAAATAAATAAAGATAACATAAATCAATGTAAAAAAGTTAAAATTATGTAAGTCAAGCAATTTTTTTCTACATTTTAAACCAAACTTTTATAAGTCAAAATTTTATATCATCAATTTCTACTTTTGTTTTCACATCATAAATTTCTATTATAGAAAAATAGATTTTTTTCTCACATCAATGTTACTAACTAAATTAACAATCATTCATTCTCTTCTTGTTGCATGCTATGCAAATATTACTAATCTATCCAAACATCATCTTAAGCCCATCATTTGTGGCCACATTATCATAGTATAGTCGCCTTTCAGTTATCTTAATGATCTTGTCCGTATGTTGCTACATTGTTCGTCACTTGCCTTTTCTCCTTAGGTTGAATACTTTTGTTTATTTCACCAACTACTAGGTGACCCAATTTTTTAAGTTAATTACAATGTCTTCTTGTTTAGATTTGTTCTCTATCTCTGGCTAGGCATTTGTATTTTTGAAAAATATGAGAACTAATGTCCATTGCCTTAGTCGATTATCATTACTTTCCTTATCAACTTGACCAATATATTCCTACAGACCATTATTTGTAAACATGAAAATTGTTCATAGTTTCAAATTGTCTAAGTACAAATATCAAAATTGTTAAAAAATACAATAGAGGAAGTCAATAATTGTTTAGCTAACAAAACAATAAAAATGTTTTTAAAAAAAAATAGAAAGGAGATATCTTCTAATTTATGTGGGCTGTACTCATATGGCCACAAAAGTGAGAATCTTCATTTGAGTATTACGGAGGTCCAATCAAAGTAAACATAAGTCAAAAGTTGAGGATGGATAGATAGGTAAGTTTTGGAACTTATAGACTGTTGAAACCTAGTTGGATGATAAATACAAGATTGGAATTGTGGTTGCAAAATAGTACAGAGTGAAGGTGTGCAAATTTATGAAAGTTGGAGAAGGATTAATAAAACTTATCATTTGAAAGAGTGGTGAGATAGAGAGACTCAGGTATTATTATAGTGATGCATGTTCTTTGAAGATAAGAATAAAAAAAGAAGAATAAAGAAACAAGTGATCCTTAAAAAATATAGCATTAGAAAAATCAAATTTGAGTTGAACCAAAATCAAAAATATAAAATGGAAGACTTTAAGATTGGTGGTGATTGTTGGGTCATCATTGTGTTTGATGAGTCAAGTTTTAAATATTTAATATTTTATTCTAAAGGATTTGTTTAGTATGAAACATATTTATAAATAAAGAATAACTAATATACTTTTAAAATGGTGAACTAGTGATCTTTAAAATATATTGGAGTGTTTAATAAGTTTTAAGAATTGAAGAAATATATATCAAATTTGAAAATTATTTTTGTTATAAAATAAATCGATAAATTATTGATTACAAAGCACATCTCCATTCATCTCATTTTGAAATCCTAACTTAAGTGTTTTATTATTTAATCATGATTTAGAAAACATATAGGATTCTATGTTTTATTATCTTTTGTTCAAATCCTACTTAAATCATTTATTAATTTAAAAAATATATGATTTTATTTTTCAATTATTTTTTCTTTGGTTAAATCCTACTTATGCATATTTACCAAATTCTATGTTAAAAATCATTGTTAAACATCGATTAAATAAAAATAAATTCAATTAATTTTTTTATTATTAAAAAAATTATCATCACATCCCAAGCTTGTGCTTAAATACAAAGCTCTCAAGTCGAGCAAAACCAAAAGGGCACTAGCAAGCTTCGGGTTAGGAGATAGCTCGAATAAAACAAATTTCGACTACTACAACCTGAACCTGGCAATGCAAGGCAGAGGATAGAGATGGGCCAAAATCAAAACAAATGTGCATATGGGTCGAGTTGGAACCATACCCAAAACATAACCTGTACGAGCATGTTTGGGTGGTGAAATCCTGAGCACACTAAGGGGAGCCTGTCTCGATTTCATTTCTTTCTTGAATAATATCACTATGCAAATGTTTATAAAGCAAAAAATCATTTCTTACTCAACAATGTGGGACTAAACTCATGGTACTTATTTGTTTCCAAAACTCGAAGTGACTCATTGTCGTCTAATCGCACATTTTTGTGATCACATGGTAAAGATTGTCTCCGCCTTTAAATAGTGATCTTAATTGATCCAATCGTGTATTTGATGAGTTGATATAATGATGATGATTTATTCTTTTTATTTCTTATGATTTATCTTTGATCTAATGGCCTACGTCTTTCTAATTTGAATCATATGGGTGAGATCATCCTTGCCTTTATCATCGATGAATCAAATTATTCAGATCTCACCCACCTTGATCGTATGGCCCGGATCTATTCCACATTGATCCAACCCTCTAGAATATATCTACCTTTACATTGTTTGATCGAACGTTCGATAACTCTTCTAAAAAGATCTAATAGCTCTTTTCTATTATGCATAATGACTAATTAACTAGCCATTTATATGTTATTGCAGGCAACCATTTTACAAAAACTTCTAAGTGTTTGAAAAGTATTTCAAACTATTTGGCAGCAGCTTTTTAAACAATTTTTGTTTGATTTTCTAATGATTATGACCAAAATTTTTTATAAATATTTAACCATTTTGAAAGAAATGATTGATGAGTATAAACAAGATTTTAACATCTTAAAAAAGGGTTGCATTATATTCTACTAACATAAATATCTTTTAAAAATACCTACGACTTACGACTACTTGAAATTCTAAATTATTTTAACTAAGCCTAATTTTTCTAAGCTTTCAATTTTTAATTCTCTGCATAATTTTAAGCTCATTGTATCTTTTTGGTGTTCATCATCAAACATAGGAAAAATTATATATTTTTATCAAAAATGTATTTATTACTATACTTTTATTTTTTTTCGATTGTTTTGCTACATATTTGTGAAGGCTTAAGTTTTGTTTGATCTCCTAAAAAAATTGAGTTGAGGTTGAGCTAGTAAAAATTTAGATTATAGTAGAATTTGTAAAATCTAGTAGAATGAAGATGAATCATAAGAAAAAATCTCAAGTGGTAACTATTTTACTGGTGGAATTTTTCATGACCTCGGTTAGGGGTGGATGATGTTCTAATTTCAATCGAACTATTTAAAAATTTAGTCTTTCATTTCAACTTTTATTTTCAATTTTTTTAATTATAAAAATTATAAATTAAAATATTTATAAATTAAAGTTTTTTATAAACATAAAACTATTTTTATAATTTTTGTGACAATTTAATATAATTCTAAAATTAGAAAAAAATATATTTTAAAATCTATAATTCACCACCCTCTTATGATATTTACACACTCGTTTACTTCAGTGATTGAGTATAAACTAATTTTAGTGAGAGCTTGAGGAGGAGGTTATATACTTGAGGACAAAAAGTTTGGGATCCCCATAGGTTAAAGATGACTAAAATAGAAAAGAGATTATTTCTATTAAAGAAACATGTAATGAGAAATGATGAAGAAAAATAAGAAAAAGAAATTACTTTAAAGGGATTTTGGTTAAAATAGATTGGATTTGACTAAATTGTATAAATTGCACAAGAATGATCCATCAAAACATGCACTGGAAGGTCCTAAGGTTGGTGGTGATTGAGAATAAACTTATTTTAGTGATAACTTACGGAGGAGATTACATATTTGAGAACAAAAAGAATTTTGGGATTCTTATAGGTTAAGGGTGACTAAAATAGAAGAAAAACGGTTCGCATTAAGGAGACATGCAAAGAGATTAGCCTAAAAGGATTAACTTTGAAGGACTTGTTTCAAGGGTTTTGAATTAAGAGTTTTGAGTACGTGTTGTTGATGTTCACCATATGGCTACGTGTTGTATAAAGGGGAAAGATTTAATTTGCATTAATGTCATTTTTTTTGTCGACAAAAATAATCGTTTCTTATTATAATTATAATTAGTTAAAATTTCATATTTATGATTAAATTTTTTTTATAAAAACTTAATTTTAAAAAATGTTACTTAAATATTTTATAAGCATACTTTAAAAAAATTGCAAATAAGAGCAAACTAATATGAATAATAAATTTATATGCACACAAAATTGAAACAAAAAAAATTATTTATATTTTAATCATTTATATATAACTTTGAGATATAACTTAGACTTGAATAATAAAAATAATAAAAAGAATTAAAAAAACTATTTAAAAAATATTACAAAAAAAAGAAATAAATAAATAAATAATATAAATATTTAAATAATATTTAATACAACACTTGTTGATTATAATGCAAAAATGATGATGTTCTTATAAAATGTTACGATTGACTACATCATACAAGAGTTAGATGATATGAACATCACCTTGAATCAAAATATTTTTCATTCAAGCAATAAGAGAAACACAGTTTATTTGAATTCAAGAATTATTATTGTATATCTAATCTTCTCTATGTTATAGAAAACAATAAAATTTCTCCCACAAAAGCTTAGAATTTCCTCTTTGGGAAGATTATCAATATTCAGTGCTTGAAAACATACTCAACAAACTAAATCAATAATCTCCTCAAAACTAAAGATAACAATAGCTAAATAGTGCTGAATAACACATTCATTGATCGGATAATCTTCAATGTTGGCATCCATCTCTTCTTATCATTCATAACTCATATTTCGAAACGGTGTCGTCTCCCATGAGGTCTTTAAGAGAGGTCTCTTCTTATCATTCAAAACATATGGCAACCATGGAACATTTCTGCTCCATCACATCCAACATGAACTAATAAAAAAAAGAATACTGAAGAGCTAATGAAGGAAGATTTAGCCTCAAGCTGGGAGAAGAAGCTAATCAATCTTACAGGACTGGACAACTCTGAAGCTTGTGTTGGAGAGGCATTGGTTTCCAGCTGCTCCAATGCAAGAGATTCAATGGCTGAAGCAGCTCGAGCACCTTCGTAGGGGAATGACAAACACAAGAATTGTAGGGAATCCTTGTCATACACCAATGACTGGAGCAATGATTGGTTAGCTGAATCCCATGTCATACACCAAGAATGTCAATATGATCCAACATGCCTTCCCCTTTAAATTTATTCATCATACTCTATTATTCTATCGTGGACCAATAAAACACGACAAAAAAAATTACATTATTTATTTAATCAAGAAAATTTTAATGTTCATACTTGTTAGAAAAACTGAATCAATTGAAGATAAAAAAAGACATTATTACATCGATACCCATTAACTAAGAAACTTCATAATGTAACGTTCTAATAAAAAATTAATTCAAATCTTATTTGCATTCAATAATATTTAAAAGTGAGATTATTATCCACATACTCTATTATGCTTATTTAATTTTAACATCCTTAAACTAATCTAGTTAAATCTCATGTCAATATGATTCAACATGCAGTCCATTCTAAGTGTATGCATCATATTTTATTTACATTATCATGGATCATTAAAGCATGACAAAGACAAATTGTATCATCTATTTAATCAAGAAAAATGTAATTTCGTACTTATTAAAAATATCGAATCAATTGTGAGTCCAAAAATAAGCTCAACAAATAATTAAACGGATATTCATCAATCTATAAAATTTATTCTAAAAATAAATATTCGTAATTGTATTTTAAAATTTAGGTATAATACTCAACTTTTATAATTAAATTAATATAAATTTTACTTATATTCTTTAGATTGGGTTAGAACAAAAGGATCTGTTTTTGATAAATCCGTTGATTTTCACCAGCTAAAAGTTAACAAACAACAATGATAACTAAGTTAATGAAATAGCTAAAAACAACATAATGGATGAAACTTGGATTACCTTTTCCTCATCATAGTTAACGTGGGCCAGTTTAACCATCAGTTCTATACACTTTTTATTCATGAATAAGTACCATAATATATACTTTTTATTGATGTTATTTTAACAACAGGAGAAATGTTATGACTAAACTCACAAATAGAGTGATGGATAACAACATTATAATCTAAAAATTTTTTAAATTGAGTTCAAATTAACTTAAATATTTTGTAATTTATTTTAAAGATCTCTTAACTTTAGAAGTTATGAAAGAGATATTTTTTCTCTTTATTTATATATTTAAAAACTAAAGGATAAGTCAATGTAAAAAATTATATGTGTTATTTAATTTGAAAATTTTACGTGGTGATAAATTTAGTTTGATTGTTTAGTGATAAATTCTATATAATTGCATATTTAGATATATCATTCAATATATAAAATAAATAAAGATAAATTGAATAAAAATAAAACATAAAAATTAGAAATGTAAAATTATAAAATTATAAAAGTTATTATGAAATTCAACATAATGGGTTTTATAAAAAAATAACATAATCATTAAGACTTAAATATGTAAATAAAATATTATAAATCACATAAGATAATTTGATATGATTAAGAAATTATAAAAATGATGAAAATAGAAAGTTCAAATAATCAATGTCATTCATTATAACCATCACTAATCATTGCTATTAGGTATCAACCAATAACAACAAAATACTACATTATTGCTAATTCTGTTCTAATAGATCTTGTTGTATTTAAGGTTTAAGAGCTTTAGGCATTATCATAGATGATGGTTCTATCATGATTATGTTTTTTTATAATATTAATAGGGAATTATTATTGATCTCTTTTGAACATTCTTAAAATTTTATTATTATTCATTAAAATAATTCTCTAACATGTTTATTGTTCTAATAAACGGATGATTATGTGACTCTTTTATTAAAAATAAGAAGTTCAATACTTTTAATTATTCCCAAACAAAAAATAATAATATCATATTATTCTTTTAACCATTAGCATACTCTTTCAGCCATTCTCCCCCGTCTTTCCTTGAACAATAGCTTTCCCATCACATTCTTACATGCAGTAATATGATCTTCATTCATGTATTTTTTAAAGATGCTCTTTGGTATCAATACTTGTGAGTTATTTAATTTTGTTTAATATAACTTTATTTATGTTTTTATTTTTAAGCGACGCATTTTACTTTTATAGGGTTACATAAATAATGTGCTTATAATGTCTTTTTTTTTTTATTTGAGTTGGTTTTGTCACCCAAACTAGACATTCGCACTTTCGTTTTTTTTTTTTTTTTTTTTTTGATCATAAGCAAGCGCTTTTTTTTTTTTTTTTTTTTTTTTTTTTTTGATCATTCGCACTTTCACCAATATAAATTTCGAAGATAAAACATAAAAAAATTATAATATGAAAAACTTAAAACTATAAAAGTGAATACAAAATATAAACATTAAATTTATTGTAAGACAAATCAAAATAATTATTTAAATATTTAAGAATAAATATTTAGTAATTGATTTATTATATTATTAGTAGTTAGTTTTTTTTTTCTTTCCCTGTTTAGCTACTTGTGCTAGCCATTTTGTGTCTCAAGTGCTAAGCCTATTAGAGTGTCCTCTTGCTTGGGATGGCTCTGTAGTCCAAATTAGGCCTGCACATTTTCATCATGAAGAAAACTATAGTATATTGTACAAATCAATTGTCCTTAGTTCCTTCATCAACATATTTATTTTTTCTCTAAAAATTCTAATTATTTAATGCAATTTATTTGTTTTTTTATAAAGTTTAATTTTGCTAATGTGCCACTGCCATTAGACATTCCAATGGTCGTCTTCCTATCAGTGCCAAAAAAAAAAAAACGTATTCAAAATATTACTTATTGTTATTGAAATATGTATAACATATTCAATAATTTATTGCATATAAAAGCAGAAAAATTATTAAAATATAATTAAAACATAGTATAATAAAATTGCTAATTAAATCAATAAATATCAAAATAATTACATATATTTTTATATTTTTTACAGAAAGAATTATTTTTATTTTATATATTTTTTTTATTTATTACTATTTGAAATAATATATTTAACTTATATATCATTACATAATCATATATGTATTAGAAGATTTATCATGAAAAATTCAATTTTATTTAATTTATCATTATTTAATTATATAAAAATTAATTGAAATAATTTTTTTTAAAAAATTAAAGTATCAATTTAGTTTCATCAAACCAAGTTAATTTTAAATAAAAAACTAAGTTTACAGAAATTCAATATATAAAATAAATAAAGATAAATTGAATAAAAATAAAACATGAAAATTGTAACATAAAAATTTAAAATTATAGAAGTTATTATGAAATTCAGAAGCTAATTTTTAGTTTTGTAAAAACAAAATAGTTTTTTCAAATATTGTTAGAGAGGTTAATTAATTTTGAAGAATTTTAAAAAGCTTTTTTTATAGCTAAAATAGTCTCAATGGATTTACATCAATGAATAAATACATCTAATTTCAAATATAATTTAAAATAAAATTCTTTGAAATCAAATAACTAAAAAAGGTTTAGATACTCTTATTTAAACTAATCAAATTATCTAATAAAAACTAAATTATAATATTAAATAAACATATGATTAATATTTTAATTAATCAATGAATTGCATATTTTTATATTTTTATCTCACCAATTTGACCACTATGTCATATAATAATTATTAAAAAAATAGATATACATAAAGAATAAAATGTTTAATGTCATTCTCTTTAATAAACAAAAAAAGAGATGATGATATGAAAAATTTATCAATTTTATTTATTTGAAGAATTTAATTATATGATATATTTCTAAACATATCGTTTTTCAAACAAGAATTTAACACAAACTAAACTTTCTAAAATAATCATACAAAATAAATTTTGAATTTTAAAACATTATATTATGATTCTTTGTCGAATTATCTCATGATAAATTCTTTGTAAGTGTGCCAAAGAAATTTTATAAATATGTTTTTATGTATTTATGAGAAAATTACATGTATTATTTAATAATAAATAAATAAATATAAATTAAATAATAATAAAACAAGAAAAATGGAATGTAAATATGCTAAAATTATGAAAATTGTTATGAAATTCAGATGTTAATTTTTAGGTTGGTTAAAAAAACAATTTTTTTCAAATATTGTAAGTTAGATAAGTAAAAGAAAATTTAATAGATGACAACTATTAAATCTCATTAAATTTTGAAATTTATTTTTAAAAAAAAAGAATTAATATGCCGAAATAAAGTAGTAGAATGAACCATGTTTTTTTAATTGACTTCGTTGACTTCAAGTAAATCAAAGCTTTCGAAAGACAAGAGAATATCGTGTCATCTATTAAAGTATTCATACAAAATTAATCATACAGACGGGACCCACTGCCACCACCAAAAGCATCGGCACATGACGAGTCAAAGACATCCGTTTAAATCCGGCCCTAGTTCTTCGTTGCAAAGCAACCATATTACCCCTGCCCACTTTAATAGCCATATTTGTTTACATTAAAATTTATTTTCATTTTAAGATATGCATTTAACATTCCATAAAATATACAAATAATATATTTATCTTAGGTCTTAAAATCAAATAGACATGTAAATTAGAATTAAATTAAAATTATTTTTCTCTTGTACATTTTATTTTTTGAAAATGGAAACGAAAAATACATGAATAAAGTAAAAAAAGTTTTAAATATTTAAGTTAATTAGAAATTTATTCTCTATGTTTTTTATTTAGTTAAATCTCATGTCACACATCAAGGATGTCAATATGATCAAACATGCAGTCCCCTCTTAAGTGTATGTATCATACTTCATTTACATTATAATGAATCATTAAAGCATGTCAAAGACAAATTGTATCATCCATTTATTCAAGAAAAATGTAATTTCATACTTATTAAAAATATTGAATCAATTGTGGATCCAAAAATAGGCTCAACACATAATTAAATGAATATTCATTAATCTAAAAAATTTATTCTAAAAATAAATATTCATAATTATATTTTAAAATTTAGATATAATACTCAACTTTTATAATTAAATTAATATAAATGGATGTCTTTTTAATAAATCCCATGATTTTTGCCAGCTAAAAGTTAACAAACAACAATGATATCTAAGTTCATGAAATAATTAAAAAGAGCATAATGGATGAAACTTGAATGAAACCATTTCCTCATCATTATATTTTAGGATTTTTGAACTTATAAGGAAGTATGATTCTATCATGATTATAGATTTTTTTTTTATTTTTTTATTTATAATATCAATAGAGTATTATTATTAAATATTTTTTAAATATTGTTAAAATTTTGTTATTATTTTTTAGAATAATTCTTGAACATATTTATCATTCTATGAATCACATGACTATGTGATTCTTTTATTAAAAATAAGAGTTTCAATACATTTAACTAATCTTAAGCAAAAAATAATGAAATCATATTACTCACTTAGCCATTTTCCTTCATTACTTTAAACAATATAATGTAAATAATAAGAGAAAGATAGATTATTAAGAATTAGAAGAGTTTTAAAAAATAGATTATTTTTTCCAATTTTGCTATTGGTGTCGTAGAGATACATTCGGATCATATGAAAAAACATCTAATAAAACAATCCCACATAATATTTCTATGAATAATTTTGATAAAATAAAATTCTTTGAAATCAATAGACTTATAAAAGACATTGAACACTCCTATTAAATTTAGCCAAACATTATAATAAAAACTAAATTATACTATTAAAATAAACTTACAATTAATATTCAAATTAATCATTTAAATAAATATCTTTTATTTGTGTATCTCACCAATTTGATCATTATGTTTAAACATAACTATTAAAGTAAATAATTCCT
The DNA here is from genome assembly GCA_023846275.1 of Vanilla planifolia. NCBI lineage: Eukaryota > Viridiplantae > Streptophyta > Magnoliopsida > Asparagales > Orchidaceae > Vanilla > Vanilla planifolia. Next base: position 8,881,604 of record CM043873.1, on the reverse strand, counting down.
TTGAAAAAATAAAGCATTCAATACGAATAGTATCTAAAATTAATGAATTTCTTGTAAGTTATAAAAAAGAATATTTTGAAAAAAAGGAATTGGTTGATAAAAATAATTAATCAAACATTATTATATTTCTATTTATTTCATATTGGTCTCTTCAACAAATAAAAAATAGACAAAAGAAGTTTAAAAATTTCATCAATTTCTATTTATTTGAAATTTTTAAAAGTATGACAGATTTCTAAATTGACAACCACTTCTAAGACAAAAAAGTAACACCCAAACTAAACTCCCCAAAAATAATCGTACAAAATTAACTTTAAAATCATATACAATATGCTTTCATGCCTAATTACCTAATGATAAAAATTATGTGATTATATGTTTAGAAATTTTATAAAATATATTTTTATATATTTATTAGAAAATTAAATATACCATTTAATATAGTAAATAAATAAAGATAAATTGAATAAAAATAAAACAAGAAAATTGGAATGTAAAGATTTAAAATTATGGAGGTTACTATTAAATTTAGAAACTAATTTTTAGTTTGATAAAAATAATGTTCTTTTCAAATATTATTAGAAATATTGATTGATTTTAAAGATTTTATGAAGTTTTCTTATATCTAAAATGATCTTGATGAAATTAAAAAAATAAATAAGTTAATTTAATTTTAAATATAATTAAAAAGAATAAGAAGGTTGGATTGTTTTAGACAAATCCATCAATATATTTACATATAATTTTATTGTTGGTGTTGAAAACGAAGACTAATAAGTCAAATTAAAAAAAGATGAAAAAGAAAAGATAACATCCTATCTAAATTTGTGGGTATTTCTCAACAAAAAAAAAATCTGTTTCAACAAGCATTAAATGACATGTTTATTTAAATTAAAAATAAATAAATAAATAGCAAAAAGATAAAATTAGTATTTTTCAAGTAGGATTATAACAAGGAAAAGATAAAAGAAGCCCTGGCAACTTTAACAAATGCCATTTTAAAGCTTGCCAGCATCTAGATATTATCGTACTCAAAGTTTAAGGATTTTTCACTTTATTATGAAGTATATGGTTCTATCATGATCATAGATTTTTTTTTATTTATAATATAAATAGAGTATTATTATTAACTATTTTTTAAATATTATTAAAATTTTGTTATTATTTTTTAGAATAATTCTTGAACATATTTATCATTCTATGAATCACATGACTATGTGATTCTTTTATTAAAAATAAGAGTTTCAATACATTTAACTATTCTTAAGCAAAAAATAATGAAATCATATTACTCACTTAGCCATTTTCCTTCATTACTTTAACCAATATAATGTAAATAATAAGAGAAAGATAGATTGTTTAGAATTAGAAGAGTTTTAAAAGAATTTACAATCACTTCAGAATTTATTTCCAAAGTATGCATACCAAATTTTTTTTCCAATTTTGCTATTGGTGTTGTAGAGATACATTCGGATAATATGAAAAAACATCTAATAAAACAATCCCACATAATATTTCTATGAATAATTTTGATAAAATAAAATTCTTTGAAATCAATAGACTTATAAAAGACATTGAACACTCCTATAAAATTTAGCCAAACATTATAATAAAAACTAAATTATACTATTAAAATAAACTTACAATTAATATTCAAATTGATAAACTAATCTTACGATTAGAAAATCTTCCCTTGTTATTTAATCAATGTTGAATTGAATTAACTTAGCTTAAGCCAAGCCTTAATTGCCAACTACTTGCATTATGTCAAACATGCACAATTATGAAAATTACATATATGAGAAAATTACATATATTAGTTAATATAAAAATAAATAAAGATAAATTAAATAATAATAAAACAAGAAAAATGGAGTGTAAAAATGCTAAAATTATGAAAATTGTTATGAAATTCAGATGTCAATTTTTAGTTGGTTAAAAAAACATTTTTTTCAAATATTGCAAGTTAGATAAGTAAAAGAAAATTTAATAGATGACAACTATTAAATCTGATTGAAATTTTTTTTTAAAAAAAGAAAATTATTTTTAAAAAAATAAAATTATTTTTCTCTTATACATGTTCTTTTTTTTTTAAAAAAGAAAAAAACATAAATTTAAAATCAAAAAGTGAAAAAAAATTTCAATGTTTAAATCAAATTCCTCATGCATTCCTATGCCTTGACATCCTAATAATGCTTTTATCCATAATCGAGCATGTCTGATTTGCCATTTTATAACAAACTAATCTTACGATTAGAAAATCTTCCTTTGCTATGTAATCAATGCTGAAACTCTAATATTGAATTGAACTAACTTAGCTTAAGCCAAGCCTTAGTTACCAATTACTTGCATTATGTCGAACATGTGCAAATTCTTGCCCAAACATTACATACCTCAAGCACGTTTAAATGGCTTCTTATGATATCTAAAGCTTTTACAAAATTGTCAATTTCATCATTAATGTTTGTTTTTTAATTATTAAACCAGTGCTAAAACCTCTCAACGTGGTTTAAATTTGAAAAACAAAAACAAATCAAATTAGGACAACTTGAACTAAACCCTAAACATCAAAAAGATGATGTCAAGTTTACCTAAATTTTTTTTGTTTTTTTTAGTTTTTTAAGCTTTTATAAGATTAATTTAAGAGTTTTGTTTGTTCTATGCATATAGAATGTTTTAATAAGCTTAAAATGATTTATAAATATTAATTTAATTTACTTTTTATTAATTTGAGTAGTTAAGTTAGTTAATTAATTAATTAGTTATGTATTGTAATGATTGGTGAAAACTTTCTAAGATTCATCAAAATTAGAAACAATAAGATTGCATTATCCAAGTGCCACCTAGGTAAACATTCTTTTTGCCAAGTTTTAACCTTTTGGGTGTGATTTGTATCTGTCTAATCCAAAGCATCTTGCCTTGAAATGTAATAAAAAGTGATAAATTTTTATGAACTAAAAAGGCATAAATTTAACACAAATGACTCTTTATATCTTCCATAAATATATTATTTATGTATTTATGAAAACGAGATTAAACATAACAATTAATATGGGAAAATAAGCTAAAATAAATAAAATACAAAATATAATATCGAAAAATTAAATTAAATATATGTTAATAAAAATAATAATAAATTAATTTCATCTAATAAAAATTTAAAAAATAAAGTTTAAATTAACTTAAATATTTAAGTTTTTAAAAATCCTTTTTTTAGGAATTATCTTTTTTTCTATTATTTATATATCTAAAAAATAAAGTGAAAAAGAATAATGAAAACAACTTTATAAAAATATATAAGTTAATATGAAAGTAGAAGAATAATTTGTTTTTTGTTTAAAAAATCGTTTGTTCGGATAGTTAAGAACCAACTGATCATAGGTTATCACTAGGGTTCACGAAATTATTGGCCTAAAATAAAAAATTATACCTATTGTGTTGAATGTATTGAAAGACAAAATAATATTTCATCAAAATAGAATTTTATTTCGTATTTAATTAGTGAAATAATCACATGTTAAAGATAGTTCTATCATGTGCAAGCAAAACCTAATAATATATTTTATATAAAAAATAAAATAAAATAATTTAATCTTAAAAACTTTATAAAATTATATACATAAAAATATTATTTTATATTATGGCCCTAACTTCTAAGCATGAAATAATCTTCGCTTATATGCCACATGGCACAAATCCTACTAGACACTTGGATTGATCATAGTTAGATTAAAATTTATTTGTTGGTCGCATCATCTAATAGGATGATCACACATAATAGTTTAATGAAAAATATTGATGAAATAAAATTCTTTGAAACTAATTAATTCATAAAGGATTTGATACTCCTATTAAACCTCATCAAACAATCTAATAAAAACTAAATTAAAAAATTTAACTTAATTTATAATTAATTAATTAATTATCTATTTTTTATATTTTTATATCATTTATTTGATCATTATATTTAATTATAACTATTAAAGTAAATAACTATTTAAAAAAAATAAAGTATTTATATGAATAGTCTCTAAATTTAACAAATTTCTTGTAAGTAATAAAAAAAATTGATTTAAAAAAAGAGAATTGGTTGAAAAAAATAATCATTCTAGAAATTTTTGTGAGTTTACATAAAAATATTTATTGTTGGTCTGTTTAACAAATAAAAAATAGATAAGAGAAGTATAAAAAATTCATGAATTCTTATTTTTTTTTTTTTAAACTTTATGCACAAGAACGATTCCTCAAACGATCACTTTTAAGACAAAAAATTTAACAACTAAAATAAACTCCTTTAAAATAATCATACCCAATTTATTTTAAAATCAATACAATATGCTTTCTTTCCTAATTATCTAATGATAAATTTTATATAATTGTGTCCTTAGAGATTTTATAAATATATATATATATATATATATATATATATATATATATATATTGTATTTAAAAGAATATATAAATATATTATTTAATATATAAAAATAAATAAAGATAATTTGAATAAAAATGATAGAAGAATTTCTTTGTAATTCTTCTATTGTTAAGCAATAGAAAAATTTTAAAACAATTTAACAAGCACACTGGAATTTATTACCAATACGTGCATTCCAAATCAGCATTAAAATCACAGCCGGAATGCTCTGCTTCCTTAACTGCAGGGACAAAAAGCTCGACACCGCCCTGCTCGCAACCGCAAAACAGAGCTTTTCGTCCTCGTCGCGAAAAGCCCAAATCTCCACTTCGTCACGGATCTCCATGAAACTGTGGCAGCGTAAAGCACCGTAATTGGGTCCTTTGAGCACCGTTGCCGTCCACCTCGCGAGGAAGAGAGGACACCCCAGGCCCCTTTGTCCGTACACCATCACGTTGAGTCTGCCGTGGTTTCTTCCGACCAGTCTCTGCCTCCTCTGCCCGCCGGGTAAACGATCGAGAGGACGTCGCCTCCTTCCCATCTCGGGATGGTTTAGAAAGCTGGCTGCTTGCTTCTCCGCATCGGACATGGCGGGCAACAGACACAGGGAGACGACGTGCTTGCCGATGAAGAAGTGATTCTGTTGGTTTCAAGTGTTGGAGGAGAAGATCTGCTTGTTCATGAGGTACCAGACGGCGTGCTCTCCGTCCTCGCCGGAGACTCTCGTTACCCAAGTCGGTACCTTTGGTTCCTCTCTCGCATCCATAATCGATGGCGACGAGGAAAGGCGGAGAAGGAGACAAGATTAAAATAAAAAATAATCAATAATAACAAACTTATTTTTCAAAACTTAAATATCCTAGTCATCTAATTTTTTGAGACTATATTTAACGACAAAAATGTACAATTTAAATAATTCCCTATTTGTTAATTATATTAATAACATTATTATTATATGCATTATATAGATGTTGATATTCATTTTAAAATTTTTATTATTTACATAAAGTATATATAGATATTACAAATATAGACAATACACAACATAATTGATTATTAAAATATGATCTATTATTTAATATATCACTAAAAATATCATTATCATACTAAATTAAAATTTTAATTATTTTTTATCACATAAATAATTATAACATAACAAAACACCTCTTCAAACCCCTTCCTCATATCATTCAATCACCATTGAACTCCTTTATCTATCTTGAATTACATTTGCCATGTCATATCCCATAGTGTCTAAACCATATAACATGACAACAAAATCCCTCCCTCATCTTGAGTCCACCCAACTTCAACTACCATCCCAAATACGATCATTTTATTTTGTAAATTTTTGTTTTTACTTCAAGTTTTTATAAAGAAACAAATTTTAGTGATGGATAATTCTTTTACATGTGGTTCAACATAATAGATTTTATAAAAAAAATTAACATAATTATTAAGACTTAAGTATGTGAATAAAAGATTATAAGTCATATAAAAAAATTCTATATAATTAAGATATTACAAAAATGATGAAAATAGAAAATTCAAACGATCAATGTCATTCTTTATAATCAGCACTTATCATTGCTATTAGGTATCAAACAATAATAACAAAATACTACAAAAATTATGGCTAATTCTCTTCTCATAGATCTTATTGTATTTAAGGTTTAAGAGATTTTGGCATTATCATAAACGATGATTCTATCATGATTATGTTTTTTAATAATAATAATAGAGAATTATTGTTGATCTCTTCTGAACATTGTTAAATTTTTTTATTATTCTTTAGAATAACTCTCTAACATGTTTATTATTTGAAGAAACAGATGATTATGTGACTCTTTTATTAATTGGTTTTGTCAGCCAAATCAGACATTCGCACTTTTACCAACATAAATATTGAAGATAAAACAAAAAAAAATTATAATATGAAAAAATTAAAATTATCAAAGTTAATAATAAAAAAATAAATATTAAATTTTTTGTTAGACAAATCTAAACAATTATTTAAATATTTAAGAATAAATATTTGGTAATTGATTTATTGTATTATCAATAGTTAGCTTTTTTTTGTTTCCCTATTTGGTTACTTGTGCTACCATTGTGTGGCTCAAGTGCTAAGCCTATTAGAGTGTCTTGTTTGGGATGACTCTATAGCCCAAACTAGGCTTCCACATTTGCACAAATCAATTGTTCTTAGTCCCTCTATCGACATAATTATTATTTCTCTAAAAATTCTAACTATTTAACACAATTCATTTGTATTTTATAAAGTTTGATTTTGCTAATGTGCCACTGCTAATAGACATCGCAATGCTCGTGTTCCAATCGCTGCCAAAAAAAAATATACATATTCAAAATATTACATATGTTAATAAAATGAATATAATCATATTTCATAATTCATTACAGATAAAAGTAGAAAAATTACTAACTTATAATAAAAACATATTATAATAAAGTTACTAATAAATCAATAAATGTCAAAGTAATTTACATATATTTTTTTATTTTTTAATGTCTTTTTACAATAAAAATTTATTTTATTTTATTTATCTTTGTTTATTTAATTTTATTTGAAATGATAAATTTAACTTATACATCATTACATAATAATATACGTATTAGAAAATTTATCATGAAAAATTCAATTGTATTTAATTTATTTATTTTAATTATATAAAAATTAATTAAAATATTTTTTTTTAAATTAAAGTATAAATTTAATTTCATCAAAACAAGTTAATTTTAAATAAAAAACTAAGTATGCAAAAATTGTTATTAAGAAATAAAATAGTAGCTTTAAAATGGTTTTAATTGTTGTCTTGATAGCTTTATTATTCCACATTTGTAACAGTTTATTATTGAATTGTTTTTTTAAAAAAATAAAATAATAATTTAATTTCTATCAACTGAGAATTTATTGAAAAAGTTAAAATAAGCATAAATATTTTATAATTTCTTACATTAAATTTTTTGCAATAAAAATAATCTTATTTTAATTGTTATTTGTGTATCTATAAATTAAAAATACATTTCACGTAGAAAATAAATGTAGCATTTAATGCAAAAAAAATAAAATTTTATTAAAAAAAATGATTTTGCATGTTTTCGTGCCTATAAAATTAAAAATACAAAATTAATATAAAAATAATTTCAAGTTATCAGAGTTAATTAGCAAAAAAAGAAATTGTTTTCTAACGAATAAGCCAGAATCACAATCGGCAAGGCCTCAAGTCATTGGGAAGCGTGCTTCCGATGAAGCAAATTTAATAGTCGGATTCGATTTAATTGAAAAAATCATCAAATAAATTTCAAATTAATTTACATTTTGGGACATATTTGTTTACTTTGGACGTTATTTTCTTTTTGTTTTTCTAATTAATTTGCATTTATTAAATCACACATTTAAGCTTACCTAAAATAATAGATTGAGGACCGAAAATCAAAAATACAATTAAATTAAAGTTTTTTCCCTTTAATTACATCAAATTTTTCTTTATTTACAGTTTTCAGATTAAATGGAATATATTTAATTTCTCGCAAACAAATAAAAATTTATTTATTTATAAACAATTCTCACTTCTGGTTACATTTAATTTAACTTTATTTAAATTTCTATAATTAAATAGTACATTTTTTAATGTCAAAATTGTCTTTCGTTTAAAGATGTTTAAAAAAATGTAAACGAACATAACATTTTAATGTAAAAACATAGCAGTAAGACATTTAAAATTACATAATTTAACTTGAACTTTTCTAGCTAAATTTTTATGAGGAGAAAAACTGAGTAATAACTTTATAATAAAATAAAAATAAAATTTTCAATACAATACAAATATAGTAAATAAATTTGAAATAAACTTAAATAATTTTAATTTTTTACGGTTAATTTTTATATAAAAAATTATTTATGGTTAATTTTTATTTTTTGAAAAAGGAAAACGAAAAATACATTAATAGAGTAAAAAAAATGTAAAAATATTTATGTTAATTAGAACTTTATTCTTTATATTTTTTATTGGGTAAAAAACAGAATAATAATTTTTAATAAAAAACAAAATAAAAATTTAATTTCAACTTAATAAAAAGGTAAAAAGAAAGTTCAAACAAACTTGAGTAATTTTAAATTTTTTGCACCTAATTTTATATGTTAATTTTTTTCATTTAATATTTATTTAAGTATTTATTAAAAAGTTAAATTTAATATAATATATGAATATATTTTTTTAATTAAAAAACTAAAAAAAGATAAGTTTAAGATGATTGTGTCTTTAACTTTCAATAAATTCATCATTTATATATTTATAAAAAAACTTAAAATATAATAATAAATTTAAGAAAATAAATTAATAAAGATAATTATAATATAAAAAGGTCAAAATTATCACAAATAAAAATATAAATTAGAGAGGATTGGTTTTATTGACATATTTGTGTATGTTAAAGAAATATTTTTAATTGTTTTTTTACTTCAAATGATTTGTATTTGATTTTCACAAAATATACAAATAATATATTTATATGAGAGCTTAAAATAAAAAAGGATAATTAAATAAAAATTAGATTTTTTATAGATGTTTAGAAAGAATAAATTGAACTTAAATTTTAATTAAAAAATTATTAAAAAAATATTAAATTGATTATATTAATAATATAATTAGAATATTAAAATAATTAACTGTGACTTTTATTTTAAAATATTGGCTATGCAAACACGACTTACAACATATTAAGTTATTAAAGATTTGATCTATTATTAAATATATTAATAAAAATATTATTATTGTATTGAATTAATTATTTCAATTTTTGTTTATCATATATATGATTATAATATAAACAGAGTATTTATCTAAATTTTAAAATAAGTATTAAAAAAACTGGTTATTGGAAACAGTTGGCCAATGAGGAAGTAGTAAACGTGTTTACTTTTTCCTGTGAGCTATTAGCCTCCAGGTGAAATAAACCTTCGAAAAACCAAGCTGTCGAACATCCGCCAACTAGGCTAGGAGTAGCATGGAACCAGACCCATCACCCAAAACAAAAAAAAAAAAAAAAAAAAAAAAAAAAATTAAGAAAATAAAAAACCCCAGGAAGTACAACTCGGGGAGAAACGGAGTCGCCTTCCCTTTGGTTACTCTGCCCTCGGCTGGTCGGTTTATTTAAACCTCGCCAGCCCTGGTATTTAGAACTCTAATTAAAAAAAGTAGATAAGAGAAGACAAAGAAAGATACATGACTTTTCCTTCGTTAGATAGATTTCTAGCAAAGTCGTAAAACCATAAATACTCTTCTTCTTGCTCATCTATAGAGACAAAGAGCTCGACACTGTCTTGTTCGAAACAGCAAAACAGAGCTTTTCGTCCTCGTCGCCAAATGCCTAAATCTCGGCTTCATCACCTGCTTCCTTGAAGCCGTGGCCGCGTAAATCTCTGTAATTGGGTCTTTTGAGCACCGCCGCGCCGCTGCCTTGCCACCTCATGAAGAACAAAGGACAACCCCAATATAATTTAGTTTGATTGTTTAGTGATAAATTCTACATAATTGTATATTTAGATATATCATTCAATATAAAAAATAAATAAAAATAAATTCAATAAGAATACAACATGAAAATTGGAATATAAAAATTTAATTTCAACATAACAAAAAGGTACAAAAATAAAGCTCAAACTAACTTGAGTAATTTTAAATGTTTTGCACCTAATTTTATATGTTAATATTTTTTAATTTAATATTTATTTAAGTATCTATTAAAAAAAATTTAAATTTAATGTAATATATAAATATATTTTTTAATTAAAAAAATAGAATAAGTTAAATTTAAGGTGATGTTGTCTTTAGACCTTCAATAAATTCATTATTTAAACATTTATAAAAAAATTTAAATATAATATTTAATTTAAGAAAACAAATGAAAATAAAATAAATAAAGATAACTATAACACAAAAGGGTCAAAATTATAACAAATTAAAATATAAAGTAGAGAGGATTGGCTTTTATTGATATATTTGTGTATATTAAAAAAATATTTTTATTGTTTTTTTATTTCAAATGAATTGTATTTGATTTTCACAAAATATGTAAATAATATATTTATATGAGGGCTTAAAATAAAAAAGAAAATTAAATAAAAATTACGTTTCTTTCATAGATGTTTAGAAAGGATAAATTGAACTTAAATTTTAATTAAGTTCAATTTATCTAAAAAATTTAAATATTTTCATTTAATATTTTATCTAATATTTTTTCATTTAATATTTTTTTATGCATCTAAAAAAAGTTAAAATTATTATAAAATATTTACAAAATTAAAATGAGATAAATTTAAGATGATTATGTCTTTAGACCTTTTATAAATTTATATTTATGCATGTATAAAAAAGTTAAATATAATATTTAATTTAAGAAGCTAAATGAATATAAATTAAATAAAGACAATTTTAATATAAAAAGATAAAACTATCACAAATCAAAATATAAATTAGAGAGGATTAAGGAAAAAAATTGTATGAAAAAGATGTCAATTTATTTTTATTAGAAAATTTTGATTACATAACAATAATAATGATAATATATTGCTATTTTTAATAGAAAAAATTTAACAGAAGTAATAGAACTAAGCAAATGGAACAAACACTCTAAAGGCAATCAATTGGATATTATTACATTTTAGCACACTAATTTGACTACTATGTCATAAAATAACTATTAAAACAAATAGTTTTAAATAAAGAATATGGATGTTTAATTTTTTTCTTTAACAAATAAAAAATAGATAAGAGAAGCAAAAAATATCATCAATTCTTATTTATTTTTAAGTATTTAAGAATATGAAAGATTTCTCAACAAATCATTTTTCAAACAAGAATTTAACAAACAAACTAATACTAAAGTCTCCTAAAATAATCATACCAAATTAGTTTTAAAATCGAATACAAATATTTTACTACCTAATTACCTAATGATAAATCCTATGTAATTATGTCATTAGAAATTTTATAAAATATGTTATATATATATATATATATATATATTAGAAAATTAAATATATTATTTAATATAAAAATAAATAAAAATAAAAAAAAGAAATTAGAATGTAAAAATTTAAAATTATGGAAGTTATTTTGAAATTGAGAAACTCATTTTTAGTTTGGTGTAAATAAAAAAGTTTTTTCAAATATTATTAAAAGTATTGATTGATTTTAGAGATTTTATGAAGCTTTTTTTATACCTAAAATTGTCTTAATGGTATTACATTAATAAATAAATTTATTTAATTTTAAATATAATTTAAAAGCTAAACAAAAGTTAGAGTTTTTTTAGACAAATTCATGAATATACATACATACATACATACATATATATATATATATATATATATATATATATATATATATATATATATATATATATATATATATATATATATATATATATATATATATATATATATCAAATAAAAAATTAAATAAAATATAAAATAAAAATGTTTATAATGTAAAATATTTAAGATTATCTAAGTTATTATGAAGTTAAGAAAATATTGGAGTAATTTTATTACATAACAATACAAACCATAGCGTATTTCTATTTTTAACAGAACAGACTTGACAGAATTAATTGAACTAAGCAAATAGAACAAAAATTCTCTATTCTGCTTCCTTGTCTACAGAGAGATAAACCTCGACACTGTCATGTTCCCAAAGGCAAAATAGAGATTTTCGTTCTCGTCTCGAAAAGCCCAAATCATCTAGTTTATCATCTAATTTTTTTTAGTATATTAGGTACCTACGCACATGCAATATAATCATCTAGTTTCTTCTTGGCATTTATGTTACTCATTTATCAAGGTTTGCTTCTCATCATTGTCCTCTTCTTATTCAGATGAAATAGATTTATGTGGGAATGATGAAACATAAACTATAATTTGAAAGTAGTTGGCTTTCTTCACCCCTTTCTTCTGAGATAGTTCGGTCGACTTGGCAACGTACAGGTAGAGAAAACCGATGGATGTGCTAACTACCAAGTCAAGAAGGGCCTTGCATGCTTTAAAGGCTTGAAATTCTAAGAAAATTAGCAACATTTTTCATAAATCAAAGCAGTTTGAAAAGAAAATTTGGATCTCCAAATATGAGAAACGAACATGGGTTTGAGCCACGATAAGAATGCAATGTTGGTAGTGAAAATCAAAGAATACCATTATGTCTTATCTCTTAAGAAGGCATGGTGGTGACAAATAGCAAAACTATATTGGGCCCATCTTGGAGATAAAAATACTCAATTCTTTCATGTTGCAACAACGAGTAGGATGTGTGAAAATTATATTCACACATTAAAAGATGATACTAACCTAGTTCTGTACTCTTTTGAGAAAACTTTGAAATGTTTGTTACTCTTTTTTAAGAAAAAATGGTCCCCCTCTTGGCAGATAGTTTTTAACTTTTTTGATATATTGTCATAAAGATATTTGTCGACAAAGCAGGTAGCACTTCCTATTGCCCAAATTTTGAATGATAAAATTAAAATTACTACCTATTCTCTTAAAAATAATAAATCTCCTAAGACCGATGACATTTTTTGGAAATTCATCAGAGGATATTAGAGTATTACTAGTAGAGACTTGATTAATATAGTGAGATAATTCTTTGAGAAGATTTACTTGCCAAAGAATTAAATGGATATATTAGTGGTTCTTATTCCTAAATTTTTTAACATAGGCAAGCTAAACAAACTTAGACCTATTAGTTTGTGTAACACAGCTTAAAAAAATCATCACTAAAATTATGATTGTGAGGCTTAAGGAAATGTTACTACTTTTGATTTTGCTTGAGCAAGTGACTTTTATTTCTAGCAGATCAGTGTTGATAACATCTTTTTGGCCTAGGAGATGGCACACAGGATGCATCATTTCTCTTTTATGGAAGGCCTTATGTTTTTCAAACTGGACATGGAACAAGCATATAATAGAGTTAATTGGGATTTTTCTATTATTTATGATGAAAAATATGAGATTTTCTTCACTATTCTATAAATGGGTAGAGGCTTGTATCAAAGGTTTGAGATTTGACATCTTGTTGAATGGAACTAAGCTTCCAAGGATTGAGGGTATTCATGGGCTGCAATAAACCTGTCCACTTTTCCCTTATTTATTCATGATTATTATAGAATATTTTTTTGTCTTGTTACTTAGCAGATGTTGGATTGAATACTTGTAGATTAGCTCCTAAAATCCTCCACCTTTTATATGCAGATGATATAATTATGTTTGCACCTACTACAAACACTACTACCACCACTATTAAGCATACTCTCAATGACTTCTTTTTATCCATTAGTCTCACGACAAATCTTTTTAAGTCCATCATATCTTTCAGCCACGGGATGACCAGCAAAAGGAAGTGTGTGATTGCTAAAAATTATTCGTACCTTAATGTTCCAATTCTAACATCAAAGCCATAAAAGAAGGATTTTTGTTTTATATTATAGCTCATTGCAAACATAATAAATAGGGTGGGTGACACATGCTTTTTCATGACTAATAGGCTTCAATTAATTAATTCAGTTCTATTGACTATTCCATCATATTACCTTATTCATTGAATTATTCTGATGAACATCTTTTTCTGATCTTGAACACTTGGTGAGATCTTTTCTTTGGAATAGAAATGTTGGTAGTAATACTATTCATTATATGAACCAGAAAAGGGCCACTCTATCTATGAATCAGGGTGGACTTGATATTAGAAATCTTCTTGTTTGGCAACAAGCTCTCATTTCTAATCATTGTCCTTACATATTAGCAAAGAAAAATGCTTCATGGTGCAGGAATTTCAATATTCAGTACAACTCAAAGTTGTTGGACACCTTTTATTCTCGTTGTGAATCTATCACGTGCAAGCTCCTTCGTAAGGCTGCCCCATGGGTTTGCAAATCATATTATTTGACATGTCACTTTAGGGCATAATGTTTCTTTTTGGATGATAATTAGATTGGTCCTACATCTCTTGCAAAATGGATAACCTTTTTAAACATGTTGCTAGAATTTTCACCTTTAATTAGTTACTTTGTGCTGGATGAAAACCATTAGAATCTTGAAATGCTATAATAATTTTTTGGAACTGATTTGATTCATCGCATCATGCATACTTGGTCTGTACATGAAGAAAAATAATGCACTGTTATGCCTATTTGTTATGGATTCATAGTCTATTTCGAAGTAGGTTTATTCTCGATTGTTAAGTAAAAATAAGAACTGTATGCTAGCCGAACATTACAGTTTTCCTAGATTTGGAAACTTCCAATTCAGCCACGTGTGTAAGTTTTTCTTTAGAGATTGCTTATGAATAATTTGCCAACTCGACAATTTTTATATAGTCGCCACATTAGACTTAAAGCTTTATGCCCATGGGGATGTTCAGAAGATGAATCGTTGTAACACATCTTTTGAGGCTGACCAGGATGACTGCTATTAAGAAATGCATCATGTTATAGTTTAGATGTGCTTTGGATCAATTTCAATATTTGAATATTAATTCTTTTTCTAATTTGTTGAACTGGATGGCTAGATGCGATAAAGTTCATGCCATTGAGGACAACGTTTGTTGTATTGCCTACTTATTTTACTTTTCTTTGTCTTGTCGAAATGAGAAGTTGCACCATAACAAGGTTAAGCTGCCTAATGCAATTATGGATCTTTCATATTATATACATGCTGTTTTTAATAAATCTTATAGGTTGTATTGTCGGAGACTTAACTACCCATTTGGGTGGATTGTTACCCCTTCTATGCTATCGTCTCCACCCCCAACAGTAGATTAAGCTTAATTGTGATATAGTTTTTGGTGAAAATGATGTTATGACTATAGGTATTGTTATGCGGGATGTTTGTAGGAAATCGCTAAAGATTATTGGTCGACACGTTTACTTTGCTTCTTTTTTTACATGTTAACAATGAGGCTATTTTTTATGCTTTATGTCAATTTGGATTGAGTCTGATTCCATGGAGGTGGTCTCTAAACTCAAAGTATTGGTCTCGTCACGTTGTAGCCAACGATATATTTCTTTTACTACAAATGCCCGCTCATTTATTGCTTTCAGACTTTCCCACATTCTGTGTGAAGGAAATTGTGTAGTAGATTAGAAGGCTCACTATGTACTTTCTTTTGATTATACTTGGGGTTGGGATATGCCCCTTCTCAAATAATTTGTTTTAATTTTACATTCTGATTATGTGTACGAACCTCCGTAAGGAGTGTATTTTGTTGGCTTAAGCCACTATTACTGCAAAAACAAATATGCAAAAATGAGAAACACTTGGTTTATATCTATTATAAGATTCCTATGGAGTCATATAATACATAACTTTAGTAGGACAATCATTGAACAAATAAGTTGAACAAGCAAGTTGAACAAGTAATAGTTTTTCTTCAAAATTCTTTTGGCATATTTCTCTTTCTCATCATTGTCTTTGTCATATCAAGGATATTATGATTTCTTCGTTCAGCCATTTTATTTTGTTATGGAGTATAACTTGTGGTGAGTTGATGTCATATACCTTTGCTTATGCAATTGAATAAATTTATTTGATGTATACTCACTATCTTTATCTATGACTTTGAATGAATAAATCACTCTTTTTTTCAAAACATGATATACTATAGAAATAATGTATGTTATAAGCTTTAAAAAAACTATTAATAACATACAAATCCTTATTACTTTTAAATCCTTTTCATAGCTTGGTCTTGATTATCTGCACTTATTTCCACTTACTAAATAAATCTTGTATGGTCGTATTACGGCTTCCTCTTTCTCAGATAGTAAGTCAATATCATTTTTTATGTTTACTTAGTCATAATGAAATATTTATTTATTTATCATACCAGATTTTCATACATAATCATGCTCAATCTTTTAATAATTTTAATATCATATCTCTACAATAAATCTCAATTATGGGACTCGCCAGTCACTAGCAATCCCTCAATTGAAAGTCTTAATTGTGCAATTCACTAGTCACTGGTCATCTCATGAAAACAAATCTAAATCTTTTGACACACTGGCTACTAAACATCTCACAATAGCAATTTCAAATCTTGTGACACATTTGGTGTTAGTCGCATAAAATAAAAGAATTTTATTTTAAAGAATTCACTATTTATTGATGTCATCTTATTAATTTTATTGTCATTCTCTTATTTTTACATCAGTATATCAAATATTATGCTCACATTTTTCTACATGCCAAATAAGTTTAATTAGAAAGTTATAAAATTTAAAAGTATTAATCTAATTAAAAGTACAAGTTTCTATATATTATGTAAAATAACATTATATCATTATATTAATATCATATGCTCTACATAGAATTCACATGCAAAATTTTAATTTGATAATTTACAATTAACAATACATCATGCATGTTCTTAAAATATTTATATTATAATGTCTATCTTATTATTTTCTTATTTTTCATGCTTGACTATGTCATTAGCCAAGTTTCATACTTATCAATTTTAACTTGTCAAATAATATATGTCTTAATTTAATACAAAATTATTTTAATATTTAATTAACTAAGATATGTAATTTTGTTTATTACACAAATCATTTCAAATTAATAAATGATTTTTTTCTCTCTCTTCAAGCAATTTCTCTTTTCTCAATTTATTATTTTCTCAAAACTTTGTTTTCAAAATTCAAGATATTCTGCATACTATAGACCAAATAGTCAAGTAAGATCTTGATTGTGACTAAATCTTATGTTATCTTATTGGACATCAAACAAAATAAAAAATAAGGAGCATAAATGATGGGTTTGGTGTTCATGGATCATTGTTGTCATGCCAACTCTTCATTCTTTTTACTTTTCATTAGCAATTCAATGGTACTTGTGCCATTCATGTCGCATAATGAGTTTTGGCAAAACTTCCAGCCAGTAGCGTGAAATAAGCGCCTAAGACTCATATGGAGCATGAGGGAGTCACTCGTATGGAAAGGAAGAAAACAAATTTGAGAGATTATATAATTAAAAAATCTATTAGATTAATATAGGACTAGCCAATATCTTAAGTACAAGTCTTTTATATATAAACAAAGATCTTATGTAATTAAATAAAAAAAATTTCTAAAGAGACTTTTTATGTTTTTAAAAATTCAAGAAAATAGTTTGTGTAGTGATACTATATCATATCTAAAAATAAATTGAAGATAAATATATCTTTAAAGACTTTATAAATATATTATATATACATTTG
This sequence comes from Vanilla planifolia, assembly GCA_023846275.1. NCBI lineage: Eukaryota > Viridiplantae > Streptophyta > Magnoliopsida > Asparagales > Orchidaceae > Vanilla > Vanilla planifolia. Next base: position 8,863,922 of record CM043873.1, on the reverse strand, counting down.
TGAGAAAATTAAAAATATTATTTAATATACAAAATAAAAAATGATAAAATAAAAATATTATATATGAAGGTGAGATATTTGGTTTTAATTAGAAAATATAGAAAAAGATGCTCTATTTTATAATTATAAAATATTATATATGAAGCTCATTGGCTTTTCCTTGTTGGAAAGTTGTATTCTTACGCAACGCATCGCAAAAAGCGAAACCTGCAGTCGTCCACTGAATTCGAACCATACGTTGAATTGCATACGTCACCGCTATCGTCAGCATCTCAACCAACAATAGGTCAGCTGGTCGTTGACAAGAATCGCTCACATACATAGGAATAGGATTTGATTTTATCAAATAAAACTTAATTATGTTAATTTTATATTAATTTATATAATGTTAAACTTTTACATATAACAAATTGTAGTCATCTTTCTTAAATTGAGCTAAGTTTATGTTTATTTGATATCTTCATATTAAATGTGATATATATATATATATAGTTTTCTCACAAATAAATAAATAGTATATTAATTTATAAAAAATTCTTGTTTTTCGTTATAATTAATTTAATATTATTGAAATCTCTTAAATTAAATGATAGATTTAATTTTTACATTAAAATTATTTTTCTTGTATAAATTATGAAAAAGATAAAATAAACTTAATTTTCAATACAAAGAATTGTACAAAACTTTAAAATATTAAATTTAATTTGAACTTTATATGCTAAATTGTTATGGTAAACAAATAGAATGATTAGTTTTTAATTAAAACCAAATAATAATTTATTTTTAACCAATAAAAATTAAGTAAAAAATAACATGTGTTATTTAATTCTAAAATTTTTAAAAATAAGTTAAACTTAATCTAATTAATTCATGGCGAATTTATGATAATTACATTTTAGATATTTAAGTATATCATTTATGTATCAATGAACATATTAAATATATAATTTAATATAAGAAAATAAATAAAGATGAAATAAATCAATGTAAAAAAGTTAAAATAATGTAAGTTAAGATTTTTTTTTTCAACATTTTAAACCAAAATTTTAATAATCAATTTTTTATATCACCAATTTCTACTTTTGTTTTCATATCATTAACTCTACTCTTGAAAAATAGATGTTTTTCTCACATCAGTGCAATTAACTAAATTAACAATCCTTTATTTCCTTCTTGTTGCATGCTGTGCAAATATTACCAATCTATCCAAACCTCATCTTAATCCCATCATTTGAGGCTCTTTCACTTATCGTGATGATTTTGTCGATATGTTGCTACACTTTTCGTCACTTGCCCTTTTCTCCTTAGCTTAAATACTTTTGTTTATTGGACCAACTACTAGGTGACCCAGGTGCTAAGTTAATTACAATGTCTTCTTGTTTATAGTTGTTCTCTTGCTCTGGCTAGACATTGGCATTTTTGCCAATATATTACTAAAGTGCATTGCCGTAGTTGATTATCATCGCTTCCGTTATCAACTTGACAAATGTTTGCTTACAAACTATTATTTGTAAACATGAAAAATTGTTCATAGTTTCAAATTGTCTAAGAAAAGTACAAATATTAAAATTGTTAAAAATATAATAGATGTAGTCAATATTTGTTTAGTTAACAAAATAATAAAAAGTTTTAAAAAAAAATAGAAAGGAGATCTCTTCTAATTTATGTGGGTTATACCCATATGGCCACAAAACTGAGAATCTTCATTGGAGTATTATGAAGGTCCAATCAAAGCAAACATAAGTTAAAAATTGAGGATGGATGGATAGGTAAGTTTTGGAACTTATAGACTGTTGAAACCTAGTTAGATGAAGAAAGTGATAAATGCAAGATTGGAATTTGTGGGTGGAAAATAGTATAGAGTGAAGGTGTGCAATTTTCTTAAAGTTGGAGAAGGACTAATAAAGCTTATCGTTTGAAGGAGGTGGTGAGACAGAGAGACTTAGGTACTATTACAGTGTTCGCATGTTCTTTGGGGATAAGAATAAAAAAGAAGAATCAAGAAACAAGTGATCCATAAAAAATATAGCATTAGAAAAATTAGATTTGAGTTGAACCGAAATCAAAGAAAGAAACATGCAAATCACCTTCATGAAGCACTTTATTTATTGTTTGAGAAGAGAAGATCAAGACATGACATGGAAGGCTCTAAGGTTAGTGGTGAATTGTTTGCCATCATTGTTTTTGATGAATCAAGTTTTAAATATTTAATATTTTATTATAATGAACTAGTTTAATATTAAACTGATTTATATATAAAAATAAATCATATAGTTTTAAGGATGATAAATTAGTAGTTTTTAAAATATCTTGAAGTGTTTAGTAAGCTTCAAGAATTGAAAACATATATATAAAATTTGAAAATATTTTTTGTTACAAAATAAATTGATAGATTGTTGATTATAAGGCACATCTTTATTCATCTCATTTTGAAATCCTAACTCAAGCATCTTATTATTTCATCATGATTTAGAAAACATATTGGATTTTATTTTTTACTTTTATTTTTGTTCAAATCCTACTTAAATCATTCATTAATTTAAGAAACATATAATTTTATTTTTTAATTATTTTTTCTTTAGTTAAATCTTACTTATGTATCTTTACCAAATTCTATGTGAAACTGATTGTTAAATATCTATTAAATAAAATAAATAATTCAATTAAAATTTTCATAATAAAAAAAATTATCATCAAATCCCAAGGTTGTGCTTAAATACAAAGCCAAAATTGCACTAAATGGCTTCGGGATAAGAGATAACTGGAATGAAACAAAGTTCGATTACTGCAACTTGAACCTGGTTAAGTATGACAGAGGATAGTGCCTAGCCCAAATTGAAACAAATGTGCATATGGGTTGGGTTGGACCCATTCCCAAAACATAGCCCATACGAGCCATGCTTGGGTGGTGAAATCTTGACTCTTAGTGCTTATTTGCTTCCAAAACTAAATGGGACTCATTGTCATCTAATCACACATTTTTGTGAACACACTGTGAAGATCGCTTCCACCTTTAAATAATGATTTTAATCGATCCAACAATGTATTTGAAGAGCTGATATAATGATGATGATTTAATCTACTTATTTCTTATGATATATCTTTGAACTAATGACTCAGGACTCTCTAATTTGAATACTATAAATAAGATCATGCTCGTCTTTATCGTTGATGAGTCGAATTATTGATATCTCACCCAACTTGATCAGATGGCCCAGATTTATTCCACCTTGACTCAATCATCTAGAATACATCCACTTTTACAATATTTGATTGGACAGTTGAGAACTCCTCTAAACAAATCTAACAGCTCTTTTCCATCCTACATAACAACTAATTAACTAGTTGTTATATGCTGTTGCATGCAATCGTTTCACAAAAACTTCTAAGTGTTTGGAAAATATTTTAAACTATTTGGAAGCAGCTTTCAAATAACTTTTGTTTGATTTTCTAATGGCTATGACCAAAATTCTTTTACAAATACTTCATCATTTTGAATGAAATGCCTAACGAGTATGAACAAGATTTTAATATCTCAAAGAAGGGTTGCATCATATTCTACTTACATAAATTTCTTTTGAAAATATCTACGATTTATGAGTACTTGAAATTCTAAATTATTTCAACAAAGCTTAATTCTAATAAAACTTTATTTTTTTAATTCTCTTTATAATTTTAAGGTCTTTATATCTTCCTATATTAATCAATAAACATAAAAAAAAGTTATATGCTTTTATCAAAAATTTATTTTTTACTGTATTTTTGTTTTTCTTTTGGCATATTTGCGAAAGCTTGAGTTCAATTTGATCTCATAAAAAGTCGAGTGGGGATTGAGCTCGTAAAAGTTTAAATTATAGTTAAATTCGTAAAAAGTAGTAGGTTGGAGGTGAACCATAATGAAAAAAATCTTAAGTTGTAATTATTTTACTAGTGGAATTTTTCTCGACCTCAGCTGTGGGAGGATGTAGATTCTAATTTAAATCGAGCCATCTAAAAATTCAGTGTATCATTTCAACTTTTATTTTTTTTATTCATAAAAATTATAAATTAAAATATTTATAAATCAAAGTTTTCTATAAAAATAAAATTATTTTTATAAAAAATTTATGATAATTTAATACAATTCTAAAGTTAGCAAAAATATTTTAAAATCTACGATTTACCATCCTCTTGTGAGATTTGTATACTCATTTTACTTCAGTGATTGAGTATAATTTATTTTAGTCACAGCTTAAGAAGGAGATTACATACTCAAGAACAAAAAGTTTGCGATCCTTATATGTTAAGGATGACTAAAATAGAAAAGAGAATATTTTTATTATGGAGACATGTAAATAGAAATGATGAAGAAAAATAAGAAATAGAGATTGCTTTAAAGGAATTTTTGTTAAAGCAGATTAGATTTGACTAAATTGTATAAATTTCCTAAGAATGATTCATCAAAACATGCATTTTAAGGTTCTAAGGTTAGTGGTGATTGAGAATAAACTTATTTAAGTTATAACTTAAGGAGGAGATTACATATTTGAGAATAAGAAGAATTTTGGGATCCTTATGGGTTAAGAATGACTAAAATAGAAGAGAAAAGCTTTGCATTAAAGAGACATGCAAAGAGAAATGAGGAAAAAAAAATAAGAGAAATAGATCACTTTAAAGGAATTTTGGTTAAAATAGATTGGAATTGACCAAATAGCGATCTTAATGGATCTAAAAGTGTATTTGATGACTCGATATAATGATGATGATTTATTCTACTTATTTCTTATGATTTATCTTTGATCTAATGGCCTAGGACTCTCTAATTTCAATCCTATAGAAAAGATCATCCTCGTCTTTACCGTCGATGAATCAAATTATTCATATCTCACCCAACTTGATCAAATGGCTTAGATCTATTCCACCTTAATTCAACAATCTAAAATACATCCACTTTTATAATATTTGGTCGAACGATTGAGAACTCCTCTAAACAAATCCAATGGCCCTTTTTCATCCTACATAACGAACTAGCCATTTATATGTTGTTGCAGAGTGTCGTTTTACAAAAACTTCTAAGTGTTTGGAAAGTATTTTAAACTATTTGATAGTAGCTTTTTAAACAACTTTTGTTTGATTTTTTAATAGCTATGATCAAAATTTTTCTATAAATACTTAACAATTTTGAATGAAATGACTTATGAGTATGAAAAAGATTTTAATATCTCAAAGAAGAGTTACATTATATTCTATATGCATAAATTTCTTCTGAAAACACCTACGATTTATGACTACTTAAAATTAAATTATTTCAACTAAGCTTAATTCTTCTAAACATTTATTTTTTAATTCTCTTTATAATTTTAAGATCTTTGTATCTTCATATATTTATCAACAAACATAAAAAAGTTATATATTTTTATAAAAAAATATTTATTACTCTACTTTTGTTTTTCTTTTGAAATATTTGTGAAAACTTGAGTTTGATTCGATCTCATAAAAAGTCAAGTTGGGGTTGAGCTCGTAAAAGTTTAAATTATAGTTGAATCGATAAAAGTTAATAGGTTGGAAGTGAACCATCAGAAAAAACCTTAAATTGTAACTATTTTACTAGTGGAATATTTCCTGACCTCAGTTGAGGGTGGAATATATTCTAATTTGAATCAAACCACTTAAAAATTTGATGTATTATTTCAACTTTTATTTTTATTTTTTTAATCATTAAAATTATAAATTAAAATATTTATAAATGAAAATTTTTGTAAATAAAATTATTTTTATAAAGAATTTTTGACAATTTAATACAATTCTAAAGTTAGCAAAAATATTTTAAAATCTATAATTCATCATCCTCTTTTAAGATTTGCACACTCATTTTATTTCAGTGATATTGACTATAAACTTATTTTAGAGATAGCTTAAGAAGGAGATTACGTGCTCGAGGACAAAAAGTTTGGGATACCCATAGATTAAGGATGACTAAAATAGAAAAGTGAATATTTTTATTATGGAGACATGTAAACAGAAATGATGAAGAAATATAAGAAAACAGATCGCTTTAAAGAAATTTTAGTAAAATTATATTAGATTTGACTAAATTGTATAATTTGCCCAAGAATGACCCATCAAAACATGCATTTGAAGGTTCTAAGGTTAGTGGTGATTGAGAATAAGCTTATTTAAGTGATAACTTAAGGAGGAGATTACATATTTGGGAACAAGAAGAATTTTGGGATCTTTATAGGTTAAGGTTGATTAAAATAGAAGAGAAAAGATTTCTAATATGGAGACATGCAAAGAGAAATGATGAGAAAAAAAATAAGAAAAATAGATCACTTTAAAGGAATTTTGGTTAAAATAGATTGGATTTGACCGAACTATATAAATTGCTCAGGCAAGAACCATCAAGACATGAAAACAGGAGAAATACAAAGAGAAATGATGAAGAAAAATAAGAAAAGAGATCGCCTTAAGAGAATTTTGGTTAAACCAGAATGGATTTAACCAAATTGTATAAATTGCCCAAAAAAAACCCTTGAAGGTGGTGACATAAATTATGTTCATTTTTACATGTAAAAATTATAGTTATTATTTAGTTATTGGTTAATAATGGTCTCCCAAAAGTTGAAGCATGCTACTTTTTTATGTAACCAAGAAAGATATAATCACTAAATAAATTATTTATAATATAGTTAAATCAATTATAATTGATAAATAGTAGCTTTAGAATTGATGAAGTATTTAAATCAATTTTAATTACTAAATATGTCATAACTTAAAAGTGACGAAGTGAAATTTCACGTGCGTCCATCTATAGAAGCTAGATCCATGCTGACAAAGAAATATGATATGCATAAAGTGACTGTAAGGAAATAGCCCAAAAGATTAAGCTTGAAGGACTTACTTTAAGGGCTTGGAATTAAGAGTTTCGAGTATGTTTTGTTGATGTTCACCATATGGCTATGTTTTGTATTAATGAGAAAGATTTAATTTGCATTAATGTCATTTTTTTTGTCAACAAAAATAATAATTTCCTATTATAATGATAAGTAGATAAAATTATATATTTAAAATTAAAATGTTTTTTATAGTCATGAAGAATCCAAAAATATACTCAAGACATTATTACATCGATACTTATCCACCAAGAAAGTTCACTCTAAAAATAGGAAAACCATAACTGTATTTTATGATTTAAGTATAGTTCTCATCCTTCATGACTATATTGATATAAATCCTATATATACTATTTTGATTGGTTATGACAAAAAGATTCTCTTTGATAAAGCCCATGCTTCCCACCAACAAAGAACAAATACAAAATGGTAATCACAAATTCCAAAAAATAAACATAAAATACTTTGCAATTGAAATGCCAAAAAAAGGAGATTCAAAATAAATACATTTTATGATGAAATCAAATTTCATTAATTATAAAAAACAAAAGTTAACAAACAACACTAATATCAAAGTTCACGAAATAGATAAAAAGAAAGCATGATGTATAAAATTTGGATTACCAACCTCCTTAATTTATTTGCAACTTTCTTCTAAGCACAAGCTTTTTGTAATGTCCATAACGACAACTAAAAAAGACAGTGAAAGAGAGAGAGAGAGTGTGTGTGTGTGTGTGTGAGAGAGAGAGAGAGAGATAGAAACATGCATAGTAATACCACAAACAAGTGCTTTTCATGACATTGGTTATATTGCTCACAAATTTAAAATAAGCACCTATACATTTATAATTGTTTCTCTCTCTAAATGGCTAAAGCAAATAAGAAAAAAAGGAATCAATTCTATACATTCATAATAGTTTTATGGAAACCTAAAGGATATTAAAAAAAATGGAAATAGAGAACAAAGTGATTTGATAAATTTTTTAAAATAAATGAATTAGCATGCATGTTTAACTAATGAAAGTTGGATAACAATTCAAAGCCCTAATTGAATGGTTATCTTTTGCATTATTTATAAATATTCTGATTAATCAAATTCATGAATAAATACAATAATATTTGCTTTTTGTTGATGTTATTTCACCAAGATGGAAAATATTATGACACAACACAAAAATAAAATAATGGAGAATAACATTATAATCTAAAGAGTTTTTGTTTGATCTAAAATTGAATGTGGTACAAATTTAGACAAGATATAAATAGTAATTTATCGCTAAAAAAATACCATTGCACATTATACAACTTTCATAGTATGAAAAACCAAAATTCAAATTTGAAATAACATTTGAACTTCAAAAAAATTAATTATAATAATCTTAACTAGTAAGTTTTTGCAAAAATTTAACTCATAAAATTCAAATTAAATTATATATTTTAATGCATATTTGTTTAGGATAAAAAGTATTTTTTATTTTATTTTTTACTTTTCTTTATCTTTTTTAGTTTAAACGTCACAACTAATAATTCAAATAACATCAGGAAGTTATCACATACAAGTTAGCATTTTCGATTATGTTGGTAATCTCTTTAATTTCTAATCTTTAATCCTTAATTTCTAATTTTTAAGAAAAAAATAAAAGAAAAATAAGAAAAAAGAAACATTATTACAAAAAAAAAATCAATTGAATCTCAAGGAGAGATTTAGGAGTTTCAACTTATAATTCTTGCACTGGGGAGGTTTGCTTACAAGACAGGGGATGAGAGATGGGAGGGGAGAAGAGAGAGAAGTTTTCCTAGAATTTTTGTAGCACAATTTCCTATGGCATAGTATTCCTATGGCGTTGTTTTCCTGAGACTTTGTTCACTATAGTTAGTGTTTTTTCTTTATCTTTCAAAAATTTCATAGTTGCCTCAACTCTAATATTTGAGTATTTTAGAAAGTTTTCTGATGTCTAATTTCAAATATAATTTAAAAGATGAATAAAATTAGATTTTTTGAGAAAACTTCATGTGCTATATACAATTTTGTTAGTGATGTTGAAGAAGGAAAGAATTCCACAAAAAAAAAAAAAGAAAGAAAGAGTGACGTTTTTCTCTAAAAAAAGAAAGGGCAACATTCCATTCAAATAAAGTAGTTTCTTAATAGTACTAACATCGATTGAACACCAAAGGACTTCGGAATTCTTCACATAATAACTTAATGAGTACACAAAAGGTATAGAACTTGCGACAACAGAAGTATTAGAACAACATAATGATCTAATCATTTTAAAACCAGAAATAGTTTGCTCTGCTCCCGAACTTATCTATAGTGAGAAAAAGCTCGAGACTGTAGTGTTCCCAACGGCAAAGCAGAGCTTTCCGTCCTCATCGCGAAAAGTCCAAACTTCCACCTCGTCTCCTTCCTCCATAAAACTGTGGCGGCGGAAAGCTCTGTAGTTGGGTCCTTTAAGCACCGCAGCGCCGCTGCCGTCCCACCTTGTCAGGAACAGAGAACACCCCCAACCCCTTTGGTCGTACGCCATCACCTTGAGTCCGCGGTGGTTTCTCCCGATCAGTCTCCGCCTTCTCTCCCCGCCGGGGAGACGATCCAGAAAACGTCGCCTTCTTCCCACCTCGGGATAGTTCAGAAAGCTCGCTGCCTGCTTCTCCTCCTCGGACATGGCCGGCAACAGACGTTCGTAGATGACTCGCTTGCCGATGAGGAGGCGATTCTGATGGTTGCAGACGTCGGAGGAGGAGATCTTCTTATGCATGAGATGCCAGAAGGCATACGTCCCGTGCCCGGCGGCGACCCTCTTTACCCAAATCGGTACCTTTATCTCCCTCCGCGCGTTCATGATCGATGACGATTAGGAAAAGCAGAGAAGGATGATGAGAGAGCAACGTGGATAGACAATCAATTGGATCTCAGGAAAGAGAGATGTTGGAGTTTGAACTTGAAATGCTTGCGCTGGGGTTTGTATGCATGAGAAGGGAAGGGAGAGACAGGAACGAGGATAGAGAAGCTTTCTGCGGAACGTGATATATTTTGACTTTTTTGTGACCATGAGTCAGCATTTAAGGGTCTTATTGCAAAGCTTTCCAATCACGAATTTTATATAATTGTGACTTTAGAGATTTTTATAAATATATCTTTTATATATTTATGAGAAAATAAAATATATTATTTAATAAAATAAATAAATAAATATAAATTATATAATAATAAAAAAAATATTTGGAATAACATAACCAATGTTTAAAAATTTAATATTCTAGTTATAAAATAAAGTATTTATAAAATTATTATGATTATTACTTATTTTAGTTAAATGCATATAATCTTATTTAGATTTAATTACATATATAAAAGAAGTTTGAAAAAAAGTTATTAAAAAATTATTAGTGAAGGGAAACACTAAAGATTACGAATGTATTTTGACAAGACTAAATAACAAATAAAATTATATAGTTCATATGGAATTAGGAGAGTAATTTTTTTTGTTGGAAAATTGTTTGGTGTGTTATTTAAAGCCAACTTGTCAAAATTAACACGTAAGTCTGGTTTTATATAAACCTTCGTGGTTACATGAAGAAGCTCTCTGTCATCAATACTTGTGAGTTATTTAATTTTGTTTAAAAAAATAAAGTTCAATTTTTTAAAAAAAATCTTTTTTTAAATTTATTTTCTTTAAGAATTATCTTTTTTTTTTCTTTATTTATAAATCCAAAAAATAAAGATTAACTCAATATAAAAAATTTTGTGATATTTAATTTGGGAATTTTAAGTAAAGATAAATTTTATTTAATTACTCATGATAAATTCTACGTAATTATATCTATAGAGATTTAATAAATATGTTTTTCATATATTTAATAGAAAGTTAAATATATCATTTATTATAAAAATAAATGAAGATAAATTATAATAAAAATAAAAAAAATTGGAATGTAAATAATTTGAAATTATAAAAGTTATTTTGAAATTCAGATGATATTTTTTGGTTTAATTAAAAAAAAGAAAGCTTCAAAATATTTGTAATTCGAATAATAAAAAAAAATGGCCTACTGTTAAATACAGGAAAGTATTTTTTTAAAAAAGAAAATTATTATATAGAATTAATTTGAAGAAAATATCAAGTTTTTGTTCTGACATCAATGCAGAGATCACTCTTTATTTAATTAGTAAACAAAAACATAACTAAATGACAATTGTGTCATGTATAATCAAAGACTCTTTAAGTTGTTTAATAAAAACTTTCATGGGTATGAAAGCGTTAAAGATTATCGATGTATTTGAGAAGACTAAATAAAAATAAAATAAAGAAAAAGTAATGTAAAAAAAACTTTATAAATTTATATAAAATAATATCAAATTAGAAGAATAATTTATTTTTTATTTGAAAATTTGTTTAGTCGGTTTTTAACAGCCAACTTGTCAATGGTCTAAAAGTGTGGTTTTGACAAAACATCAAGGTAACAGCCGCATTAATTACTTGCCACGTGTAGCGGTATGATTTGAAAATATTCCAATTGTACATCTCCCAAAAGTCATCAAAGCCAATCATCCTTAAACTAGGAAACTCTGCCAGGTAAGGTAAAGATTAATGCATTAAATAAAATAATTTCGATCATGTGTGAACGTAGCCTCTCCAAACGTAACTCCGATAGATTCTGTGGAACCCGGGCCCATTATACAAGAAACATGGGTTTTGTTTCACCAATGAGCAGCGCAGCTCAGAGCCCACCTGTCGCTGTTGTTGTGGGAAAGAAGAAATTGATTTTCAACCAACGTAAGGATTCAGTTGATGGACTCAAAGATGATGGAGCATGGAACACACAAAGAACAACTAAGAAAGATGCCAATTAATCGATTCAAGAAATACACAAATACTTATTCTAAAAATTTACATAAATGTCTTATAAACTCCAACTTCTATTAATGGATTCCTAGATAATTGTTCATAATATCTTAACAGCTTCTTTTTCTAGCGATACAAATAAATTTTGCAAGTGTTTTTGGCTTCTTGTGCTATAAACATACCAATTGATTTTAGTGTTTAAGCTTCAAAATTAAGATAATTAATATTTAAGAGCATCTTTCTCGTTAAACTTTATGTGGAAGCAAAATAAAGTTCAATAAATTGAAGTAGCGCTGTTTTGACTTTCATAGGTAGCATTACGTACGAGTGCCATCTCTCCTGCGCAGGGGCGTGCAAACGCGCTGCCACCGGCCGAAGAACTCAAGCATCGGCACAAGAAGACTTAACGACAACACAAGGCGGGACGGCAACGCGCCGGCGGATTGGGCGGCGCGAGCTGCGTGCCGGTCCGACTTCGGTTGGGGACGGGGTATGCCCCTCCCTGAGCCTTAAGTTATTGTTTTTGGATTTCCTTTTTGATCCTCCGTAGAAGATGCTGCATGTAACGGTGTCCTTCGTTTCAATGAAGGTTAATTTTCAGGACAACACAAGGCGGTTGGAGAACCTGGTCTATTATTCGGAATTTGTGTGCTTATATATAAATTTATGACATTCCATTCAAATAAAATAGTTTCATAATAGTACAAGCGGCAGTTGAAACAAAAGGACTTCTGGATTCTTACCTGACAGATGAACTTAAATGAGCAAACAAAGGTATTCCCAAGGGAATGGCCTAATTATTTCAAAATGCTTGAGGTAATAGACTTCGTAGAACAACATAAATCACCCAATTATTTTAAAACCGGAAAGAGTTTGCTCTGCTCCCTAACTTTATCTATAGTGAGAAAAGGCTCAAGACTGTAATGTTCCCAACGACAAAGCAGAGCTTTTCATCCTCATCGCGAAAAGCCTAAACTTCCACATTGTCCCCTGCCTCGATCCTACTCTTGCGGAGGAAGTTTTCGTAATTTTTTCCTTTGAGCACTGCCGCACCGCTGCCGTCCCACCTCGTGAGCAGCAGAGGACAACCCTGGCCCCTTTGATCGTACACCATAACCTCGAGTCCACCGTGGTTTCGCCCGACCAGTCTTGGCCCCCTCTCGCCACCGGCAAGATGATCCGGACGATGTGGCGTAATCCCTGCCTCAGGATAGTTAAGAAAGCTGGCTGCTTGCTTCTCTTCCTCGGACATGGCCGGCAACAGACGATCGTAGATGACGTGCTTGCCGATGAGGAGGCGATGCTGATGTTTGTGGACGTCGGAGGAGGTTATCTTCTTTTTAAAGAGGTACCAGACATCGTGCGCCTTATGCTGGCCGGCGACCCTCCTTGCCCATCTCGGCTTGTCGGGTTCCTGTCTCGAATTCATGATCGACGGCGAAGAGGAAAGGCGGAGAAGGATGATGGCAGTGTAAAGAGCGGTAACTCAATGAGCTATCGTGAAGGAGTGCAATGGACAAGGATGATGGCGGTGTAAAGAGCGGGCGGATTTAAATAGGTCCCGCCGAGGTCACCACCGGAAGTGGGTCCTTTTGACAGAGGTTTACGCTGAGGTCACCACCCGGAAGATTCTATTGTCACACATCACATTGAATTTGTTCAATTGTCAGCCACATGGATTTAATCCAGTTGGCTCAGCAGCAAGCAAAAGTATCCTCTTTTTCAATCACATGCCCTCGACACGTCAGAACGCTAAGATGAAAACGAGTCTCGAATTACAAAAAGTAAACTTGTATTAGATTTTAGTTTAAAGAAATTTAAAAATAATAATAATAATCCTAAGTTGAATAAGAACAAAATATAGAATTTATTTTAATCACTCTCATAACTATGTTGTAATTATACAATTTTATAAGCAAATAATTTTTCAAATATTTGCATCTAATCAAAATATTTGTTTCTAATTCATAAGATAACTCTCAACTTAAAATTTAAAATTATTTAAACATTTAAAGTTTGTTAACATTATTTTCCCTCAATCTTTTAAGTATTTTCAAGCCTTATTGATTTCGTAATTCTTCAAACATCTTCACTTCATGCAACTTGGTAAATATATCACTCACTTGTTCTTCAGTAATACGATGTACTAGGCTTATAGCTTCTTTGTTGACATGATCATGAAGAAAATGATATACTGTCTTGATATGCTTGCTTCTCTCATGTTGTACTGAATCTTTTGCTAATTTGATGACTTACATATTATCAATAAAGATAGTTGTTGGCTCTTCTTATTCATGATATAACTTCTCTAGTAAATTTTACAACCAAATATGATGTCTGGTCGAGTACTTTTCAAATATAATAAACTCCCAACTAGACTCCTATAAGTGGTTTCATTTGTCTTATTTGCTCCATTTTCCATTTTCAGCTTCTCATTTAATATTAAAGGAGTTGCTACTGACTTATAATCTTGCATCATGAATTTCTTTAGAATATTTTGTGCATATTTTTTCTGTGATATAAAGATGCAAGCATTATCTTGGCATATTCTATACCCAAAAAATAATGTAACAAGCCATGATCACTCATCTCATATGTCTCCATCATATCTTTCTTGAACTCTTTTAGCATCTCCTCATTACTGCCCATGTAAATCAAATCATCAACATATAATGAAACAATTAAAATATTCGTACTTCGTTTCTTGACATATAAAGTTGGCTCGCTCTTGCTTTTCTTAAATTCTTTCTACATGAAGTACTTATCGATCTGACTGTACCATGCTCTTGGTGCTTGCATTAAGCCGTACAATGCCTTCTTTAGCTTATAAATTTTGTTCTCTCCCCCTTCAGTGAGAAATCCTTCTGGCTGTTCAACATATATTTCCTCTTTAATATAGCCATTCAAGAAAGCAGACTTGACATCAAGCTGATACAATCGCCACTTCTTTTGAGCAGTTAGAGCAATAATTGTTCTTATTGTCTTTAGCCTTGCTACAGGAGCATATGTCTCGTAACAATCAATGTCATATTTCTATTTAAAGCCTTTCACCACGAGCCTTGTTTTATATTTTTGAACCGTACCATCTGGGTTTAGCTTTGTCTTGTAAACCCATTTCACCTCACGGTTTTGCGGTCAATCTACCAACTCCCAAGTATTATTCTTTTCTATCATGTGAATTTCGTCTTCCATGACTTTTACCCAGTTCTTGTGTTTTCCAGCTTCTTCAAAGCTTTGAGGCTCGACTAGTGAGAAATTATAAGACTTGTATATTTCTGTTAAACTTCATACTCGTCTCGGAGCTGACTTTGGTGTTGTTAACTTTTCTTCAGAGCTAGTACTAGATCTTGGGCTTGAACTAGGGCTGGAAGTTGAGCTCAAACACGAATTTGACTCATCTTGTCTTTGAGTGTACTCTTGACCATGCATTTCTATCATTAAAGTAATTGGCTGCCGCAATGAGATAGTAGTTGGTGATGATTGATTTTCGTGTACCTTCTCTTCTTCCCAATTCCACGAACCTTTCTCATTAAACACGACATCTCTACTGATTATTATTATTTTTCTTTTCTAAATTGTATAACCTATACCCTTTTGTTCCATCATCATAGCCGACAAATATGCATATTTCACTCTTGTCATCCAATTTCGATCTTTTTGCGGCTGGTACATGAGCATAACACAACCAAAAATCTTCATGTGATTGATCACATGCTTTGAACCACTCCATGCTTCAAATGGAGTTTGATTTGGAACTGATTTTGTTGGACATCTATTCAAGATATAAACAACAGTATTAACTATTTCTGACCAAAATTTATTAGGCATAAGCATTGATCTAGCCATCTCAACAATCGTACGATTCCTTCTCTTAGCTGCACCATTTTGTTAAGGAGTATAGGCAGTCGTCAACTATCTTCGAATGCCTTGTTCTTCACAGAAACAATTAAAGTTTCTTGAAGTAAATTCACCGCCTCTATCGCTTCGTAACACTTTAATTTTGCGATTTCTTTGATTCTCAGCCATAGCCTTGAACTTTTTAAATACTTCAAAAACTTCTGACTTTTCCTTTAGAAAATAAACCCATGTCATCCTCGTATAATCGTCAATGAAGATTAGGAAATACCAATTTTGACCTTGCAACGGGGTCTGCATCTTTCCACATATGTCAGTGTAGACTAGCTCTATTGGTGCATGTGCTCGTCAGGATCCTCCATGTGGAAAAGAAGCTCGATGTTGTTTGCCAAAAATGCATCCTTCACAAGTGCTCGAGGTAGTGTTGATAAATGGTAGGCCTTGTACCATGTTTTTAGGTTTTAACAACTTCAAAGCTTTATAGTTTAAATGGTCGTACCTTTTATGCCATAAGTCTGAACAATCTGCTACTTCAGTTCGTAATGTCACTTTTGAAGTATAATTGATTTCAACAGAAAGTTTCTGAACCTTTCCATGTCAACTTTTGCTATCAACTGATTTTTGTTTCTTCGATCAAATATCATACAACCATTATTTTCCAAAGGAACTTTGCACTCATTTTGTAATAACTGTCCAACTCTTAATAGGGTTTGCTTTAAATCAGGAAATAGCAACACGTCTCGAAGAAGTTTTGGCCCTATCTTTGTTTGCACAAGAATACTGCCCTTGCCTTTAGCTTGAGCTAGATAACCATTTCCCATACGTACCCTAGTTTCATAGAATGCATCAATGTCTCGGAATAATTTTTGGTTACCTGTCATGTGGTTTGTGCAACCACTGTCCAGGTACCAAGTATCATCTTTTTTTTCTTTTGTAGAATGGCATGCAAAGAAAATAGTTTCTCTAAAATCTTTCCTTCATTCAAAAGGAGGCAAAACCAGCACATGCATCATCCTCTATGGAGGATCAAAAAGGAAATCAGACAACAGCAACTTCAGGATAGGCTCAGGGAGGGGCATTCCCCAACCCCAAGCAAAGTCGGATCGGCAAGCAGCGTGCCCAGCCCAGTCCGTTGGTGGGTTGCCGTCTCTATGGATGTGCGTGATAACAAGAGCGTCAAGGCCCCGAGCCTGCAGAATCGCCTTGGAAAAAACACCTCCTGCGGGCACCTGGGTGAGGGTGGTGCGCACCGCCTGCACCACGAGTGTCGAATCAGTTTGGATCTCAATGGCCCGAACCTCCGAGAGCACAGTCCTTGCCAATTCAAGAGCCTCAAGCATGTCATAAGCTTCCATGGCCATACTCACCCTGAGAGAAGACTTTCCTCCCGATCACCAGTAAGGGCTTCCCTGTGTGATCCCTAACCACCAGTCCGAGGCTAGAAAATAGTTTATGGATCTTCCTTTTCTTCAGTGAAATTTGCTTGATCACGGACTTGACTTTTACAATATTTTGCAATATGACTGTACTTCTTACATTTATTGCACTGCATCTTTGTCCAACATTTTGACATGTTATGGTTCGACTTTTTTTGCATGTGTCGCACCATAAATTTGAATTACTCGAGCTTGATTCTCTTTTACTTTGGCCTTGTTGCTTTGGTACATCCTGTCCACATTTTCTTTGAAAAATTCTTCGATCTTTCAAGAACTTTTGCACTTTGAAACTGATAGCAAAAGCACTCTTAGTTAAGTTGCTTCCAAACTACAATTTTCTTGCATCGTGCCACTCCAAGGAACTCATCAATTGTTGAAGCATAAGTGCGAACAAATCTTTAGATTCTTCGATGACAGCAACAATATACTCGTATCTTTCTAGTAAACTAATCAAAATTTTCTCCACCACCTTTTGATAGGAGATAGCTTCACCGTAAGTACGCATCTGGTTCACAATCTCAATTGCCTTCGAAAAATATTGTTTTATTTTTTTCGATTCCTTCATTTGCAGGTTCTGGAATTGCCTTCGACAACTTTACAGCGATCACTTTTGTCAATCCTTGAAACTCATCTTTCAATATATCCCACGCTTCTTTCGATTTAGTTGCACCAATTCTACGAGGAAACAAGCTCTCTGGGACACCTTGTTGGATTAAAAATAAAGCTTTTGCATCTCTCAACTATATCCCCGAAACCTTGCGAAAGTAGCAACATCTTCATTTTTATTTTCCACACATCATAATTTTCTCCTCTTGCAAATACAGGAATCATCGACTATGCCATACCTGTGCTAACACTTGAAGCCATCAAGCTTGATGCTTCTTCAAGCTTTTAACTTTAATTTGCTACTTCACTAACCCCCGCACTTGAACGAAGCTATGATACAAGTTGTTAGGGTTTTATATTACTCAAAAAACAAACATGGGTACACGGGATACACTAGAATTTTTTCTGCACACACTCTACAAGCTATAAGCTCAAAACACCTATTTATACAAGTTGTTGTCGACTAAGCTAACACAGCTAATGAACAACTAAGTCACAGCTAGATAATCTTTCACCATCGCTTCACAAAAATGAATTAATATTCAACATGATCTTTAAAATACTTGAGGCAACAGACTTCTTAGAACAACAGAATCACCCAATGACTTTAAAACTAGAAAAAGTTTGCTTTGCTCCCTACCTTTTCTATAGTAAGAAGAGGCTCAAGACTATAATGTTCCCCACGACAAAGCAGAACCTTTTGTCCTCATCATTGAAAGCCCAAACCTCCAAATCGTCCCCTGCCTCGATCCTACTCTTGCGAAGAAAGTTTTTGTAATTTTTTCCTTTGAGCATCGGCGCACTGCTGTCGTCCCACCTCGCGAGGAGCAGACGACATCCTTGACCCCTTTGATCGTACACCATAACCTGGAGTCCACGGTGGTTTCGCCTAACCAGTCTCAACCCCCTCTCTGTTAACAAACTTTAAGTACTTGTTACACATTTTAAGTATTTATTAGTATTTTTAAATATTTGTGAGTATTTTTCTGTTAAATCCTACTTATGCATCATTACTAAATTCTATGTTAAATTGATTATTAAATCTTGATTAAATAAAAAAATAATTCAATTAAATTTTTTTAATTAAAAAAATTGTTATCACATCCCAAACTTGTACTTAAATACAAAACTCTCTGGTCGAGCAAACCCGAAAGGGCACTAACAAGTTTTGGGTTAAGAGATAGATGGAATAAAACAAATTTTGGCTACTACATCTTGAAGTTGGTTACGCAAGGCAGAGGATAGAGTCGGGCCAAAATAAAAACAAATGTGCATATGAGTCAGGTTGGACCCATACCCAAAACATAACCCATATAAGCATGCTCGGGTGGTGAAATCCTAAGCACACTAGGAGGAGCTAGCACGGACTCCATTTCTTCATCAAATAATATCCCTGTGTAAATGTTTATAAAGCATAAATCCATTTCTTACTCAACAATGTGGGACTGAACTCTTGGTGGTTATTTGTTTCCAAAACTCAAAGCGACTCATTGTCATTTGATCGCACATTTTTTGGGATCATAAAGATTGGCTCCATTTTTAAATAGTAATCTTAATCGATCCAATGTTGTTTTTGATGAGCTCATATAATGATGATGATTTATTCTCTTTTATTTCTTATGAATTTTCTTTGATCTAATGGCCCATGTCTTTCTAATTTGAATCCTATGAGTGAGATCATCATCACCTTTATCATTAATGAATTGAATTATTTAGATCTCACCCAACTTGATCATATGGCCTATATCTATTCCACATTGATCCAAACCCTTTATAATACATCTACATTTACATTGTTTGACTGGACGATCGAGAACTTCTCTAAACATATCCAATAGCTCTTTTCCATCCTTCATAATGACTAATTAACTAGCCGTTAGTATGCCATTCTAGGCAACCATTTTACCAAAACTTCGAAGTGTTTGGAAAGTATTTTAAATTATTTGGTAGCAGCTTTTTAAACAACTTTTGTTTCATTTTCTAATGATTATGACTAAAATATTTTATAAATATTTAATTATTTTGAATGAAATAACTAATGAGTATGAACAATATTTTAACATCTCAAAAAGGGCTGCATCATATTCTACTTACATAAATCTCTTTTAAAAACACCTACAACTTACAACTATTTAAAATTCCAAATTATTTTAAATAATCTTAATTTTTCTAAGCTTTATTTTTTAATTATTTTCAAAATTTTAAGCTCTTTGTATCTTCATAGTGTTCATCAACAAACATAGAAAAGGTTATATATTTTTATAAAAATTTATTTATTATTGTACTTTTGTTTTTTTTGGGTTGTGCAACCACATATTTGCGAAAACTTGAGTTTTGTCTGATCTCATAAAAATCAAGTTGGGGTTGAGCTTGTAAAAATTTAGATTATGGTGGAATCTGTAAAAGCTAGTAGATTTGAGATGAACAATAAAAAAAAACATCAAGTTGTAACCATTTTACTAGTGAAAATTTTCATTACCTCGATTGGGGGTGGATGATTTTCTAATTTGAATAGAACTGTCTAAACATTTAGTGTTTCATTTTAACTTGTATTTTCAATTTTTTAATTATAAAAATTATAAATTAAAATTTTTAATAAATATAAAATTATTTTTATAATTTTTTTGACAATTTAATATAATTCTTAAATAAACAAAAATATTTTAAAATCTATAATTCACTACCCTCTTGTAAGATTTATACACTCGTTTACTTCATTGATTGAGTATAAACTTATTTTAGTGGCACCTTAAGGATGAGGTTAAATACTTAAGAACAAAAAGTTTGGGATCGTCATAAGTTAAAGATGAATAAAATAGAAAAGAGAATATTTTTATTGAGAAAACATGTAAAGAGAAATGATGAAGAAAAATAAGAAAAAGAAATCGCTTTAAAGGGATTTTGGTTAAAACAAATTGAATTTGACTAAATTGTATAAATTGCAGAAGAATGACCCATCAAAACATGCATTGGAAGGTCCTAAGGTTGGTGGTGATTGAGAATAAACTTATTTTAGTGATAACTTACGGAGGAGATTACATATTTGAGAACAAGAAGAATTTTGGGATCCTTATAGGTTATGGATGACTAAAATAGAAAAAAAAATGATTTGCATTGAGACATGCAAAGATAATAGCCTAAAGGGATTAACCTTGAAAGACTTGTTTCACGGGTTTGGAATTAAGAGTTTTCAGTACGTGCTGTTGATGTTCACTATATGGCTATGTCTTGTATTAATGAGAAAGATTTAATTTGCATTAATGTCATTTGTTTTGTCGACAAAAATAATCTTTTCTTATTATAATGATATTTAGTTAAAATTACATATTTATGATTAAATTGTTTTTATAAAAACTTAATTTTAAAAAATGTTACTTAAATATTTTATAAGCATACTTTAAAAAAATTGCAAATAAGAGTAAACTAATATGAATAATAAATTTATATGCACACAAAATTGAAACAAAAAAAAATTATTTATATTTTTATAATTTATAAATAACTGTGAGATATAACTTAAACATAAATAATAAAAATATCAATAAAAAGAATAAAAAGACTAATTAAAAAATATTACAAAAAAAAAAAATAATAATATAAATTTTAAATAATATTTAATACAACACTTGTTGATTATTATCCAAAAATGATGATGTTCTTATAAAATGCTATGATTGACTACATCATACGAGAGTTAGATTGTGGATGTAATATTTGGTATAGATGATATCTACAATTAATCTTACTTAGCATACTCAATTGATAACCTAAATCACTTGTATGATCAACTTTAAGATCTATAGCTTCAATATTCTTATTACATTATTCCAATAATATATATTATTATATTTGTATAATTTGTATCCTTTCTTGCTTACAATTTGCATACTTATTTGATATTACATTTCTTATTATATGGCATAGTTCGAGTTCAACCATCTCATAAATTCTCATCGTATTGTGAGAATTTTTTATTATATTATACAATATGCATATACTCTCTCTTCTTTCATCTTTTGAAACTTGTTTGATATATTGTGTAATGCATTGTTTGATGTATGATCTTTCTTGAAATATCATACTGATGATGATTTATCTACTTGAGACAAAATTTGCAAAA
The DNA here is from genome assembly GCA_023846275.1 of Vanilla planifolia. NCBI lineage: Eukaryota > Viridiplantae > Streptophyta > Magnoliopsida > Asparagales > Orchidaceae > Vanilla > Vanilla planifolia. The sequence goes on along the minus strand of CM043873.1, from coordinate 8,842,186 downwards.
GCCTAAAAATAAATCATCGCTCAGTTGACTTGGAAGAACTCGAGTATCTTAACTTCAATAATTGGGTCTTAAGGCTCTGCTATTTTATAATTAGGTCTCGAGGGTCTATCCTCAACTTGTTGGGTCATGAAGAGTTGACAACAAGTAGTTTATAATGAAAGCTTGTGAATGATTGCTTTTTGAATCAACAAATGGGATGTGCCATCATCATAGTTTGATCAACTTATTATTTAGATTATATTTTTAAAAAATAAAATAATACTTGAATTTCCATCTAATATTGAACAAAGTGAATATTATGTTCTTATTTTCTCTCAAATTTCATTATTTAAAGAAACAAAATCTTCCATAAATTTTATCTATTTTTTTAATTTATAAATACATTAACATAATATATATATTCATAATTATAACTATCACATAGTTTATATCTATGACCATAAATTACAAATAATTAAAACTCATAAGCACAATTACGTCTCATAGTTCAATAGTTTCTTTTAATGATTGTATCTAGTTTTTACATATATAATATTAAATAAACCGTATGATTAAGATGTCATTTAGTACAAACTCTTACTACAGAAATCTCTATAAAAGTTTCAATTCTTTCTTAAATACAGTTATTATAGGTAATGTTCACATCGTTACAGTTTCAATGTACCAACAATATTAGGGTCAAAGAAATTGTTGAGCCAACCATTATTAACTTCATAGACTATCTCTAATAATAAATAAATATCACATATAGGCTCCAAATCATAGGTATTAATTATACTATGTAATTAAGTAAAATCTTAATCATGTTAAAATATACAAAAGAACATGATATATTATAGAAAGAAAGTACGTTATAAGCTTTAAAAGAACTAACAATTACATACAAATCCTTATTGCTTTTCAATCCTTTTCATAACTTGTTCTTGATTATCTACACTTATTTCCACTTACTAAGTAATTCATATATGGTTGTATTGCTGCTTCTTCTTTCTTGGGTAGTAAGTCAATATCATTTTTTTAGTTTACTTAGTCATAATGAAAAATTTATTTATTAATTTATCATATCAATTTTTCATGCACAATCATGCTTAATCTTTTAATAATTCTAATATCATATCTCTACAATAAATCTAAATCTTACGACTCATCAGCCACTAGCCATCCCTTGATGAAAAGTCTTAATTATGCAGTTCACTGGCCTGTAGCCACCTCAAGATAACAAATCTGAACTTTTTGGCACATTGGCCACGAGACATCTGACAATAGCAATTCCCAATCTTGTCGCACATTTGGTGTTATTCGCATAAAATAACATAATTTTAATTTAAAGAATTCACTATTTATTGATGTCATTTTATTAATTATAGTTGTCATTCTCCTATTTTTGCATCAACATATCAAATATTATGCTCACATTTTTGTTCTTTCCAAATAAGTTCAAATAATAAGTTATAAAAGTTAAAAGTATATGTCCAATTATAAGTACAAGTTCTTATATAATTATGTAAAATAATATTATATAATTATATTAATATCACATGCTTTATATAGAATTCACATGCAAAATTTTAAAACTAATAATTAGTCGAACATCATGAATATGTTTATAATATTTATATTATAATATCTATCTTATTATTTCCTTATTTTTTATCCTTGACTTTGTTGTTAGCCAAGTTTCATACTTCTCAATTTTAGCTTGTCAAATAACACGTGTCTTAATTTAATACAAAATATATTTTAATATTTAATTAACTAAGATTTGTAATTTTTTTATCACATCAATCACTTCAAATTAATAAACTTTTCTTTTCTCTCTCTTCAAGTACTTTCTCTTTTCTAAGTTTACCACTTTCTCAAAACTTTGCTTTTAAATCCTAGATGTTTTACATATTATAGACCTCATAGTCACGTAGGATCTTGATAATAACTAAATCATATCTTATCTTATTGGACATTCAAGAAATAAAAAACAAGGAGCATAGATGATGGGTTTGGTATTCATGGATCATTGTTATCATGCAAACTCATCTTTCTTATGAAAAAATAAAGATAAAATAAAAATATTATATATGAAGGTGAGGTATTAGTTTTTAATTAGAAAGTGTAGAAAAAGATGCTCTATTTTATAATTATCGAATATTATATATGAAGCTCATTGACTTTTCCTTATTGTAAAGTTGTATTCTTACGCAACTCATAGCAAAAGGTGAAACTTACAGTGAAATTTTTCATGATCTCGGTTAGGGGTGGATGATCTAATTTCAATCGAACTATTTAAAAATTTAGTCTTTCATTTCAACTTTTATTTTCAATTTTTTTAATTATAAAAATTATAAATTAAAATATTTATAAATTAAAGTTTTTTATAAACATAAAACTATTATTATAATTTTTTTGACAATTTAATATAATTCTAAAATTAGAAAAAAAATATATTTTAAAATCTATAATTCACCATCTCTTGTGATATTTACACACTCGTTTACTTCAGTGGTTGAGTATAAACTTATTTTAGTGGGAGCTTGAGGAGGAGGTTATATACTTGAGGACAAAAAGTTTGGGATCCCCATAGGATAAAGATGACTAAAATAGAAAAGAGATTATTTTTATTAAAGAAACATATAAAGAGAAATGATGAAGAAAAATAAGAAAAAGAAATTGCTTTAAAGGGATTTTGGTTAAAGCAGATTGGATTTGACTAAATTGTATAAATTGCACAAGAATGATCCATCAAAACATGCATTGGAAGGTCCTAAGGTTGGTGGTGATTGAGAATAAACTTATTTTAGTGATAACTTACAGAGGAGATTACATATTTGAGAACAAGAAGAATTTTGGGATTCTTATAGGTTAAGGGTGACTAAAATAGAAGAAAAACGATTCGCATTAAGGAGACATGCAAAGAGATTAGCCTAAAAGGATTTACCTTGAAGGACTTGTTTCAAGGGTTTTGAATTAAGAGTTTTGAGTACGTGTTGTTGATGTTCACCATATGGCTACGTTTTGTATAAAGGGAAAAGATTTAATTTGCATTAATGTCATTTTTTTTGTCGACAAAAATAATCGTTTCTTATTATAATGATAATTAGTTAAAATTTCATATTTATGATTAAATTTTTTTTTATAAAAACTTAATTTTAAAAAATTTTACTTAAATATTTTATAAGCATACTTTAAAAAAATTGCAAATAAGAGCAAACTAATATGAATAATAAATTTATATGCACACAAAATTGAAACAAAAAAAATTTATTTATATTTTAATCATTTATATATAACATTGAGATATAACTTAGACTTGAGTAATAAAAATAATAAAAAGAATTAAAAAAACTATTTAAAAAATATTACAAAAAAAAAGAAATAAATAAATAAATAATATAAATATTTAAAATAATATTTAATACAACACTTGTTGATTATAATGCAAAAATGATGATGTTCTTATAAAATGCTACGATTGACTACATCATACAAGAGTTAGATGATATGAACATCACCTTGAATCAAAATATTTTTCATTCTAGCAATAGGGGAAACACATTTTATTTGAATTCAAGAATTATTATTGTATATCTAATCTTCTCTATGTTATAGAAAACAATAAAATTTCTCCAACAAAAGCTTAGGATTTCCTCTTTGGGAAGATTTTCAATATTCAGTGCTTGAAAACATACTCAACAAACTAAATCAATAATCTCCTCAAACTAAAGATAACAACAGCTAAATAGTGTTGAATAACCCATTCAATGATCAGATAATCTTCAATGTTGGCATCCATCTCTTCTTATCATTCATAACTCATAATTCGAAACGATGTCGTCTCCCATGAGGTCCTTAAGAGAGGTCTCTTCTTAGCATTCAAAGCATATGGCAACCATGGAACATTTCTGCTCCATCACATCCAACATGAACTAATAAAAAAAAAATACCGAAGAGCTAATGAAGGAAGATTTAGCCTCAAGTTGGGAGAAGAAGCTAATCAATCTTACAGGACTGGACAACTCTGAAGCTTTTGGTGGAGAGGCATTGGTTTGCAGCTGCTCCAATGCAAGAGGTTCAATGGCTGAGCCGCTCGAGCACCTTCGTAGGGGAATGACAAACACAAGAATTGTAGGGAATCCTTGTCATACACCAATGACTGGAGCAATGATCGGTTAGCTAAATCCCATGTCATACACCAAGAATGTCAATATGATCCAACATGCCTTCCCCTTTAAATTTATTCATCATACTCTATTATTCTATCGTGGATCAATAAAACATGACAAAAAAAATTGCATTATTTATTTAATCAAGAAAATTTTAATGTTCATACTTGTTAGAAAAACTGAATCAATTGAGGATCAAAAAAGACATTATTACATCGATACCCATTAACCAAGAAACTTCATAATGTAACTTTTTAATAAAAAATTAATTAAAATCTTATTTGCATTGAATAATATTTAAAAGTGAGATTATTATCCACATAGTCTATTATGCTTATTTAATTTTAAAATCTTTAAACTAATCTAGTTAAATCTCATGTCACACATCAAAGATGTCAATATGATCCAGCATGCAGTCCCCTTTAAGTCTATGCATCATACTTTGTTTATATTATCATGGATCATTAAAAGCATAACAAAGACAAATTTTTTTTTTGAAAATGATATATCATTATATCAAAAGTGGCAAAGCCACACAGGTTTTACAGTTAGATCCTCAAGGGGGATCAAACAGAAAATCAGACAGCATAAGTTGGATGAGAGGCTGAGGAAGGGATTCCCCAGGACCCCAAATGAACTCATGAGTGCAAGCTCTACGGGCAGCCCAGTCAGCAGGCTCATTCCCCTCTCTGTGGATATGAGAAAACCGGAAAGCCTCCATGGCCTTAACATACTGCAGAGTAACAGCAAGCATCCCCTCCCCACTGGGTTTGGTAACCATATCCCGAGCCTCCAGAAGTGCAGCCATCGAATCAGACTGGAACTCAACTGCACGGTACTGGGAAAGAAACTCCCTCAGAAGGTCAAAGGCCATAATTATGGCCTGGACCTCCATCATATCAGCAGCCACTGAAAACATCCTCCTACCGGCCACCATGAGAGGTTTGCCCGAGCAGTCTCTAACAACGACACCAAGACCAGCTATGGAGTCACTAACCGCGGCATCATAATTGACCTTAATCCATCCTGTGGGGGGGGAAGCCAACCGTTCGTGACAAGCAAATCCGAGGACTTGCCAGGATTCCCGCTGGACAGAGATGAATGGATAAAAAGCCTCCTGAGGGTTGTGCTGACCTCGAACCTAACCGTCCGAGACACCGAGCATAGAGTAGGCACGAAGCCGTTGTGTATAAGCGCATTTCTCCTCGACCAGATGTAATACAAGGTAGTAGTAATAGTCGCCACATGTTGTACCGCACCGTCGCGCCGCCCCGCAGGAGAACTCAAGAGCCTGAACAGCATCTCCAAAATACTGAACCCGGACGCCGCACCCGTGGGCCAGCCCAGCACCCTAAGCACGTGACGTGCATGGCTGGTCCCCCACACTTCCCGGGCACGTGGGCAGTCCCATAGCGCATGCTGCAGGGTTTCCTCCTCCATGCAACCGAACGGGCACAGGGGATCGCGGCTTATTCCCCAGCTAGCCTTCCATGTCGCCGTAGGCAAAAAGTCGCCAGCAGCCCGCCAAAGGAAGACCCGAACCCTCGGCAACACCTTTAATTTCCAAATTCTCCCTGTAGCTTCATCACGCCGCCAGCCGGCGCCCCCCGCAGAGGACGATTCGTGTTTGAGCTGTGCGTAGATTCGGCCACTGTGAGCCTTCTCCTTTTCCGTATGCGTCTGGACCAGGCAGTCCTGGACGGAGTCCCGAGCACGCGGGAGATGCCTAATTCTTTCGATAAGCTCCTCACCCGCCCAGCTGGAAATCGCCGCAACATTCCAAGCACCGTCGTCCCTGATGCATTCGGCAACGCTTTCGGGCCAGCTTGTGCGGACATTAATAAACGTAGGCCAGCAGCTGATAGGTAAAACCCCAAGCCAATTATACTCCATAAATCTCACCCTCTGCCCATCGCCGATGCGCCACACGAAGCACGAAATCGCCGTCGGCATGGCTCCCAGGATCATCTTGCAAACGGCCGAGGCATTCCGGGGTGTCTTCATCAACGGGTCGATGAACCCGTACTTCCTTCTCATCATCTCGACCCATAATCCGCCTTCCCGCCCAAGGATGCACTTGCAATTCCCCATCTGCAGGGCCTGGTGCCAAATGCGATGGTCCCGCAGCCCGAGCCCACCGGCCACCTTCGGCGAAGACACACAGTCCCAGGGCACATAGTGCAGCGTCCGAGCACTACTCGTGCCGCCCATAGGAATTGTCTGATTCTGCGTTCAATTGCAGCAATGGTTCCCGCCGGCACCAAGCAGTGGCGCAAAGTATGGTTGGGGATAACACACAAAACCGAGGACGCCAACACAGCCCTGCCCACAAGCAACAGTACCCGTCCGCACCAGCTGATTACTGTATTATCAATTCTTTGGACGATGGCACTCAGGTCCTCCTTAGTCAATCGGTGCGCAGTAATAGGGACCCCCAAATACACCAAGGCACGGCCGATTGCCATACCGAGCTTCCGAGAAATTAAGCTGGACTGCTTCTTGCTAAATCTGTTGCTAAAATAGACCTTTGATTTGGACAAGTTAGCCTTCAATCTAGCGCTAACCTCAAATGCCCGCAGAATGCGGCGAACAGCGCACATAGCCTCCCTGGATGCAGGAGCAAAAATCAACACATCATCTGCGAATAAGAGGTGGGAAACCCGTGGTGTATGCATCCCCGGCCTAAACCCGAGCAGCTACCGGGATTCATATTCCCGCATCATGCACGACAGGTATTCCATGGACATGACAAAGAGGAAGGGGGATAATGGGCAGCCTTGTCGGAGACCACGACGCGCCGACACCTAAGGAAGACGCGCCCCATTAATGAGTACAGCGTACCTAGGACCAGAAATACATGCAGTAATCCAGTTACACCAAGTAGCAGGAAATCGCATAGCCTTCATAGTTTCGAGCAAAAAATCCCATCGAACCCTGTCATAGGCCTGCTCCATGTCGACTTTCACTGCCATAAGGCCGGAAGCAGCGGTGCAGGATCGCATTCTCGCTACCATCTCCTGGGCAATATTTATGTTATCCGATATACTCCTCCCCGGGACAAAGGCCGCCTGTTCCTGAGACACAAGACTAGGCAGCAGCGATTTCAGCCTGCCAACAAGAATTCGAGCCACTAATTTGTAGATTGTGTTACACAAACTGATCGGCCTGAAGTGCTCTGGCCGGCAAGCATCTTGCTTCTTCGGGATAAGGACCACAAGGGTGTCCTTCCAACTCTCCGGCATTGTACACTCCTCAAAGAATGCCAAAACAGCCTTGATGATGTCCCGCTGCGTAATTCTCCAATATCCATTAACGAAATCCATAGTAATACCGTCGATACCCGGGACGCGATTCCTTTTGATGCCCCGCATAGCCACCAAAATCTCATCTTCCGTCACCCTCCGGCAAAGGCCAGAACCAGCCTCCTCACTGACGAAACCCGAAAGCGGGGAAATTGGGGGCAATGGCGCCAAATTGCTATCGCCCCATTTCCGTTCGAAAAACTCGAAGACAAGCCGCCTAATGTTGTCGGGAGAGTCCACAATGTTGTCGTCAACGTCCCGCAAGAATGTAATGCGATTCTCCCTCTTACGAGCCGATGCCGCAATGTGAAAGAACCTCGAATTGCAATCCCCAAGCTGCGCCCAATGCACCTTAGCGCGCTGCCACCACCACTGTTCCTCGTGAGCACACCCCCGATGAAAGGCAGCAACCAAATCACCAAGCCGCTTATGGTCCTCGACCGACAGACCATCGCTAGACTCCCTGTTTTGGAGCTCCTCAATATCCCGCTCCAACACCTTATTCCGATCAATAATATTCCCCACCTCCTCACGGCTCCATCTGCGCAGCGCCCACATTGACCGCTGAAATTTTGTCATCACAATCTCCATACTGTCGCCCTTAACAGTCCTCCTCTAGGCCTTCTCCACCACCTGGAATGATTGAGGGAAGTCCAGCCACACACTGTCGAACAATAGCCTGCTGGAATACTGCCACTGATCTCCACCTCCCACCTTGATTAACAATGGACAATGATCCGAACCCAGCCTGCTGAGGTGATGAACCGAACAATTGGGAAAAGCATTCAGCCCCGCCGAGTTCATAAGAGCCCGGTCCAGGCGTTCAAGAATGCGCGCACCCCCCTGCTTCCCATTGCTCCACGTAAACCTATTGCCGGAAAACCCCAAATCCACAAGTTGAAGCTCCTGCATAAGATCCGCAAAATCCTGTTGGTCCTTACCATAAAAGAAGCACCGGCCCCCCCGTTTTTCTTCCGGTGCCAAGATCAAATTAAAATCTCCCGCAACAAGCAAAGGCTCATTACTACCGCAGAAATTTCGGACATCCTCCCAAATAATCTGTCGTCTGTGATGGCACTTCGGGCCGTAAATAAAATAGCAATTCAACCTGCCATCATGTGAAGTTTTAATTGTGCAAGCCATGGTATGAGATGAAGCACCAGAGACCGCAAGGTCCACCTCCTTCCTCCACAGAATAAGAAATCCAGCAGATAGTCCCTCTGAGGGTTGTGCCTCAAAATCCCATCCTCCCCCTAGCAGCCAATTTGCATCTTGTCTAGAGAACCCCACAGCCTTCGTCTCCATTAACGCCACAACAGCAACATTCCTTTCACAGATCAACCTGTGCAAATAGCTCCTAGACTTCTTCTTCTTGACGCCTCTTATATTCCACACAATAATGTTCCTTGATAATGTCATCAGAGAGCCCATCGCCAAGCTGCTGCATACCCCGACCTTCCGCCACCCACCAGAGATGGCCGCTGCGCCCCACGAAGCGCAGCCGCAGTCCACATTCTTAAGCCGCATCGCCCCCCACACCAGTGGGCGGTTCCTTCTCCCGATCCGTCATTGACCCAATCAGCTTCCCCCTAACTCCGCCCCCCTGAGCTTCCCGCTTCGCGCCTTCCGCCCCCAAGCTCCGATCACCAGGATCCGCCACGTGTTGAGCACGACTCCTGGATGGTGAGCCCCGCCTAGGTCTGCTCCTCCCACGTTCCCTCGAGGAACGATTGACCCCCCTGGATGAGCCGGCGTGCACCCTCCCACGGGTTCTTTGAACGTCCTTCCTGAGTTCATGGCTAGCCATGGCCGTCGGACCCCTACGAGCATCAGCACCCGTTTTCCTTCGTTTGTGTTGAACTAGCATCCAAGGCCCAAGTCCTTGCGCTTCATCCGTAATCTCGGTGGTGACCTCTCCTCCTTTCCTCTGCTCCCCGTTCGCCTTCGTTCCAGAGCATTCACTCTGTCCAGGCTGAGACACCTCCTTCGTAACCTGCCCATTGCACTGGCTTGCAAGATGCCCCACGCGACCGCATGAGAAACAAATCCTCGGCAGTCCCTCGTATTCGAAACTTTGGTAGATTCTCCCATAGTCCCCTTTTAGCCAGACGCCCGGCTTCAAGGGTTTCGAAAGGTCTGTACGAATACAGACCCGAGCATAGGACGCTCTCTCCATAGCCGCCGTCCACCCATCGAGAAGGAACGGATCCCCTATAGCCTTCGCAATCCGCAAGATATTGTCCGTATCCCAGTAAATCAGGGGCAAGCCGGGGAATCGCACCCAGATCGGCACGCACATAGCGTGGGAGTCGCCGGGAGTGAATTCATGCGACCAAACATCCAAGCCCATGGCTTGGCCAGCAATTTGCCACGACCCCCCGAGCCACACATCATTCCGAGCCTCCTTCGATTCAAAGTGTAAGCAGAAGCAATTCGCGGACAGATCAAACACTCTAAAGTTCTTATGGTGGCCCCAGCGTTTGAGCAACACTCTGGCGATCATCGGAAAAGGCAACGTATTCCCGAAAATACGACCCACCAGGTCCTATTTGTGAAATTCGATTCGTCGTTGACAGGCTTCAGAAGAAACGAGGACTTCACCATCCTCCGCCACGTCCGGAACAGCAGCAGCATGTTCCTTAACATCAACATTGGCCGGCCGTGCGAAAGTGTTCACCAGGTTACCACTCTGGAAATTGCGGGCTGTCAAAACCTCTCTAAAGCTAGCCTTAGTGGGCAAGTGTTCCGCACCCCTATGAGTCTCCGCTTCTCCAGTGATATTGTTCTCCTCCACGACCCCAGCTCTCGTCACCCTGTCATCGACCTCCAGTACAGCGCCGTCAGGATGTGGAGGATCCCTGTCAAGTGGCTTTCCCTCTTCAGACGATGATGAAACACACTCCCTCACCGGGGAGTTGCTAGCAGTGGTCCTTGCACGCCGGTTGCTCCTTCGTAATGTACTTCCCGCCATCGAACGTCAATTTAGGGCTGCAGGGTCCTTAGCGCGATGACCGGGATGAAGGTTCAGGTATCCCGCAGGAACTTGAGCCGATTAGTCGTGTCCCAGCACACCCCGCGTGACCAAAATTCAAATTCAAAAGAACCCGGACCACGTGCAATTTGACCGAAGACCATCTCCTCGACCGCCCCGCTCGCCTCCGCACCCAGCCACGCGGTGAAGCGGATGTCAGGTCCACCCCGCCGCCCCGCAATCTCCGCCTCCGCCTGCGCCTCCGGTCCCTTCCCAAGGTTGGGCTACACCTCGAGTCAAGCTTCCAAACCCCTCCTCGTCCCGTTCCAGACAAACCGCGGCCCCCTCCCGGCACCTCCGGTTGGGGTTTGCTCTCCTGAGTTCACGCCTTTTCACTTTGACCTTCAACAAAGACAAATTGCATCATCTATTTAATAGAGAAAAATATAATTTCGTACTTATTAAAAATATTGAATCGATTGTGGGTCCAAGAATAGACTCAATATATAATTAGATAGATATTCATCAATGTAAAACAATTTACTCTAAAAATAAATATTCATAATTATATTTTAAAATTTAGATATAATACTCAACTTTTATAATTAAATTAATATAAATGGATGTCTTTTTAATAAATCCCATGATTTTCGCCCAGGCAGCTAAGTGGGCGGGTGCACGCCGGCTCGTCCAGGGGTGCCAGCCGTCCCTCCAAGGAACGCGGGAGGAGCAGAACCCAGGCGGAGTTCACCATCTAGGAGCCGCGCGTATCAACAGTTGGCGAGCTCGGGAGATCAGGGCCTGGTGGCTGAAGGTGCGGAGCGGGCAGCCCGTGGGGGCGGAGACGGGAAAGTTACCCGTGTCTATGGTGGATCGAGAGAAGGACACGCCCACGGACCTGGGCAGCAGCGCGGTTTAAGTGGGCGGGCCATGACTGCGCTTCGTGGGGCGCAGCGGCCATCACAGGCGGTGATGGTGGAGGTTCGGGGTTCTTGTTCTAACGACATTATTATTTATGAATGTTATAGTGTGGAATATAAGGAAAGTCAAGAACAAGAAGTCCAGGGGTTATTTGAGCAGGCTGGTCCGTGAGCGGAATGTCGCTGTTGTGGCGTTAATGGAGACTAAAGAGCGGCTTTTTTCTAGACAAGATGCATATTGGCTCCTTGGGAGAGGCTGGGAGTTTGAGGCCTACCCCTCGGAGGGCATGTCGGCTGGTTTTGTTATTATGTGGAGAAATGGGGTGGATCTTAAGGTAACTGGGGCTTCGTCTCATGCAATAGCTTGCAAAGTCAAAATCCTACCTGATGGCATGATTAATTGTTTATTTGTTTATGACCCCAAACATCACCATATGCCCCGGGCCATTTGGGATGCTGTACGGAACTTCTGCGGGGACGACGAGCCTCTTCTCGTCGCTGCAGACTTTAATTTAGTTTTGGCACCTGAGGAGAAGTGTGGTGGGCGGCGCTTCATCTATGGCAGGGATCAGCAGGACTTTGCGGACCTTATGCAGGAGCTCCAACTCGTTGATTTGGGCTTTTCCGGCAATAGGTTTACTTGGAGCAACGGGAAGCAGGGTGGCGCGCGCATCCTCGAGCGTCTGGACCGGGCTCTTATGAACTCAGCTGGGTTGCTCGCATTTCCTGTTTGTTCGGTTTATCACCTTAGTAGGCTGGGCTCGGATCACTGTCCACTGCTGATTAAGAAGGGAGGTGGGGATCATTGGCCGCAATCCAGCAGGCCTCTCTTCGATAGCGTGTGGTTGGATTTCCCTCAATCTTTCCAGGTGGTGGATAACGCTTGGAGGAGACATGCTAAGGGTGACAGCATGGAGGTTGTGATGACGAAATTTAAGCGAGCGCTGATGGCGCAGCGCAGATGGAGCCGCGAGGAGGTGGGGAATATTATAGACCGAAACAGGGAGTTGGAATGGGACATCGACGAGCTTCAAAAGAGGGAGTCTAGCGAGGGCCTTTCGGAGGAGGACCACAAGCGGCTAGGGAATATGGTTGCTGCCTTTCACCGGGGATGTGCTCACGAAGAACAGTGGTGGTGGCAGTGCGCCAAGGTGTACTGGGCACAGCTAGGTGATTGCAACTCGAAATTCTTCCACATTGCAGCCTCAGCTCGGAAAAGGGAGAATCGCATTACCTACATGAGGGATGATAACGGCAACATTGCGGACTCTCCCGACAGCATTAGGCGACTTGTCCACGCCTATTTCGAAACGAAATGGGGTGATGGCAACCAGACGCCCTTGCCCCCAATTACTTCGCTTCCGGGATCCATCAGCGATGAGTTGGGTTCTAGCCTTTGCCGCAGGGTTACGGAAGACGAAATCATGGTGGCTATGAGGGGAATTAAAAGGAATTACGCCCCGGGAATTGACGGAATCACAATGGACTTCGTAAATAGCTATTGGGACATTACGCAGCGGGATATTATTAATGCTGTATTTGCCTTCTTCGAGGAACGCAGGTTACAGGAGGGCTGGAAGGACACCCTTGTAGTCCTTATTCCGAAGAAACAGGGTGCTTGTCGGCCGGAGCATTTCCGGCCGATCAGCTTATGCAATACCATCTATAAGTTGGTGGCTCGTATTCTTGTTGGCAGGTTGAAAACGCTGCTGCCTAGTCTTATTTCGCAGGAGCAGGTTGCTTTCGTCCCCGGGAGGAGCATCTCGGATAACATAAATATTGCCCAGGAGATGGCAGCGAGGATGCGCTCCTGTACCGCTGCCTTCGGCCTCATGGCAATGAAAGTCAACATAGAGCAGGCCTATGATAGGGTTCGATGGGACTTTTTGCTCGAGGTTATGAAGGCAATGCGCTTCCCTGCCATTTGGTGCGAGTGGATCACAGCATGTATCTCGGGTCCACGGTTTGCTGTTCTCATTAATGGTTCGCGGCTTCCTTGGGTGGCGACGCGTTGGGGCCTCCGGTAGGGCTGCCCGCTTTCCCCCTTCCTCTTTGTTATGGCCACGGAGTACTTGTCGTCCCTGATGCGGGAATACGAATCCCGGCAGTTGCTTGGGTTTAGACCGGGGAAACACTCGCCGCGGGTTTCCCACCTTCTGTTTGAGGATGACGTGCTGGTGTTTGCTCCTGCATCAAGGGAGGCTGCGAGCGCCATTCATCGCATTCTGCGAGCCTTCGGGGACAGCGCTGGCTTGAAGGTTAATTTCTCCAAGTCCAACGTTTACTTCAGTAATAAATTTAGCAAGAAGAAATCTCGCCTTCTAGGAAGCTTGGCATGGAGCTTGGTCGGACTTTGACGTATCTGGGGTTTCCAATTACTGCGTAGTGATTGACCAAACATGATCTGAATTTCCTCGTTCAAAGGATAGAAACTACTGTGATTAGCTGGCGCGCCCGGTTGCTGTCGCTTGCGGGCAGGGCTACGCTGGCGTCCTCTGTTTTGTGCGTTATCCCCAACCACATCTTGCGGCGTTGTATGGTGTCGGCGGGGATCCTTGCTGACATTGAACGACACATAAGACAATTCCTCTGGGGTGGCACGAGTAATGCGCAGGTGCTGCACTATGCGTCTTGGGACTGCGTGACTATGCCGAGGGTGGCTGGAGGGCTTGGCCTTCGGGATCTTCGCATTTGGCACCAGGCATTGCAAATGGGGAACTGTAAACGTATCCTTGGACGTGATGCTGGTTTATGGGTAGACATCATGAGAAGGAAGTATGGGTTCAAAGATTCGGTGATGAAGGCACCTTGGAAGGCCTCTGCTGTGGGCAAGATGATCCTGGAAGCTATGCCGGCGGCGATTTCGTGCTTTGTGTGGCGCATTGGCGACGGCCGGAGGGTGCGGTTTGTGGAGGACAATTAGCTCGGCGTCCTCCCTATATGATGCTGGCCAACGTTCATTAATATGCTCTCCTGCTGGCCTGAGAGTGTAGCCGAGTGCATTAGGGCCGACGGCGTCTGGGATGTTAAGGTGATTTCCAACTAGGCGGACGCGGAGCTCATCGACAAAATTTTGAATCTTCCGTGTGCTCGGGATTCTGTCCACGACGTCCTTCTCCAAAAGCACACCGAGACGGCAAAGGCTCACAGCGGCCGGATCTACGCGCATATCAAATGCAACGAGTGGTCTTTCGCATTGGGTGGTGGCCGGTGTCCTGATGAGATCATGGGGAGGATCTGGAAATTGAAGGTGCTGCCGAGCGTCCAGGTTTTCCTATGGCGGGCTGTCAGTGATTTTCTTCCTACGGCGACGTAGATGGCTCGCAAGGGAATTGGCCGGGATTCCTCGTGTCCCCTGGGCTGCACGGAGGCGGAGTCCCTATAGCACGCTTTGTGGAACTGCCCGCGTGCCCGAGACATGTGGGCTACCAGCCATGCACATCACATGCTGCTGGAGCTGGGTTGGCCCACTGGTGCGGCGTCCGGATTCAGAATTTTGGACAAGCTTTTCCTGCTTATGGGGTCTCCTGTTGCGCATCGCGGCGTCGAGGCGCATCACGTGGCAATGCTTGTCACTACCATGTACTACATATGGTTGAGAAGAAATGCGTTCAAACACAATAGACACGTGCCCACACCATGCTCGTTGTCAAGGACGATCAGGTTCGAGGTGAGCACGGCTCTCAGGAGGCATCTTGTCTATTCATCTCTGTCCAGCGGGAATCCTGGCAGATCTTCGGATTTGCTTGTTACGCATGGCTGGATCCCCCGCCCCCCAACAGGATGGATTAAAGTCAATTGTGATGCTGCGGTTGGTGACTCCATTGCTGGCCTTGGTGTCGTCGTGAGAGACTGCTTGGGCAGACCTCTCCTGGTGGTTGGCAAGAGGATGATTTCAGTGGCTGCTGACATGAGGGAGGTCCAGGCCATTCTTTTGGCATTCGACCTTCTTAGGGGATCCTTTCCCCAGTATCGTGCCGTGGAGATCCAGTTTGACTCGATGACAGCACTTCAGGTGGCTCGGGACATGGTTTCCAACCCCAATGGGGCGGGGGTGTTTACTATTACTCTTCAGTATGTTAAGGATATGGAGGCTTTCCGGTTTTCTCACATCCACAATGAGGGGAACAAGCTTGCCGACTGAGTTGCCCGTGATGCTTGTCTACACGAGTTTGTTTGGGTTCCTGGGGGATCTCTTCCACAGCCTCTTCTCAAACTTATGTTGTCGGATTTTTTGTTTGATCCCCCTTGAAGATCTTATTGTAAAACCTGCGTGGCATTGCCACCTTTGATATAATGATATATCTCTTTCAAAAAAAAAACAATGATATCTAAGTACATGAAATAGTTAAAAAGAGCATAATGGATGAAACTTGGATGAAAC
Source organism: Vanilla planifolia (assembly GCA_023846275.1). Classification (NCBI taxonomy): domain Eukaryota; kingdom Viridiplantae; phylum Streptophyta; class Magnoliopsida; order Asparagales; family Orchidaceae; genus Vanilla; species Vanilla planifolia. The sequence continues at coordinate 8,826,455 of CM043873.1, read as the reverse complement.
CATTTCCTCATCATTATATTTAAGGATTTTCGAACTTATCAGGAAGTATGATTCTATCATGATTATAGATTTTTTTATTTATAATATCAATAGAGTATTATTATTAACTCTTTTTTAAACATTGTTAAAATTTTGTTATTATTTTTTAGAATAATTCTTGAATATATTTATCATTCTATGAATCACATGACTATGTGATTCTTTTATTAAAAATAAGAGTTTCAATACATTTAACTATTCTTAAGCAAAAAATAATGAAATCATATTACTCACTTAGCCATTTTCCTTCATTACTTTAACCAATATAATATAAATAATAAAAGAAAGATAGATTGTTAAGAATTAGAAGAGTTTTAAAAGAGTTTATAATCACTTCAGAATTTATTTCCAAAGTATGCATACCAAATTTTTTTTCCAATTTTGCTATTGGTGTTGTAGAGATACATTCGGATCATACAAAAAAAACATCTATTAAAATAATCCTACATAATAGTTCTATGAGCAATTTTGATAAAATAAAATTCTTTGAAATCAATTGACTTATAAAAGGCATTGAACACTCTTATTAAATTTAGCCAAACATTATAATAAAAACTAAATTATACTATTAAAATAAACTTACAAGTAATATTCTAATTAATCATTTTAATAAATATCTTTTATTTTTGTATCTCACCAATTTGATCATTATGTTTAAACATAACTATTAAAGTAAATAATTCCTTTGAAAAAATAAAGTATTCAACATGAATAGTATCTAAAATTAACGAATTTCTTGTAAGTTATAAAAAAGAATATTTTGAAAAAAAAGGAATTGGTTGAAAAAAATAATTAATAAAAAATTATTATGAGTATATATATAAAAATATTTCATATTGGTCTCTTTAACAAATAAAAAATAGAAAAATGAAGAATAAAAAATGTAAGACCTAAACTAAACTCCCCTAAAATAATGGTACAAATTAACTTTAAAATCATATACAATATGCTTTCATGCTTAATTACCTAATGATAAAATTTATGTGAATATAGGTTTAGAAATTTTATAAAATATGTTTTTATATATTTATTAGAAAATTAAATATATCATTTAATATAATAAATAAATAAAGATAAATTGAATAAAAATAAAACAAGAAAATTGGAATGTAAAGATTTAAAATTATGGAGGTTACTATTAAATTTAGAAACTAATTTTTAGTTTGATAAAAATAATATTTTTTTCAAATATTATTAAAAATATTGATTGATTTTAAAGATTTTATGCAGTTTTCTTATATCTAAAATGGTCTTGATGAAATTACAATAATAAATAAGTTTATCTATTTTTAAGTATAATTAAAAAGAATAAGAAGGTTGGATTTTTTTAGACAAATCCATCAACGTATTTACATATAATTTTGTTATTAGTGTTAAAAACGAAGACTAATAAGTCAAATTAAAAAAAAAAAAGATGAAAAAGAAAAGATAACATCCTATCTAAATTTGTGGGTATTTCTCAACAAAAAAAAAACAATCTCTTTCAACCAACATTAAATGACATGTTTATTTACATTAAAAATTATTTTTAATTATTTTCTTTACTTCCAATGATTTGTGTTTGACTTTCACAAAATACATAAATAACCCGAGCCCACTTTTATAGTCATATTTGTTTACATTAAAATTTATTTTCATTTATTTTTATTTTAAATTATGCATTTAACATTCCACAAAATATACAAATAATATATTAACCTGAGGGCCAAAAATCAAAAAGACAATTTGTATTAGGATTGCAATAAAATTAGTTTTCTCTTGTACATGTTTTTCTAAAAAAAGAGAAACAAACATAAATTCTAAATCAAAAAAATACAAAAAAAAATTTAAATATTCAAATCAAATTCCTCTTTCATTCCTATGACTTGACATCCTAATAATGTTTTTATCCATAATAGAGAATGTCTAATTTGCCTTTTTATCATAAACTAATCTTATGATTAGAAAATCTTCCCTTGTTATTTAATCAATGTTGAAACTCTGATGTTGAATTGAATTAACTTAGCTTAAGTCAAGCCTTAATTACCAACTACTTGCATTATGTCAAACATGCACAAATTCTTGCCCACACATTACATACCTCCTGCATATTTAAATGGCTTTCTATGAAATCTAAAGCTTTTAAAAAATTATCAATTTTATCACCAATGTTTGTTTTTTATTTGTTAAACCAGTGCTAAAACCTCCCAACGTGGCTTGAATTTGAAAAAAAGCAAATTAATTTAGGCCAACTTGAGCTAAACCTACACATCAAAAGGATGACTTCAAGCTTACCTAATATTTTTTGTGGTTCTTTTAGTTTTTTTAGCTTTTATAAGCTTGATTTAAGTGTGTTGTTTGTTCCATGCATATAGAATGTTTTAATAAGCTTAAAATGATTTATAACTATTAATCTAATTGTTTTTTTTTATTAATTTGAGTAGTTAAGTTAATTAATTAATTAGTTATGTTAGTTATAATGATTTTTCGGGATTCATCAAAACTAGATACTATAAGATTGCATCATCCAAGTGTCACCCAGGTAAGCATTCCTTCTTCTAGATTCCAACTTTTTGAGAGTGATTTGTATCTTTTTATTCTAAAACATCTTGACTTGACATATAATAAACAAATGAGAGAATTTTATGAACTAAATAGACATAAATTTGTCTTTATATCTTTTATAAATATATCATTTATATATTTATGAAAACTAGATTAAGCATAACCATCAATATGGGAAAATAAGCTAATATAAAAAAAATACAAAATTTTCCTAGAGTTTTGTAACACAATTTCCTATAGCATAGTATTTCTGTAGCATAGTTTTCCTGAGACGTTGTTCACTATCTTTAGTGTTTTTTCTCTATCTTTCAAAAATTTCATAGTTGCCTCACCTTTAGTATTTGAGTATTTTAGAAAGTTTTCTTATGTCTAAAATTATTTCAATGAATTTGTATTAACAAATAAATCTATCTAATTTCAAATATAATTTAAAAGATGAATAAAATTGGATTTTTTGAGAAAACTCCATGTGTTATATACAATCTTGTTAGTGATGCTGAAGAAGGAAAGAATTCCACCAAAAAAAAAAAAAAAAGAAAGAAAGAAAGGGTGACGTTTCTCTCTAAAAAAAGAAAGGGTAACATTCCATTCAAATAAAGTAGCTTCTTGATAGTACAAGCATCGGTTGAACATCAACAGAACTCAGGAATTCTTAAACAAAGGTATAGAACTTGCGACAACACAACATAATCACCCAATCATTTTAAAACCAGAAATAGTTTGGAACTTATTTATAGGGAGAAAAAGCGCTGCTGCCGTCCCACCTTGTCAGGAACAGAGAACACCCCCAACCCCTTTGGTCGTACGCAATCACCTTGAGTCCGCGGTGGTTTCTCCCGACCAGTCTCCGCCTTCTCTCCCCGCCGGGGAGACGATCCAGAAAACGTTGCCTTCTTCCCACCTCGGGATAGTTCAGAAAGCTTGCTGCTTGCTTCTCCTCCTCGGACATGGCCGGCAACAGACGTTCGTAGATGACTCGCTTGCCGATGAGGAGGCGATTGTGATGGTTGCAGACGTCGGAGGAGGAGATCTTCTTATGCATGAGATGCCAGAAGGCATGCGTCCCGTGCCCGGCGGCGACCCTCTTTACCCAAATCGGTACCTTTATCTCCCTCCGCGCGTTCATGATCGATGACAATTAGGAAAAGCAGAGAAGGATGATGAGAGAGCAACGTAGATAGACAATCAATTGGATCTCAGAAAGAGAGATGTAGGAGTTTGAGCTTGTAATGCTTGCGCTGGGATTTATATGCATGATAAGGGAGGGGAGAGACAGGAACGAGGATAGAGCAGATTCTGCTGAATATTGCTTTGTCACCATGAGTCAGCATTTAAGGGTCTTATTGCAAACTTTCCAATCATGAATTTTATATAATTGTGACTTTAGAGATTTTTATAAATATATCTTTTATATATTTATGAGAAAATTAAATATATTATTTAATAAAATAAATAAATAAATATAAATTATATAATAATAAAACAAAATATTTGGAATATAAAAATGATTTCTTAAGATGGGCAAGGGGAACTGTAAAGGCACGAGAGAAATGAAAAAAAAAATTTTGGCCAGCCTTGATTCATAAAAATTATTAACAAAGATAATATAAAAAATATTTATATTAGAATGTAAACTCAAGAAAAAAAATATTATCAAATATTGTAAAATATAAGCTAAAACTTTGAAGATATTAGATGATTTATTCACAATTTTGGCTTACAAAAACTCGACTCATAGATTTCAAAGCAATACAAAATTTTAGACTTTTACATTTTTTTTCAATAAAAATTATCTTAATATATAATTTTACATTTATTTTTAATTTAAAAAGTAATGCCTAGGTTATGGAGGTTTACATACATGAGAAGGGGTGAGAGTAAGGAGAGGGAGAAAAAAGTAAAAACAAGATGGGAAGATATCTAAAGAAAGAGGAGAAGATTAAATAGAAATTTGAAAACTTCTCATAACTTGTCAACCCACATGAATTGGAACCCTAATGACATTCTTATTGTCACTAACGACATTCTTATTTTAGACATGGCTAAATCACAATAAGAACGTCATTAGAACTTTATTACTTTTAAGTTAATTAGAATTTTATTCTCTATTTTTTTATTGGGTAAAAACAGAATAATAAATTTTAATTAAAACAAAATAAAAATTTAATTTCAACTTAATAAAAGGGTACAAAACAAAGTTCAAACTAACTTGAGTAATTTTAAATTTTTTTGCACCTAATTTTATACGTTAATTTTTTTTCATTTAATATTTATTTAAGTATCTATTAAACAATTAAATTTAATATAGTATATGAATATGTTTTTTTAATTAAAAGAATAAAATAAGATAGATTTAAGATGATTGTGCCTTTAGACCTTTAATAAATTCATCATTTATACATTTAAGAAAACTTAAATATAATATTTAATTTATGAAAAATAAATGAAAATAAATTAAATAAAGATAATTATTATATAAAAAGCTCAAAATTATCACAAATCAAAATATAAATTGGAGAGGATTGGCTTTTATTGACATATTTTTGTATGTTAAGAAAATATTTTAATTGTTCTTTACTTCGAATGATTTGTATTTAATTTTCACAAAACATACAAATAATATATTTATACGAGGGTTTAAAATAAAAAGACAATTAAATAAAATTTATGTTTCTTTTATAGATGTTTAGAAAGGATAAATTGAACTTAAATTTTAATTAAAAATTATAAAAAAAAATTAAAACCATTTAAGTTAATTATAACTTTATTTGCAAATGTTTATTGGATAACAGGCAGAACATTAACTTTTGATAAAAAAAAAATAATAATTTAATTTCAGTTTAATAAAAATATATCAAATAAAGATCAAACAAATTTGGCTATTTTAAAATATTTTATAGTTAATTTTTTTACATTAAATTTATTTTTGTGTTTATATTAATAATTTGATCATTATGTCATTTAATAACTATTAGAATAAATAATTTTAAATAAAGAATAAAAATGTTTAATGTTATGTTCTTTAAGGTTTATGTAAATTAATATGAAATTAACATGTCAAAATTTTGTTGGGTGACACATAACCAATGTTTAAAAATTAGTAAACAAAAACATAACTAAATGACAATTTTGTCATGTATAATCAAAGACTCTTAAGTTGTTTAATAAAATATTTCATGGGTAAGAAAGCGTTAAAGATTATCGATGTATTTGACAAGACTAAATAAAAATAAAATAAAGAAGCGTGGGTTTTGTTTCACCAATGAGCAGCGCAGCTCAGAGCCCACCTGTCGCTGTTGTTCTGGGAAAGAAGAAATTGATTTTCAACCAACGTAAGGCTTCAGTTGATGGACTCAAAGATGAAACAACAAAAGAAAGTTCAATAAATTGAAGTAGCGCTATCTTGACTTTCATGGATAGCATCACGTACGAGTGCCGTCGCTATTCCGCAGGGGCGTGCAGAAGCGCTGCCACCGGCCAAAGAACTCAAGCATCGGCACAAGACGACTTAATGACAAAGCAAGGCGGTTAGAGAACCACGTCTATTATTCGGCATTTGTGTGCTTATATCTAAATTTGTGACATTCCATTCAAATAATAAATTTCATAATAGTATAAGCGGCAGTTGAACACAAAAGGACTTCCGAGTTCTTACCTAACAGATGAACTTAAATGAGTAAACAAAGGTATTCCCAATGGAATAACCTAATTATTTCAAAATGCTTCAGGTAATAGACTCCTTAAAACAGCAGAATGACCTTCAAAACCTTTAAAATACTTGAGGCAACAGACTTATTAGAACAACATAATCACCCAATTATTTCAAAATGCTGGAGGTAATAGACTTCTTAGAACAACATAAATCACCCAATTATTTTAAAACCAGAAAGAGGTTGCTCTGCTCCCTAACTTATCTATAGTGAGAAAAGGCTCAAGACTGTAATGTTCCCAACGACAAAGCAGAGCTTTTCATCCTCATCGCGAAAAGCCCAAACTTCCACAACGTCCCCTGCCTCGATGCTACTCATGCGGAGAAAGTTTTTGTAATTTTCTCCTTTGAGCACTGCCGCACCGCTGCCGTCCCACCTCGTGAGCAGCAGAGGACAACCCTGGCCCCTTTGATCGTACACCATAACCTCGAGTCCACCGTGGTTTCGCCCGACCAGTCTCGGCCCCCTCTCGCCACCGGCAAGATGATCCGGACGATGTGGCGTAATCCCTGCCTCAGGATAGTTAAGAAAGCTGGCTGCTTGCGTCTCTTCCTCGGACATGGCCGGCAACAGACGATCGTAGATGACGTGCTTGCCGATGAGGAGGCGATGCTGATGTTTGTCGACGTCGGAGGAGGATATCTTCTTGTTCAAGAGGTACCAGACGGCGTGCGCCTCATGCTGGCTGGCGACCCTCCTTGCCCAAGTCGGCACGTCGGGTTCCTGTCTCGAATCCATGATCGACGGCGACGACGAAAGGCGGACAAGGATGATGGCGGTGTAAAGAGCGGTAAATCAAGGATGGAGTGCAATGGACAAGGAAGATGGCGGGTTTAAATACAAGTTCCGCGAGGTCACCACCGGAAGTGGGTCCTTTTGACAGAGGTTTACGCTGTTTGAATTCTCGGCCGAGACGGATGAGCAAGAATTCTCATGTCCGGTTCCTCTGGAGGATGCATCCATAAGAATTCAACTAACTAAATAACAAAGACGTCACCGACGGAAGATTATTGTCACATCATCACGTTGAATTTGTTCAATTATCAGCCACATGGATTTAATCCACTTGGCTCAGCAGTAAGCAAAAGTATCCTCTTTTTCAATCACATGCCCTCGACACGTCAGAACGCTAAGATGAAAACGAGTCGAGAATTACAAAAAGAAAACTTATATTAGATATTATTTTAAAGAAATTTTAAAAATAATAATAATAATCCTAAGGTGAATAAGAACAAAATATAGAATTTATTTTAATCACTCTCATAACTATGTAGTAATTACATAATTTTATAGGTAAATAATTTTTCAAATATTTGCATTTAATCAAAATATTTGTTTCTAATTCATAAGATGACTATCAACTTAAAATTTAAAATTATTTAAACATTTAAAGTTTGTTAACATTATTCCCCCTCAACTTGAAGTATTTTTAAGTCTTATTGATTTCGTAATTCTTCAAACATCTTCACTTGAAACAATTTGGTAAATATATCACTCACTTGTTCTTCAGTAATATGATGTATCAGGCTTATAGCCTCCTTGTTGACATGATCACGAAGAAAATGATACATTATCTCGATATGCTTGCTTCTCCCACGTTATACTGAATTTTTTTCTAATTTGATGGCTTACATATTATCAATAAAGATAGTTGTTGGCTCTTCTTATTCATGATATAACTTCTCTAGTAAATTTTACAACCAAATATGATGTCTGGTCGAGTACTTATCAAATATAATAAACTCCCAACTAGACTCCTATAAGTGGTTTCATTTGTTTTATTTGCTCCATTTTCCATTTTCAGCTTCTCATTTGATATGAAAGGAGTTGCTACTGACTTATAATCTTGCATCTTGAATTTCTTTAGAATATTTTGTGCATATTTTTTCTGTGATATAAAGATGCATGCATTATTTTGGCATATTCTATACCCAAAAAATAATGCAACAAGCCATGATCACTCATCTCATATATCTCCATCATATCTTTCTTGAACTCTTTTAGCATCTCCTCATTATTGCCCATGTAAATCAAATCATCAACATATAATGAGACAATTAAAATATTCGTACTTCGTTTCTTGACATATAAAGTTGGCTCGCTCTTGCTTTTCTTAAATTCTTTCTACATGAAGTACTTATCGATCTGACTGTACCATGCTCTCGGTGCTTGCATTAAGCCGTACAATGCCTTCTTTAGCTTGTAAACTTTGTTCTCTCCCCCTTCAGTGAGAAATCCTTCTGGCTGTTCAACATATATTTTCTCTTTAATATAGCCATTCAAGAAAGCAGACTTGATATCAAGCTGATACAATCGCCACTTCTTTTGGGCAGCTAGAGCAATAATTGTTCTTATTGTCTTTAGCCTTGCTACAGGAGCATATGTCTCGTAACAATCAATGCCATGTTTCTATTTGAAGCCTTTCACCACGAGCCTTGTTTTATATTTTTGAACCTTACCATCTGGGTTTAGCTTTGTCTTGTAAACCCATTTCACCTCACGGTTTTGCGGTCGATCTACCAACTCCCAAGTATTATTCTTTTCTATCATGTGAATTTCGTCTTCCATGACTTTTACCCAGTTCTTGTGTTTTCTAGCTTCTTCAAAGCTTTGAGGCTCGACTAGTGAGAAATTATAAGACTTGTATATTTCTGTTAAACTTCATACTCGTCTTGGAGCTGACTTTGGTGTTGTTAACTTTTCTTCAGAGCTAGTACTAGATTTTGGGCTTGAACTAGGGCTGGAAGTTGAGCTCAAACACGAATTTGACTCATCTTGTCTTTGAGTGTACTCTTGACCATGCATTTCTATCATTAGAGTAATTGGCTGCCCCAATGAGATAGTAGTTGGTGATGATTGATTTTCATGTACCTTCTCTTCTTCCAATTCCACGAACCTTTCTCATTAAACACGACATCTCTACTGATTATTATTATTTTTCTTTTCTAAATTGTATAACCTATACCCTTTTGTTCCATCATCATAGCCGACAAATATGCATATTTCACTCTTGTCATCCAATTTTGATCTTTTTGCGGCTGGTACATGAGCATAACACAACCAAAAATCTTCATGTGATTGATCACATGCTTTGAACCACTCCATGCTTCAAATGGAGTTTGATTTGGAACTGATTTTGTTGGACATCTATTCAAGATATAAACAATAGTATTAACTATTTCTGACCAAAATTTATTAGGCATACCCATCTCTTTAAGCATTGATCTAGCCATCTCGACAATTGTACAATTCCTTCTCTTAGCTGCACCATTTTGTTAAGGAGTATAGGCAGTCGTCAACTATCTTCGAATGCTTTGTTCTTCACTGAAACAATTAAAGTTTCTTGAAGTAAATTCACCGCCTCTATCGCTTCGTAACACTTTAATTTTGCGATTGCTTTGATTCTCGACCATAGCCTTGAACTTTTTAAATACTTCAAAAACTTCTGACTTTTCCTTTAGAAAATAAACCCATGTCATCCTCGTATAATCGTCAATGAAGATTAGGAAATACCAATTTTGACCTTGCGACAGGGTCTGCATCTTTCCACATATGTCAGTGTGGACTAGCTCTATTGGTGCATGTGCTCGTCAGGATCCTCCATGTGGAAAAGAAGCTCGATGTTGTTTGCCAAAAATGCATCCTTCACAAGTGCTCGAGGTGGTGTTGATAAATGGTAGGCCTTGTACCATGTTTTTAGGTTTTAACAACTTCAAAGCTTTATAGTTTAAATGGTCGTACCTTTTATGCCATAAGTCTGAGCAATCTACTGCTTCAGTTCGTAATGCCACTTCTGAAGCATAATTGATTTTCAACAGAAAGTTTCTGGACCTTTCCATGTCAACTTTTGCTATCAACTGATTTTTGTTTCTTCGATCAAATATCATACAACCATTATTTTCAAAAGAAACTTCGTACTCATTTTGTAATAACTGTCGAACTCTTAATAGGGTTTGTTTTAAATCAGGAACTAGCAACACGTCTCGAAGAAATTTTGGCCCTATCTTTGTTTGCACAAGAATACTGCCCTTGCCTTTTGCTTGAGCTAGAGAACCATTTCCCATACGTACCCTAGTTTCATAGAATGCATCAATGTCTCGGAATAATTTTTGGTTACCTGTCATGTGGTTTGTGCAACCACTGTCCAGGTACCAAGTATCGTCTTTTTCTTCTTTTATAGAATGGCATGCAAAGAAAATAGTTTCCTGAAATCTTTCCTTCATTCAAAAGGAGGCAAAACCAGCACATGCATCATCCTCTATGGAGGATCAAAAAGGAAATCAGACAACAGCAACTTCAGGAGAGGCTCAGGGAGGGGCATTCCCCAACCCCAAGCAAAGTCGGATCGGCAAGCAGCGCGCCCATCCCAGTCCGTCGGTGGGTTGCCGTCTCTATGGACGTGCGTGATAACAAGAGGGTCAAGGCCCCGAGCCTGCAGAATCGCCTTGGCAAAAACACCTCCCGCGGGCACCTGGGTGAGGGTGGTGCACACCGCCTGCATCGCGAGTGTCGAATTAGTTTGGATCTCAATGGCCCGAACCTCTGAGAGCGCAGTTCTTGCCAATTCAAGAGCCTCAAGCATGGCATAAGCTTCCATGGCCATACTCGCTCTGAGAGAAGACTTTCCTCCCGATCACCAGTAAGGGCTTCCCTGTGTGATCCCTAACCACCAGTCCGAGGCTAGAAAATAGTTTATGGATCTTCCTTTTCTTCAGTGAAATTTGCTTGATCACGGACTTGACTTTTACAATATTTTGCAATATGACTGTACTTCTTTCATTTATTGCACTGCATCCTTGTCCAACATTTGGACATGTTATGGTTCGACTTTTTTTGCGTATGTCGCACCATAAATTTGAATTACTGGAGCTTGATTCTCTTTTACTTTGGCCTTGTTGCTTTGGTACATCCTGTCCACATTTTCTTTGAAAAATTCTTCGATCTTTCGAGAACTTTTGCACTTTGAAACTGGTAGCAAAAGCACTCTCAGTTAAGTTGCTTCCAAACTACAGTTTTCTTGCCTCGTGCCACTCCAAGGAACTCATCAATTGTTGAAGCATAAGTGTGGACAAATCTTTAGATTCTTCGATGACAGCAACAATATACTCGTACCTTTCTAGTAAACTAATCAAAATTTTCTCCACCACCTTTTGATAGGAGATAGCTTCACCGTACGTACGCATCAGGTTCACAATCTCAATTGCCTTCGAAAAATATTCTTTTATTTTTTTCGATTCCTTCATTTGCAGGTTCTGGAATTGCCTTCGGCAACTTTACAGCGATCACTTTTGTCGATCCTTGAAACTCATCTTTCAATATATCCCACGCTTCTTTCGATTTAGTTGCACCAATTATACGAGGAAACAGGCTCTCTGCGACGCATTGTTGGATTAAAAATAAAGCTTTTGCATCTCTCATCTGATCTTTTTTCTGCTTCTTTGACTGCTCCGACGTTAACTATTGGCTGGCAGCATATTGAGTATAACCATTCTCAACTATATCCCCGAAAACTTGCGAAAGTAGCAACGTCTTCATTTTTATTTTCCACACATCATAATTTTCTCCTCCTGCAAATACATGAATCATCGACTATGCCATACCTGTGCTAACACTTGAAGCCATCAAGCTTGATGCTTCTTCAAGCTTTTAACTTTAATATGCTACTTCACTAACCCCCGCACTTGAACGAAGCTATGATACAAGTTGTTAGGGTTTTATATTACTCAAAAAACAAACATGGGTACACGGGATACACTAGAATTTTTTCTGCACACACTCTACAAGCTATAAGCTCAAAACACCTATTTATACAAGTTGTTGTCGACTAAGCTAACACAGCTAATGAACAACTAAGTCACAGCTAGATAATCTTTCACCATCGCTTCACAAAAATGAATTAATATTCAACATGATCTTTAAAATACTTGAGGCAACAGACTTCTTAGAACAACAGAATCACCCAATGACTTTAAAACTAGAAAAAGTTTGCTTTGCTCCCTACCTTTTCTATAGTAAGAAGAGGCTCGAGACTATAATGTTCCCCACGACAAAGCAGAACCTTTTGTCCTCATCATTGAAAGCCCAAACCTCCAAATCGTCCCCTGCCTCGATCCTACTCTTGCGAAGAAAGTTTTTGTAATTTTTTCCTTTGAGCATCGGCGCACTGCTGTCGTCCCACCTCGCGAGGAGCAGACGACATCCTTGACCCCTTTGATCGTACACCATAACCTGGAGTCCACGGTGGTTTCGCCTAACCAGTCTCAACCCCCTCTCTGTTAACAAACTTTAAGTACTTGTTACACATTTTAAGTATTTATTAGTATTTTTAAATATTTGTGAGTATTTTTCTGTTAAATCCTACTTATGCATCATTACTAAATTCTATGTTAAATTGATTATTAAATCTTGATTAAATAAAAAAATAATTCAATTAAATTTTTTTAATTAAAAAAATTGTTATCACATCCCAAACTTGTACTTAAATACAAAACTCTCTGGTCGAGCAAACCCGAAAGGGCACTAACAAGTTTTGGGTTAAGAGATAGATGGAATAAAACAAATTTTGGCTACTACATCTTGAAGTTGGTTACGCAAGGCAGAGGATAGAGTCGGGCCAAAATAAAAACAAATGTGCATATGAGTCAGGTTGGACCCATACCCAAAACATAACCCATATAAGCATGCTCGGGTGGTGAAATCCTAAGCACACTAGGAGGAGCTAGCACGGACTCCATTTCTTCATCAAATAATATCCCTGTGTAAATGTTTATAAAGCATAAATCCATTTCTTACTCAACAATGTGGGACTGAACTCTTGGTGGTTATTTGTTTCCAAAACTCAAAGCGACTCATTGTCATTTGATCGCACATTTTTTGGGATCATAAAGATTGGCTCCATTTTTAAATAGTAATCTTAATCGATCCAATGTTGTTTTTGATGAGCTCATATAATGATGATGATTTATTCTCTTTTATTTCTTATGAATTTTCTTTGATCTAATGGCCCATGTCTTTCTAATTTGAATCCTATGAGTGAGATCATCATCACCTTTATCATTAATGAATTGAATTATTTAGATCTCACCCAACTTGATCATATGGCCTATATCTATTCCACATTGATCCAAACCCTTTATAATACATCTACATTTACATTGTTTGACTGGACGATCGAGAACTTCTCTAAACATATCCAATAGCTCTTTTCCATCCTTCATAATGACTAATTAACTAGCCGTTAGTATGCCATTCTAGGCAACCATTTTACCAAAACTTCGAAGTGTTTGGAAAGTATTTTAAATTATTTGGTAGCAGCTTTTTAAACAACTTTTGTTTCATTTTCTAATGATTATGACTAAAATATTTTATAAATATTTAATTATTTTGAATGAAATAACTAATGAGTATGAACAATATTTTAACATCTCAAAAAGGGCTGCATCATATTCTACTTACATAAATCTCTTTTAAAAACACCTACAACTTACAACTATTTAAAATTCCAAATTATTTTAAATAATCTTAATTTTTCTAAGCTTTATTTTTTAATTATTTTCAAAATTTTAAGCTCTTTGTATCTTCATAGTGTTCATCAACAAACATAGAAAAGGTTATATATTTTTATAAAAATTTATTTATTATTGTACTTTTGTTTTTTTTGGGTTGTGCAACCACATATTTGCGAAAACTTGAGTTTTGTCTGATCTCATAAAAATCAAGTTGGGGTTGAGCTTGTAAAAATTTAGATTATGGTGGAATCTGTAAAAGCTAGTAGATTTGAGATGAACAATAAAAAAAAACATCAAGTTGTAACCATTTTACTAGTGAAAATTTTCATTACCTCGATTGGGGGTGGATGATTTTCTAATTTGAATAGAACTGTCTAAACATTTAGTGTTTCATTTTAACTTGTATTTTCAATTTTTTAATTATAAAAATTATAAATTAAAATTTTTAATAAATATAAAATTATTTTTATAATTTTTTTGACAATTTAATATAATTCTTAAATAAACAAAAATATTTTAAAATCTATAATTCACTACCCTCTTGTAAGATTTATACACTCGTTTACTTCATTGATTGAGTATAAACTTATTTTAGTGGCAACTTAAAGATGAGGTTATATACTTAAGAACAAAAAGTTTGGGATCGTCATAAGTTAAAGATGACTAAAATAGAAAAGAGAATATTTTTATTAAGAAAACATGTAAAGAGAAATGATGAAAAAAAATAAGAAAAAGAAATCGCTTTAAAGGGATTTTGTTTAAAACAAATTGAATTTGACTAAATTGTATAAATTGCACAAGAATGACCCATCAAAACATGCATTGGAAGGTCCTAAGGTTGGTGGTGATTGAGAATAAACTTATTTTAGTGATAACTTACGAAGGAGATTACATATTTGAGAACAAGAAGAATTTTGGGATCCTTATAGGTTATGGATGACTAAAATAGAAAAAAAATGATTTGCATTGAGACATGCAAAGATAATAGCCTAAAGGGATTAACCTTGAAGGACTTGTTTCAAGGGTTTGGAATTAAGAGTTTTCAGCACGTGCTGTTGATGTTCACTATATAGCTATGTCTTGTATTAATGAGAAAGATTTAATTTGCATTAATGTCATTTGTTTTGTCGACAAAAATAATCTTTTCTTATTATAATGATATTTTGTTAAAATTACACATTTATGATTAAATTGTTTTTATAAAAACTTAATTTTAAAAAATGTTACTTAAATATTTTATAAGCATACTTTAAAAAAATTACAAATAAGAGTAAACTAATATGAATAATAAATTTATATGCACACAAAATTGAAACAAAAAAAATTATTTATATTTTTATAATTTATAAATAACTGTGAGATATAACTTAAAATTAAATAATAAAAATAACGATAAAAAGAATAAAAAGACTAATTAAAAAATATTACAAAAAACAAGAAAAAAATAATATAAATTTTAAATAATATTTAATACAACACTTGTTGATTATTATCCAAAAATGATGATGTTCTTATAAAATGCTATGATTGACTACATCATACGAGAGTTAGATTGTGGATGTAATATTTGGTATAGATGATATCTATAATTAATCTTACTTAGCATACTTAATTGATAACCTAAATCACTTGTATGATCAACTTTAAGATCTATAGCTTCAATATTCTTATTACATTATTCCAATAATATCTATTATTATATTTGTATAATTTGTATCCTTTCTTGCTTACAATTTGCATACTTATTTGATATTACATTTCTTATTATATGGCATAGTTCCAGTTCAACCATCTCATAAATTCTCATCGTATTGTGAGAATTTTGTATTATATTATACAATATACATATACTCTCTCTTCTTTCATCTTTTAAAACTTGTTTGATACATTGTGCAATGCATTGTTTGATGTATGATCTTACTTGAAATATCATACTGATGATGATTTATCTACTTGAGACAAAATTTGCAAAAGCCTAAAAATAAATCATCGCTCAATTGACTTGGAAGAACTTGAGTATCTTAACTTCAATAATTGGGTCTTAAAGCTCTGTTATTTTATAATTAGGTCTCGAGGGTCTATCCTCAAGTTGTTGGGTCATGAAGAGTTGACAACAAGTAGTTTATAATGAAAGCTTGTGAATGATTGCTTTTTGAATCAACAAATGGGATGTGCCATCATCATAGTTTGATCAACTTATTCTTTAGAATATATTTTTAAAAAATAAAATAATACTTGAATTTCCATTTAATAAAAAAATTATTGAACAAAGTGAATGTTATGTTCTTACTTTCTCTCAAATTTCAATATTAAAAGAAACAAAATCTCTCATAAATTTTATCTATTTTTTAATTCATAAATACATTAACATAATATATATATATATTCATAATTATAATTATCACATAGTTTATATCTATGATCATAAATTACAAATAACTAAAACTCATAAGCACAATTACATCTCATAGTTCAATAGTTTCTTTTAATGATTGTATCTAATTTTTACATACATATATAATACTAAATAAACCGTATGATTAAGAAGTCATTTAGTACAAACTCTTACTACACAAATCTCTATAAAAGTTTCAATTCTTTCTTACATACAGTTATTATAGGTAATGTTCACATTGTTACAGTTTCAATGTACCAACAATATTAGGGTCAAAGAAATTGTTGAGCCAACCATCATTAACTTCATAGACTATCTCTAATAATAAATAAATATATGAAATAAATAAAAATTTTAGATAATCACATATAGGATCCAAATCATAGGTATTAATTATGCTATATAATTAAGTAAACTCAATCATGTTAAAATATACAAAAGAACATGATATATTATAGAAAGAAAGTACGTTATAAGCTTTAAAAGAACTAACAATTACATACAAATCCTTATTGCTTTTCAATCCTTTTCATAACTTGTTCTTGATTATCTACACTTATTTCCACTTACTAAGTAATTCATATATGGTCGTATTGCTGCTTCTTCTTTGTTGGGTAGTAAGTCAATATCATTTTTTTAGTTTACTTAGTCATAATGAAAAATTTATTTATTAATTTATCATATCAATTTTTCATGCACAATCATGCTTAATCTTTTAATAATTTTAATATCATATCTTTACAATAAATCTCATTCTTACGACTCATCAGCCACTAGCCATCCCTTGATGAAAAGTCTTAATTATGCAGTTCACTGGCCTGTAGCCACCTCACGATAACAAATCTGAACTTTTTGGCACATTGGCCACTAGACATCTCACAATAGCAATTCCCAATCTTGTCGCACATTTGGTGTTATTCGCATAAAATAACATAATTTTAATTTAAAGAATTCACCATTTATTGATGTCATTTTATTAATTATAGTTGTCATTCTCCTATTTTTGCATCAACATATCAAATATTATGCTCACATTTTTGTTCTTTCCAAATAAGTTCAAATAATAAGTTATAAAAGTTAAAAGAATATGTCCAATTACAAGTACAAGTTCTTATATAATTATATAAAATAATATTATATAATAATATTAATATCACATGCTTTATATAGAATTCACATTCACAATTTTAAAACTAATAATTAGCCGGACATCATGAATATGTTTATAATATTTATATTATGATGTCTATCTTATTATTTCCTTATTTTTCATCCTTGACTTTGTTGTTAGCCAAGTTTCATACTTCTCAATTTTAGCTTGTCAAATAACACATGTCTTAATTTAATACAAAATATATTTTAATATTTAATTAACAAAGATTTGTAATATTTTTTATCACACCAATCACTTCAAATTAATAAACTTTTTTTTTCTCTCTCTTCAAGTACTTTCTCTTTTCTAAATGTACCACTTTCTCAAAGCTTTGCTTTCAAAATTCTAGATATTTTACATATTATAGACCTAATAGTCATGTAGGATCTTGATTATAACTAAATCCTATCTTATCTTATTGGACATTAAAGAAATAAAAAATAAGGAGCATAGATGATGGGTTTGGTATTCAGGGATCATTGTTGTCATGCCAACTCATCTTTCTTATTGCTTTTCATCAATATTTCAATGGTACTTGTTCCCTTCATTTCGACATAATGAGTTTCGTCAAACCTTCCAGCTAGTCAAGTGAAATAAGCGCCTAAGGCTCACATCAGGCATGAGGGAGTCACTCGTAATGAAGGGAAGAAAACAAAGTTGAGAGATTATATAATTAAAAAAAATCTATTTATATTAGCATAGGATTAGCCAATATCTTTAGTACAAGTCTTTTATATATATAAAAAAATCTTATGTTATTAAACAAAAAAAAGTTTGAAAGAGCATTTTTGTGTTTAAAAATTTAAGGAAAGGTTTTGTAAAATGATACTATATCATATCTAAAAATAAATTAGAGATAAATATATCTTTAAAGTGTTTATAAATATTATATATATATATATATGTTAGAAAATTAATAATATTATTTAATATGAAAAAATAAAGATAAAATAAAAATATTATATATGAAGGTGAGGTATTAGTTTTTAATTAGAAAGTGTAGAAAAAGATGCTCTATTTTATAATTATCGAATATTATATATGAAGCTCATTGACTTTTCCTTATTGTAAAGTTGTATTCTTACGCAACTCATAGCAAAAGGTGAAACTTACAGTCGTCTACTGAATTTAAACAATACGTTGAATTGCATGCGTCACCGCTGTCGACAGCATCTCAACCTAATAGGCCAGCTGGTCGTCGACAAGAATCGCTCACAAACATAGGAATAGGATTTGATTTTTTCAAATAAAAATTTATTATATAAATTTTAAAATAATTTATTAAATGTTAAACTTTTACATATATTTGTTTACTTCAAAAAAATTTTTTTTTTAATTTTTATGAATTATGTTCCTTTATTTTTAAAAATTAAATATCCTAAAACTTGATTTTAGATAATTAAATTGTAGTCATCTGTCTTAAATTTAGCTAAGTTTATGTTTATTTAATATCTTTACAATAAATTATATATAATTATATAGATAACTTTCTCACAAATAAATAAATAATATATTTATTTATAGAACACTCTTGTTTTTCGTTATAATTAAATTAATATTATTTAAATCTCTTAAATTAAATGATAGATTTAATTTTTAAATTAAAATTATTTTTATTGTATACATTATGAAAAAGATAAAATAAACTTAATTTTTAATACAAAATGTGTAAAACTTTTTAAAATATTAAATTTAATTTGAACTTTATATGCTAAATTGTTATGGTAAACAATTAGAATAATCAATTTTTAATTAAAACCAAATAATAATTTATTTTTAACAAATAAAAATTAAGTCAAAAATAAAATGTGTTATTTAATTTTAAAATTTTAAAATGATATAAACTTAATCTAATTAATTAATGATGAATTTATGATAATGACA
Organism: Vanilla planifolia; assembly: GCA_023846275.1. NCBI lineage: Eukaryota > Viridiplantae > Streptophyta > Magnoliopsida > Asparagales > Orchidaceae > Vanilla > Vanilla planifolia. Next base: position 8,807,222 of record CM043873.1, on the reverse strand, counting down.
ATTTAGATATTTAAAGACATTATTTATGTATCAATGAATAGATTAAGAATATCATTTAATATAAGAAAATAAATAAAGATAACATAAATCAATGTAAAAAAGTTAAAATTATGTAAGTCAAGCAATTTTTTTCTACATTTTAAACCAAACTTTTATAAGTCAAAATTTTATATCATCAATTTCTACTTTTGTTTTCACATCATAAATTTCTATTATAGAAAAATAGATTTTTTTCTCACATCAATGTTACTAACTAAATTAACAATCATTCATTCTCTTCTTGTTGCATGCTATGCAAATATTACTAATCTATCCAAACATCATCTTAAGCCCATCATTTGTGGCCACATTATCATAGTATAGTCGCCTTTCAGTTATCTTAATGATCTTGTCCGTATGTTGCTACATTGTTCGTCACTTGCCTTTTCTCCTTAGGTTGAATACTTTTGTTTATTTCACCAACTACTAGGTGACCCAATTTTTTAAGTTAATTACAATGTCTTCTTGTTTAGATTTGTTCTCTATCTCTGGCTAGGCATTTGTATTTTTGAAAAATATGAGAACTAATGTCCATTGCCTTAGTCGATTATCATTACTTTCCTTATCAACTTGACCAATATATTCCTACAGACCATTATTTGTAAACATGAAAATTGTTCATAGTTTCAAATTGTCTAAGTACAAATATCAAAATTGTTAAAAAATACAATAGAGGAAGTCAATAATTGTTTAGCTAACAAAACAATAAAAATGTTTTTAAAAAAAAATAGAAAGGAGATATCTTCTAATTTATGTGGGCTGTACTCATATGGCCACAAAAGTGAGAATCTTCATTTGAGTATTACGGAGGTCCAATCAAAGTAAACATAAGTCAAAAGTTGAGGATGGATAGATAGGTAAGTTTTGGAACTTATAGACTGTTGAAACCTAGTTGGATGATAAATACAAGATTGGAATTGTGGTTGCAAAATAGTACAGAGTGAAGGTGTGCAAATTTATGAAAGTTGGAGAAGGATTAATAAAACTTATCATTTGAAAGAGTGGTGAGATAGAGAGACTCAGGTATTATTATAGTGATGCATGTTCTTTGAAGATAAGAATAAAAAAAGAAGAATAAAGAAACAAGTGATCCTTAAAAAATATAGCATTAGAAAAATCAAATTTGAGTTGAACCAAAATCAAAAATATAAAATGGAAGACTTTAAGATTGGTGGTGATTGTTGGGTCATCATTGTGTTTGATGAGTCAAGTTTTAAATATTTAACATTTTATTCTAAAGGATTTGTTTAGTATGGAACATATTTATAAATAAAGAATAACTAATATACTTTTAAAATGGTGAACTAGTGATCTTTAAAATATATTGGAGTGTTTAATAAGTTTTAAGAATTGAAGAAATATATATCAAATTTGAAAATTATTTTTGTTATAAAATAAATCGATAAATTATTGATTACAAAGCACATCTCCATTCATCTCATTTTGAAATCCTAACTTAAGTGTTTTATTATTTAATCATGATTTAGAAAACATATAGGATTCTATGTTTTATTATCTTTTGTTCAAATCCTACTTAAATCATTTATTAATTTAAAAAATATATGATTTTATTTTTCAATTATTTTTTCTTTGGTTAAATCCTACTTATGCATCTTTACCAAATTCTATGTTAAAAATCATTGTTAAACATCGATTAAATAAAAATAAATTCAATTAATTTTTTTATTATTAAAAAAATTATCATCACATCCCAAGCTTGTGCTTAAATACAAAGCTCTCAAGTCGAGCAAAACCAAAAGGGCACTAACAAGCTTCGGGTTAGGAGATAGCTCGAATAAAACAAATTTCGACGACTACAACCTGAACCTGGCAATGCAAGGCAGAGGATAGAGATGGGCCAAAATCAAAACAAATGTGCATATGGGTCGAGTTGGAACCATACCCAAAACATAACCTGTACGAGCATGTTTGGGTGGTGAAATCCTGAGCACACTAAGGGGAGCCTGTCTCGATTTCATTTCTTACTTGAATAATATCACTATGCAAATGTTTATAAAGCAAAAAATCATTTCTTACTCAACAATGTGGGACTAAACTCATGGTACTTATTTGTTTCCAAAACTCGAAGTGACTCATTGTCGTCTAATCGCACATTTTTGTGATCACATGGTAAAGATTGTCTCCGCCTTTAAATAGTGATCTTAATCGATCCAATCGTGTATTTGATGAGTTGATATAATGATGATGATTTATTCTTTTTATTTCTTATGATTTATCTTTGATCTAATGGCCTACGTCTTTCTAATTTGAATCATATGGGTGAGATCATCCTTGCCTTTATCATCGATGAATCAAATTATTCAGATCTCACCCACCTTGATCGTATGGCCCGGATCTATTCCACATTGATCCAACCCTCTAGAATATATCTACCTTTACATTGTTTGATCGAACGTTCGATAACTCTTCTAAAAAGATCTAATAGCTCTTTTCTATTATGCATAATGACTAATTAACTAGCCATTTATATGTTATTGCAGGCAACCATTTTACAAAAACTTCTAAGTGTTTGAAAAGTATTTCAAACTATTTGGCAGCAGCTTTTTAAACAATTTTTGTTTGATTTTCTAATGATTATGACCAAAATTTTTTATAAATATTTAACCATTTTGAAAGAAATGATTGATGAGTATAAACAAGATTTTAACATCTTAAAAAAGGGTTGCATTATATTCTACTAACATAAATATCTTTTAAAAATACCTACGACTTACGACTACTTGAAATTCTAAATTATTTTAACTAAGCCTAATTTTTCTAAGCTTTCAATTTTTAATTCTCTGCATAATTTTAAGCTCATTGTATCTTTTTGGTGTTCATCATCAAACATAGGAAAAATTATATATTTTTATCAAAAATGTATTTATTACTATACTTTTATTTTTTTTCGATTGTTTTGCTACATATTTGTGAAGGCTTAAGTTTTGTTTGATCTCCTAAAAAAATTGAGTTGAGGTTGAGCTAGTAAAAATTTAGATTATAGTAGAATTTGTAAAATCTAGTAGAATGAAGATGAATCATAAGAAAAAATCTCAAGTGGTAACTATTTTACTAGTGGAATTTTTCATGACCTCGGTTAGGGGTGGATGATGTTCTAATTTCAATCGAACTATTTAAAAATTTAGTCTTTCATTTCAACTTTTATTTTCAATTTTTTTAATTATAAAAATTATAAATTAAAATATTTATAAATTAAAGTTTTTTATAAACATAAAACTATTTTTATAATTTTTGTGACAATTTAATATAATTCTAAAATTAGAAAAAAATATATTTTAAAATCTATAATTCACCACCCTCTTATGATATTTACACACTCGTTTACTTCAGTGATTGAGTATAAACTTATTTTAGTGAGAGCTTGAGGAGGAGGTTATATACTTGAGGACAAAAAGTTTAGGATCCCCATAGGTTAAAGATGACTAAAATAGAAAAGAGATTATTTCTATTAAAGAAACATGTAAAGAGAAATGATGAAAAAAAATAAGAAAAAGAAATTACATTAAAGGGATTTTGGTTAAAGCAGATTGGATTTGACTAAATTGTATAAATTGCACAAGAATGATCCATCAAAACATGCACTGGAAGGTCCTAAGGTTGGTGGTGATTGAGAATAAACTTATTTTAGTGATAACTTACGGAGGAGATTACATATTTGAGAACAAAAAGAATTTTGGGATTCTTATAGGTTAAGGGTGACTAAAATAGAAGAAAAACGATTCGCATTAAGGAGACATGCAAAGAGATTAGCCTAAAAGGATTAACCTTGAAGGACTTGTTTCAAGGGTTTTGAATTAAGAGTTTTGAGTACGTGTTGTTGATGTTCACCATATGGCTACGTTTTGTATAAAGGGGAAAGATTTAATTTGCATTAATGTCATTTTTTTGTCGACAAAAATAATCGTTTCTTATTATAATTATAATTAGTTAAAATTTCATATTTATGATTAAATTTTTTTTATAAAAACTTAATTTTAAAAAATGTTACTTAAATATTTTATAAGCATACTTTAAAAAAATTGCAAATAAGAGCAAACTAATATGAATAATAAATTTATATGCACACAAAATTGAAACAAAAAAATTTATTTATATTTTAATCATTTATATATAACTTTGAGATATAACTTAGACTTGAATAATAAAAATAATAAAAAGAATTAAAAAAACTATTTAAAAAATATTAGAAAAAAAAGAAATAAATAAATAAATAATATAAATATTTAAATAATATTTAATACAACACTTGTTGATTATAATGCAAAAATGATGATGTTCTTATAAAATGTTACGATTGACTACATCATACAAGAGTTAGATGATATGAACATCACCTTGAATCAAAATATTTTTCATTCAAGCAATAAGAGAAACACAGTTTATTTGAATTCAAGAATTATTATTGTATATCTAATCTTCTCTATGTTATAGAAAACAATAAAATTTCTCCCACAAAAGCTTAGAATTTCCTCTTTGGGAAGATTATCAATATTCAGTGCTTGAAAACATACTCAACAAACTAAATCAATAATCTCCTCAAAACTAAAGATAACAATAGCTAAATAGTGCTGAATAACACATTCATTGATCGGATAATCTTCAATGTTGGCATCCATCTCTTCTTATCATTCATAACTCATATTTCGAAACGGTGTCGTCTCCCATGAGGTCTTTAAGAGAGGTCTCTTCTTATCATTCAAAACATATGGCAACCATGGAACATTTCTGCTCCATCACATCCAACATGAACTAATAAAAAAAAGAATACTGAAGAGCTAATGAAGGAAGATTTAGCCTCAAGCTGGGAGAAGAAGCTAATCAATCTTACAGGACTGGACAACTCTGAAGCTTGTGGTGGAGAGGCATTGGTTTCCAGCTGCTCCAATGCAAGAGATTCAATGGCTGAAGCAGCTCGAGCACCTTCGTAGGGGAATGACAAACACAAGAATTGTAGGGAATCCTTGTCATACACCAATGACTGGAGCAATGATTGGTTAGCTAAATCCCATGTCATACACCAAGAATGTCAATATGATCCAACATGCCTTCCCCTTTAAATTTATTCATCATACTCTATTATTCTATCGTGGACCAATAAAACACGACAAAAAAAATTACATTATTTATTTAATCAAGAAAATTTTAATGTTCATACTTGTTAGAAAAACTGAATCAATTGAAGATCAAAAAAGACTTTATTACATCGATACCCATTAACTAAGAAACTTCATAATGTAACGTTCTAATAAAAAATTAATTCAAATCTTATTTGCATTCAATAATATTTAAAAGTGAGATTATTATCCACATACTCTATTATGCTTATTTAATTTTAACATCCTTAAACTAATCTAGTTAAATCTCATGTCAATATGATTCAACATGCAGTCCATTCTAAGTGTATGCATCATATTTTATTTACATTATCATGGATCATTAAAGCGCGACAAAGACAAATTGTATCATCTATTTAATCAAGAAAAATGTAATTTCGTACTTATTAAAAATATCGAATCAATTGTGAGTCCAAAAATAAGCTCAACAAATAATTAAACGGATATTCATCAATCTATAAAATTTATTCTAAAAATAAATATTCGTAATTGTATTTTAAAATTTAGGTATAATACTCAACTTTTATAATTAAATTAATATAAATTTTACTTATATTCTTTAGATTGGGTTAGAACAAAAGGATCTGTTTTTGATAAATTCGTTGATTTTCACCAGCTAAAAGTTAACAAACAACAATGATAACTAAGTTCATGAAATAGCTAAAAACAACATAATGGATGAAACTTGGATTACCTTTTCCTCATCATAGTTAACGTGGGCCAGTTTAACCATCAGTTCTATACACTTTTTATTCATGAATAAGTACCATAATATATACTTTTTATTGATGTTATTTTAACAACAGGAGAAATGTTATGACTAAACTCACAAATAGAGTGATGGATAACAACATTATAATCTAAAAATTTTTTAAATTGAGTTCAAATTAACTTAAATATTTTGTAATTTATTTTAAAGATCTCTTAACTTTAGAAGTTATGAAAGAGATATTTTTTTCTCTTTATTTATATATTTAAAAACTAAAGGATAAGTCAATGTAAAAAATTATATGTGTTATTTAATTTGAAAATTTTACGTGGTGATAAATTTAGTTTGATTGTTTAGTGATAAATTCTATATAATTGCATATTTAGATATATCATTCAATATATAAAATAAATAAAGATAAATTGAATAAAAATAAAACATAAAAATTAGAAATGTAAAATTATAAAATTATAAAAGTTATTATGAAATTCAACATAATGGGTTTTATAAAAAAATAACATAATCATTAAGACTTAAATATGTAAATAAAATATTATAAATCACATAAGATAATTTGATATGATTAAGAAATTATAAAAATGATGAAAATAGAAAGTTCAAATAATCAATGTCATTCATTATAACCATCACTAATCATTGCTATTAGGTATCAACCAATAACAACAAAATACTACATTATTGCTAATTCTGTTCTAATAGATCTTGTTGTATTTAAGGTTTAAGAGCTTTAGACATTATCACAGATGATGGTTCTATCATGATTATGTTTTTTTATAATATTAATAGGGAATTATTATTGATCTCTTTTGAACATTCTTAAAATTTTATTATTATTCTTTAAAATAATTCTCTAACATGTTTATTGTTCTAAGAAATGGATGGTTATGTGACTCTTTTATTAAAAATAAGAATTTCAATACTTTTGATTATTCCCAAATAAAAAATAATAATATCATATTATTCTTTTAACCATTAGCATACTCTTTCAGCCATTCTCCCCCGTCTTTCCTTGAACAATAGCTTTCCCATCACATTCTTACATGCAGTAATATGATCTTCATTCATGTATTTTTTAAAGATGCTCTTTGGTATCAATACTTGTGAGTTATTTAATTTTGTTTAATATAACTTTATTTATGTTTTTATTTTTAAGCGACGCATTTTACTTTTATAGGGTTACATAAATAATGTGCTTATAATGTCTTTTTTTTTTTATTTGAGTTGGTTTTGTCACCCAAACTAGACATTCGCACTTTCGTTTTTTTTTTTTTTTTTTTTTTGATCATAAGTAAGCGCTTTTTTTTTTTTTTTTTTTTTTTTTTTTTGATCATTCGCACTTTCACCAATATAAATTTCGAAGATAAAACATAAAAAAATTATAATATGAAAAACTTAAAACTATAAAAGTGAATACAAAATATAAACATTAAATTTATTGTAAGACAAATCAAAATAATTATTTAAATATTTAAGAATAAATATTTAGTAATTGATTTATTATATTATTAGTAGTTAGTTTTTTTTTTCTTTCCCTGTTTAGCTACTTGTGCTAGCCATTTTGTGTCTCAAGTGCTAAGCCTATTAGAGTGTCCTCTTGCTTGGGATGGCTCTGTAGTCCAAATTAGGCCTGCACATTTTCATCTTGAAGAAAACTATAGTATATTGTACAAATCAATTGTCCTTAGTTCCTTCATCAACATATTTATTTTTTCTCTAAAAATTCTAATTATTTAATGCAATTTATTTGTTTTTTTATAAAGTTTAATTTTGCTAATGTGCCACTGCCATTAGACATTCCAATGGTCGTCTTCCTATCATTGCCAAAAAAAAAAAAAAACGTATTCAAAATATTACTTATTGTTATTGAAATATGTATAACATATTCAATAATTTATTGCATATAAAAGCAGAAAAATTATTAAAATATAATTAAAACATAGTATAATAAAATTGCTAATTAAATCAATAAATATCAAAATAATTACATATATTTTTATATTTTTTACAGAAAGAATTATTTTTATTTTATATATATTTTTTATTTATTACTATTTGAAATAATATATTTAACTTATATATCATTACATAATCATATATGTATTAGAAGATTTATCGTGAAAAATTCAATTTTATTTAATTTATCATTCTTTAATTATATAAAAATTAATTGAAATAATTTTTTTTTAAAAATTAAAGTATCAATTTAGTTTCATCAAACCAAGTTAATTTTAAATAAAAAACTAAGTTTACAAAAATTCAATATATAAAATAAATAAAGATAAATTGAATAAAAATAAAACATGAAAATTGTAACATAAAAATTTAAAATTATAGAAGTTATTATGAAATTCAAAAGGTAATTTTTAGTTTTGTAAAAACAAAATAGTTTTTTCAAATATTGTTAGAGAGGTTAATTAATTTTGAAGAATTTTAAAAAGCTTTTTTTATAGCTAAAATAGTCTCAATGGATTTACATCAATGAATAAATACATCTAATTACAAATATAATTTAAAATAAAATTCTTTGAAATCAAATAACTAAAAAAGGTTTAGATACTCTTATTTAAACCAATCAAATTATTTAATAAAAACTAAATTATAATATTAAGTAAACATATGATTAATATTTTAATTAATCAATGAATTGCATATTTTTATATTTTTATCTCACCAATTTGAACACTATGTCATATAATAATTATTAAAAAAATAGATTTACATAAAGAATAAAATGTTTAATGTCATTCTCTTTAATAAACAAAAAAAGAGAAGATGATATGAAAAATTTGTCAATTTTATTTATTTGAAGAATTTAATTATATGATATATTTCTAAACATATTGTTTTTCCTGAAAATAAAACCTTCATTAAAGCGAAGGGGCAAATACATGCAGCGTCCTCTACGGAGGGTCAAACAGGAAATCAAAAAACAGTAATTTGCGTAACGGCTCAGGGAGAGGAACATCCCGTCCCCAGCTGAAGCTAGACCGGCACGCAGCACGCGCCACCCAGTCTGCCGGCGCGTTACATTCCCTATTGATACAAGAAATGACAAGGGCATCAAGATCCGGAGCATGGAGGATTGCTTTGGCATATATACCCCCCGTGGGCGCCTGGGCAAGGATAGCACGCATGTCCAACATGGCCACCGTCGAGTCAGTTTGGACCTCGATGGCCCGAGTGTCTAGGAGCTCGGTTCTAGCCACTTCCAGGGCCTCCAGCATAGCATAGGCTTCCATGGTTGCACTCGCTTGAGAGATCACTTTCTTTCCCATCACCAGCAGGGGCTTCCCCACATGATCCCTAGCCACCAGGCCAAGACCCGCCAAGTGTTCCCAACAGCTGCGTCACAATTGAATTTAACCCATCCAGTGGGAGGAGGAACCCAGTTTTGGGCTACGTTCAGTTCATGTGAACTGAGCAAGTTCCCGCAGGACGTGGAATGGTGCATTCGGTGATGCAGAGCAACCTCAATCTGCAGCTTCCTCAAAATGAGACTGTAGTTTGGCCTTTCGTCATAGTGCTTCTTCGCATTGCGGAGTTCCCAGATGTAGTACATTGCCGTGGCTAGGGTTACAGCGTGCTTCATACTGTTAGCTTCGCGTCGCGCAGGCGCTGCCACAAGCTCACAGAACCGCTGCAAGAAATCATACCCAGTGCCCTCACCATGGCAAAAACCGAGGGCAGATACGGCCTCATGAAGTTGGTGGCTACTCCAGAGGACTTCTGCACACGGGCACTCCCAGATAAAGTGTTCCGGCGTCTCGTCAGCATTACAACCCCAAACGCAGCTACTACACTCGGCAAGTCTTCTACGGGCCAGCCATGCTGTAGTAGGGAGGTGATCACCAATCAGACGCCAAAGGAAAAATTTCACCCTAGGTAGTGCCTTAACTTTCCAGATCATCTTGAGGCACTCCGTATTAGCATAATAATTTCCCATGTCCTCACCCGCATTAGCACCGCGAAGTTGCAAGTAAAGTATTGAATTGTTGACCTGGGGCGACTCCATCTGCAGCTGCACAAGCACGTCATGATTTCGAGCCCAAGGTAGGTGCAGGACGCGGTCAAAAAGGAGGTCGTTGGCCCAAGCCCTAATGCTTGCTACGTTCCAAACACCCACATCAGCAACGCATGCACTAACATGTGTTGGCCAGTCCACCGCCATGTTGATGAACGTAGGCCACAAGCAAATTGGGAGCACCCCAAGCCAGTTGTCTTCAACAAATAAAACATCCTTGCCGTCACCAATTCTCTACACAAAGTTTGCAAGAGCGACCGGCATACCAGCAGCAAGAAGCCTGCATGCATGGGATGCCCCCCTCGGAGTCTTAACAAGGGAGTGAGCAGCGCCGTATTTAGCAGCCATGGTGCACACCCAGGGGTTCCCCTCGCGCCCAATCAATCTTCTGCAATGTTTCATAATCAGAACCCGCTGCCAAGTGCGCAGGTCAAGAAGGCCAAGGCCCCCCGCAGCCTTGGGCAAAGTAACCTTCTCCCAGCTAGCATAATGCATCCTCTGTCACCAGTCGCACCACACCAAAGAAAATTCCTAATCTTCCGCTCCGCCATGTCAATGGCATGCTTCGGAAGGACACAATGACTTAGCAGATGAGTGGGGATAGAGTTGAGTACGCATTTGATCATGGCAACCCTCCCAGCAAGTGACAGATGCCTGACACGCCATTTCATCACCTGGTCATCGATCTTTCGGAGCAAGAACTTAACATCCTTCAGCTTAATTAATTTTGCCAAAATTGGAACTCCCAGATAGCAAAGGTTCTCCCCATGCACCATATTCAATTTCCTCGCAATCACCTTCTTTCTTTTAGTGCTAGTGAGTTACTGAAGAAAACCTTAGACTTCGCACTGTTAACACTCATTCCCGTGGCTCTGCAAAACTCCTGCATTGCCATATTAACTGCGTGCGCCGCAGCACGTGTGGCCAATGCATACACCAGGATGTTGTCAGCAAACAAAAGATGGGAAACAAGCGGAGAATTCTTCCCAAGTCGAAACCCAAGCAGTGAACTGGACTCATAGTTATGCATAATTGTAGAGAGATACTCCGTCACAAAAGTGAATAAATACGGCGAATGGGGACAGCCTTGACGCAGACCTCGTTTCGCATGGATCCAGGGAAGTCGAACGCCATTGAGCAGGACCCCATACCTAGGGTTTACAATGCATGCCTCAACCCAGTCGCACCAGATGGACGGAAGCCTCATAGCTTTCAATATGTTCATCACACACTCCCATTGCACCGTATCATAGGCTTGCTCCATGTCCACTTTAACTGTCATGAGTCGAGCCCTCGCAGAGGATGAGTGCATTCGCGAAGCCATTTCCTGGGCCATGAATATATTGTCTACAATACATCTTCCAGGCACAAACGCCCCCTATTCCCTTGATATGAGGACAGGAAGAATTGGCTTAATCCTTTCAACAAGAACTCGTGCAACAACTTTGTAGATGAAGTTACATAAGCTTATTGGCCTGAACTGATCCGGCCTGCATGCACCATGAGATTTCGGTGCAAGGACAATAAGAGTATCCTTCCAGCATTCAGGCATTTGCTTTTCAGCAAAGAAAGAGAGCACCGCACGTATAGTGTCACCTTGAGTGATATGCCAATATCCCTGGGCAAACTCCGCAGTAACCCCATCCAGGCCAGGGGCCTTGTTCCTCCTTACAGCTTTGATGGCCAAGATAACCTCCTGTTTAGTCACAGGGCAGGCCAGCATAGTTGCCTGAGCGTCATTCACACTGGCGTGCGACACATGCTTCAGAATAGGTAGGGGCATCACCCCACCACCCCACTTCATCTGAAAGAAGGGTTCCAAGATTGCACCCATAGAGTCCAGCGAAGTGACCATGCTGCCCGAATCATCCTTCAGATGGGCAATGAGATTATTACAGGTGCGTACAGTCGTGACAGCATGGAAGAAATGAGTATTACGATCTCCCAGATGGGTCCAGTGGAGTTTCGCCCTTTGCCACCACCACCGCTCCTCCAGCGCGCAGCCGCGGTGGAAGTCCAAGATTAACCGCCCAAGACGGCAGTGTTCCTCTACATTTAATCCCTCCCGAGACTCTTTGATTTGCAAGGAATTGATACTGCGTTCAAGGTTAGCATTGGCACTCATAATATCACCAACCTCCAACTTGCTCCATGTACGCAGAGCCAGAAGCGACCTGCGAAACTTGGTTGATAGGCACTCCATATAATTCCCCTTAGTACGCCGACTTCACGCCTGATGCACAACCCCCATTGCCTTCGAAAATTGCAACCAGATGCTCTCAAACTGAATGCGGCGCTTGCAAACAGGCCTTCGCCCCCCTTCAATGTCGATGAGGAGAGGACAGTGATCAGACCCAATCCGCATGAGGTGAACAACAGAGCAGCCCGGGAATACACGCATGCCTGTAATGTTCATCAACGCTCTGTCCAGCCTTTCAAGAATCCTTGCACCCCCTCTGCTTTCCATTACACCACGTAAACCTGTTCCCAGTAAACATGAGATCCACCAGCTAGATATCTTGGATCAAATCTGCAAACTCTTGCTGCAAGCTGCTGAATTTAAACTTCCTTCCCCCCTTCTTTTCACCCTGCGACATGACAATATTGAAGTCGTCGGCAACCGGCAATGGGCTAGCATTATTAGCCTCCTTCCTCAAGAAATCCCACAGTTCCTTACGTTTCAGAGTCTCCATCGGGCCATAGACAACACAGCACTTGAGGGACGCGCCCCCTTTCATACCCACCTCAAACGAAACCGCATGCATCAGCGAATGAATGGAACTCACCATCAGACAGCTCCTCCATAGAACAACTATGCCAACAGACTTCCCTGCCGAAGGTTGCACCACATAGTTCCATTCCTTACCCAGTAGACGATCAACGTCCCTTCGCTTAAAGCATTGGGCTCTGGTCTCAACTAGGGCAACCACCCCGATCTTGCTTTCACGCACTAGCCTCTGGAGAAAACACCGCGATTTCTTGCCATAGATGCCCCTGATATTCCATACTAAAATTTTAGTCATAAGAGGAAAAGTAGATAGTACCTCTCCGCACCATGGGAGGAATAGCGCAACAGCCAGAAGATTGGCCTCAACCCTCCGCCCACTAAGGTCTTCAGCAGGGGAAAGCCCATCCAACGCGACTTGAGTGAGTTACAGTACCACAGGAATATCATCCACTGCCACCTTCCCCTCATGGGAATGAGGGGATCACTGCACCCCACGAAGTGCAGTAAGGAGGGAATCCCCCTAACCCCCAATGCGGAGGGCAGCTTCCTTGCGGAGGACAGCTTCATTTCGAGAATTGACTTCCATCGCCCTATCATCAGCCAGCAGTGGCGCCTTCCTTTTGATATCTTGCACATGGAGACTTCGATAACTTCTGCTAGGAGGTCTCCCTCTAGACTGGGAACTGCTCCTCATTCTACCACTTTGACCGCCTGCCCCCTCAGCCTGCTTAGCTGTAGAAGCATTGTGACTTCGCGTGCTCATGGCCAACTTCCGCCTCCTTGGTTGCACCACCATCCACGAGCCCAGTCTCTCCTTCTTTGTGCCCTCCTCATTGTCCAGCATGGGTCGAATATTCCCACTTCTAAGGGATGGCCCCTCGGCCAGTGCATCCAGTCTGGTATGCAGTTCTCGCGGGATCGCAGTTTGGTCCCTCGGGATGGCCGAGACGTCTAGCGACACCCTCGAAGATGAGGCCTTCTCAGAGCCCTTCATCAAAGTCCGCCCATCTTCCGCAGCAGTTGCTGCAGCAGCATTCCCCGTCGCCCCAGACTTACATTGCTCCGCCGAGTGACCCACGAGTCCGCAGGCAAAGCAGATTTTGGGAAGCCCCTCAAACTCAAAAGGTTGGAATGAACGTCCCATGGGCCCCCTCAGCCACATACCCGGCTTCAGTGGTTTTTGGACAAATCCACCCTGACGCAAACCCGGGCGAATGACGAAGGCTGCATGTTCGCCGTCCAGCCATCAAGGAGAATTGGGTCACCTATCGACTTCGCGATTCTCAGGATGTTCTCAACATCCCAATAGACCAGAGGAAGAGCCGGGAATCTCACCCAGATTGGGGCGCACATCGCCGTGGAAGCGCTGGGTCGAAAATCAGGGGACCACAGATCCAAACCCATGGCCTGACCAGCAACTTGCCATGGGCCTCCCAACCATACTGCATTTCTATCATCCACTGAGTCAAAGTGAAGACAGAAGCATCCAGAGGAAATATCAAAGATTCGGAAGTTCTTAAGGTGTCCTCATCGCCTCTGAAGCACTCGAGCTATGATAAAAAACGGAAGAGAGCTGCCATACACTCGCCCCACCACGTCAAATCTGTGGAACTCGATTTGCCTAAGACAGACATCATCAGACATAACGACCTCATCGTTGTCAAAAGGGTCACCCATGGATGCAGCCCTGGCCTTCACGTCAACTGTAGCCAGCTTCACAAAGGATGTCACTGCCTCATTGGGCGTGGCAGCCTTGGATGTTAATGCTTCCTTAAAGCTGACTTTGTTGGCCTGAGCCACTTCGCTTGAATCGTTCTTGTCCAGCAAGGTAGAGCTGTCCGGTGTTGCTTCAGTCGCATTGTTTAAAGTGGCCAAAACACTGGCACCCACAGTTTCAGGGACTTCCACCATTTCACCAACTAAGTCACCCTGCTCAACATCAGTCCGCACCAGTGACAGAAATGGGGGGCCGAGGTCGCACCTTCCTCAGAAGTACCCGCATCCACACTCGATGAACTAGCCAATATATTTGAAGTTTCTAGCTCATGCAGGAGATACCCATCCTTTCCATCAATGACAGACATCCCAATCACCAGTCCTTTCTTCCCCTTGCCTCCAGCAGCTTCTTCACCAGCATCCTCCGCACACTCCCTATCTGGAGATGCACTTCCACAATTTTTGGACTTCCTGTTGCTTTTCTGGCATTTGGATCCAGCCATTCAACCTTAGACAACGAAGAAAAGCTTGCAGAGGCAATTCGGATCCGTGTGCGCAGCGACCGCAATCAACGCATTTAAATCTGCATGAAAGAAGTTAAATGTTCCGCGGCGCATCCGCACACTCCCTAAACATATCGTTTTTCAAACAATAATTTAACACAAACTAAACTTTCTAAAATAATCATACTAAATAAGTTTTGAATTTTAAAACATTATATTATGATTCTTTGTCGAATTATCTCATGATAAATTCTTTGTAAGTGAGCCAAAGAAATTTTATAAATATGTTTTTATGTATTTATGAGAAAATTACATGTATTATTTAATAATAAATAAATAAATATAAATTAAATAATAATAAAACAAGAAAAATGGAATGTAAATATGCTAAAATTATGAAAATTGTTATGAAATTCAGATGTTAATTTTTAGGTTGGTTAAAAAAACAATTTTTTTCAAATATTGTAAGTTAGATAAGTAAAAGAAAATTTAATAGATGACAACTATTAAATCTCATTAAATTTTGAAATTTATTTTTAAAAAAAAAGAATTAATATGCCGAAATAAAGTAGTAGAATGAACCATGTTTTTTTAATTGACTTCGTTGACTTCAAGTAAATCAAAGCTTTCGAAAGACAAGAGAATATCGTGTCATCTATTAAAGTATTCATACAAAATTAATCATACAGACGGGACCCACTGCCACCACCAAAAGCATCGGCACATGACGAGTCAAAGACATCCGTTTAAATCCGGCCCTAGTTCTTCGTTGCAAAGCAACCATATTACCCCTGCCCACTTTAATAGCCATATTTGTTTACATTAAAATTTATTTTCATTTATTTTTATTTTAAGATATGCATTTAACATTCCATAAAATATACAAATAATATATTTATCTTAGGTCTTAAAATCAAATAGACATGTAAATTAGAATTAAATTAAAATGAGTTTTCCCTTACACATTTTATTTTTTGAAAATAGAAACGAAAAATACATTAATAAAGTAATATTTAAGTTAATCACAACTCTATTCTCTATATTTTTATTGGGTAAAAAACAGAATAATGATTTTTAATAAAAAACAAAATAAAAATTTAATTTCAACTTAGTAAAAAGGTATAAAATAAAGTTCAAACTAACTTGAGTAATTTTAAATTTTTTTACATCTAATTTTATAATTTAATATTTATTTAAGTATCTATTAAAAAAAGTTAAATTCAATATACGATATGAACATATTTTTTTGATTAAAAAAATAAAATAAGATAAATTTAAGATGATTGCATCATTAGACTTTCAATAAATTCATCATTTATACATTTATAAAAAAACTTAAATATAATATTTAATTTAAGAAAATAAATAAAATAAATGAAGATAATTATAATATGACAAGGTCAAGATTATCACAAATCAAAAAATAAATTAAAGAGGATTGGCTTTTATTGACATATTTGTGTATATCAAAAAAATATTTTTAATTATTTTTACTTCAAATGATTTGTATTTCATTTTCACAAAATATACAAATAATATATTTATATGAGAGCTTAAAATAAAAAATACAATTAAATAAAAATCACTTTTCTTTTATAGATGTTTGAATGAAAGGCAGAATATTAACTTTTGATAAAAAAAAACAAAATAAATAATTTAATTTCAATTCAATAAAAATAATCAAATAAACTTCAAACTAATTTGGTTATTTTTAAATATTTTATACTAAATATTTTCACATAAGATTATTTTTGTTTTTATATTAATAGTTTGACCATTATCTCACATAATAACTATTAAAATAAATAATTTTAAAAAAAGAATAAATATGTTTAACGTGATACTCTTTAGCATATATGTAAATTAATATGAAATTAGCATGTCAAAGCTCTGTTGGGTGACACCCAACCAATACTTAAAAATTTAATATTCTAATTATCTTAAAAAATATTTATAAAAATTTATAAAATTTTTTTAGTAGAATTAATATTACTTATTTTAGTGAAATGTTTATCATCATATTAAGATTTAATTACATATATAAAAGTAGATTGAAAAAGAGTTATTAAAAAATTATTAGCGAAGGGAAACACTAAACATTAATGATGTATTTGACAAGACTAAATAACAAATAAAATAAAGAAAAAGAATAATGTTAAAAATTTTACAAAATTATATAGTTAATATGGAATTAGGAGAATAATTTTATTTTGTTGGAAAATTGTTTTGTGGGATATTTAAAGCCAACTAGCCAAACTTAACGTGTACGTCTGATTTTGGCAAAAAATAATAATAATAAATAAATAATAAAAAATAAAAAATAATAAAAAAATAATAAAAAAGAAACCTCTATGGTTGCGTTCCCATTCTTGTTTTGAAATTCAGACTGGCCAATAAGAATTAAAGCCACGAAGCTGCCAAATAACGAAGCTGCCAAGTAACGACGCTTGCAAATAACACCAGCTCTATTCTACAGCGATTTTTGTTTACATTAAAAATTATTTTAATTTGTTTTTAAATTATTTTAATTAGTTTTTGGATACTAATATGCACATAGTAGTATCGGCTATTTGCGTTATCCGATAGGCTATTTGCGTTATCGGATAGGCTAGGAGCGTGATCAGAGATGCTAGGCGCGTGATTGGAGAGCCTAGGAGATGTCTGTTGTCCTTTTTGTTTGTTTTTATTCGCCACTTCACAAAGAACGGTAGGCTGAATTGTTCACAAAAGGAGAAACGCACATGTTTCTATTTCTTTTTTTTTATATATATATTATATTCTTTTTTCCTGAAAAGAAACCTTCATTCAAGCGAAGGGGCAAAAACATGCAACGTCCTCTACGGAGGGTCAAACAGGAAATCAAAAAACAGTAACTTACGTAACGGCTCAGGGAGAGGCACGTCCCGTCCCCAGGTGAAGCTAGACCGGCACGCAGCACGTGCCACCCAGTCTGCCGGCGCGTTACCTTCTCTATTGATACAAGAAATGACAAGGGCATCAAGATCCCAAGCATGGAGGATTGCTTTGGCATATATACCCCCCGTGGGCGCCTGGGCAAGGATAGCACACACGTCCAACATGGCCAGCATCGAGTCAGTTTGGACCTCGATGGCCCGAGTGTCTGGGAGCTCGGTTCTAGCCACTTCCAGGGCCTCCAGCATAGCATAGGCTTCCATGGCTGCACTCGCTTGAGAGATCACTTTCTTTCCCATCACCAGCAGGGGCTTCCCCACATGATCCCTAGCCACCAGGCCAAGACCCGCCAAGTGGTCCCCAACAGCTGCGTCACAATTGAATTTAACCCATCCAGTGGGAGGAGGAACCCAGTTTGGGCTACGTTCAGTTCAGGTGAACTGAGCAAGTTCCCGCAGGACGTGGAAGGGCGCATTCGGTGAAGCAGAGAAACCTCAATCTGCAACTTCCTCAAAATGAGACTGTAGTTTGGCCTTTCATCATAGTGCTTCTTCGCATTGCGGAGTTCCCAGATGTAGAACATTGCCGTGGCTAGGGTTACAGCGTGCTTCATACTGTTAGCTTCGCGTCGCGCAGGCGCTGCCACAAGCTCACAAAACCACTGCAAGAAATCATACCCAGTGCCCTCACCATGGCAAAGACCGAAGGCAGATACGGCCTCATGAAGTTGGTGGCTACTCCAGAGAACTTGTGCACACGGGCACTCCCAGATAAAGTGTTCCGGCGTCTCGTCAGCATTACAACCCCAAACGCAGGTACTGCACTCGGCAAGTCTTCTGCGGGCCAGCCATGCTGTAGTAGGGAGGTGATCACCAATCAGACGCCAAAGGAAAAATTTCACCCTAGGCAGTGCCTTAACTTTCCAGATCATCTTGAGGCACTCCGTATTAGCGTGATAATTTCTCATGTCCTCACCCGCATTAGCACCGCAGAGTTGCAAGTAAAGTATTGAATTGTTGACCTGGGGCGACTCCGTCTGCAGCTGCACAAGCATGTCATGATTTCGAGCCCAAGGTAGGTGCAAGACGCGGTCAAAAAGGAGGTCATTGGCCCAAGCCCTAATGCTTGCAACGTTCCAAACACCCACATCAGCAACGCATGCACTAACGTGTGTTGGCCAGTCCACCGCCATATTGATGAACGTAGGCCACAGGCAAATAAGCTTAAAATGATTTATAACTATTAATTTAATTGTTTTTTTTATTAGTTTGAGTATTTAAGTTAATTAATTAATTAGTTATGTTAGTTATAATGATTTTTCGGGATTCATCAAAACTAGATACTATAAGATTGCATCATCCAAATGTCACCGGGTAAGCATTTCTTCTTCTAGATTCTAATTTTTTAAGAGTGATTTGTATCTTTTTATTCTAAAACATCTTGACTTGAAATATAATAAAAAAATGAGAGAACTTTACGAACTAAATAGACATAAATTTAACATAAATTTGTCGTTATATCTTTTATAAATATATCATTTATATATTTATGAAAAATAGATTAAACATAACAATTAATATGGGAAAATAAGCTAATATAAATAAAATACAAAATATAATATAAAAAATTTAAACTAAATATATGTAAATAAAAATCATTTAATTTCATCTAATAAAATTTTAAAACATAAATTTGAAATTAACTTAAATATTTTTTAGCTTTTAAAAATCCTTTTCTTTAGGAATTATCTTTTTTCTATCTATTTATATATCTAAAAAATAAAGAGAAAATGGATAATGAAAATAAATTAATAAAAATGTATAAGCTAAAATGAAATTAGAAGAGTAATTTGTTTTTTTGTTTGAAAACTAGTTTGTTCGAATATTTAAGAACTAACTGATTAGAGGTTATCCTTAGAGTTCAATTAAATACTGGTCTAAAATGAAAGGTATGCTTATTATGTTGAATGTTTTGAAAGTCAAATAATAGATCATCTAAGTAGAATTTTACTTTGTATTTAATTAATGAAATAATCACACATAAAAGACAATTTTACCATCTGCAAGCGAAACCTAACAATATATTTTATAGGACAAAATAGAAAATTAAATAAAAAAATTTTAATCTTAAAAACTTTATAAAATTATATACATAAAAATATATATTTTGTATTATAACCCCATCTTCTTGGCATGGAAGATTCTTCACTTATCTGACCATAATGAGGTCAAGATTTTGTTGTTGGACCTATCATCTAATCGAATAATCACACATAGTAGTTTAATGAATAATATTAATAAAATAAAATTCTTTGAGACTAATTAATTCATAAAGGATTGAGCAATCTTATTAAACCTAATCAAACAATCTAATAAAAACTAAATTATAATATTTAACTAAATTTATAATTAATTTATCAATTATCTATCTTTTTATAATTTTATCTCGTCTATTTGATCACTATGTTTAATTATAACAATTAAAGTAAATAAAATTTTAGATAAAAAATATTTAATATTAATAGTCTCTAAAATTAACAAATTTGTTGTATGGAATAAAAAAACTTGATTAAAAAAAGAAATTGGTTGAAAAAAATAATCATGCAAGAAAAATAAATCAATTCTTTTTTAAAAAAAAATTAAGCACAATAGAAGTTCCTCAATAGATCACTTCTAATACAAAAATTCAACAACTAAACTAAACTCATTAAAATAATTAAACCCAATTAGTTTTAAAATCAATATAATATGCTTTCTTTCTTAGTCACCTAATTATCAATTCTATATAAGTGTCTTTTTAGAGATTTTATAAATATTTTTTTTATGTATTTAACAGAAAAATAAATATATTATTTAATATAAAAAAATAAATAAATTTAATTTGAATACAGATAAATTTATTTCCTCGATAGATACTTCTATACCAAAAATTCAGCAACTAAACTAAACTCATTTAAAATAATCATATCCAATTAGTTTTAAAATCAATACAATATACTTTATTTCTTAGTTACTTAATGATAAATTCTATATAATCGTGACTTTATAGATTTTTTAAATATTCTCTTGATGTATTTAACAGAAAAATTAATATATTATTTAATATACAAAAATAAATAAAGATAATTTGAATAAAGATAGGTTTATTTCCAATATTTGCATACCAAATCAGCATTAAAATCAGAACCGGAATGCTCTGCTTCCAAATCTACAGATACAAAAATCTCGACAGTGTCTTGTTCGCAACCGCAAAACAGAGCTTTTCGTCCTCGTCGCGAAAAGCCCAGAACTCCACTTCGTCACCGGCTTCCATGAAACAATGGCAGCGTAAAGCTCCGTAAGTGAGCAACACCGTGCCGCTGCCGTCTCACCGAAACAGAAACAGAGGACACCCCCACCCCCCTTTAGACGTACACCATGTCCTCGAGTCCGCCGTGGTTTCGCCCAACCAGCCTCGACCTCCTCTCACCACCGGCAAGATAAAAGAAGCCCTTGAACCTTTAACAAATGCCATTTTAAAGCCTGCAGTATGTAGATAAAAGAGGCTTCATCGCTTTATTTCTCCCTTTCTTCTTTCTGTTCAGCATTTCTGTGCTTTCTGCAGTATGTAGACAAAAGGACTTCCGAGTTCTTACTTAACAGAAGAACTTAAATGAGTAGACAATGGTATTCCCAATGGAATGAGCTAATTATTTCAAAATGCTTGAGGTAATAGACTCCTTAAAACAGCAGAATGACCTTTAAAATACTTGAGGCAACGGACTTCTTAGAACAACATAAATCACCCAATTATTTTAAAACCAGAAAGAGTTTGCTCTGCTCCCTACCTTATCTATAGTGAGAAAAGGCTGAAAACTGTAATGTTCCCAACGACAAAGGAGAGCTTTTCATCCTCATCGCGAAAAGCCCAAACCTCCAAATCGTCCCCTGCCTCGATCCTACTCTTGCGGAGAAATTTCTTTTGAGCACCGCCGCATTATTTATAAATATTCTTATTAATCAAATTCATGAATAAATACAATAATATTTGCATTTTGTTGATGTTATTTCACCAAGAGGGAAAATATTATGACATAACACAAAAATAAAATAATGGAGAATAACATTATAATCTAAAGAGTTTTTGTTTGATCTAAAATTGAATATGGTACAAATTTAGACAAGATATAAATAGTAATTTATGGCTAAAAAATACCATTGAACATTATACAACTTTCATAGTATGACAAACAAAAATTCAAATTTGAAATAACATTTAAACTACAAAAAAATTAATTATTATAATCTTAACTAGTAAATTTTTTCACAATTTTTTGTTACAAAAATTTAACTCATAAAATTCAAATTAAATTATATATTTTAATGCATATTTGTTTAGGATAAAAGGCATTTTTTTATTTATTTTTTTTTTAGTTTTCTTTATCTTTTTTAGTTTAAACGTTACAACTAATAATTCAATTTATGTCCAATAAAAATTTAATAAATCGAGATAATTTTTATTTGCATATTTATGAAATAAAAATAAATTTTAAGTAAAAAAAATTAAGCCTATTTTTAATATAAATAATATATATATATTTAAAAATATTTGGCTTGCTTTTATGCCCATAAAATTAAAAAAAAAAATATCATTAAGTAAATTTTTTTATGTGCAAAGATCTTAGGTATTCAATAAAAAATTTTGAAAAACAATTTTTGAGTTAATAAAAAGTTGAAGGAAATGTTTCATTTAAAGATATCATATCATGCCTATTAATAAATTTAAAATAATTATGTCTTTAGATATCTTATAATTATATTTTGTATATATTTATAAGAAAGTTATATACATTATTTAATATAATAAATTGATAAAAAATAAATAAAAATAAAAATGTTTTTAATATAAAATATTTAAAATTATCTGAGTTATTGTGAAGTCAAGATACTACATTTTATGAGTATCTTTTTATGTATTTATTAGAAAATTAAATATATCATTAAATATACAAATAAATGAAGATAAATTATAGAAAAATAAAAAAAGAAAATCTGAATATAAAAACTTTAAAAATATAAAAGTTGCTTTGAAAGTAATATGCTAATTTTTAGTTTTGTTGAAATAAAATAAAATTTTCAAGCATTTGCAAGTCAGATATTCAAAAAAGGAAAATTAACCGATTTTTTAGTCTTGTAAAAGTCTTTTTTAAAAAGAAAATTAATATATGAAATTAAAAAGAAAAGTTAAAGAGTGTACACCCACGTTGAATGTTTGAAGGATAACATAAAGACCGTATTAGGCAGGCTTCATTAAGTATTTAATTTTATTGTATGAAAAAGATTTTACTGAGTTTAATAAAAAAAAGTTTCAATAGATGGAAATGTTAAAAGATTAATGATGTATTTGTAAAGACTAAATAACAAATAAAATAAAAATAATGTGAATAATTTTATAAAATTATTCAAATCAATATGAAATTAGAAGAATAATTTATTTTTTTATTTGAGAGGTATCACAAACTTTTTTTTTTGAATAAAAACTTTTAGATAATATACTGGTCAAGTGGTGCAAATATTATTTGAAAATATTATAAAACTTGTTCATATTATGCTTGAACTAATAGAATCTATGCATGTACGATTGAGATTGATGCATTAGTCAGGAATCGCTTAAGCACACAAAGCCAAATAACATCAGGAGGTTACCACATACAAGTTAGCCTCTCCGATTATGTTGGTAATCTCTTTAATTTTTAATATTTAATCTTTAATTTCTAATTTTTAAGAAAAAAATAAAAAAATAAGAAAAGAAAAACATAATTACAAAAAAAATCAATGGAATCTCAAGGAGAGATTTAGGAGTTTCAACTTATAATTCTTGGGCTGGGGAGGTTTGCTTACAAGACAGGGGATGAGAGATGGGAGGGGAGAAGAGAGAGAAGTTTTCCTAGAATTTTTGTAGCACAATTTCCTATAGCATAGTATTCCTATGGCGTTGTTTTCCTGAGACTTTGTTCACTATAGTTAGTGTTTTTTCTCTATCTTTCAAAAATTTCATAGTTGCCTCAACTCTAATATTTGAGTATTTTAGAAAGTTTTCTGATGTCTAATTTCAAATATAATTTAAAAGATGAATAAAATTAGATTTTTTGAGAAAACTTCATGTGCTATATACAATTTTGTTAGTGATGTCGAAGAAGAAAAGAATTCCACAAAAAAAAAAAAGAAAGAAAGAGTGACGTTTTTCTCTAAAAAAAGAAAGGGCAACATTCCATTCAAATAAAGTAGTTTCTTAATAGTACTAACATCGATTGAACACCAAAGGACTTCGGAATTCTTCACATAATAACTTCATGAGTACACAAAAGGTATAGAACTTGCGACAACAGAAGTATTAGAACAACATAATGATCTAATCATTTTAAAACCAGAAATAGTTTGCTCTGCTCCCGAACTTATCTATAGTGAGAAAAAGCTCGAGACTGTAGTGTTCCCAACGGCAAAGCAGAGCTTTCCGTCCTCATCGCGAAAAGTCCAAACTTCCACCTCGTCTCCTTCCTCCATAAAACTGTGGCGGCGGAAAGCTCTGTAGTTGGGTCCTTTAAGCACCGCAGCGCCGCTGCCGTCCCACCTTGTCAGGAACAGAGAACACCCCCAACCCCTTTGGTCGTACGCCATCACCTTGAGTCCGCGGTGGTTTCTCCCGACCAGTCTCCGCCTTCTCTCCCCGCCGGGGAGACGATCCAGAAAACGTCGCCTTCTTCCCACCTCGGGATAGTTCAGAAAGCTCGCTGCTTGCTTCTCCTCCTCGGACATGGCCGGCAACAGACGTTCGTAGATGACTCGCTTGCCGACGAGGAGGCGATTCTGATGGTTGCAGACGTCGGAGGAGGAGATCTTCTTATGCATGAGATGCCAGAAGGCATGCGTCCCGTGCCCGCCGGCGACCCTCTTTACCCAAATCGGTACCTTTATCTCCCTCCTCCCGTTCATGATCGATGACGATTAGGAAAAGCAGAGAAGGATGATGAGAGAGCAACGTGGATAGACAATCAATTGGATCTCAGGAAAGAGAGATGTAGGAGTTTGAGCTTGTAATGCTTGCGCTGGGATTTATATGCATGAGAAGGGAGGGGAGAGACAGGAACGAGGATAGAGAAGATTCTGCTGAATATTGCTTTGTCACCATGAGTCAGCATATACTGGTCTAATTGCAAAGCTTTCCAATCATGAATTTTATATAATTGTGACTTCAGAGATTTTTATAAATATATCTTTTATATATTTATGAGAAAATTAAATATACTATTTAATAAAATAGATAAATAAATATAAATTATACAATAATAAAAAAAAATATTTGGAATAACATAACCAATGTTTAAAAATATTTAATATTCTAGTTATAAAATAAAGTATTTATAAAATTATTATGATTATTACTTATTTTAGTTAAATGCATATAATCTTATTTAGATTTAATTACATATATAAAAGAAGTTTGAAAAAAAGTTGTTAAAAAATTATTAGTGAAGGGAAACACTAAAGATTACTGATGTATTTTGGCAAGACTAAATAACAAATAAAATTATATAGTTTATATGGAATTAGGAGAGTAATTTTTTTTTGTTGGAAAATTGTTTGGTGGCGTTTTCTGGTCCCCCCTTCGCCGGGTCAAAATTATCACGCAAGTCTGGTTTTATTTAAAACTTCATGGTTAATGCAGCAATATGACTACGTTTTAAAACAGCTCTCTGTCATCAATACTCGTGAGTTATTTAATTTTGTTTTAACAAATAAAGTTCAAATTTTTTTTAATTTATTTTCTTTAAGAATTATCTTTTTTTTTCTTTATTTATAAATCTAAAAAATAAAGATTAACTCAATATAAAAAAAAATTTATTTGATTTGAGGATTTTAAGTAAAGATAATTTTAATTTAATTATCTCATGATAAATTCTACATAATTATATCGATTGAGATTTAATAAATATGTTTTTCATATATTTATTAGAAAGTAAATATATCATTTAATATAAAAATAAATGAAGATAATTTAGAATAAAAATAAAAAAAATTGGAATGTAAAAAATTTAAAATTATGAAAGTTATTTTGAAATTCAGATGCTATTTTTTGGTTTAATAAAAAAAAGAAAACATTAAAATATTTGTAATTCGAATAATCAAAAAAAGAAAATTGGCCTACTGTTAAGTACGGGAAAGTATTTTTTAAAAAGAAAATATTATATGGAATTAATTTGATGAAAATATCAAGTTTTTTTTCTGACATCGACGCGGACATCACTCTTTATTTAATTAGTAAACAAAAACATAACTAAATAACAATTGTTTCATGTATTATATGGAATTAATTTGATGCATGTGAGAGCGTTGAAATGTAGATTGTAATTTGAAAGTGGTTGGCTTTCTTCACCTCATTCTTTTGAGATTGTTCGGTCATTTTAGTTACGTACAGCTAGAGGAAAATCGATTGATGTGTTAGCTACTAAGTCAATTAGGGCCTTGCATGCTTTAAAGGCTTGGCATTCTAAGAAAATCGAATACATTATTCATAAATCGAAGTATCTTGAAAATGAAATTTGGGATCTCCAAATGTGAGAAGCGAACATGGGTTTGAGCCACAATGAGAATGCAATATTGGTAGGGAAAGTTAAAGAATATCATTTTGCCTTATATCTTGAGGAGGCATGGTGGGGGCAAAGAGCAAAACTATCTTGGGCCCACCTTGGAGACAAAAATACTCAATTCTTTCCAGCTGTAACAATGAGTAAAAAGCATGGTAATTATATGCACACATTAGAAGATGATACTAGCCTAGTTCTTCACTCTTTGGACAAAACTCTAGACTGTTTGTTATTTTTTTCTAAGGAAAAATGGTCCCCCTCCAAGTTGGTGGTCGTTAACTTTTCTGATATGTTGTCACAAAGATATTTGTCCACAAACATGTGGCATTTCTCATTGCCCTAATTTTGAATGTTGAAATTAAAATTGCCACCCATTCTCTTAAAATCAATAAATCTTTAAGAAATGATGATATTTTTGAGAAATTCATTAGAGGCTACTGGGGTATCACTAGTAGAGATTTGATCAATACAATGAGGCAATTCTTTGAAGAGATTTACATGCCAAAGAATTGGATAGATACATTGATGATTCTTATTCCTAAATTTGTTGACACATGCAAGCCAAACCAATTTAGGCCCATTAGTCTATGTAAAACAGCTTACAAAATAATCACCAAAATTATGATTGTAAGACTTAAGAAGGTATTATCACTTTTGATTTTGTTTGAGCAAGTGGCTTTTATTCATGGCAAATCGGTGTCTGATAACATCTGTAAATAATGTATTTTGCAGGCTTAAGCCATTATTACTTCAAAAAAATATACAAAAATTAGAAATATTTGGTTTATATACACTCTAAGCTTCCTGTGGAGTCATATAATATGTAACCTTAGTAGGACAATGATTCAACAAATAAGTTGAGCAAGTAACTATTTCTATCGAAAATTCTTTTAGCATATTCCTCTTTCTCATCATTATTCTTATCATATCAAAGATGGTATAATTTCTATATTTAACCACTCTATTTTGTTATAGAATTTAACTTGTGGTGAGTTGATATCGTATACATTCCTGCTTATATAATTTAATAAATTTGTTTGATGTATACTCACCATCTCTATCAGATCTATAACTTTGAATGAATAAACCACTCTTCTTTTTAACTTTGAATTTAAACAAATATAGAGATAGCAGTGGATTTTTTTTGTTAATCAAATATGTTCATATTTTTCTACTAAAATTATTTATGAAAATAATAAAACACCTAAAAAATAAAAATATTTGTAGTGGAATCTAAACTCAAGAAAAAAATTATTGCCAAATATTGAAAAATGTTTGCTAAATCTTTAAAGATATTAGAAGATTTTTTCACAATTATGGCTTACAACAAATCTATGATTACTCATAGATTTTCAAATTAATATATATGTTTTAAACTTTTACATTTATTTTCTTACAAAAAATTAATTTAATTTTATTTTTGTTTGATTTATATTTATTTATTTATTTTACTCTAAATGATACATCTAATTTAACTACAAATTCATGATAATTTATTTCTTAGAATATCTATCATGAAATATGCACCCACATTTATTTTATATATATATATTAATTATATAAATATATAAATAAATAAATTTAAAAATAAATTTAGGTTATTTATTAAATAAAATAAAGTGTAAATAAAGATAAGTTTAAATAAAAAATTTGCATTACAAATTTGTATTAGTTAAAAATAAAATAATCAAGAAGAAGTTGTAAATGTTATGTTACAAAATTTGTAATGGCATAATTTTAACTCTTATTATTGAGGGTTTTTTAATAAAAAAATAAAATAATAATTCTTAATTGAAGCACTTCAATAATAAATTGAAGACTACTAAAAGAAGAACGAAATGTTTTGTAAGTTTGAGATAATTAAATTAGCTATCCCTTCTTAAACAGAATGATCAAGAGATTCATCCTTGAAAAACAAAGTTCTATTGTCTTTTGTTTTCATTTTCAATTTGAGAAATTCAAGAAAAGCTTATTTGAGAATTTGAAAATATTATATTTATAGAAAAATAAGTAAAGAATTAGGCAATGATATCTAAGAAAAAAGGAGATTATCAAATAGAAATTTAAAAACTTCTCTTAGTTTGTCAACCCACATGCATTAGACCACCCTAACGACATTGTTATAGTCAATAGAGTATTATAAACATTACTTTAGATATGGCTTAACTACTTAAGAATTGTGGATATATGAGAGGATTTGTGTTACTTTTTTTATTGGTTTTTGTTTAACTATTTAGTACATTTAAAAACAAGAAGTTACTATCATTACTAATAAACTCAAAAATTCATATTGATGATGATTTATCTACTTGAGACATAGTGTTCAAAGGCCTAAAAATGAACTATCATAGAGTTGAGTTGGAAGAACACAACCATCTTGACTTCATTAGTTGGGTCTTCAGGCTTTGTCATCTAACAATTAGGTCTCGAGGGCCTATCCTCAAGCAGTTGGTCTCAAGGATCTCGCATCAAGTAATTTATAACAAAAGGTTATCATGTAACTATTTTTTGAATCAACAAATGATCTGCATTATCATCTTGATTTGAACTTATTATTTAGATTGTTTTTAAAAAACTTAATTTTTAATACAAAAAAATGTACAAAAATTTGAGAATATTTAATTGAATTTGAACTTTATTTGATAACAAATAAAATAATCAATTTTTAATTAAAAATAAATAATAATACCCAATAAAAATTGAGTTAATAAAATTCAAATTAACTTAAATAAATTTTTATTTTTATTTTTATTTAGACTTTACTTATGTATAAATGAAAAGTTGATTTTAATTTCAAATACAAATGTGTTATTTAATTTTAAATATTTGAAATAAGATGAACTTAAACTAATTAATTAATGATGAATTTATGATAATTATGTTTTATATATTCTTTAAATACATCATCTATGTATTAATAAAGAGATTAAATATACCATTTAATATAAGAAAATAAAAAAAACGATTAAATATACAATTTGATAAATTATTGTGAAATATGAGTAAAATATTTTATAAGTATCCTTTAAAAAAATTATAAATAAGAGTAAAATAATCTTAATATTGAATTTTTATACACAGACAAACGAAACATTAAATATTTAATTAATACTTCTATTATTTATAACTAATTTTGAGATATAACTATAACTTGAATATATAAAAATAAGGATAAAAAGAATAAAAAAACCATTTAAAAAAATTAACTAAACAAGAAAAAAATAAACAAATTTTAAATAATATAAATATTTAAATATTAATATTTTTTAAATAATATTTAATCCAACATCTTTTGATTGTAATCCACAAATGATGATAGTTTTTAAAATGTTGCAATTGGCTGGTTCATATAGTAGTTATATTATTGGTGTAATATTCAATATAAATGATAGAAGCATCACCTTGAAATAAAATATTTTCTATTTAAGCAATAAGGGAGAAACATATTTCATTTGAACTCAAGAATTTTTATTATTTCAATCTTCTCTATGTAATAGAAAACAATAAAATTTCTCCATAAAAAAACTAAGATTTCCCCTTTATCAAGATCTTCGACATTCAATATTTTAAAATATGCTCAGCAAACTAAATCAATCATTGCATCACACTAAATACAATAAAAATTAAATAGCGCTAAATGACACATTTGATAATCAGATAATCTTCAACGTTGGCATCCATATCTTCTTACAATTCATAATTCTCCCTTGAGCTCTTTAAGAGAGAACTCATTATCTTCAATAACCCCTACGTCTTTATAACAACCTCACTTGCTTAATAGGAAGCTATTCAAGCATGCTTATAATAAAACTATTGTCTTTAGATATTTTATAAATAGACCTTTAAGTAAATATGAAAAAATTAAATATGTGTTTGTTGGCATCCCTCTACACCAAGAGGCAAAGAGGGAAGTTTTATGTTTCTTAAAACTTTGTTTAAGAAGACGAGAGCAAGGAAGCAGAAAATAACTTAGTTTGTTGTAAAATAAAAAAAAATAATTTAGATACCACCGCACAAAAATCCAAACGATAAATTTTTAATTAATTTATATAATTTCATTTTTTTATCTATTATTTTTCTTTTTATAAAGTGGCTGTGATTTATGTTATCAAATTTTAGTGATTTATTTAAATTAATAAAATTAATAAAAAAATTATAAAAAAAATAATGGTTATTAAAATGATAGATATGAATTTTAAATAATAACCACAAATAATTACAAATCCAATAATTACTTTAAATATTAATAAATATGTCAGGCAATAATTATAAAACATAAGCATTGAATTTAAGTTTTTTAATTATTTTAAATAAACTATAAGTTATCTCTTATCACATCTAAATTTATAATTCTCAAACTTGTTAATGTACTTCTCAATAAATCTATCACATTGAGAAAACTTTTGTTATTTTTTTAATATTTTGAAACTATAGGTTATTGAAACAAACTTGTTGTACAACATAACCTTGAGGCTTCTCTATGTTTGGGGTATCTCTTTATCATTATTAACATATTATCACGTTAAGTTTGGGGTATCTGTTCTCTAAGTTTGTAATATAAAAACATAAAATTTATAAAAGTTATTATAATATTCAAATAATAGATTTTAATATAATAAAAGTTAAAACACTTTTTAAAATTTTGTATGAAAAAAGTTTTTTTTTAGAAAAATTCATTTATTCATCACATCAATGCTATAAGCATCCTGTCAATCATTCATGTGTTACTCAACATTTCATATAAACTTGTTAACATTTCACAAAAACCCAAGGGAAAGGATTTTTGTTTGGAAATTTGGAAGATTTTCATCTAAGAAGTATGGTATAGGTTTTACCACAAATTCAATTTGGTATTAAGAATCTCAATACATTTCTTGGTTTTAAATCATGCATTGGTTTGTATAAGAGACTTTGCTGAACATGTTATTATATAAATAATACTAATGAAGAAATTAGAACGAGAATTAGAACTCTTGAATTAAGAATCTAAAGTTTTATGTGTGGATTGGATGGTCTAATCAAGTGATCAAATGATCTAATAATTATTTAGAAAAGAGACGAGTCTTTATCGCCCTATAATCTGGTATTGAAGAGATCATGAAATGATCATCAAATGATGTCCTAAAAGAAAAGCCATTAGTCAAAAGAGAGGCTACTAGTATAGTTTCAAGTACAGAGATATAAGAATTAAAAGTCTTACATCTTTCACTATGAGATTAACTTTACTCTTAAGATGTTAATATATTTTTTAGAATAAAACATCATTAGATCAACATAAGACTAATCAAGATAATAATATTTTAATAACATGAGATCAGTATAAAATTAAAAATATAAAAGTAAATATTAAATTCCAATTAATTTTAGCTTTTTTTATTTTTCATTTTAGATTACTTCATTGAGTTTTTAGGAAGAATTATGCACATAGGAGGGAAGAATATTTGTCAAAAGTTTTGTAATATATTTTAAGACCATCGAAATTGTAAACAAATATAATTGTGTTTATAAAATAGAACTTATAACTTCAAGTGAACATAAACAAAACCTTAAGTACAAATCTTCTAACTACAAGCAAAAAAGTTGTGTAGTTAAAAAAATTTTACAAGAGATTTATGATATGTTTGAAAGTTTAAAAATAGTGGTGTTATATTATACTTAAAAATAAATCAAAGATAATTATATCTTTAGATACTTATGAGAAAATTATATATTTTATTTAATATTAAAAATAAAAAAATAAAAAATAAAAATATTTATATATGAAGCTCTGATAACTAAGTTTTAATTAGAAAATGCAAAAAAAAAATACTCTACTTTATAATATTTATTTTAAAAGAAGACACGGTACAATACTTATGATAAAACAGAACCCCTTCACCTCTAATCTTTAATCCCTAGTACTATTACAAAAAGTCGATAAGAGAAGACAAAAGGCACATGACCTTTTTCTTATCGGGAAATTTTGATTACCTAACAATATTTTCATTAACGGACAATGAAAGCTAACAAAAAGAAGAACATGCTTCTCCCAGTTAGTACTATTACAAAATAAAAAAGTGTAAACTTTTTTCAATATTTAATTATTTTGAACTTTATTCTTTACATTTTTTTATTAGGAAAAGAAACATTTAATAAAAATATATTTATTAATTTAATTTCAACTCCATGAAAAAATAGAAAATAAAATTCAAACTAACTTGGATAAATTAAAATTTTTGCACTTAATTATTGCGTTAATATAATTTTCATTTAATATTTATTTATGTATCTATAAAAAAATTTAATATAAGATATGAATATATTATGTAATTAAAAAAATAAGTAGACATAAGTTTAAGAGGATTGTGGGTTTAGATCTCCTAGAAATTTATCATTTATGCATTTATGAAAAAATATTAAACATAATGCTTAATTTAAGAAAATAAATAATTATAAATTAAATAAAGACAATTATCACCTAACAAAAAATAAATTAGACAGGATTGGAGAAGAAGTAGTTTAAGAAAGATGTCAATTTATCTTTATAGGAAGAATTTGATTGCATAACAATGGAACGATAGCATATTGCTATTTTTAACACAACAGATTTGACAGAACTAACAGAGCAAAACAAATGAAACAAACACCCGAAGTCCTAAAACCCAATCATCTTTTAAATCAGAAATAATCTGCTCTGCTTTCTTATTTAAAGAGAGAGAAACCTCGATACTGTCATATTACCAAAGACAAAACAGAGCTTTTGGTACTTGTCCCGAAAAGCGCAAATCTCCAATTCGTCCTCTGTCTCCATGAAACAGTGCCGGCGGAAAGCTTTGTAATTGGGTCCTTTGAGCACCGCCGCGCCGCTGCCGTCCCACCTCGCGAGGTAGAGAGGACAACCCCAGCCCCTTTGCCCGTACACCATCAGGTTGAGTCCGCCGTGGTTTCTCCCGACCAGTCTCCGCCTCCTTTCCCCGCCAGGTAGACTATCCAGAAGACGTCGCCTCCTTCCCACCTCGGGATGGTTCAGAAAGCTGGCTGCTTGCTTCTCCGCATCGGACATGGTGGGCAACAGACGCTGGGAGATGACGCGCTTGCCGATGAGGAAGCGATTCTGTTGGTTGCAGGCGTCGGAGGAGGAGATCTGCTTGTTCATGAGCTACCAGATGGCGTGCGCTCCGTGCTCGCCGGCGACCCTCGTTACCCAAGTCGGCACCTTTTGTTCCTCTCTTGCATCCATGATCGATGGCGACGAGGAAAAGTGAAGAAGGAGTATGATAGTGCAATGAGTTATCGGGAAGAAGAGAGAATGTGCAATGGAGAAAATCCCTGGGCTGGGGATGTTTAAATAATCGACCAGCCCAGGGCGGAGAAACCAAAGAAAGGCGACTCCGTTTCGACGCCTACTAGGGCTTTTTCAGCGTTGGGGTTTTTGGGAGATTTATTTCACCTATGGGGACTAACAGCTCACACGAGAACATCAAAAATAAAATAAGGGAAAACAACTATTTCTTCCTCGTTAGCGAAAGTGCTATCGTCTTTTTTTTTTTCTTCTACCTTCAAGTATCTTTTTGTACAAACATAATAACACAACTAATAATCATATTTTTTGGTTAAAATATTATAGAGTTTATAGGTTTTTGACTTATCATTATATCCAATAAATATATATTTTTCACTTTTATCATCTATTTTTTTTTAATACATTAGGTATCTGTGCATATGCAATACAAGCATCTAGTTTCTTTCTCACATTTCTGTTACTCATTTATCATGATTGGTCTCCCATCACTGATCTCTTCTTATTCAGATGCAATAGATTTATGTGGGAATATTGAAACGTAAACTATAAAGTGAAAGTGGTTGGCTTTTTTCACCCCATCCTTTTGAGATAGCTCGGTAGCTTGGTAACATACAGCTAGAGGAAAACCAATGGATGTGCTAACTACCATCTCAAGAAGGGGCTTACAGTTTTTAATGGCTTGGAATTCTAAGAAAATTGACAACATTATTCATAAATCGAAGCAACTTGAAAAGGAAATTTGGGATCTCCAAATGCGAGAAATGGGCATGCATTTGAGCCACGATGAGAATGCAATGTTGGTAGGGAAACTCAAAGAATACCATTATGTCTTGTCTCTTAAGAAGACGTGGTGATGACATAGAGCAAAACTATATTTGGCCCACCTTAGAGATAAAAAAACTCAATTCTTTCATGTTGTAGTAATGAGTAGGATGTATGGAAACTATATTCACACATTAAAAGATGATACTAGCATGGTTATTTACTCTTTAGAGAAACTTTGGAATGTTTGTTATTCTTTTTTAAGAAAAAATGGTCCTCCTCTTGGCCAATTGTTTTTAACTTTTTTGATATGTTGTCACAGAGATATTTGTCGACGAAGCAGGTGGCACTTCTTATTGCCCAAATTTCGAATGATGAAATTAAAATTGTTGCCTATTCTCTTAAAAAAAATAAATCTCCTAAGGCTGGTGACATTTTTGAAAAATTCATCATAGGCTACTAAGGTATCACTAGTAGAGACTTGATCAATGCAGTGAGACATTTCTTTAAGGAGATTCACTTGTGAAAGAATTGAATGGATATGTTAATGGTCTTTATTCCTAAATTTGTCAACGTATGCAAGTCGAACAAGTTTAGATCTATTAGTCTGTGTAACATAGCTTACAAAAATCATCACCAAAATTATGATTGTGAGACCTAAGAAAGTATTACTACTTTTGATTTTGCTTGAGTGACTTTTATTTCTAACATATCAGTGTCTGATAACATTTTTTTGGCCCAAGAGATGGCACACAGGATGCATTGTTCATCTTCTATAGAAGGCCTTATGTTTGTCAACTTAGACATTGAGCAAGCATATGATAGAATTAACTAAGATTTTCTATTATTTATGATGAAAAATATGAGATTTCTTTCATTATTTTGTAAATTGGTGGAGGCTTATATCAAAAGTCAAAGATTTGACATCTTGTTGAATGAAACTAAGCTTTCTTGGATTAAGGGTACTCGTGGGCTGCGACAAGGTTGTTCACTTTTCCCTTATTTATTCACGATTACTGTAGAGTATTTTTTTGTCTTGTTACTCAGCAGGTGAAAAGAGGTGCAGATGTTAGATTGAACACTTATAGATTAGCTCCTAAAATCTCTCACCTTTTATATATAGATGATATAATTATGTATGCACATTTTATACAAGCTACCACTACTATTAAGCATACTCTCGATGACTTCTCTTTAACCATCAATCTCACGGCAAATCTTTTTAAGTCCAACATCTCTTTCAGCCACGGGATGACTAGCAAAAGAAAGCACATGATTACTGAAAAACTTCATATTAAGTAAACTAAAAATTGTTCCTACCTTGATGTTCCAATTCTGACATCAAAGCCACAAAAGAATGATTTTTGTTTTATACTATAACTCATTGCAAACATAATAAATTGGCTAGGTAGCATATGCTTTTTCATGACTAGTAGGCATCAATTAATTAATTTAGTTCTATTGTCTATTTTAGCATATTACCTTATTCATTATATCATTCTGATAGAAATCTTTTTTTGATTTTGAACACTTGGTGAGATCTTTTCTTTGGAATAAAAATGTGGGTAATAATACTATTCATTATGTGAACTAGAAAAGGACCACACTACCTACGAATCAGGGTGGATTTGGTATTAGAAATCTTCTTGTTTTGTATCAAGCTCTCATTTCCAAGCATTATCTTTGCATATTAGCAAAGAAAAATACTCCATAGTGCAGGAATTTCAATATTCAATACAGCTCAAAGCTGTTGGACACCTCTTATTCTCGTGGTGATTCTATTACTTGCAAGATCCTTCATAAGGCTGCGTCGTGGGTTGCAAATCATATGATTTGACATGTTGCTTTAGGGCATAATGTTTTTTTATGATAATTAGATTGGTCCTACATCTCTTACAAAATGACAAACATTTTTAAACATGTCACTAGAATTTTCACCTTTCGTTGATTACTTTGAACTGGATGAAAAATGTTGGAATCGCGAAATGCTATAAGAATTTTTTGAAACTAATTTGTTTCATCGCATCATGCATACTTCGCCTATACATGAAGTAGAAAATGATGCACTGCTATGCCATTTATTATAGATTCACAATCTATTTTGAAGTAGGTTTATACTCTGTTGCTAAGTAAAAATAAGGATCTTCATGCTAGCTGAATTAAAAAGAAATTTCTATGCTTACTATACCACAAAAAAAGAGAATGATGATATCTAATACTTGGATAGTGGCTGCACAAATCATATAACTATTAATAAAAAAAATATCTCATGACATGAATATGTCATACCAAGGTAAGCATTTTAGTGCAAGCTAAAGGCAAATGAAGCATTGTAGTGCAAATTAAAGTGGAGTCAAAGTTTATCTGTTATGTGCCTTTAGTTCATTCATTGAAATAAAATTCATTGAGCATCGGGCAATTAATACAAAACATGTATGATGTTTACTTTCAATATGGTATTTGCATGATATTTGATAAATAAAAATAAATTCATGTTCTAGCAAAGATGAATATGGATATGTCCAAAAATTTCCAATTACAACTTTGGTATGCTCCATAATTAGCATTGTGATGTGAAATAGCTAACAACTTTAATTTATGGTATAAAAGATTTGGATGTCCTATTTATAAAGCTTTGATGCTACTAAATGTTAAAAATATGGTTAAGGGACTACCATTTATCGACATTAGGTTAGACATGTGTTGAGAGTGTGTTTTGTCAAATGATATCAAGCATCTTTGTCTACCCAAGGAGCAAAGCAAGAATGTGCACCACTAGAAATAGTTAATACTAATAATTGTGAGAAGATGCAAACATCATAACGAAGTCAAAATTGATATTTTCTAATTTTCATAGATGATTATGTAATGATGATATGAGTATATTTTCTTTAAAAAAAGTCAAAGATCTTTGATGAATGCAAGATGTTCAAGGCTATGGCTAAAACTCAAAGTAATCATAAAATTTAGGTATTTCAATGATTGATGTGATGAATTTACTTCAAAATGCAATTATTGAGAAATATGACATTCCATATATTTCTTAGCAAAATGAAATTACAGAGAAAAGAACTGAATAATTTTTAAGATGCAAGAGCAATACTCATGGACAATGGTATGCTTAACTCATTTTTATAAAATTTATATTTATGATGATTTATATTCAGAAACAAAGTTCGACAATGGCTATTCCAAATCAAATTCCAATTGAAGCTAGAGTGATGTCAAACCAAAGACCAACCACATCAAAGTGTATGGTAGTGTGTTATGCACACATGCTAACCCAAAAAAGATAAAAACTTGATGATTAAAGAGAGCATTACATATTTATGGGCTATGCTGATGGCACAAATGGATAGTAATTATATAATTTGGAGAAGACAAAGTTGATAATTAATAAAGATGTGCTAATTGAGAAGACTTCCTAGAATTGGGTAAAGGAAAAGGTAAAGAAAATCAATAAGCACCAACAATTTTCTCACTAAATCAATTGACAATTCTAGCGATCGATCTAAGAGAGTAGTATGATCATTTAAGACAATGAATCAAGTTCATGGTCTACTTCTAGTGCAGGATTTAGCCCAAGTTCTATTCCAATTTTTAGAAAAAATACAACAATATTTGAGTTAACTCCAAGATTGTAAGAAGTATAAAAAAGAATTTATAAGTCTTATAATTTGTTTAACTAAATAACAAAGCTTTGAAGAAGCTAAGAAGTAAAAAAATAAGGTAAAAGCAATGGAGAATGAAATGCACTTGATTTTGAAAAATAATACTTAAAAGATGGTAGCAATTTGTTACAACCAGAAGCTTAGTATCTATTATTATGAGACATCAAGTTCTATGACGTGACTATAAATAATCCAAATCGTTACTACTCTAGAAGGTTAAAAGAAATGGTAATTGTATCAACTTATGTCAAATTGATATTTTTAAATGACTATCTTGAAAAATAAATTTATGTCAATTAGCTAGAAAGAATTTTAGTTGAAGAAGGAGATGACAAAGTCTACAAATTAAAAACGACACTATTTGGTCTCAAAAAAACCACCAAGGGTGTGGTACAATTAGATAGGCAAATACATAATATGTAAAAGATTTGAGAAAAACAAGAGCAAACTATGTTAAGAAAATAGGTACTAATGTTTTAATTGTCTAAGTTTATGATGATTTTATTTATAAAAATAACAATAAAAAGATGAAAAAATTTAAGAAAGTATAATGAAGACATATGAGATGAACGATCTAAATTTGTTGCTCTAATTTAACTTTATTTAAATTTCTTAAATTAAAAAAATACATTTATGTTTTTAGAACAAAATTATCTTCTTTTTTTTTATGAATGTCAAAAAAAAAAAAGAGAAAGAGAACATAATTGTTAACACAAAAAAATTAAGTGTAAAACTTTAAAAAATATTTAAGTTAATTTAAACTTTATTAGCTTGATCTTTCTTGGGTAAAAACAAATATAATAACTTTATAATGAAATTAAAATAACAAATTAATTTAACTACAATAAAATTATAATAAATAAAGTTTAAATCAAATTAAA
The DNA here is from genome assembly GCA_023846275.1 of Vanilla planifolia. NCBI lineage: Eukaryota > Viridiplantae > Streptophyta > Magnoliopsida > Asparagales > Orchidaceae > Vanilla > Vanilla planifolia. Next base: position 8,768,218 of record CM043873.1, on the reverse strand, counting down.
TAATTTAAAATTTTTTATACTTAACTTTTTATATAAAAATTATTTTGCTTTAATCTTTATTAAGCATCTATAAAAAGTTAAATTTAATATAAAATATAAAGGCATTATGTAATTTAGAAGTTTTAACCAATATCATTTGAATTTTTGTTAACATGTCATTTACGTATTTATGAAATACATATAAATGTGTTATTTAACATAATAAATAATTAATATTAAGTGTAATATAATTATTTTTTAAAATCTTTTGTATGTATTTATGATAATATACCATTGTCCTGTTTAATGTAATAAAATATTGAAGACAAAACAAAGGAAATTATAATATGAAAAACTTAAAATTATAAAAATTAATAAAGAATACAACAGTTGGATAAATCAAAACAGTTGATTAAAATATCGAAAGATAAATATTTAGTAATTGTATTTTCATATTATTGGTAATTTATTTTTTATAAAACAGATTTCTTCCTCTCATCATTTTTATTAACAAATTTAAAAGCTTTTTATAAACTTCTTCTCCCATGTCCTTTGTTATACACATATTTTCTATATTTTTAATCATTATCCTTGACTTGTTATTTGAGAGAGATTGTGATTATTAGATTCTCTTTTCATTAATATAGATTATTTCATCCACATTTGATTAATTTTTTTCTCTTTGTTTTTTCCCCATTGTTAGCTACTTTTGCCATCCATTATGTGGCTCAAGTGCTAACCCATTAGAGTGTTTTCTTGCTATGGATTGCTCTATGGTCGAAACTAAGCTCTATATTTTTATCAACAAGGAAATTATAATATATCGTTCTAATCATATGCATTTAATAAAGTTGAATTTTTGTTGGATTAATAAGTTGGAAATTATCATTATTGCCCAATTATTTTATGTTTTTTGCCAACATTTCTACAAAACTAAAATGATTATTTTATCCTTATCTATTAAAATTACATTTCAGCCAATGTACAATACACTTATTCTATCATGTAGCATTTTCTTTTTTCCCTCCTTATTTTTCTCTAGATTCATTTTGAAAATCAAACCTTCTCATAATTTTAAGAAACCTTGTTTTTGAAGTTAATTGATTACTTATGTAAATATAAGATCTCCCTTTTGTAGTAATAGTGAAACAATTCTATTCTTAAAATTTTATTTTTTTATCTCATTATTTATTTTTTTGTTAATAGATTTCTTAACGTATATTTTCTCTTTTTTTTTATCAACTCTCAAACAGATTTTCTAAACACAATATTAGCACTTGTAAAAAAAATATTCAATTTTAATTAACAAAATATTAAAATATAATTCATCAATAATCACAAACCTATTTTTCAAATTTAAATATGTTAAATCATTTGAATTTTTTTACACTCAATTTACAGACAAAGGAACAAAGTCCACCACCACCCCCTTTGTTCCTACACCTTCACCTCGACTCCGCCGTTGTTTCGCCCTACCATCGTGGTCTCTTAGGTGTCAGAATGTGCAATGGAGAAAATATCTGTGTTTGATAGCTTCAGGAGACATGTTTCTTCGGCTTTTGTGTGCTTTAGCCAGTCAGAGTTGATGCATCAATCTTAACCATTCGATCATGCGGCCCACTTGACTGTTGAGTTCAGTTCTTTGGATATTTCTTAACTAAAAAAATAATCTTTTTCACCAGGAGAGCGGCCATTTTTTTTTCACTTTAGATGATTTGCGTTAGGCTTTAACGAAACACATAAATAATATATTAATATGAGGGCCTAAAATCAAATAGAAATTTAAATAAAAATAATATTTGTTTTATAAATATTTAGAACTGATAAAACGAACTAAATTTTAATTCAAAAAATTAATTATAAAAAAATAAAAGTATTTATGTTAATTATAATTTTATTCGTTAATTATTTATTTGGTGGAAATGTATAGTCTTAACTTTTGATAAAAAAAAAATAGTTAAATTTCAACTCGATAAAAATGTTGCAAATAAAATTCAAACTAACTTGACTATTTTTTATTTTAGACACTAATTAGTTGCATTAAGATTATTTTCATTTAATACTTATTTATATATTTAATACAAAGGTTAAATTTAATATATACTATATATTTAATTTAATTTAAAATATTAAATAGATATAAATCTAAGGTGATTGAATCTTTAGATCTGCTATGAATTTGTCATTTATGTATTTACGAAAAACAAGGTTAATCATAATACTTAATAATAGAAACATAAGCTAAAATAAATAAAAAAAATATAACATAAAAAAGTTTAAAATAAATACATGTCAACAAAAAATAGTAATAATTTAATTTTCATCAAATAAAAATTTAACAAATAAAGTTCAAATTTTTTTAAATATCTTTTTTTTCAAAATTTATTTTCTTTATGAATTATCTTTTTTTCTTTATTTATAAATCCAAAAAATAAAGATGAACTCAATATAAAAAATTTTGTGTTATTTAATTTGGGAATTTTAAGTAAAGATAAATTTAATTTTATTATTCATGATAAATTCTAAATAATTATATCTATAGAGATTTAATAAATATCTTTTTCATATATTTAATAGAAAGTTAAATATATTATTTATTATAAATATAAATGAAGATAAATTATAATAAAAATAAAAAAATTGGAATGTAAAAAATTTAAAATTATAAAAGTTATTTTGAAATTCGGATGCTATTTTTTGGTTTAATTAAAAAAAAGAAAACTTTAAAATATTTGTAATTCGAATAATCAAAAATAGAAAATTGGCCTACTGTTAAGTATGAGAAATTCTTTTTTTAAAAAAAAATTATTATATGGAATTAATTTGCAGAAAATATCAAATTTTTACTCTGATATCAACACAGAGATCACTCTTTATTTAATTAGTAAACAAAAACATAACTAAATGACAATTGTGTCATGTATAGTCAAAGACTCAGAGCCCACCTGTCGCTGTTGTTGTGGGAAAGAAGAAATTGATTTTCAACCAACGTAAGGATTCAGTTGATGGACTCAAAGATGATGGAGCATGGAACACACAAAGAACAACTAAGAAAGATGCCAATTAATCGATTCAAGAAATACACAAATACTTATTCTAAAAATTTACATAAATGTCTTATAAACTCCAACTTCTATTAATAGATTCCCAGATAATTGTTCATAATATCTTAACTGCTTCTTTTTCTAGCGATACAAATAAATTTTGCAAAAGTGTTTTTGGCTTCTTGTGCTATAAACATACCAATTGATTTTTGTGTTTAAGCTTCAAAATTAAGATAATTAATATTTAAGAGCATCTTTCTCGTTAAACTTTATGTGAAAGCAAAAGAAGGTTCGATAAATTGAAGTAGCGCTGTTTTGACTTTCATAGGTAGCATTACGTACGAGTGCCATCTCTCCTGCGCAGGGGCGTGCAGAGGCGCTGCCATCGGCCAAAGAACTCAAGCATCGGCACGAGACGACTTAATGACAACACAAGGCGGTTAGAGAACCTGGTCTATTATTCGGAATTTGTGTGCTTATATATAAATTTATGACATTCCATTCAAATAAAATAATCTCATAATAGTACAAGCGGCAGTTGAACACAAAAGGACTTACGGATTCTTACCTGACAGATGAACTTAAATGAGCAAACAAAGGTATTCCCAAGGGAATGGCCTAATTATTTCAAAATACTTGAGGCAACAGACTTCTTAGAACAACATAATCACCCAATTATTTTAAAACGTGAGAGAGTTTGCTTTGCTCCCTACCTTATCTATAGTGAGAAAAGGCTCAAGACTGTAATGTTCCCAACGACAAAGCAGAGCTTTTCATCCTCATCGCGAAAAGCCCAAACCTCCAAATCGTCCCCTGCCTCGATCCTACTCTTGCGGAGGAAGTTTTTGTAATTTTCTCCTTTCAGCACTGCCGCACCGCTGCCGTCCCACCTCGTGAGCAGCAGACGACAACCCTGGCCCCTTTGATCGTACACCATAACCTCGAGTCCACCGTGGTTTCGCCCGACCAGTCTCGGCCCCCTCTCGCCACCGGCAAGATGATCCGGACGATGTGGCATAATCCCTGCCTCAGGATAGTTAAGAAAACTGGCTGCTTGCTTCTCTTCCTCGGACATGGCCGGCAACAGACGATCGTAGATGACGTGCTTGCCGATGAGGAGGCGATTCTGATGTTTGTCGACGTCGGAGGAGGATATCTTCTTGTTCAAGAGGTACCAGACGAAGTGCGCCCCATGCTGGTGTTAGCAAACTTTAAGTTTTTTAAATGTTTGGTTAGCACTTTTTAAGTGCTTATTAGCATTTTTTAAGGAGTTGTTAGTACTTTTTAAACATGGTTAGTATCTTTTAAGTATTTTGAGGATTTTTAGGGATTTTAAGTATCTTGAAGATTTTTTAGGGATTAGAAACAAACTTTTGAATTATGAGAAAAGATTTGGGAGATTAGATATGTTTTTTTGCTATAAATAGATGTAAGTGTTGTTTTGTTATTATGCAATTTTTGATGAATAAAAGTTTCTTAGCTATTCTCTTCTTCTTCCTTAAGTCTTTCTTTGCAATTTCCCAATTTCTCCCTTCTCTTTTATTTCCGTCAAAGTGGTATCAGAGCTAAGGAAGTAGATCGAACGCCGCAGCGTCGAAGGGAGAAGAGCAAAGTTTTCTTTAAAGAGTGTTGTTCATTTACAATGTCGGGAATTATGCAACAAGTCATTCCCAGATTGATGAACGACAACTATGATAATTGGTGCATCCAATTTAAGGCCCTTCTTGGCTCGCAAGACCTTTGGGAGATTGTTATCGATGGCTTTGATGAATCAGATGCTACTGAAGCGGAGAAGAAATTGTTGAAAGAAAATCAGAGAAAAGACAAAAAGGCATTGTTCTTGATATATCAAGGACTTGATGAAGTCACTTTTGAGAAAGTTGTAGAAGCGACTACAAGCAAAGAGGTTTGGAGTAAACTCAACACAATCTTCAAAGGTGTTGAACGGGTGAAGCGTGTACGGCTTCAAATCCTTAGGGGTGATTTTGAGCAAGCAAAGATGAATGAAAATGAGACTATCTCAGATTATATCTCACGATTGATTGCTATTGTGAATTTGATGAAGAGAAATGGAGAACAAATTGACGACGTACGTGTCATTGAAAAGGTACTTCGTTCTTTAACTCCTATGTTTGAGCATGTGGTAACCGCAATTGAAGAATCTAAAGATATATGTAGTTTATCTATTGAAGAGCTAATGGGTTCTTTACAAGTGCATGAGCAAAGACTAAAGAAAAAAGCTGAAGTTACACCTATTGATCAAGCATTAGAGTCAAAACTAAATTTGAAGGAAGACAATACATTGAAGAAAGAGAATTCAAATTCAAGAGGAAGAGGACAAGGTTCATATAGAGGACGTGGAAGAGGTCGTTTCCAAAACAGATCTCAACAGAAATTTAATCAATCTTACACTCAACACGGGCATGGAAGAAATAATTCTTCTCGAGGTCGAGGACAAGGTAGAAATATTGAATGTTACAATTGTCATAAATTTGGTCATTATGCTTCTGATTGTTGGCATAAGAATAGTCAATCAAATTATGTTGAAACATCGAAAGAAGAGTCAATATCTTTATTGGCTGAAAAAGAGGGCAACGAAAAAGAAGATGTATGGTTTCTTGATTCAGGAGCAAGCAACCATATGTGTGGAAAAAGACATCTATTTGAGTCAATTGAAAATATGCAAGCAAGTGTGAGTCTTGGAGACTCATCAAAGTTGAAAGTTGAAGGCAAAGGTAATATAAAACTTTACAAAGAGAATGGGTTTCCAATTATTATTTCAGATGCATATTTTATTCCTGATATGAAAAGTAATATCCTTAGCCTTGGGCAATTAATTGAGAAAGGATATATTATACATATGGAGAATGGTTATCTTCTTTTGCAAGATTCAAAGGGAAGGAATATTACCAAAGTGAAGATGTCGACAAATCGCATGTTTCCTCTTCAATTAAAATCAACAAGTGAAGTTTGTTATCTTGGGCATCTTTCAAATGATTCTTTGAAATGGCATCTAAGGTATGGTCACCTTAACTTTGGAGGTTTAAAATTATTGGCAAAAGAAGGAATGGTGAAAGGTCTTCCTTTATTGGATGATCCAAACCATATATGTGAAGCTTGTATACTTGGAAAGCAACATCGTCTACCATTTTCGAAGAATAACACTTGGAGAGCTAAAAGGCCATTACAGCTTATTCATACAGATATTTGTGGTCCATTGGTGCCATTATCAAATGGAGGTAACAAGTATTTTATTACTTTCATAGATGATTTCAGTAGAAAAATGTGGACATATTTTATTAAGGAGAAATCTGCTGCTATCTCCATATTTAAAGAGTTCAAATGCAAGGTTGAAAAAGAGAGTGGGTTATTTATTCAATGCCTTAGATCTGATAGAGGTGGTGAATACACTTCAAATGAATTTATTCAATTATGTAAGCAAGAAGGCATACGACATCAATTTACCACTAGTTATACTCCACAACAAAATGGAGTAGCTGAAAGAAGAAATCGTACTATCCTTGATATGACAAGGACAATGATGAGAGAGAGGAATATGCCAAAAGAATTTTGGGCAGAAGCAGTTGCATGTTCAACTTATCTGTTGAATCGATGTCCTACTAAAGCTGTGCGTTATATGACTCCACAAGAAGCTTGGAGTGGATATACACCAAGTGTTTCTCATTTTCGAATATTTGGTTGTATTGCATATGCACAGGTACCTAATGCAACAAGGAAGAAATTAGATGATAAAGGTGAAAAATACATATTCATTGGGTACAGCGAGGAGTCAAAAGCCTACAAACTCTACAATCCTTTAACCAAAAAGGTATTCATTAGTCGTGATGTTGTGTTTGTAGAAGAAGATACTTGGAAGTGGACGGAAGAGAATGATGATAAAACTATCACGCTTGGGCAAGAAGAAGAAATTCAAAATCAACAAACTCATGATTTGAATTCTCCAACAAGTTCTCCCTCAAGATCAACTATTATGCAAAAGAAAACACATCCTATTGACTCAAGCAAAAAGATGAAAAGTTTACAAGAGATATATGAGCAAACGTCCCAATATTCTAACTTATTCTGTTATTTTGCTGATTATGAACCTATTTCTTTTGATGAAGCAGTGCAAGATATAAATTGGCAAAAAGCTATGGATGAAGAAATAGCATCTATAGAAAAGAATAATACATGGGAGTTGGTTGAACTCCCTCCTCAAAAGAAACCCATAGGAGTTAAATGGGTTTACAAGATCAAGCATAAAGCAGATGGAACAGTGGATCGATACAAGGCAAGACTTGTGGCAAAAGGTTTTAAACAAAAATATGGTATAGACTACAACGAGGTATTTGCTCCAGTTGCTCGATTTGATACAATGAAGTTGATTTTAGCACTTGCAGCACATCATGGATGGAAGGTATGTCAACTTGATGTTAAATCGGCATTTTTGAATGGAGTTTTAGAAGAAGAAGTTTATATTGATCAACCTGAAGGTTACAAAATTGTGAATAATCCACATAAAGTCTATCGTTTGAAAAAGGCTTTATATGGATTGAAACAAGCACCAAGAGCATGGAATACCAAGATTGATGGATATCTTCAACAACAAGGATTCCAAAAATGTCCATTTGAGCATGCACTTTACATTAAGACAACTCAAAATAATATTCTTATAGTTTGTCTTTATGTAGATGATTTGCTTTATACAGGAAATTCTTTTGAATTGTTTCAAGAATTCAAAAGAACTATGCAGTATGAATTTGAAATGACAGATAATGGTGAAATGTCATACTTCCTTGGTTTGGAAGTAAAGCAAATGAAAATTGGAATCCAAATCTCTCAAAGAAGATACGCTACTGAACTTCTAAAGAAGTTTAGAATGGAAGATTGTAAATCAGTGGCAACACCACTTGATGTAAGAATGAAACTAAGTAGAGAAGGAGAAGGAAAAGATGTTGACTCTACTTTATTTAAAAGTCTTGTAGGTAGTCTTCGTTACCTCACTATCACAAGACCTGATATTTTATATTCTGTTGGACTCATTAGTCGATATATGGAAAATCCAAAGGAAACACATTGGATGGTTGCAAAAAGAATACTAAGATATATTAAAGGAACACTTGATTATGGTTTGTATTTCACTAACCAAAGTGGGACAGATTTATGTGGCTACTCTGATAGTGATTGGGGAGGTGATATAGATAAAAGGAAGAGTACAACTGGTTATTGTTTCTTCTTCGGATCATCAGCATTTATGTGGAGATCAACTAAACAAGATGTCATTGCTCTTTCGTCTTGTGAAGCAGAGTATATTGCAGCTTCATCAACAGTTTGTGAAGCAATTTGGTTACGAAATTTATTACAGGAGTTACAACATCAACAAGAAGAGCCAACAACTATATTTATTGATAATATGTCAGCCATAAAATTAGCAAAAAATCCAGTACAACATGGGAGAAGCAAGCATATCGAGACAAGGTATCATTTTCTTCGTGATCATGTCAACAAGGAGACTATAAGATTGGTACATTGCAATACTGAAGAACAAGTAGCTGATATTTTCACTAAATCGCTTGGAGTGAAGAAGTTTGAAGAATTACGAGATCAATTAGGGTTGAAGATACTTCAAGTTTGAGAGGGAGTAATGTTAGCAAACTTTAAGTTTTTTAAATGTTTGGTTAGCACTTTTTAAGTGCTTATTAGCATTTTTTAAGGAGTTGTTAGTACTTTTTAAACATGGTTAGTATCTTTTAAGTATTTTGAGGATTTTTAGGGATTTTAAGTATCTTGAAGATTTTTTAGGGATTAGAAACAAACTTTTGAATTATGAGAAAAGATTTGGGAGATTAGATATGTTTTTTTGCTATAAATAGATGTAAGTGTTGTTTTGTTATTATGCAATTTTTGATGAATAAAAGTTTCTTAGCTATTCTCTTCTTCTTCCTTAAGTCTTTCTTTGCAATTTCCCAATTTCTCCCTTCTCTTTTATTTCCGTCAGCTGGCTGGCAACCCTCCTTGCCCAAGTCGGCACGTCGGATTCCTGTCTCGAATCCATGATCGACGGCGACGAGGAAAGGCGGAGAAGGATGATGGCAGTGTAAAGAGCGGTAAATCAATGAGTTATCGTGAAGGAGTGCAATGGAGAAATACCAGCGCGGGAGGAATTAAATAGACGCCCCCCTTAGGTGACCACCGGAAGGTCCGTAGCCTTGCGTGGCCTTGCATTCTTTTTCAATTTCCCATCTCCCCTTTTTTCAAATTATGTGTTTGTGGATTTTAAATTTCTCCTTCTTACCCAAGTATAATTGTTTTATCATCTTTCTCTTCCTTCTACTTTCAATTGTTTTCTTCGACAAACATATCACGACTAATAATCATCTTTTTTTTATTAAATGATTGTAGAGTTTGTAGACTTTTAACTCCTCACTATACCTAATAAATATAAATTGCACAAGAATGATTCATCATAACATGCATTAGAAGGTCCTAAGGTTGGTGATGATTGAGAATAAACTTATTTTAGTGATAACTTACGAATGAGATTACATATTTGAGAATAAGAAGAATTTTGGGATCCTTATAAATTACAGATGACTAAAATAGAAGAAAAATGATTTGCATCAAGGAGACATGCAAAGAGATTAGCCGAAAAGGATTAACCTTGAAGGACTTGTTTCAAGGGTATTGAATTAAGAGTTTTGAGTACGTGTTGTTGATGTTTATCATATGGCTACGTCTTGTATAAAATGGAAAGATTTAATTTGCATTAATGTCATTTTTTTTGTCGATAAAAATAATCGTTTCTTATTTTAATTATAATTAGTTAAAAATTGCATATTTATGATTAATTTTTTTTTATAAAAACTTAATTTTAAAAAATGTTACTTAAATATTTTATAAGCATTCTTTAAAAAAATTGCAAATAAGAGCAAACTAATATGAATAACAAATTTATATGCATACAAAATTGAAACAAAAAAGTTTATTTATATTTTAATCATTTATATATAACTTTGAGAATCACTTAGACTTGAATAATAAAAACAACGATAAAAAGAATAAAAAAACTATTTAAAAAATATTACAAAAAAAAATAATAATAATATAAATATTTAAATAATATTTAATACAACACTTGTTGATTATAAAATCCTACGATTGACTACATCATACAAGAGTTAGATGATATGAGCATCACCTAGAATCAAAATATTTTTCATTCAAGCAATAAGAGAAACACATTTTATTTGAATTCAAGAATTATTATTATATATCTAATCTTCTCTATGATACCGAAAACAATAAAATTTCTCCAAAAGCTTCGGATTTCCTCTTTGGGAAGATTTTAAATATTCAGTGCTTGAAAACATACTCAACAAACTAAATCAATAATCTCCTCAAAACTAAAGATAACAATAGCTAAATAGTGCTGAATAACACATTCCATGATCGGATAATCTTCAACGTTGGCATCCATCTCTTCTTATCATTCACAACTCATCTTTCAAAACGGAGTCATCTCCCATGAGGTTTTCAAGAGAGAACTCATCCTCTTCAATAGCCTCTCCATCATTACTATCCCATGGTTGTGTTTGAACAATGGAGGGAGCCTTGTCAATAGGGAGGTTTCCCTTTCCACCTTGTCCTGCTTCCTTCACAGAATCACTGTAAAACAGACATAAGCAACTTCTGTTTCTGCATTCGTAGAAATGAATCAAGAGATATTTCAACTTTACATGATCTGATTGAGCTCGAAAGCACTCCGAAGAGGGGCATATGCAAGCTTTTTCACGTGGAGGGCCACCAAAGCTGGGTAACCGTAACGACCCACACCAACCTTTTGTTCAAGATCAGGCTGCTTTCCAGCATATTTTTGGATGCAAAAGGTTAACCCGTATGGGCTTGTTTTAAAATTTCGCAGCAGCAGAAAGGAGTAGATTGAGGTATCTGTTTCTTCCCTTTTCCTTCGAATCCAGTATATCTGTTAAGAAGGCCACAAAACATATGGCAACCGGGAACATTTCTGCCAACATGAATTAATAAAAAAAAATACTGAAGAGCTAATGAAGGTAGATTTAGCCTCAGGCTGGGAGAAGAAGCTAATCAATCTTACAGGACTGAACAATTCTGAAACTTGTGGTGGAGAGGCATTGGTTTCCAGCTGATCCAATGCAAGAGATTCAATGGCTGAAGCGGCTCGAGCACCTTCGTAAGGGAACGGGCTATTTTTATCCAAACACAAGAATTGTAGGGAATCCTTGTACATTGAACCTGCTCATCATTGACAGCAGCAATGATTGGTTAGCGTATTTGATTGAAAAAGGATCACTTGGTTATTACAAGCTCGGTAAACAAATCAATGTCAAGTTATTGACAACTCAAAATGTTTGTGTAGATCAATTGGGGCTCAAAGTCAAGGAAGATAAATCGTTGAATACAAATCCATCAATGAAAAGCTTTTAAGTATAAAAGAACCCCCTCAATTTTACAACAATTAAATCCATTCCAATGCAAACACTAATTCAAATGTGACTTAACAATAAAAAATTAATTCAAATATTACTTGCTTTGCATAATATTCCAAAGTAAGATTATTATCTATATAGTCTATCATTCTTATTGAATTTTAAAATCTTTAAACAGATCTAGCTAAATCCCATGTCATACACCAAGGATGTCAATATGATCCAACATGTCTTCCCTTTTAAATTTATGCATCATACTCTATTTATTCTACCATGGATCAATAAAACATGACAAAAAAATTACATTATTTATTTAATCAAGAAAATTCTAATGTTCATACTTGTTAGAAAAGCTGATGAGGATCCAAAAATATGCTAAAGACGTTATTACATCGATACCCATCAGCCAAGAAACTTTAATCTAAAAAAATGGCCACCATAATGTGACTTTCTATTAAAAAATTAATTCAAATCTTATTTGTATTGAATAATATTTAAAAGTGAGATTATTATCCACATACTCTATTATGTTTATTTAATTTTAAAATCTTTAAACTAATCTAGTTAAATCTCATGTCACACATCAAAGATGTCAATATGATCCAGCATGTAGTCCCCTTTAAGTGTATGCATCATACTTTATTTATATTATCATGGATCATTAAAAGCATGACAAAGACAAATAGCATCATCTATTTAATCGAGAAAAATATAATTTCGTACTTATTAAAAATATTGAATCAATTGTTGGTCCAAGAATAGACTCAACATATAATTAACTAGATATTCATTAATCTAAAAAAATTTACTCTAAAAATAAATATTCAAAACTGTATTTTAAAATTTTGATATAATACTCAACTTTTATAATTAAATTAATATAAATTTTACTTATATTTTTTAGATTGGGTAGAACAAAAGGATCTCTTTTTGATAAATCCGATGATTTTCACCAGCTAAAAGTTAACAAACAAGAATGATAACTAAGTTCATGAAATAGCTAAAAAGAGCATAATGGATGAAACTTGGATTAGCTTTTCCTAATCATAGTTAACGTGGCCCAGTTTAACCATCCCCTTTGGGTCATAGTTAACAGTCCGCCGAGGTTTCGCCCAACAGCCTCGGCCTCCTCTCGCCACCGGCAAGATGGTCCCGACGACGTGAAATGTCTAAAAATTTCATTTATGTTTCACCCATGATCGGAGATGCAACGAGCGTGACAAAAAAATAACGGTCTTCATATATGTTATAACAACGAAAAGATAAAAGAAGCGCTTGCAACTTTAACAAATGCCATTTTAAAGATTGCCGGTCTTCATAAAATCAAGGTCACGACATTGATTATTTTGCTCACAATTTTAAAATAAGTACCTCCATTTCACTATCTAAATGGCTAAAACAAACAGAAAAAAAAAAAAGGGGGGAATCAGTTCTCTACGCTTTTTATTCATGAATAAGTACCATAATATATACTTTTTATTGATGTTATTTTAACAACAGGAGAAATGTTATGATTAAACTCAAAAATAGAGTGATGGATAACAACATTATAATCTAAAGAGTTTTTGTTTGATCTAAAATTAAATATGATACAAATTTAGACAAAACAGAAATATTAATGACAAAAAAAAACTAACAAATAATTTCTTATATAATATTAATGAAAGAATTCTTTACTATCTTGAATCTTCTCCTTAAAATAATGAGAAAATTGATGAAAATGATTCAAAAGGATTAGATATAATAGAATAGTCATAATACTTAGTGTGATATAAATATCTCATTTTAAAAAATTAGGATAATATAATAATGTTATCAACACTCAATATTGATTTATTTTAAGGCCAAACATAAACAAATACATTAAATAAATTAAGAGGCTAAAATAAAAGTGAGAATATTTGAAATGATGTCATAATAAAGAAGTAGAATGTCTAACACTGAATAAAACTAGATTCAAGGAAGCATAAATATTTAAATAAGAAGAAGAAGAAGAATAATAATAATAATAATCAAAATGGTTATTACAAATTCCTTGAATTCACTTCAAAACACAAAATGCTGTTGATCCTTTGAACTTACCACTTGAGGAGAATAGCAAGCTAAAAAAGAAAAACCTCTTTTCATATCTAATAATCAACAAATCTCTATTTTTCAAACTCTTTGACAAATTCTTCCTAGAAAATTTCCTTTATTAGCTAACTTCTTTTCATGCTCTGCCCTGCTTGCTTATCTATAGAGAACAATAAGCACGAAACTGTCTTGTTCGCAACAGCAACAAAGCTTTTCTTCCTCGTCGCGAAATGCCCAATTCACGACCTCATCCCCTGCCTCCATGAAGCAGTAGCCGCGTAACTCTCTGTAATTGGGTCTTTTGAGCACCGCCGCGTCGCTGCTGTCCCACCTCATGAGGAACAAAGGACACCCCCAATATAATTTTGTTTGCTTGTTTAGTGTTAAATTCTATATAATTATATATTTAGATATATCATTCAATATAAAAAAATAAAAATAAATTGAACAAAAATACAACATTGGATTGTAAAAATTTAAAATTATAGAAGTTATTACGAAATTCAGAAGCTGATTTTTAGTTTTTTTAAAAACAAAATAGTTTTTTCAAATATTGTTATAGGAGTTAATCAATTTTGAAGAATTTTAAGAAGCCTTTTTTATAGCTAAAATGGTCTCAATGGACTTACATTAACAAATAAATACATCTAATTTCAAATATAATTGAAAAGATGAACAAATTGGATTTTTTGAGAAAATGGTATGAAAAATTTATCAATCTTATTTACTTGAAGAATTTAAATACAAGATAAATTTCTTAATCGATCACTTTTCAAACAATAGTTTAACACATAAACTAATTTTTTCAAAATAATCATACTAAATAAGTTTTGAATTTTGAAACATTATGTTATGATTCTTTGTCTAATTATCTCATGATAAATTCTATGTTAGTGTGCCAAAGAGATTTTACAAATATGCTTTTTTTATGTATTTATGAGAAAATTGCATGTATTATTTAATATAAAAAAATAAAAATAAATTTTAATAATAATAAAACAAGAAAAATGGAATTTAAAATTGCTAAAATTATGAAAATTGTTATGAAATTCAGATGTTATCTTTTAGGATGGTAAAAAAACATTTTTTTTTAAAATATTGTAAGTTAGATAAGTAAAAGAAAATTTAACAGATGATAAGTATTGAATCTGATTGAAATTTTTTTTAAAAAAGAAAATTAATATGCGAAATAAAGTTGTAGAATGAACCATGTTTTTTGCATTGACTTCGTTGACGTCAAGTAAATAAAAAAACATGTTTCTATATTAAATCTTTTGGAAGACAAGAAAAGATCAGATCATCTGTTAAAGTATTCAAACCAAATTAATCATACAACGGGACCCGCCGTCGCTACCTCGCAGGGTTGGCGGCAAACCTAGGGCCACCACCAAAAGAACTTAAGCATCGCACATGACAAGTCAAAGATGATGGAACATGAACCCGGTCTATTTTTAAAAACAAAGAAGCCATCCGTTTAAATCTGGCCCAAATTCTTCGTTGCCAAGAAAGTACCATACAGCCCAATTTTATAGCCATATTTGTTGACATTAAAATTTTTATATATTTATTTTTATTTTAAGTTATGCATTTAACATTCCACAAAATACACAAATAATATATTTACCTGAGAGCCAAAAATCAAATCGACATGTAAATTAGAATTAAATTAAAATTAGTTTTCTCTTATACATTTTATTTTTTGAAAAAGGGAAACGAAAATAAATTAATAAAGTAAAAAAAAGTTTTAAATATTTAAGTTAATTAGAACTTTATTCTCTATATTTGTCATTGGGTAAAAAACAGAATAATAATTTTTAATAAAAAACAACATAAAATTTTAATTTCAACTTAATAAAAAAGGTACAAAATAAAGTTTAAACTAACTTGAGTTATTTTAAATTTTTTGCACCTAATTTTATATGTTATTTTTTTCATTTAATATTTATTAAAATATCTATTAAAAAAGTTAAATTTAATATAAGATATAAATATTTTTTAATGAAAAAATAAAATAAGATAAATTTAAGATGATGCTATCTTTAGACCTTCAATAAATTCATCAATTATACATTTATAAAAAAACTTAAACATAATATTTAATTTAAGAAAATAAATGAAAATAAAATAAATAAAGATAATTATAATATAACAAGGTCAAAATTATCACAAATTAAAATATAAATTAGAGAGGATTGGATTTTATTGTCATATTTGTGTATATTAAAAAATATATTTTTAATTTTTTTTTTTACTTCAAATGATTTGTATTTGATTTTCACAAAATATACAAATAATATATTTATATGAGGGCTTAAAATAAAAAAGACAATTAAATAAAAATTACGTTTCTTTGATAGATGTTTAGAAAGGATAAATTGAACTTAAATTTTAACTAAAAAATTATAAAAAAAATTAAAAGCATTTAAGTTAATTATCATTTTATTTGCAAATTTTTATTGAATAAAAGGCAGAATATTAACTTTTGATAAAAAAAATAATAATTTAATTTCAATTCAATAAAAATATATCAAATAAAGTTCAAACTAATTTGGCTATTTTCAAATATTTTATACTAATTTTTTTTTCACTTTCAGATTATTTTTGTTTTTATATTAATAATATAACCATTATGTCATATAATAACTATTAAAAAAATAATTTTAAATAAAGAATAGGTATGTTTAATGTTATACTATTTAACGTTTATGTAGATTAATATGAAATTAGCATGCCGAAGTTTTGTTGGCTGAAACCTAACCAATGCTTCAAAATTTAATATTCTAATTATCTAAAAAACTATTTATAAAAATTTATAAATTTTTTTTAAGTAGAATTAATATTACTTATTTTAGTCATATGTATATAATCTTATTAAGATTTAACTACATATATAAAAGTAGATTGATAAAAAGTTATTAGTGAAGGGAAACACTAAACATTAATGATGTATTTGACAAGACTAAATAACAAATAAAATAAAGAAAAAAAAATAATGTTAAAAATTTTACAAAAATTATATAGTTAATATGGAATTAGGAGTATAATTTTACTTTGTTGGAAAATTATTTTGTGGGATATTTAAAGCCAACTAGCCAAAATTAATGCGTACGTCTGGTTTTATTTAAAACTTCATGGTTGCATTCCCATTCTTGTTTTGAAATTCCGACTGACCAATAAAAATTAGAGCTACTAAACTGCCACGAAGCTGCCAAATAACGTCGGCTCAATTCTATAGTGATATTTGTTTACATTAAAAGTTATTTTAATTTTTTTATTATGCATTTAACATTTCACAAAAATACAAAAATAATATACTTACCTGAGGGCCAAAAAGACATTTAAATAAGAATTCCATTCAAATTCGTTTTCTCTTATATGTTTTTTTTTTTAAAAAAAAGAGAAACAAACATAAATTCTAATACAAAAAAAAAAAAAAAAACAATACAAAGAGTAAATGTTTTTTAAATATTTAAGTTAATTAGAACTTTGTTGTGTACATATTTTATTGGGTAAAAAAAAAAAGAATAATAACTTTTAATAAAAATAATAATAATTTAATTTCAACTTAATAAAAAAAGTAGAAAACAAAGTTCACACTAACTTCAATAATTTTAAATTTTTTGCACTTAATTTTTGATGTTAATATTTTTTCATTTAATATTTATTTATGCATCTAAAAAAAGTTAAAATTATTATAAGATATGAAAATATATTTTTAATTACAAAATTAAAATGAGATAAATTTAAGATGATTGTATCTTTAGACCTTTTATAAATTTATCATTTATGCACTTATAAAAAAAGTTAAATATAATATTTAATTTAAGAAAATAAATGAATATAAATTAAATATAGACAATTTTAAAATAAAAAGGCTTAAATTATCACAAATCAAAATATAAATTAGAGAGGATTAGGGAAATTGTTTGAAAAAGATTTCAATTTATTTTTATTAGAAAATTTTGATTACATAATAATAATAATGATAATATATTACTATTTTTAAATGGAAAAATTTAACACAAGTAATAGAACTAAGCAAATAGAACAAACACTCCAAAGTCAATCAATTGTATATTTTTACATTTTGGCACACCAATTTGACCACTATGTCATATAATAATTATTAAAACAAATAGTTTTAAATAAAGAATATGAATGTTTAATTTTATTTTCTTTAATAAATAAAACATAGATAAGATAAGCAAAAAATATCACGAATTCTTATTTATTTTTAAGTATTTAAGAATATGAAAGATTTCTCAACAAATCATTTCTCAAACAAGAATTTAACAACTAAACTAAAACTAAACTCTCTTAAAATAATCATACCAAATTAGTTTTAAAATCGAATACAAAATATTTTCCTGTCTAATACCTAATGATAAATCCTATGTAATTATGTCATTAGAAATTTTATAAAATATTATATATATATCTTAGAAAATTAAATATATTATTTAATATAAAAATAAATAAAAATAAAACAAAGAAATTAGAATATATTATTTAATACTTGAGGCAACAGACTTCTTAGGACAACAGAATCACCCAATTATTTTAAAACCAGAAAGAGTTTGCTTTGCTCCCTACCTTATCTATAGTGAGAAAAGGCTCAAGACTGTAATGTTCCCAACGACAAAGCAAAGCTTTTTGTCCTCATCGCGGAAAGCCCAAACCTCCAAATCGTCCCCTGCCTCGATCCTACTCTTGCGGAGAAATTTTTTGTAATTTTTTCCTTTGAGCACCGCCGCACCGCTGCCGTCCCACCTCGTGAGGAGCAGACGACATCCCTGACCCCTTTGATCGTACACCATAACCTGGAGTCCACCGTGGTTTCGCCCAACCAGTCTTGGCCCCCTCTCGCCATCGGCAAGATGATCCGGACGATGTCGCCTAATCACTGCCTCGGGATAGTTTAGAAAGCTGGCGGCTTGCTTCTCTTCCTCGGACATGGCCGGCAACAGACGATCGTAGATGACGCGCTTGCTGATGAGGAGGCGATGCTGATGTTTGTGGACGTCGGAGGAGGTTATCTTCTTTTTAAAGAGGTACCGGACATCGTGCGCCTTATGCTGGCTGGCGACCCTCCTTGCCCAACTCGGCACGTCGGGTTCCTGTCTCGAATTCATGATCGACGGCGACGAGGAAAGGCTGAGAAGGATGATGGCAGTGTAAAGAGCCGAAAATCAAAGTTATCGTGGAGGAGTGCAATGGAGAAATACCTGCACGGGGTACTCAAACAGACCGCCCGCCGAGTCGTCACCCAAAGGTGTGGTAGCGCATAAGTAAGATTACTGTTTTTTTCAATATTCCCATCCCTATTTGTCACCAAAAAATCCAACTCCGTTTTCAAGTTTTTTATTTTTTGAAAAGAATTACTAATAAACTTATGAGATTTTGTATAAATAAATATGTTCACTATATTATAAGAGATAAAAATTATAAAATAATTTTTTTTATTTATATATTTTTATCTTTATAAATAAAGTATGTGTTTCCAATCTTAGTTGGAGAGACTTAAACTTTCATTTGTGAGAAACAATAATCAAAGATGAGAGGTCTTTCATTAAAAGAGTTGATAATTAAAGATTTCATCATTTCTTTCGCCACTCAAAGCTTCTCTACTAACCCAAATCACCAATATGTCACTTTTTTACTACTTTGATACTTCAAACGTTAATGCCTATGTAACTACAAAACATCATTGTCAAAAAGGTACACATCTTTCAATAATTTTAATTTTTAAGTAGTAATTTAATGTTAGAATAGTTTTTTTATTAAAGTATTAAACATAAAATTTATCTTAAATTATTTATTTTATATATATATAAAATTAGATATAACAAAAATTAATTTGTAAGATTTTAGTGTATTCATTCCTGTTTTTAAATTCAGACTAGCCAATAAGAAATAGTGCCAAGAAGAAGCTGCAAAGAAGCTGCCAAATAACGTCAGCCCAATTCCATAGTGATATTTGTTTACATTAAAAAGTATTTTAATTTTTTTTATTTTAAATTATGCATTTAACATTCAACAAAAAAAAACAAAAATAATATATTTACACAAGGGCAAAAAAAAAAAATTTAAATAAGAATTGCATTCAAATTCGTTTTCTCTTATATGTTTTTTTTAAAAAAAGAGAAACGAGCATAAATTTTAATACAAAACAATAAAGAGTAATTTTTTTTAAAATATTATTACAAGTATTGATTGATTTTAGAGATTTTATGAAGCTTTTCTTATATCCAAAATGGTCTCAATGGAATTACATTAATAAATAAATTTATTTAATTTTAAATATAATTTAAAAGGTCAACAAAGAACTCAAGCAATATATATTATTTTAAAATACTTGAACTAATAGACTCCTTAAAATAACAGATTAACCTTCAATCGTATTTGATTACACATCTTAAGATATATATTATTTTCAATTTTCAAAATTAAAACTCAAGATAATATTAATAATAATAATTTTAAAAAAATTATGATTGAACTAAACGAATAAAATTGAAAATATCATATCATAAGATTGCATATCTTATAATAAAACTTATTTTAATTATATTTTTATTTATTTTATCTTTATTTATCTATTTTATTGTAAATAATATAACTAATAATTTAATTTCTTTTCAATAAAATTTAGTAAATAAATTGAAGACAAAAAGTTTGGGATCCCATAGGTTAAAGAATACTAAGATAGAAAAAAGAATATTTCCATTAAGAAAACATGTAAAGAGAAATGATGAAGAAAAATAAGAAAAAGAAATTGCTTTAAAGGCATTTTGGTTAAAGCATATTGCATTTGAATAAACTGTATAAATTGTACAAGAATGATCTATCAAAACATGCATTGGAAGGTCCTAAGGTTGGTGGTGATCGAGAATAAACTTATTTTGGTATCCTTATAGGTTACGGATGACTAAAATAGAAGAAAAATGATTCGCATTAAGGAGACATAGAAAGAGATTAGCCTAAAAGGATTAACCTTGAAGGACTTGTTTCAAGGGTTTTGAATTAAGAGTTTTTAGTACGTGTTGTTGATGTTCACCATATGGCTACGTTTCGTACTAATGAGAAAGATTTAATTTGCATTAATGTCATTTTTTTTGTCGACAAAAATAATCGTTTCTTATTATAATGATAATTAGTTAAAATTTCATATTTATGATTAAATTTTTTTATAAAAACTTAATTTTAAAAAATGTTACTTAAATATTTTATAAGCATACTTTAAAAAATTTACAAATATGAACGAACTAATATGAATAATAAATTTATATGCACACAAAATTGAAACAAAAAAGAAAATTATTTATATTTTAATCATTTATATATAACTTTGAGATATAACTTAAACTCGAATAATAAAAATAATGATAAAAAGAATAAAAAGACTATTTAAAAAAATATTAAAAAAAAGAAAAAAATAAAAAATAAATAAATGATATAAATATTTAAATAATATTTAATACAACACTTGTTGATTATAATCCAAAAATGATGATGCTCTTATAAAATATTACGATTAACTACATCATATAAGAGTTAGATTGTGGATGTGATATATGGTATAAATGATTGAAGCATCACCTTGAATCAAATATATTTTTCATTCAAGCAATAAGAGAAACACGTTTCATTTGAATTCAAGAATTATTATTATATATCTAATCTTCCCTTGTTATAGAAAACAATAAAATTTCTCCAACAAAAGCTTAGAATTTCTTCTTTGGGAAGATTATCAATATTCAGTGCTTGAAAACATACTCAACAAACTAAATCAATAATCTCCTCAAAACTAAAGATAACAATAGCTAAATAGTGCTGAATAACACATTCAATGATTGGATAATCTTCAATGTTGGCATCCATCTCTTCTTATCATTCACAACTCATATTTCGAAACGGTGTCGTCTCCCATGAGGTCTTTAAGAGAGGTCTCTTCTTATCATTAAAAACATATGGCAACCATGGAACATTTCTGCTCCATCACATGCAACACAAACTAATAAAAAAAAATACTGAAGAGCTAATGAAGGAAGATTTAGCCTCAAGCTGGGAGAAGAAGCTAATCAATCTTATAGGACTAGACAACTCTAAAACTTGTGATGGAGAGGCATTGGTTTCCAGCTGCTCCAATGCAAGAGATTCAATAGCTAAAGCAGCTCGAGCACCTTCATAGGGGAATGACAAACACAAGAATTGTAGGGAATCCTTGTCATACACCAATGACTGGAGCAATGATTGATTAGCTAAATCCCATGTCATACACCAAGAATGTCAATATGATCCAACGTGCATTCCCCTTTAAATTTATTCATCATACTCTATTTATTCTATCGTGGATCAATAAAACATGACAAAAAAAAAATTGCATTATTTTTTTATTCAAGAAAATTTTAATGTTCATGCTTGTTAGAAAAACAGAATCAATTGAGGATCTAAAAATATGCTCAAGACATTATTACATCGATACCCATTAACCAAGAAACTTCATAATGTGACTTTCTAATAAAAAATTAATTCAAATTTTATTTGCATTGAATAATATTTAAAAGTATATTATTATCTACATAGTATATTATGTTTTATCAATTTTAAAATCTTTAAACTAATCTAGTTAAATCTCATGTCACACATCAAGGATGTCAATATGATCCAGCATGCAGTCCCCTTTAAGTGTATGCATCATACTTTATTTATATTATCATGGATCATTAAAAGCATAACAAAGACATATTGCATCATTTATTTAATCGAGAAAATATAATTTCGTACTTATTAAAAATATTGAATTAATTGTGAGTCCAAAAATAAGCTCAACACATAATTAAACGGATATTCATCAATCTAAAAAATTTACTCCAAAAATAAACATTCATAATTGTATTTTAAAATTTAGGTATAATACTCAGCTTTTATAATTAAATTAATATAAATTTTACCTATATTCTTTAGATTGGGTAGAACAAAAGGATCTCTTTTTAAAAAATCCGATGATTTTCACCAGCTAAAAGTTAACAAACAACAATGATAACTAAGTTCATGAAATAGCTAAAAACAGCATAATGGATGAAACTTGGATTACCTTTTCCTCATCATAGTTAACGTGGGCCAGTTTAACCATCAGTTCTATACGCTTTTTATTCATGAATAAGTACCATAATATATACTTTTTATTGATGTTATTTCAACAATAGGAGAAATGTTATGACTAAACTCAAAAATAGAGTGATGAATAGCAACATTATAATATAAAAATTTTGTAAATTGAGTTCAAATTAACTTAAATATTTTGTAATTTTTTTTAAAGATCTCTTAATTTTAGAAGTTATAAAAGAGATATTTTTTTCTCTTTATTTATATATTTAAAAACTAAAAGATAAGTCAATGTAAAAAAATTATGTATGTTATTTAATTTGAAAATTTTACGTAGTGATAAATTTAGTTTGACTGTTTAGTGATAAATTCTATATAATTGTATATTTAGAGATATCATTCAATATATAACATAAATAAAGATAAATTGACTAAAAATAAAACATAAAATTAGAAATGTAAAATTTTAAAATTATAAAAGTTATTATGAAATTCAACATAATAGATTTTATAAAATTTAACATAATTATTAAGACTCAAATATGTAAATGAAATATTATAAGTCACATCAGATAATTTGATGTGATTAAGATATTACAAAAATGATAAAAATAGAAAGTTCAAATAATCAAAGTCATTCATTATAACCATCATTAATCATTACTATTAGGTACCAACCAATAACAACAAAATACTACATTAATGCTAATTCTCTTCTAATAGATGTTATTGTATTTAAGGTTTAAGAGCTTTTGGCATTATCATAGACGACGATTTTATCATGATTATGTTTTTTTATAATATTAATAGAGAATTATTATTGATCTTTTTTGAATATTTTTAAAATTTTATTATTATTCTTTAAAATAATTCTCTAACATATTTATTATTTCAAGAAACAGATGACTATGTGATTCTTTTATTAAAAATAAGAATTTCAATTCTTTTAACTATTCCCAAAAAAAAAATAATAGAATCATATTACTCTTTTAATCATTGCATTGATTACTCTTTCAACCATTCTCCCCCTTCTTTCTTTGAACAATTGCTTTCCCATCACATTCTTACATGCAGTAATATGACCCTCATCCATGTGCGTTTGAAACACGCTCTGTGGTATCAATACTCGTGAGTTATTTAATTTTGTTTAATACAATTTTATTTATGTTTTTTTATCTTTAAGCGACACATTTTACTTTTATAGGGATACATAAATAAAATGCTTATAATTTCTTTTTATTTGAGTTAGTTTTGTCACCCAAACTAGACATTCACACTTTCACCAATATAAATATCGAAGATAAAACAAAAAAACTTATAATATGAAAAACTTAAAAATATAAAAGTGAATACAAAATATAAACATTAAATTTATTGTAAGACAAATCAAAATAATTATTTAAATATTTAAGAATAAACATTTAGTAATTGATTTATTATATTATTAGTAGTTATTTTTTTTTTCTTTCCCTGTTTAGCTACTTGTGCTAGCCATTTTGTGTCTCAAGTGCTAAGCCTATTAGAGTGTCCTCTTGCTTGGGATGGCTCTGTAGTCCAAATTAGGCCTGCACATTTTCATCATGAAGAAAACTATAGTATATTGTACAAATCAATTGTCCTTAGTTCCTTCATCAACATAATTATTTTTTCTCTAAAAATTCTAATTATTTAATGCAATTTATTTGTTTTTTATAAAGTTTAATTTTGCTAATGTGCCACTGCCAGTAGACATTCCAATGGTCGTCTTCCTATCATTGCCAAAAAAAAAAAAACGTATTCAAAATATTACTTATTGTTATTGAAATATGTATAACATATTCAATAATTTATTGCATATAAAAGCAGAAAAATTATTAAAATATAATTAAAACATAGTATAATAAAATTGCTAATTAAATCAATAAATATCAAAATAATTACATATATTTTTATATTTTTTACAGAAAGAATTATTTTTATTTTATATATATTTTTTATTTATTACTATTTGAAATAATATATTTAACTTATATATCATTACATAATCATATATGTATTAGAAGATTTATCATGAAAAATTCAATTTTATTTAATTTATCATTATTTAATTATATAAAAATTAATTGAAATAATTTTTTTTAAAAATTAAAGTATCAATTTAGTTTCATCAAACCAAGTTAATTTTAAATAAAAAACTAAGTTTACAAAAATTCAATATATAAAATAAATAAAGATAAATTGAATAAAAATAAAACATGAAAATTGTAACATAAAAATTTAAAATTATAGAAGTTATTATGAAATTCAGAAGCTAATTTTTAGTTTTGTAAAAACAAAATAGTTTTTTCAAATATTGTTAGAGAGGTTAATTAATTTTGAAGAATTTTAAAAAGCTTTTTTTATAGCTAAAATAGTCTCAATGGATTTACATCAATGAATAAATACATCTAATTTCAAATATAATTTAAAATAAAATTCTTTGAAATCAAATAACTAAAAAAGGTTTAGATACTCTTATTTAAACTAATCAAATTATCTAATAAAAACTAAATTATAATATTAAATAAACATATGATTAATATTTTAATTAATCAATGAATTGCATATTTTTATATTTTTATCTCACCAATTTGACCACTATGTCATATAATAATTATTAAAAAAATAGATATACATAAAGAATAAAATGTTTAATGTCATTCTCTTTAATAAACAAAAAAAGAGATGATGATATGAAAAATTTATCAATTTTATTTATTTGAAGAATTTAATTATATGATATATTTCTAAACATATCGTTTTTCAAACAAGAATTTAACACAAACTAAACTTTCTAAAATAATCATACAAAATAAATTTTGAATTTTAAAACATTATATTATGATTCTTTGTCGAATTATCTCATGATAAATTCTTTGTAAGTGTGCCAAAGAAATTTTATAAATATGTTTTTATGTATTTATGAGAAAATTACATGTATTATTTAATAATAAATAAATAAATATAAATTAAATAATAATAAAACAAGAAAAATGGAATGTAAATATGCTAAAATTATGAAAATTGTTATGAAATTCAGATGTTAATTTTTAGGTTGGTTAAAAAAACAATTTTTTTTCAAATATTGTAAGTTAGATAAGTAAAAGAAAATTTAATAGATGACAACTATTAAATCTCATTAAATTTTGAAATTTTTTTTTAAAAAAAAGAATTAATATGCCGAAATAAAGTAGTAGAATGAACCATGTTTTTTTCATTGACTTCGTTGACTTCAAGTAAATCAAAGCTTTTGAAAGACAAGAGAATATCGTCTCATCTATTTAAGTATTCATACAAAATTAATCATACAGACGGGACCCACTGCCACCACCAAAAGCATCGGCACATGACGAGTCAAAGACATCCGTTTAAATCCGGCCTAGTTCTTCGTTGCAAAGCAACCATATTACCCCTGCCCACTTTAATAGCCATATTTGTTTACATTAAAATTTATTTTCATTTATTTTTATTTTAAGATATGCATTTAACATTCCATAAAATATACAAATAATATATTTATCTTAGGTCTTAAAATCAAATAGACATGTAAATTAGAATTAAATTAAAATTATTTTTCTCTTGTACATTTTATTTTTTGAAAATGGAAACGAAAAATACATGAATAAAGTAAAAAAAGTTTTAAATATTTAAGTTAATTAGAAATTTATTCTCTATGTTTTTTATTTAGTTAAATCTCATGTCACACATCAAGGATGTCAATATGATCAAACATGCAGTCCCCTCTTAAGTGTATGCATCATACTTCATTTACATTATTATGAATCATTAAAGCATGTCAAAGACAAATTGTAATATAAGGAAGTATGATTCTATCATGATTATAGATTTTTTTTTATTTTTTTATTTATAATATCAATAGAGTATTATTATTAAATATTTTTTAAATATTGTTAAAATTTTGTTATTATTTTTTAGAATAATTCTTGAACATATTTATCATTCTATGAATCACATGACTATGTGATTCTTTTATTAAAAATAAGAGTTTCAATACATTTAACTAATCTTAAGCAAAAAATAATGAAATCATATTACTCACTTAGCAATTTTCCTTCATTACTTTAAACAATATAATGTAAATAATAAGAGAAAGATAGATTATTAAGAATTAGAAGAGTTTTAAAAGAATTTACAATCACTTCAGAATTTATTTCCAAAGTATGCATACCAAATTTTTTTTCCAATTTTGCTATTGGTGTTGTAGAGATACATTCGTGACTTTAGTGATTTTTTAAATATTCTTTTGATGTATTTAACAGAAAAATTAATATATTATTTAATATACAAAAATAAATAAAGATAATTTGAATAAAGATAGGTTTATTTCCAATATGTGCATACCAAATCAGCATTAAAATCAGAACCGGAATGCTCTGCTTCCAAATCTACAGATACAAAAATCTCGACACTGTCTTGTTCGCAACCGCAAAACAGAGCTTTTCGTCCTCGTCGCGAAAAGCCCAGAACTCCACTTCGTCACCGGCTTCCATGAAACAATGGCAGCGTAAAGCTCCGTAAGTGAGCAACACCGTGCCGCTGCCGTCTTACCGAGACAGGAACAGAGGACAACCCCACCCCCCTTTAGACGTACAACATGTCCTCGAGTCCGCCGTGGTTTCGCCCAACCAGCCTCGACCTCCTCTCACCACCGGCAAGAAAAAAGAAGCCCTTGAACCTTTAACAAATGCCATTTTAAAGCCTGCAGTATGTAGATAAAAGAGGCTTCATAGCTTTATTTCTCCCTTTCTTCTTTCTGTTCGGCATTTCTGTGCTTTCTGCAGTATGTAGACAAAAGGACTTCCGAGTTCTTACTTAACAGAAGAACTTAAATGAGTAGACAATGGTATTCCCAATGGAATGAGCTAATTATTTCAAAATGCTTGAGGTAATAGACTCCTTAAAACAGCAGAATGACCTTTAAAATACTTGAGGCAACGGACTTCTTAGAACAACATAATCACCCAATTATTTTAAAACCAGAAAGAGTTTGCTCTGCTCCCTACCTTATCTATAGTGAGAAAAGGCTGAAAACTGTAATGTTCCCAACGACAAAGGAGAGCTTTTCATCCTCATCGCGAAAAGCCCAAACTTCCACAACGTCCCCTGCCTCGATGCTACTCATGCGGAGAAAGTTTTTGTAATTTTCTCCTTTGAGCACTGCCGCACCGCTGCCGTCCCACCTCGTGAGCAGCAGAGGACAACCCTGGCCCCTTTGATCGTACACCATAACCTCGAGTCCACCGTGGTTTCGCCCGACCAGTCTCGGCCCCCTCTCGCCACCGGCAAGATGATCCGGACGATGTGGCGTAATCCCTGCCTCAGGATAGTTAAGAAAGCTGGCTGCTTGCGTCTCTTCCTCGGACATGGCCGGCAACAGACGATCGTAGATGACGTGCTTGCCGATGAGGAGGCGATGCTGATGTTTGTCGACGTCGGAGGAGGATATCTTCTTGTTCAAGAGGTACCAGACGGCGTGCGCCTCATGCTGGCTGGCGACCCTCCTTGCCCAAGTCGGCACGTCGGGTTCCTGTCTCGAATCCATGATCGACGGCGACGACGAAAGGCGGACAAGGATGATGGCGGTGTAAAGAGCGGTAAATCAAGGATGGAGTGCAATGGACAAGGAAGATGGCGGGTTTAAATACAAGTTCCGCGAGGTCACCACCGGAAGTGGGTCCTTTTGACAGAGGTTTACGCTGTTTGAATTCTCGGCCGAGACGGATGAGCAAGAATTCTCATGTCCGGTTCCTCTGGAGGATGCATCCATAAGAATTCAACTAACTAAATAACAAAGACGTCACCGACGGAAGATTATTGTCACATCATCACGTTGAATTTGTTCAATTATCAGCCACATGGATTTAATCCACTTGGCTCAGCAGTAAGCAAAAGTATCCTCTTTTTCAATCACATGCCCTCGACACGTCAGAACGCTAAGATGAAAACGAGTCAAGAATTACAAAAAGAAAACTTATATTAGATATTATTTTAAAGAAATTTTAAAAATAATAATAATAATCCTAAGGTGAATAAGAACAAAATATAGAATTTATTTTAATCACTCTCATAACTATGTAGTAATTGCATAATTTTATAGGCAAATAATTTTTCAAATATTTGCATTTAATCAAAATATTTGTTTCTAATTCATAAGATGACTATCAACTTAAAATTTAAAATTATTTAAACATTTAAAGTTTGTTAACATTATTCCCCCTCAACTTGAAGTATTTTTAAGTCTTATTGATTTCGTAATTCTTCAAACATCTTCACTTGAAACAATTTGGTAAATATATCACTCACTTGTTCTTCAGTAATATGATATATCAGGCTTATAGCCTCCTTGTTGACATGATCACGAAGAAAATGATACATTATCTCGATATGCTTGCTTCTCCCACGTTATACTGAATTTTTTTCTAATTTGATGGCTTACATATTATCAATAAAGATAGTTGTTGGCTCTTCTTATTCATGATATAACTTCTCTAGTAAATTTTACAACCAAATATGATGTCTGGTCGAGTACTTATCAAATATAATAAATTCCCAACTAGACTCCTATAAGTGGTTTCATTTGTTTTATTTGCTCCATTTTCCATTTTCAGCTTCTCATTTGATATGAAAGGAGTTGCTACTGACTTATAATCTTGCATCTTGAATTTCTTTAGAATATTTTGTGCATATTTTTTCTGTGATATAAAGATGCATGCATTATTTTGGCATATTCTATACCCAAAAAATAATGCAACAAGCCATGATCACTCATCTCATATATCTCCATCATATCTTTCTTGAACTCTTTTAGCATCTCCTCATTATTGCCCATGTAAATCAAATCATCAACATATAATGAGACAATTAAAATATTCGTACTTCGTTTCTTGACATATAAAGTTGGCTCGCTCTTGCTTTTCTTAAATTCTTTCTACATGAAGTACTTATCGATCTGACTGTACCATGCTCTCGGTGCTTGCATTAAGCCGTAAAATGCCTTCTTTAGCTTGTAAACTTTGTTCTCTCCCCCTTCAGTGAGAAATCCTTCTGGCTGTTCAACATATATTTTCTCTTTAATATAGCCATTCAAGAAAGCAGACTTGATATCAAGCTGATACAATCGCCACTTCTTTTGGGCAGCTAGAGCAATAATTGTTCTTATTGTCTTTAGCCTTGCTACAGGAGCATATGTCTCGTAACAATCAATGCCATGTTTCTATTTGAAGCCTTTCACCACGAGCCTTGTTTTATATTTTTGAACCTTACCATCTGGGTTTAGCTTTGTCTTGTAAACCCATTTCACCTCACGGTTTTGCGGTCGATCTACCAACTCCCAAGTATTATTCTTTTCTATCATGTGAATTTCGTCTTCCATGACTTTTACCCAGTTCTTGTGTTTTCTAGCTTCTTCAAAGCTTTGAGGCTCGACTAGTGAGAAATTATAAGACTTGTATATTTCTGTTAAACTTCATACTCGTCTTGGAGCTGACTTTGGTGTTGTTAACTTTTCTTCAGAGCTAGTACTAGATTTTGGGCTTGAACTAGGGCTGGAAGTTGAGCTCAAACACGAATTTGACTCATCTTGTCTTTGAGTGTACTCTTGACCATGCATTTCTATCATTAGAGTAATTGGCTGCCCCAATGAGATAGTAGTTGGTGATGATTGATTTTCATGTACCTTCTCTTCTTCCAATTCCACGAACCTTTCTCATTAAACACGACATCTCTACTGATTATTATTATTTTTCTTTTCTAAATTGTATAACCTATACCCTTTTGTTCCATCATCATAGCCGACAAATATGCATATTTCACTCTTGTCATCCAATTTCGATCTTTTTGCGGCTGGTACATGAGCATAACACACACAACCAAAAATCTTCATGTGATTGATCACAAGCTTCGTACCACTCCATTCTTCAAATGGAGTTTGATTTGGAACTGATTTTGTTGGACATCTATTTAGGAACTAGCAACACGTCTCGAAGAAATTTTGGCCCTATCTTTGTTTGCACAAGAATACTGCCCTTGCCTTTCGCTTGAGCTAGAGATCCATTTCCCATACGTACCCTAGTTTCATAGAATGCATCAATGTCTCGGAATAATTTTGTGTTACCTGTCGTGTGGTTTGTGCAACCACTGTCCAGGTACCAAGTATCATCTTTTTCTTCTTT
The DNA here is from genome assembly GCA_023846275.1 of Vanilla planifolia. Taxonomy (NCBI): domain Eukaryota; kingdom Viridiplantae; phylum Streptophyta; class Magnoliopsida; order Asparagales; family Orchidaceae; genus Vanilla; species Vanilla planifolia. The sequence continues at coordinate 8,737,339 of CM043873.1, read as the reverse complement.
TGTAGAATGGCATGCAAAGAAAATAGTTTCCCTGAAATCTTTCCTTCATTCAAAAGGAGGCAAAACCAGCACATGCATCATCCTCTATGGAGGATCAAAAAGGAAATCAGACAACAGCAACTTCAGGAGAGGCTCAGGGAGGGGCGTTCCCCAACCCCAAGCAAAGTCGGATCGGCAAGCAGCGCGAGCAGCCCAGTCCGTCGGTGGGTTGCCGTCTCTATGGATGTGCGTGATAACAAGAGCATCAAGGCCCCGAGCATGCAGAATCGCCTTGGAAAAAACACCTCCCGTGGGCACCTGGGTGAGGGTGGCGCGCACCGCCTGCATCGCGAGTTTCGAATCAGTTTGGATCTCATTGGCCCGAACCTCCGAGAGCGCAGTCCTTGCCAATTCAAGAGCCTCAAGCATGTCATAAGCTTCCATGGCCATACTCGCCTGAGAGAAGACTTTCCTCCCGATCACCAGTAAGGGCTTCCCTGTGTGATCCCTAAACACCAGTCCGAGGCTAGAAAATAGTTTGTGGATCTTCCTTTTCTTCAGTGAAATTTTCTTGATCACGGACTTGACTTTTACAATATTTTGCAATATGACTGTACTTCTTACATTTATTGCACTGCATCTTTGTCCAACGTTTTGTCATGTTATGGTTCGACTTTTTTTGCATATGTCGCACCATAAATTTGAATTACTCGAGCTTGATTCTCTTTTACTTTGGCCTTGTTTCTTTGGTACATCCTGTCCGCATTTTCTTTGAAAAATTCTTCGATCTTTCGAGAACTTTTGCACTTTGAAACTGGTAGCAAAAGCACTCTCAGTTAAGTTGCTTCCAAACTACAGTTTTCTTGCCTCGTGCCACTCCAAGGAACTCATCAATTGTTGAAGCATAAGTGTGGACAAATCTTTAGATTCTTCGATGACAGCAACAATATACTCGTACCTTTCTAGTAAACTAATCAAAATTTTCTCCACCACCTTTTGATAGGAGATAGCTTCACCGTACGTACGCAGCAGGTTCACAATCTCAATTGCCTTCGAAAAATATTCTTTTATTTTTTTCGATTCCTTCATTTGCAGGTTCTGGAATTGCCTTCGGCAACTTTACAGCGATCACTTTTGTCGATCCTTGAAACTCATCTTTCAATATATCCCACGCTTCTTTCGATTTAGTTGCACCAATTATACGAGGAAACAGGCTCTCTGCGACGCATTGTTGGATTAAAAATAAAGCTTTTGCATCTCTCATCTGATCTTTTTTCTGCTTCTTTGACTGCTCCGACGTTAACTATTGGCTGGCAGCATATTGAGTATAACCATTCTCAACTATATCCCCGAAAACTTGCGAAAGTAGCAACGTCTTCATTTTTATTTTCCACACATCATAATTTTCTCCTCCTGCAAATACATGAATCATCGACTATGCCATACCTGTGCTAACACTTGAAGCCATCAAGCTTGATGCTTCTTCAAGCTTTTAACTTTAATATGCTACTTCACTAACCCCCGCACTTGAACGAAGCTATGATACAAGTTGTTAGGGTTTTATATTACTCAAAAAACAAACATGGGTACACGGGATACACTAGAATTTTTTCTGCACACACTCTACAAGCTATAAGCTCAAAACACCTATTTATACAAGTTGTTGTCGACTAAGCTAACACAGCTAATGAACAACTAAGTCACAGCTAGATAATCTTTCACCATCGCTTCACAAAAATGAATTAATATTCAACATGATCTTTAAAATACTTGAGGCAACAGACTTCTTAGAACAACAGAATCACCCAATGACTTTAAAACTAGAAAAAGTTTGCTTTGCTCCCTACCTTTTCTATAGTAAGAAGAGGCTCAAGACTATAATGTTCCCCACGACAAAGCAGAACCTTTTGTCCTCATCATTGAAAGCCCAAACCTCCAAATCGTCCCCTGCCTCGATCCTACTCTTGCGAAGAAAGTTTTTGTAATTTTTTCCTTTGAGCATCGGCGCACTGCTGTCGTCCCACCTCGCGAGGAGCAGACGACATCCTTGACCCCTTTGATCGTACACCATAACCTGGAGTCCACGGTGGTTTCGCCTAACCAGTCTCAACCCCCTCTCTGTTAACAAACTTTAAGTACTTGTTACACATTTTAAGTATTTATTAGTATTTTTAAATATTTGTGAGTATTTTTCTGTTAAATCCTACTTATGCATCATTACTAAATTCTATGTTAAATTGATTATTAAATCTTGATTAAATAAAAAAATAATTCAATTAAATTTTTTTAATTAAAAAAATTGTTATCACATCCCAAACTTGTACTTAAATACAAAACTCTCTGGTCGAGCAAACCCGAAAGGGCACTAACAAGTTTTGGGTTAAGAGATAGATGGAATAAAACAAATTTTGGCTACTACATCTTGAAGTTGGTTACGCAAGGCAGAGGATAGAGTCGGGCCAAAATAAAAACAAATGTGCATATGAGTCAGGTTGGACCCATACCCAAAACATAACCCATATAAGCATGCTCGGGTGGTGAAATCCTAAGCACACTAGGAGGAGCTAGCACGGACTCCATTTCTTCATCAAATAATATCCCTGTGTAAATGTTTATAAAGCATAAATCCATTTCTTACTCAACAATATGGGACTGAACTCTTGGTGCTTATTTGTTTCCAAAACTCAAAGCGACTCATTGTCATTTGATCGCACATTTTTGTGATCGTAAAGATTGGCTCCATCTTTAAATAGTAATCTTAATCGATCCAATGTTGTTTTTGATGAGCTCATATAATGATGATGATTTATTCAGTTTTATTTCTTATGAATTTTTATTGATCTAATAGCTCAGGTCTCTCTAATTTGAATCCTATGAGTGAGATCATTATCACTTTTATCATTAATGAATTGAATTATTTAGATCTCACCCAACCTGATCGTATGGCTTATATCTATTCCACATTAATCCAAACCCTTTATAATACATCTACCTTTACATTGTTTGACTGGACAGTCGAGCACTCCTCTAAACAAATCCAATAGCTCTTTTCCATCCTTCATAATGACTAATTAACTAGCCATTTATATGCCATTGTAGGCAACCATTTTACAAAAACTTCTAAGTGTTTGGAAAGTATTTTAAATTATTTGGTAGCAGCTTTTTAAACAACTTTTGTTTGATTTTCTAATGGTTATTACTAAAATATTTTATAAATATGTAACTATTTTGAATGAAATGACTAATGAGTATGAACAAGACTTTAACATCTCAAAAAGGGTTGCATCATATTCTACTTACATAAATTTCTTTTAAAAACTCCTACAACTTACGATTACTTAAAATTCCAAATTATTGTAAATAATGTTAATTTTTCTAAGCTTTTATTTTTTAATTCTTTGCATAATTTTAAGCTCTTTGTATCTTCATAGTGTTCATCAACAAACATAGAAAAGGTTATATATTTTTATAAAAAATTTATTTATTATTGTACTTTTGTTTTTTTGGGTTGTGCAACCACATATTTGCGAAAACTTGAGTTCTGTTAGATCTCATAAAAATTGAGTTGGGGTTGAGCTTGTAAAAATTTAGATTATATTGGAATCTATAAAAGCTAGTAGATTGGAGATGACCAATAAGAAAAAACATCAAGTTGTAACCATTTTACTAGTGAAATTTTTCATTACCTCGATTGGCGGTGGACGATGTTCTAATTTGAATCGAACTATCTAAAAATTTAGTGTTTCATTTCTACTTTTATTTTTAATTTTTCAATTATAAAAATTATAAATTAAAATATTTATAAATTAAAATTTTTTATAAACATAAAATTATTTTTATAATTTTTTTGACAATTTAATATAATTCTAAAATTAACAAAAATATTTTAAAATCTATAATTTACCACCCTCTTGTAAGATTTACACACTCATTTGCTTCATTGATTGAGTATAAACTTTTTTTAATGGCAACTTAAGGAGGAGGTTATATACTTAAGCACAAAAAGTTTGGGATCCTCATAAGTTAAAGATGCCTAAAATAGAAAAGAGAATATTTCTATTAAGAAAACATGTAAAGAGAAATGATGAAGAAAAATAAGAAAAAGAAATCGCTTTAAAGAGATTTTGGTTAAAACAAATTGGATTTGACTAAATTGTATAAATTGCACAAGAATGACCCATCAAAACATGCATAAGAAGGTCCTAAAGTTGGTGGTTATTGAGAATAAACTTATTTTAGTGATAATTTATGGAAGAGATTACATATTTGAGAACAAGAAGAATTTTTGGATCCTTAGGTTAAAGGTGACTAAAATAGAATAAAAATGATTTTGCATCGAGACATGCAAAGAGAATAGCCTAAAAGGATTAACCTTGAAGGACTTGTTTCAAGGGTTTTGAATTAAGAGTTTTCAATACTTGCTGTTGATGTTCATTATATGGCTATGTTTTATATTAATAAAAAAGATTTAATTTGCATTAATGTTATTTGTTTTGTCAAAAAAAATAATCGTTTCTTATTATAATGATAATTATTTAAAATTACATATTTATGATTAAATTTTTTTATAAAAACTTAATTTTAAAAAATATTACTTAAATATTTTATGAGCATACTTCAAAAAAATTACAAATAAGAATAAACTAATATGAATAATAAATTTATATGCACACAAAATTGAAACAAAGAAATTTTTATTTATATTTTAATCATTTATGAATAACTGTGAGATATAACTTAAACTTGAATAATAAAAATAACAATAAAAAGAATTAAAAGACTAATTAAAAAATTACAAAAAACAAGAAAAATAATATAAATTTTAAATAATATTTAATACAACACTTTTTGATTATAATCCAAAAATGATGATGCTCTTATAAAATGTTACAATTGACTACATCATACAAGAGTTAGATTGTGGATGTGATATATGGTATAAATGATTGAAGCATCACCTTGAATCAAATATATTTTTCATTCAAGCAATAAGAGACACATTTCATTTGAATTCAAGAATTATTATTATATATCTAATCTTCTCTTGTTATAGAAAACAATAAAATTTCTCCAACAAAAGCTTAGAATTTCCTCTTTGGGAAGATTATCAATATTCAATGCTTGAAAACATACTCAACAATCTAAATCAATAATCTCCTCAAAACTAAAGATAACAATAGCTAAATAGTGCTGAATAACACATTCAATGATCGTATAATCTTCAATGTTGGCATTCATCTCTTCTTATCATTCATAACTCATCTTTCAAAACGGAGTCATCTCCCATGAGGTCTTCAAGAGAGAACTCATCCTCTTCAATAACCTCTTCATCTTTACCATCCCATGGTTGTGTTTGAACAATGGAAGGAGCTTTGTCAATGGGGAGGTTTCCCTTTCCACCTTGTCCTGCTTCCTTCACAAAATCACTGTAAAACAGACGTAAGCAACTTCTGTTTCTGCATTCGTAGAAATGAATCAAGAGATATTGCAACTTTACATGATCTGATTGAGCTCAAAAGCACTCCGAAGAGGGGCATAAGCAAGCTTTTTCACGTTGAGGGCAACCAAAGCTGGGTAACCGTAACCACCCACACCAACCTGTTGTTCAAGATCAGGCTGCTTTCCAGCAGCAGCCCACACGTAGCTGCATAAGGAATTGTTTACTAATCAGCATTGAACTATTTTTTAAATGCAGTGTTCTTGGATGTAAAAGGTAAACCTGTATGGGCTTTTTTTAAATTTCTCAGCAACAGAAAGGAGTAGATCGAGGTATCTGTTTCTTCCCTCTGCCTTCGAATCCAATATATCTGGTAAGAAGGCCACAAAACATATGGCAGCCGTGGAACATTTCTCCTCCATCACATCCTACATGAATTAATAAAAAAAGAATACTGAAGAGGTAATGAAGGAAGATTTAACCTCAAGCTGGGAGAAGAAGCTAATCAATCTTACAGGACTGGATAGCTCTGAAACTTGTGGTGGAGAGGCATTGGTTTCCAGCTGCTCCAATGCAAAAGATTCAATGGCTGAAGCAGCTCGAGCACCTTCGTAGGGGAATGGGCTATTTTTGTCAGCCCCAAACACAAGAATTGTAGGGAATCCTTGTACATTGAACCTGCTCATCAATGACTGGAGCAATGATTGGTTAGCTTATTTGATTGAAAAAGGCCCGCTTAGTTATTACATGCTCAGTAAACAAATCAATGTCAAGTTATTAACAGCTCAAAATGTTTGTGTAGATCAGTTGGGGCTCAAAGTCGAGCACGATAAATCGTTGAATGCATATCCATCAATGAAAAGCTTTTAAGTATAAAAGTAAGAACCACCTTAATTTTATAACAATTAAATCCAACACTATGCTGCCTTCCAATGCGAAACACTAATTCAAATGTTCCTTTCCAATAAAAAATCAATTCAAATATTATTTTCTTTGAATAATATTCCGAAGTAAGTTTATTATCCAAATAGTCCATCATTCTTATTTAATTTTAAAATCCTTAGACTAATCTAACTAAATCAAGATAAACCAAATTTCATACTTGTTAAAAAAAATTTGAATCAATTGAGGGTCAAAAATAGGCTCAAGACATGATTACATGGATATCCATCAACCATGAAAATTTATTCTAAAAATAAGACCACCATAATTATATTTTAAGATTTAAGCATAATTCTCATCTTTCATGATTAGATTAATATAAATCCTACCTATACTCTTTTGATTGGTTCGGACTAAAAGATCTCTCTTTGATCCAATGATTCCCACTAACTAAAAACAAATACAACATAGGAACCACAACTTAACAAAATGGACAGAAAACGTTTTGCAGCAAAAATGCCAAAAAACAAGAGATTCAAAATAAATATATTTTATGATGAAATCCAATTTCAATAATTATAAATAACAAAAGTAACAAATAACAAAAGTTAACAAACAACAACAATATCTAAGTTCATGAAATAGCTAAAAAAGGCATGACGCATGAAAAATTTGGAATACCTTTTCCGCGTCACAGTTAACATGGCCCAGTTTAACCTTCCCCTTCAGGTTATTTGCAGCTTTCTTCCATTCAGGCGCAAGCTTTTTGCAATGTCCACACCTGCAGCACAAAAAAAAAAAAAAAAAAAAAAATCAAAGAAAGAAAGAGATAAAAGAAGCCTTGAAACTTTAACAAATTCCATTTTAAAGATTGTAGCTCTTCATAAAATCTAACTCACGACATTGGTTATATTGCTCACAAATTTAAAATAAGAACCTACATTTCGCAATCTAAATGGCTAAAACAAACAGGAAAAAAAGGAAACAGTGCTATACATTCATGATAGTTTTTTATGGAGAACTGAAGAACATTAAACAAAAAGATTTTCAAATAGAACCTCAAGTGTGATGCGTTGGTACTTTTGAAAAGAAATGAGTTAGCATGCATTTTGAGCCGATGAAAATTGGCTAACAATTAAAAGCCCTACTTGAATGGCTATCGTTTGCATTATTTATAGACATTTTTATTGGTCAAGTTCATGAATAAGTACCAGAATTTATGCTTTTTGTTGATGTTATTTCACCAAGAAGGGAAGTGTTATGAAAAACCTTAATGGAGAACAATATTATAATCTAAAGAGTTTGTCTTATCTAAAATTGAATATGATACTAATTTAGACAAGACAAAAGCACTAATGACAAAGAACTAGCAACTAATTCCTAATATAAGATCGATGAAGGAAATATTTACCATCTTGAATTTTCTCTTGAAAATGATGAAAAAATTTATGAAAATGATTCAAAAAGAGTAAATATAATAGAAGAGTTATAATGTTTAGTGAGATAAAAACATTTCGGTTTAAAAAATTGGGGCAAGATAATAATGTTATAAATTCTCAATGAATCAAGATGCTAAAATAAATGTGATAATACTTAAAATGATGCGATGAGAAAAAGTAAAATGTCTAAACACTGAGTGAGAATAGGTTCAACAAAACATAAATAATTAAATGTGTTTAATGACTATTTAACAATCTAGTGAGATAAACAATTGTGATTCTTACATGTAAATAGTTAAAGAAGAAGAACCATAAAAACATGATAAAAGATTATTAAGGACTTGACATCGCTAAATCTTAATGAGAAATTGATAATTGATGAAGTGCAACAAAATCAAACGATTCATGTAGACATTCATTCCTACAAATTCATGTAAAAAAAGATCTAAATCATATTAAAACTAAACCTAATGCTTAAAAAATCATAATCACCCTTATTACCATATTATTGTCCATCTCCTTTCTGAAATCTATATCCTCTCAAATTCCATTTCTCTTCATGCTTTTCTCTATTACGCATCAACATTCACAAGATATGCCAACTATGCTATCCTAATAAATTTTAATGAAGAATTGATAATTGATGAATTGCAACAAAATCAAATGATTCATGAGGACATTAATTACTACGAATTCATGTAAAAAAAGATTTAAATAGTATTAAAATTAAACCTAATGCTTAAAAAATCACAACCACCCTTATTACCATATTATTGTCCCTCTCTCCCTTCTGAAATCTATATCCTCTCTAAATTCCATTTCTCTTCATCCTTTTATCTCTCTTATGCATCAACAATCATAAGATATGCCAATTATGCTATCCTACTAACGCATTTTGTATAAACCATCACTATTACCCTTTTCTTCCTTTGCTTTGTTGCTTCTTTCTCTCTCAATCTTCACTCCCTCTAGATGTCAGCATCATCAAGCCTCTTTCTCATCATCTCTATCATTGAGAAAATTGAACCCCATGGAAGCTGTGACCATTGACATTGCCCTTCTCAACCTTTATCATTCGATATTCGAAACCTAAGATTTGCATGGCTTCTTCCTAAGTGAGGTTGCCATCACCTCTAAATTTGCATGCTTTTGTCAAGGGATTTCATCGTTATTGAGATCAATATCTTTAGCATAAAATTTATTTTACTAATTTTCTAAATGTTATTTAATAGTATTTAATTTAAAACCAAACTATGAAAGTTAACATAATTAATTATGGTATGTTGCCTATAAATAATTTTACAAAATTTCTAAATTATTTTAGGCTATAATTTACAACTAAGTTTCCTTACAATATTAGTTTATATTCAGATATAATTTACATATGGCCAACCATAATATTAACACATAGTATTCGCCCTGATTTACATATTTCATATTTTTGTTATTGTCATGATGGTCATTACTATTGGCATACACACACAAACATATATATACACACACATGCTATGCATACACACACACACGCATGCACATAGACCAACTATGCATCTTTGCTTGAGCAATAATATGGTTCATAATGTCATGTCTAGTAGATATTAATATATTTGGTATGAGATGACTTGTTCAAAGTGTGATGTGATCAACTAGCATAATCCACAAGTATGCTGTTCAATTCTATTGATACTTGTTGAAAATGGTTCTTATATTAGAGTGACTATAGTATACCAACATGATACTTATATTATTATTTAATGAAGATTATATAATTATATTGAGAATCTACACATTTATACTCACGTTGATAGATGAATCATATTAATTTTAATGAAACGTTCATGAGATTATATAACATGTGATTAATATGAGCAGTATTACTATCAAGGTTCATATTATTGATTAATTGATATGTTTACATAGTTGCTAATCTATTTATTCCATATGATTGTCACTTTATTTGCATGTTATTACCTTAGCTTGTATTACTTACGTTTATTTCACTAACTATATTGTTTTGCAAACTCACCCATTGGTTTATTTTTTTAAAATCCAATTAATTTTGATACACCGATCTTCATCACAAGAGCAATGTCAATAATACCATTCTAGATGGGTATTAGATCGTCATGCATTTGTTTCAATAGCATTTTATTGACATTAGACATTTGAGTAGTTGTCTTTTTTTGTATCAATAGTAATAAATTGAAATTTAGGTTGGAATAAATTTATCTCTTTGCACATTTCTTATAAAACTATATTACCATTTCTCTTATAATAAAAAACTTATAATACTTAACCTCGATTATTGTGTAATTGAAATAAAGTTAAGATATTCCCCATATTTCAATTAGCTAAGATGAATAGTCTTTTAAACCTAAAGTGTAGCATTCAACTTAGTTAGAATAACATTTGTTCCTATTATTGTTAATGTACCTTTGTATGTAAAGAAAAAATACATGACAACAAAAGAGACACAGAATTTGTTTGATAAAACTCATCTTGTTCTCTTTTAGAATGAAGCATAGAAATGCAAAAACAAAAACTATATAAGCCAGGTACATACCCATAACTCGGGTTGATCTATCCTTGCCTAAACAACTTAAAATGAAGTACATAAAAGAGAAATACAAAGGTTTTATTGGGTGGAGCTCTTTACACTTTTTTTTAACTGACAAGAATGGAATTGCATAAGAGAAAAATTTGATGTGCCAATTAGACCTTGGCCCATGTCCATGAACCATCGCTTGTTAAGTATGTGGGTGGGAAGGGTGAGTGTGGAAAAAGAGGTGTACAAAACTTACCAAAGTTAATTAGCATTTTAAAGTAGAATTATTATTCAATGTGTTTGGTAAGATATTGCAATCATATGATTAACGAGATTTCATGAAAGCAAATAAATAAGAGAAAATTTAGTAACTTAAATTCAAGATAAGGGGAGAATTTAAGGAAAATAAGATTTGCACAATTAGGTTGCCATGGTTATTACTTTAAATTTATATTTTTTTATATATAATTGTTGTAAAATTCTCTTAAACTAACCTCCACATAAGCCAATTTCAGAGTTGTACTTTGTTGTGCAGTCTTAAAGAGCATGGAATTCGTAAACAAATGCAGTCACATGCAATAGAACTATGATATGGAAGAGTTTGATGCATTCACTTGTGTAGCTAAGAACCATCTCACATGTTAGTGTTTGTTCATGTTGTTATCAATACCATCATCTCCACTTCTCTGACCATCTCAAATGTCAGTGTTTGTTCATTTTGTTATCAATACCATCATCTCCACTTCTCCATCTAAACATTGGGAGATGGTTATGATTGCATGTAACAAGTGCAAACCATCGATGCAGCCAACTTTGAGACAATAACCTTACAATATTGTGCATCTTAGTTTCATGTGAAACGATGCCCATTTCCTTGCCATGGGTGACAATGCTAACACCGTGCACACACACTGTCACAAGAACATCAAAGATACATCTAAAAAGAAAAAAGACGATGTGCCAATATGGTTAAAGAATGTTAGAGCCCATTCCAACAAGGCCTTCCCTCACCGATACAATATTCTTCCTCACTTCAGCTCCAATCGAATCCAAAAACATGGATGACATCTATTATCATATTTAGGCCAAACATGTAGTATAAAATTGGAATGCTTAAGCACACTTTACATAAAGTGCACTAATACAATGTAATTTTTACTTACTGTTGTGAAAATAACAAAAACCTAATGCAACAATTTTGTATTCATGAATAGCAATACTTTTAAAAGTTATAATATTTTATCTTATCATATTTTTTCTTAGCATATTAGTAGTAGAGATGTGATGGTAATGGCTAAATACTAGCAAAAAATTTAATAAAAGAGTTTAATCAAGGATTTTGGTGAAGTGTTCTTGTAGGCACAATAAAGCGATTCAACGGTATTATTTGACAAGCTTCATCTATCAAACATTTCCCAAAGGACCCAACTAATAATCTATTGCATTTCGTGCACCAACCCAAATAGGCTCATCACCACCATGCCATTCAAGCCCAATCATTTATTTGTCTTTGGGTTTAGATCTTAATCCTTGGTCCTATGATAGATCATTCAAGCATGCCTCCCATCATGCCTCTTTCTTTGTCAAATCAAGTAAGCCTATTCATTTGCTAGATCAACCAATCATAAGAGAGACGAGTAACCCAAAAGCTTTGCAAGCAAGTTCACACCCTTAGCCCAACATGTAGAATTCTTCAATAGCAACCATAACCCAATGGTTAAACTAATGAAAAGATCATAGATTTCACAAAATATAGATATTTAATGATTCTTCTATTCACTTGGGAAAAAGATATTGATTGCTATAATCTCACATCTCAACAATTGTGCTCGGTAGCGAATATCAATGAAATTGTTATCCAATATTTATAAAAGAATCTCCATAATATGAACGAAGGAATAAACATTACAATGTGAGAAATTGAGACATGTATTGCACACAATCATAATAAGATTTCAAATAATCCACAAAACAATGCTTTGGTCTTAATCCTTGATATCCTCTAAACTTAGGAGAGGTCGCTTCTTGTAACCAAATCAAGTTCTGATGTTGTCCTTCAGTTGCAATAGAATCTATAATTTTCCACATTAAAAAGGTTTTAAAGAACATGTCCTAATCTCCTCTTTGGTTCTTGACTTCTAGTGATCATGTTTATCTTCACTTTATTCTCTCATTAAAACCTAAACTATTGAGTGCACATGCACGTCTCCTAGATATGTCCACGGCAATGTTCACACAAACATTTTTTTGAGATTAATGTTGATATTTTATCTCAAATGTTGAGGCAAGGGCTCTCTAAATAAAATGCAATATTGGATGATGGAAGCTTGCAAAAGTTGTCAATCGAGCTTAAAAGGTACTATATTAAGTACTCTGTGAGGGTAGTGATCAAGGCCGATGCCCCTGACCAAGATCATCACAAATTGACAAAGTTGAAAAACTAAATAATATCTTGTCAAGAGACTTCCTAATAACTATTTGTCAATTTTGTGCCTTTTTTTTCACTAAAAAGCAAGCATCATGCTAATTAGCCATTCTTAAGCCACCCTCCCTCATTCACACCATAAGTTGTGCCCATCACTTTAGTTTCAAAGCAACAAACAACCATGCCAAGCATGAGTTTGTGTTACATGACCTTCATTTATTTTATTAAGTAGGCATGAGCCTAGTACATCTTTTTAATGACTAGCGACTCATTGTGGGGCAAGAAAAGGGCACCTTCAAGAAGAAAGACCAAATACTCAAAAGTACCATGACTTGACCCAAGATTTTCTTACAAACTTTTGACCATTTTAAGTACATATATATTCCACAAAGGAAGCATTAATAAGCAAAATTCTGGAAAGTACAAACCTAGAGATAGACAGTAAGAAGTTGGCGACTTTGACAATGTCCCTCCACCCAACTAAAGGATAGAAACTTGCAAATATTACGAATAGACCACAAATCATCCCAGTAAGTGCGACAACTAAGGAGACTCGCTAAACGATATTTGTTGATGATATCATAAATCCATCATTCCCCTGCTTAAATGTCTCCATATAACAAATATTCCACTTCAAGAGAGTGAGTGCAAAGTCATTCAAATGATTGAAACTCATCAAACGAGTTATGCAAATAGATACTGCCAACTCAAAATTGGGTAAGGTGTAGAGAAGTTTACCTGGAAGTGAGATCAATGACAAGGCATAACCTATCTTAACATTGAATCCAGAAAACAAATTCTTGGCCACTTGCCATTTGGGGATTGGACTTCCTCAAACCTTTCCCAAAGAAATCTTGAAAACAATGCTTCTAACTAATTCTTGTCAACTACTTCACAAAATGGATGAAGGCCAAGCTGATGATAATTATGAAATGGCAACAGGTTAAGAAGTTCCTTTTAGTCAAATGCCATTTGCAAGTGTAGACAACAAATCTCTAGATACCGAACAACTTTAAAATTGGAATTGATAAGACAAAGGGAAAAAGGGTCAACTAGCTACCCAACATGTTTTAACATACCAAAACCATGTAGATGCAGCCATTGAAAGTCCTTTACACCTTGATATAAGATGTAGAGTCCATCTTTCTCATGGAAACAAAGTGTTTATTTCCTTGAGCTAAAAGTGACAACCAACAGGTTGCAATAGCAGCTTATAGCCTAGAAGTACAAAAACAATGAGTTAAAGTTAAATCAATGCTTTGACATGAAAGGATTGATGAATGGTGGAGTGCTGTGACAACAAACATCTTCATTTGCGACAATTTATCAAAAAATTTTTGGTGCTAACAAAAATCGAGATTACCCATAGATCAACTGGTTTTAAGAAACATGACCCCAACTGGGAGCATGAAAACTCTCAATGCCTACACCCAACAAAACATTGACAAGGACATATTTCCTTACTTTAGATAGCAATGACCAGAAGGTGTTTTGTCGTTTCAACATAGTGACGATAAAGAGATATATCCCCTTTTTAGAGCAAAGATAACTTATTTAAGATATACGCAAACTTATTTTACCTCCCTTTAATAATAAAAAATTTGTGAGCACACAAGATACCCACCAATAGTGAGTTTGATGATTCCAGTGTAATAACTTTTTAAATTCATTAAAAATCACCATTTTGGCCACATGTTCATATTTTTTGGCTTCACCTTAACTTAACGAATTGTATTGACAAGTCTGTTTAACCAACCTACCATGCATCTCCAAACAATGTCCGTTAATCATGTTCAATTAAAATCACAACTTTTGCCTCATCAAAAGTGCTCTTGGTCCACTTCATATAGACAATGTAAAAGAGACCATGACCAATATCAATTTTTTGGGCCCCCACACTCGTGGTTCAAATTTCCATTAACTTATTACATTCACTATGGATCTTGTTTTTTGGCCATTTTGGTCACATGTTCATGCTTTTTGGCTTCACCTTGACTTAATAAATCCTATGGAAAAGTCTAGTTGACCCACCACCAAACATCTCCAAACAATGATCGTCAATCATACCCAATTAAAATCACAACTCTAGTCTCATCAACAATGTGCTTGGTCCACTTCGTGTAGACAACAAAAAAAGAGACCATGACCAACATCAATTTTTTGGGCCTCCACACTCGTGCTTCAAATTGGCATTAAGCTAAGGACTATCAAAATCTTAACTTTTTTATCACATTATCACCATTATCTTGACTTATAACCACTCCATCATGTGGCAAGGTCCCCTTGTGACAACTTCCCTTTTGTTACCCATAAGATACACTTGTAATAAGCTTCCATTGGGCCAACATTGAAAGTGACATGGTCACAAGTCTGACGAAAAAGCCACCATCGGTCATGATAGGATTGGATGACCCCAACAACATCAAAGCACAAATTTGGCTTAGCTTACCCTTGAGCTCCTTAATTCTCTCCACCTTCCATTGAGCTTGCACTTTTGCTCATTCACTGTCTCTCCAAGGGGTTGAATTTTGTCATAAGAACATCTACCACCTTCTCCATTTTAATCATCCAAAGAACGCACTTCTCCATCTATTTTCTTTAGTGCAACCACCTCACTAAATGCATGACCAACCTCAATTTGTTCAACTATTGCTTGGCATAAACACCTAGTCACTACTTTTCAATATTGACAACCATCTAGTTGTTGACCACGATAAGCAAGACCATCACACCAATGTACTTAAAGGGCTCGAACTATGACCCTTTTTAATGGGCCTGCAACTTCTTGAATAATAAGACCACATAATTGCTAAGGAAGCCGAATAATTCTTCCAATTCTTAAAAGATGTTTATCAAATTTTGAAAGATGTTTAGCATATTTTGCATCAAGATGAGGCTATAATTCACAAAGTTATAGTGCATTGGTAAGAAGAACCATAGACCCTAAATGCACTCAAAACATGCTACAACATGATCACCATCTGCAATCCAAATCTCCTTGATGGTTTTCATGTGATAAGGAGCACCCTAGGACTCCTCGAAGAACAATGTGGCAAGGGTGTTGGTTCTCCCCATTTTCAGTGGCTTGGAGTGATTAGAGTTCAGAAAGATACAAAAAGGTGATAACTAACTCAAAAGTTTGAAAATAAATATTAAAATAGGTGTTCAACCTTATTTCATGGGAGTAAAGAGACAATGCAAATGCTTCAATGCTTAATGTTCGATGTATTTTCACAAAAATATCTCATTTTTTATTTAGCACCACTTGTGAGTATGATGATCGATGAGACAGCTCTCCAAAACAATGGCGTAACTATTTAAAACCAACAACGTCCTTAATCATGGAATTTCGAACAAGCCCTAGCTTAAGCTAAGCTAACCATCCAAATCTAATCTACTTGATTGAGTCCCTACACTTGCCAAGTTCACCAAACCTCACCCTTCGACAAGTCAACCAGATTATATCTTTGACAATTTCAATTCACTTACAAAATGTTCACCCCAATAAAAGTTATTGTGCTTCTTCTAGAGAAATCCAATTTCTTTGGATTTTTCACTTGCTTTGTGTTGTTGTCCCTCGACCACTTCTCGTGAGCATTTGTCTTATAAATTGAGTGAGGCCTTCCTTGTAACTTGATCAATTATTAATAAGATTCTTGAGATGCTATTTTTTTTTTCATTTAAGGGGTTTTCCAAAAAAAAACTCGTTGGTCAACTTTTTATTCTTCTCCATTCTCTCTCCAATAATCTTGCTAGTTATTTAGTGAGGTCTACTTTCTAACATGATAAAGTACTTGTGAACTCCATAAGTTGCTATAAGGGTAATGGTTTTTCTCTATTGATGGGGTTTCTAAATGAAACATATCTTGATGTATTATTTTTTGTTATCCCCTTCCCCTTTTTCTCAAATGTTGATAAAAAAAAATCTCACCACTCTATTATTCTATTCTCTCCCATAAGTAGTTTTGTATGTAGGTCAATGACACTTGCTCACATACATATATGAAACATATTTTGAAGACCACATTCAAATGTCAATAGATATATACATATAATGTACACATTAATACAAGTTAGTACATTATTATATATTTAGATTATCAAAAGAATTATTAACATAAAATTAAAAAAAATTATTAATTAGATTATTTTTTTTATTAATACAATTAGTATAAATTAATACACTATGATATACTAATCTACTAACAACATATTCTAGAATATGTAAGCACATTAACTCCCTCCTTAAAAATCTAATTTCATTCATGAAAATACTTAAAAAGATGATAATACCAATTTAACCTCAATGTTGCTTACATCACTAACACAAAAAATATTGTAAACATGTCCTTTTGATAATATGAGGTGTGCAATAATGTTTCCTCAAGTGAAATATGCATGATGACAACTATAAATTTCACATATTAACAAAACCAAGGCACGAGTAAGATATATAAGGCATACTTGAATCAAGCCATCAAAATAATCTAAAAAAGTAACATTTATTATGATATTATCTCAAAAAATAAGTATAAAGAAGGGTTTATTTGCATAACCACTTACCAAGGTGCAAAGAATTCTACAACCCACAGGTCCTTACTTTTAATAACTTCTTCATCAAAATTTTGAGAGGTCAGCTCAATAGAAGCACTTGGTTCAGATCTTTCACTTGAACTAGAACTAGACTTGCCATTTAACCGATCCTTAAGGAGAGCCTTAACCTGAGCATCAAAGCATTTTAACTTTCTCAAATGTTTAAATAACCATACAAGGATTTCAATTAAGAAGTAAATGATCAACTACAAATAAATATGATTTATCACCACATGAAAGTTTTTGTACTTCATTTGAGAATAGAACTTTTAGAATGAGATGAATAATTATGCTCAAGTCTTTTTTTTATCTTTTTGTAATTTTTCACAAGAGAAACTTGAGGAACAATAGAAATGCATTACTAATCATGTAATATTGTCAAAAATATTATTCCTCTACTTCTCTAAAAACACATTTCCATTAAATAGAGAGGCACTCAATATATCGAAGTCCTCATATTTCCCTGCTTTTACCTATTACATTCCTCATAAGCCAATGGAAAAAATTGAACCTCTATGTGGATTCATATGCATGGCTTCACAAACTGCAAATTAGAAAATATGCAATGATCATACGAGTTTCTATTAGAAATTTACAAAAATTTTCCAAACCTGTTGAAGGGCAAACTCTGCAATAGGTTTAACATCTCTTGCTCCTTGATAGTCAACCGGAAGCTTACCAGGTGCAAAAACCTTAATTGTAGGAAATCCTCTAATTCCATATTCCTGCATAAAATGTAATCATTTAGGTTGTCCTCAAATATCAAAGAAAATGAATGTCAAACTATTCTTAATTCCCATCAAAGAAATGTCATTCCTAAGACTGATTTATAGTTCGATATTCACATAAGAGTATAGTGCCAAAAAATCCTTAAAATAATTCATCTATAATTGATAGGCATATCCTGCTTCTAGATCACCTATCCTAACCAAAAAATTGCATTTCAAAGATCAAGTTTATTGCATACACTTATGTGATCAACCTTAGGTCAAATATTTGTAGACTTTGGATTGAGCTTTTTAATTAGAACAGAAGTTATGTAGCATTCCTCAAATAATAATTATTTCAATGAAACACTTGTGTTCTTTGTTCTAAATGAAAGCTACTAAAATCTCTTCAACATAATTCAAAGCACTGATTCAACACAAAATGAAAGGTCACAAAAAAATATTAGGATATTCAATGCAAAACATAATTAAGTATGAGATTTGCATTTAGTTAGGAATCCTATTTATTCCCAATAAAAAATTTTGAAGCAGGTTGTTAGGCGTCAAAACTTTGGTAACTAATATTAAACATCCCAAGCAACATGATTGAAGGCATGCTATCAAAATGCAACATTAATGATATTGGTAATGCAAAAGCCAATTATAAAAATTTATGCAATGGACATTAGAGAATGAAAAAAACTCGACAATATTGTTTAGAAAATCAAGAATTCTGAGATACATAAGAAAATATCATCATGCAAAGAAAGAAATATTACAAAAATTATATCTACAAATATTTTAAAACAAAATGGCAAACAAAGTGTACATTTGATTCGAACAGTGAGAATAATAACTACAACAAGTGCCAATACAATCACAAGACAATATGCACTAAAAAAGTGGTTGCATCTTGCTTTATTAGCTCAGTTGAAGAGGGCTATATTGTACTTGCATGCTCTGCATTAGCTCTCTCCTACAAACTCTGTTCAAGAAATTGTCTATGAAGCACACAGTTAAAGAGAAAATAAAAGTATTAACTCGATTCTCCAATGTTCATATTATTACCCTATTACTACTTGCTGGCTGAACCATAGTTTGGTAATTTGCAAGCACTAAATTGTAAACTTGCTTCTATTCAATCTATGCTAAGCAGAAGTTTCTATTGAATGTTTGAACACATTCTCAAACAATCAACTCTCTAAACGAAACAAGATGCATTCTGTTTATGCCAAATCATACATTTCCCCTCGTGGAACAACCGAGAAGATGATAGACTGCCCTTAGTGTATCATATGCCCAAAGTGCAACTGGAAACAAAATGGAATTAAAATTTTGAAGCTACCATAAAGGAATAAATCAGAAACAAAAATGAAATCAAACTTCTGCGGTTTAGCCCAAAAAAAAGGCCGCAATCTCGGGGTTAAATTGTATATAAAAAATTCTAGAAATCAAAGGCCGTGGAAAACAATATCATATTATTTAGATCACCGAATAACCTGCGCAAGAGATTTATGCGCATCGGCATCCAAGGCAGCAACAGTTGCAACGCCTTTTAGGACAGTGGCCGCCTTTTCCCAGACAGGCGTCAGGGCTTGACAGTGACCGCACCATGGGGCGAAAAATTCCACTAGAACAACGCCGTTTGAGTTCAAAACCTGAAACTCCATAAATCAGTGGAGCTTTAATGACAAGAGAGATAAAGGAGGGACGGATGAAGGACCTTCGATTTGAAATTGGAGGGATTCAACTGGATGACAGGGGAGGAGGCGGAGTAGAGAGCGCCGGCAGGGAGGCTTAAGGAGGCCAGAAACAGGAGGAAGGCGAGAGGAGCCCGTGGCATTGCGTCCTAGGGATTCTGCGCCTTCTTCCTTCGCAATTCTTTCAATTACCGTTCGGGTTACAAATGCGGATTGACCACTCGAGGGGGCAGCCTGCGAACCAGAGCTGTATGCATGACTCGACCGAGGACGGCGAGGACGCGTGTCATTTCCAATCAACAAATGACACGTCAATAGTCGATGTTTTTTTAGTATTTATTTGGGATGTTCGAAAGTTGCAGATTAATTAAAAATTGGATAAATTTTTAGATCACATTAAATTTGAAATAAAGTTTTTTATTAAATTTTAGTTAATCTCACTTAGATGGTAATATTATGTCAGGCTATTCGGCAAATAAAATCAAATCAAACATATTTAAAAAGAATTGATATAATTATGTTCTACACATATTTATGTGCTCCTGCAAGTATATTTAAGATAGAAATAAATTAGTTCATAAAAATAATGCATATACATGTTTGTAAGTTTGATATGATAATATATATATATATATATATATGATTAAGATTTAAAAACATAAAAAATAATCAAAATTTAAATCAACTTTGACTCTAGATATTTTGATTTGATAAAAAAATTATGTTTTTTAATTTTTTTTAAATACTAAAATTTAATTATAATCAATACGAGTTTTAATAGATCGATATTTTAATAAAATTATTGAAAACAAGTCAACAAACTTTTTTAAAAAAACCTGTTGATGTTTTTTTATTTTATCATTTTTAATTGAATCTTAAATGGTTCAAAAGAAGTTGAACAAACCTTTTTTTGATTGTTACCGGAAAAAAGGAGTATTTTAATACAACTATTATTTTATTTTAAAAAAACAATATATGTAAATAAAAAAGAAAAGGCATTTTTATATGAAAAAACAAGATAAAAACATAGTTTAAAAAAAGGGAAATATAACCTTAAAAAAGATCAAGCAATAGAGTTGCAATATCCTTTTCAATAGCTAAGCCAAATTGAGAGGATGGGAGGATATATCATGGATCTACTTGTTTTGATAGAAAAAAAATATTTATTAAAGTATTTATGATTGAAACACAGTATTTAAAACAATTTATTAAAGTTTTATTATATAATTGGTTATTATCTTTTTTTATTACTCAAAACAAATTTGATATTATTTAAGGTTAGAATAATATTTTAAAGACATGCTATCATTTTTTAATGATAAACCCTTACATAATTGTTTTATATTATCTGAATAAGTGGACATAATAATTATGTTAATTTGATATTTCCATATTAAATCTTAATGACTAATGATATATATCTTGTAAGTATTTATTTAAAATAAAATATATAAGAAATCAACAAAACATTATAACTTTATTAAAATCATGCATTTCTTTGATGAAATATTTTTCAAATAAAATGATCTTTTAAATTAACAAAATTGTTTTAAAGAAAACACATAATGCCATTTGCAATTTATTATAAGGATAATCTTATAAGTCTTGTTTATTGAAAACTAATATTTATAATTGTTCAACTAGTCTTGTTCTAAGAAAAATAATACAATAATTTCAAATTGCAATATAGGCAAATAAAATTAATTCTTTTACAATATGCATATAAACACATTTTTGAATGTTGTCTAACAATTGAAATTGATATCTCATTATCTCTTATTTATTATTAAAAAGCCTTTGCATGAATGAAACCCTTATTCTGTCAATGACTTGAAAATTAGTTTATTTATCTAGTAAATGTCATTGTGAGGAGTTATTAAAAGCTATCATTACAATAATAGTCTCAATTTATTTAGGAAAAATGTTGGTGACATGTTGTAATGTGCTCATTTTTTTTTTCAAATATTAGACTTCTTGATTGTTAATACTACAATAACAAATGCATATAATTACATTCCTTTTTAAATCCATCAATAATAAAAATGCATACAAAATCAAAAAGATGGTATCATGTTTTAGGATTGGTTTTCAAAAATCATATAATGAAGGATACTTAACATTTATAAGAAAATAATTACTTGCAAATGTTCAAAAGACATTACTAATTAAACCAATTGTTTTGCAGTGAAAATAATGATGACTAATTGTGCTTACCTACAGATAGCAAAGGAAGTTTGATGTGGGATCTTGTAATGTTGTAGCAAAAATCCTATCATCATGAGTACACTTTCTTAGCTAATTAATACAACTCTTACTAAAATCACATACGGCATTCTATTTTGGATAAACACAATTAGCATCACATAAATTAACCTTATCTACATGCATAAATATCAATTTGCATGTCATTTGTCTTTTCCTTTTTTCTCCTTATGTTTTCAGTCTTCAATGGATCAAGTAAACATGGTATCATAAGGGTATTGAAAGAGTTGTTAAAAGTAAAGAGTATGTCATGCTCATCTAGAAAGATATTAGTACTATGAGTCTCATTTCAATCTTCTTATTTAGCATGCATTGATAATGGTGATGTGCCAAAATAGGGATGTAGCTTTTGTACCTAAAGACCACGATAGTGATAAACAAGATGTAGAGGTTTGCCTTAACCTCAAATTCTATATCAATGAAACTAAATTCTTAGATTTCTTTGGAGAATACTTTATATTTAAAAATAATAGCAACAAAAATGAATGATGAATTACTAAATACGACCCATTATACATGTATTTTTTATGTTAATAACTCATTAGAAGCCATAATAATATGCTTGAGCATACCACCAAATCATGTCTCTTTACTAATTAAATCCTTCCAAAACTTTCATTTCTTCTAAAGATGGTCCTATTAATTTTTAGGTATACTCTATTGTAATTTTTTTCACATTCTAAATTAAACTTTCGTACCACATTTTGTAAAGTAAGATAAAATTCAAATGCATGACATTTGGATGTAACGAAATGCAGGTCCAATTTCAATGTCCACCTTATAAATGTTTTCATTCATTCTCAATAGAAAAACACATCAAAATTAGGTTAAAGAACTTAAGATAGCCAAAACACTTAAAACCAAAAAAGACATTATGCTATCACATAATAATAAATATATAAAAATTATACAAAATGCATAAATTTAAAAGAGCGGATCAAAACAAATATAGGTTGTTATTATAGCTAACCAATAATCATGTTAAAACTCAAAATGATAATGGAACAAGAATGAAATAGTCCACATATTCATAAAATTTTTACAAACATTTGATGAATAAAATCCAAATGCATATGAAAATACAACAACCAAAGACTAGTGCAAAGTTAAGGAAGACCTTCCTCACAAGGAAAGGATCCTAAAGGGATTAATGCTCTTGAGTAAGTAAAGTAAGGGTATCCACTTCATGCGATATGAGGTTTGGACGATGCAGTATGTGGGGATTGCCTTAATAAAAAAGTGAACCCTTAGTAAGTTAAAAGAATTCAAAAATGGAAGCTAAGATATCGACCCAAGTGGGGGATAAATTATAAATTTTGCAAATTCAAGCACACAAAAGGGTAAAACATTAGAAATCTGAAAAAATTATAAGATTAATTACCTCAAAATCTTGTTTTAAAAGGCTCTTATTAACTTTTAAAAACCTTTATTATGAGAAATGCAATAAGTGAATAGGAAAATGACTTTTAGGTGATTTGATCCCTAATATTGGATTTTTGTCTATCCCAAATTACAAGGTTTAAGCTTGCATTAACAAATCCTTCCATGGATAAAAGTAAAAAAAACTCTCACACCAACACAAATGAGCCTAAAATAATAAGCTAAATGATATTACAACAAAGACCCACAAAAGCCTACAAATCATTTGGTTGGAGAACTCTATAAAATGTGCTAAAATATTAAACAAAGAGCTAAATACAAAGTCCTACAATGGGTTAAAAAAAATAAAACTCAAATTACAAGTTCTTATACCACAACAAATAATTCAAGAGCACACTAAAAAGATATGTGAAAAGTTTAGGAATATCTCACAAAACCCTTTCCTTGAATGGCTGAGAAAGGATGCGTGTAGTTACTTCTTACTTTAGCCTAGCAACTTAGTCAAATCTTGAGATGATATTTAAGTACAAATGCTCTCAAATAATTTGCAATTAATCAGTACCCTTTCTCAATGTTTGGGTGTCTTTTATAGTTTTTTTTTAAAATACTCACCAAATATTCTAAATACTTTCAATGACTCATTAATGGTTATATTAAAAAATTTTAGATTTTATTTAAACTAATTGTTACTCACTAAATGTACTAGATATATCATATGTTAAATACAATTCACTATACATAATTCATGAAATAACTTATATACACCATGCTTCAAAATAAACATACCATACACAAATCTTACTTTCAAATGATTTGTTATAATATATTAACCCAAATAACCCTGATATATTGTACATCAAAATTGACTTACTATACATAAAGCTAGGGTTCTATGTTATTTTATTAATGAACCATCCACAAAACTATATACCATGCTATTCATACTACATGTCATACATTAATATCAATGAATCATATGTAAAAAGCTTAGGTTTTAGATTTTTCACTCGACTTATTGTTTGCTCTCTTGCATATTGAGTAGTTGATCTAAATGTATCATATGTTAATATCAATGCATTATATGCAAGTCTTTGGCTTGGGTACCTCTAGTAATGAAATGCCAATCTTGTTGTCTTTGAGCTTTCACATACTATATGTGTGGCTTACATACCTTATGTGAAGGAGTTAAATCCCATACATTATACTTATTTTCATATATCTTTAAGGTTATGCATTTTAAGTATGATTTACATGTTTGTGAATGCAAAAAAAAAATATCTTTATGTTTTTAAAGATAGCTAAAATTATGAAATCATATTTAATGCATGGTTACAACTATGATGAGATATATGATTTTAAAAAAACTTTTAATCAATTTACATACATACTCAAAACCTCACCCATTTGTTAATATTGTCTCAAGAGTGTTGTTATAGATTTACACACAAAAAAAGATAAAAATAATTCTCAATTTCTTTGTCGAGCTAGTCAAGCTTCATGTTTGTGAGCATTACATTCTCACCAAACACCTTATCAATTGAGCAATTTGAGTTAAAGTTTAAACTCTCTAATTAGTTCATCAAGTAATCTTGAGATACATAATATTAAAACACTTAAAAAAATATTAACAACACCAAGAAATTATTTTATTATTATCAAATAAATCACACATAAATCAAGGGTTCAATAATCTCCCCCTTTTATAATGAAAAAGCTATTAGCTCTCTTCTCTTATACCATACAAATGATCAATATCTTTGTTATGAATAGAATTTTGTGCCAAGTTAAGAAGGTTGGAGGAAGTTAAGCAACTGCCATGCCACTTGTAACATTAGTGCTTCATCGCATAATAACCCTTCTTAAATGGATGATTTTTTTATGTCAAGCATGTAGCCCTGTATCTCCATTAAGAAATGTTGAAGCAATTTACATGTTTGGAGATGCATTTTCCCCATGCTTGATCTTCAAAATTTGTGCTTTACCTAGTTAAGTTTTTTCATGCTAACAGAATATGGAAAAGCCAATTCAACTAAGTATACGAGGCGATGAATCCATAAGGTAATCCTAAGAATAAAGTTTCTATCGATCCTTTGAGGCTTAAATAGATAACATGACTTGATTATTTAAAATAGGATAAAAGAATTAGCAATGCTTTCAAAGGTGAAATTAGTAGTCCTTTTATAGGTAATATTATTTAATGAATGATAAATAAAAGACTAATTATAGACTTAAAGTTCTTTAGAATAATAGAGAGAAATAAGTGTATTATGTATAATAATATTCTTTAATACCATAATAATGTTGTTACTATATTGATTGTATTATCTTATGAGACTCTTTGAGTTGATGAGATGTTGGCGTACACTTGTGGTTATCTTCATCAATTTTTCAATGATGTGTACATATTTCCCTTTAAACATTGAGATGATTATTCCAAGGATCGCTTCAAACTATAAGGATTCTAGTTGTTACCTTTTTTTATTCAAAAGGAGGCAAAAGCCAAACAGATGATCCTCACGGAGGATCAAACATGAAGTCCAACAACAAAAGTTTGAGGGGCTTGGAGAGGGGCACCCCCCACCCCCAAGAAAAATTAGAGCAGCAAACAGCGCGCACAACCTAGTCAGCTGGCGCATTCCCCTCTCTGTAAATGTGTGATAATCTAAGCGCATCTAAGCTCCGCACACGCTTGATAGCCTCAGCAAAAAAACCCTCCATAGGTGGGTGCGAGATGAGTGTGCGCACCTCCTGCAATGCCGTCAATGAATCCGTTTGAATCTCCACTGAGTGATGCTGGGAGAGGGTGTCCCTTAACAAATCAAGAGTCTCAAGCACTGCCTGGACCTCCATAGCTTCGCCCGCCTATAAGAAAACTCTTCTTCCAACCACTAAGAAAGGCTTCCCCCAGTAGTACCTCACCACCAGGCCAAGCCCAGTGATATCCTCTCCAACAGCAGCATCGCAGTTCACTTTTATCCATCCAGTTGGGGGGAACCCACATAAGGGCTACAAGCAATTCGGAGGAGCTGCATGGGTTCCCGCTGGACATAGATGGGTACAAGTTGCGATGCTTTGCTGCTGTAATTACCTCAATCTTTATCTTGCGCAAAATAGTGCAGCAATTGGGCACGACATCATTGTGCCTCTTAGCATTCCTTCTCTCCCATATGTAGTACATAATGGTAGCCAATGTAGCAGCATGCATCACGCTGTCCCCATGTTTCGCCCCTGACAAACCCATAAACTCCAGAAACGGTTGCCCACCACCCGCTCCCTGACGAAATCCGAGCGCAGCCACGGCCTCGCGTGTCTGACAGTCGCCCCAAAGCTCCTGCGTCCGCGGGCAATCCCATACAACATGCTGCATAGTCTCCTTAGCATTGCACCCCCACTTGCACCCGTTGCACTCAAGCAGCCTTCTCCGTGCCATCCAAACAATCATAGGAGATGATCCCCCACCAAGTGCCACAGGAAGATGCGCACACTCAGCAACACTCTCCGTTTCCATATCCCCCTCATCTGTTCTGCGTCCCTCTTAGTTCTTCTCCTGATGTCATCATCTGCTTTGCATCTCAAGTGCATGTAAAACCCCCCGTTATCAACCTTCACGGTCTCTGTGTGTGACTGAAGCAGAATATCCGGACTTGACATCTGGGCCCAAGGAAGGTGAATCACTCTGTCAAACAGAGGTTCACTAGCTCAAGCACGTATTTTCCCCTCATCCCAAATACCACCAGCAGTAATGCACTCGCCTACGCTCGCACAGCTACTCCATGTTCATATTAATAAATGTAGGCCAACAGCAGATAGGAAGGAATCCAATCCAGTAGTCCTCCGCAAACCTAGCAGTCTTCCCATCGCCAATTCTCCACACAAAATTGGACACAGCGCTCAGCATAGCCTCCAGCATGAGCCTGCATGCATGAGAAGCGCCCCGAGGTACCTTAGAAGTGGTATGTGCTACAGTATATTTCCTTCTCATAATCTCCACCCAGAGGCTATCTTCGCAGCATAGCAGTCGCCTGCATTGCTTCATTTGTAGAACACACTGCCAAGTACGCAAGTCTCGTAACCCGAGGCCACCCACAGCCTTCGGTAAGGTGATGATATCCCAGGATGCATAGTGAACCATTTTGCCAACTGCTTGCTCCACACCATAGGAAGTTCCTGATCCTTCTCTCGATCTCATCAATGACTCCCTTCGACACAACACAGTGGCTCAGAACGTAACTCGGGATAGCGTTAAGGACAGCAGTTACCATTGCAACTCTTCCTGCAAGCGATAAGGGACGAATCTGCCATTTAGCAACATGAGCTTCCATCTTCTGAATCAGGAAGTTGAAGTCAATCTTTTTAAGACAATTGGCCGAGATAGGAATACCAAGATACATAAGATTCTGGCCCCACTCTATACTTAGTTTCTTAGCAACAATTTTCATCTTCTTCCTACCCATAGCTCTGCTGAAATATACCCTGGACTTAGAATAGTTAACACACAGCCCCGCAGCAATGCTGAATTCATTCATGATTCTACGCACCACGTGCACGGCCTCCCGCATTGCAGGTGCATACAGAAGGACGTCATCCGCATACAACAAATGTGAGATCAGCGATGCATGATGTTCGCATCGAAAACCAAGTAATTGCCTTGTCTCGTAGTCACGCACCAGCAAGGAAAGGTATTATGTCATAATAGCATACAAGTAAGGCGAGAGAGGGCAACCTTGCCGAAGTCCACGCTGAGCCTCCACCCAGGGAAGTCAAGCACCATTAAGAACCCTGAATCTCGGATATGTAATGTAGGCCTCAATCCAATCGCACCACACAGAAGGGAAACCCATAAGCTTAAGCATCTCGAGTACAAAGTCTCATTTAACGTTATCATATGCCTGCTCCATGTTGATTTTAACTGCCATGAGCCCAGCCTTGGTGGTGGATGAATGCATTATGGAGGTCATTTCTTGTGTAATGAATATATTATCAAAGATGCTACAACTAGGAACAAAGGCTCCTTGTTTGTGTGAGATAATAGAAGGCATCACCAGTTTGAGTCTCTCCACTAAAATTCTCACAACCACTTTGTATGTGACATTACAAAGGCTGATAGGTAGAAAGTGTTCTGGTTTGCATGCATCATGCCTCTTGGGTATCAGGACAATCAGCGTATCCTTCCACTCCTTCGACATCTTTTCCACAAAGAAAGTGAGAACCGCACGAATGATGTCACTGTGAGTTATCCCCAGTAACCCTATATAAACTCAACAGCGACCCCATCAATACCCGGAGTTTTGTTCCTTCTAATGCCTTTGATAGCTCCAGTGATCTCCTTCTCAGTCATTGTACTAATCATCTGAATAGCTTGATCATCACTGATGCTGGCGCGCAACGCATACGTCAACGGCCCGCGCAGCGCCACTTTGCCTCAAAGAAGGGCGAGAGGATGGCACAGATGCTCTCAAAAGTATTCACCATCTTACCCTCAGCGTCCTTCAACTGAGCAATGTGGTTCTTGCATGCACGCATAGTCGCCGCCTCATGAAAAAAAACGAGAATTACGATCCCCTAACTGCGCCTAATGCAACTTAGCTCTATGCCACCACCATCTTTTCCGTGAGCACAGCCACAGTGGAAGGCCAAGATCATGCACCCAAGGCACGAATTTTCCTAATCATCAAGTCCCTCACGTGATTCCTTGATCTACAGCTCGTTAATATTACTCACTAATTCTACATTATTGTTGATAATGTTCCCCACTTCGGCTTTGCTCCACTTCTGCAAAGCAACCAGAGAACGATGGAACTTAGTCGATAAGTCCTCCATATGATTGCCCCTCGTGCGCCTGCACCACGCTTGATGCACAACCCCAATTGACTGAGGGAAGTCAAGCCAAACACTCTCAAACTGGATCCTCCCCTTGGCCCCACAAAACTTCTGCCACCCAAATCAATTTGCAGAGGGTAGTGATCAGACCTGAGCCAGCCCAGGTGTGTGACGGAACACTCAAGGAATGTATGCAGGCCCGAAGTATTCATGAGCACCCTATCAAGCCTCTCCAGGATTCAAGTGCCACCTAGCTTCCCATTACACCAGGTGAAGTTATTGCCAATGAACCCTAAGTCCACTAGTAGCAGCTCCTGCATGATATCTGTGAATTCCTTCTACCCTTTGCCATAAGTGAATTTTTTCCACCCCGTTTCTCACTTTGCATCATAATGAGGTTAAAGTCTCCCGCCACAACAAGAGGATCACCGCTGCTGGACTCCTTCCTCACGACATCCCAGACCTCCCGCCGCTTATATTGTTCTTTGGGGCCATAAACCACATAGCATTTTATCTTAAACACGCCTCTCAGCATGACCTCAAATGCCATGACATGCAGAGAGGAGACAGTGACCTTGATGTCAACCCAACTCTCCCACAACATAACAATTCCTGCTGATTTTCCAACCGAGGGTTGCACCGCAAAGCTTCACTCTCTTCCAAGTAGCTAATCCACATCTTTCCTCAAGGAACTTTGAGCTCTTGTCTCCACAAGGGCCACAGTAGCTATATCCCCATCACGTATGAATCTTTGCAGATAGCTCCTGGACTTCTTATCTCAGATACCCCTTATGTTTCAAACAGCAAATCTAATCATTTATGTATGATATGAGGACCCCAGTATTGTCGTCATCGCGGTGTAGAACCCCAGTGCAAACGTGTGCACACGGTAGCGTGCGCAGCAAGCCCGAGCAGAAAGCCCATGCTAGCATAGGCATAATCCCGCCCACGCACACCAGCGGTAATCCCGCACAGATGAGCGCGGGCAGTAGTCCATGCACGCATAAGCATCATCCCGCAAAAGCGCGCTCTCATCATATATCATAGCAGCCTCCACACCATGTGAGTGCCTCCGCACCATCACTTTTGTATGCAAATTCACACAACCCCAGCACATGACAGCATGGTCACTATCCAAACACTTTTTTATGAATTAATGAATGTAGGAATAACATTTGATTAAAAAGAAAATGACTACTTATTATTCACCACTATGTGACTATCACTACGATGTTATTGATGGTGTTATTGCTATTATTAGGGTAATGAATGCTAACATGTAAAGAATTGTACAAATAATATCATACTGTGGCAAACCTCGCCAATCTTTCCTAGGTTCACATCATTTAATTTTTTTAATTTATATTTTGATATTTAAAACATTTTTTAAATTTAAAATCATTATTAATTTTCAAATCTTTTGGCATGCTTACATGTTAAAAAATCAAATAAAATAATATGTTTGACTTTTGAAATAACTTTTAAACTATATAAAACTAATATGTGAAAAACCTTGATAATTAAATTACTTTTGAAATATGAATTCTCACATCTTAATATAAATATTTAAGCTAATAAAAATTTTAAGTCATGCTTAACTATAACATTTCCATGGTAGTGAAATGTAAAAGAGTGATCACACAACCTATACATCATGATACAAAAAAAAATCTATTAAGTAAAATATTTATCCTTCATTGTACCCTATTAGTCTTATGTTGTGTCTCATCTCAACCTTAAAGTGTTAGGTTGAAAGTAAGTTAAGCCAATAGTTGTTAACTAATAGCAAAAATTGTATAATATATATGAAAAATAATACAACTTTAGGTCATTATGCATGTTGGGTCAAAGTCGAACAATGACATATAAACAACATAGGAAAAACATATTGATCTAATGCTATTTTTTATTCCGTTTCTAAAACACCTCGTCTTTGTTTCCAAAAATTATGTAATTTTCACTTTAATTATTTTGTGTATTTATTTTATATTTCACTTCTCCCTTTTAGTTAATTCTCGTTTTGGTTTTTACCTCTGAGACATGTCATTCTAGATGATGGTTCCACTTCTTGAACACATCATACTAAAATGTATTTTAATTATTTAAAATACCATGTCTCAAACACATCATTTTAAATAATGACCCCACATTTGAAACAAGTCATTATAAATAGTAGATCTTAAGTTTTTTAAGATATTATCTTGTATTTATCAACTAACTCTTATTCTTACTCCATTTCTTATTCTTTTTTTATTTACTTTAAAACTAATTAATAACCTATAATAGCCCACTTAATTAACCTCAAATATTCTTTTAAATAACATTTGATATATTAAATATATATATTTTTTAGAGATGGAATTTAAGAATAATTTCATTAGTGAGCACTTAGAAAAATGTGTTTGGATAATAATAACCGAATATCATATTTAAGCATATAATTACAAAGGTCACAATGTGAGGAATATGTAGGCATGTAATACATTTTTTTTTATAAGTCATTTGATTTTTTGTAAATTTTTAAAAAGAAAATTAAGAAAAAAAAGGAATTTTATACTAATGATGACAAAAAACCCTCTTATTTATATAAGAGGATAAGTCCTCTTGCACATCTTGTGTGCTTTGGGGTGTTTGAGAGTTACAAGAGAAGACAATAGGAAAAGGAGAAGCTCAAAGATAAAAGAATAAGATTTAGTATATTTTTTATCATTGTTTCTTCCATTGATTTGGAGAAATCAATGAGGAAAGAGTGTTGTATCATTTATCAGTATTTATGATGTTTTATTTGATAATAATAAATCATAAATATTTCTATTAAATTTTGCTAAATAAATTTTCATATTTTAAATAGCTGATGTTAATATTCATGAGAGAATATAAAGAAAAAGATGAATAAATATCAAAACCTATAAAGATTATCTTGGTTAGAGTGACAAACCACAAAGAGATATATTTTGTAAATGGCTATTGGGACATCATACGGCGTGACATTATCAATACTGTACTTGCTTTCTTCGAGGAGCGCAAGTTGCCGGAGGGCTGGAAGGACACCCTTGTAGTCCTTATTCTGAAGAAACAGGGGCCTACCGGCCGGAGCATTTCTGGCCGATCAGCTTATGCAACACCATCTATAAGGTGGTGGCACGTATTCTTATTGGGAGGTTGAAGATACTGTTGCCGAGCCTTATTTCGCAGGAGCAGGCTGCTTTCGTCCCTGGGCGGAGCATCTCGGATAACATCAACATTGCCCAGGAGATGGCTGCGAGGATGCGCTCCTGCACCGCCGCCTCTGGCCTTATGGCTGTGAAAGTCGACATGGAGCAGGCCTATGATAGGGTTCGATGGGATTTTTTGCTCGAGGTCATGAAGGCAATGCGCTTCCCTATCATTTGGTGCGAGTGGATCACAGCATGCATCTCTTGTCCACGGTTTGCTGTTCTCATCAATGGCTCGCGGCTTCCTTGGGTGGTGGCGTGTTGGGGCCTCCTGCAGGGCTGCCCGCTCTCGCCTTTCCTCTTTGTCATGGCCACGGAGTACTTGTCGTGCTTGATGCGGGACTACGAGTCCCAGCAGTTGCTCGGGTTCAGATCGGGGAAGCACGCGCCGCGGGTTTCTCACCTCCTATTTGCGGATGACGTGCTAGTGTTTGCCCCTGCGTCACGGGAGGCTGCGAGCGCCGTTCATTAATATGCACTTAAGCTGGCCGGATAGCATCGTCGAGTGCATCAGGGTTGACGGTGTCTGGGATGTGGAGGCAATTTCCAGCTTGGCGGGCGTGGCGCTCATCGACAGGATCTTGCATCTTCTGCGTGCTCGGGATTCTGTCCAGGATGTTCTGCTCCAAACGCACACCGAAATGGCGAAGGTTCACAGTGGCCGGATCTACGAGCATATCAAGTGCAACGCGCGGTCTTCCTCAAGGGGTGGCGGCCGGCGTCCTAACGAGATCATGGGGAGGATCTGAAAGATGAAGGTGCTGCCGAGGGTCTGGGTTTTCCTTTGGGGGGCTGCCGACGATTTTCTTCCCACGGCGTCGTGGATGGCTCGCCGGGGACTTTGTCGGGATTCCTCATGTCCCTTGGGTTGCACGGTGGCAGAGTCCCTACAGCATGCTTTGTGGGACTACCCGCGTGCCCAGGACATGTGGGCTGCCAGCTATGCACGTCACGTGCTGTTGGAGCTGGGCTGGCCCACGGGTGCTGGTTCCGGATTCCGGGTTTTGGATCAACTCTTCCGGCTTATGGGATCACCTGCTATGCGTCGTGGGGAAGGTGCACGTCACGCGGCCACGCACGCCGCTACCATGTACTACATATGGTCGAGGAGGAACGCGTTCAAACACAATAGTCAAGTGTCCATGCCCTGCTCATTGTCCAGGACGATCAGGTTTGAGGTGAGCACTGCTCTCATAAGGCATCTTGTCTATCATCCCTGTCCAGCGGGAATCCTGGCAGATCCTCAGATTTTCTTGTTACGCATGGCTGGCTTCCCCCCCCCCCCCAACAGGATGGATTAAAGTCAATTGTGATGCTGTGGTTGGTGACTACATGGCTGGCCTTGGTGTGGTTGTTAGAGATTGTTTGGGCAGACCTCTCATGGTGGCTGGCAAGAGGATGATCTCAGTGGCTGCTAACATGATGGAGGTCCAGGCCATTCTTCTGGCATTCGACCTTCTTAGGGAATCTCTTCCCCAGTATCGTGCCATGGAGGTCCAGTCCGACTCGATGACTGCACTTCAGGTGGCTCGGGACATGGTTTCCAACCCCAATGGGGAGGGGGTGTTTACTGATACTCTTCAGTATGTTAGGGACATGGAGGCTCTCCAGTTCTCTCACATCCACAAGGAGGGGAACGAGCCTGCCGACTGAGTTGCCCGTGTTGCTTGTCAACACGAGTTTGTTTGGGTTCCCGGGGGATCTCTTTCCCAGCCCCTTCTCAAACTCATGTCGTCTGATTTTTTGTTTGATCCCCCTTGAGGATCTTATTGTAGAACCTGTGTGGCATTGCCACTTTTGATATAATGATATATTCTATTTAAAAAAAGAGATATATTTTGAATTTAATTTTAGATATTTTAATTATATTTTGATTAAAATATTAAGATTTATTGAAATTTATCTTATAAGACATAAAAATTATATTTCATTTAAATTAATTATCTTAAAAATATCAAGTTTTTAAAAATGTAACCCATGTTAATTATTTTATTTTTTTATCATATCTTAGTATTGTTTTAATAACTTTTTCAACAAGTACCTTATAATTAAAATATTTAATAAAAATAATACTAATTAAAATAATAATAATAAAGAATAACCTATTACTAATAACAACAAGACGCCTTGTGTTAGAGCACCTCAAACACAATTGGCTAAGGTTATCTGGTAGAGAACGTAAGTCCCAAACTCGTCAGCTAGTTTCGATACGGGTATAACTCCGAACATGTTTTATAAGGTTGTCAAATTAGGTTATTGCACTCATATCCACATATCAAGTACATAATCCATTACTAGCAACATGAGCGATCAACTCTTGAGCACACCATGGGATAACCAACCCCAAAGAATAGGTTGACTATGGAGTCCAAGAAAACTATTATAAGCACATATTAAAACATTAAATAAACAACAAGAGACTAAATACAAACCTTTATCACACAGTTGACTTCTGAATTGTAAGAGTGGCCTGAGCCATCCAATTGTGCAATTTTGTGATTACACAATCTATGTTTTATCCATGCGTAAGATCTAAATCTAGTCGTCATTTCTTGATTGAGAGTTTAATAGTCAAGATCAAATCCTAAATTCTAATCAGGGGACCAAGTTAACTTTAGCCATCTAATAACTTAGTTTTCACAATTGAACGATCCCAAATTCTTTCGGTCATATGATTCCTATGCAACAGCTCTTTTAAACGTTATTTTGAGCCATTAATTTTTTTTAAAATAATATTTTTTTAATTAAAAAATATGTTTATTAATGAAAAATAGAATAGCTAATTTAACTATTGGATAAGTGCTTTTAGAAATTAAAAAATACTTATAAAAAAATAAATTCTTAAAAAAATAATTGATAAAATTTTTGTACGATCTAAAGAAAAATTTTCTAATCACGATATTCAAGTTGTAAGTAGCCTGTGCTCATCATCGTTTTCTTATGCTCCATTTTTCACTCATCAAACTCTTAAATTTTACTTCTTAAATTAGCTAAATTCTTAATTTTTTTATTTCTAATTAATTCAATTA
This sequence comes from Vanilla planifolia, assembly GCA_023846275.1. Taxonomy (NCBI): domain Eukaryota; kingdom Viridiplantae; phylum Streptophyta; class Magnoliopsida; order Asparagales; family Orchidaceae; genus Vanilla; species Vanilla planifolia. Next base: position 8,701,926 of record CM043873.1, on the reverse strand, counting down.
AAATACTTGTGTCTCGTTAAGCATTCATTAATCATAAAAAATTATTTTTTATTAATTTTGATTTTGTATCACTAAATTATTTTATTTTATTACCAAATTTATTTTGTTGTAAGGTCATAGTAGTATGTTTTTATTATTTCATTGTTGTGAGGATTTAACTAGCATCTTTGAGCAAAAAAAATATTTTATTTATTATATTTTTTCTTGACTTTTGTGAGGGGTGGATGTATGCTTGTTTTTAAGTTGAATCATCTAAAAATCATTTATATATTTTTTAAAATTTTGATTGACCTTATATTCCATAAGTTTCTTAAATCTTTATTATTAAACAAAAATGAATATATTTAAAAATAAAATTAAAATTTATATAAAATTTTTTTTAGAGACTTACTTGAGTTATTAAAAATTACTTTAAAATATTTTTTAAGAAATCAAAATTTTTATTCATAATAATTTACTCCCCTTTTGTTGAACCACCCTTCAAAGAGGAGAGCTTGAGAAAATGATCAAGATTTCAACTTTAATTTGTGAAAATTTTATAATAAAGCAAGATCTCACCAAACTTTCTTTCATGAAAAGTTCGAACATATGATCCTTAGAAGTTCGAACAAGAAAGTGAGAAATAAGAAAAAAATAAGGATGATATAACATAATAATTTGATAGATCACAAGAAAAAAAGAAAATGAGAAATATATTCTCCATTATGGCTCTATTTTGTAATGACTTGATAGAAGAGACATGTGTGATATACTTCATGTGACACCCAAAACCAAAGAGATAGAGAGTGAATGTCAGTTGATGTCTTAAGTAGATAATTAATGGACAAATAGCAACTCCTAACAAGTTTTTAAGTAGAGAAGGTACAAGGATGAATTGTCTCATATTAGCTACTAAGAGAATGATTTGATGTTTATATAAAATATTATAATTTTAAGATATTGAGATATCTTTTGAAGGTAAAACCTACTTTGGATGATATTAAACAACCTAAGAAGATAATACTTTCATATAATAAGATCAAGACATCACTCTTCACACTCTGATGCCCAATTACTTAGAGGTTGCACCATGACATGTTAGAGGCCTTAGCTACATGATGATGAGATAATTTACCTCGTGGTATTGTGGGCACTAATGATGGGGCTCCAACATGTTAAAGGCATGTTCCTTATTAACACAGGGTATTAGTAATAAAGGATAATGACTATGTCATGGTGAGATATTTCACCCCTATTGTTGTGATACTTAGAGATAAAGCATGTTAGAGGTTGAAGCCATATGATGATAAGTTATGATATAAGATCCCTTAGAAGTCAGGATAAATTCATAAAAGAAAACTAAGACTAGAGAAGAATTAATTATGAAAAAAAAGAAAAAAAATTTAAGAAAAAAATCTAAGTGAAATTAAATATGAAAAAGGGATATATGACATACTATGAGTACTAAATACTAATAATACTATGTGACATTATGTATGTATATGAGCTAAATACATATAAACTTAGGTACATTAATATTGAGTTTTTATTTATAGATTATCATATATTCTTTTATTTATTACTCCATCTTATTACTTAATTATACTATTATTTTTGTATATTGATTTAATGTATGTAGCAAGTAATTTTTTTATTAAACATATTATACTTATTCTTTAATTACAATATTGGTAAAGATGTTAATACCCACAAAGTAAATGATAATTCAAGACCTTGGGTAAGAGCTTGTTGTATTTTGTGAGTGTGAGAATGATAGAATCATGTATTTGAGCACTTTTATATTTTATGTTTAGAGTGTTGTATCAAAACTTCTTTCCAACTTTTCTTACTTTGTGACAATTTTATAAAAAAAGAAATAAATTATGTACTACTGCTGCATTAAGGAGAGAAATTAGAATGAAATCTTTATCTTCTAATTCCTTAGAGAGTCCCAAGGGAGGGTTTCAACTTCATAAATTAATATAGCAATTCTCTATATTACAACCTCTCTATTTTGTTGGGGGAACAAACCCTTTTGAAGCAAAGAATTAGATTACTTAGGTTGGCTAAATATTTGAAAAAATTAATTATCCTAAACATTGAAGAATATCACCAATATAAAAAATAAATATAAAGAAAAATATAAAAACCAAGATCTATTGCTAAAATTCATCTAAAATAAGATAAAATTTATGTTGGTATCACAAAAAGGTGGATTAACTATACAAATATTTTACATTACTTAAACTAATAAGGATCCATCATCTTAAAGACTAAGAATTAGTATCACTTGAAATGACGAAGGTCCGTCAATGTTATCAACACTATGTTTGCTGCATCTTTAGAATAATTTTTATCTTTAATCTTTATAAAATATCTCTTATTCTAATATAAAATAACACAGTAGTTTATTGACACTTGCGCACTAAAAATAATATACCTATATTGATCGTACTATTTTTAAGGAATAAATCATAATTAGCTTAGTTTTGTTCTAATTCATAACCTAACCATCATGTTTTATTTTACCCCTAGTTGAGTCCGAACCATTTTAACAAAAGTAATCAATTTCAAATGGATATAACCGACCACCAATTTTTTATAAAACAAATTCTTAAACTATCATCATTATTTATAATTATTCTTATGTTTTTAATTCTATCATTTAAAAAATAGATAATAACAGTACACTATCAAAACATGAAGCACTCCAACGCTGACTTGCATGTTACAAGAAGAGGGTTGGTTCCATTATTACGGATCCTTTATTAAGGTTTCATTAAACTAATATGCTATAAATATAATGGTAGGTCCTCATTAGTTGAAAAAAAAAAACAAAATTCATCAAATTGGTTAGCAAAACTTGAAATAAATATTAATATAATAAGAAAATACTCTGATTCATCCAAAAAAGAAAAGTAACCATGTCAACCATTGGAAATCCCTGTAATGCGGTCCTAAAATTTTTTAATAAAAACTGCTTAAAAGAACAAAATTTAGATACAATTTAAATAAAATATGCACACAAACTGTAGTATACATGATGTTACCATAAGAAAAAGAAGCAGAACAATAGAATGCACAAAAGACCAGCCTTGTTGAACAAATCTAGATGATAAATAAAGCACAATGGGAATTTTAAAATCTTCAAGACCTGTTTAGGGTTTAGATGAAACTTCACCTTGCTTTGGCTGGCCCAGAAATCGCCCCGGTTTCCCGTCTCGTGTCGCCTTTTGAATCCTTTTTGTGCGACATACCGTCGGAGCTTTTGTCGGTCAGCACAAAACCTTTGCTGTTTCCAAGTGGATCAGGCCTAAACATGGCATCATTCTCCAATCTGGCCAGCTTCTCATCAGCCTCTCCTTTCAGGAACTCAACCACCTGGAACATTGTGGGTCTCTTGTCAGGAGAGCTACGAGCACAAAGCAATGCAACAAGTATCATCCTCTTCAATTCAGCTTCCACAAAGTTCCCTCCCAGTTTGGGATCTGCGGTATCTTCAAACCTCTTCTCTCTCACAAGCGGCAGAGCCCACTCAGTGATGGATTGTTTCACCGCTAGGCTCAGCTTCTCGATGGGTTTTCTCCCACTTGCAAGCTCCAGAAGCAAAATGCCAAAGCTATACACATCACAGCTCTCGGATGCCTTACCAAACATCGCATATTCGGGAGCAAGATAGCCGAGAGTACCTTTCACTCTTGTGGTGACATGGGTTGCGCCTTCGGGGATGAACTTTGCAAAGCCAAAATCTGCAACATGAGCATGGAAATCGGAATCGAGCAGAACATTGCTAGCTTTGATGTCTCTGTGGATGATGTGAGGGGTTGCACTGTGGTGAAGATAACTACATGACAACAACAACGAAATCAGCTACTTAAATGGGATGGGAATTGGGTGAGTTGAACAAAGATGGTGAAGTGAAACTTACGCAATGCCCTCAGCTGCACCTATGGCGATATTCATTCTTCTGCTCCAGTCGAGAAGGCATTCGGCCGAATGCTGTCCATGAAGATGTGAAAGCAAACTTAGATTTTGCATATAGTCATAGACTATTAGGCGCTCCTGACCTTCGGCACAATAACCACGCAAATTTAGAAGGTTCGTATGCCTCACTCTGCCCAAAATCTCCACCTCAATGGCAAACTCCATTTCAGCTTTGTTGCTCCACACTTTTAACCTTTTAACGGCAATCTGGATTGGAAGGCAAAAAAGCACCATAATTTCTTCAGTTAACAGTTTAGCTTTCGGAGAGGACCAGAGTGGAGAAGAAAACAAAGTCAAACAACCAGCTTAATTGGTAAGATATTTGCATTTGAGACAAGTTAAAATATGACTTGCAACTAGCACCAATGGGGTACACATTGAGCACAAAGACATGAAATTCCATGAACATCTGCACTCCTTGAAGAATGTGTTTATGCACATTGATGTAGAGTTTATGCATATTGCTAAAATGATAAGAGATCCCACAAGAGCAACTATTTTCAACATAAATTAAGACCGAGATGCAACTTCATGAAATATGCAAAACCAATTGTATATTATAAAAACTCAAGAGGCATACTTGCAACAACCACCAAACAAGAGGAGCATATCTATAATTTACCCAAAAACTAACTAAAATTACGAGCAGCGCTAAGAATAACAATATGAAAATTAGAAAATGTAGATAGCTTGGACACTGTCATCAGCAGACTTGCCACTACAAAGTTTTGTATTATTGCTTCCAAAATCTAGAAGTGGTACACTCCAATAAAAACAGTATATCATGATTTGTGCTGCCAAGCATCAAAGAATATTTGCCAATAGTTTACAAAATATATGATATTTACAACAATCCTATCCAACAACAAACTCAGAGTACATATAAAGTGGATCTACTAAAACCCCATTTAACACAAAACGGCTTCACAATAGACTATGTTTTACAGAGTGAACCAGCTTTAACCCTGAATCACCAAACAAATAAGTCTTTTACTTCACTTTTTGGTGCTTATCATTTACCTGGTTTTTGAGAGACTTGGCAAATCAACAGCAAATTAATGGATGAGCCTACTCAAAAGGATTCAAAGTAGGATATTGTTAATCTTTTGGGAGAAATGAAGGGGAACTGACAGACAATTTGATGGTGAGGAAGAAAAAAAAAGGGTGGACTTAATGGACTTAAAAGCTAAATTGTTTAAATAATAATGATTAACCATAAATGAATTAGTAAATAACCAAAACTACAATTGTCTAGCTGATGGTTCTATTAGGACTAGTGCCTGTCTCCCAGTTATCATACACCAGTTAAAAACATGGAAACCAGACGGACTTTGGCAAAGGTCAAATGCATGTAGCGAGCAGAGTACGTGAGTGGTTTCGACAATTTATATGGTAGAAATCTTGAAGATACTTCCCCACCAAAGCTCCAGTGTAGAAGCATCTTCTTTTATTCTTGTGAGTGAACAGATCCCTTGAGAATCAATTGGGTGAAAAACATGTCACACTCCTACTTCACCAGACGTTAAATTTAGCTTCGCAAACCAAATTGAGTGAATAACAATACATGAGGAATCAATCTAAAGAACAATGAATAGTCATTGTTTCCATATTGTTTCCAAACACTCACGAAAGGATCAATTTCACATTATTTTAAAGGCACTTTACTCCAAGATGCACAATTAGTTTCTTCAAATAATATGAAAAAAATCATGTATAATTCTACATATCTATTTTGAGCAAACAGACAAATAATAGTTGTATTAACCCATGACACTATGTAAAAATTTAATGATAAAAAAATCATACAATAAAATTTATTAATGTGTTATTTGAATTTAATGCTTCAAAAAAAATAGAAGATAATATTCATTCAAAATGTAATAGTATTATGTATCACCACGAGACTTAATCAAGCACATACTTCTCATAAGTGATCAATCCATGAAAGATTCTTGTTTTTAATAATGATGTAGCCATCATGAGTATTTATTATTTACTATTAATATGCTTAGAACGTTAAAATTTATGCTATCTTTACTTGTGACATATAGGATCATATTTTATTCAAATCAATTTCAATTTACATCTCAATTTATCTTTTATATAGATTTGAATTTTTATCAAGTAAATTATGACATCTTTTCATATCTAATACATGAATTTTTATCAATTAAAACTATCAAAATAAGAAAGTGTAAAAAAAACTTGAATTGTCAAATAAATAAAGTTATATTTATTGTATAGTACAATATAATTATTGACGATCAATGCAATATCAAGTATACAAAAGAGTATAAAACGACCTAATTTAGTTAGTTTATAGAAGCATCAAATTATCGTATAACACAATTGTATATCATACAATATAATTAATTTATTCTAAGAATATACTCTTGATTGGATAGAGTGAAAAATTTGTAAAAAAATCTAAATAAAAATATAGAATCATTCATATGCAATAATATCATTCCATGATACAATACGATCATCCATTAAATTATATCTGATAAGTAAAATTAGAATCCCAAAATTCATATGACACGATAATTATCATCGTACAATATGACCATGGTCTTAGGATTGAAAGGAGAGAACCTAAGAGTTTTGCAATGTATAACATTTATCCATCATACGATATAATCAAGTCTTACATATGAACTTACTCTTATTATATCTAAACTCAAGAATTTCGTAAGGTATGCTAATATTCATCGAACCATCCGAATAGTTCATTTTTATAGCATCATATAGTATAATCCCATTGGTCATACAATATAATTAGTGTTGAAAACTTGTAACGGGTTAATCTTTCACAAAATAGATTATAAGCATCGTTTAGTCGTTACCACTACCATATCCAACCTTTTGAGTGCCATTTGCCTATAAATAGATGATTAAACCATAAGATAAAGAATATAATATAGGAATAATCAATTTAAGGGATTAATTTCATCATTCCTGGGGTTGCAAAAGCTTCATCATTTTATTTTTCTTGGACTCTTATAGCTATTATATTGTTGTTTGTCTTGCATTTATTCAATAATTCGTTGATAACAACTTTTCATATTCACACTTAGTGTATGATTTCATATTTGCATTGGTTATAAGTACTTGTTATATAGATTCTGTTATCAAAGAGGTGTATTTTTTTTGTCTTGCCTTTGTTTTATTGTATTTGTTGTTATATTATAGCTATAATAAACCACATTTTTCTTGACTCTTTTAGACTACTAGTTGATTCTTGTGGCTCGTGTTTATAAAAGTGTTTCACCTACCTGTCTATAGACAAAAGATAGCTGAATTTAGTAAACAATAGATTTTATGGAACATTGGAATATTTCATTTCTGAATAGAATAATCTTTTACAAGTAGTGCAATTAGTATTCTATAGATTCCGTTTAAATCAATATTCGATTGATTGGTCCAAAGCTATTGACATAGAAGATTTGTCTAACTGGTCTTTCGTGGTTGGGGGTAGACTTAGGTTTTTGTGTTTACTGAACTACCTAAAAATCTTTGAATTCTGTAATTACTACAATTTTACCCAACTTTTTAAGAATTAAATGAGTTTTTCAAAATAAATATTTAGTGTAAATAACATTAACTACAAAATTCTATAATTATTCTAATCTTATTTGTTTCAATTTTAAAATAAGTACAATTCAACCCCTCGTCCAAGTTGAATTTAGAATTTTCAGCTTTCATAACCAAGTCTAGCATCAAAAGTGAATGACATAGTAAGCATAAAAGATTTGTGTAATTATGCAAGTATATATCAACCCAAGTCATCATTCATAAGACTTAAGAACATCTATGAACAACAAGAATAACTTCAGAAAACAAGTTACATTGCCCTCCTCACTCCCATCCAAAAAATAATCTTCCAGGTTATATTCAAAGTAATGCCAACAAATGTGAATAAATCTATAACTATAGTTAGATACTTGGTTCTATTTAGATGGCATAATCTCCTTTCTTTTTCAAAAAGAGATAAAATCCATCAAATAAAAAGCATGTCAATGACCTTTTTAGTTACAAAATCACAACTAAGCATACATATGCCTAGAATCTATTTATGATTCAGTTAAACAAATAGAATTACAAAAAGATGAAAAAAGGATAGGCTGATGCATGCAAATGATAGCACTGGCCGTATAGCATGGTGTTCACTTCGCTAATATTTTACAAGGGTTCTGATCACATTTGCCTCGATGAGAAAAAAAATTGCTTTAATTAAAACCTTTAGTCAAGTTCCTCTGCCAAATTTTATCATGTAAATGTTTACTTGTCTCCTTTCAAAGATTCATATCTCCCTTGTAGAGGCTAAGATTGAAATTTGATCTGCATTAAGCTTTAAGAGAGCATGTGGAAATTGGAATAAATAGTAAAGGGAAAATAACAATCAAGCCATACCCTAAATTTTTCAGAATGAATATGCCAGTCAGTTGAATTTGTTGAATTAGTCCTAGAGATTCATGAGTCCAATAGGAAAACTCAATCAATTTGAGAATTCTAAAACACAAACTTAAACATCAACCATTCGAGAAATTTTAAATTGGGTTTCAAATACATTTCTGAATTTTCTTGGTATTACAGAAGTTTTGGAATATTTCGTAAATGATTTTATAATGTATAAATAAAAGTTCCTGAAATGGAAATTCACTTCTTTACATATATTTTAAATATACAGAGTTTGTAAGAGTAAAAACTCAATATAAAAGCCCTTTTAATGCATGACAGCATAACTTAGGAGCATTCATATATCTTTGGGAATTGTTTAGCCCAGTCACATTGTTAATGTCACTTGACTACTTAACTAGCGTACCTAGAACACAAGAATGGTCTATGTTGACAAGTTGTGTCAACTCACATCTTTTCAAGCTTAATATCATTTTCTACTCTATTTTTATTAAGTTAGGTTAATAAGTTTATTAGTATGACACCATGGGTACAAGTAAGCTAAGGTTGAAACAGAAATTGAGGTTAGAAAGTCATTAAGTGTCGAGTCAAGACATAGCATACCATACATTACGTTATATGTTTCCCTTAAATAATATCAAACCTCGTAAACATATGAAGATGTAAAGCTTTACCATTTTTATAGTTTTTCACACATAAGTAGCTAGTGGATTTCATTATTGTTCGTAGGCTTTTAGTCTTTAAATAGTCCTCACTAAATTGTACAACTGCTATCCTAATTAATTAGAAGTTGTCCTTCTTGGAAACTCAATGGTAACCTTTTCAGATAAAGTAATTATTTACATGAACCCATAGTCTCTACCAAAGGCTCAAGTTTTTGCATAGAGTTTGAAGATCTATTTGTCGAAATCTCTGCATAGCATTTGATTATCCTATGTTTAATGAATTCCTTTTATTCTAAGTATAGCTCATCATAACTATTTGTACAATGTGAACTGATAAAGAAAGGAAAACAAAAAACAGGAAGGATGATGCCCTAAGGAGAAGTTGAAAAATGAAAATAAAAAAAATCTCAAAAACCACCTCATTGGTTTCATTGTGCACCTAGGAATTTATATTACAGTGAAATAAAAATCATTATAACTGACACGAGTCAGCTAGGAAGGCAGAGAAAAGCTGATTTGAGCTTTTAGTACAAATAAATGTGATTCAATTATGAGGCACGTCCTATGTAAACATGGTAGCAATCTGAAGAGCAGAAGTACTAAACTGAAGACGTAGAGAACCTTTAGAACTAACTTCTTTACAAAATCATATCCAATCTCATTGAATTTTGTGCTGTCATGTAATAAAGATGAGCAAAACTACTGAAAATATTCTAGTAGGAAGAGGTTAAGGGCTTTTGAAGAACAATTACTAGAGACTTGCGAAGTGCACTGAAGAAAGAAGTGGTAAAAAATTGAGAGGATGGTATAAACTGGATTTGTTGTCATAAAAATAGCTTAATTAATATGACAAAAAATAATAGGAACAACAATAATGGAAACCCTAAGCTCTCTAAAAGGAAAACAAAACCATTTAACCTCTATAATAGACATAGCAAGAGCTTGATATTCTACTTCGACACTTCATAGATTGCTTTACCATCGAGGACAAAAGATGGGACCCAAAAAGGACACGAGCTTCTATCATAGACTATATCACCTATCCAATTTGAATCATAAAAAAAACCAGTCCAGAAGATAAAGCATTGAAAATAATATCTTTGTTGACTATTTCTTTTAAATATCATAGCATACATTTTGCTACAGGTAAATGTGAAGACCCTGAGGTATGAAAAAATTGACAAATTTTATTTACAACACAAGTTATATCACACCTTAATATTGTTAGATATTGTAATAACCTGACAATACTCTGAAATTCAATTAGATCAACAAGCAACTTACCATAAAAAAAAGTTTTTGCCTCTTGTAGAAATGAGATTTCTAAATGGCTCACAATACAACATGCCATAGTGCTTCAATATGTTCAAATAATATATGAACTAAAGACAAAAGTAGGCCACCTAAAGTTTGAGAGACTTCAACACCTAGAAAGAAACTGACCATTCCATAATCTCGACATCTGCCAATCTTGAAAAGGGAACAAACGAATTGCTCAACAACACAAGCATCATCACTAGTAATAATATGGTCATCAACATACACCAACACAAGGTTTTGTTGTTTGCATGATAGACAAATAATGAAGAATCTATAATACTATTTTCAAACCAATAATCAGTTAAATAAGTACATAACCTCTTAAGCCAAGCCTTTGGAAACTGTTTTAGGCCATATATAAATTTCTGTAGAAGATAAACGCAATTTGGTTGAGCCTTATCAACAAAACTCAGAGATTGATGCATGTAAACAGTTTTATGAAGGAAACTATTTAAAAAGGAATTGCAAACATCAGGTTGAGTTGAAGATCATTTTCTTGAAGGGACAAAAAGTATGGATTGTTGCCTAATTCACAACCGATCTATAGACTTCATTATAATCTATTCTCGATTATTGACCAAAACCTTTTGTAAAAAGACATACTTTGTATCGATCAATTGAACCAGCCGCTTGTCTTTTCATCTTAAAGTCCCACTAAGATCCAAAAAAATTCATTGTAGAATCAAATTGAATAAGGCTCCAATTACCATTTGTCATCAAGACTTGATATTCTTCTATTATAGCTTGTGAACACTGTTTCATGGCTTTGGTATAATTAGGTAGAAGTAGGTTAAAAATCTGAAGCTTCACTCACAACAATCAAGACAATGGAAGGTGGATGAAGATGGTATGCTTAATAGTTACACATTGATAGTCTTCGAGATATGGAGGTTTAGAAAGCTGAGTAGAGTATTTAAGTGAGACATCAGATGGAGCATGAAAGGATTGTTCACGAACATAAGAGCCGGGCATTGAGCTTAAGTCATTCAATATAGGAATTGAAGCGCTCCCAGCAGGTAGACAATTACAATCATGAAAAAATGCAGGATTGATATTGAAGGACAATGGTTTAGTAGCTAAAACATTAGGAGTAATATCATGATGCTTGCTTAGATGGAAATACCTATTTCATAAACGGTAACATTTCTTGAGACATACACCCCTTTTCTTTGCAAATCATAGACTTGCAGCCTTTGTAAGATGTATTATATCCCAGAAGAACAAATGAAGTAACAGTTTGAGCTAACTTGTGAGACACAATTGGTCAAAAAAGGCAAACAAAGACACTCAAAAACTTAAGGAAAGAATAACTAAGAAGCCTTTGAAAGAGTCTCATAAAGTGATTGAAGTTGAGTAGTTTGGGTAGGAACTCCATCGATGATAAAAATTGAAGTATTGAAGGCTTCTACCCAATATGAATGATGTAATTTGGATTGAATTAATGGACATCTACCCATTTATATATGCTCATGTTTTCTCTCAATTGTTTCATTCTATTGTGGTAGTTAGGGACAAAAAAGACTAAGACATTCCATGAAATATAAGAAATTCTCTAAGCCTCAAAACTAAAAAACTATCCCCCACCATCGATTTCTATACCTATGACTTTCATGCCTAACAAAATTTCAAGCTGCCTTAAACTAAATGAAAATTAAGTAAAAACTAATATAAGCACAACATGATAAAGCAAAGTTTATTGAAAGTAATCATCCAACATAAAGATATAAAACTTGTTATAAAATAAAAGCTATAAGTGATGGTCACTTAATCAATATGAATTAACTTAGTAAGATCGAACACGTGATCAAACCAAGCAATGTAAGTATGATATAAGCTTTTCTTTGTCATACCTATATGATCTCCATATCATACAAGTGCGTTCCTTATTATCCCTAGAGATGTGAATTATGAAATTAATGAGTTTTGTGCAGAACGATGGTAATTATCGTATCTGGCACGATCATCTTTAATAATGTGCTGTTAGCTGTGAGCTTGGGCTATGATTGAGCTGATTTCTTTAATACTAGTATGATATATTTTTTAGAAAAATATAGTTAAAAACTTAAAAGTTGATTTCTTTCATACGAGAATGATATTCATTTCGAACTAATAAAATACCTTTTTCTAGATATGACTTATGTTCGAAGATGTTGTTGGCTGAGAAATTCATCATATGGTATGATCATTATCATCATACAACAAAAAATCAAGAGCTAAGAAATTAGATTTAAGATTATTGTGCTATTCATACATATACGACGTACTTATTGTATAAATACGATACATTGTGATATGAAAAATAAAATAATCAAACATGTCCAATAAATTAAATAATGTGCTTAGTATTACATCATACTTGTATGATATTTTGAATCAAACAATAAGAATAATTCAAAATACTAACAATTAATTTGACTGATTTTTAAGGAAGTTGATTAAAACAATTTGGAGATATTTGAAGCCTTTGAAGGGTATTGTAAAGCTTATATAAAGAGGTCTAAATTTAATAGAAAAAACTAATAGTCCTTTACATACCTTTGTGAAGATCAACATCTAAAAATATTCATTACATAAGACGAGGGAAGAGAAAGGTCATGGCTTCTAACACTGATCTCATTCTTTATAGCCTTCACATTCCTTAAGTTAAGTTGCATATCATTTTAAGTTATTTCTTACTACACTATTAAATGAGGATATTGTTTGGAATTGCATCGTCATTCTTCTATTGAGCTAAAAGTGAACATCTCTCTTGTATTATTTTAATCATGTTTAATGTGTCTTTTATTTAAATTGAATATGGGTTATAAGACTCTTGTAATTGAATTTTTTATTTTGGTTATTTGTCTTATTGTTGGAACTTTTTATTTGATCTTATTTTAGCCTTTTAACCAATTATTGTAGGTTCTTGTGGATCAATGTCTTATAAAATCCTTTGAGTCAATGTTATAAGCTTCTCTATGTTAATATTGTAAGGTCTTTTGGCCTAATGTTATAAGGTCCTCAGATATTGTGGGTCCTTTGGCTCGTTGTTTAAGTTGAGTCCTATTTGGTTGAGGCAAAAAGAGTATGATTTTAATACAAGTTTAGCCATTTTGTTTAGAATAGATGTAGATCCAAATTTGAATTGAATCACTTAAAAATTATATTGTATACTTTTCATACACTATCATATAAAAGTATTTATAAAAAACTAAACAATATTTTCTAAAACTAAGAGCTATTAAAATTAGAAAAGTCTTCTATTACCAAATTATTTAAATAATTGAATTAACTTAAATTTCTAATTTACATAATTCACCTCCACTATTATGGACATCATGCTCTTAAATTCCCAATAGATTGGACTTTATGTAATCCTATAATCTTCATCAAAGGCCAAGTTTTTGCATTGAGTTTGAAGATCTATTCATATAAATTATTGCAAAGTATTGTTCCCAAGTTTTGGTTATCTTATGGTTACAGCATTCCCTTATTTCTAAGTATAGTTCACCTTTAGTCTTTGACTAATTGATTGCTCTATAATCACCAAAGCATAGTAGTTAAATTTAGTTTTATTAATTGTTTGGATAATCTGTAAAAGTTTTCTAACCTAAAATATTTGGACCAAAAATGGTATTTGATCATTTTGTGAAAAAGTTAAGAGCTTTCTTCATGAATTAACTTCATTTTCTAGTGAATCTATGAACAACACTATAAGTTTCTCTTATAAAATTGAGAAAAACTGATTCCACAAAATTATAATCATAAAATTCTTGTAGTCTAGGACACAAATTACTGATACGTAGAATACTTGTGTTGATGTGGGACATTTTCATTCTAAGTAAATTAATCCATATAGATTAAGCCAAATTACATAAAAATCTGTTTAGCTCTTAACCTAAAATCAGATTAAAAAAAAATAGGTTGAGGCCATTTCTATTTAGGTAATAAAAAAGATAAATCAAATACCTAAAATCAGATAAAAAAATAGGTTGAGGCCATTTCTATTTAGGTAATAAAAAAGACAAATCAAATCAAAATATTTTTGATAAAGAGAGCTGGCCATGGTTTAAATTTAACCAAGTTGGAGTATATCTAACTAGCTGATTAAACCTTAGAACCAAGTCAAGAGCCCACGGATTATCCATCCGTTAAGTCAACCAAAACAAAAAAGGACCTAAATCATCCTAAAGGATTGCAACGAAGAAAACACATGCAGAACAAAAGGACATGTGTTAGTCAAACATTCTAATCCATTCAGTGTTACTTCTAACATCCAAATGATTCAGATAAGAGTAGACTAAACCTTGACCTCGATAAGCATCGAAGTAGGCAAATAAGCATAATCAATTGTTCTATGACATCATAACATTAATCAGCTTTTATGACGTAGGAAACTTTTTATGAGCAATCCATGAACTAAAATCAAATCAAACCAGTTCAGTGCTTTAATTCCCCCGGCATCCCCTGAAGCAATGACGCGATAAGAAAACGCGTAGAAACAGAATCAAACCAGTGAGATCAAAATGCATAAAACAGTAAGTAATCAAATACACATAAGTACCTGAGATCCATCCCATAATTGGCCCCAATAGACGCTTCCAAACCCACCTTCCCCCAGCTTGTTGTCGTAATTGAATTTGTTCGTCGCCGACAGCAACTCCTTGAGGGAGAAAACTCTCCATGTGGACGACTTAGGGTCTCTTCTGCACCCAATTGACCCTCGCACTCAGCGATTTACCCAATCAAACGAGATAAAACACAGACAACCTAAGCTGGCACGTACCCATCAACCGACTTCCCGCAACAGAGGAGAGAGAAGAAAGACATCTTCCCCTACAGCAGTACTCCCTTCCAGGAATGATCAATCCAGCGAAAGGCCGACAACTCTCCCAAGCACTCTAGTGCATAAAAAGAGAGAGAGGTAGGGAGGGAGGGGGGAGGAGAGAGAGAGAGAGAGAGAGAGAGAACGTTGAGGCAGCAGCAGCACAAGCCAACAAGATAGAAACAGCAGGGATAGAGAAAATAGTAAAAAACAACGAACTTCGCATAGAAAGTTGAAGGCCGGAACCAAAGGAGGTGGCGCTACTCTCTACTGTGGCTGCGTACTTTTTCGCAATCGTCGTCGGGGACCGGCGGTGAGTTGAACCACCGGTACTATTAAAGTTGAGCTTGGTTGGAAGCTTACAAAAAACAAAAAAAAAAAAAAAATCAACAAATACAAGAAGAGCTCTGTTACATTTCCTTAATAATAAAAAAAACTAATGTATATCAACATATTAGGATTTTTTTCTAATATAATATTTTTGATAGCTAACAGGTTAAATAAGTTAATATGTTGAATAAAAGTAATAGCATGTTGATGTAGATTGAAATTTTTGGATAAATTATGTAATTTATCATTTCACATCCAAAAAGTTAGAGTAGGATGAATTGTTTTTATTTTTTTAAGGATTTTGTTTGGCACACCTATGGATATATTATTTTTTGTTTTTTTATTGAATTAAATTAATATTTTAAAAATATTAGTCATCATTTTGTTGATGTTGAAGTTATCTGTAATGCGTGTATATGCGTTAGTCCCATATATGTGCATAGGAAAAGTGCTATGTAAAATTGATGAACGCTAAAATAAGAGAAGAGAAAACATAAAAAAATACACAATAATTGATGATGTAGAAAGTCATTGAGAGAACAAATATTACAATCATGAATGACGATATTGTCCCTACCAAATTGCAAGAGAGAATCTTATTGGAGTGATGAATCTCTAACTAAAATTCAAGAAGAAAAAAAATATAAAAAACAAAACCTTTAAAATGCAAGAAACAAAAAATTTTAAGCACTAAAAACAGAGAGGCTCCAACTATGTGATAAAGATGTTTATTTTTTGGATGAATATGAGCTATATAAAGATGGATAGAATTTGGGTTCAAGAGGGTTAACATAAGAATTTTATGTTTGTAAAAACTTTGATTTATAAATATATTAATTTATAATTTTTATGATTAAGAAAAATAAAAATAAAAGTTGAAATGATATATCAAATTTTTAGGTGATTTAGTTAAAATTAGAACATATATCCACTCCTAAATGAGGTTAGGAAAAACTCAACTAGTAAAATAGTTGTAACTTAAGATTTTTTCTTATGGTTTACCTCCATCCTACTTGCTTTTATGGATTCAACTATAACTCGAGTTTTTACAAGCTCAATCTCACTTGATTTTTTTTACTAGATCAAACCAAACTAGGGTTTTTACAAATATTTAGCAACTCAAATGGAAAAAGAAAAATATAACAAAAAATAAATTTCTAATAAAAAATATACAAATTTTTTTTATGCTTGTTGTTGAATATAGAAAGGTACAAAGAGATCAAAATTATGAAAAGAATTGAGAAAATAAAAACTTAGAAGAGTTAGACTTAGAAGAATTTGAAATTTCAAGTAGTCATAAGTCGTATGTGTTGCTAAGAGAAATTTTTGTCAATAGAATATGATGTAGCCTTTCTTTAAGATTTTAAAATCTTATTCAGTTTTATTAGTCATTTCATTTATAATTGTTAGATATTTATTAAAATTTTTTTATCATAGTCATTAAAAAGTCGAACAAAAATTGTTTGAAAAGTTACGACTAAACAACTTAAAACACTTTCCAGACAACTCAAAAATTATTCTAAAATGGTTACTACAATGGTATATATAACAACTAGTTATTTAATTATTAGGCAAGATTGACTAGAGTTGTTGGATCAACTTAGAGGAGATATTGACCATTCGATCAAATGTTGTAAAGGCGGATGAGTTTCAGGTGATTAGATCAAACTAGATTAGATTTGAGCCATTTGACCAAGTTGTATGAGATATGGATTGTTTGATTCATCAATGGTAAAGAAGGATTAGCTTTGGACTATGTATTCAAATAAGAGAGATATAGGCCATCACATCAATGATATATTATTTCAAATAGCAAAAAATAAACAACTTGTCTAATGAAGTTGGACGTGATCTTGGTTATCTAATTGGAGCTTAAAAGTAAGGCTTAAAGAGGGGGTGAGAGTTTAGTCGTCCGATCAATTGATGGGAGGAAATAATGCATGCTTCAGGTGATGTAGATTTGTAAGAATATAGTCCCACATTATATAATAAGAAGTGAATTTGTGCTTTATAAACATTTGTGTAGGCCTAATAATGTAGCTTAATTGAGATTGTCTCCCCTCTTGTGCGCTTAGGATTTAATCACCTGGGCATGAAGTGATTTGTGCTAAAGAAATCCCACAAGAGGGGAGGTGAATTGTGTATTTAAAAATCTTATAACTTTAGAAATTAAAACTTAAAAGACTTTAAGCAACAGTGAAGAACATTGAACACACAAATTTTCAAGTGGTTCGACTCAAAACCGAGTCTACGTCCACCCCCAACCGGTGTTGGGAAAAATCCACTAAATGCACCGATTACAAGTGAGGTTTTTCCTACGGTTCACCTCGAACCTACTTGGGATTTTTACTACGGCTAATCCCAAACCTACTTGAGTTTTTTCCGGGCTCAACTCAAACCCGGGGCTTTAGCACTACTGCCGGGACGCCCTTGCCCCAAAACGAAAAATACAAAAATTGGCAAATAACTCGAGAAATAGGAGAAAAGAGGAGGCACACACAATCGAGAAATTAGAGGGATAGAAATTGAGAAATAATTGAAAAAACCTCTAATTCCAACAGCCTTCTTGCCGCTTTGCTTTTTCGAGCTTGGATCCACCGTTTTTGCTTGAGTGCTCGAATTTTGAGATCTGAAATCTTTGGAAAATTTAGCAAAGGTTGAAACTAAAAAATACATAATTTTTCTATATTTATAGAGCTCAGATTTGAGCTCTAAAAACACCCCCAACGGCTCCAAAAATTAATTAGCCGTTTGGGCAACGGACGGAAAGCAGCCACCGTCCGATCCGGGCCCAAAAACGAACGGCGCAGATTGTTTACGCATTTTACCGTTCGGGCTTAATCCTGAGCGTTGGATCCGGGCGGACTTGATCTGAGCCATTAGATCCCGCGCGCTGAACGAACGGCGTTGATTGACCTCGCGAAACAGTCGTTCGAATTTACTCTTGCCCGTTGGATCTGGGCGGGCTTGATCTGCGCCATTGGATTGCGCGCTGAACGAACGGCGCTGATTAGCCTCGCGAAACAGCCGTTAGAATTTACTCTCGCCCGTTGGATCTAGGCGGGCTTGATCTGCGCCTTTGGATCCGGCGCGCTGAACGAACGACGCTAATTAACCTCGCGAAGCAGCCGTTCGAATTTTCTCTCGCCCGTTGGATCTGGGCGGGCTTGATCTGCGCCATTGGATCCCGCGGAAGTTATAAGGTGGGATTTTTAGTCCCACACTGCAGAATGGGATTCGACGCAGCGCTTTATAAGGAATTTGCGCCGAGTAACTTCCGAGCCACTTTGGGGCCGGCTCCCCCCTTCCTTGACCGGGATTTCACCACCCGGTTCGGGTTGACTTAGCCAAGCATCTGTTCATTGACTGTTGACCGCGCTGCAGGTTATCCTAGCCCGAGCTCCTTTGGGCGGGCTTGGCTTAAGCCAGGCACTGTTGGTTTGACTGTTGACCAGCGCTAGCCGAGCTCCTCTCGGCGGGCTTTGGCCTAGCCTTTTCGGGTCAACCAAATTTTTATTTTTAAATTAAATTTTTAATTTCTAAAAAACCTGGACGGGCTGTTTTCGCGCCGGGTCGACCCGCCCAATGCTACAGTGCATTTTCCCGAAACTTCGGCTGTTTTAGGGTATTTTTGACGAATTTTTTAGCCAAAGATTTGAATATAAGTGTATAAAAATAATTTTATATTCTTATAGTATTATAAGTTAATTAAGTGGCTATGAAAAGAAATTCGTAGAAAACGATTCCAAAATAATATTAAAAAATCAAATACCCATGTCTATACATTTTGTCAAATATGCTTGGCCCAAAAATCAAAATTCAGTATTAAATAATTTTATAATATTTTTAAATGTTAATACTACTAGTGTGCCTCATAATCTCAAAGTTTGGACATATCAAATTCAAGAAAAATAAAAAGAAATTTAATTATAAAAAATCTTGCGCATGTCTCAAAATTCCTTGAAGTATGCCATGACCTCAAGGCCCTTAGAGACCATTATTTTAGACATCTAAAATACATGGCTTGATTTAATTAATTAGTAACAATTTTACTTAAAATCAAGCCCAAATAAAATATACACATTTATTCTTGACTCATCAAACACAAAGGTGTAACAGGGCACACTCAAACTTACAAGATTTCATGTATGAGTCTGACTCAACCCGTATGTATATTTGTTTTGAGTGATGCCTGACTCTATCATTTGCCTTACATCATCCAATTCAGGTTGTACCATTACTAAGATCAATCTCGACTCGATTTGGTTTCAAATATGTCCTAACCTAAGACTTACGTGTGCCCACTCTGGCTTGCTTAGTCTGGGACATTGCACTTGAGCACATGCTTGGGATGTGACAGTAAATTTTTTATTTTTGATTATGAAAAATTTAATAGATTTATTTTAAATTTAATCAATATTTAATAATTAATTAACCTAATATAGAATTTGGTAAAGATATATAAGTAGGATTTAACCCAATAAATGATTAAAAAATTAGAATCATATGTTTCTTAAATTAACAAATAGTTTAAGTAAGATTTAAACCAAAAAGAGAATGATTAAAAATAAAATCCTATATATTTTCTAAATCAAGGACACATTAAATAATCAGATGCTTTAATTAGGATTTCAAAGTGAGATATTTGGATATATGTCTTGTAATCAACAAGCTAAAACTTTATTTCATAACAAAAAGAATTCTTTTTTTTTTAAATTTAATGTGCATGTCTTCAATCTTTGAAATTTATTAAACACTTCAAAGTACTTTGAAAACTACTAATTTACTATCTTTAAAGATGTATGACTTATTTTTTAAAGTAAACATATTTCACATTAAACAAACTCATTATAACAAAATACTAAAAGTTTAATTCTTGACTCATCAAACATAAAAATAACCTAACAATACTCATATGATATACTTAATCATATAGTGTGATCTATATACCCTCTCACTTATTATACTCGTATAACTCTTTATGGTATTAGACTATCTGATAAGGCGTCAAACTTATATGATGCTCTTAATCATACTATATAATATATTTTGTACTTATTCATCTAAGATATTCTCATTTTATTGTATTGTATGATGTTTTTTTATTATATTATGTGATGTTTCTAGTGTAATATATATTCTTTCTTATATCTCAATCAAACATTATTATTTTTTATTATCATATTGTATTAGTCTTCTCTCATAAATTTAAAATATCAAGAAATATTTCTAAAATTCACAAAAATATAAATAATTTAGAAATATTTTTCCACAAATTTGTGATGTTATGACATCGTAATAACACTTTTCTTTTCATTTCATTTTTTTTCTTTCTTTACATATCTAATATTTCTTATGTCTTCTTGTCTTTTTAGATAAATCATATTCTCTTTCACAAATTCAACTTACTCCTTACACATTAATATTTTCAATGGTCAAAATCAAATGATGTTAACATATCATAGAAATAATATAGTATAGTTATCGTTTATAATCATGCCAAAATAGCTTATCTAAACATCAAACATGATTTTCTAAACAAACGGCCACTCAAACAAAACATTAGACATTTAAATCACCTTCAAATTTTCTATTTATAAATTCCACTAAAAATATTATTAATAAGCATCAAGCACCTCTAATCTACAACATATAACCACATCTACTTCTTTTTTAAAGACACTTTTGGTCAATCATTGTTATTATTATCCTTTCCTAAAAATTTCTACAAAAATAAAATTTGACTAAAAGATTCATTTATTCACAAAAATAAAGATTGCACCTTTGAAGCTTTATATGGGCAAAAATATCAATCATCTTTATATTGATATGAAAATAATAAGTATTAATTGGGCTATATATGATTACCAAAATAATCGATAAAATAAAAAGGATAAAATAGAATATAATAAAGGCTCAAGATTGACAAAAAAAAATCTTATGATTCCAAGCATAAAAAAGTTTGAGTTCTAAAAAAAATATAAAGTATTCATCAAAGTTTTATAAGGGGAGTCACTAGATTCAATTAAGGAGAAAAATTCAAACCAAAATACATTAGAACTTTCCAAGTTATTAAAAGGGTAGATGAAGTTGCTTACAAAGTTGTATTATCATTAAACTTGGCAAGAATACATGGTATTTCATATTTCATCATTGAGAAAGTATGTGAAAGTTTCAACTCATATATTATATTTTGATTTAACTAAATATGATGTACAATCATACTTGATATATAAAGAAAGATCAATAAACATATTAGCAAAAGAAGTAAAGAAGTTGAGGAATAAAGAAATTCCAATAATGAAGTTGGACAAACCAAGTAGAGAGAAAAGTCACATGAGAATTAAAAATGAAAGTGATAAAAAAATACCCTTTTATGTTTTAAATTTTGAGTACGAAATTTTTGTGAGAAGAGAGAAATTATGACATCCTAAATTTTAAGAGAATAAAATTGATTTATTTGTCATGTATAATTTTGAATTGTTTAAAACATTTTCTAGAACGTCTAATATGATAAAAGGTGTGATCAAATAACCTCAGGTAAAGAAGATCCATATAATATGATATAAATCATCATTTCAAACAATTAATTGATGAACAACGCATCATATCAAGACATTAAATGAGTTTAAGAGGGTGAGGATATGGATAATAAGATAGTACAATATGGTAGTGATAATTATATGGTTAATTAAATGATATGAAATGTGAAGTGAAGGTTAATTATTTCGAAAGACAGATGAAGATCATACATTATAATAGAAACATATCATACCATATCTTCAAGTAAAATACAATAAAATGGTTTATAATATGAACATCTTCAAAAGATGATCTAAATTTATTGTACAATATAATAAATGGATCGTATAACTATGATTAACACATAAAAATAGAACATACAAGATTGTTGTCGGTCATAGCTTACTAAAGAAATATAAGAATTAGATTGTATAAGTACGATAAGTGACATCGTATAATATAAAGTTAAGAGAGTACTTAAAAATAATCAATTGAAGCATAATGTATAATACGATGAGCAAAATTGTATAAATACAATAATATAAAACTAACAATATAAATAAAATGATTCATTTTGGGTATATCATACAAGTATAATAATGAGATTGTAATAGTATAATAAGAAAAATTTAAGTTAGATATAAATAAGATTAAGAATCACGTAGTATAATAAAGTTAAAATACATAAATGAGTAGTAAAAATTGAATAGATTTTAAAACTTGAACTAGCAAACTATAAAAAAAATTGACTTGTGGGTAGGTTGAATTGTTATGAAACCCTTGAAATAAGAAGATGAATAGGTATCCATATGAAGAAATACTACTGTTAGAGACATTTGAAAGGACAAAAATATAAACAATCATAAGAACAAATATAAATAAGATATTAATTATGACTTTAAAAGTTTTTGGTAAATTGAAAGATCAAACATTTGGTTGTAGAGTTGTAAATGAAAGAATAGAGTAGGAAGAAGTGAATCCAAGAGAGTTGTATAAAGATTCAAGCTTTGGCGTGACCATTGCATGAAGGAAAGTAAAAGATATTCAAACTTATTCAATATATATATGATTGTTATTTCATGCTTGTAGGTTAAAGACCATAAAATGATCTTATTTCTTGAAAAATGTTGAAGATACTTGTATAGAATTGTTATTGTCATGTTTGATGATTATTGTAATGCTAATTTGTTAGAGAATCATGAAAGTTCAAAATTGTTTCAAATAAAAATTATTAAATTTCTTAGCAAATTAAAATGCTTACATCTATGTTATGTTTTTCATTATGTTTTTATAATGAGTGAACATGTTATATTGGTATTTCATTCATAAGTTATTTCCTTTTCTATTAATGTTAATTTATATACTAATTCTTACAAAAAGAAAATATAAGAAAAGAGAAAGATAAAATATTAATTTGTAATGGATAAACATATAAAATAAGAAAAGAAAAGATAAAAAGGAAAAAAGGAAAATGAATTAGTGAAGAGAAGAAAATAGTAAAGATGAAATGTTATTTTGATTGTTCAAAGCGATAACTAATATTTCAAAATAAGATATTTTGAAGATGAGCTAAATGAGTTGATCATAAGCATTATTTGTGTTAGAATGATAGTTTTTAAACATGCCCAATTATTGATAATATAATATTTTCCTAAATCAATCTCTAAAAAAAGTTGAAAGAAAAAAATAAAAAAAGTTATAAAATAATAAAAGATAAATGTGATTACTAGCATTCATATTGCACATTATATTTCATTGTCATGCTATTTTCGTAATTTTAATATTATTATTGATCATGCATGCAATTATTCAACAATGAATTTAGTTACATATTATGGATGCTTTAGCCACTAAGCTAGTATTGGTTGGCTCATGTATCATTTAGCTTAACATTTTTAGATTAAAATGAGATGTTACATGAGACTACAAAGAAGTATTGAGGCTTAATCATGTTGGTTGTCCTAAAGAATAATCTACTTTTCATCTACTTTTGTGAGAATGATACTACTAATAAATATGTGATAAATAATGAACATGTAATAGAGTTTATCATGATGTTAATTATACTTTTTTTGTTTAATCTGTATGACAATTATGGTCAAAATATTCTAGTTGTTAAATGTATCTTTATTTTGGTAATGTATTTCAAATGTACTTTTCAATTCACTTCCACAAGTTGTTTTTTTAAAGGAGATTCTCTTAATGAAAAGAGTTCTATATAAAAGGTATTTCTTTGTTTTATTTATGAATTAAAAAGGGTATTTTAATGGTTTTCTATTGAAAGAGTTTTCAAAATTGCTTCATCAATTTTTAAAAATATATATATTTTATAAAAAAAAAGAAAATTTTTCATAGTTTTCAAATTTTAAGAAAAAAGAAAAGAACTAGATGTCATAGCCCTAAAAATCCGATAATGAATGTGTTGAAATGTTTTTGGTGTGATCTAACTAAATCAATAAAGAATATTTGAAACAACAGCATAAATTGCACAGGAAAAAGGCTTTCTAAATACTAAGAAAATAGAATTGTTGAAAAGAGAAACAATAATGAAAACTTGAGATTTGGGCATGAAAGTTATTAAATAAAGATGGTGACAACAAAAAGAATAAATATAGAAACCTTACTGGTGGTATGAAAATGAAGAACGTCGAGTTAAGCTTGCAATGGTACGAGGATATTGGTGTTTGAGTCAACAATAATCTTGTACGATGTCTTATAATGTAGGCCTTGCACCAGTGTTCTTAGTATTGAAGCATCGACAAGTCGGCATATTGAAATTCTTATTTCAATCAAATTGAAGACCTCAATAAAATGTAAAAGGAAATAGAAGAGCTCATTCATCAAAGCAATCTTATATAATGGTAGGTCTCTCAATTTATAAAAAGCCTAAGATACATAAGTAAAAACATATGAAGATGCCAAAAGATATATAGGTAATAAAAAAGACATTAATTTAGCTTTAAAAACCAAAAAAATAGATAAATAAATATGCAATATGATTTAATCTCTTAGAGATCCAACAAAGTCAAGCCTTGAAACCACACATTATCCTTAGAAAAGTTTAAAAATCAACTATCATAAGCTGTTCTCTAAACTGTTTTTATTGGAAGTGGGAGTATTTCTTGAATGGGTACAAGTTGAGAGGCAAATCACGGGTCAGGGGTCAGGCTAGGTTTGACGTTAGCTTGAGTTGAAAGCAGGTTGTGGCAAGTTACTAGATTGGGTCGATGCCGGTTTGAGTCGGAAGTGGGTTGGGATCAAGTTGGCATTTTTGCGAGTTAGAAGCAAGTTGTTGCGGGTTATGGAATCATGTATCGAAAAGCTACGAGTAAAGGGAAATACTGCGCGCAAAAGTGGCTTCGGCAAACCCATTAGCGAATATGTGCCAAGAGACGTAGGTCAAGTGGCAAGCGAGGCTGATAGATAAGAAACAGATGAATGGGGGTCACAACCAGCGCCCATAGCCCAAAAGGTTCCCTGTTTTGGAATCCTTTTGCAAAATCAAACAAGTTGAAATGATTCCCTCTCCTCTCTCTGCTCTGATATCTTCACCCACGATTACTATGGGGAACCTGAGCACCTCTTATAAAACCAAGGCCTCCCTCTTCTTCCTCCATCATACCTGAACTTTTCTCTCTCTCTCTCTCTCTCTCTCTCCTTACAACCACACAGTTATTGAGACGTTCGATTATCATACAAGAACAATAGCAATCAAAGGCATTTAACTCGAGGGAGATTTTTTGCCTTTTTTTTCAACTTGATGGTAGCAAAAAAAATGAAGGTAATGAAAGAGTATAAATTGAGGAAAACAAAGTCACAAGTAATAATTATGGATGGTTAAGATGAGGGAAGCTTCAATTGATGGTCGTGGAGGATCATCACGGTTAGAACACCTCGAAGGTCTCTTTGATAACAAAATTAGTAAACGATAGGCAGAAGAAACTCTTTTGGTTAAATATCTGATACAAAAATTGATAAAGGATCCATTAGAGGAACTCCTACGTCTATATGGCAACTAATCTCTGATATTAAATGATAGAAAGTATGAAATGTAATTTAAATATTTAAATCAAAATAAAAAAAAAACTGAGATCACGATCTCAATTGTATATGCATGCACAAGGAGAAATTATAGTTTTCAAAAACAAATATCAAACCAAAAATTTTTTTATTCGATGAAATTATTATAAATAGATTACAAGACTAAACATAAACTTAAAAATAAAATAATAAAAATATCATTTCTAACAAAATTATAAAATATATATATATATATATAAATAAATTAAAAACTCCTAAAGACTTATAAATAATCTATTATAAACCACAATAAATTAAAACATAAAATAAGTAAAAAAAATCTTATATGGTCTATTGGATTAGCTCGATATCATCTATTAATATAATATATCCTACTTCATTTTATATAAAATAAATAATGAAATTGTATGACTTGCTAAAGCAATAGTATTATATTGAGATTCTAAATTTACTTCTCAACTTTGGAGGAAAATTTAATAATCATTTATAGCACAATTAAAATTTGGTATGACATTCTATTCTTAAATGATCAAATAGAAACAAAATCAAGACATGGCAAGATATGAAAAAGCTGTGTATTGGGTTTTTATGAAAGTTGGAATACACATCTATCATTAATCAAGTTCATATATAATAATAGTTATCAATTGAGTATCAAAATTATCTTATTTGAGATATTATATAGAAAAAAGGGTTAATCATTAACATTTTTGTATATTGCAAATGAAAAGGTACTAATGGGATTAAAAATCACATTAGAATCTACCAAGAAACTAAAATTAATCAAGAAAAAAGATACAAATGATACAATATCACCAAAATATATAATATGATTCTAAACATCATAAGATAGAGTTTTAAGAAGGAAATCAAATCTTTATCAAGGTGAATCCTATAAAAGAAGTCACAAGATTAAACCTAAGAGAAAAGCTTAAATAGATGTATGTTGAGGCAAAGTGGCTTCTAAAGTAACATTGTTAATGAATCTATCTAGAATTTATAATGTATTTCACATTTCTTTACTAAAAAATATGTGACAAATCCATCATTTGTACTTAGCTTTATTTCAAGTATACAAAAGCTACAATTAGACCTAACATATGAGAGAGACCATTGAAGATTTTGACAAAAAAGTGAAAAGGTTAAGGAATAAGAAAATTATAATGTTCAAAGCATTATGGGAAAATTAATTAGAATAAAAGGCTATCTTAGAACTAGAAGATTTAATAAGAAATAAATAATTTAATCTACTCTAAATTTTAGAGATAAAATTCATATAAAATAAGAGGATTTATAATATTCTAATCATAATAATGGTTAACATTATTATTATATTATATTATTTTTTTTGTAATATTTTATTTTTTCTCAAAAAAATTATACATTGTTAAAAAAAGAGTTGTTATAACTTAAAGGAGGTGATGAAATATAATAATAAAATTATAAATTATTTGAAAATAACAATACTAATTTAGTTAAAATTAAATTTTTTTTAAACAAGAAAATAAAAAACCTAAGTTTTATATGATTAAATAATAAAATGAATTATAAATTTAAAAAGTATAAAAAACAATTAAAAATATTAAATAGACTAAAAAACAAAATTTGAACAAGACAAAAGGTTAATAAAGATAATTATAATAAATTTTTTTAACACAAAAAAAGTGTCATATTCACAAAATTAAAAATCAAAGTAGATTTAAAGAAATATATATTATAAACATTTTTAGGTCTGAAAAAGTATTTAAAAAACTAAATGACTCTGAAAAATGTGAAAATTAGAAGACGATTAAAACTCACTAAGGAGAATCATATGAAATTGGATAATGAATTTTGGAAGGTTAAATTAATTGAAATATATAAAAATGTTATTATCATTATAGTTTTTATTAAAACTTAAAATTAATTTACTTTTTAAAATCCTAAGAACCCAAATCGACAGTGATTTCAAGTGATAGAAACTGTGAGAAAAGGAAGGATTATAACCATTAAGGGAAAAAAGAAGGTTGAAAAAAGAGAGAGTCACATCTGGTGTTGATTTAGAACAACGAGGTGATAAGTTATGAGAAGTTATAAAAGGACCAGCTTAGGTCATTAGAGAGATAGTTTTGAAAAATTGGGAGAAAATATTAAGTTTAGCAACTGAATTAGAAGAAAGAGAAAAACAAAAGAAAAAACAAATAAATGAATCTAAAGAATTCCTTGTGCAAACAAGCAAAGAGATTTAGCTTTATGATTAAGAAAGGAGAAGAATTTAAAAAAAAATTATTCATAAATTAGACCAATTGAAAAGCAAAAATACTATGAATTAAAATTTGAGATAAACAAGATTTTTAACACACATACACACACACAAATGCATATATATATATATATATATATATATATTTATATATATGCATACAAACACATATTTTTGTTGTGACATTGTTTGATATATAACAAACCCCCAAATAAGAATCAGATTTTTATTTAAGAAATCAAAAGATGTTCAAAACTTTTGCTTGTATTGGCATTGGATGCTTATTTACATGATTATTTGAGCATGATTGTGTATAGCTAATTGATATTACTTTTGTAGAATATGAGCAAGCCATGAGATTATGATAATGGTATTTATTATTATCATATATACATATTTTGCTAATTGGCATTTAAGCATCTTGTGAAGAAATAAAAGAAAGAGGAATGATATTTATATTTTAATTACTTTATAAGTAAAATGGATAAATAAAAGAAAAAAGGTTTAAAAGCAAAATTTGATTATAAAAAAATGATATTTTTTTAAAATATATAAATGATAGTTATCCAAAGTGACATGTCTTGTTCAATAATGACATTTTTTTGAATTAAGATCGTGTTCTAAAATACCATATTATGAGATAGAGCCAAAAGAGCTATTATTTGAACTCATACTTTAAAATCCTTTGTCTTAAAACTAACTAAAAGAGAAAGCTAAATTTTGAAAATATAAAAGAAAAATGTTTAAAAGAATTTACTTGATTTCTTTAAAAAGAAGGTTAATTAAATTTGAAAGAATAACATAAAATTTTATTTAATATGCTCTTTTATGATATTTTAAATATTTTATTATATTATCTTGACCCAACATACGGTATAACCCCAAGTTATTCGTTTTAATATATATTACATCATTTTGCTACTTAGTTTGTGATAGTTGACTTATTTTTTTATGACCTAATATTTTAATTATAAACATAGCTTCAACAGAGAAGTGAAGGAGATAATGTTTTCACTATTTTGGTCATAGATGTATAACTTACTTTATATCATAATATATAAGTTATGATAACTATTTTTATTTGCATGACATTGCACACATTAGCATTACTTGTTATTTTGGTTATGATAGATCATGGATAAACTTTGTTATGAAAAAATGTGGCCTTTTATGTGTTTTTTAAATTTGCTTTAAAAATATGAGAACTATATGACTTATTTTTTTATTGTAAAACAAAATAATTTTCAAAAACAAGATAAAAAGAAGACATCATGGCATCACTCGGAAAGATGGATTAGTTGTCATGCTTATTAATGAGCTAAATTTGCATATAATCATTTAAAATATAAATCTACAGGTAAGAATCTTTTTATGAAATTTATTGGTTATGGGCTTTAATGTCCAAAAGGTTTAGTTGAATTACAATTATTCTACATGACTAATGAGGTCGTGTCATCTTTTGCATAACATTTGCATGAGCATATTTAATAAAAAAATTGATATAATTTATAATAAGCATAGATTGGTTGTAGATTTTTTATAGGAGTTTAGTGTATTATTAAGTGGGAGATTATCTTATGATTCATATTAATCTTAATAAATGTTTTGCTAGAAGTATAAAAAGTTGACAGACAAAGATAGTATCATACAAGATATTATAATATCTTAAAATTTAAGAAAGATTAATTAATTAATTAATTTAAATTTTTATTTATTTGTCTCATATTTTTAACAATTTCTAAAATAAGTGAACTCCATAAAGAGAGATAAAAAATTATAATTATCCTATAAAGTATGTAAACTTACTGATTTAAAATTCTAATTAGTATTATAATTTTTAGCAATTTTTTTAGATTAATAAAATTAATAACACTTGTCCAAAGGGAGACTACAAGTCATAAAAATAGTGAAATGCAATTTATTCCAAAACTAATGTTACAAATTTTAAAACATTAGACATTATTCAAACATAAAACAAAAGATAAAGATTATAAAAAAAGAATAGTAATTTAATTTAAATTATTTTATTAAAAGGTTAAATTATTAAAATACTAAATGACATTAGAATATTATAGAAGTTTTATAACAACTCCCTTCATTTAGAATCCAATGGTGTAAATTTTGTTAAAATCAAATGTAGCTCAATAATAAAATAAAGAGCTAAACTCAAAAAAAAAAAAAGTAACATTCTTTTAATAAATATATAAATTTCTGAAAAAAATGTTAAAAATATCTAACGATGTCAAAAAATTACATAATTTATATGACTTGTAGATTTTTAAGATTGGATAACTTTAAAGTTTTTTGAAAAATTTTTAGGGGTTAGATTAAAACATATGATCAAATTAATTTTATATTACTTTCTAAATTTCTAATTACACTAATTCCTAATAATGAAAGTGAATCTAAATGCAAAAAACTCTCGAATGTCAAGAGTTAAATTGACAATGAGACAAAGGGGTATGGTCAATAGGGGTTACTTATAAGTGGCATATGCATTTGAGAGAGAGGAAGAGGTGAGATTGGGATTCAAAAACTACTCAATAAGAAGTAGCTTCCAATTGCATGAGAAAAAATTGGAAAAATGCTTGGAACAATTGGTGGAGAAATCATGTATGAAGGAGAGGACAAAAAATTTGGAAAATTTAGGGTGATGAATGGCTAGGATCAAGTTGAGGAGAAATCGGGGAAAATGTTTTGGTTAAATAAGGGAAAAATTCTTAATGAGCCGTTGGAAGCTTGTGGGAAGAATAGGAAAAGGTATGGAAAGGTTGATTTATATGACATTTGATATAAAATAATAATTATTTTTATATGTATGTTAAACTTTTGATTGAGCTTTAGTATGAATCACATGATTATTTTTGAAGTTGGTTTTATTAATAATATTCATCATATTTTTTATTTTATATGTCTTTTATAGAAAAAACAATTAGATGCAATTTTATTTTCTCTTGAATATTATAATGAAAATGTCAAACTCTTGAATAATGAACATGGGTATATTTTAAAAGTAAAAAAAATGAAAGAAAAAAGTTTGTGTACAATAATTGATATGAATAGAAAAGATCATAATATAAGTATATTATAAAAGAGATAATATCTTAAGGATTATGTAAACTCATAAAATGTTATTTTATATTTAATATAATATATTAGTGATGTTCTTAAATGTAAGATAATTGTTATAATCAGGTGAATTAATAAGGTGTTATTCTATTAGGTAAAACCCGATAGAAACATAAAAGAGAAATCGTGGTTGAGAAAATTTATTTATTTAATCTGGTATAGATAATAAAAAATCATAATTTAATTATAATATAGATTTTATAAATTAATTGGTCATGTGACCATTAAGAAAATAAATTGAGCATAAAGAATTAAAATTTCCTAATTATTTAAATGCATTGTATGGTTCGATTTTAAGTTACTTTTATGTATAGCAAAGTATGTCGTTTATGTATGATACGTAGATGTTTATGTACCCTATATGCGACATGACTTTAATTTTGTAATGTTTTATATTAAGATTATGTAGTATCTTGTTAAACTTATAAAACTAGCTTATCTTACTTTGTTTTAAAAATTTAAGGTAATATAGATACACTTCACAATACCCCAAAAAAGCAATAAATGAGATAATAACATATTATATTTTAGAATTATTATTATATTAAAGATCATGTATTAAGATTTTGACAATTTAGATGCATGTAACATTATTGTAATAACACAAATTTATCATGAGACATGCTATAGCTTGTTTTATTCCTACTACAAAATAATATTATTAGAAGATAGTGTTACTTTTGTTTTTGATGAAAAATGGATTTCTTTATATATTGAATATAATGTAAATTTTATTTTTCTATATAAGTTTAAGTGATTATTGGTAAAATTTTATTTGGTTAAGGCTTTAAAATGAATTGACTATATGTCTAAGAATTTTTTTTAACAAAAAGGGTTTTTCTTATATAAAAAAAACATGTTTCTTTGCCTAGAATAAATATAACAAATAAACAATGTTAAATATTTAGTATATCAAAATTATATTATCTAAAGATATAAGGAAAGGAGCAACTTGGTGATAACCTTGTATTGGGAGGGATCAAATGGAAATGACAAGTATCAGTAAACTAGCTTACCTTTTTTTTTAGAATTTTTAAATAATATAAATACACTTTATAAGAAACTAATGAAGCAACAAGTGAAGTAATGACATATTATTTTCTAATATTATTATTACATTAGAGATCATGCATTAAGATTTTGCTTATATAGATGCATGTAACATTGTTGTAATAGTACAAATTTATCATGAGACATGCTATGACTCATTTTATTTCTATTACAAAATAATATTATTAGAAGTTGGCATTACTTTTGTTAATAATGAATAATATGTTTTTTATATGTGAAATATGATTTTTTTATTTTTCTATATAAGATTAAATGATTATTGGTAAAATTTGGTTTGGTTAAGGCTTTAAAAAGAATTGATTATATGTTTAAGAAATTTTTATAACAAAAAAGGGTTTTTCTTATATAAAGAAAACATGTTTTTTTGGCTAAAAGAAATATAAAAAATAAATAATATTGAATGCTTTTTATATCAAAATTGGTGACAACCCTGTTTTGAGAGGGATCAAACGGAAAGGGAAAGACAATGAGTAGCAATAATTACCATCATTTTTTTTTAGTTTGATCGTCTCTTTAATTTGTGATCATTAACAAAAATTAAAAAAGCAAAGAAATAAGATAAAAGAAATTAAAATAAATCATTTTAAAATAAAGTAATAATAAATATTAAAATAAAAAAATATAGAAATAAATTATCTCAACATTCTTCTAAGAAATACAAATTACTCGCCCTCTTTCATCCCGAACTGCAAAACCCTAGCTACTGTTCTGGGAGCGTTCCGGCTCTGCTTTCTCCAGGAGCTGGAGGGCGGTTCCATTCGCATTCTAGATGGCAAAGAAAAAGGAGAGGTCGGTTAACGTGTCAGGGAAGCCCAAGCATTCCCTGGACGTCAACCGCAAAAATGAACGAGCAGACAAGGGAGTTCGATCTGCCGGCACGGTGCGACGGCTTAAAATGTACAATTCGCGCCCCAAGAGGGACCGAAAAGGGAAGATCCTTAAACATGAGCTGCAATCAAAGGATCTCCCTAACTCCCGCATCGAACCCGATCGCCGCTGGTTCGGTACTCAGTTCCATGCGCTTTTCGCACGTTTTCGATATTTTTGGTTTTGCTTATGCATAGTTTCATGGTTTTTCTTTTTTCGTTCCAAAAGGGATAATTTTACGTCTCTTTTACAAGACGGCCAAGCGACAATTTGTTTGAATATTGTAACTAATTAAAAATAAGCTTTTATGGCTACTATTAGTAATGATTTAATATCAGAGAAGTTTTTATTCAAGTTTGGTTCTTTTGGCTTTAGAATTATAAGAAAATTTTGATTGAAGGATCCACACATACTTGTTCTATAGTAAGCACCGTACCAGGCATGACCTCTCTGCTCCATTGTACTTACATTATATGCATCCAATGAGGCTTTTGTTGTTAATGAACTTGATTGTAGCCATCAGTTTGATGCTCAAAACCTTAAGTCTTGCACGTAACTCATTACTCAGATTTCTAGTAAAGATGCTTTGGAATATGTATATACTTATTTTTGTGTTTGAGCCTCTTTTACAATAAAATCTGTTTTAACGTTTACTATGAGGATCTACATTTATGTGCTTACAGGTAACACCCGAGTTGTGAATCAGAAGGAACTTGAATTCTTCCGCAAGGAGCTTCAAGATCGGATGTCAAGCAACTACAATGTGATTCTGAAGGAAAGGAAGCTACCACTTTCTCTTCTAAATGATCATCAAAAGGTTTGTGTCATATGTAAAGTTGTAAACTATAGCTGAAGCAGTTTCTGTTTTGCCAGTTGTTAGTTCCATTCATGCCAACATAGGATTTGTTTATTCCTTTTATATTTTTGTTAGGAAACACCCGTGGAACTGTTAGACTAGTTGAAGGATGCTTGCTTTAGGATTGAGTCATTTTAAATCACGAAGATGATGGTGAGTCATTTAAACACACACTACAAGTTGGAAAAGCAGATTACACACTAGACTATTTATCACATTATACACACACACACACACACATAATTTTAATTTATATCATGAATTTAACGAAATACAAAATTTGTCTCTAGTATCAATAATTGCTTGTTAAGGAATATGATAAATAGAGTAAAAGACAGCCTTTTTATTGACTATATAAATGGCTATTCAAAAGTGAAGACCTATTATCTGCTTGTTATATTTGATTTTTGAAATTTATGGTTTCTATTTTTACAAATCCAATCACTCCATTTGAGATGAGAATCAATTCTCCATTGTATTAAATTTTTATTCATTAAGTAGAGGAAATAGTGTTATAAGATGCAAAAAATTATGCTCCTATTCTTGAACAAATGGACTAGAAGGCATGTATGTATATTATATATGTGTATGTATATGTATATATACTTATACATTTGTATACGCACGTGCATGTACACATAAATGCACACATATATCTATGTATACATATTTATTTGCATTTTCTTGCATGTGCACTTATGGCTTGGAGTTTAAGGACTTTAGATTTAGAAATTACCTTTTTGGTGCGACTCTTTCCTAGGCCTTGTACCTACACAAGCTTTTCTAGTGCTGATGTGTGCAGAGAGAAAGAGAGAGAGTTTAATGGAAATAGCATTAAGGAATTGCTTTAGAAAAGATTTATATCTTTAGTATATTAATGTTAATGGTTTTGCTAAGTAATAACTTTCCTTCTGTAAAATGTGTCTTGTCATAATCATTCACATGATTCAATTGACAATTCCATGATAGAATAATTTAAAAATCACATATTATTAGGTTTATGAATGCTTGTATCCATTATTGCCAATTGTTACTATAACTACCATAAAAGTTGGTGCGACCATTGCCAAATTATGATTCTCATTTTTGTGATAGTTTTCTTTGGTATTCAGCTTGTTGTTAAGGTGTTGGTAGATTTGAACATGATAATGATATTGGTTATGCATAGCAACGAGCAAAATCTTATTGGTTAGATATGTGTATCATAAAGCAATAGTCATTTATTCCATCTATGTAAATTCTTTACTGTATCATTAAACATTCAAATAGATTTGCAGCTGATAAATTTTTTATTCTAATTTTTTTTTAATTTCGTTATAACAGCAAGCAAAAGCTCATCTGCTTGATACAGAGCCTTTTGAAGATGCTTTTGGACCTAAGAGGAAACGAAAACGTCCAAGGCTTTTAGCAGCGGACTATGAAACATTGGTTAAGAGGGCTGATGGATCGCAAGGTACATATCAAATTTGATATTGTTTAAATCATCTAATCAAACACCAGGCTTTTAATTAGTAATTTTGAGATGAATGATATATAAATGTCTTACTAATCGGGGAACATTTTTTTGTTTTGTCAATCACCTGTATTTTAATTAGCAATTGTTTTCTGTTTAGAACCACATAATTTTTACCAGGTTATGAATCAATTTGCATGTACCATGAAGTGGCAGCTAGAACATTAAGTTGCTTTATATGATTATATAGCTTGAGTTGATTTTGTTCTGTTACATTGTTTTGGAAATGGACATGATTGTTTTTAGATATCTTCCCCAAAATGCTGCTAAAAGGATGAACCTTTTGGTGAAATTAATTGCAGTAGCATTAGCTACTTAGACCTTTTATACTTGATCAATATTTTTTTTGTTTTTGAATTTGAATATTTGTTGTTGTCTCTGTTGTTTAGATGCTTTTGAGAAGACAAATGCTACTAGACCCTCTGGAGAAGGAAATGAAGAGGATGGATTCAGAGACTTGGTCAGGCATTCAATGTTTGAGAAAGGCCAGAGCAAACGTATATGGGGTGAGCTCTATAAAGTGGTTGATTCTTCTGATGTGGTTGTCCAGGTGAGTTGCCATTTCCTTTATCCTATCTTGCAAGGACCTGTAGTATTAGTGCTTGTACTTGTATTATTTGAGAGGCTTGGGAATGATATATCTAATTTTGTATAAGTTTCTCTCTTAGTTTCATTTCATCCAATAATAGTAATAGTAAGCTATTTTTGGTGTTTAAGGGACTTTAGATGCATGTTAATTGAGTCTGTTTTTATTATTACAAGCTTTTTTCTACTGAGGTAGTCTCATGGCATGCCCCTGAAACGAGCTACTTATTTCTTAATTTGTTTCCTGATAGGTGAATTATATTGTAAATTTCATCCTTGGCATGCAAATGTTTGTTTAATCTACTTCATGATACATTTCATCCTTTCAAGCTGCACATGTCCACTTTACTGTCATAAGATATGCAAATAAATTTTTCGTGCCCTTTGATTTATTATATGATGCCTGATAACTGTTTTATGTAAGGATTTCACTTGCAGAAATTCCTTAATAAAGAAAAGTTCATATTCCTTTCATATTTACTCTGCTGATATGGTTTACATGGCTTCATGAGCACTCAAAATATGCCTTTATGGCACCTTATTTGTATGCATCTTTTGTCCTTTTTAGGCATTGTGAAATGCCGCCTTC
This sequence comes from Vanilla planifolia, assembly GCA_023846275.1. Taxonomy (NCBI): domain Eukaryota; kingdom Viridiplantae; phylum Streptophyta; class Magnoliopsida; order Asparagales; family Orchidaceae; genus Vanilla; species Vanilla planifolia. Next base: position 8,665,010 of record CM043873.1, on the reverse strand, counting down.
CTTTGAGTTGACAATAGACACGTCTCATGTGCTATAGGGTAATGAATTTATTGATTGTACTGTGAACAACAGGTTTTGGATGCCAGGGATCCACTTGGAACAAGATGCCGTCATTTGGAGAAGCACCTAAAGGAGAATTGCAAGAAGCACATGGTTCTTCTGCTAAATAAGGTTTGCTGTATTATAATTTTATACTCAATTTATTTGATAATTTAGCTAGAACTTCCTATCCCTTCAATTCTTTTTGCAGAAAACTGTGTTTAACTAGCTTCCTGTGTTCTTGAAGTGTGATCTGATTCCTGCATGGGCTACAAAAGGATGGTTGCGGGTGTTGTCAAAGCAATATCCTACTTTGGCATTTCATGCTAGTATAAATAAATCTTTTGGAAAGGTATGAGGTTGCATTTAATTTTTTCCTTCATAATGTATTGATCTTTACACTGTTTTTTCTGCTTTTGTACTTTAGGGATCTCTTCTTTCAGTGCTACGACAGTTTGCTCGCTTGAAAAGTGACAAGCAGGCTATCTCTGTTGGCTTTGTTGGATATCCCAATGTGGGGAAGTCATCTGTGATAAATACATTACGCACTAAGAATGTAAGCGTTTATGTTGATACATTTTAGTGTAAACACTAATCAATTTTTCTTGCAAATTTTAGAAAGTTGATTGACAGTATTGTATATTTTTAGATTATTCCTTGTTCTGTTGGCTTTCTTACTCTTTCATTGTCGCCAAGTTTTCATGAAAGATATCATGGTTTTAGGTAACAATGAAAGGGAAATGGTAACATGGTTTAGAAAAGAAATCTCATGTTGTGAAGAACATCCATCTTAACATACGAACTGAATGATGAGATTGTGTACGTGTTGGGTTATGTGTTTGCTTGATGTTAATTATGTATCTTATGAGCTGGGAAGACAAGCTTATTACATTAAATTTATTACATTGAAAAAAATGTGTATTACATGGAATTTAATTGTATTATCTCAATATTTAATATAGAAGTTATTTTAATATGCATTTTCATCCTGAATTGTACCATTATTGTAGTTTGATTTTTTTTTCTTTTTGTAAGTGTGCAGAGGAGCATCTGTTTGTTAAGCAGTCATCAATATCTAATTTGCTTTTTACGAGGCTACATTAAAATACCCTGTTCATAAGTGAGATATTCATACATTTTTTAGCTTGCCGTCTTCAATATTTTTTGAAATACCATCCCCAGTTTTATGCCACATTCCTATTTGACTGGATTTTATTAGGAGGTTCAAAAAATTGGCACGACATGGTGCATGGTAGAAGTTATTGCTATGTCACTTGGAGGTCATGGTTAAATCTGCAATCAATCCCTTGTAAAATATAATATAATGCTGCATATAATAGACCGTTTATGTCCAAGTTGGGCGCTGCCCAGTTTTATGTGCATGTTGAAACTTTCGTGGCACTAGGATACCCTTTGTCCTTCATAAAAAAATAGAACTAATGTGAAGGTTTCACATGTTTTTAAGGATTACTTTTGTTTTGTTAGTATCACGCCTTTTAGTATCAATGGCTTTGAAGTACATTACTTACTGTATATCAATAAGAAAAATTGTTTATTCTGGTTTTCTGTTCAAGAAATGTCTGGTAATGTAGTAGTTGTATTATAGTTTTTTTTTGTTCATGTTTCTTTTGGTCATGTGGGATGAGCATGATGGAAGCAGGGATTTATTTGCAATTCTGAAATACGTGAGGAAACAACTGTTACGGAAGGACAAAAGACAATGAGATTTGGACTTTTATGGGAAAAGCCTTAAGAGAATAGGGTAAAGCTACCGTGACAAAGTAGCGAACATCCACTATCTTTGATGATTACTGGGAATTACTCTTGAAGGCAAGACTGAGCCTTCACAGGAGGAATATGGCTCAGGGTTAGGAGCAATGGTTGGGAATGGTTGTAGATGAGGCATTATTTGATCCGGGAACTAGGTCATCTTGCTCTTAGGGTGTTGAATAGGCTAGTATGCAGTATCTTCGCTTGTGAGAGATTTTCTTTTCCTCATCTTGGTGGGAACTATCTTCATCAATGATGGGATGTGATATACTTGATATATGACAGTTCCATGACACCTTCCATAATTTCCATCGAGCAGAGGGCAATACGAGACAATGACTTGGTAGATTCTTGGATACGTTTAGAATATTCTTTAGTCTTTGTGCAGGTTGCTAATGTTGCTGCTTCAAAGTTGTCAAGACAATTTTGATGATAAGGAAGTTGAATGCTACCTAAAGGTGTTAGAGTATCGTCTTTGGGCTTCATTCCTTTTATAAAAGAGTGGAGGTGGTTAATGCTGAGTTGTATTATCTTTTGTGTTGAGATACATATGGGAATGCCTTTTTGATGCAGGGCTATACTTGGGCCAAGTGTCCTGCTTTTTGCCATGTCAGGCTAGATAAGCTTTAGATCGAAAATTGCATCATTATATTTTTTATTCTTATGTTGAGCTGCTTTATACTATTTTACTGATTTAGTATGTCAACATAATGGTTTTATCTAATTCATGTATCCCCTTTTTCTTAAGGTTTGTAAAGTGGCGCCTATTCCAGGAGAGACTAAAGTTTGGCAATACATTACACTTACCAAGAGGATATTTTTGATCGACTGCCCAGGAGTAGTGTATCATAACAATGACTCTGAAACTGATGTTGTTCTCAAGGGTGTGGTATGGACACGTTTTTTTTTGTCAAGCAATTTGTTTGTTCTTCCATTTGCTTGGTATCAGTCTATCCTGTGATGTATAGGTATTTGTGTATTTCTAATTTACTGGCTAATGTTTTCAGTTTTGATAAATGAAAACATTGTGTAATCACTTCTTTTGATGAATAACTTTCAACATGGATCCAACAGAATTTGGATGCATGACTTTCAACGCTGATCAAAGAAAATATTGATGCATAACTTTCAAAACTAATCCAAGAAAATACTGATGCATAACTTTCAACAAAGGTTCAAGATAATTATATTTGAAAGTTAACATTTAAAATGTTGACATCTCGCTTGAAAGTTGGAAAGTTGGAGATATGATTATTCCTAAACTATCTATAAAGACTATTTAGATTCTATTTGCTCGTGTTTGAAAAGCTGCTGTGTTGAAGTTGTTGCTTGTGCACACTGCCCAGAAACCTGCTGTCCTTAAATTGAGTATTGCGTGTTCAATCTAATCAGTTCTTTTAATAATGTGAGCATATTGACTGCAATCAGTTTGTTATATTTTTACCAAAGTGTTCAAAATTTTTATCCAAATCTTCATTGCTTTGATATGAACAAAATATGTCCCAGAACACAACCAGTGGACCCATTCTTTGTATACTAGTTTGCATATAACAACTTACTGATGAACAATACATAGTGAAAAAATCTGGAAGTGCAATAGAAAAATTTCCCAAAGACAAATCCTACAGTTGGGTGCAGAATGAATTTTTAGCAGATAGGAGGGCTTGCAACTTGATTTGGAACTGGAGTTATTGTAACAAGCAAATGCTTTCATGCTGTTCAAAATTCTTGGTAGTACCGTATATTGTTGATGAAGTCAGTTGTTGTGTAATAAGGAATGCGCAAGGCTGGGCTTTGATTTATCCTTCTATATGTGGACAGCAAGATAATTTATCTTTAGGCTTTTAAAAACCTGACTTATAGTCCTTTCCAAAAGAATTTTTCAATATGAAACTTGTTAGAAACTTGATTTGTCATGTTGCTAAATTTCATGTTGAGTTCAGTTCGTAGTGTTTTTAAAAAAGAAGAAGACTCTAATTTTTCTGAGTAGAACTAAACTTTGTGTACAAGTTATCAAAACCACCGTTTGAAGTAGGAGTCATAGAAAGCTTTGAACTTAAGAGTTTTAGGTTTGGCATGAACTACTATTAAAAAGTTTCAACCCTTTTCAAGACCATTTGCTTGGCCAAAACATTACCTAAACGAGATCGTAGAAAAATTACATCTCTTTTAAAAAAATGCAGCACATAGGTTGAAGCTTTGGTTGGGTGGCCTGATGGGAGTGCCATGACCATCAGGTTTTTGGGATGTGTATGGCCCAAAATTTTGGCTTCAGCATTGTCTTAACTAGCTGTGACTCGATAAAAGCCCAAGTTGTGATGGCCTACCTTTGTTTGGAAACAAAAACTGCATGATCTGATTAAATATTATTGAATTGCAAAACGGTAGAGTTTTTATGGAATTGCATGTCTAAGGAACAGAAAAATTCAAAAGAAATATCTATATTGGTGCCTAGTTTCTGGGAATTAAAATAGAGAGAATAATGCAAATATGCAATTATGTATAACTATTGCAACTTTTAGCTGAGAACAAAACTTATACTTTATTGTCAGAAAAGTAATTCATACCTTAGTCTCTCATTCACATGACTGCCTCTCTCCTTCAATGACTCACTCGTGTGCCTTCACCATGAGTCTCCTGTTTGGTGCTCTAGTGACTCCCTTTGGTGTGGTCTATGATCCTCTCGTTCAACATGGTTTAGGTTTGAAACTTGCAATTGATGGAGACATTCCTCTCCTCCAGCACAGTTTGGATGTCACAACCATGGTCAAAGATGATGTTTTGGTCCTTTGACGATTTGTCACCTTGCTTTGTGGCATCACTCCAACAAGGTTGATGGCATTGCTGCTTTTTAAAGAAATGGATGAAATAAGGGGGTTCGAACTTTAAATTTCAAAGTATTTGGGTTAAAAGTAACACTAATAGGGCAATGGATTAATAATGGTATATAACAATTCAAAGGGAATGAATTATATGAATATAGTGTTCTACATTCACATTAAAGTGTAATCTCTAATCAAGCGAAAATAATATGGGACATGACTTCCCTGAAATTTGTCTACTGCACATGACATTGAAAGCAAATGACAAAAAGTTTTTATTGATCATCTTATAGGCTAGCTCTGCCGATCAAGTGGGTAGCTTTGATGGTTATTTAAACTTGGGAATTAGGCTTGGTCTTCCCTGGCATGATTGATTGAATCAAAGCCTTGGTGGGTTGTTTAAGCTTGGGAATTAGGCTTGGTCTTGCTTGGCCTGATTGTTTGAGTCAAAGCCTTGTTAAGCCTAATGTACTTGGGCAGGACTCATGAAGAGGTTTGAGTGAACCATTGGTTAGATTGTAAGACATAACCAATTTTGATCTTCATGGTAGGTTAGTGTTTGATCATGCCTGAGTTAAGTAAATTGGCTATTATTAAATTGTGTATAAGAACTAGGAGCTTTTGGAATCCTAAGAGCGATTATTAATAAACTTACAGTTATCGATATACCTGCTAATTTATCTTGAAGGTTGAATATTGCTATAAAATGCACTTGGATTTTGGGTTGTGTTAAAGCTTGAATTTATCCAAACAAGTTGAGCGATGTGCTGATTTTTTGAATTAAAGTTGATTCTTAGTTTATCTTTTGTTGAGCTTAGCTTGAATTGATTTGACTTGAGATTGAATAATTGGTTTTTGCGAAGATTCAATTTTGAGCCAGTTTTTTAGTATTTGTCATGTCTCTGACCTAAATTTGGCTTAACTTGAAATTTGATTGTTACCCTAACCGTCAAACAAAGTATGGCAATTGAAGTACAATAGAATATTACTTTTCTCATTCTCTGTGCCTTAATTTGCAAAGCATGTGACATCCTTTCTTCCTTTATGCAAGGAATATCCCTTTATAAATAGTCCTATAAGAAGCCCACAACGAGCACATCTTTTCTCATAAGTGAAACCAACACTGAAAACCAAAGAATCACCCTTGATTCCTCTTCTTCTTCGAGGCTTCCCGTCATAAGATTGCTAATTTTGGAGTATTTTGAGTGGAAAGTGAACTAACTTTTTGCAACATGCAACAATGGCAAATTCCAAAAAGTGTTCTTTTATATTCCTTTGATATGGAAGTGAGGATGAAGAGCTAAAGAAATCCCAAAACAAAGTACGTAGTTGAGGTCTTTATAGAAACACTTTAAAAAGTGAGATTGAAGAATAGTAACCACAATACAAATATTGGTGGTGAAAGATAGGCTTTCAAATTGTTGTCAGTTGAAGTTTAGATGGAGTTACCACAATTTGTATAGTTGTTTGGGTGATCAAAGATGGTATAGACATTAGAATAGTTGTGAGATTATTTGTTGAAGAGGTATGTTATTTGAAACAAATGTTTTTTAAAAAGCTTTTTTGCTTTGGATATTCCGAGTTTTCTAAATGATTGCTCCAAAAATGGAAGACATATTTGGCAATTGTAGGGGATGTAAGATACACCAAGAGGGGGGTTAAATTGGTGATATAAAAATTTTGCAAGTCTTTTTTGAAAGCAATAATAAATAAAGCTTTCTTATATTAGAGATGTTTCATCAATTTCTTTTTCAATCTTGTTTTGAATATGCTGCAGCCCTTTTTTAATTTCCTTAAGATATAGTAATATTTTCAATGTTGCATTAAGGTGTTAAGTTATATGTTGAGTAATGAGAGCAAATAAAATAGGCAAAGGGGCACTAGATTTTTAGGTAGTTTGGCTTATTTCTAAGCTCATGTCGATCTCTAAGCAACCTGTTTGAGCACTATTAATAAAAATATTATTTTTTCACAACCGTTTGGAGAAATGCAAGTACAAACTGAGGTTTTTTACAGATTAATTATGACCCAAAAACCATTGCATGAGATACGGTTGGAGCACAACCAACCATCTCCACATTCTATAGTAAGGAGCATGGTCAGGAAAAGCACGATACAAGAATTAAGTAAAATGCACGAGCTTATTTAAATGTGAACTAAATATACAAATAAAATCATACGATCTAATGAATTACAAAAACAAAGTTATCACTTGAAACAAAAGCTTGTATGATGCAAATGTTGTGTGATGTCTTGCTTGTATTCTTGTTTTCTTTTCACTCAATTGAACTAGTTTTTCAATGTAGTGCTTTTAGCTTCCACAAGATGCTCAAAAGGATATGCCGATGGATTGTTGTAACAAATATTCAAATTTTCTTTCCAATCTTTGTCAGATCCTTCAAACTCTTATATATGCTTTTTCAATCAATCATCAATCCTTCACCAATAAATTTCTAATGTTTGAAGGGGTTTTTATAATGTTTACAACTTTCGCTTCCATTTGTGTCGTATAATAGGTGAATCGTATCATATGATTCACAAATAATAAACTAATCGTGTTATCCATTAGAATATTAATGCATCATACGAAGCTCTTTGGTTTACTTTCATATTTTGTAAATTAGTATCCTTAATGGATCATACTATACGATAGAAATTATCTTACCATATGAAAGTTTTAGGATAATGTAGATGTAATGCTTGGTTTGAATATTATTTTTATTTTATTGGTCATACTATATAATGTACATGTTAGTATAGTCTGAAAATAATATTTTCATAGTTAAATATTCTGATTTGTTTAGTATTCCTATAGTAATACAAATTGCGATGTATGCATTTTACATTGAATGTTCAATCATAGATAGATAGCTCATTTAAATATATTGTATTGTTTGATTGCTCAGAGTGCTAGTAATAAACTTGGATGGAATTGTTTGATCTCTTGATCATATACTTATGAGTTAAGCATATTGTACAAAATACGTTTCATTTTGTATGATTAGTATAATTTTAATTACCTTTAGGTTGTTTAAATCAAATTTTATTATTCTTAACTCGTTATTTCTTAAAAATTCATGCATTTATATCCATAAGGTGAGTTGTATTGAACTTAAGATCCAAGTGTATGCAATTTGAATTTTGACAATTAGGACAAGTTCTCCTAAGTGATATGCAAGATATCTTATGACTGAAGTACAAGTTCTTGAGTATAGAAATTAGCTTAGTTTCAATTCTTATATATGTGCGAAGAGTTGTAAAAACATGTTAGCTTATAGGACACATGGTTCTATCTTTTTCTTCAAGTGTATTGGTGGATGATTTCTTTCTTTTTGCCTTTAAATATCTCAATTGGTTAATCCAATAGCTTCATTAAACCAAACCATGATCAATAATCTACTTTGTCTATCTATCTTTAAAATATCTTGTAACACACTAAGTTGATATGTTAGATGATAAATAAAATATTTGAAAGGTTTGTTAATATTGAAACAATGTATCGACTTTTGGGCTCATTCCGTTCAATAGCAATAATTGATATATTTACCTTTGTGATGAGAACTTGTACATGCAAGTTATACGAAATCTCAACCGAAAGTCATCATTTAAGATCCCTTGTTGCACATTTAATTGTTCACCCTTGAGGTTAATTATGAAATTTATGCATGATCTATTAAAAACCAGTATTTTAGTTTCAGTTATTTGTAGCTTCATTTTTTACAACAAAAATGTTGTTGATATTGCTGTAGTGACCTTGATTCCTTATTATTAGTGATGTAAACCTTAACTGATCACCTAATAGAAAAATGCAATTCAACCACTTGTGTTTAGTTGTTCATTAAACATTTGTTTTTGCTATTGGGATACATTGCTGCCCCCCTGATTTTTATGGATTATAGATTTTTACTAAATATTTTATATTTCTATTATCTGTAAACCTGGTGTCAGATACAAGTTTTGATAATCACTGAGGTTAGTCGAATGATTGACGAATATTGTATAAATGCAATCAAATTTTATCCATTATCGAGTTTAGTTTTCATGGTTTGCTTTCTTGTTTTGGGGACTGGATTTGTTGAACAAATTGAATTCATGCACTCTTCACCTTCCCATTGTTTTCCAATTTCCAATATGGATGGTTGCGGATTTTACCTTCAGATAATATTCTCCGCCTTAGTGTGCAAGTTCCTTACTAAATATCCATCTTCCTTGGATTTGAAATGACGCATAGAATTTAATGTTTCTGACCTTGTCAATGATTTTTTGGAGCTTTTATTGTGATTATCATTTTAGAAGCTTCCTTGTTATTTAACATTTTAATTCTAACATGCATTCAATTATAACTCCCAGAGTTTTCAAGATACCAATTTAAAGGCAATGTGGTATCATCTTTTTTTTGGTTATTTGTGATTTGACTGTTTCAAAATAGGAAAAATAATATTGTCCATTTTTAATTTTGGAAGCTTTAACTATAACTTCTATAAGCAAATGCATGAAAGTGGGTTTTCCCTTTGAATTATATTTACTGTTCATTTTGAATTTTTTCAAAGCTTTAACTAAAGATTTTATAAGCAATATTTAAACAGTGGGTTTTCCCTTTGGATTGTATTTACTATTACCACTTGGTATGGTTTCTGCCATATAAACCATAACCTTATGCTTTGAGAACTTTATGGCAAGCCATGCTCGTTAGAACTACCTTTGCGTTGTGATTGTCAAATTATGCACCTTAATCACCATGACAATAGACCACATTGCTGTATTTGTAAGCGCACTAAATAAGTATGTTATAAAATTGCTGTTGTGGGCTGCCTTTGAGTGAAATCTGTTTGGATTCAGAAAACTAAGGTGGAAGCATACATACACACACACACACACACACACACACATATATATATATACATATATAAAAAATTATGTTTTGTTGAACAAAACTTGTCTTGTGTTTATTACCTTAAGAAGAAGCCACATTTTTGGGCATTTGGATCACTCTTTTTCAGTCAAATTATCTGTTAATATTATAGAAAATTAAAAAAAAAATTATTAATGCAAAATAAAAGCATTCAAAGTTTTTAGTTCTTTGAATTCCTTACCATTGCCATTTTTTAAAAGAATGAGATTTCTAGGACCTGAAGTGGCTGTCAATATGCATAGGTTCGTGTTGAAAACTTGGAAGATGCTTCAGAGCATATTGGAGAGGTCCTCAAGCGTGTCAAGAAGGAACATCTGCAAAGGGCATATAAGATAATGGAATGGTAAGCCATTATGTTTTTTTTTTTTGGCTTTCTAATATTAGAGCAATGCAATGGTGAATATATCCATTATTCATATAGTGGAGTCCTTGTTGAACATATTTTGAAGGGGTTAATCGATAGCATTTGAGCGGTTGGCATAGCAACAAACTTGTAGATTTGGTTACTCATGTAGAGTGGGCAATTAATTGCGTAACTTTGTCCTGGCCCCAGATCTCGGGACTATGTAGGAAAGGCTGAATCTACTAACTAATTTCCTATCACTTCAACCCTTTCTCAGAGATGCATACATATCTTCTAAAATTGGGTGAGCCCTTGAAAATGGAAAGCAGTTTATTTCACTCTTTTGCTCGTGGAATGCAACTATCACGTACTTCTGATACTTGTGAACTGCAGCATGTATTTTTTTGCTTCCGAAAAGACTGAAAAACTATAAGTGGCTATTTAGCTCATATCATAGACAGGAGAGCTATAGAAATTATATTAAATATGGATGTATAAAAATCGTTAACCCTTGTTGCACAAAACTTGATACAGGTCTTTTAGAGATATGTACATAGGAATATTACGTGTACAGTGATCACAATTTTAGTATGGCAGGAAGTCTTATTGATGTTCACACTTAGGGTATATTGCAAGGTCTCTTTAGTTTTATTCTTGTTACAGTTAGATTCCTTGAGTTTCAAAAGTAAGCATATAGGTTATTTAGATTGTTATATGTTGCAAGTAGCTCCTAATGAATCCATTTCATCTCATTTTGCATGTTATCCTAGGTGGAATTTCTCACATTTCTATATTACTCCTGATGAGCTTATTTAACTTGCTGCTTAACTGCATATGTTTACAGCCATTGATTACTTGAAGTCCCTTCGCTTGTGATTTGGTTTCTTGATGGTTGCCCTAACCCTCGCAACCGTTGCGTATACCATGGACTAGCGTGGTGATGAGGAGTTGCAAGTAGTTTTTTTTTGAAGTACAATGTGTAGATTGCGAATGGATATAATAAATTGATAATAGATAAATGGTTGAATTGAAATGATGTTTGAAAAAACTAGTCGTTTGCAAGGTGTGATCAACGCCCATGAAACTAATATATCTAAATCAACTTTATTTTAGTAAAACTCCGCTCATTTATCACATTTTTCTATCTTTCCTTTCATTGCTATGCTCTTGACATGACCAAATTGCCGATTCTTGTACTCATTTGCCCTATTTTCCAGGGTAGACGATGAAGACTTCCTATTTAAGTTATGCAAGTTAAGTGGAAAGCTTCTAAAGGTAAAGCTATCAAGTACCAAACGTTTCGAACTCTTGCAACCCTTTCACTCGTTTATGATCTCTATTTCAAAGTATCTCCTAATTCTGCTCTTCAATCTTAGGGAGGAGAGCCTGATGTGAACACTGCAGCCAAGATGGTCCTCCAAGATTGGCAAAGAGGCAGGATACCCTTCTTTGTACCACCCCCACAACAGCAAGAAGAAGAAGCAGTTGAAGAACCCACGATAAACACAGATCCTACTGCTGCAGCCATGAGAGCCATTTCTGGCATCGTTGCATCTCAGCAGCAAATGCATGTTCCTGGGAACAGAGACTTTGCCGATGCAGAGGCTGGCGACGACAATTCTGTTCTGGAATCGGAAGAAAAGGCAAATCTTCGGCATTCTCCAACCGATGCTGCCTGAGCACCGTAGGTCGAATGCACTCTATTGCTGCCTTCTTCCTCAGTAGTTTCATCCCATGGTGAGCTGAAATTTTTGTGTGTGTTCTTAGAGAATAGTTGTGTTTTCCTTGCACTGTTACAGATTCCAGCTTTCTCTTTAAAATCTGTTTTCCCCTGATATGTTGATGCTTTTGATAGCCCTTATTGAAATGCTCTGCAAAGATAACAGCATTTGCATCTTTTACCAAAGTAATGCACATACTGCATCAGTCGAATCTAATAAGAAGAAATGGGTTTCAGTTTTATGTACAAAGTAGAGGAACAGTGATGTTTTATTCTTATAGGCCCTGTTTCTATAGAAACCCTAACCTTTGTCGTGGCTAAGCTTGCCTATTTCAATATATTATTGCTTTACTAGTTTTCTAATAAATTATTTGGTGAATTAACGTTATGGGTATTTGATTGATTGTTATTTGGATAACATGAATATTTAGATATCTGGAAAGGTTCTTGTTGTTGGAATATTATATGTGTTTTTTAGTTTTTTAATGTAACATTATTGAAATAATGTTATATTGTTTTAATATTGAGTTAATAAATGTTTTGATGTTTACATTTGAGTAATTATTAGATATTATTTTTAAATAATGGTAGCATAAATTTTAAGAGTTATTAAGATATATTATTGAATGGAATATTCAATTTTTGGAATAATTTATAAAAATTAAATATCTAAAAAACGTATTATCACTATTATGAAGCGTTTTTTTTACTTTTGATTTTATATGAAAGACTCTGGAAGATATATTGAACGTATCTTTTTCAATCATAGATGTAATATGTTATCCAATGAGGTGGTGTACTGATCGGAAAGCACTATATTAATGGGCTGTCATATCAACAAGGTCATGTGGATTTATTAGAATTATTTAGTTTGATCATTTTATTAGAAAAGCAAAATTTGTGTTTATCTTTGTGATCTTTTTATCAAATTTTGTTTGAAATAAAAGAACTCTTTATAAATTTATATAAAAAAATATCATTTAGTTTTATAATTATTTATTCTTGTCATCAAAATAAATATAATATAAATTATCATTTTTACTAAAAACTATTTCTCTTTTTATTTTTTTTACAAAAAATTTAATTAAACAATTAAATCCAAATTTTTTAAAAAATATATTTTATAACAAAATAATAAATATAATTTTCTAATAATACTAAAATATAATAATTCAAATATAATTAATGATTTTATAAATAATTTGTTAAATTAAACTAAATCATCATTTTAAAATAAATACAAATATGATTGATAATAATCAATTTTATTTAAAACTAATAATAATACACACCAACATATATATATATATATATATATATATATATATATATATATATATATATATATATATATATATATATATATATATATGTTGTATTTTATTTGATAGATATATTAGAATATAAACAAAGAAAAGAAAATAATATAGTTAAGTTATATATCAAAATAATATATCAAATCAAACTAAGCCCTTATTTTAAAATGGATACAAATAAGATTTATACTTAATATATTTAATTTTAAATTAATATATATATATATATGTTGTATTTTATTTGATAGATATATTAGAATATAAACAAAGAAAAGAAAATAATATAGTTAAGTTATATATCAAAATAATATATCAAATCAAACTAAACCCTTATTTTAAAATAGATACAAATAAGATTTATACTTAATATATTTAATTTTAAATTAATATATATATATATATATATATATATATATATATATATATATATATATATATATATATATATATATATATATATATATATATATGTTGTATTTTATTTGATAGATATATTAGAATATAAACAAAAAAAAAGAAAATAATATAATTAAGTTATATATCAAAATAATATATCAAATCAAACTAAGCCCTTATTTTAAAATAGATACAAATAAGATTTATATTTAATATATTTAATTTTAAATTAATAATCATATATACACATATACACACACAACACAAACACACGTTGCTTTTTTATCGATATATATTGAGAAGCAATTATTTATCGATATATAAAGCTTTTCAAGCATAGAAAAGGATCCTATGTCCAAATCATAGCCACATAACATTAGATTCCTTCTTCTTATTCTTCTTCTTCTTTTTCACGAGAGAGCGAGAGAGAGAGAGAGAGCGACGGAGAGTTAGTGGATATCGGAGAACTTGGATTTGATCCACTTGAAGCTATTGCGGACGGAGGATTTGAGCTTGGCTTCCATGGTGAATGAGTTGTAGGATGCCACGCGGCGCTTCCGCTTGGCCTCCGGATCACTCCGTACCGACGTCGGCCCGTTGAAGCTGTAGGAGGCCGACTTGCTCTTCGCCGACGAACCATCTTCATCGCCCCCGTCGCCGAAGCCCATGGTGTAACCCACCGATGGGAACGATCGACTCTTCTCCATCGATCTCGGCCACCGCCTCACCTGCTTCGAAAAGGGCAGTGCAGAGAGACGGAAAAGAGGGAAGGCTGAGTGGAAATGTTCGGCCAAATAGAAGTGGTGGGTGACTCATTTGTAATGTGGGGAAAAAGTTCGGCCACGTCATAAAACTAATTTGAATTTTTTTTTCTAATGTAATATAAATATATATATATGTATGTATATAATTAATTTTTGTTTTAATGCATAAAGTTGAGTCACGTTAAAAATCCAATTTCAAGTCTATTAAATATAATATGATTTAATCTAATTTTAAATTAATTAAAAATAGATATTAATTAATTTTCAAAATTTCCAGCATATATTTTATATTATAAACAAATGTTTCTTGTTCAAATTCTATAATGCATGCATACTAATTAATGCATACAGTTTAACGTAACTTGAGATAATAATTAGAAAATTATTCCAAATCCGACTCTATTAATCATAAACAAATTCTTCTCTTGTCCAAAACAAGAAAGATATTTACAAAAAGCCCAAGGTGATGTTCCATCCGATATGGGTTAGGTGAATGCCACAAGCTAAGGTGCCCTGCATAGAATAATCAATGTGATTAAAGATTATTTAAATAAATTATGTATCTAAAAAAGTATATTTTCATTTCTGTAATTATTCTATTTAGAAAAGATATGTTTGTATTTATCTTTATTCAAGATTTTTTAATATTATTTTCTTAAAAGAATTCAATTCAATTTAAGTGAGTTTCCATTATACACCATGCAACTTTTATTAGGTTGAGTGTTTATGTTTCGAACTAATTAGTGTTTGCTTAATTATTTAATTATTTTCTAAGAAAATTTTGAAACACTAACAACTAGAAATTTTTACATAATGTTTCACTTTTTTTCTTAATTTTAAACAACGGTTTAAATATTCAACAACAAATTAAATATAAATAAAAAAACCAATCGAAACTATACAAAATAAAAATAAAAGATGTATAAAGAGCTCTTATTTGAATGCACTCACTGTTTCGGACAAGAAATCAAGAACTATTTGAACTTGAAACAAAGCAAAATTCATTCTCCTTGCGACAAAAAAACCCATAAAGAAAGATCGAAATAGAACTCACCAAACGGAACAAGAACTTCCATTTATCATGGAGCAGGCTTGCTATTATGCATTGCTTCAGCCAAAATGGTTCAAAAGGTGTAACAAATATGAAAGAAAGAAACATCAATTTAAGCCAATACAACAGTCTCATAGAGTTATGAATGGATTTGGCAATCCAGGAACAGAAGGAGCCACATAAAACAGCAGGTGTGGCCTTCATGTGGCAACTGCTGTTGTTTTGCATATGGGACACAAGTTCTTGATCATCAACCATTGCTTTATACAGGCAGTATGGAAGTCATGTTTGCAGTTCAGGATACCAATGTCCTCTCCTTCACTGTAATCTTCCTGAACCAAGTTTCAGAAGATGGTAAGTTTTAGCATAAAAACTATTCAACCCACAAAAAAGTTCAGTTCCAAATGCCTAAATGATTAAAGAGAAGTTCATTTTGAAGTATGAAGTATGAAGTATTTGTATGTTTTGTATCATAGAGCCTTAGCACTGAAGAACAAAAGAACTGAAAGCAGGAAATGCTGCTCACCCGACAGATACAACAGGGCTCCTCTTCGGCAGATTCTACTTCCAGTTTGCAAGGTGAATATTTCTGTTGCCTTAGGCACCTTAAAATGGTGGCCTCATCAAGTCCTGTACTCACATTACCAATCCTCTCTTCAAGAGCCAGTAGTTCCTGCAATAGAACCGCTTGGATTGAAATAGATAGATGATAGAGTGAGAGAAAGAGGCATTTGTGTGTTGTATTCCATTCAATGGAAAGCAAGACAAGAAACTTGAAATACAATGTTAAATCTGATTGGAGGCCAACTTTTATACGATTCTACATTTGCTTGGTATTGAATAAAAAGAGATGAGCATTCCAATGGGACGAGAAGCATACTGGAAAACTTACCTCATATGACATGTTGTCGACATCAAGGCGCATGTCTCTGTGTCTATCGTAAAGGTCAGCTCGCCCAAAAAACAAGGACCGATCAAAAAGGAAGACATCCTGGACAGTTAGAGCCTAGGTAAAGTTAATCAATAGATAAGTTAAAAGCGCATTCTTTCAGAATTGTATGTTAAAAACTTCCTGCGTTGGAAAATAAAATGCAGGAGGATGGAACCTGTGCTAGGTCTGTTTAGGCTGTGAGATCATACTGGGCTGAAGTGACAGTTTAAGGGTCTTTTTTTTCTTCCAACTTGGAACACAAGAGAAAAGGGAACGATAAGAATTTCTCACTTCTTTTGGCTCCTCTAGCTCTTTGGTTCCATCTCAAATTCTTCAAACCCACTAAACCCATCTCTAATAGACTAAATATGGGACCAAAGAAAAAGCTAAAGGGGATTTAATGTGATTATATACTTAATTTTTGTGCCAAGTTGAGTGAGTACAGGTTTTGGGATTAAAAACTCTTACCCTTCATCTTATCCCACCTATTCTGTCACAACCTCCATGTCCAACTTCATTCTCCATTTATCCTTCCTGATTCGTTTTATTAAACCCATTTGACCATTCAAACCTCTTAAAAGACAAAAAATTTGGGATGCAAACAATAAACATACCATTAGACCTAAACAACAAACTTGGAAAGGCAAAAAGAGATAGGTTAATTGGCTGACTAATGTATCTCTCCCACATGACTACATTTTGCCCATGCAATTATTGTTCTAACTCAGTTTATACACAATCCCAAGGAAGTACATCTCTAGGCAAAAAAATTGATTAATATATTACCTCAAAAGCTATTCAAGGCCTCTATTTAGGAGAAGTGATAAGCTTACACTCAAACTTCACAGAAATGCAGCTTACGATAGTGTAACAGTGGATTGAAAGATCCAACACGAAATACCATAACATTCTTAGAGGAAATCGGATATCTTGGAAGAATAAAAACAAGGATGCACAAGCTAAAAAAATGTAGAATCAAGGACACAAGGGAATTGTGAGCTACTATGGTTTAAGATTGTCTTAGAGCATGCGGAAGTAAAGTGGGAAGGACTTGTGAAGCTCCATATTGACAAGTCAACAATAAGCAATGCATACAACCCTATATAACATGATTGAAATAAACACGTCAAAGTAAAATGGCATTTCATCAGGAAATGTTTGAAAATAGGTTGATCTACACCACAATGCTTGATCCAATTATTAAGTGGCACATGCTCCCACAAAAGGACTTGATATATCCACTAATTTCAAAGCTAAGAATGAACAATGTATTCTTCAAATTTGAAAGAAAGCGTCATAGAATGGACGTTTCTGGAATATATTCAATATCTTGCATGATTAGTATTTGGTATCTTGATTGAAGAACCAATTCTTAGAATTGTAAGAGATACATTTCATTGAAGTAGATTCTTACAAATATAAAAAATATTCATCATAATGCCAAGGTAGGCATGTCCTCAAGGAGGGGAATTGTGCCAGCAAAGGGGAGCCGACAGCCGATGATTTGGCTAGCAATGGAGATGTCTGTTAGGACTCGGGGTGGAGCACAGAGAGGAGGGCGACATGGGCCAAAGTAGTTGCTTTAGCATGGGACAGGGAAATGAAATCATCAACATAAAGAAATTGTGATAGGAGTCAGGTTGCACATGGACGTCCGTACGAGAAGGCACGCGAGCAGATAGTTGGGATAACGAGCGACAAATTACGTACCAACTCCAATCAGTGCAACTTGTGGTAGTCAAATTTGTCGAGTGACTTCATCGAGCACAACTTGTAGCAATTGGGTCCTTCAATGATTCAATTGGGCTATGGTGCACAAACAATCTTAGGGTAGATGAGGAACAACCGATGATAAGGCCAACAAGAAGTTTGGCGGAGGGGTTCGCAATTGTGAGATCAGCCTAGCACACGAAGGATCTGTCGTATAGGAGGTACAAGAATCAAGGAGATTGAACAAGAACATTGGAAAGGTTGATGGCAGTGAAAAATTGGAAGTCAAGGTTCAGGGAGGTCATAAGGAGAGGATGATTGGAGGTATAGGATCAAAATTTAAATACATAGAAGACTTACACATTTTTGCAAGAAAATACCCATATATGCACACATCAAAACAATATGGAGAAATTTACAAATTCATAATAACTAAAATATTTCTTTTATTCCTTAGTACGAGACATTAAATAGGTTACAAAGTGTAACCACAACTATAATGAAAAGATGAAAACAACCTTTAACATAAAAATAATAAAATAATAAAAGGGCAACAAATAAAAAATTGAATATAAACACTGAACTTTAGAACAAAACAAAAAATTATTTTTGAATTTCATAAATTACCCATTACAACACATTAATTCAAATAAACATTTTAAATCTCCCTTGCCTTTTTTGGGCTTTTGCTTAAGATTTGATCCACAGGCAATGATGACCTTAGGCCTTATACATCCTAAGCTCCTCTGAAACCTATTGTTGTGCAAAATCAACTTTACCATACTAGGAAGAATTATAATCCATAGAGTTAAAATCCAAGTAACCTTTAGTAGGTCTTATGTTAGCCTCTCTCAATGTCCTCCATGGTCAACCAAGTGTCCTTTGATGGAGATTGTTTTTTCCAATGGACCAGAATCCTGTGACGATTACCAGAACTATATTTGTCAATTAAGATAGTGGTAACTATAGAAAACTTGATACCAAAGTGTAAAAGAGGCGGCTATTTATTATTTAAACTATTTATAAAAAAGTTAGCCTACAAATTCTTATCATATAATTTATCTTTATATGATAATAAATCTTTAACATTAAAGACATTATTTATAAACATATTGAACAGTAACTCTCAAATGTAAGTATTTGTATCAGCTTTTTAATAATTTTAAATAGACCACAGTCTCGCACATAATTTTTTTTATTTGATTGGGACAAATCCCTCAAGACAAATATACACTAACACAAAATCTATTTCATCGAATTCTCTCAAAATTGTACATCTATTAATAGCTTCAATATATTTAAAGTGACTCGTTTCGATCTGCTGATTTATATATTTATGCAAATTATGAAAATATTTTATAAATGAATATACAAAATCAAAAGATAAATAAGTATATACATTCACCAAATCAATAAGACTCTTAAAGTTTTGACTATAAACAATTTCAAAGGTCTATAATTTTGTAGTCTTAAATACCATGCTATTATAAGCAAATAAAACCATAGACAGGTGTAAGTTCTAGATGCCAATACTTTTTGCAACCAAACATCTAAGTTCCCCAATGTCCTATTCCTTACTCTAATTTGTCTATTGATCTAAGGGTGAAATGCAGACAAAAATATTAATTTTTTTTTCAAACAATTTTCATAATCTTTCAAAAAGAGTGAAATCAATTTAACATTCTTATTTAAAACTATGACATTTGGCAACATATGCATCCTAATAATTTGCTTGAAAAATAACTTGATGATATTGGATGAGTCATTTGTCTTCTCATATGAAATGAATGCCATTTTTAAAAACTTATCTACTATCACAAAAATTCTATCAATACATAAAACAATATGCAATAATCCTACAACAAATCATTTGAAAGATCTTTTCAAGGTCTTCTTAGAATTGGTTAAGACATATTTACCAAATCATTGTTAGCTTACATATTTGATATCAAAAACCAATATAATTCATATCTTTTTTTAATGAGAGCTGATAAAATAAATATCACACTAAATTAATTGTATTATCACGAATTATATGGCTTGCTATTCTTCTAAAATATAATTCAATAAAAAACATTTCACAGTGACATCTTAGGCATACATAAAACTTTTTTCCTAAATAGATATCTAATTGTCAAGTGGGAAAAAAATCTTGTAGAAATACAGGGTTGTCCCTTAATTTATCATAAATCAAATAAAAAATCAATTAAAATAAGCAATCATCTTTTAATTTAGTAAAACCTAAGATACTAAACTCTAGTGAGCATACAGCTAATGCAACTTTAGATGGGACATTAGCTAATCTATTCTAGTTTCTAGGTATGTGTTTTATGACAAAAGAGTAATCTTGTAAAAGTTTGACCCATTTTGCATGTCAATAATTGTATTTCTTCTTGATATTAATCTATTACAAAATATAATGATATGTAGTCAGAAAACTCCTAATATAACAATGTCTTATAGCTAGTATAATAACATAGAATTCCCTATCATAAGTGAATATCATTATTTATCATCATTTCATTTCTCATTAAGATACTATTTAATGCACTTTTTGTTAAAAATTTCACTAATGCCAATTCCAAAAGCATCACATATAACCTTAAAATAGTTAATAAAGACATTAAGACTTTAATTTGAGTAAAAGCCTTTTCTGCACCTTAAGTCCACAAAAATTTGTTCTTTAATAAATTAATTATGAGTGCTATAATTATACTAAAATCATTAATGAATTTTCTATAGAAAATAACTAGCCCATAAAAATTGAACTTTAGTAAGACTTTTGGATATAGCACAATCCATTATTGATTTATCTTTATCTAATCGGACTAAAGACCTTCAACAAACACCCAAATAAAACTTAAAAAATTACTTCAGTATTCATAATCAAACATTTTCTCAAATTCAAAAATAATTTATTCTCTTAGCTTTTCAATAAATTTCCTAAGATAATCCAAATAAGTATTTTTTATCGAGACTACTTATCAAGATATCATTAGAATAAACCAAAACAAATCTTCAAATGAATGAATTTAAAATAGAATTCATCACAAGCATAAAACTACTAAGAGCATCTAGTATTTATCTCTAAAATCTAATCCTAATATGATGCTAACTACTTACAAGATCTATCTTTAAGAAACAATTGACACTAGAAACTAAATTTAAAACGTCATCAAGCCTAAGTATGAAAATTCTATATTTGATAATGATCTTATTAATTGCTTTATTATCAATATATTCTTCAACTTCCATCATTCTTAAGTATTAATAAAACAGGTACAACACATGAACTTAAACTCTCTTAGAAAAATCATTTCCTAAAGAGTTAATTAACGTACCTTTTAAACTCAACATACTCAGTAGAGTTTATCTTGTAATGTTGGGGATTTGATAATTGTGAACTTAGAATGAAATCAATTGTATATTGAACATCTCTCATAGAAAGCAATTCATTTGGGAGCTCGTTTAGAGTACTGTTAAAAAACTGCTCTAATTGTTTGGTACCTTTTGGAAGATGTCCCTTAAGTTGGTTAATTGCAACCTCTTTGATATAAAGTCTTTGATATGAATGAAACACAAATCATTGATTTTAACAAATTCCCTCGTAAAATAATTAATTGTAATTTGAAACACAGTTGTTCTTTTAAATCATTCTCATGACTAAATTAGGAAGCTAAAGGTCCTCACATGGTCAAAAAAGTGATTAACTATAACTTTTGTAAAGTAATATGTTTCAATTATAATTTAGAAGGTTGAACATTTTTTGATGGCCTTAAAAGGTACAATATGATGTGCTAACCATACCATTTAATTTAAACATATATATATATATATATATATACTCCTTTCTATAATTCACTACACTAAAATCACACAACCAATGTCTTCTTAATAAAATATGAGTCATGTCCATAGATAAAATATCATATCAAATCTCATCATCAAAAGTTCCTATCTTCAAGAGTACTAGATGCTTAGATGTGATTGACAGAGAGGCGTGGTTTATTCAAATCATATGAAATGGTTTGAAATAGGGTTTAATCTTTAGGTTAACTCTTTTGAGTATACTTGTGAAAATCACATTTATGCCAGTCACATCTAAGACCAGTCTCCATTTCTTGTTGTTATACGTCACAAAAGTATTAAAAATATCCTTTCTCTTATTACCATATTCTTCCTTAAAAATAAAAAGGCATCTTATAACACCTATGTATTCACCTTCTTCAAATTGTCCTACGATATCTTCTTTTTCTATTTCCTCATATTTAAACTCATATTGATTCTCTTTTTAAGTGTTTAAGAAAAGCTTACATTAATAATTTTTGTGACTAGATTATTCTCATCTATAACAATACCAAACCTAATTTTGAAGGTTATTTCCAATTGTATCCTTAAAATTTGAGCATCATATGAAGATGAAAACAATCCAAGCCTAGAGATAACCTTAGATGTCCCAAGAGTTGACTCTTAAGTTCTAAATCTATTACTCATGAGTACAAGCTTCTATGTTTTTTTATACAAATTGGGTTAAGTTATTTGCCTCTTCTAGAAGCTAAGGATCATATAAATCTAGCTCTTTCTTGATCTTCAACTTGATTATAAGATGAATCCATTGACCAACTAATAATTTATATTAAGACAATCTATTTTAACGATTAAATATTAAATTAATTTATGTAAATAGAGTTCTCTTATCTTGAGCTATAAAATACCTTATGCAGCTTTTTTCATGTTATCAAGGACAACACTTAACATTTCAAAATTTTTTCACTTCTTAACAAGTAAAGGTTATCCTAACTAGCTAATGTATCTATAAAAAAGATTTTTACATGACTTATTAATTTCATTTTTACAAAATTGATTTTTTGATGATCATCAAATCTATACCAATTAAAAAATTTTATCATTTTGGGTTAACCAATTCAAAAATTTATTAAGGTCAGGCATTATCAACTATTGATGTTTCGTTCTTAAACTTGTTATGGATTTATATTTGATCAACCTTATTGTTTTTAAGAGAGAAGCTTTCTATTCAACATATTCTCTCTGTGTGATGATCATCTTCTAAAGGTTCATCAGGGAATAGTGGGATAAGGATCTTACTTATATTGGCCATCACT
This sequence comes from Vanilla planifolia, assembly GCA_023846275.1. Taxonomy (NCBI): domain Eukaryota; kingdom Viridiplantae; phylum Streptophyta; class Magnoliopsida; order Asparagales; family Orchidaceae; genus Vanilla; species Vanilla planifolia. The sequence goes on along the minus strand of CM043873.1, from coordinate 8,642,113 downwards.
TTCATAAATTGCGCAAATAGGCCAAATCAAGGTGGCTTCAATCCTATCCAAACTAACGAATAAATTCTCTACAACATTGTGCAATATATCGATTTCATTCTTAAAGATTTCTAAGTTCTCAAACTTACTCTTATTTTAATAGTATCACTAGACATTCAAGATATCAAGAAAATAACAAAATAAGAAAAATAATTATTATAGGCAAAAATTTATTATTTCATATTAGCTAATTAATTTTTTAATCACTATAAAATAAATTTAATAAAATAATGATAAAAATGCAAACAATAATGCCATTTATTTTTTTATCAAAAAATTCAATAGCAAATAGTCACTAAATAACCTAAAATGTATAAGTAGGAACAAAAACATTTATTAAAAATAAAGTTTGGAATCTTAACCCAGTAGTTTGTATTCTAAATAAACCAAAATCTAACAAGTGGATCACCAACCTCAATTTTCTCTCAAGGGATTAAGGATAAGGTAAGTTAAATTTGAAGATAGATAATCAATGTGAAAACAAGAAGAATACGTATCTTATCATATGAGTTGCAGCAATAACATACGCTATAACAGTCTTCATGCAAAAATCAAAGCCATACAAGAAAAGAACAATATGATTTTCACAAGATTACCTCATTTTAGCAAATCTCATCATTTGTAATCTCTTCAACTTCCAAGTGAGATCTTACAAAAATATGTCCGTTCTAATATGGCAATCCTATAAGCTCTTAGATCATAATTTAAATCTAGAATATTGCGATGGCCTTTGCTCTAATACCATAAAGTTGGTGTCCTGATAACTATATCCTTAGACAGAGAAATTGTGTCGAATGAGGTAAGCAATGGCCAAATACTCAGCCAACAACGAGGATAAGCAGGGCTTGTATTGGAGCACCAGGCGATTGTTGGCACCATGGACAAGCGTGCCAATGCAGGATATGGGGAAACATGGTGATTGGCCAAGGGTAGCTTCAATAAGCAACTGGATTACTCGTAGACAACCATGAGAAGGTGGGCAAGCAATAGATCGAGTTGGCAAGCAACAGTCAAAGGTCTCGGAAAGATTTGGTTTGGTGCACCTCGTAAAAATTAGATTTGATGAGTGACCCAGTTGAGCACGGCTCACTTTAATCGGATTTTCTGGTGATTCAATTGGGTTGGGCTACAAGGACAATTGTTAGGTGAAAGAGAAGAAGCAAGCAGCGAGGTTGGCAAGGGGCTCAATGATAGGGTTTGTGGTTGCAGGATCAAAAAGGTCTGCAGAGAATCTACAGACAATGAGGACAGCAAAAGGTGCAGTGATTGAAGATATCAAATAGAAACACCAAAAAGGTCATTGGTAGTGAAAAGTTTGAAATGAAGCAAAATGGTTACAAGTGAGGATGATCAGAAGTGTCAAATAAAGATCTACATAAAGAAAAGACAAGCCTATGCCTTCTCAAATGGTTTTTACTTATGCACACATGCCCTAAAACGACCTAAAGAGCTTCTAAAATTCACAGCAATCAAAAGGCTTTCTTTCATTCCTTACTACATGACATTAAATTTGTTATGAAACGTAGTTTTAACTTTGAAGGAAAAGATAAAAAACAAAGTTCAAATTAAAACAAAACAATAATGAGAGAAAAATGTAAAATAAGAGTTAGTCTAGAGTAAAACAATAAGCATCTTCGAATCTCATAAATGACTTGTTACAACCCATTAACTTGAATAAGCACTTTCAAATTTTCCTTATCCTTTTTTAGCCCTTATTTGAGGTTTGGTCTACAATTAGTACTAAATTTGGGCCTTTTAAACTCTTTTGAATTTTCTTAATATACTGCATCAAATGTATATGATAAAATATAATTTTACAAGAAAGAATTATTATTGCAATTTCTATATAGTAATTTAGAAATACAAGATAGGAAAGTTAACAATTCATTGAAACGTAAATCTTTTTTTATGTATTAAATTGACTTTAATGAATAGAGATCATACTTTTTACCTCTTAAATTCTACTACATTCCTCCACTTCAATTAAAGACATTATATAATGCATAAAACCAATAATTTTAGGTTTTACCCAAATAGATAAGTATAACCTAGCACTCAATTCATAGACATTTTCTCTCAAAAGTTACCTAAACCCCTACCTAATTAGAAGGATCAAAGATAATTTAAGAACAACGATAACAAGCTTAACTTGTGACACTCATTTCCCATTATGCCAGTTTGCAAGTATCAAAGAGAATCTTAGAATAATGGTAACAAGCCTAACTTGTGATACTCATTTCCCATTATGCCAATTTGTAAGTTTATCTTTTACCTACACATTAGATTGATTTCAATTGGGCAGATCCTGTTTGCTTTCTCTTTGGATCAATGATCCAATTGCATGTCAACATCATATGATTTTCTTTGGTTTGATACAAGTGACTTTTTGTCCAACTCTTTATAAGTTTCCTTTTGTATATAAACATTTGCACATGTGTATGCTTTCACAATCAAATAAAATACTAGAAAAATCTGTAATTTCCCTAAAATAAAAGGTATGATTGTAATTGAGCTTATAACCTAACTTAACTTTATCAATACCAAACCTCCACCAACACCATCCTAAGATGTCATGATTGGAATTGAGATAGTTGCTGACCAATCATGATAGAAAATTTTCAAGATTAAATCAGCTTTTCAATGATTTGAGTTGGACTAAAGTTAAAATAATCAGTTCAAGTTCATCTCTATGAAACAATTAGATTAATTCAACCCTACCCCTAGAAAGTGCATAAAAAATTGACCTATTCTAGTTCACACAAGAATCTAAAGCAATTTATCATGGTAAGGGTGTCAAAATTGTAACTGTCCACTTCAAATCTCCTTGAAAAGGACCTGACATGACTTGATGCATTTTTCCTTTGGATCTCAAGCTCAAATGTCAAGCCCTACCAGTACATGTTTTATGGGAGGTCGAGTTTGTGTTAAAGTTTTCAACTAATTCAATATTCAGTAAAGATCTCAATTGAGGTCAACTTAGTCTCCTATTATACATGTTATGACCCATGAATGTCAATCGATCACCCTTATACACCTCCCATAGTAATTATCTTTAGACAACAACAAAACACAGCCAAATCTTTCAATGAATTAGCAAGCTCATTTTTGCCATTAATATCAAATCATCATTGTTCTTTTTAAATGGAATAAGGCAAACATAAATAGAGAATTTGAATCATAAGGGATGGGCATTTTTTCCACTCTATTGATGATTAAGCTTGCAGTTTGGAACATTCGTGGGATCCGAGACCGCAAGTCTATATGCTATTTGCAAAGGTTTGATAGGGATGGAAGTATTGATGTTGTTGGGTTTGTGGAGACAAGGGTTCAGACATTTAGCAGAAGGGACGCCGACCTCTTACTTGAGAAGGACTGGGAGTTTGCTGTTCAGCCTTCGTTGGGTAAGTCTGCGGGCATTGTTATCCTTTGGAGGAGGCGGCTTGATCTTAGGATCACATGCCTCTCTGTCCACGTGGTGATCGTCATGGTCCCAGTTGTGGATGGTCCTGATATCAGATGGAGTGTGGTCTATAGCCCGAATGATCCATATAGGCGTAAAGCGATTTGGCATATTCTCAGGGAGGAAGCGGCGCTTGGGGGCCCTATGATTGTGACTGGTGATTTTAACATTGTTATGTCGTAGGAAGAGAAGCGCGGGGGTAAGCCTTTCTGCAGTGGTGTTGGCCAACAGGAGTTCCTGGATTCCATGCATGAACTGCAGCTTACTGATCTTGGTTTCACGGTGAATAGGTTTACTTGGTGTAATGGTAAGCAGGGGAACGCCAGAATCTGGGAGAGACTCGATCGGGCACTTATCAACCTAGATGGTCTTACTGCTTTTCCAGCAGCACTTGTTACTCATCTTGCTCGGATTGGTTCGGACCACTGTCCTATTATCATTGATATCGGGAGGGAGTTTCCGAAACCTACTAAGCCTAGGAGATATTTTGAGAGTTTCTGGTTGGATGATCCGTACTCCGCTACTGTTGTCAGGAGGGCCTGCGATAGGTATGTGCGGGGAAGCTACATAGATAGACTTCACACCAAATTCTGCAGGAGTCTTGCAGCTTTGCATCACTGGAGTAGGGACGGCAAGTAGAATGTGGGGGCTGCGAACAGAGACTGTGAGAAGGAAATAAGCTATCTGCAGAGCAAGGAGTCTACCCACGGCCTCTGTGATGAGGAGACGCCCATCTCGGTATGCTCATCAAGAAGTTCCACACTGGGTGTGCCTTAGAGGAGAGGTGGTGGTGGCAGAGGGCAAAGCTGCAATGGGCTAGGCTTGGCGACAGTAATACACGTTTTTTCCACTCGACTGCGACCTCTAGACGGCACAACAACACTATCACTCGGCTTATTGATGCCTCTGATGCTAAGGTGGTGTCTACGGATGGCGTGGGAGTGTTCTATGGAGGCATTTTGACCAACGGTGGAGGGGTGACTCGGGTGACGGGCCTTCTATTCAGCACTTATCCCACTGCTGCCTGACTCTTGATCAGAGATCCTCGTTATCTTGTCCGATTACTATTGATGAGGTCATGGCTGCCATTAAGTCTTGCAGAAGGAACAAAGCACCTGGGATGGATGGCATTACGGCTGAGTTTATTACGAGTTACTGGGATATCACTAAGAAGGACATTGTCAGAGCTGTACTGGATTTCTTCGAGGAGAGACGCATGCCCTTGGCTTGGAAGGATAAACTGGTGGTTCTCATCCCGAAGAGGCAGGGTGCTTGCAAGCCGGATCATTTTAGACCCATCAGTCTTTGCAATGTCATTTACAAAATCGTGGCTAGAGTCTTGGTTGGCAGGCTTAAAGGGTTGCTTCCATATATTATTGCTAGGGAGCAGGGGGCTTTTGTTCCGGGCCGATCTATTTCTGACAACATATTTATTGCTCAGGAGATGGGGGTCAGGATGCATTCCTCTTCCTCCAGAGTGCGGCTGATGGCTGTGAAGGTGGATATGGAGCAGGCTTATGACAGTGTCAGATGGTCGTTTGTGCTGGAGATGATGCGTTTGTTGGGCTTCCCGCCTATGTGGTGCGATTGGGTTAGGGCATGTATTGTTTCTCCCCGTTTTAGGGTGTTGCTCAACGGGGACAAATTGCCATGGATTGAGACGCACAGGGGCCTCCAATAGGGGTGCCCTCTCTCCCCCTACCTATTCACTATTGTTTCCGAGTTCTTCTCCCTTCTGACTAGGTGTTATGAGGATCAGGCTCTTTTGGGGTTTCGGTGTTGCCCTACTGCCCCTATTATTTCCCACTTGTTGTATGCTGATGACGTCATTATTTATGCACCGGCTTCTCGTGAGTCTATGCGCATGGTGAAGACCATCTTGCGCCAGTTTTGCATGCACACAGGCCTTGGTGTCAATTTCTCCAAATCCAGGGTGTATTTTAGCAGAGGCATGAAGGGCAAAAGGAAGAAGCTTGTGGCAAATGTCTTGAAGATTCCACAAGGACAGCTGCTTAATTACTTGGGTGTTCCGATTTCTGCCACTCACCTTAATAAAGGTGATTTTAATTTTCTTATTTAGAAAATTAATGATTAGGTTGCTAAGTAGAATGTGCATCCGTTTTCTTTGACGGGAAAGTCCCTCCTCATCAAGACTGTTTTGAGTGCAATTCCCAACTATATGATGAGCCATTGAGTGATTCCTATAGGTGTATTGGACTAACTTGAGCGCATGATGAGAAATTTCCTTTGTTGTGGAACGGATCATGCCCACCACATTCATTATGCTGATTGGGAGACAGTTACCCTCCCCAAGGACATAGGTGGGTTAGGTCTGTTTGACTTCAAGATCTGACGCCGCGCACTCCTTATGAGACATTGTAGAAGACTCTTACAGCGGGATAACAGCTTGTGGGTGGAGATCATGAGGTGCAAATACCCCCTGGGCAATAATCCATGTAGGCCTCCTCGAGGTGCCTTGCATGCTTGTAGATTGGTCAAGGAGGGCCTTACGGTGGCTTTGGGAGGCTTTGTGTGGCGATTGTTTGACAATAAACGCACTGATTTTTATGAAGATAACTGGCTGGGGTTTCTTCCTATAAGGTGGTGGCCTACTTTCATGAATATGGAGGCCCCGTGGCCGGAATGTGTTGATGATTGTATTGCTGCTCCGGGCAGGTGGGACTTCGCATCATCTGGGAGGTGGGCTAGCTCCTTGCTTATGGAGAGGATCGCCTCTCTCCCGTGGGGCCCCAACATTGTGAATGATGAGCTCAGACAGGTACATTTTGATTCTACCATGGTCTCAAGTTCTATTTGCTATCGGTCACTTGTTGCGACCACTAAGGAGGAGATTGATGGGAATGTTCCTTCTCTTGGGAATCAGTTGGGGTGGATTTGGAAGTTGAAGATTAGGCCTCGTACCCATTTGTTTATTTGGAGAGTGGCTAAAAACCTTATCCCAATTGCTGTTTGGATGGTGGCGAGACACTTGGGGGATTGCAGCGATTGTGTGTGGGGATGTGGCACGACAGAGTCCTTGCAGCACGCTCTTATTGACTGTGAAATGGCACGGAGTGTTTGGGTGGACCCCGTGCTGAGTGCTTCGGCGGAGGCACTGGGGCTTTCTTACGGGATGCGAACGGGCGTGGTGCCGCGTACTCTCGAGAGTTTCTTGTCTCGCGCCAAGCAGCGGGGTGCGGTGCGTGAGGGAGAGGCGTTTCATATGGCTGTGGTGGCTACCACCTTCTACTACATTTGGAAAAATAGAAACTTAAAGAAGCACAATGGGGCTGTTTTTAGTAAACTCATCCTGATCATGAAGATTAAAGTAGAAATTGCAGCTACAGCATGTATCTCCATTTCCCATCCATCTACGTCTAGCGGGGAGCTTTACCCTTCGGGGCCTTTTGTTACCCATATGTGGCTCCCCCCGCCCCCCTAACGGGATGGATCTTAGTGAATTGTGATGCGGCTATGAAAGGTGAGGTGGCAGGTACTGGTGTGGTGGCTCGTGATCACTTGGGGAGTCCTATCTACATCTTGGGCATGAGGTTTATCTCTCAGGCTTGCGGTGCCATGGAGATTCAAGCTATGCTGGAGGCTATTGTTCTGATCATGACTAAGCTCCACTGTTTCCAGGCATTCGAGATCCAGACTAACTCTACTACTGCCTTGCACGAGATCTTGCAGTTAGTTAGTTGCCCCAGAGAGGGGAGTGTGTACTCTGACGCCCTTTTCTTTGCGAGGAGTATGTCTACTCTACGTTTTTCACGTATTAGGCGGGAGGGGAATGCCCCGGCCGATTGGGTTGCCAAGTCGGCGTGTTTGGCGGATTTTGTGTAGGATAGGGGTATGCCCCTGCCAAATCCATTGTGTGATCTTTTGATGACTGATTTTGTTTTTGAGCCTCCATGATGGAGGTCATTTTGTAGGCTACGGCCATTTTCTTTTATCAGAGAAACAAAACCATTTCAACAAAGGCTATTGAAATATAAACAAAACTGACGCTCATCCAAAGCATATTAACCCAATAAGAAACTGAAGCTGCATGGTACAAGATGGACATTAGGCACTTTCACAAACTTTTGATGTGCTTTTGAAACTTCATTATTTATGCTTTTACCCTAAGAATATTAGTGTTAAACCATTACAAATTCATTTACATATCTTTAAAAACAACATAAAACCTTCACAACTTTTTTAAAAAAAAAGTTTGACTTATATTACGGAACCCCCAATAAAATTTCCGAAAAGCATATACTAAAACCAATACAAAACTTGACAATATGGTTCATTTTATGGTCATCATGCATTAATATAGAGGCATACACGAATAGTTAAATTACTAAAACAGTCCATCTAAAATTTTCTTGTAAACCTATTATGGGTGTATTAAACTAAAAAACAGAAAAGATACACAAGATAGGAAAGTAAAATAATGAAAACTAATAAAAAGTTTCAATACCTGAAATAAACCCGAAGTTTATGAGGGTACAAGAATCAGAGAACAAAAGCTAGTAGCAAATTTTGAGGTCTTTTTTCCAATGTAACTTTATGCTCCTCTAGTGAACAGATTAAACTCATGCATTTACCTAAAGTTAACGTTAAGTTGTGTGAAGTAGTGCAGGTCATTGTCTTGTACTGCAAGGTCAAAGAATTTGTGCTCACTAATGAAGCACTTTTCATTTTGCTGTCCTATATGTATATCACTAAGTTATAAACTAAAAAGAATGGAGATCTACAAAGAAAAGTAAAGCAGATGTGCATTTTTTTATTGCTACTACAACAAAATCTAGAAGCAAACCACAAAAATGCATAACTTACCTCAAATCGTAGATTGCCCCCTCTACACATAAGATCCAATGCATTGCGAATCTGCTTCAAAATAATACCACACGAATTCAACAGAAAAATGCAAATTAGAGGCATAACAGCTTTCATTTGTAAGCCAACAAAAGAATGGGGAAATTTGATTCATAAGCGAAGACAATATTTTGTGATAGACTGCTTGCATGCATCAGATATCCATTCATCATCATCAATAGCTTATCATGCTCTCATCTATATTAATGTTTCCACCTTAAGACAACTTCATTGCTGAACTTCACCATTAAACACTGAAAATGAATGAGGAATTATATTTGACTCAAAATACATTAGCAAATGAGGTTAATATTGATTAGCACGTTCATAAATTAAAGTACAGATCTAAACTTATTCTCGCAACTATACTATGCTTTATAATATATATACATATATACATACATACATAAATATATATATATATATATGCATATCAATTCTTTTTAATGTTTTTTCATACTTATTAAACCACCAATGTAAGTTGGAGCAAGTCATTAAGATTATCCAAGCGAATCTTTTGATGCATTGCCGATACAACTATTAACATGGTTCCACAATAGATTAGTTTCCTCCTGTAAAGATTACTCTAAAGCTTTTCTCTTAAATAGAGCCCTATTTTGATCCCCAAAAATTCAACATCAAATCCAAAGATATTATTTTAATTTTTTTCACTTACAAATCCTAAAAAATATAGACATGTAAGACCATTAGTTAACATTGAATAATCAAACATTCTTTTATCTCTACAAACGAGAGGAACCTTTTTCTTCATAATAAAATGATCAATCTACATTATAAAAGACCCACTTGCATTCCTTTTTCATTTCTTAATAGCATTATCAATGATCATAAGATTGTCCACTAAAACAAACTCTAAGATTGCTTTACCTTATTCATTTGCCCTCCTAAAACCATATACCAAAAACAAACAATAATCCAAATAAGAGGAGACATTTAAAAACATGGCCAAAATTAAAATCTTTGTATTACTTTGATTAAATTCCTACACATCATTTTGGATCTCAACTAAAAAAATTCCCAATTGGGATCTATTGTATTAATGTCAAAATCACTCTTAAATTAATTTTCTCAAAATTAGCATCAAATCCTAAGGTATAAATTATTAGGAACTTGCCTTATTCTAACAACCTTTAAGTTATAATTCTATTCCAATTTCTCTTAAAATTGGTTACATTTTTCAAACACTTATCCAAAGTTATACCAACTTTGTTTTTATTATTCTTATTTAAATATCATAAAATGAAACCTAAAATTATAATATACTTGGCCTCCTCCACAATCACTTTATTTCCCATAAGGACTATTTCATCTTCCAATGAATTATGATATCCATCAATTCCATCACCTTGCTTATTGAATAACCAATATTAAGTTTTTACCTCATCTAAAGCATTCATCTAACTTCTTTACAAGTATATGTATAAAAAGACATAGAAACCGCTGCTCAAAACACCTATGTACAAATATGATGATATTTGCCAACTTACAATCGTGTTCAAGCAATACAATACATTGCTTCAAGGGGATGCCCAAACATTACAGCCACCCAAAAAGAGTTTATTTCTTTTTGGTTCAATAAGTTGGCCGATATCAACTAGCTAACACAATCTTCTAACAAGTCACAAATATTATCCATCATTTAACATTTCATTCAATAGTATCACAAATATGTACAAAATATCACTAAAAAATATTTTTCACATGACATGAAATAAATTCTCTTGCTATTAAAATACACATTTCTCAATAGTAATAACCAAATAAATCAAGACCTATCAGCACATCTATTTGTTTTCCACTAATTGTTTTCTATCAAATCATGATTATAAGAAAAATCATCATATAATAACAACAAATTAATTTACATTCCTTCACTTGCTTGTTACACTTATATTCACTGCCTAGATCTTAATTCACTTTTAAAAGTACAATTTTTAGTATCATTTTGTCATAACAATTGTTAAAAGAATTATTTCTACAATCATCTGAAGTTCTATTGGATTTATGATACAAGACAAAAAGAGATCATTGAGCATGATTATAGAGGTTGAAGTACATGAAGACCAAATGGAATTTGGATCATAAATGTAAACATATAATTATGTATAATAGGCCTATCACATGAAGCATGACAAAAAAATTTATATGAAGTTTGTTTTAGAGAAAAAAATAGACCTTTAAATAACCAAAGCAATTGATAGAATTATTTTTTGTACACTCAAATGAAACTTCTAAGGTGATCAACCAATTCATGATATCCAAGAGACGCTATATTTGAAATCATAATAAATGTTGGTGATATCATTAATATAACACATGGACTTTCATGATTGTTTAAAAATCTGGAATGTAAAATGATCTTTTGCTGGTCTTGAGTTATCATCATTGAAATAGCTTGAGTGTGGGTAGGTGTGATGGTTTTTCTTTCTTGCTAACACTTTAATGGGTGTTGATTCTGATATTTTAGTGAGTGTTGTTTCTTGTCTCTTCAACCCTTCACCCCACTCTTCAACCTTAGTGATCACATATCACTTGCATCCCTCCTCTCCATTTCTCTTCATTTATTTCCCATCCCCTTTCGCAAAACCTGTGAATCCATGCCTTTGTCCACCCAACGCCCACATGCTCTAGCTCAACCACCTCCCACATTATTCATCCATTAGTCTGCACACTAACCAAGAGTTGTCCTCTTGCTTGCTTGTATAGCACTTGAACACGCACAGAGTTTGTCACACACTTGCCTACTCCCCATGACCATGAAACTCTATGCACCACCCATCTACACCTCACACACATACATGAATCGTCCTAGCCCTCCACGTGCCCAACCATATGTTGTTCGTGCATCTTGCCAATTTGCACATGCACCTATTCAAGCAATATGTACTTGTCTGAGTGCTCGAACCAACCTTTGCATGCCACTACCACACCAAGCCCAAGCGCCTGCCAGCATGACAAACCAAGTACCTTGCAAAGGAAACAATACCCAGGTAAGTTCTTTCAACTCTTTAAGCATAAATCCTCTTGGTTTCTAGTTCTCCGTCATTTGGTATCAAAACCCTTTTTTTTCACCACCGTTTAGTATCGAAGTTTTTTTTTATTTTCCATCAATTTTACTAAATAACATAATAAGCTTACTAGTATTTTTTGGTTCATATATTGATCTTCTATTGATAAAAAAAATATGAGTATTACTATTCAACATCTCCTAAAATTCTCTAAAACCAAAAGCTTAACATTAAGCATACCATGTAAAGCAAATATAATTTCACATTGTTTGGATAAATACATAGAAGGCATGATAATTTTCTAATTTTGCTCTTCAAAAGAGATAACTTAGACCACATTTTCAAATTTCTATTCTAAAGAATTTACACCTTGAACATATTATCTAAAAAAATCTAAAAATAACTATTCCATCCAACATCTAAAAAATTTATCAAACAATTCTTCATGATTTTTCATTTAACATTTTCACTGAAAAATTCCTTCCCCAAATCTACCAGTTAAAATGTCGAAATAACTCATCCATCCTTATTTGATGATTCTCCAATCTTCAAGTTTCTCAATGAGCATAGTTTCCCTTATTATATCTCTATCTCCTATTTGATAACCTTCATAATCCATCTCCTAATTTATTAAATTGGACCAACACATGGATGCAACCACCACTCAAATTCCTCACTTAGACTTCGGCATAATCATTTATTTCTTCCAAAAGTTGATTTCTTAGATGATTCTAGTTGAAATGGGCAATTTTTGTTTTTTGTTTTGGATAATGTACATTGATTTTATAGGTTTGACACTCATGCCTTAAATCCCTTATCATAACTACAATCTCAATTTTAAAAGCAAATATCCACCGATTCAACATAATCATGCAAGGAGATTCACTAAAATAAAGTTAGATAACAAGTGAACATCCCAAAGATTTACAACATGCTTCAGATATCATCCTGAGATTCTTGTAACCAATTAGAAAAGACTAAGAGTCAAGATGGGTAACTTGAGTAATTTACCCTACTAACATAAAGTTATATCACAAGATGAATATCCCAAAAATTAACAACACACCTCAGAAATCATTCTGCTACGCCCTTCCCTGCTTCTAGATAAGACTGAAACACCATCACGTTGACGATCTAATGAAATTGCTGTCCTTGAATAGACTGGAGTATGACCAATACGAACAGCTCTAGAAGATTGGCCAGGCTCTAGCATGGTAATAGAGCGACCGGAATGCCGAGATGATGAATTGCTACTTTGATGACCAGATTCAGACCCACGAACAAACTCCGACAAATATGTGGGGTGTTGACTGTTAATAACTTCACTTGAAGGTTGACCAGATCCTAGTAGTGGAACAACATTGGAGCTGCTACTATCTCTAGAACTTGAAGGGTTCCAATTTTGTGAAGCCTGTACCGTATTATCTGCAATAATTCTTGTAACAAATGTTTGGTTGTCAACCATGCCATTTCTTGGCAAGCTGTTTATACTTGTTTCCTCAGGGGAAGCAATTAGTCTACGTTGAACAAACCTCGAATTGGAAGGATAATGGTGAATCTGATCATCCATGACAGGAAAACGTAATGCATGATGTTGATTTTGTTCACCCGAGTGAGCAATAGGATACGGACCAAATGGTTCACCAGGAAACCAAATAGTAGAGAGCCTACTACCACTTGTAGCAGAATACGATTGCAATGGAGAGATATCATTCTGATGCAAATGATTAGGACGCATTCGAATATTCCTTTGTGAGCTTTCTGAATTCCCTGACATGCTGGAAGTTGGGTACAATCCAGAAGAGCCTCCTCTACTGACATGATTGAAACTTGAAGCAAGATTTTCATCCAAAGAACTTCCATCAAGAAGATGCCTAGATGAGCTTGGCATACTCAAGTTAGCAGAAATACTATGACTTGTTGAAGATTCTCCAATAACTTCATCCACGTTCTTCCTCTTACAAGCTAAAAGTCTATATTCAATTGAACTTCTTGTTCTTCCATCATCTTCCCGAGCTAGTTCAACAACATTAGAGGAATACCCACTAGAACTTGAGTATGGAGCATGATCGGGGTCAAAAAATACTGGCATAAAAGGACACAATGGTACTTCCATCACGTTGCTATGCAAGCCTGCATGCATATTGTGATCCTCAGTGACGTTGTCATGATTTGAACTTAAACTTTGAGTGAATGTTTGCCCATCATCCATTGGGGTATTATTAAGGTTTAGATCCACATTGTCCAATGGCAAAATGCTGGATCTTTCAAGGTGCCTTTCCTCCATACTTGTGCTAACACCTGAATTGATTGAAAGAGTGGTATTCCAGACCTCATCCACTTTAGTTTCATCATGATTTTCTTGGTTTGCTGTATAAGAACTAGAGTTAGGGCTACGCAAATTCCAGAGACTCAAACCATCAGTTTCTTGAGGGACCGTGTTAAGAAAACCCATGTTTGTATCATTTCGAGATAGTAAATACTCAGCTAAGGTAGGGGTCTCAACTGAATTAACAAGCATATTATTACCCCGGTGAAAAGGTTGTTCCATGTTAAAGCTTTTTGAATCTGATCCACCGACTTTATATCCAAAGAAGGTAACAGAACCCGTTCAACAAATTATGCCAGATTTTATAGAAAAAGCCATCATAGAGAACCCAGCCCTACAACAAAAAGAGAAAATGATATTATAAAATTATATTTAAAAGTGAAATCTAATATCGCATAAATTATTTGTTCTAATAGGCATGAATGATGGTAAAAAAATATAGACAGACATGAACTTATACAAGTATCCCAACTACAGTCAAAAGAACAATAGACTCCAACAGATTAAATGACACAAGATTTGCTAAGTTCTTACCATACAACTGATGACGACATTTAGTAATCATACATTCTAAAAGAAGATTCATTAATTAGTAATCTTACCAGGAATTTAAGCAAGAAAGAATGAAGCTTTAGGCTTCAATTGGTAAAGCTTTACTTATGTCTACATTTTCAGAAAGTTAATTGTGATTGGATATGATAATGGGCTAGTCCCAACCATAGGCATATATCTTCCCCATAGTTTTCACCATCATGAGCGATAACAATGTTTATTTCATAGGCGCAGCCCCATAGCACCAATGGAACAACAAATAAAGTTCAGTTTACAACCAAAAAAACCCATCAAATAAAGTTTAGTTTACAACCAAAAAAATAAGTACCCTAGTGGAAAGCAAATGTGTTTTCTTAAAAATCATAAGATTGCTAATCTTTACTACTATGAATACTTAAATTCATGAACATCACACTGTATGCAAGCAGTAGTTAATATTAAGGACTACTAATACAACTTTCTCTCACCATTGTGTTTGGCATCAGAACAGTTTCATTAAAAAAGTTGCTTAGTAATCACTTTTGCTTGGCAGCATAGTTGTTTTACAGATATAAAACAGCCTTCAATCACAATTATGCGAAGTAGATTTCTTTTCCAACTAATGTGACAGATGATATGCTAACAAGTTGTACCAAACAAAGCCTAAGGGCTAAGAATTTTGATTATTGAAGTTGAAAATATGGCATTTCTTCAACTATGGTAACTGCCTGATTTTCATTCATAAAAAAAACGGCACAAACAATTAAACTAGTGAAAGAAGAATCCAATAATTGCAACCCAAGTGGTTTCTGCAGAGGCAAAACCAGAACGGTTGAGGAAATCAGCCTTTATGCTTAAATATGTGCGTGTACCTATGTCAGTACTAAGACTTATGAACGCTAGGAGCAAATCCTGGTAAGTTTAACGGGAAATGAAAGAAAACAGATAAGGTTTCTCTACCATGTAAAAAAAGCTGATGATGCTAAAGATTGCAATCTATCCAAAAGTAATTACACCAATCGTACCTGCCAAATTGAGGCTAAAAGAATAGGTTTGATCTATGATCATTGAAAGCATTCTCAAAGGATTTACAATATTCATTGTGTTGTACTTTGAAGGAAAATTCATTTGGTTAAAAAAATAAAAATGACCATTTCTGTGCACCATGAGGACATGGGAATAAAATCGACTAATCTATGTCAAGAACAAGCCTCAGCTTGGAAATGGAACTAATACAATATCTCTTGTTGGTGCCAATATGAGAGTCTATATAACTTCATCTATCACATGGATCCAAGACAAGGAAAATCATTGCTTCCCATAAAAAATGAGCATCCATATTTGATTAACTGCAAACTGAATTTATAGCACTAATGTTTGCTTTTAATTTTTAATTGTTATGCTAAGCTGACAAGTGGGCCCTCAAATAAAAGAAATGGTTCACTTGACCTCATGTCCTCTAGCAATAGCCCTATTAAGCTTTTCTTTCTATTCGAACTTTTTATTTTCTTTAGATGTTAAACTAATAAAACAATCAGTTCTAGCCCAGGACAAAATCCAACTCTTTCTGCTCCAGTTTTGATAGCTTTCTGGCAGATCAAAGCATTCAAATACATTCAAGGTCATCGATTCCAATGATTTGGAAGGTTAAGCATGCCAAAAAATCTCTAATATATGATCTTCATCTTCTGTAAAAATATATTACTTTTTACAAAAAAACTATAATTGTTCTACAAATGCTCTCATTTAATACAAAAATATCCTATTATGAAGATATGCCAAATAATGGAAAAATTAACAAAGCAATAAAAAAATGCAGATATAATTCATTTTTAAAGTTCCATTCATCTTTATGCAAATTATCAACAGTTTTCATGCAAATTTTTTTCAAGTTTCCTGCACTTTCCGAATTAAGCTACAAATTATCAAGTACTTATTTTAGAGCCTAATTTTCTGTCTTAACTTTGAGTAAAAAAATATTTAAATCATTTAACTTTCTATTTCATGATTTTACACCTTTCTCATTTAGGCATCGATTCATCTAGTTTTTAATATAAAATTTAGTAGTGCTTTAATTTTGTATTATGCTTATTTTTTGTAACAACTTATTGATTTTAGCTTATTTTGTGATCCTTTTGAGATGTTTGATAATTAAACTACAATCAAGATCCTTAAACATAT
Source organism: Vanilla planifolia (assembly GCA_023846275.1). NCBI lineage: Eukaryota > Viridiplantae > Streptophyta > Magnoliopsida > Asparagales > Orchidaceae > Vanilla > Vanilla planifolia. The sequence goes on along the minus strand of CM043873.1, from coordinate 8,625,681 downwards.
GATATTTAGGACGAAACATTTCTTGCACCCACACCAAACATCATCAATTACAGGTAAGTTGACACAAGTTTTCAATCAAATCAGCTCCCATTATGGATTTAATTAGGCATACTTCTCTTAATTAGTATGCTTTTTATTAACATAGGGATAAGCAACCAATCTTCTATGCCAAAAGATGTTTGTCTTTTATAACTTTCTTTTGGCAGCTATGCACTCACATCAAAAAAACATAGATCACAAATGCTTTTAATTTAGGTGACATAAAAATACTAACGATCTTTTATATTAAGAAGTTAATAGTTAAAATGGATTGCACAAAGAATAAACTTTTTCTAACTTAATAAAGTTTTCTAGATAGCAAAGTCAACTTGGATGTGTAATGGCCATGAAAAAGGTAATGTTCAGAGGGATATGAACAAAACTAGGAAGAATAGTACATGAAACGATTATATGAGAAAGACCATAGATAAAACATATGAGCATTAACATAGTGAAATTAGGCATTTTTTTCAATTTTGCGCATACAATAATTACATTAAATGCACTAACAAAAATGTTGTACTCAATGAGAAATTTTAAATTGCCAATAAGTTAGTGAAACTATAATGCAAGTATACTATAAGGTCCTTAAGAATCATGCATGAAAAAGTTCTTCACAATGGTCCATTAGGAAAAGACCATGTTATCATGTAAGAGCTCCACTTCTCATAAAGCGCCAAATGATTGCATCAAAGAAGGCTATGTTGAGGTTAAAATAAGGTACATCTTATCTTACATTCCCATGTGGCCTTAAGAAATTTATAAGATGCATAGGAAGCTTTTTGTTGAATGATAAACATCTAAAAATACAAATCCACTACCCAAATCCACCACTACAACATGAAGAAAAAAAGATGGAAACCAAAAGGTCCTAGATACATGATAAGCTTCCCTTGTTGCAATATAAAACCATTCTAGGGGAAAGGATGTGAAACCACAGGATCAAGAAGACATCCTAGTAAACATTGAGCCCTATATTACATTCATAAGCAGCTTATCTAGAACCATCTTGTTTAGGCCAGCACCCACAGCCAATATATAAATGAATGCATATGGTGAAGCAATTGATAAGATCATCACAAATGTAAAAGACCATTCTACAAAGCAAGATGTTTTTAATCATGTCCCATTCAAATAAAACCTAGAATGAGGACAACAAACAAACCAAAAGTAACTAGCATAGACTTCAATCTACCAATTAGATATGACTTGATATCTCATATGCCTAATATTATGAGTTTGCCTATTCAAGCAAGGTTGCATTGTGTAATGTGTTTCCATTGTGCTATCTTCTATTGCCTAAAATTAAACCATTGCAAAGAGACACAAAATTCAAGACAGCATCACCAAGCAGACTTGAGATAACACACAAAAAAATTTCAAACTATCTACAACTTGTACAAAAAGGGAGATATGTCAGCTTTCTAGAAAGCAAAACTGGAAGCTTTGTAAATAGAGCTGTGAGCCTTGAGCAACAAACAGCGAGAAGAAGCGCTTCAGATAAAATGATTCTACCCAAAAAAATTCTTAAGCTTTGCTATAACTACTAAAGTTCGGGCTAAGAAATTTCTATTGAAACATGCAAAAAAAAAAAAATAATAATAATAATAAAAAAAGATATCCCCGAAAATCTGCTAGTTATGTTAATTATCCGCCAAGAAAGACCCAAGCATCATGACTATAAAGAAAAGAGAAAATCTAAAAGGAATGGTCTTGTAAGCTAATCTGCTAGGAGTTTCCACGTACTGACTTCTAACAACAAAAAAGAGAACTTTATACCAGTTCCACCCACCCATTCACCGGAAACCTAGTCTATCCGAACAAAAATCGATTTTGAAAAAGAGTTTCGGAAGCAGCAAAAACATCATCACAATAATAAAATAAAATTGAGAAAACTGCAGAAGCGATGATCTAATTCCCTTAAAGAGAGGCTGTAAACAAAAATACAAAACTCAAAACTTAATCCCACAAAAAGAGACGACCTGAAGTGGTCAAACAATTCAACCGCCCCTAAATCTGACAGATTCATATACCATAAAAGACACGATTCCCGCTTTCTCAAAAACACAACTTGCTCTCCCTTCCTCTTCTGCTCCGCGTCCAGGAGAGGAAAAGACGAAAACTGAGAGCTCAGAAGCCAGCTCCAAAGTACGATAGAGCGAGAAATGAACGGGGATGCAACCGTAAACAAAATATATTGCTCTCTCATCGGGTTGTTTCCTTCACATTTCCTCGATTCTTATTTCAACAATAAACGTGGTGATTTAGATGCGCAACATCCATCTAAAACTTTGTTTAACGCCTTAATAAATAAAATCCTTCTATAATAATAACATTCATTCCTTTATTCCTACTATCTTATTGGTTGGATTAATTTAGACCACATATGTTTTGTGAGAATTATTATTGAATATTAAATTAAATATTTATTTATTTTATTTTAAAAATATAAATTATTTTTTCAAGAAATATAAATATTATGCTTGATATTATAGATTAATTATTTTGAGGACAAAATTTGATTTCTTAATTAATCATAATCATGTTTGTCTGTATCACATTATATGAAGGTTTTTATCATCTTTATAACTCAATAATTACTTGTGAATGTCATTATATTAATATCATAATATATTTTTTATCATATGTTTAGAATAATTGAAGCTATTATTGGTAGTTGTTAGCACAATAAAAGTGGCCAAAACTACAATTAGATGTCATCGTGCTAAATCATATCAACGCAAGCTTAAATAAAAGTGAGCATGACTATACAGGGAACTAATAACTCTTTCATTTTCATAAGCCATATATGCCAACATAATGTAATCATCTCATATATATGTTAAGTTTTGCGTATTAACCATTTCATAATTTTTAATTACATGCTCTTCAACAATTATGTCAAATGCTTTTTAGTTTAAATCAATATTAAAATTACACGTCATATTATTGCATCTTGTTTTCCAAGCATATCTAAATACTATAAAGCACATAATTCCAACATAACATTCCAAAATATAATAAACAAAGAATTTAAATTATAATGATTTCTACTTCATAAATTGATATTACTCACGCATTAATAAATGATTAACATGAGTCATAATCTATCTCGTACATAAAAATTAAGTCAAAGGGTGATTAAGATAGTTAAAAGTACATAAATACTAAGTAATGCATAACTCAATTGTCAAGACTTAAAACAAAAAGTTATAGAAGAAACAAACTAAAATACTAATTTTGAGATAGATTTTTTATATTTATTTATTTATTTTATTTCTATATTTCTAAGCCATATAATAATTTAATAAAAAATTATAATTATTAAGAGTTTTTTCTTTCTTCAATTGTTATAATAGTTAAATTAGTTATAATAGTTAATAGAAAAGAAGTTCAAAATTTAAATGCCTTATATTCATAAATATAAGGATTAATAAGTCTTTGTTATATCTTTTATGTTAGGTGTATGAATAGCATAAAAACCATGTAGATATGAAGACTAGCATGAATTGTAAATAAAGTCTTAAAACGTTTTAGAGCTTAGAAGAATAAATCTTATGCCTTGAAGAACTCAACCCTATTTAGAAGAGTAAGGTTTAACTCTATTACACATCCTTGTTATCCTCATCTCACTACAACACTTTTTTCTGCCTTGCCCATCCTCTATTATTTGGTATTAGAAACCTAGTTTTCCTTCTCCATCATTTGGTATTAAAGCCCTAGAATCGATTTCCATGTTACCAAGACCTTGGTCATCCACTTGCTAACAATTTGATATCAAAGCAATCAAGATTTAGGTATATGATTTTTTTTTCTTACCCTCATCCTTTATCATTTAATGATACAGCATGATCTTCATACTTCATGCCACTTTTTGGCTCCTTTTATAATTGTTTTCTATCATTTAAATGAATCTTATTACTTTCCAAAATAATTATTCATAATTAGAAGGAAATTTGGAAGTGAGAGAAAGAAAAGCAAGCATGCAACCAATAAATTTGCATTCATAATTTATTATTTTATTTTATTAATTCATTATATATATATATATATATATATATATATATATATATATATAAACCCCAAAAATAAAAAAATAAATTCTACAAAAGATGAAATTTCAAGCACAATCATAATCAACTTATTCAAATTAAAAAGAAATGTACACTTATTTCTACTTTGGTGATGCCGATCTCTTAAGAAGGTGGTGTTATAATAAAAGCATTTGAGAAGGTTTATGATGCTTCTAATGTGTCTCATAAATGGCCTTGATAAGTTTTTAGATCTAATGTATGATTTAGAGTATTGTTAAAAATGTTTGGAAGGGTTTTTTCTTCATGTATTTGTATTTTAGCTTGGCTCCAAATTGTTGGTTTTAGTTCAAACATGATACACTTACAATCATAATTTAATGCAAATTGTTTTGCATTTAATTCCATAAACATGCTCTTTGTGTGACATAAAAAGGCATATGAAGAGTATATTGAAGTCTAATTGTACATGATGCTCAAATATATGACATTATAATAAATAGAAGCAAAATAATCATCTAACATAAGAAATACAAGACATTTACATATAACCCTAAAAAATTGATCATCAAATAAATGAATGATTTAAGTTCATCTTATGAGGAAGTGGTTAAGAGTACAGTCTGTAGAGTATGCGATATAATATAATTTGCACAAATGATGATTGCAAGCATATTAAATAAATTTCAAGATACAAAAGGTCCAAATTTATTAGAAGTCATAAACATATCACATGCATGGTAAAAAAATGGCTAAAATAGAGAAATTATTGAATTTGTTGGTATTATTAGATTATAATGAAACATTTATGATACTTAAAAGATGTTTCTTATTAGTTTCTTCATGTTTGTTTTCATTCATGGTTCTTCATTATTATTTGAGTTGTATTTTTAAAAGGTGGTTATTTGATTCATTTCCTTACTATTACTTGTATTGTATATAAACACTTGTACTATAATAAAAAAAAAGCTTTTCTTTTCCCTCATTCTAAATAGAAAATATACTATGAGTGCATACATGCTCAAGTTATCCTCTCCCTAAAATCATTGATTGACCTTGGTCTTCATCTAGGTTGTGATTCAAAATTATCCTTGTCTTTCATTGTCATCACTATTGCCACCATGCTCCTACTCTCTAGTAGTCACTAGTGATCACGATGCCTTAATTGGTTAAATATTTTGTCAAATGTTAAGCTATTGATCAACTATTTTATATTTTGGTAAACACTATATCATTATAGCAAGTGTAGATCCCATTACATGCTTGGTTACTTTTCCCTTATTCATGCAAACCAATTAATGCCACAACAGGAATTATTAGGACTCTATCTTACCATCTACTAAATAAGTTGAAAAACTAATGATAACACCCAATGAAAACATTAAGTGAGAACATAAAAATCCTAAGAGAAAACTTGATGGTGAGACAAATTGCCAAAACTACAACCAAATAAAATTGTAAAAACCAAAATAAAAATGAATATAACTAAAAATGTACAAATCATAGTTGTATAAAATATGAATATATACAAAAATTAAACCATTATATTAAAAAATACAAAAAACTCACTCACACCAAGCAATGCCCACCCTCTTATCTTAAGAATATAGTCTTCTCTAATGGCATCAAACTCTCTAACTCTTGATATAATGGATGAATGACTTATGATATAAGTATTAATAAGATTTATAGATCTCAAATAATAAATCCACTAATAAAACCAAATATAAAAAAATATTAATATGAACAAATAAGCATGATAAATAAATAAAAAACCATATTATAAGTTATAATGATAAAATTATATGAATAAGTCTAAAACCATACCAAATATCATGTATATATCAGAAGTAAGTTAAATGAAATTTTAATGCCAATTTTTTTTATTATTTCTATCTTCTAACATTTTATGTTATTATTAGGAATAATTTTCTTTAAATCATCATCCTTCTTAGATCTAATAATATTATCAATAAATAATATCTTTGTGGCATTTATTTAATCTACCCAAATAATACTAAGTATGTAAAATTCAAAGTCTTATACCTTATGATCCAATGCATTGAGCTTAATACCACAAGGTATGTATGGTACCTATATCTTATGATCTAACAAACTTAAATTAGCATCATCTATATAGACATATATATACACATACATAACATACATACATATATATATATATATATATTAAACTCATAATACATAAATTAGGCACATGTATAACTAAATGTTGATATCTTATGATCTAAAACTTTGGATCTAATGTTGAGGATAATGTCAATTAGAATCTAACTTTTATTTCTATTTTTTAGCTCTATAATATAATGTGTGAAATACATATATCACTCTATATGTTATTTTCAAAGCCAAAAAAATTATTTTATTTTTTATTAGTTATTTTTTTATGTTTTATTTTTTATTTTATTACTCTTTATGATGTCATGCAACAAGAAAATTCATGTAATAAGCAAATCTATGAAACTTGTAAAAATCATGTAAGTAGGGCTATGTAACAAGTGAAGCATATAAAATGGCATGATTCTTTCTACACACAGGATGTAGTCTACAAGAATCCATATAAGAAAATATTAATAAATATTATTATGTTAAATCACAGGTTACGTATTTACTTGATTTTACAAAAATGTTTATTTGTTTAGTCTCATATTCTTTTAAGTTTCTTATAATAAAATATATGTAAAATGATCAACATATATCCTATAAATGACATACTTATTATGTCATTTTGTTTTTATAAATTCTTTTTAAAATTTGAAGTTTATTGATCTAGATTGTACTAATATGATTTTTTACATCATACTGTATGATTTGATAAGATTCTAAGCATTCTTGAATAGATTGTATCTTTTGATCCTCAATCTAGCTCCTATCATTTCTAAATCTAATCATATCCTTATAGTCTCCAAGATTATATGCATATGATCCCTTGATCATACTGTTTACTCTTTAATCTAACTCTTTCTATTATTTTTAAATTGAATCTTACATTTATAATCTCCATGATCATACCATATTATCTTAGCTTAGTTTCTCAATCGATTATTTATTTAATATTTCTTATTTCTTTAATGATCATACGACACATACATCATATGGTACTATTCCCATTTTCTCTCTTTAACTTGTCCACACATCATACTAATACAATTCATCTAGTGCATAATCTCATTAGTTCCTAAATACTAAACCATCGTACATGTCTGACAACAGATTCTTCTATTTCCAAACTTAGTCAAAATTTTGTTTCAAAAAGATCATGTCGTATAATCCCTACAATCGTACTACTATGATATTATTTTATATGATCATTAATAAGCAAGTACAATTATGCATATACGAAGAACCCAACATCCTCATGCAAATATGATACCTATATCATCTTTATACAATGATACAGATATTTATACATATACAAAGCCCAATATCCTCATATAAGTATGATGCCCATATCTCCCTTATATAACGAACCTAATAGCTATCTTCACTTTTACAAATGCCTCATACTAGTACGTTCTATTTATCATTGTAGTATGATCATCTCAAAAATCTTGTATGACACAACATTATATCCTTACAACCCTTTATATCTAATAACTTAGGCTAATCATATTATATAACAAATGTCATTGTATTTGTATGATACACGTCAACAACTCAATTTTTCAACTAGTTCTTCTCAATTTTACTTCATAACACATTTAAATCACTTTAACAAAGCATTGCTCAAATTCTTACCTCCATATGTTTCCACTCTTCTCTTTGCTTTAGCAACATAGGCCTCTTGAGCTCCTTCTCCTTCCCAAGCTACATCTCTGTCTGAGCTCCTCTGACTACATATTTATAATTCAATTTGTGTGCTTGTTGGGTTAGATAAGACTCAATATTCAAAAAATCTTAGCTTAATATTCAAGAGTCCATAACTTGGATTCCTTTACTAAAATGCAGCCACTAAAAAAGTCAAATAAAAATAATTTCATTTACTTAAACCCCTACATTGAGGTGAAAACTATCATATTCAAACATCCCTTCACATAAGAAACCCCAATTTAGAATTTATAAAAAACACCCCATAATTATATTATTTATAAATGTATCCCTTATTAAAACAAACCTTCAACACCAAAGTTCCTAAATTACTAATCTATCCTTAATAAAATACTAAAAATTGTGAATATAACCAATAAATCAACTCACTCAATGCATAAGTACCAAAATACAACTCTCAAATAGCATTTATCATAATTATACGACAAAGGCATCATTCATGTATGAACACTATAATTAGTCAATTTAACTTAGGATCGCCAAGTCTAATTCTTTGTATGATCCCAAAAGTTAACTAGTTATATTATTTGATGAGAAAATTATATAAGTATGATTAATACAATTTTTCATTCTTCACTTAATTCATATTCTTTTAATGTCTACTTGATTGAGCTGTACTAACTAATGCAATCTATTAAGTTTGGTTTATTCTAAGGCATATTTATATGTAAAAAACCTAAATGAGATGCATGTCTCATGCTAATTAATAAATAAGTGCATGAATGATTTGAGAGATTTTAACTCTTATACTTAACCTTATCTAATCTTAATGTCTCAAATAAATTAATATATGTCTAATATTTTAAGTAAATAAAGATGACTCATATATATCTTCTCTTTGTATTGCTCAATTTATTTGTTTCTTTTGATGTCAGTTATGGTCAATACCAAAACATCATTATTAAGTTTCTTAAGTGATTAAGCTCTCCAACTAATTGATTTTTTACCTTAAGATATATAATTGAAACACTTAAAAAAATATTAGTAAAATAATATAATAATTTTATTATCATTAAATTAGTGGTAGAAGGACTAGGGTTCAACATCATCTTTGCACACTACTTATATTGATATCTTGAAAAATGACAATGATTTATTGAAAAAAGAGAATTATATGTTAAAAGGAAAAAGCAACTTCTTTTTCCTTGATTAAAAAGGAAATTGATGATTTAAAGGCAAATTATGTTATTGCTTCTCTTCAATCTTATGCTCATGTGAAAAATTGTATTGATAGAAAAACCATATGTGCACATGCTATTTATACACGCCATTTTACATACATGTTACTTGAATGGATCATCAAAAGTTGTGTGTAGTTATTGTTGCAAACTTGGTCATGATTCTATTAATTGTCCTTTCAAATGATCTATACATTTAAGAAACAAATAAGCACATTTGGATTCTTAAAAAAAGTGTTTTTGCACAAGATTTTCAAAATCATATTTCTCACAAACTACCAAGTGTGAACCCAAGATGTTTTGGATTCTTAGAGTTAAAGCTTAAGTAGATGTATAGAGGTCTTCACAAAAATGAATAATGGAGTTAAACATTAGCTTATGACCTTTCTTGTGGCTCACTCATCAAAATTTAAAAGTATTAAGAAAAATAATAGTAGTCCTTGATTATTAAAAATAAAATTATAAGGAATTGAATTATTCATATGGATATATGTATAACATTATATAGGAAAATGATCCTTAATGGTAAGATATGGGTATGATCTTCCCCTTATGTAGATGTTAAGATATAGTCAAGTAAGAATGAGAATTTCTTACCCTATTAGGTATCAAGAGCTTAGCACATAATCTATGGATTGAAAAATTTTTGGGAGATAATGGAAAATAATTAAAAAAATATACTTAACTTGTTAATCCAATTTATAAAAATTTAAATTATGAGTTTTAGAAGTAAAGTATTCACCAAATAGTGCCCCTCATATATGTAAAATATATCCCATTATATGACTACAAAACATTCTAATCACATGTATACAGAAGTTGAAGTGTCGAATATTTCATACATGTATGAATAACACATCATACAAGTATGACATCCTCGTTCTAATAGTTCTTTTAAGCCACAATTAGATAAGTATAATGTGTGTATCAAATAAGTATAATCTACTTGAATCTCTCAAGAACAAAAACTAAATATGAATTTGACACATATGATATTGATGTTCATAATAGTATGATCAATATTACTTACATATCTACTTAGTAAAAAGTCTAAAAGACTTAATAGAATATGCATGATTTGGTGGTTGCTCATGTATAATTAATTTGCAAGTGATGCCTAGTGATTTATCACTTAAGTATTAGGGTTGTTAGCTTATTAGTCTAGTATGATTTCTAGGTTTGTACAAATATAATTTATCATAATATATAGCTCAAATTGATAGATAAATCATCAACTCGGTCATATCATTTCTCTTGCGTGGAATATTAATTCTCTTAGTGATCTCCTATACAATCTTGCAAGTAAAAAATTGATAATATCTAAGTGATTCAAGTTCTAAAATTACATTTTTTTAATTGATTCAGGTATCTCAAAAATTTTATTCATCTTTAAGATTTGATTATCAAATTTATAGCGAGATAATGAGTTTTATACTAGATTAAATTGTAATCTTGTTTTTATTTCATGAGTTCTTAGAAGTGAAACAAGTAACCTATAAAGAAATTTCATTTACAATAGTTATGTCATAAAGAACAAATGGCCATATGCGAAGAAACAAGCTCTTAAGAAATCTAAGTCATCTATTAGCTATCAGTTTGATGAGAATCTTTTTAGGTCACAAGTAGCTATGGAAACATTTAAATTTATTAAATATTGTACCTTAATATTTCTAAACCTATTTTTATTGAGCTAAAGCTTAAACTTAATGATCGTATGCTTTTTTATTTCTCTAGAACCAAACTTTTGTACGTGTTGTAAATGATACATCCATTTAGTGGTAAGATGATTAAATACTTTTATTATAATTTGGATATAACAAGTAGCCTATAAGAATGTAATTGTTGTCTTAAAGGCGTCAACCAAGTTCCAATAAATACTCTTAATAAGTTTCACATGCTAGAAATAAAAGTTTTTATCTTTGAAAGCCTAGCTTGTTCAATATTTCTTTGTGTACAATCATAACAAAAAAGGAGATCAACAAATGATCACTCCTTAGATATTCTTGGCTATATATTATTTCATTAGGGGTGAAACATTTGATATAGGAGAGACAACATTTAGGTTGATAAAAAAAATCATAACAATTAAGGATTCTAAGTACTAGAAGAAGATTAATCTAAGCTTTAAACATAACTGTTATAAGTCATAAGTATAATATCTAAACAATTGATATAGATTATTGTTGAACCCTTAGTCCTTATTCTGCTAATTTAATGATAGAAAAATAGTTATGCTCTTTTTACTAATTCTTTTCTTGAGTATTTTTCGATCATACATCTAAGAATCGATCAAGTTTATCAAATGAAAATTTTGATCAATTGATTTATGGGTAATCTACAAGTGAAGACAAGAAATCAATAGGTTAGATAGACACTTTATTGGGGAGACTAGTTCTCTTAGTTTATCTTTTTGAAATAATCTAATGATCATACTTGTACTTTACACAATGAATAACTCATTTATCCTATTTCTTTCACTGTTCTATTTGCATCATTCCCTCTATTATTGCATAAAAGTTTCTCAAGTTTGCTTGGTAATATTTTTTTATATCATTTAGATATTATGTCATATTATTCTCTGAAGTGAATAGTAAATGTCCTTGTTTGTATTGATTAAGTTTTAGAATAATGTATAACTATTAAGATCTCTTTGAGTTAGGTTGACTTGACCTAGTTGTAGTAAAAAAAGAATGTTATTTATTTAGGTTGATCTATACTTGGGTGTGATAAAAATAAGAATAGTTGTTGTTTATGATGTAATATGTGCCAAGCTAATACATAAAAAAGTGGGAAAGATGGAGGTGAATTATGCTTTTAATCTTTTTATTATTTTGAAAATTTTTTCTTAAATTTAAAATTTGATAATTATCATCACTAATTTAATAATTTTACTAAATAAAAATGTAAAAAGAAAAATAAAATTTAATGATTTTAAAATTTTTTTAATAAAATTTATTATACTTGATAAAAATAACTTTAAAAATTTTCTTTTATATATGTTTTTAATTAAATATTATTAAATAAGAAAAATATCATAAATTACACAATAACAAAGAAAATAAAAGAAAAGAGATTTTTAAGTGATTTGACCTGACCTTGCCTACATCCACCCCCTCTTAATCTGATCATAATTTTACTAACAAAGACACTCTCTTTCACTATAATAAGTAAAGATAATATTTATAAATCACATTCTTTTGTTATAGTAGGTAAGGTTCATCATCACAATCTTAATTATAAAAAATTATAATATTGAAGCATAATACAAAATAATATATAATCATAATGTTCTATTATTCACTTGTAAAAAAAGTTTGCAACAACCTAAATAACCTAGTTTTAAAATATTAAATCAAAAGTTTTATTGATATGTACTAATATTATTAAGAAAAAATAGAATCAACATAGATCATCTATTAATATGATCATTTAAAAAAATAAAAAAAAATAAGGAAATAAAAAATCAACTATAAAGAAGTCATCAATAAGATATGCAATAAAAAAATGCTAAAAAAAGAAAGAAAAAATGAATCACAAACATGGCTCCCACAATGACATTAAAATTGGATTGTAATTTTTTGGTTTTGTTCATTCTCTTCCCAAAAAATTGATGTAACAAAATAAAATCATCAATCCTCCAACTCCTAAAGCTCTTCTATTTATAATAAAATATTTAGACTAAAATAAAATTTTTTAATGGCTAAAAAGGTCACCAAAAAATAGTTGTTAGCATTTTAGAGTTATAAACAAACACAAATAGATTTCTAGAACATTGATTACAAGCAAGAACATTGACGACCATCTGATATAGGTAGACAAAACAAGAGACACTTGATCAGAATACTAAATAAAAGGTCCATGTTTAATCCAAATGGGATTTGATATAGATCATTAGATCTTGCATGTTAGATGGATAGTGTTGATACACAAGATCACTATTCACAAAGACAGAGATAATCTCAACTATTCAATAAAACTTTACAAATTGACAACTAGATGAAATACACTATTGATAAATGTGGAGTAAATATCAATCGTTTCATCATGTTTAATGGATGGATGTTAAAATAAAAATTACTTTTGAAAATGGTGGAACTAATCTTATCCATTTGATCAGGCTTAAAAGATGAATGGTTAAATCGAATCTACTATTCACAAAAGTGGGCATGATCCAGACCATTCGATTTCAAAAATGCATTATCAGATAGCACTAGTTTGTCTCAGTTTGAAAGCAAACATAGTTGATTTTCGTTATACATTATAGACTTATACATGATATTTGGTATTTATAATACTTCCTCTCAGCTTATAAGTCAGTCGAATGGGGTTGGTTTCTTCTAATGCTCTTGAGAAGTCATGACCCAAGTCATAACTGTATATATATACATATATGGGTCCAACCTGACCCGATCCATTACTTAACAATTCATGAGTCCATCTTGACTTGTTATGTTTAAGCTAGTTTAAGAGTTATTTTTTTACTCGATTTAATCCAAGCTGATATGGTTATGTCATGACCAAGATTTAGACCTACCCTCACTAGGTTCACCTTGTCTCCTTACTCATGACTTCCCTATACCCATTGCCCAGCACTTTGGGCCACTTGGTTTGAGCCTTTAGGCTTGGTCATGTGTTCGGTTCGTAGGCCAAAATTTTGTTTTTTTAAAATATTATATTTTATATCTTAATTATTTTTTTATTTTTAAAGTATTTTTATAGCTATTAAAATAATAAAATATTTTTATAACTATTAAAATAATAATGCATAAGAAATCAATGATAATATATGTGAATGAATGATGTTATGCAACCTAATTGTATCATATGTAAATAAGTGACAACATAAATAATCAAATTAGTAGATATTTTAAAGATTGACCCCTAATAGTTAGCTACTCCACTAAGAATTTGATTAATGACTAGCTCGATATGCCATTTAAGCCATAATTATCTCACAACCATCATAACAACTTGAAATTGCTTTACTTATGGATTGCTCCTTGAGACATCTAGTCAAAACTCTCCAATTGATTAATCGTGTAAGAGATTGAGATGTATGATCTAAAATATACTTAAAAAAGTTTTAAAGAAATTAACGTAATGGTTTTGTTATCATCAAACAAGGGATGTCATGACTAAGGATACAATAATTTAGGTTTATCTCACTTGAATATGAAAAAACTAGGGTGGATTTAATGCAATCCTATCATTTAGGGCTAGACATATATCTAATTTTGGATCAAACTATATAAAAATATTATCTTTCTTTCACTCTCATATTGTCAAACTTAATAATAATTTCTAAAACTTATTTATATGAGTCATTAAGAAAAAGAAAAAAACTTTTGTTATTATTGTTAACTTGTGTTTGAAATAGGATTGAGTTTGTAATTCATAGAATTTATCCCCCTTTTTGTAGATATCACGTTCTCATGTTCACAGCAATGACATCCCAAGAGATTTTAAAGGAACTAATATGGAGTTGTAATATTTTGCTCAAATAGATCAGGGACTAATTAATGGTGCTACAACAATTGATGATTAATTTGCAATTAAGCCATTTGAAGCACCTTCCATTCCTTCCAATGGAAGATGCAACTATTATGCCTCCACTTGCTAAATTTTAGGAATCAATAAGAACACTTTAACAACAATCACATAATCAATATGAACTAATTGTTAGAGTAATGATTGGATTTATGGTTAGATTTGAAAACTTTTTAAAGAAATATTAACTATAAATTTAATTAATAAGTGGACATGATGTAAGAAACTATGAATGTGTGGTTGTGCAATGTTGGATGATAGCAGTTTGAAACTAAAATGCTATATTTAATTAGCTTTAATTCATACGTTTTCCCTCATATGTTTAATCAATTCGCATGTTGAATGCTTTTTTTGAATTTTGTGTCCCTTTAAATGATGCCAAAAAGGGAAAGAAGGTGTAATACTAAATTTGAGAAGCTCTCAATTAGGGAGAGTCATGTTTATGTTGTAATATTAAAGTTTGTTGTGGTAAAGCTTGATCTATTCATATCATTCCATCATTTTGCTTATTCATCTTAGCTGAATCATATTACTAAAAGATGCTAATATTTATTCCATCTATTTGGTTGTTTATATCAGTTGAGACATGTTGCTAGATTGATTAATGATTTCTATTATTCTAATATTGATTTTATCAACATTAAAAGAAGGAGATTATTATTCTCATTCCTTATAAGATTTGATAATAACAAAATCAAATTTTTTTCAACTAATGTAATGTGTAATACATGTTGCATAGGAATATATTCATAAAAATTAAAGAATTAGAATAATTCACATGCAAGTAAAATGTATAAGGATTAGTAACTTTGCTTAAGGAATGTGGCTTAACTTTTATATTAAAGAGCCATGTAGAATTAGCTCTTAGTGGGCTTCTTATCCAAAGCACTTCATTTACTACCTTAACTAATTATAATATTAAATCTTCATTTGATATCTTGTGGCACATAAGATTGCATTCATTATTTTCACTTAAATTACTTATGCATGCTTTGGAGTTATATATCTCATTCATTAGGCAAAGTGGTGGTCAATAACTAATTAAAGGATAGGTTTCATGTGTTTATATAATCAAAGAATATTTAGGATAAAAAATAATCATGTGTACAAAGAAACTAAGTAGGAACAAAGTTTTGTATTTAATATGTACACTAATCATACAAAATCATATTTCTTTCATACTAGTATGATCAATATATTTGCTATGTTTCTCAAACTTAATATATATTGATTGGTATATCATATATATATATATATGATATTCTCATTGCATTGGTATTACCATTATTGTTAGTGAAAAATATAAGTTGTAGCATGATCATACTTTGGAAATATCCATTATTATGCTTGTACGATATTACTCACCATTCTTTGTTTTAGTAAGTACAAGCATCTTACAAAATAAAAGGTTTTATTGTACTTGTATAATTTTATTCTCTCACAAAATACTTAGAATCAATAAAAAATTAAAATAAAAGGTATCATAAAAATACAATATTGTATCATATAAGTATGATTCACATAACACACTATAATAATAAAGCTAGTAAAGATTCATACAAACATGATGTATTTAATATAGATGTACAAAGTATCTATAAGCTTGAGACTTGTAAGTTGAGCTTAAACTAGAAATAGCTTAGTACTAGTATGATATAGTTGTTGTATTTGTACTAAGAGCTCAAATGCATAGAGCTTTTAAATTAAATTTAAAAAATATGTCATACACATAAGATCCCCTTATCGTACACATGCAATCCTATGATAATAAGGAATACATAATCCTTAAGTGTATGTGTATGATCTTCATGATCATCTAATATAAAGTTTTGAAAGATTGAGAGTTTGTGAATTATATATATAACATACAATATAATATCTATTATTGTACTTGTACGATATACTTTAAGTAATCAAAATAAGCATGTCATACAAGTTGTCAAGTGATTAATAACCAAAATAAGCTTGTCATATAGGAAGCATGCGAGGAATTATGTTTATTCCCTATATCACCTTGATACAATTTGCTAATCTATTCGTATAGACAAAATCCATGAATTTTAAAGGCAAATTAACCCCATTGAAAATATAATTTAACAGTTGGAAACTTCTTAAAATGTTTACTTAGCCTTATAAAGAGTATAAAAAGCATGTTATGGACATGAGAAAGGTTTAGGAGTTTCATTTGCATATCTATCAAAAGAAAATCCAAAAAGCTCAACTTTTTCTTAATTATGGCTATTGCATCTTGGTTCTTGAAATCTAATCATCTCATTACACTTTTTAATATCTTCACAATCTCATTTAGTAGTTATGACACTTATGTTTATAAGTGAAAAGTATAGAAACTTTGTGTGCTAATATTGAGAAAGTTATGCAATCATCATTCTTTAGCCATGTTGTTCTTTGCTTGTCTGAATAGTGAGGCTATTATTAGCTTTATTTTTGTACTCTTTTGAGTTATTATTAATCTTTGTGATCCATGTTTATTGAGAGTTTTTACTTATCCATCTTATGGTTGAATCACTAAAAATTATTATGTTACTCATTTTCTTTACTTTATTTATCACACAACTAATTTGCAAAAAAAAACTAAAGTATCTCATCAAACGATTCTTTAAATAGTTTGCTATAGCTACAATAATCTTGTTTATTTACACTTAGCTTGTTATTTAGTTTTTAAAGGGGCACACTGCACCTCATCTTTTTGCTCACACATCCCAAGAAGGGTCATCGAAGAAGGAGAAACACCAGGTGAGAAGTGTTGAGCATTAGGGAAGTAATAAAAGGGAAGATTATGTGGTTTTAAGAAGGAAAAAGAAGAAAGGATTAGTGACAATCATGAGAGACTTAGGAAATTTCTTTGGCATTTTAGGAGTGAGTTAAGAGTAGAAGGTTGAGCTGTGAAAAGCAAAGAAGTGAATCCTTGAAGAAATTCACTATGCAAGCAAGTGAAGAGATTTTGAAAAATTCAGTTGGTGTAACCAAGAAAGGGAAGGAAAAGGAAAGAGAATAATTTGCTTTAGGAAAATCTATGAGGGGGTGTGTGAACTAGTCTCTGAGGAGTGATCACTAAGAAAATAAATGCAAGGGATCTATGTACCCTTGTGCAAATGTTTGATGCTTGTGAGGCAGTGGCCTTTTTATTTTGGAAATTTAATTATTAAAGAAATTAGAAAAATTGGCCTAATTTAATTTACACATTATGTGATATTGGACATGTTCAAATGCTTGTTTTTATATTTTAAGTTTGATTAAAAAATTAGCATGGTTGCTAAAATCACAAGATTATTTCTAGATTTAGTTAATAGATCTTTTTTAGTATTCATCGTATTATGGATTTTATATAAGTATTGCAAACTTTCTTTTGAATGCTGCATGTGAACTCAACAAATGAGCCATAGATAAAAGCATGCTTTTTGAAAGTAAAAAAGAAAGAAATGATTGGTTAAATTATCTAAAAGAAATGCACAATTGTCATGTAAACTTATAGAGTGTTATCATATCAGATAGAGCCCCAAGTAATATGTCTCTAATTCTCATCTTTTATCTTATGTTAAGATCAAGATTAGAAAAGTTAAATGAACTTTTAAAATTTCATTACAAGTTAAACAAATGGTAGGTAAAGTGATATAAACTGCTATAATTACATGAAAACTAAAATATGAGTGTTTTTTCAATGCTTTACAAATGAAATTATAATTATAATTTTTATTAATATTAAGTTAATAGTCAAAATATGTTATATATACATGTGAATGTGAACTTAAACTTCTATTTTTTCAAGAAGATAATCAAATCTATTTGAATAATGATAAATAATATATGAATAATGCTTTTACAAAAAAGATAAAAAAACTATTCCTTAAATAGAGGAGTTGAGTTTAAGAAATTCATGCTCATCTCAAACTCAAAATTAATCTAAGTCAACTTCATTATAATTTTCACTTGAACTTATAGAGTGAACATACCTTTAAAGTTTTCTATGTGTTCTTAATATAACATGTGCATTTTCTAAAAACATTCATGATCTTCAACGAAGGAAATGCACGATAAATTTTTTAATGCCCAACATTTGGGGTTTCAAAACTTTGTTTACACATGACAATTAATGAATTGTTATTAATAATAAATATTTACTATATTAATTTAAATTTGAACTTGCTTAAAGAAAATTCTAAGAAAACTAACAAATCTTTCAAATTAGCATGAAAAGGAAATCAAAATATGTTAGTTCATTATCATCTCAATATGCTTCAAAATAGGTCATGATTCAAGGAAAATTACAAATGACTTTGAAAGGTTTGATTATTTGACATTCTTATCATGTCTATCTCGAAATTAACCTATATATTATTTGGTAATATTAATTAAAGTTTGATAGTTTATGTTAAAAATTATAAGATTACTAATTAATAAATGATATTTTTCATGTTTTGATAAGATCATTCATAATAATATGATACTTTTATTATCAAATTAAAATAGTTTATATTAGGTTACAATTTTACTTAATGTTAGCAGTGCAACAACTAATAAAAAGGAAATATGTGCAAGTAATTTTAAAAATGTTATCAAAGAAGACATTTAACTAAGTGTTCTCATTGACATAATGATAACTTTCCTTCCAAATGTTTTGAACTTTGTATCCAGTTTGCCTTCCATTGAGTCATAGCATTCCATTATACATTTCATCTCTTATTAAGCTAAGTAATCCTCATCTCTTGTTAGGCCAAGCATGCCTCATCCCTTGTTGGACTACTAATGGAAGAAAAAGAAGGAAAATGAAATGGTAAAATTAGTAAACTAGGGCATGAACGAAAGAGAGAAAATAAAATAACATTGGTATTAAATTAAGTTATGAAAAAAAGAAAGAAAAGAAAACATACACAAGTTGCTAGGCATGAAATGGTGTTGATAATAAACAAGGCCAAATGATCAAAAGTTTAGGATAATAGCTTTAAGAGATAATATAGCCTTAATAAAAGAAGAATAAAAATGCTAAAGGAAGGGAAAAAAAAGAAAACAAGGGAGGAGAGAGAGAGAGTGAATAAATAAACATCAACATAAATAAAAATGAAATAACTATGTATGTTTATACACACACACATAATTTTATATGAAAGGAATCATAAATAAGAATAAATAATAAGTTTATTTGATTTAGCATGCTCTTATTGACCTGTGGATATATATGAGCAGTACATTATGCTATTGATGTCATGATATTATTTTATTTAATTTATTTCTCATTTATCATTTCTATTAAATTTATTTTAATGTTATTTCATATTTAGATTTATTTATTAGGAGATTTTCTTAGTATTACTCTACTTATATTATAAAAAATTTTACTAACATACAAAGTGTGGTAGATTAGAGTGGTAATGAGGATGACTAGGCATCCAGTATGAAATCATGATAATTGTTCATATGTAGAGATTTGAAAGAGCAAAGAGTTGATAATTTCCTTATGCATCAATTAAATTTATAGGTATTTGTATCATTGATGTTATATGTTATATGCTAACCTATAAAGCAAAAAAGAAAAAGGAGAATAGTATTGTTACTTTTGTTTAGAAAAAATTTGAATGCTATCACATTAAATATAATTTCTTTGAACTATTGTTAAATTAGTAATTAATATAAGTGAAGTGTGATAAGTTGATATTAGAGCCAAGTTGACATTCTTTGGAAAAATTGTGGAACCAAGGGGTTTGTTGAGTGAGAACACTAGAACAACATGTACATCTATGCATGCATATCATAATTGAATGCATTTATTTAAAAACACCTATATTAATACAAATTATAATTTAAGAAGGGATGAAAAAAGGAGATTCATATAAAGCTAAGTCCCATTCCTTTAGAAGAGATAAAGGAAGAGAACAAGTAGAAAATGAAAACAACCATATACAACTTGCCTCATTATCTATTATTCCTCTACAAAACAATGAGAAAATTATGATACGAGCAAAGTTCTTGTTCAAATTTCATCTACAAAACCCTTATCTTAAAATAAGGACTAACCCTTTGGTTGCAAAATGATGGATCAATAAAATTAATAAAATACTCAAAAGCTTGTCTTGTCCACATAGTAGAATAGTCCATCTAGCTACCTTGGTTTTCAAAGATGAGATTGATTTATGGAGGCCACCACATTAAGTTAAGAGATAGGCTAATGCAAAACATTACCTAGAATAAATTTATTGTAGACTTTAAATAATGACACATCCTTATCTTAATCAAAGAGCAAATGAGGAAAAATTTAGCCAATCCAACTCAAAAACGATTGATGATCAATAAGAGTTTACCAGAATGTTTAGATATGCTCTTGATGCCTTCAGCTCTAAAGACCAATGATGTTTTTTTTAAAAGAGGGCTAAAGTTAAAAATAAAATCTATTATTGCTATTTTGAAGACCACTGATTATTCAAAAATTGTGAAAGATACTAGATTGGTGAAACAAGATTTATTGGATATAAGAACAATAAAAATTAAGAGGAGAAGGAAAAAATAGTATTTAATAATAAAGCATAAATCATCTTTCAAAAGAAATTTTACTAGAGGAAGAAGTAGAAGATTTGGTAAGAAACAATCTAAACTCACTGCTTAAATAATATATCTAAATAATCTCTAGTGAAGGGGCCTCATAATGCTTAAATTGTAAGAATGTTAGTATTAGCCTAAAAATGAGTTGAAATATTTTTTTTTGAAAATATAGACAACATGATAAGAGTCTTTCCTTAACATGAGAATTGGATCTAAGGTAACATCCAAGTCTTAGAATGTTATTTTAGGTAGTAGTAAAGAAAGGGATGGGACCTTTACCATCATATCAAAAGGCTCTAACATAGGGAAATTATAGGCTAAGGTAGTCAACCTTAAGTGTACACTATATCTCAATTTGATACTTTGAGCTACACCAAGCCTAGTATAAGTTTTAAGTCACCATTATGATTGATGAGTCAAGCCTTAATGTGAAATAAGTTTAGTTATGAATAACAAGTCATAAATTTTTTAAGATCATAAAGGTCTTCAAAATACTTTGAAGTAACAAGTTTCAATGATTGAAGATATTTACACCAAATTTGAAAAGATTTTCTTTCTATTCTGAAATAGAATGTTATCTTATTGAGTCTTTATTATAAAACACATCTTTCTACTCATATCACTTTCAAAACTTATTTTAGCATCCAAATTTATTAAATTATTTCCTTAATTTAAGAGATATGTATAATTTAATTTTTTACTTAATCCTTTCTTTAATTAAACTTATTTTCTACATTTTTCCCAAATTTTATATCAATTGTTAAACTTTGAATAGATTTTAAAAAATAATTATGTTAAATTTTCTTAATTTAAAAAATAAAATAAAATAAGCAAACACCCTAAGCATGGCCCAAAGACAAAGCATTCAGGCTAACCAAGCCTGAATGGGCCTAAAAGCTTTGTGTAAAGAGACTAGTTGGAACCAACTTAGCCAGGCTCAAAGTTGGTCTAAGTGTAATCCTAAAACTTGATTAAGGTAAAGGAAAATGAAGGACTAAGAAGGGTAGCTCAAAGTATGCAATGGGTCAGGTAAGGCTCATAACAATGTGTGAACTTGTAAGCATACGAGTGGCTTAGGTAATGAAACCCCAAGCACACAAGGGGGGGCTAGCCTCAATTGGGCTCACATTTTAAATCCATGAAATCTATTATAAAGTATAAAATATTTTCACTGCCAATAATGTGGGACTCAATGATTTTCTTAATTAAGTGCCTTGCATGAATTTCCTTCCATTTAATCATTGATCAGACAACTAAGATTTCACCTACCTATAAGCTTTACTTTGAGTCTCAAACCAAACAATTGCAGTTCAAATTTATAAGATGGCTAGAATTGTTTTCACCTTGTCCTTGAATCGTGTGGCTTTAAATTATTCATTTTGAATCCTACAACTAAGATCTAATCCACATCTATCATTGTTGAATCAAATGATCTAGATCTAATTTTACTTGACTAGATGGTCTAGATATAATCCTCCTTTATCCAACCATTCATAACTCTTTTATTTATAGTTTGTAATCTAATAGTCAATAACCTCTCTAATCACATCTAATGGTTTTGGTCGATCCCTCATAGTGATTATTTCTTTAGTCATTAAATGTGTAGTTGTGTAGCCATTTTGGAAGAACTTTTTAAGCTGTTTGACAAAGCTTGTTAAGCTATTTGACAACAGCTTCTAAAATAATTTTTCTTTGACTTTTTAACAGTTATAATAAATTTTTTTTATAAACACCTAACTATTATGATCAAAATGGTTAATAAATATGAATAATATTTTAATATCTCAAAGAAGGGCTGCATCATAGTCTATTAGTATAACAATCTTCTATCAACACTTACGACTTAGTACTATTCAAAATTTTAAATTCTTCTAGCTAAGCCTAAATCTTCTAATCTTTCATTTTTCTCACTTTTTTTTTCATAATTTTGAGCTCTTTATATCTTTTTATATTCATCAATAAGTATAAAAAAATTTGTATATTTTTATCAAAAATTTATTTCTTGTTGTATTTTTTTATTTGAGTTTGGTAGCCTGACATTTATGAAAGCATAAATTTAGTTTAATCTGACAAAATATTGAATTGGGGTTTAATTTAATAGTAAAAGTCTAGGTTATAATTTAACCTATAAAACTATTAGGTTGGAGGTGAATCATAATAAAAATCTCAAGTAGGTTGGAGGTGAATCGTTAAAAAAAATCTCAAGTTATAACTCTTTTGATAGTAGGTTTTTTTCAACTTTAGTTGGGCGTAGAAGTATGTTCTAGTTTATATCAAATCATCTAAAAATTTATGTGCATCATTTTAATTTTTTTTATTTTTCTTAATCATAAAAATTAAAAGTTATATAGAAATTTGAATAACAAGATTTTCTATAAACATAAAAATTATTTTAATAGAGAATTTTTAAAAAATAAATACAATAAAAAATTAACAAAATATTTTAGAACCCAAAATTTAATCCTCTGTTATGAAATTTGCATACACTTATTTTACTTCAATAGGTAATCTTCTATTTAAGCATATTTTTGTCTTAATTTTATTTAATCATAAAGAATTATATTCTTTTGCCTCTTATGAGTTATAGGAAAAAATATTTTTCATCTCATCAAATGAATATTTCCTTAACGATTAAAGTTCTTAATGGCATTGAAATAAAAGTTGATAAAAATGTTAAGGGAACTATTAAAGTTTTTAAAAAGATTCTTAACAGAATTAATATTACTTTATTTAATAGAGTTTGATATTATTGTAAGCATAAATTGGTTATATGAATATCAAGTTAAAATTGATTGTGTAGTGAAAGTAAAAAAAAAACTAAAGAAAAGAAAGAAATTATGCATTATGAAAAATAAAAAAAAGATTAGTTATATATATATATATATATATATATATATATATATATATATATATATATATATATGCATTGAAGATGTTATTCAAAGGAAGAGAAGCATTTCTCTTATATATTGAAGTCTTAAATAAAAAGTTTGATAGACTTCTTCGAGGACTTGTTAGGACTTTCTTTATTCATAGAAATGAATTTAAAATTTAGCTTATTTTTGGTACAAAACTAATATCAAAAGTCACATATAGAATGGCTCCAACAAAATTATAAGTAGAAATATAAGTTGAAGAACTATTAGATAATAGTTTCAACTGTTCTAATATGTTCCCTTATGAAAAAAAAGATGATAATATGCAAATTCGCATTAAGTATAAAGCTCTAAAAAATTATAATAAATAATAAATACCTTATATTAAGAATTGATGATCTATTTGATCAACTATAAAGTGCAATTATCTTTTTCAAAATTGATTTGAGATTAGGATATCCTGAGTTAAGAGTCAAAGAATTTGATATTATTAAGGCTACTTTTTTGCATGAGGTATAGATATGATGAATTTGTGGTGAGTTTTATCGGCTTAGTTATGTATCTACTATCTTCATTGATCTCATGAATATTTAAGAAATATTTTGATCAATCTATGATTATTTTTATTGATAATTTCTTGATATATTTAATGTCTATATAAGAACATGTTACGCATTTGCATAGGGAATTACAAATACTACAAGAACATAAACTTTATGCCAAATTTTTAAAAGTGAATTTTGGTTTTCTCAAATTTCAGGAAATATATAGTGAGTAAAAAAGGATTACTACATATCCACAAAAAATCTTAGCAATTGTGCATTTGCCTTAACCAACTAATGTGATAAAGATGATAAGCTTTTTGGGGTTTAGTTGCATATTATCACAAATTTATAAAAAGGATTTTCTTAAGTGGCAAGCACTTTGATAAAATTAATTAAAAAATAGTAAAATTTGAATGGAATCCAACGTATGAAGATAGTTTTTAAATTCTAAAGAAAAAATTTATTATAACCCCAATTCTCAATCTATACAAATGGATGGTATCAAATTTTTCATGCATCATACTAAGGGTTGGGCTATGCATTATACAAAATGAAAAAGTAATTCCTTATGAATCTCATTAACTAAAATCAAATAAAAATAATTATTCATTTCATGATTTGAATTTGACAATTAATGTTTTTGCATTGAAAAGTTGGAGGCATAATTATATAAAGAGAAATGTGAGATTTATATAAATCATAAAAACTTGAAATATATCTTTACTTTGAAAGAATTAAATTTGAAGATAAAAAAGATGGCTATGGTGCACCAAATATTATGACTTAGATATCTTGTATCACCCTATTAGGATAAATGCTATTATTGATGCATTAAGTTACAAACCAAATATCAACTTGCTCTTAACCCAAAGTGATGAATAATATATTTCTTTTAAGATTGATAAATAACAATTAGAAAGAGATATTAGATTGTATTCTTATTAGCCCAGTTATTAGTATGAACTAATTGGTTTGATTTTATCATAGATGATCAATAACAAGACAGAAATGTGCAAGTTGATTCAAAAAAATAAAAGAATGTTAGGTTTCTAGTTTTATTATAAATGCTAGTGGAATTCTTTGATTTGAGGACATGTTGTGCATCCCAAATCAAAACAATAGAAGAAATTATTATAGCATGAGGTTCATAATTTCAAATATTTTATTCATGCAGGAATAACAATGTATTAGTATTTAAAACAAAACTATCTATGTCCAAGAATGAAGTAAGATGTTGCTAAATGAACAAGTAAATATTTAATATACTAATAGGTAAAAAGAGAACAACAAAAATCAAGTAGACTTTTGGCACAAAGCTAAATTTTAGCACTACCTTTTTTCCTTATATAGATGTCAAAATCAAAATAATGATAATGATTTTGAAAGACTTTCTATGATCATGCATTCTAAATTTTAGAGGTGGCTAAAAGTTATAATGTTATTTGAATTTCCTTATAATAATAGTTTCTAATCAAGTATTACATAGTTTCTTATAAAGAGAAACAAAATGTATTGATGCCAAGCATAAGAACATAGAATTTGAAGAGGGAGACCATGTTTTTTTAAGCCCTTAGAAAGGAATATTTAAACTTGGAAAAGTAAGAAAACCAAAACCAATGTAAATTGATGATTTTAAATTATAGAAACATATCTTATTCATGACATTTCATGTCTCATCCTTGAGAAAGTATATCTTTGATCCTTCCCATATTATCAAAAATGATTTGGGAGATCTCAGCTTATATTTGAATATGGCATATATTGAAAAACTATGAAGTGATTTGAAACAAAATATTGAGAAACTAAGTGATTTGAAAACAATTTTATGGTATATTTAAACAAAAAGAGAGCTACCAAGGAGGTAGAATTAGAAGTGAGAATCTAATATCCTAAATTCTTTTAAATTTTGGGACAAAATTACTCTAAGGAGGAAAAGATGTGACATCCCTATGACATAATGATTTTGTAAGACTTTAAATATAAGCTTGAGCATTTTACAAGTTTTTATTAACAAGATAAGTTAATATAGTAAGATTAGGAATATAAAAATATTATTTTGTTATTATCTCAAAACATATGAAATTTTGTAAAGAATACCCAAATTGACAAGATAAGCATATCATTAAGAAGAGCTCAGTAAAAAGAATTTGTTAGTTTTTTATTTGAAATTTTCATAACTTGAATGAAATTGTTATGAATTAAGCAAGCAATTATATATATATATATATATAATTATTGTTGAAACTACGAAGGAATACTCAAAAGCCTTTAGGAAGCAGAACAAATAACAAAAATGTTTTAATCATTAAAATACCCCATCTTGCTTTCCCTAAATTGGGTGCCATTAAAATCCCTTTTTTATTTTATTCATTTTGAAAACCTAACAAAATTTTTTAATCATTAAAATCATATAACAAAAGCATTTTTCAAACTTTTTAACCTTAAGTGGTAAAATCAATATAAAATCATTTTTAAGAAAATTATTTGAAACCTTCAACAAAAATGATACAAAATCAACTTTGAACTGCAATTATAAACCCCTATTACCATAAGAAGAACATTTCAACATTTCCCTTTTGTTCATACATTGCTTATGGCATATAACATCCAATCTAACATCATGATAAAAGTTTTATTACATGTTCAAAATTCTTGCATAAAGGAAAAGTTCATAACTATTACCAAATTTAAAGAGAAAGAGGAGTATTTTCTAGATCAATCTATCATGATTTAGTCTTCATTACTTCACTGTAGTCTGATGTGAAACCTTATTTTGACATAAAAATATTAGGACAAAATAAGCATGAGCTAATTGACATTAATTTTGTGAGAATAAAGCAAGTACATATATGTATAACAACAAATTTGGATAACCACATGTAGAGTTTGTTTACAACATTATGATATAATAAGCATGTGAATGAATAAATAAAAATAAAGCAAGTTTTATGTGATAAACCTTTTAACAAAATATATTTTATCACAGTTACTACCTTGCTCATTCCTTTATCATTTTATCTTTTTAAAGATTGGCTTAGAGAAAAGTCACCTCACAAATGATCATGAATGTTTAAAAGCTCATTATTCTCACTTAAATTGTTCAGATGAATGACTCCTTTAGCTCATCTCTAAAATCATCATTTTAGAATGGTAGGTTCTAGTTTAGACAACCATTCATCCTTTTATATGTAACATTTCTTTCACCAAATACTTTTTGTAGATTCTTTCCTTTGATCATGATAATAATGTCCATTTCAGTTTTTCATCACTTTTTTTCAATCTTGTGAATATTATCACATAATATGTCATAAATAAAGCTTGAAATAAAGAGACACAATTTTTTATAAAAAATGAACTTACGAATAATGACATGATATAAATATATTATTATAACAGAGAGATTCATACATCTTAATGACTAGTTTGATCAATTTAGGAATAGATTTTTAACTATTAGAACTACTTGATTTGTATAGATTCCTTTGAATGGTATAAATAAGAGAAGTTTTCTAGAAAAAGTTGATGAAATTAATTACAAAACATTGGAAGAAAAAGAGAATAAGGGTTGTGGTTTGTGTTCTCAATAGTGAACTTTCTTCATCCTATTGTTGACTCATTTGAGCTTTAACAACATTCTTTCAACTATTGCATAAGACATTTATATATTACTTGGTAAATATTTTTCACATCATTTTAGACATTGTGCCATATATTCTCTGAAATGAATGGTATAAGATTTTTTATGTTTTGATTTATTAAGTATTGTAACCTTTCATAAGTTTTTGTGCACTCTTTGAGTGAGGTTCTTACCTAATTACAAACTACTATAAAAAGAGAAGTAGATTTGTATTAAGTTGACTCTTACTTAGTTGCAGTGAAAAGTGAGCATTTGTATTAGATTTGTCTTACCTGACTATGGCAAAATATGAGTGGTTTTAGATAAAACCTAGCAATTTGGTTGGGTATAGATGTAGATCCATGTTTTGATTAAACAACCTAAGAATCTTCTTATATTCTTTATCTTTCTTGTAGTCCCACACAAGGATTTATAAAAAAAACCTTTCTAAAACTTACTTAAAATAGCCATTAAGATTAATAATAGATATCATATATGAGAATATTTGAGATTACTTAATTCATTCATTCTATTGATATCTATCTTGTGTCCTTAATAGTAATTTAAATAATAGTTTATTTTTTATTGCAATATTGCTTAAGTTGATTAGATTGGAATTATTAATTTTGGTTTGAAGCTATTATAATTGAATTAAGTTTTAAATTTGCACAATTCTCCCTCTCTTATGGATATTGTGACTCCTAATTCAATAAGTTTCCCATCGATTGAATACTTTTCTTCACATTTCATGCAATCATTTGTCATTTCAAATTCAATAATGTTTTGGTTATATGATGTTGTATTGTATAATCACTTTATTTTCATATCATATGATGTTAATTTTTTACTTTCATTTGCTATTATCTCTTATGATTATATTTACAATATTTTTTCATCATACTTGTGTGACATATTGTAATGCATATACTTCTTACACCATTTACCAACAATTCCATATACAAAATTATTCTTGATTTAATCATACTTATATGATCACCTTCTACATACTTGTACCATTAATCTTAGCATCCATTACTATCATACTTAATTAAATTCATCATACTAATATGACCAATGGTATCGTACCTTACAATCAAATATGATTCCACATAATCTTTACACTTGATTGTATTATACCATCTAATATTATTGTATTATATGATTTGATTCTCCACTTCATTAGCCTACTCATAAATAAGAATATTTAATACAAAACTCTAATTGATTTAGCAAGATATTAGTGACCAAGGGATATACATAAGGAGTATATTATATTATTGATGTCATGATGCTACTTTATTCAGTTTATTTCATATTTATTATTTTTATTAATTTCATTCTAATGATAATTCTTATTTAGATTTTTTGTTAGTAATTTTCTCAATATTACTCTGGTTATATTATTAGACATTCTACATCACATAAAGATCAATAGATAGAGTGATAATAAGGATGATTTAGCTCCCACTATGAAATAATAAGAATTATGCATGTGCACAAGTTTGAATGAATGGAGTGGTTATAGTTTCCTTATGCACCAATAAAACTCATAGTTATTGATATTATCAATATTACATGTTATATGGTAACTTATAAAAGAAAAGCAAAGGGAACCCACAAGTAGTACAATCATACTCTATTTGGGAAAAAAAATTAAGTGTCTCCACATATTCTGCATAATTAATCTAAGTTAGTATTGAATTAGTAATTAGTACAGATAGGACATGATAATAACATATCTTTAATCATAGTCACTAATAAAAATGAACTAGAAAAAAACTAGACAAACTAATATGTACATAATAAATTTCTCATTATTTTCAAATTAGTCCAACTTTGTATCTTTCAAACATAAATCATATATGTAGGATTATAAAATATAATAAAATTAAGATGGCTAATTATTTTGTATTATTTGAAATATTTTAAAATTTAAGACTTTTATTTTATTTATTTTAAAAAATTATACATTTCTAAAAAAGACATATAACATCTTAAAAAGGAAAGTTAGTCATAAAACTAATTGTCTAAATTATTACAAGCTTAAGATACTAAGCTAATAAAAATTAAAGTATCTAAGTGATAAAATGAAAGATCAAAGTGTTATAAAATTAAATAATCAATTAAGTTATATGCCTTAAGATGTTTAAAAAATTATTAAAAAGATTAAATGAACTTCAAAAATTATAAAAATGGATCAACATTTAGAGCTTATAAAAAAGATTGATTTTTAAAGAAAATAATAAACTAGTAATTATAATTATTTTTAGATTTAAAAATTATAAAAATACTAAAAATGACAAGAAAGTACACAAATTAGTTATTGAGTAGAGGTTATCAAGTGAAATCATATAAATTGGTACAAAAAATTGAGATTATTTTGATAGAAAAATTAAAAAAAATAGATAAAGACATGAGTGCTTAAATAAAATTGATTTAATTTTTATTTTTCTAAAAAAAAGTAAAACATAATGGAAAAATCCTGATTAGGTGGCAATTTCAAGTGACAAAAACACTAAAAGTGATGAGGACGTCGGTAGTAAGAGGAGAGGAAGTGTTGTGAGGTCGAAGGACCTGTTTGGTGAAGAGTTCGAAGTTTGAAAGGTCAAAAGAGGTGTCTCTATTCCATAATCCGCCCACCGTAATTCCTAAGCCATCCAAACCCATATTACTATTCACTTCTTCAAGCCAACTTATTAAGTTTCTAACCACTCAATTTAAAACCACCTATTTGAAGTGTTATGAAAAAGACATTTTATTACTAACTACCTAAAAAGAGCTATGAATATGAGCTTAGATTACGATAATGAATAATAAGAGTTCAAGAAAGAATAAAACATAATATTTGATAAAGAATTGAGCAAGAATTACAAAATATAAAAAATTCTCTGATTTTAATAGTTAAGTGCAAACTTACAACCCCATAACTACAAGACAACTAGAGAAGTACCAACATCTTTAGTACTAGCATAAAAATTAAGAAATGATTATGTAAGATGATCATAAATAATAGTAGTTACATCAATATAATATCCAATGAGACTACAAAGGAATAGGAACTTCCCTATTGGAACATCCAAACCTTTACTCTATGTCATGGATAGATAAAAACCAGTATACCTATTAAGCAATGATGTTATATACCCTTGAAATTAGATAAACATAGAGATAAGGTTTTATGTGATGTCATACATATGTAGGTAGCTTATCTTATCCTTGGAAGACCATGACTTTTTGATAAGGGTGTAACTTTGAAAAGGAAGACTAACACATGTTCTTCTATTCACAAAAAAAGATCACATTACATCTTATGTTTCTTCATAAGAAACCCCATACACTTAAACCTAGAAAATATACATAAAATTTTAAGCCCAAAGACAAAGAAAAGAAAAAGTCAAAGGATTTGAGCTTGATGACACTACTTCATGTTAGGAAGATCCTTAATCAAGGAGACTTAGTTTTGTTTCTTATAATTAAGGAGTCAGTCACCACCTTACCAGACCTATCACTTATTATTCAAGTATTTGTAAATAAATTTTCTAATATTTTCCTGGATGATTTACTTTACATTACCTTTCATATGAGACATACAATACAAGTCAATTTGTACCCAAAGAAAACCTACCTAACCTTCCCTATTGTAAGTTAAACTTGGAGACTCATACTGAGTTAACCTATAAGAGACTTAAAAAAGATTTATCCAATAAAGTATTAGTCCTTATGTTATCCCTACACTTTTAGCATCCAAAAAAGATGAAACATGGAGGATATGTGTCAATAGTCAAGAAATTAACAAAATCATAATAAAATATAAGTTTTTCATTCTTAAATTAGAGTCTAGATCAAATGTTAGGTGTCACCATATTTTCTAAGATAAACTTAAGAAATGATTACCAATAAGTAAAGATTAAAATAAGAAACAAATGAAAGACAATATTTAAGACAAGAAGATTTGTATGAATAGTTAGTGATGTCATTTAGGTTATCAAATAATATACTAAGTAGATTCATAAGATTAATGACCCAAGTTCTAAAATCAGACATAGGATAATATGCCATAGAATATTTTGATAATATTTGGTTTATAGCAAGTCCACTAAGTATTACATAGATCATTTACACAAATTATATAATATTCTCATAAATGAACACTTGTTTACTAATCTAAAGAAATATAAATTTTTCACGTCCAAGGTTACTTTCTTAGGATACATAGTTTCTACTTAAGAGTTTTCTATCAACTTTAACAAAGTCAAGACAATTACAGATTTGCATACCTCAAAAACATATTATGACATTAGAAACTTTAATGATTTTGCTACTTTCTATAAATGATTTATTAAAGACTTTCATACCATTATCACACCAATTATAAATTGTATTAAGTCTGATAAATTTACTTAGACTAAATTTATAACTTAGTTTTTATAAAGTTAAAAGAAGCTATGACCAAGGCACACTTTTTAAAAATGCTTAAATTTTCTTCTATCTTTGAGGTTGAATGTGATGCATTAGGAGTAGGGATAGGTGATATCTTTATCAAGAAAAATATCATATTACTTTCTTTAGTGAGAAGCCTAATGATGTTAGAAAGAAGTATTCTACATATGAAAAAAACCTATATGTCATAGTTCAATCTTTAAGACATTGAAGACATTACTTGTTATCTAAAGAATTCTTCCTATACTTTGATTATGAGACTCTTAAGTTCTTAAATTCTCAATGATACCTTAATCATAGGTATGCCAAATAATTTTAATACATCTAAGATTTTACATTCATTATTAAACATAAGCCTGTCTTAGGAAATAAAATGTTAATGCACTTAGTTGACATATTCATTTATTGATCGTTTCATCTATAAAGGTCATATATTTTGAACAAATTAAAAATTAGAATCTCGATTGTCATAACTATGGGCCAATTTATCAAGAAATCAAATCAACACCAATCCTTATACTTAGATATTTTAGTTTGAAAGATGGATACTTATATAAGAGAAAAATGTTATGTATCTCAAATTCATCACTTAGAGATTTTTTTTAGTTTAAGAAATATATGTAGGATTATTGCTCATTTTAAGAGATAGAAGACTCTTAGAGATTTCTTAAAGAGATTTTATTGGTCTATAATGATGCATCATATTGCATCTATTGTAGCCTAATGTCGCAAGTGCGCATTTACAAAATCTACAAATATAAGTCAAGGATCTCAAATTCTACTATTTGTACCTAACAAACCATAGGATACATAAGTATAGATTTTATATTTGGATTACTTAAGACTTTATCTAGATAGGACTCTATCATTATAATGGTTAATCATTTCTTTAAAATAGCTTATTTTGTCTATTATCATAAGACCTCGGATGCTACCTATGAAGTTAAGAATTTTTTCAGTAAAATAGTTAAGTTACACAATGCCCTAACAACCATAGTCTTTAATAAAGATGTAAGATTTACTATTTTTTTGGAATATCTTATGACATTTACTAGGGATTAAGCTAAAATTTTCTTCAACCTACCACCTAGAAATCAATGGATATACAGAAGTAGCAAATCATAATTTAGGAAATCTTCCTCATAGCTTCGTAAAAGAACAACATTTTGGGATCAACTATTATCACGAGCTAAATTTGCATATAATAATTTCATAAATCATAGTATTGGTCTAAGTTCCTTCAAATTTTGACATTGTAATAAGCATAGGTCTTCTCTTGATCTTAGTTCTTTATTAGTGGAATTTTAGACTTATGTGTTTCTTTCTTTGTCTCTTATATATCTTTGTTACATAAAATGATATTTAAAAAATTAATCTAAGTAAAGAAAGATATAAGAAACTAGTAGGTATATATAAAAAAGTTAAAAAAATTTTATGAAGGTGATTATTATAATTAAAGTTAGGTTAGAACAGCTCCTTCATGAAGCTTATAAGAAATTACAAGAATATAAAACTAGACCTTTTAATATTATTCAAAAACTAATAACTAATGTACACATGTTAGATTTATCATAAGAGTATATGTTAAGGATTTAATCATGTGTAAGACACCACATTCAATATCTAGTGAGTCATTTAAGCTTGATTCTTTTTAAGTGAACTTATTCCTATAATTACGTTAGTCTTAAGAGTAAGGACGATATGTAAGAAATTTTATATTATGAGACTATTCTAACCAAAGATTAGAGGACCCTTAGCTTACCTATAATGACCTAATCTATATCACCTTAACCTGATAGAGCACTATTATACCCATTATCCCGATACAGTCGAACAAAGCTCTCTCTCACCTACGGAGGATGATACAAAAGCATCTCACTTTAGCTCAAAAGCATACACCTATATGTCACACCAATCACATTCAGACTCAAAGTTGTGCCCAATTCAAATTTTATTTTACTTAGTCATCTTTGTCAATGATAGACATCAACTGCAACACTCTATTTTCTTATGATTATGCTTATTATGTTTACTCTCATTTGTCATAATATATTTTATATCTATTTCATGTCATCATTAATGTTAGTTTCTATTCATTTTCATTTATGTGCACTTTGTCCATCGTCATTGGTTGTCCATCATCAACTGGTCGTCTATTATTTCTTGTTACTGTCATCACCTATCACTTGTCATTTCCAACCACCACCATCATCGACTGCTCACCATCGCTCGGTTGCCCTACATCACATGGTCGCTCACCATCACCCAACTGCCCATTAATGCTAAGTTGCTCATTGACCACCCACCATCTAGGCATCGCCTTCTATTGTCATTCATCTCAGATACTATTATATCCCCATTCACATCATCGTTATTATCCAATCATCATGTTGCATGATTACATAATTTTTCATATGTTATAATTATTTTATATATTTTTATATTCCATATTTAATATGATTGACTTATTTGGAGTTAATGGATTTAGAATTCTAAAGGTCTCTTTGAGTTCTCAAGTGACTTAACTCTAAAATAATCTTTCTCATATTGACTTCTCTTTTTCTCATTCTTATGATATGTTTTGATCTACATTTAATTATCTTTTTTATGCTTATGTTATGTTCTATGGTACATTTAATTCTCTTTTTCATATACATAGTTATTGAAATCTCCTTCATATACAAATATGAAAGACTCTTTCATTATAAAAATGTTATTCTTAGATAATATTTCTCTTATTTGTGTGTTTTTATCTTTGCAAGTAAAGAATATACACCCAACTCTAATTGGAGAGATTCCAATTTTTCCTTTCTTTATGAAAGATAAGGATCAAAGCTAAGAGACTTTTCACGAAGAGAGCTAAGAACCAATCAACTTCCTTATTCCTTTAACACCATCTTCTTGTCACCTTTAAGTTCTTGTCTACTCTCTCACTCTCTCAATTAAATCACCAAACTACCACCTTTCTCAACAAAGCTTCAAATACTAGCCAACCACCTTATCACCCCTTTATCCAAACTTCCCAACCAACTCAGACCTCTGTCTCATCATTTTTTTTCATCTTTGGTGCTCCACACGTTAACACCAAAGAAAACTACAAGCCACGATTGCTAACAAGGTGAATTTTTTTTTAGAATTTTCTAAGTTATAATCTAGTTAGAGTTTTTTTATTAAAGTTCTCATATAAAGTTTATCTTTAATTCTTTATTTTATATATGTGAAATTAGATGTAACAAAAAATTATTCAATAAGATTTTATGCTTAATGTTTGAAGTGTTGATACATATACTAAATAATCCATATTGTAACTTAGGACACTAATCTTTGAGTAATTCTAAAATGTCACGCATACTATCTAACCTTAATTAATGTATAATGCCTTTCAATATTTTTTATTGGTCTATTGAACATCTTTTGAGTTGTAAGTTTTAAATTAAATCATAATAGAAGTTCAATTTATTTTGTATCACTAACTACTTACGTAAATAAGGCACAACAAAAATATTATAAACATAAGGTTTATTATATTAATAATAAATGGCATTAATGAGTAAGACTAAATTAAGAAAAATGATAATCATAAGATTGTGTGTATATATTTATTTTTTTGTGGTTGTGACATTTATAGCTTGATAATTTTTAATTATTATAATAAAGTTCTTAATTATTTATTTTTTTAATTTAACTATGTAATAAATACCTTGCATGTCATATGACTAAATAATTTGTTATTTTATGTATAATAATTGTGTTTGATTAGCCTTCTTAGCTTATAAGGATGGTAAAGCCTATTTATTGGGATTAACATGTTAAATGCTTCAGGTTCATAGTATAAGGAAAACACAAAGATAAAATGCTA
Organism: Vanilla planifolia; assembly: GCA_023846275.1. Classification (NCBI taxonomy): domain Eukaryota; kingdom Viridiplantae; phylum Streptophyta; class Magnoliopsida; order Asparagales; family Orchidaceae; genus Vanilla; species Vanilla planifolia. Next base: position 8,589,149 of record CM043873.1, on the reverse strand, counting down.
AGCTTTATTATTATATGTTTAATCTTTGTATAATATCTAAGAACTATATTTATTATCTTGTATATTATACATATTATAACTATAAATGTATAATAGTTAACTATCTGAATGTACAATTTATATATAGATGGATGTTTGATAAATATCTACAAAAAAATTATAAATAACTGCATGAGATATTATAGGTTGTAAATGTATATGCAATTAGTGCATATGCATATAAAAAATAGAATGAATATAAGAAATATTGTGTCTATTTAAAATCTAAAATTTATATGAAATAATGTCATAGGTTATGAATAATAATTTAGATATTAAATTCATGACAGGAGGGTGAGAATATCACATAAAGTATGTATTATCATGTCATCATAACTTATATCATGATACTTGTATTAACAATTAATTAGGCATCAACTACAACAAATTTCATAAAATTTATATCATACATATTATAAAAGAATACTTACCTCAACATATCATAAACTTTAATTAATTGTAACAAATCACATGTCATGTTAAATTAACTTATCTTAATTATTGTACAAAAATTCTCCTTTTCTTTTCAAGCTAATTATTTGCATTACTGTTACTATACCCAAGACCCTCACTGACTCCCCTCCTCAAAGCAATGCTCAACAAGAGGTGATGAGCTAAAATAAGATAAGGAAGAAACCTATTACTCAGTTGATCAAGAAAATAAGGAAGGATGAATATTCATAAGGTTTACAAGGCTCATGAAAATAGATAATATGCTATGATTTACATATAAATAGAAATAATCATATTCTTGAACATAAGAAAAGATATATATATATATATATATATATATATATATAATAACTTGTGAGACATATGAATTAAAATATTGAAAATACTAATAAAAGTCAACATAATGTTCATTAAGTCATGTGACTAAAAAATATTGTTTGTGATATAAGGCAATAATGAAACAAATTATTGAGTGTTTTATGCATAGAAATATGAAAAGTAAGGAGATTTCTACTATAACTATATACATCAAAAAGTGAACACTGACTAACTACTTACATAAATAAGGAGCAACAGAAACGTGACAGTTATAAGGTTTATTAAATTAAGAGAAAATAACATTGATGAATAAGACCAAATTAAGTAAACAATCATAATCATGAGATTGTGTGTGTATATTTATTTTTTTATGGTTATGAATTTGTCACTTGATATTGTTAAAATATTATAATAAAGTTCTTAATTGCGTATTTTCTTAATTTAATTATATAATAAATACCTTGCATGTCATATGACCCAAATAACTTATTATTTTGGATATAACGATTGTGTTTGATTAGCCTTTTAAGCCTATAAGGATGGTTGAGCCTATTTATTGGGATTAACATTTTAAGTGCTTCGGGTTCATAGTATAAGGAAAAAAGCATAAGGATAAAATGTTAAGTTTTATTATTATATGTAAAACTTTGTATAATATTTAAGAATTATATTTATTATTTTGTATATTGTACATAGCATAATTATAGGTGTATAATATATAACTATGTTGAGGTATAATTTATATTTACATGGATGCATAATAGATATTTATGTGAATATTATAAAAAAACTACGTGCGAGTTTATAGGTTGTAAATGCATATATAATTGATGCATATGCATATAGAAAATAGAAGGAATATAAAAAATATTTTGTCTATTTAAAATTTGAAATTTATATGAAATTATATAATAAGTTATGATCAGTAATTTAGATATTAAATTCATAATGAGAGAGTGAGAATATCACATAAAGTATGTATTATCTTGTCAATATAACTTATATCACGATACTTGTATTAATAGTTAATTAGACATCACTTGCAATAAGTTTCTTAAAATTTATATCATACATATTAATAGGAACACCTACCTTAGCATATCATAAACTTCAATTCATTGTAATACATCATATGCCATGCAAAATTAACTTACCTAAATTATTATAGAAAAATTTTCTTTTACTTTTCAAGCTTACTATTTGCATTACTATTACTGTACTCAAGGCCCTCGCTAGCTCTCCTACTTCTTGAAACAATGCTCAACAGAGGTGATGAGCTAAAATAGGAAAGGAAAAAACTTATTACTTAGCTAATCGAGGAAATGAGGAAGCACGAATACGTATAAGGTTTACAAGACTCACGAGAACGCTTCACCAAGGGAAAAAGCAACAAATGTTTCCCTCATTGTAGTCTTAACAACAAATCTTTAATGAACTCGGAATAAATCAATGATATGTCATGAGAGAAAGGGTTTTGCAATTGCACTGAAGCAAGCAAATCAAAAAAAGGGAAGCAAAGATGTGAAGGTGGTGTATACTTATGAGGCTAAGATATTTGAATATATAGATATATTAATTTTGTTAATTATGTATTCTATCTTTCTTATTTATCATTTAAGTTTAAAAAATTGTAAATAATTTTAAATGAACTTCAATTGATATAAGACAAATTTCAATGCTCTTGTCTTTACAAGCATCGTGTGACAATATTTTTATTCAAGCATTCCGAAATATTTTATTCTCATTTAAATTTTGGCTTGTTTTATAGAATATCCTAAAATTAAATTATTGCACTTAAGATATTCGTTCAATTCATCTAACATGTTATTACATTAATTATACAATAGAATTCTATATAATTAATTCAAGAATTTCAAGATGTCACAATCTAACTTTCATTTTTTTGTTTGACTATTTAGACCTCATCTCTTTTTTAGTATTTTATTTCTCATCTTGTTCTTTGTTGACCAAATTTTAAGAGTTTTGATAATGAATATAGATCTTAATAAGAAAAATCTTTAACTCAATGATAAATGATAGAGTTGTAGTTAAAACCATAAATAGCTTATGTATTTATTAGACAAATGGACATTAGTAATACTATCTTATTAATGAAGTTATGCTATGTCAAATATGCATGATAATGGCTAATAGTTTAGTCTATAAAAAGCCCACTACAATGTGATAAATAGACTTCTTTAATTTTCTTTTTTCAACACTCCATATTATATATTTTCTTAGTGCTTATCCCTAAAGTATTCTCTACATTCTTTGTGCCAATTGAGCTTTTTCTTATCCTTTAGTTAAAGTCCATGTGCTCTCCCTCACAATAATGATAGAGCTATGATTTGAGGCAACATCTATATCTAAGTAGTAAAGAAAGCTTGAGTTATAACAAATTTTATATTTTTTTTTGCTTATATTTTAGAGATTTTTTGCATGAGTAAGTGTTAATATTTTTTATTCTTTATTTCTATTTTTCTCTTTTTCTTCTTCTTTGACAATTAATTTCTCCATCGATGTATTCTTAGTCTACTTTGAATTATCTTACTCGCATAGTTGATGTTGCTCTCTCAAAGATATTATGGATTAAATCTTATGTTTTAGTATTTTTCAAATCTAGGAATTGTGTTTTTTAATCATTTAAAATGTTTTCATAAATTCAAAGTTCTTAAAGAGATCTATAATATTTTTCATTAAAAACTTAAATTTTAACCAACATCTTAAATAATGATTAATATTAAAAGTAAGACAAATATTTGAATTTTGTGTTTGGATCAAATATTTAATGGAAAAATACATACTAATGTTTCAAAATTATCTTACCAAACTATTTAATATATATAACTTAAACAAATTTATATGGAGAAATATGCATTTTCAACTTTATCTTTAGGATAACAAATACAACATAGTTGACTGAAATAATTAAATGAAATTTAATGCTAAGAATGATTTTATTTAAAAATAATTTACAAATACCTAATGCAGACCAACGTTGTTACGGTCTCCTTCGACCTTCATCTGTGCTTCTCACTGCGCTTGCCTCAAGCAAGCCGCCCTCTTCTCAATATCTCCTATAGAACGCGTCGAGTTAGTCGCTTCTACATCCCTAAAAATGGAGCCATCGAAGTCGAAGAGGAAAAGAGGCCGCCAACCAAAGAAGCCCATCGCCGAGACCATGGACCTCCAGCTCCCTTCCTCCTCCCCAGCTGCAGAAGAGGGGCAGGCATACCTTGGCAACTCCTCTCCAAAAAGCTCCCACCGGGCACGCGGTAGGCCGCGGAAGATCCCAAGACAAAGCATACCAGAGGATAAACTATCCTCCGGGGACAACAAAGCGCCGGATTCCGCTAAGCGAGTCTCGCAGCAGGTCATGTCGAGCAACGGAGAACAAGCTGATTTGATGATGGTAGCCGCCGCCGGGGAGCCACCACCGAGATGGGAAGAAGTCGCCAAAGTTGTTCCGTCAATGGACGCCGTGGTGAAGGTCTTTTGCGTCCATACCGAACCCAATTTCTCGTTGCCATGGCAACGGAAGCGGCAGTACAGTTCGAGCAGCAGTGGTTTCATTATTGGAGGAAGGAGGGTTCTGACCAATGCCCACTCGGTGGAACACTATACCCAGGTTAAGCTGAAGAAGAGGGGTTCTGATACCAAGTATTTGGCTACTGTTTTGGCCATTGGAACGGAGTGTGACATAGGTATCTTTTTGTGTGATGTCTGAAGGCTATGATATTCAATCATCTTTTCTGTTTTGGTAGAATATTCTGCTACATGCTTTTAATTTCTGAATTGCAACTGTTAGATTTTTTTATTTTTAACTAATACTTCCCATTTCTATAATAGCTTGAAACAATGGAACCTTGATGTTGAGGTAGATGCTTAATTAATTATTACTAGTTTGGCAGCAATATTTTTAATAATTGCCAACAATATTTATGTCACCTAAAATGCTTATTTATAATGCACAAGGTTAACATAATTACATATTCTTTTGAATATTACATAAATAACACCTAAAATTTAAGCTCTTGCTGAAGTAAAAACTATGCTTAGAAGGCATATAGGTTGATGGATGTACTTCAACTTTAAAGTTGATGAAGCTAGTGGTAATTGTGATTCATTGGAAGATAAATGGCATGTTGGTTTGAAAGGCCAAGTAGGATAGTGAGAAGGCTAAGGAAATTAATATTTTACTATTTAATCTTTGTTGTTTAAATAAGAATTGGAATATAAATAGGGTTGATATAATTTTGAATAAAAATTTTAAAAATAATGTGATGGATGGTAAGAGCACTGGGGATAAAATTATTGCTATAAGATTGTCGTAGAAAAATAAACTAAACGTTATTAGTATCTATATCCCATTAATAAGATTAGATGTTTGTATTGAGGAAAGATTTTAGATCTATTTGGGGGAGTTAATAAAAAAGATCGATCCGTGTAAAAAGATTTTTATTAGAGAAGACTTAAATGGATATATAAAAGGGAAGCAAAAGAACTTAGAAGACACCTCTGTAGTTATTTTTTTGGAGAGGATAATGAAGAATGTAAAGCTATGTTGGAGTTTGTTTTATTGTTTGGCATTGTTATTGTTAATGCTTTCTTTAATAAATGAAATGAGCATTTGTTTACTTATAAGAGTGATGCTTCTATGACACACTTGATTATGTCTTCATGTGAAAATGGATTGTCTAGTTTATAAAGATTGTCAGGACATATTATGAGAATTTTAGCCACTCAACACCAACTAATGATTATAACGTTCACATTAAAGATAGTAGGAGAATAAGTTTAAGCAATGCCTTAGTATTAGATGTCAAAATCTTAAAAATGAAAATGTGAGTTATTTAAGAATAATCTTAGAACTATGTCCTTGCGATATATATGGTGGAGAAAATTTTATGTGAAATGTCATTAATGGTTGTATTTACAAGTTAACTGAAAATATATCCAAGTAGTTGAAAGGATATGTCCTAAACTATGGAAAACTTGATGGTAGAAATAACGAGTACCATATAAGTTTGAAAACAAGTTTTATTATAACATGTGTTTCAATTGTAAAATTGTTGCAAATTGGAGGGACAAAATCTAGCATGATGAGCGCCAAAATGTTAATGACAATGGCTTTTGATAATTTATTTAGAAAGTGCTAAAGATAGCAAAATACATTTACATAGAATTGTCAGAGTAAAAGAGAAGAAAGGCAAAGATTTATATTACAATTAATGTATTAAGGATGATACTTAAAAATGGATGAATGAACTATTTATTGTAGGCTTTGAATGAAGACCGTGATAGTAATTGATTATAATGTTGAAAGAAAATATTAATTTTTCTTTTTACCGATGCATTCACAAAATGGAAGTGAAGGAAGCATTAAAGAAGATTTAGTTTTGACAAGTAATAGAGCTAGATGTCATTTCTTTAGATATTTGGAAATGTTTTGGAGACAAGGATATTACTTGGCTTACTAACTATTTACAAAAATGATGCTAGATGAGTAATAACTTGGCATTTTGATACTTGTTTACAAGAATGAAGTGGAAATTCAAAATTATGCTAATTATAGCAGAACTCAACTAATGAGTGACGCTTTAAAACTAAAGTGAGTCATTGAGCATAGATTACAATGTGTTACTAATATTCTCATAATCAGTTTGATATTGCAATTGGAAGATTGACCATTGATATGATATACTTATTGAGAGATTTAATAAAAAAGATTAGATTTGAAATAAAACATCTTCAATTAGTTTTTATTGATACAATTTGGACATATGATGGAATACCAAGAGAAAATACATTGAAAGTTCTTAGTAAATAAAAGAATTTCTATTGCATGTATTGATCTTATTAAAGGCATGCATAATGAAGCAATGACTTGTGTACACACTTAAGAGGTATTGACTAAAAAGTTACTTGTTATGGTTAGGTTTCATCAATGATTAAAAGTGAGTATTTATCTTTTTCCATTAGTTATGGATACTCTTAATAGTCGAATACAAGATGAAGTGTCTTGATGAATGTTTTTTGTAAGTGATATCGTGCTTTTATAAAGCTATATAATGATCCAAAGCTAAATTAGATACATGGAGAATGAATTTGGAGCTTAAAGAATTTTGTTGTTATAAAATAAGGTTTATTAAAGAATGATAAATATCTTTCTTTTTGGCTTCCACTCTAAAATGATGTGAAATTTATGAGGATTGAATAATAGGATGCAAGCAAACTTGATGAAATGAACTGTTGGTTTTGATTATTTGTGATTGAAACATCCTACATAAGATGAAAGGTAAATGTAATAAAACTACACTATAATGACATTGCTATTATTTTATAGTATCAAGTGTTAGTCTAAACATGCAAACAAACTAATTGTTGCAAAGATGAGGAGTCTTTATACTCAAAATACATGATTAAAAATAAGTGCATTAAGGAGAAAATTTTTTAGCCTCAATTGAGGATAAACTTAAGGAGTTTTGGCTTTGATTATTTGAGCATGCTAAACAGTTATCACTTAATATCCTTTTAAGAGATGTGAAAAAAGGTAGACTCAAAAAATATAAAAAGAGGTTATTGTAAAGTACTTAGTGCATTTGGATGTATAAATAATAATTTGTTAATGGATAAATCACAATAAAATTAAAGGATTCATGTAGTTGATCTAATTTAGTAGAAAAGGCTTGGTGTAATTATTATTATTATTGTTATAATAAGCTTATATGAACTATTTTGTCCAATGAACTTGCATAACATAATTCTCTACAAATTACCAAAAGTGCTACAAACATAACTTAAGTGCCAATGTTTTTTTTTTTTGAGAGATGCCATCTCTCTACTTTTGTTGCCCTTCCCACACTTTCAAAATATCTTTCCCATGCAAATGTTAGCCAAGATTCTAGCAAGCATTGCCATTGCTTTAGTTGGGGCACCTTCCTCGTCAATCTCATCTCCCCAAACCTCGCTAAATTTAAAAAATCTCTTCTCCTCATTTAAAAAAAACCATGAGTGCTCAATTTGCTTCATATTTGATTACTCAAGGACCATAACAATGTGTTGAAGTTTTATTATTGTTTTTGAGTCATGTGAAGAAATGGAGGCTGAGATTAGTCCAAGTGTGGCATTGGTTATTCCTATGGTGGCCTAAATCTATGGCATCCTCCCTGGTTGCTTCCATAGTCTTGATTCTTCATCCATTGATTAGATGGATGACTTGGACTAACATTCTTGAGCTCTTTGGCAGATAACCATGTGCACAAAACACTTACAAAACATAGCAGAATGATGAGGAGCATGGAGCTGTGTAATGTGAAGGACAAACTTGTCTCAGATTTACTCTCACTTTAGTGAAAATCAATGTGTATTTTCCACAGAATGTTAAATTTAGTAAGAAAACAAAAAAGAATTCACATATATGTCATGTTAAAAATGCATGTCACATTGTCATTTTTGGAGTACCTTTATTTATTTATTTATTTTTGGTCAATAGAAAGCTCATTGTTATTTATAAAAAATTAAGAGCAACTGTATCATTGGAATCATCTTTGTCCAAGTTTTTATGCCATCACTATGTTTGTCCAACATCTAAGAGTCAAACATCTCATGCTTAATTTGTTCTTGAATTGCTGCAATTTGCAGATGATAGCTAAACAAATGATCTAATTAGATGATAACCTAACATGAAGTGCAGGATGTTTGTTAATCAAATAACTTACAAACAGTTGGGTGTCATTGTTTTTCATTTCATTTAACAAATAATGTAGGTGTAGAATGGATGGATGAAATTCTAATTTGACATACTTGAATAGCTTTTGCTTTTTCTTTCATTGCTAGGTTTATTACACAATGGTATGAGTTGAATTAAAAGTTCTCATGTGTTGGCATGATAATTCTGTTGGATTTTTGAATTGTTCTAGTGAAATTACATTTATAAAAAAATTATTATGCAAAACTATGGAGGCTAAAATTTTTCTATATAAGTTTCAAAATATACATAGGTATGTCGGCCAAGTGGAAGTTGATGGAACCAAGGATGAAATTAAAAGTTATTGTATGGAAGAATTTTCACTTTTTGTTTCTTTTATGTTGAGTGTTAGAAAAACTTGGATTGTTTCATATAGGTTTGGGATCAATTTAAGAGATATATACCAATACAATAGTTTTTGCCAAATTTTATATAAATTTTTTAGTTTTAGCCTAAATCTCTTGTACGTATTTTAGTTTTAGAAATGTGCGGTTGGATTTATACGTTTGATATAACTAGTATATAGTTTCTTAACCCATTTTCTTCCTCATACTATCCTTGCCAAACCTTTGTTATTCTTTTTTGTTGACGGAGGAGGGTAATGATGAATGATGATGGTATCTAATTGTGGCAACATAGAATGACCAATATAACCATTGCCACTTGATACATCGCTCTTATCTCCAATGTATTTGCTTTGAGGCAATAATTTGCTGCCATCATAACTTTGTTGTCATGTCATCGCCTTTATGATCTCCACTCCTATTGCCACTGTTATCGCTCCATAGGGTATGAAAGGCTAGGTGAGGTTAGGGAGTGGTGGTTTAAGAAAAAAATTGGGTTAATGACAGATTTGTTGGTTATGCAAAAGTTACATTTCTTTAATTTTGAAAACTGAGGAACCAATTTGAGAATTATGTAAAACCTTAAGGACCCATTCAATTATCCTATAGTTTTTTTTTTATCGCAAAATGGAATTTAAAATGGAGATATTTTTTTTCAATTAAGAATTTCATAAAAAGTAAGAATTTTTTCTTTGTCAAAAAAGGTTGATTTCTTTGAATTTTTTGTGCATGACATGCTATTAAGCATTACTTTATTAAGTATGTGGATGTTATATCAATTGGTTAATAATTTATCAAACACATTAACAAATTCTAAAGAAGCCTTGTGCTAGATGTTTTACCTAGATTTTGAGTTGGATTCTAGCAAATAGCTTCTTTTCAATATAACATATGTGCATTAACTTCTTTCAAAACATGCATTGGGTGGTACATTATGTCTAGTGATCTTTTTTTTCCTTTTGTGAGAAGTCATATGCTCCCTATAAACTATCTATTTGGCAAAATAGCATGGCAAACATTTTTTATTTTTTTTTAAATGACAAAGCATGGTGTGAGTGATAAGGAATAAACACACATTGATGTGCCAATATGCATGCAAAAACTCACAGAAATGGATGCCAATTGCTTCAATATTTACCACTGGAAACCCAGTGAGTGGATAGGTCTCAATTTATGCTCAATGGGAGGGCTGTGTAATGTTTGTATGTTTTTTTGTAGATGCTTCTGTGGCTTAGTTGTCCTCTAACTTGCTTATTTCATTACCTCTCCCATTTGCACCATTATTACTGTTTGTAAGTCATATAGATTCTTTGTTTTTCAAGTGATTATTCATCCTCAGCTAATGACATTAAACAGTTAGAATGTATGGCTAATGCTTTTCGTGAGCTCAGCTACATGCTGCTTTTGGATAGTGTAGTATACATAAGCAAATGTTTGAAAGGTCATTCAACTTAAATTGACATCTATGATTAGCATCCTAATTAGAAATCTCTTTCTTGGAACTCTGAAGTTCATTTATAACCATAATTTCCTGAAGTATAAGATTCTGGTCTAGTTGTATGTTGGTTTGGACTTTCTTAAGCTATCAACAAAAGAATTCCGTAGCAAATGTTGTATAGATAATATTTGAGTTCATGTTTTTTCCGATAACCCTTCTTGTCCAAGTATTTGTTGTTTGTTTTATGAATTCTCATTCTCATTTCAGTCTTATTAACTTTCAAAAGAAATCTTAATCTCAAAACAATCCACATTATGATCTTAGCTTCAGTTTTTCTGCAGTATAATCTTTTACTACAGTTCATAGTTCAAAGGTTTATTTTCATATATTATACTTGATTGGTATGACAGCGATTGATTGATCATGAGTGCAAATGGTAATGCTTGTGCATAATCAATATGAGGACTAGTTTAATATTTGTTTTTTTATTTTGAGACATTTGGAACTGATGTTTTAACATGTGGACCAGTTAGGAAAAGTTTTTTGTTGAAGAAAATAATCTTTATTATCAAAGCTTTTAGTCTGTAAACTAGGAAAATATCATGTAAAATGTTAACATAATCTAAATTGTACTTGTTCCATCAAACTTGAAATCACTAATAACTTGCACTGTGAAAATTTATTTGGCAAGTTTGGTGATAAGAGTGCTCACCAAGATTAATGGGTATAGCCCTTTCTCGTTGTTGCCATTCATAATCAAGAAGAATTAGGTCTCTGGGAGAAATAGTTGGTACCATAGACCATGACGGTGGTGATTTATTTTTATGTTATTCTTATGTTCAATGATTTTCTATTTACTATAATGATTTTAGTATAGCATCTTATATCTGATTAAATTCTTTCATATTAACAGTGATGGTTGAAGAAATGTCCTTGAGATAATTATTAGCAAATTCTTATTGCATTTAATAAAAAGCTATCTTGTATTGAGGCCCTGGAAATTTTTGAAATGCTTCCTCATCCTCAAGCAAAGTAATGCACATTCCTGAGGTTTATTAAGGTTCAGCTAGACACAGCCTATCAGGGGCCATTTCTATTCTTGTAATGATAACAGTCAAATTTTCATACTGATTCCCTAATACTGCAGCTATCAGTTTAGTATTCTTTACTATACATTTAAACTTTTGGGTATGCTTCTTTTTAGTACTGCAGAAACATATACTATTTGGAGATTACTCTAGCAAATTTTTCATGTTTTGAATTACTATTTGCATTTATGTGCTTGCTTGTATTTACTTGTTTTATCTTCCATGCTAGCAATGTTGACTGTTAGTGATGATGAGTTTTGGGATGGGGTTTCGCCAATTCAGTTTGGTAATCTGCCTGCACTGCAAGATAATGTAGCTGTGGTTGGTTACCCAATTGGAGGAGATACCATATCTGTTACTAGTGGTGTGGTTTCACGAATGGAGATTTTATCATATGTTCATGGATCAACAGAGCTTTTAGGCTTACAGGTACATTAAATGTTAAACTTTTGTGTTGGGGTGCAGAAATTTATTATATAGTTAATTAGGACTTTTATTATTTGTTTCTTGGATTTCATTTAATCCCATTATGATTGTAAGGCCATGTGAACCTTTTGCAACAGATAGATGCTGCCATAAACTCTGGAAATTCTGGTGGTCCTGCATTTAATGATAAAGGAAAATGTGTGGGAATAGCATTTCAATCTCTTAAACATGAAGATGCAGAGAATATTGGCTATGTCATTCCTACTCCAGTAATCATGCACTTTATTCATGATTATGAAAAAACTGGGGAATATACTGGTATATTCCACTTGGTACTAGATTACCAACATATAGCTGCTTAATTTTAGTGTCTTTATTGATATGGTATCTTTTGGTGTATTGGTGAATTTTAATTGTTCTTATTAGCTACTAAAATCAACATTCTACTAATTATTTTAGTTAGGATGCTTTTATTGTTTTACTATTTGGTGTTGATAATAATTGGATGCCTGGAGCTCATATTCGTGCATGACCTCCAATGTAAGCTGCAAAACATCTTGGCTAGAATGTTGTGAAAATTTGTGCTGATTAACAAAGCTGGTTTTCTTGCAGTTGTGATGCACGACAAAAGCGAGTAAAAAATGAAGTTACATGAAAACTTAGGATTGGGACTAATAAGTTGGCCAAATTATATGCCTCATCGAATGAATCTGCCAAAGTTCTTACTTGATGGTAACAATTTGAACTTCACTGACTAGATAAGCAGGATTTTTTATAGAGGACATTTAGATACACAAATTGCTTGTTAAGTCGGCTGACAAAATGATAAAATAGATTTCATTGCTTAGGAATACTTTATTAGCTAGCAATTGGGTTTGAAACTTATGCTCAAACGAGGTAACAATGCCAAAAATACAATTTAACATTATTGGTCGAAGTTCCATCCACTTGATATGCCCTTGTTGAATTAAGTTGAAATTATATCCAATTGAATGAAAATGTTCTTGAATCATACATGTGATCATTTGAAATATTACTTATGGATATTTCTTTTGGCAAGTTTTTCAATACTTTGGTTTGCATTTCTAGCTAGCTAAAAGCTCATGTTGAAATTTTGTTGCATCTGGCCATCATGAAACTTTATCCTTATAAATCACCTTATGGTTGCTATCGCTGCTCATGTAGAAATAAGGGAAAACTTAACATGTTTTTCATAAAAGGCAAATATTGCATGTTGAGTTATTTGGGCTGATGTTAGTGACAATTGATAAGTTAGGTGAGAGCATTGTAGCTAGTAATGAGCTTGGATAAATGTGTCTTGTGCATCAAAGAGAGGACGTGAATGAAAAAAATGATAGCATTTTGTTTAGGACTTCAAGTGAGGACAGTTGTTATGGTCATATAGTTAGAGTTAAGGGAATGCTTAATGTAGTAACTTGCAATAGTTTATCTATTGCTTTATTTGGGGATGGATGAGTTATAAGACAAAATCAAGCAAGTATGGGTCTAGAGCAAGCATTCAAGGGATTAGAAGAAAGTGTCTCTTAAAGGTAGAAATTCATGTTTGGGATCTGGAGATAATTGCTTTCATGATTTTGATGTATTGCAAAGGTTTTCTGAGGTGTGGTGGGGCTATAAGAAAGTATTTTGGGTGAAACATTACATGATTTTGACAAATATGAATGTGTGATTAAATGATTCTCCAATACTTGCGAATAAATGAAACATGGTTTTGAGTGCTTGTGCTCATTTGCCAATTTATGCTAGTTAAAAAGTTGTTGGGTGTTGAATGATGAATAAAGAGGGAAAATGATGTTTTACTTACAAAAAGTTAAGCTAATACTAGGCCTCCTATGACTAAACCTCAACTTTTATCTTTGTTTGAAGGAAATAAGTTGAATTCTCATGCTTTTTGAAACATAACAAGGTTTTCTATGAGACGTAGTGGGGTTATATCAAAGTGTTTTGAGTGAATCATTACATGGATTTGACAAATTTGAATTTGTGATGAAATGATTCTGCAATACTTGTGAGTAAATGAAACATGGGTTTAAACATTGTGCTCATATGCCAATTTATGCTTGACAGAATGTTTTTGGGTTGTGAATGATAAATAAACAGGTAAGAAGATGTTTTAGTTACAAAAAGTTAAGCTAATACTAGGCCTCCTTGAATTTTGTTTTGTTAAGCTAATACTAGTCAAACAATTTTGTTGAAAAAATAGCAAATTTGCCTATTTTTCTAACAGCCTAATAAACTATTGATTTACTTCAAAATTAACTTTTATAAGTTGAATATGTTTTCAAATCGGTTTAAATGCATATCTTAAACCTAAGGTACCAAAATAGGACATAAAGTTCTTATAAACTAAATGCAATTTTCAATTGACTTAAGATTCATATTGTAAACCTAAGACACCAAAATAAGACAAACTCTCAAATAACTAAAGAAATAAATTTAAAATAATTACATTTGGCATGATCTTGATATAGCTTTGTTATGGCTCTTTAAGGTTATTTAGTTCGTTGACTTTTTACTCTTTTTAAAAGTTAGTTTCCTTTAGAAGTTATGCATGTCTTCCAAAAGTTTGTTGTTTAATTTTAAAGACTTTGGTTAGTTGATATGTCAGTGAAGGAGCAACCATGGTGAGATTGTGCTGTAAATCTTATTGTTTTGATTGTCAACAGCAAGGTTCAATAGTGCTTAGGAGAGGTTTGATAGACATCCATTAACCTCGGCTCTGTTTAACAGAGCTCTATCCACCACTAGTGAAGTCTGACTGAGTTCTCTTTACCTTTGTTGAAGTCTGATGGGGCATTGATGAGCTTCCATGGTGGGCTGCTGACTGGGCCAAAACAATGGCTGGCTTTTGAATGTTAGTTGATTAGGTCAGCTTTTAAAAATAATTTTGGAAATTTCAGTAAATTTGGCTAACCAAATAATGGTCAATTTAGCCTTTTGTAAGGCAAATTTTACGCTCCCAAACAACCCATGGTTCTTCATATTGCTTCAAGTCCAATTTTTAAACATTATGCATATGATTTCCAGTTTTGCATCACAATACAAGCATTTTGTCTTTCTTGATAGCTGCTAGGATAGCTTGTCTCCAAAGATTCAGTTGGTTGATGTTTTAACAAAAGCCTATTTCCGTCTGATATTACAACTATTTCTCAAGTTTCCTAGGTGACTAATTTGTCTTATTATCTTTATCCATCACTTGCTTCTTGGAGCTTGTGAACTTGAATTTGGAGTTGAAAATAAATGATGGTAAGCTAAACACAAACAATTCAAAACTATCAACTTTTTTGGTTGTTTTGCTACCCCATTGGATCATCACAAGAAACTTTTGGATCACATTATGTGAAAAGCTATTACCCTAGAGGAATGACCCATTTTGGTTATTCTATTGTAGATCAAATGTTACAAGTTGGCCCCAAGGGTGACATATGAGAGTATGCAAACATTTTAGTTTGAACCAGGAAAATGCAGGAAAAGTGCACAAGTATTCTTATTTCTGATAATTTTAGTCACCATATTGTTCATTACTAACATGCAAAATTTGTTAAAATTTCTAATGGTTGATGTTTAATCATATATAAAGCATCTTTGATTAGTTGTAATGTTTAGTGTGCTAATAGGTGAAGCATATGCACCTCAATCTTGCAAAATGCATAACTGCTTTATGAATTAATGCAAATACGAACTTTCTTTATAAAAAAACAACACTTCCCTACTGTTGAGTACACCGTTCCACTACCTATCTCCCTGAACCTTGAGGGGAGGGAACCATCATTAAGAAAACTATGATTAATATCTTTAATACCGTGCTTTCATTGTTATTCTATCTTGTTTGAGCGAGGAAAAGTCTTTTGTTACAAGTTACCTTTCTATAGGTGAGCTCAATTGAAATAAATTTGTTCATGTTTCAGCTGAAAATCTTGACACAATTACCAGACTATTTGTTAATCATATTTTTAACTTGAGAAGTAAATGTCAGAGTTCTATAATTATCATCACGCACGATATGAAATTTTGAGTGGAACGTTATTGCTACTATGGAAAAAATGAGCTGTGGTTTCACCAGAAGAACAGTTAGAGCATTAAAACTTAGTGTTATAACATTTCTAGTTATTAAACTCTACAAAGAATAACGTTAGAACAAAGGCAACATTGTATCATGTTTTGAATGAAGAATCGTTTTAGATTTGGCAATCCATGTTGCTTGGGCTAAAATGAATCTTTGGCTATACATAAACTCCTAAAATTGGCCTTTTAAGTTTTCTTGTCTTGAATTCAAAAACCTTTCAAAGAAAATGGGATTGTACAATCGCTATGGAAATGAGGTACGAATGTTAAATTTCACGACTATTTTGTTTCATAAGGCTTTCCAAACTAGCTCTTTTGAAATTCTGTCTATGGCTTTTTTAGATCAATAAGCAATAAATATAAATTTATGTTTTTTAACCACAATTTTTTGTTTAATTTTTTGAAAAGTTCAAAACATTTGCAATTGATTTTTCTAACATAAAATCAAATTGATTCTAAAATGTACTAGTTGCATATTATATTTTATATTAATGCTATCAAAGTGTCAAAGTTTGGCCTAATTCTTTTATAATTAACATAATTTTGGATGTTATCTTTTTTTTTTTGTAGACAAAATTTTTTTTTTCTCTATTTTAGCATCTCTTTTTGTTTTTGAAATAATACTAAATAGTTAAGTAAAGGATCACCTTCTTTCCTATGCATCTTCCCACATTTAATTACATTCATTGCTTTCCACATTTGAACTATCATTGCCAGCCTTAATTCTATGTTGTAGATTCTTTGATAATAGGAAAAACTTTGATTTTCAAAATTCCCTGAATTGATCATGTTGTCACTATGCTTGAGAGGGTTATTGAATATATCATTCATCTATGTTTAATATTCTATTAATCAATTAGAACTTCTTATCATGATTTAGAATTTATTCTTCTCTCTTTTTTCGACAAATTTATGAATCTGCCTTACAAATACCACTAGCAATAAGATTAGATATTAGTTTCTATCCACATGGCTCTAATACTCTCTTCTTTAATAAAATTCTGTTTCCATTTTTAAGAGCCCACAATCAAATCCTAAGATTTTGTTTTTGATCTGTGTTTTTTGCAACTTTTAAGGTGGACAATTAAGAAGCCAATATTGAGTGTTCTAACATTCTTTTGTGATAACTTCACCATCTTTGCTATCAAGAAGATTTCTTTTCTTTATAATAGAATGTTTTGTGTTTTTTGTGATCCTCTCACACTTCCAAAAAAGGTATCAACAATCATAAAGTATTTGGTAGTTTCGTTAAGAGATAGCAGTATCTCAAATTCCTGCCTAGTTTAAATCATAAATTTTCTATTGCAGTCATCTGCAATCCATTAACTGTAGGTAGAAAAAGCATTTAATGGAAAAGAAAATAATTCAAGAGCCAAAAAGATGCTTGTAAATTTCATTTGTTTTGATGTTCTCTTGTATTTTTCATTTCTCTTAGCTATGTTCGACCGTCTATGTATCAATAATATTTTCTTGACATTATCCAGTTCATAATTTTTTTAAAGGATTTTACATTTCTTGAGCTGCTTCATATACCCTCTGATTGTTACCTATTTAATATCCCTTAAGGTAAGTGATCCTCCTTGTAGTTCTGCACAGTTTTTTGTTCTTTGATTTCCCTTATGCCAATAACATATCCCCTCAAAATATTTCAGTCAAGTTTTGCTAACCATACCGGCTCACTATCAAGAGATATATTGTAAAAGGTAAGTCAATCCAGGAAAGTAGACAGCTTTAGGAATGGATGTCACTTGATATGGAAACCCAATCCATTGGATTCCAGATCAAAAAGTGGAAGTGATGTATACTTTGCAAATTATTATCCTTCCATTAGTTGATAGCCTGCATCTTTTATTTATAAGCTATTTTTAAATAATTACCCGTTCAAGATGTAAGAATTTCAGATGTTTGTGGTGCATCCATGGTTTTTTATAATTTTATGAAATATCTTTCTTTCTTTCATCATTAATCCATTTTTTTTAACTGACATCATTTGGTTCCTTTTTATTTCTCACTTTGACCATACTGTTGAAATGAATTTATGTTTCCTTTTTCTAGTTTTCCTTGACTATGTTTCACCAAATCATTGTTTAAGGTATTTACTTCAGTGTAAACAAGCTTTTCAGGTAACAATTTAACTTTTCTTTGCCTTTTTGTATTTTCATTGAAGGAAAATCTTATTATCAATTGAACTACTTATGTTATGTTGCCTTCTTTTTGAACCATGCTGAATATTTTTTGATGTGTATTTTCCTTTTTTTATTTTTTGAAATTGGCACCTATACAATTTTCTGTGGGGGTTTAGAGCTCACCGTTTTCTTCTGGTACATGATCTTTATACTTTTTCTAGGATTTCCCATGCTTGGAATCGAGTGGCAGAAGATGGAAAACCCTGATTTGCGCAAGGCAATGGGTATGACATCAGGTCAGAAGGGTGTTCGAGTTCGAAGAATAGAGCCTACTGCACCAGAGTCTGAGTTTTTAAAACCATCTGACATCATTTTGAGTTTCGATGGAGTTGACATCGCTAATGATGGAACTGGTAAGTTAAGAACATATGGTTTGTTTGATCTATATTTTTTAATCTCTTTTTTTTTCTTGTAAGCCTTTTTTTAAAGCAAATGTTTGTCCTTAATTGAGCTATTTATTCTGCATCATTTGATTGTTCAAAATCATCGAGGTAGAATTAAGAGTGTAGCCAATGTATATTGCTATGTAAATTTATCTAAATAGTTTTCATGATTATTTTTCAAATGATGTCTTCTTAGGTATGCAGGATGCACTAGTTTAAGAAAGTATACGTTTAAGGCTGTAAAAATCAGTAAATTCCTGAGAAATGCCAAACTCTTGGGTGCAAAAGTGAAACAAGAAATTTGCATTAAGTAATGGAAGATTGTTGAAATTATTCAGGATGAAGTGTTGCAGAATGTATGCTGAAAATGATCCTGCTTTACTTGTTTATCCCACTGAAATTGACAAGAATCATGAACTGAGATTCAAGAACTGCTAACTACTAGGTAATATAATTATACCTGACGTAGAAGTATTAGATTTACCATACTTAAAGAAGAAACCATGGGGTTTTGAATGATCTTATCCTTGAAGCCATGTAGCCAAGCTAATTTTTTCTATTTTTCTAGCTGTCCAAGAACATCATGCATGAGGAAAGAAATTATCTCAGTCCATCATAGAAATTGCATTGTATCGAAAGGAAAGGAAGAAAGATCAAGTTGGTAATGGGCAAATCAATGATTGAATTTTGATTTATTCAATGTGTTGACCAAATCGCTCCTTAGGAAACTCCATAAAATATGCTCTGTGATGCTTTGTAAGGTAATATGCTGAGTATTCCTTTAACGAACTGTTGTAAATTCTGTGGTCAGCAAATGAAGGATAAAGCTTACTGAATTTCAGAACATGATAAAAGGTTTTTTTGGAAGTTTGAAGTGTTTGTATGGAATGTTACAAGTTGTTTTTGACCACCCATAGGTTTGAATAAAGCTTCATTCTAAGCCTTACACCAACTTTTGTATGATTGATTGGAAAGAAGAGTGTTTTGGTGACATTGAAATATTCTATTATTCGCTGAAAACAATTCCAACCAATTTTCAATAGTGAGTTACTTCTTATTTTTTTTTTATATTTCTCATTCTTAACTTTGCATTGATTTTTTCTTTTTTTATTTCTACATCTTTTACTTTTTGGGTGTTCCCATCTTTAAGTACATTTTGCATTTTTCGTCAATATCACATAAGGTTTACTTCGTTTGGTGTTTTGCGAGCTTAGCCATTATCGTGGCAGTAAATGATGATCATCCTCTTATAATAAGGAATACACCTTTTTCTAAGTATACCAAATCCAATCAATTGCCACCCAACCTTGTTCTGAATTTTTTTGGGAAAAGAACAATGATTTATTGATCAGTCTTTGGTTTCAAAATTTCTAGATCTTTTTATCACAAAAAAACTAGCTAAGATTACACTTGTAATAAAATCTCTAAAATAATACGTGAAAGAATTTCTTTGAAATTTAAGCCTAAATTAAACCCAACCTTTCTCCATTAGGGTTTGATATTGTTATTATTAATATCTTCTCTTTTTGTCATTAATCATATTTTTGAATGCAAATCTATGAACCTACCCAATTGCTTGGTGCTTATTATGTCGACAATTTGGTTGGATATCTTGAACGTGGGGTGCCTTAATTCTAACTCAAAATTTGGATGTGTATATTATAGCATTTTACTTATTGTAGACATTCTAATTTATATTCTATCTCAATTTTAGTTGTTTTCATATTTGTTTTTTCTCTTTATTTTAATGGATTTACCAATGCACATTCGTGATTTATTTTTTTGAAAAATGTTTTTTTGGTTGTTATTTGTTGAATGGTTTAATTGCTTCATTATTTCATCAATTGATTCACAAAATACCAAGCCTATTTGCATTTTTTATGAAGTAAAGAATTTGAATTTGATAATTGTTTCTAGTCATTGGATATATCTACGTCCCTAGTTTCTTGAGTGTGTTTTAATCGATTTTAGGTGTATTTCCAAAATATTTGATATAAATAATTAAGATCGGGCGATGGATATTGTAAGAATTGGCAAAAACCAATTAGATCATTCATATTGTATCTTAGGTCAACCATATTTTTCATCATTTACTTAAAGAAATATCAAATAACAGTTTTAATGTTTATCTTTAATTTAATATACCCTCATGATACCATGTGTAGAATCTTGAAATAGTATTCAAAATAAATGTTTTTGTTTAGATTACAACATGAATAAATGGAAAAAAAATGAGAAAAAAAAGTAAAAAACAAGTAAAGAGTAGGATCAATAATTGAGAGAGAGAATTTCTTCTTTTTATTCTTAATTGGATGCAAATAATATGCACGTATATACACACACACAAATGCAGACACACGCATATATATATATATATATATATATATGCATATGCATGTCAATGGTTTAATTTGTCACAAAGAAAGAAATTAAGTTTTTAATTCTATGGGGACATTCCTTTGATATGGAATTAAATGCTACTTAAAACCAAACCATAAACTAAGGGAAAAATCAGCTATTAGTTGTAACAATAGAGAACTTTCCTACATTGCTCTTAATTATGGCAAGAAAGCTTCCTAATCGACTATTAATTATTGCATAGAAAATATCCTTACAATCAAGGATTGATATATTTAGATTTTTCAGCACTTCCCTTTCAAGATGAAATGTAAATTGTAATTATCCCCAACTTGCTAATTAGATCTTCAAAACTTGATTTTAGTAGGCTCATGGTAAGGATATGTGCAACTTGTACTTGGCAGAAATCTAGGTTACGAACATACTTTTATTTTCAATTTTTATTTTAATAAAATTTTCATAAAGGACGTGATTGTGAATAATGCATATAGTTGTGTTTTTGTCACATTCTAGTCTTGTTGGGTCATCAATGACTTAGCTCTTTCATTAGGGGATTCAATCACATTCACTCTTAAATTTCATGTGCCGAAAATATAAACTTTGTTTTTGCCCTATTATAAATCACTATTAGTTGTTACTTGTCCTAAGCTAGTAGATTGACATAGGTATACACATAATATCATGATATAGATTACTTAGCAAATGATAAGTTTGCTCAATTATATTGATAACTTTGTAGATCTCAGTCATAATTTACTCATTCCATTTGAAATTTTGGGTTTCTTTCAGGATTTTTTGAGTTACCCTAGTATTCTATGAATTAGTTGTACAAGTATTTTCTATGGAGAGCACATAGATTGATTTGCCATATTGATTATGAATGTAATTTTTGGTCTATTGTGATAAATATAAACTAATTTATCAACTATTTTACCTTTGAAATCGTCTCAAACTAGAACTTTGGAGTCTTCTTCTAGGTCAATTTTATGATTTGGTTGTGTTTGTTCCTTGATAAGCCTACATCCACTTATTCTAATATCTTGTAGGGGTTTCAAAACATGTTTCCTTTGTGAGACAAAGATTTTATTCTTATTTCTTGCAATCTCCATTCTAATGAAGTACCCTTGGCTTTTATGGTTGTCCAAGAATTTTTTTTTTCAATTCATCCTTTTCTTTGTTACGATTCCTTGTTGTAATACACTATTAGCATAATAATTTTACCCTTATCATGGTGCATAAAGAACAGGGTGTGAACTTGTCATAGCTTTGGCTTTTTACTATCTCAGCGAACTTGTCATGCCATTCTCTAGGGAACCATTTTAAAATATAGAGCGATTTATTTTTTTACATATTCTTTTTTTTTTTTTTTTGTCTTTTTTAGACCATAGAGAAAAGTCCACATGCACATCTTCATGTGTATCACTATTAAGAAAGGCATTTTCTAAATTTAATTGTTGCATTGTTTAGTCAAAGTTGGCTATTGATGATAGAGGGGATTTCATAGTATTTTTATTGAAAACTAGGTTAAATGTCTCCTAATTATTTGATTTAGCAAAACTTTTGGCAAAAAATCTAACTTTTATTTTTGTAACTTCCAAAGTTTCATATTTTTTATGCATTCTTTGCTTCATATTTTGTTTCCATTTTGTTTGATTTGGTGTTTGTATATTGCTAAGAATTTCTACTTTGGGATTGATAGTGGTAAAGGCTAGAAATTTTGTAGACATTCTTTTATAAGAGACAAATTTGGAGATTGGATGTGGTGTGCAGGACCTTATTACCTTTTAAAAGTGTTATTAGAAGCTCCAATTCATCATATTCTTACTCTAAAGAAGAAGGATTCCTATGTTTTGATTCAACAAAAGTCTAGTGCTGGAGCCAAGTCTGCCATCAAGAGATTTGTAAGGCTATGTGTAGGTTTTATCACTTTTCTATGGTTGTTTCCTCCTTAACTAAGCAAGTACATCTAGTTTATTGAGCCCAGAGTCTTTCCCAATTTTCAAATAATTTATGAATGGTATAATAGGGTTAGTAGAGGTGATACTTGTCAATGGATCATAACATAGTGTGTAGGAGGAAGAGATCGGTTAGGCTCATTGATTGGTCCCCTAGGTTCATTTTCACTTAAGTTCTCCCTTGGAGAAGAGATTAAAGGAAATGAGATTGGAATTCATGAAATGTAACATCCATGAAAACAAATACTTGTCTAAGGATAAGGTAATAATGCTTATATCCTTGTTGTATGGGTGAGTACTTGGCATGCACATATGTGTTGGCCATGACATCAAGTTTATATCAATTTTGGTTGTCAATGTGAACAAAGTTTGTACAGCCTAACTTTTGATATGTGAACAAAGTTTGTGCAGCCCATCAGACACAAATTTTTCTTACTCAACTTAACTTTTGACTTAATCTTATTCCAACATTTTCTTCTTATTTATCATTAATCTTGTTTACCCTACTAACCTAACTTTTAGCCCACGAGAGAGATTGAGTTAATATTTACCTTACCTTTCATAAAACAGATCAAATGTCCCCTTAATTATTACAAAAAAAAAATTAATATGTTGTAAATTACAACAGGGAACATTAGGGATGATTGTCAATTGACATTTTGTCGAAAATTGAAATCTAAGGGTATTGCTACAGACACAAGCAAATTGCTAACAATTTAGCAACTTATAAAATCAAAATATCCAAAGTAACAAAGCGAAAATTCGTAGTGACTTGTAGTGAAATTGAGAAAGAACTAGCAATTATGAGGTGGCTATTGTCTTTACATTCTCTTATAAGATGTGCTAAAACCAAGGATGCATGCATAACATTACATCAAGGAGCAAATGGTTATATTTCTTACAGTATTTCAAGCATTAATAACTCCATGATGTACTTAGGCAATGCAAATTAAGTATCAAGTTTGTGAGGAACTATATTCTTATTAGATGGTTTTCACTTAGGCAATCAATATTATGAATTGAAAGTTGATTTCTTTCTTTTGTTAGATGGTTTTGGTTTATCATGATGAGCATTTTTATACCTAGTTGTCTAGATGAATTAGAGTGATGGTTGAGTGCTTATAAGAATTAGATTGGGTAAGTAAATTTTTATGTACTCTCGATTAGGAGAATTAATTGGATTTTTTCACTACTATTAGAGGAAAGATTAATGTGATATATATTTAAGATGAACTTAATTATTCGAAACTACCTTTGAGAACAAAACTGAAACTAATTCAGAAAAAGAGACAATAACTTAATAATTTGTGAAAAGTCATGATAGATTGTTATCAATGTATTAATTCACCTTATAAGAAATGGTTTGAGGTCGAACTCTAGATATGCTAGTGATTGTTCGATATTTTGATACTCACAAGTGTGGGGTGTGTTACAAAAATTCTATTCACTTGTAAACACATGGATATTGATAGAATTTTAGATGGATGGCTAAGAATTTGGATTAATATTATAGTTTTAAGAGGGATGGTTCTTTGGTTATGTATTTAATATTATCGTCTTAATGTTTGGTGGTCAAAATTTTGAGAAGCTTTGGTTAAAGTATGAGAATACATTAGCCTTCGCATTGGTAATGCTAAGGGCAATGTTTGAGAACAATTGAGCTGTATCACTTCAATGTATCTAAGCTAAAAACAATTAATGATGAGGAAGTTTGTTAATACCAAGGAAAAATGAATTTATAAAGAAACACAAGCAACTATAGTGTTGATAAGATCATTTGAAAGCAATATAAAGCCTTATCAATGGAGATATGTGACAATCCTTCTTGGTTGACGATTATGAGTGGGGGAGTTGGTGCTAGTGGCACCATGAGTCATCCTTGGATGATCATTTTTTTGTGGCTTACCTATCACATTGTGTTACCCACATGAGATTGACTAACACATCATAATTGGAAGATCACTCTTTGGTTCCATGGTATGGACCTCAACCACTTTTTCATTCGTTGTAGTTTCAATTTGGCAAGTTGGTAGACTTGGAGAGATGGGGCATCAATTTACTTTGGTTTTACTAAGTACCAATTTTGTCTTCATCTATGTGCATTGTGTAACATTTGCGTGTGCTTCATGCACATGTCACTATTAAGATGGTGATTTGCCATGCATTCTTCTATTTCATGTACTATGCTAGAAATACCATGGGCAATGATGAATTGGCTACACCAATGTTTGTTCGTGTAACTAACATCTATTTTTTCTCTCTTGAGACACTTCTATGTGGGTTATTAGGATCTATTGATGTGTTCAAACTCAAGTAACCGATTAATCGTTCTTGGAATACCCCTCTAAATAGTGCAACTTGGGAGGCAAGAACCTTGGAGAAACAATGGGACCACATTGTTCATGAACTTTGATTAGATGAAAACTTTATGGTTTCTTTTATACAAATTTGGCAAGAAATTGATCTTGTTGGTGTTGTTGACACTCTTTGTTCTTTTATTCCTTATAGCATTTCCCATGTAAAAAATGACTATTTTTGTTAGTATAATAAATAGGTCTTATGATGTTCTATGCGTAGAGGAAATATCTCTTTCACATATTTGCTATCTATTTTGTATAAATGAAAGTTGAGATTAAGAAGGTTTTTCAAAATGCCTTAAGATTTGGTTCCTTGGGTGCAGGCCCTTATTTGTTATTAGTGTTATTTAAGACTATTGTGCCTCTAGCATGCATTCTAGATTACATATTTAATTTCTTAAAAAATATAATTCAATACTCAATGCTGTCTATAAAAAAAATTTGATTCTTATGTAAGACTATTACCAAATATTTGAATTCTAGCAATAATTATAATTATATTCTTAAGCATTATAACTATCAATTTTCTTTTTTAATATTAAGATCAATTTATATAGTACATTACCAATTGGTTTTTTCTATTATAGGTTCTATGATCTATGTTAATGATTTGCGATTTTGTGGCTAAAGTGTGTATAATGTAAAAAATTTTAGGTTGGATAAGTACTAAATCAAATTTGTATCTCTAACTTGTGTTATTGTGGAAAATATTTGATTAGATGTGCTTTACCTTTCCACTAAACACGTTTAATCTTTATGCAATGTATTAGCATATTTATCAATTTATTGATCTTTAAAGCATTTGTATTCTTATTTTTAAGATTTAATTTGCCATATTTCATTTGTGTTGCAATCCGTTTTAAGAAGAATGACTATCTCAAAGGACGTGCATATGCTAGCAAGTTCTTAATCATATTCCTGTTGAAAAAATATTTCTTATGTTGATCATTGGTGCGCTCTTATATGTTATGGGGCAAATCTCAATATTTTTTTGAGCAAGATTAATGTCTTGCTACCACCATTATTTTGTTTATAAGATTGACATTTTGAAACCCTCTAATCCGACATCATATGATGGGCTTTTGTGGAATGGGTTAATGCATTTTGGGCAATCTATTAGGCATTAACTTGTTCAAATGCTCTTTCTCTCTTTCTCTGCTCTCTTCTTGCTCTTTAATATATTACCAAACAATGATATAGACCTACTACAAGGTCCTTAATGTAGGCCAATTTAAACAACATTTTAGGCTCTTATCATGAAGCATTATATGATGCTCCACATAAGCTAATTTTAGGCCAACCCATGAAACTTATTTCAAATCAATCATGAGAATTATAACAAGAATTTTAAAAACCTAAATAGAGCATTTAAACACTCCATTTGGAGACAAAATATTATTGGTAGTTAGTTATTTCAAATAAGTGGATTGTAATCCTCAAATATTTTGTCAAAGTTAATGTTAAATAATGTTAGTAGTTGCTATAAGTTATAGTAAAAAAATATGTATAAATAGTCTCAAAATTTAGAATGAATTTATGCAATTTGATAGTTATTATTCCTTTTACAGTTTTGTTTGGTAGTTTAAGTGTAAGTGAAGTTTGGTAACTTAGCTTTTTTTTGTGCCCCTTCCTCTATCATTTTGAACCCATTTGTCATCATTGATAATCACTCACAATTGACCTTTTCTCTCATATCTTTTAAGTTATTTTCTTGCGACTAGGAACCTGATATTATAACAATTTCTTAGTTGTTATCATAGTAACTGCATGATCCAACCTCTATTCTATCCTCAATCAGTATACCACTAAGGTCTAGTAGTAAACATTTGCAGAATGAATAGTACAAATAAACCATTTTGTAGAATGAATTGTACCAACAAAATTCTTTCTTGTTTCTATGGCTCATTTCTCCAACTTGTGAGCCAGAGCCACTTCCCTCACCATCACTCTACTTCTCTCTGCTTCCACTTTCTAGTATGCTCAACATTTCGTAACATTCTTCCTGGTTCATCTTTGATGCTTTATCATGTCCTATGGTCTTATGGTCTAATGAAGTGCAACCTTCACTAGCCACATTGACATGCTGATCTTTTGCCTAAATAGCTTCACCCACAAGCTTCAACTATACACACACAAAGCGAGGTTGAGATTATTTAAGGCGTCTTAGTTACATGAAGAAATCCATTCGAATGCTCATAAGTATTAGCAAAAGGGAGGCTGTAAAATGTCTGTTATTTTACCCTTTTCTATCCTGTTGTTCTCTGGGTGGTTTAAGACAATCAGAGGAAAGCTAGACTTATTTTGTTCTTAGAGATTATATAGTTAAAAAATTGAACCTGGGAAACAACAGTTAATCTTAAAAAAGGAACAAAAATGCCATGTAATCTATATGAGGAAAACAACCAAAGGAAAACTATAAAAACGTCAGGCCTTACAAATTATTTTTTCCTTTGTATGAAGATCATGCACAGGAAATTGGAGAAAGATCCATGTCTTATTACTGATACTAGTTGATAACCTACAGAGGTGAAGACGATGACAATAATTGGCAAATATTAGCTAGTTGGAATTTAAGTTTGTTTAAATTAGTAGAAGTCTTGTATTTGCAAGTTTTGCTAGATCACTATAATGTACTGCAAGTATTGTAAAAATGATGAACCACGTAGTTTTAGAAGAAAATGTTGTAATTTTTCCCATGACTCATGCCAATGTACCTTTAATTTAGCAAAATCTCCACATTCCTATTAGTTAATAGCAATCCAGATGTAATATGAAAGAAGATGCTCAAAGTATTTGGAAGAAAAGATGAACACATTTTGGCAAGGAATTTTGGATAGAAATCAGATGGGGTAATAGGCTGTTAACCAAAGGATTCCACTTAAATACAAAATTATGGCATACATTTGCATACAATAAAGCATCCAGAACCTCATAGATGCACAGTCAAGACATGGCAAGCATTTCGCTTTTGTAGGAGTTGGTACTATTATTAGGGAAACATGGGGTGAATGCCATTCTTATCGTGCCTTTTTCGATACCTAGGGTTAAATAAGATACATTGCTTTGTCATTTTGCTGTCCTATATGGAGAGCCAAGATTATGACCTAAAACTTTTGTGGAAGAAACAGGAAAATACTTTTTTCAGAAATGCCATGTTTACAGGTCCAAAAAAAGTTTCGTTGAACCATCTTTCATCAATCAATTTATCAGTCTTTGTAACTGGTCTGATTTCACGTCAGATGAACCCTAGAGCAATTCCACATGATCTTCGCTTCAATTTTCTTTTCATCATTGGGCACTAGATACTGTGACATGACCAATATCATGGCCATAATACGTCCATTAAATCTAATTTTGAATCCATATTATTTTGCCTTTTGTGTAGAGCTGATCTTGCACAAGATTTTGTCTTCAAAGAATGGGCAGCAAACGCGATTTTTTTGTTTATCCCCGGATGGGGAGAAGTGTTGAAAAGACTTAACTATTTTGCCTTCTTCCAGTGCCATGAACTTTCTCATGCTAACAGCACCTATAAGAATAATAAGAGTGCAAAGCAAACTTGATTCTTGTTTTGCCCAACATAGTAAGTATTTAATTATGTTTCTTTATTCTTTCCCTTGCCTTGTGGGTTATGTCATGCTATATCACTTGTAAGAACAATTCTGCATTGATGAGAGTGTTATCGTAATCTACATATTTTCTTTGCTATGACTGATTAGAACACGCTGTCTGGCTGCCAATATTTCTTGTAGCATTTATCAAGTTAGTGTTTTTCCTACTCTGTTAACAACTTGTATTTGTAAACAATTCAATAAATCTTCAAAAAATTGAACTTAATTTATAGCAAATCATAGATGCAGGAATCTTCTAACTAGTCTCTTTCTCCTCAAGTTATTCTTAAAGTACTGCTTTCTTACGTGTTATTTCCTTGTAATCTTTAGTTCCTTTCAGGCATGGAGAACGCATTGGTTTTAGCTACCTGGTTTCCCAAAAGTATACTGGGGAGACTGCCTTGGTCAAAGTACTACGAAATGGAAAAGCCCATGAATTTAGCATAAAACTTGCTACTCATCGAAGACTTGTTCCAGCCCATATTAGAGGGAGACCTCCCTCTTATTACATAATTGCTGGCTTTGTTTTCACCGCTATATCTGTTCCATATCTACGTTCCGAGGTGCTCATGCTCATCTTTCTTTAATCATACCATGCAAATTCTTGTAATTTTGCTTTGCTTTGTGAATTTAAGGTACATATTGTATTTCTGCTTAATTTTTTTGTGGCTTAAGTTGTTTATGGTTCTTTCAATTCATGAATTAATGCTTCTTCTTTCAATAGCCTATGTTTTAATTCACCTTGTTCTTCCCAACTTAATTTCTCCCGAGGTTCTACCATTTGAAGGATCATCTGTCGTGTAGTTCAAACCCTAAAGCTTTTTGTAAATTTTCTATGGATGCATATTTCTCATATTTGGTGCTTAAAGACAAGCATATTCTCTTGTAAACTATGGAACTCTCCATTGTAAGACTAACACAAGCCCCACTTCTCTCAAAAGCAAAAGAGAATAAGAGTGTTGGTATTTTACTTGGGTTCTGCAAGCAAGTGCTGCATTGGATGCAGGGGTGGGGATTTGAGCTTTTTGTTGTTGTTGTTGTTCTGATCTTCACAAAAGGGGAAAAAAATTCTTTTCTTCCGTTCTCTTAACATCCAATGGGTTCCACCAAACTCTTTAGTGACTTATCTGCAATGGCACTGGATAAATTTCAAGTTAAACTTGGTGCTTACCTTCAATTTTTCATAGAAGCTTATGAATCAAACCTTCGTAATTAAAGCTATCTTCCTGTGGTTATTGACTGGTATGCCAACTAATGTATAGCTGCCTAGAAAGTAGCCGCTGTATTGTTTAATTATTTTTTTATCTTTGGTCTATAATGCTATTCGTGTGGCTCATACTTGTTGGAAAATTGGTAAATATACCATGAGATGTGGTGATATGTTATGCTAATTGGGACTTAGCATGACCGATGGTTTGAGGCTAATCTATTGGCATGCATTGTTATAAATTAAATCCGCCATTGTTGAATGATCATCAATGAAGCTAGGTTTCTCCAATCCCCGTTTACTGAGTTTTGAGTGGAGTTGCACACATTAGTAATGCTCTTATGTAACATGCAAACTCACTTTCACGTAGGTTCCCTTTATAAAATGCTATTATGTTGTGAATTTCTAACATCAGCTCTGGATAAACATTTTTAACTCAATGAAATAGGAAATGTTTTAAACATTTGGGATTAATGTATGGCCTTATAAACCAAATGATATCTCATACCTAGGGGTGATAAGATTAGGCAAAAACTGAAATTGCTTAGAACTCTTTCATAATTATTTTTGAATTGGAATTACATTGATCCATAAACTTTAGGCCATCTTGGTCAAGTCAAACTTGGTTTTCAACATAGTTTGTGTTTGATTTGGATCAGGTCAAAGTATCATATATTATACCCATACATAAATATATTCATACATATGTACATACATAAAACAATGCTGCATATATTTTCTTAGAAGTTTCCCGTCCTAATGTTTGAAAATAGCCACATGCTTTCTTTTTAAGTTTTCTTGTTCGAAGTTTGAAAGTAGTTTGAAGTATATTGAATGTATATAAATGTTAGCATTGAAGACATGGCACATTGGGAAAGGTCTAATTTAGCTTGTTGTAATTGGTCTAAAACTACATATGGACACAGGTTTTTACCTTCTATTTTTTGTTTGAACATATTAAGTTAGCATGAAATAAAATCTTAATTGTCTTAAAACTGAAGAAAATGACACTTGAACTAATTTCAAGTTGATGTCATCTTGACACAAAATCTAAAATTTCAATTCTGAAGTCATGTTAAATCACTTGAACTAATTTCAAGTTGATGTCATCTTGACATCTAAAATTTCGATTCTGTACTTGTCCAAACCACTTCAAATTTGATTTGTTGTCATTGTTACTCATACCTACGAATCCAAAACTTTGAAAGTTAAATAAGTTCCATGTGACCCAAAGCACCAGAAAAATCTTTAACCTTGTGCTTTTGATTAGGATTTCAATATATAACCATTTGACTATTCAAAATTGTCACATTCTGAGTCCAAAAGGTGATACACCTTATAATCTAACTATGATTTAAGAAAACTTAATCTCAGTTTTATGACACAAATTACAAGCAAAGGCTAAATAAACTTGTTTTGTTTTAGGATAGGACATTGATATTCATATTCTAGGAGTAATTTGGCAATGAAAGTAAAGAAAGTTATTAATTATCCAAAAGATAAATGTTATAATACTGAAATCTGAAATAGCATTGACATTCATGGAAAACAATATAATACTAGTCATTAAAATAACATTAATGTACTGAAATAGCATAATAACATATAAGTAGTCATCCCAAAAGATAATGTATTGTTTATACTACCATGGATGATCCACACCAATCAAGAAAGTTGGATCTTAAAATATGTAAAGCAATACTTAATTTTGCAGGGCAAGCTAGGAAGTAAAATGTATTGTTAAAGAATTAATGTTGGGCATGAATATTTTAAATCAAATGGAACGATTGCACAAGTATAAAGGGACATCTACATGTTTACATGATTGTAATATTCATTGTAAATTTGAATAGCCTAATAAACCAAAATGGGAAATATGCATGTCATGATAAGAGTCAAAGGATGATCGTGAGCATGCTCCATGTCTATAATACTCATGAACAACAAAAGTTGAAATGTGTATTAGTTATAAGGTATCATACTTAGGAACCTATGCAGATACGATAAGTTGATGATCGTCTTATCTATCATCTCAAAATAGTACTCACGTTGTTATATAATAGTCATCATGAATTGGTAGAATTTTATAACCAATCTAGATCAAAAGATTCATCACTCTATGGTAGGTCTATTAGCTTAGACATGTACATATTAGAAGAGTATCATTGACCATCACACCCAAAATATAGTTATGCACACATAATGAACTATGAAGCTACTATAAATATTATGCATCATAGTTTCACATAGACCAATGATGCTATAAATATATCAACAAAGTTATGAACATGTACAATGGCTCTTGTAGGGATAGAATAAGCATGTGAATAACAAGTATGTCACAAAGTTTGTTTTTTATATTATATTGGGCACATGTAATAATCTAAAAAAATATACTATTTTTGATACATTTATATTTATTTGGCAATAGTTTGCTCATCATAAATGACTATAGTGAAAAAGGTTATAATTTTAATAATTAATATGCATGGATGGCATATAAAACTTTGCTCAATCTTAATCATTTTAACAATGATGGTTTTTTAATAACAAAGGATTTGCTTATCCTCTAAAAACTTAAGAATCACCTTCTTTGAGATGCACGAATCAGTTTTGAGCACCTCCAAGATCTATAATCAATTGAAAAAAGTTGTCTCAATTAATGTAAACATAACATATAGGTTAATAAACATTTATATGCATAAACAATACTAATTTTAATTTATTTCTAAGTAATAAATAATTATTATGCCTAAATAAATATTTTATAAATTAATTAAAATTAATAAAACTTGGAGATTGGAGAATAATACTTAGCTTAATTTATCATATTAAAAGAATAATAAAAAAATACTCAACTAATTAGACTAATAAAATTAATACAAATAAATTTAAAAATTTTAAAGAAGCAATTGGAGTTGGAGGCATCAGAGAAGGGGAAAGAGGAAGGAGGTTGACATAGTCTATAACTTGTGGGAAAAGAAACACTATGATGGTATTTGCTAAGATCCCTTGGAGATGTTGACAAGAAAGAGGACAAAAGCATTGGTGTTGGCATGGGTTTTGGTGGAGAGGATTGGGGGTAAGGTAGAAGAGAAGAAAATGGGGACATACCAAGGGTTAGGAGAGGAGGATTATGGAAAAGGAGGTAGATAGGGTTAGGAGATGTGGTGAGGAGGAGATTTATTTCCCACCTTGTCTATGATTGTGAAAAATGTGCCCAACATCGTTCTATATGGAAACCCAGCCTGGTCAGGAGATAGAAGAATGTTGAAGGCATGCATTATATTTAGGTGTAGTTTATATACTATTTGAGTTTTTTCTCATAAGTAGGTTCCTTCAGTTTATTATCTCAATTCTTCTCTTAATATTTGTAGTAGAAATCTAATGTTACAAAAACAAAGTCTTTAATTATATCTCAGTTCTTCTCTTAATACCAAAACAAAGTCATATAATTAGACATCCTATTTTTGGGTTAGTATTTTTATGTTAACACACTAAGAAATTATATATTACGTTATGAAAAGTGATATCATAATTGACAGAAAGAACAAACTTTTGATATCAAAATAATGGAGTGATAAGTAGAGAGTAATTCTTTAATTATTAGAGATATTAGAGATAGAATAGCTGTGTTCTCTTTAAGATCTTTAAATGGTGGCTAAATGACTCAATTATTGAGTATGTGAGGCTTTGCTAAACATAGTGGATGAATGTTGAGGATGAAGTTTTGAAAAGCAAGTTATGTTTTAGAGGAAGTGGCATATGTGACTCTAGGGTTGGATGGTGATAATGGAAGGTAGTAAATTAGGGTTTAGGAAAAGAGGGAGAGGTGAATGGCTAATGTTGTGAATGGATAAAGGAGAGTGGGCCTATAGTTTGGGAAGGGTTTATTGACATAGTAGAGGTTTGGGAAAGCGGAGGCTAGCTATGATAAAGGAATATTATAACTTGTTTAAAGGTTTAGGTTGTTTTGAGTAAAAAAGTAAGATAAGGGATAAATTAAGAGAGGGGTGGCAAGCAAACCTTCCATAAAGTTGTCAAGCTTTCCACTTGCAAGCTACCAACTAATGCATAACATTCTTCAATAGTAATCTTCTAAAGTTTTATCTTTATCAAGGGTGTCTTAAATACATGAGTTAGTAAAAGACCATAAAAATGAAAATAAATGTTCATGATATCAAAATATTAACTAAACTTTTCATAAAACATAACAACAAAGTTTAGGAATAGAAAGATGAAAAAAATAAAGAAAATATTCAAATAAAATCAAAGACAATCTTGTGTCATAAGAAAATATTTATTTTAAGAAATGCAAATAAAATGAGAATAAAAACATATTTTAATGATCCCAAAGGAGTAATGGTTGACCATGCTTTATTCAAAAGGTTGATTGATTTATATGGTGCCTCAAAACAAGTCAAACCAAGGTTCATCTTCATACTTTTATGACCAAGCAAAGAAACTAAGAAAATAGTAAAAGAACAATGATGATTTATGAAAAACCATGATGAACCAAGCAGAACCACCTTGAAAATGTAACATATTATATTTCATCATCTTAGAAGTTTTTAGTATATACTTTGATCTAAATATTCTGGGACTGAGATTTTTTGAGAGTTCTACAATTGACTTAACTTTCTTGTTAACTAAGGAAGTTTTCAATTTATGATTTTGTATTGCATCATTTTTGTTACAGATCCATCCTATCATGGTGGCT
Source organism: Vanilla planifolia (assembly GCA_023846275.1). Classification (NCBI taxonomy): domain Eukaryota; kingdom Viridiplantae; phylum Streptophyta; class Magnoliopsida; order Asparagales; family Orchidaceae; genus Vanilla; species Vanilla planifolia. Next base: position 8,554,430 of record CM043873.1, on the reverse strand, counting down.
TTTTCCTATTGTTGTTTCTCAAGTGGCTGCATTCAAGTTGATTATACTTAATTTTCTCTATAATTTTTTAACAGTATGGAAAAGATTATGAATATGATGCACCCGTCAAGTTGTTAGACAAGCATCTACATGCGATGGCACAGTCACATGATGAGCAATTGGTTGTAGTATCGCAGGTTGCTCATAGTCTCTCAATAAGTGTTTACGCTTAGTTCTGAGTGTTATTAGCAGCAATATATCTCATTGTAAACTTATGCTTTCAATTAATCTTTTTTTAACCCAGGTACTTGTTGCTGATATTAATATTGGTTATGAAGATATTGTAAACACCCAGGTTAGTCAACTTGTCTTTTCTGGAGTTTTTTTTTTTTTTTTGTAATGTTCTCTCATAGGCTTTATTATTTATAGCAGGCTTATTCGTTAGACCGTTGCATAGTTGTAGTTTTTGGTGTTGCCAAGAAGTGAATATTTAGTACCAGTAACTTCAATTTTCTTTACTTCATCTGTCAGGTTCATGCTTTCAATGGAAAGCCTGTTAAAAATCTCAAAAGCTTAGCAAATATGGTAGAGAATAGTGTGGATGAATTCCTGCGGTTTGACTTAGAGTATGATCAGGTACTTGTTTCTTTTCTCCTGCTTCTTCCATTTATCTTCTGTTAGATAATTTAGTCTTTTTTCATCATGTTTCCTTATAGGATTTAACGTTATGAATTCATTCTATGGGACTAGGATCCATTTGATTTTATTGTATTAGTTGTATGGTTATTCATCTAATGCTCCATCTATTTATTACTTTTTCTTGTAGCATCATAAATACAGCCTTTAGTATATATTTGCTTGCAGATAGTGGTTCTTCAGACAGAGAAAGCAAAGGCAGCAACTCTAGATATTCTTACAACGCACTGCATACCTTCTGCAATGTCTCAAGATCTCAAGAAATGAATCTGCTCTTCAAATGCAGCACAAAGGACTTCGTTTTATGAAGTATTTTGGTGGTCGTTTTGCACATGCCTCCATTACCTTATAATATTCTATATTTAATAGTAATTTGCTGCAGGATTTACTCCTTTTGTAGATGAAATATGGTTTTTTTTTTTTTTTTTTTTAAGATTAGGGTGCTTTATTGTGTCATTGGAGATTTATATTAAGATTTAAGTATGGTTGTATTTCTTTAGGAAGCCTTCAACTTAAGAGCATGTAGAGGTTGATGTTTAAAGTTGTCTTATGAAGCAAGCCATGGTAATTATCTAATGGAGAACTCATGTGTGGCATCCACATATTATTCTATTTCATTCTCAACCCTTATTTCCTCTATGGGTTTATACGTTTCTCTTTCTTTGTGGTGATTGAATCAATTTCTTATAATTGGGTAATTTTTAGATTTTGTTATTATTTATTTATTTATTTTGTATTCATTTCAGCTTCATACACATGTTTGAAGTCTCAATATCGTTTCTTCTTCCACATGGAATTTGTTCGTCCTTTCCTTTCTTGGGTTTCCCTTGATGTTGAAGATATATTGAAAAAACATATCTTTTATTAAATAATGTAACTAAAAATTAAATTATAAAAAACAATACGTGATGCAGGAGACGCATAGCCTATTAAAGAACCCATGATCTCAAATTAAGGCTCAACAAGGCAAGACTTTCTTGGTTAGAAGAACAATTTCAATGAGATAGGAATGTTTTTTAGGGTTTGCCTTGAGCTTAGGACTATGTCAGTCCTTACCTTATAACTTGTTTTTATGCCTGGGCAAGGTATAAGCTCTTCAGTCCCTCCACAAGGTAGAGAGCAAGGTTCTTTCTCTTCACACGACTTAAGACAGGGCACTTTTGAATTCTTTGTTAGACTCAACAAATCTTTCCCTCGAACTAATCTCAGAGCATAGAAGTAATTTTAGATTTACAAAATTATAACTTTACCTTTTTAAAAAGATGTAAAAAAAAAATAAAAGCAGAGATTAAGGTAGATGCTACTATAAAGATCAAGATTGTAGAAGTGAAGGTGTGAATGAATGTAATTTGTAAAAACCTTCATGATGAATGTTGCACAAATGGCTTAGATTTATCTTCAGATGAATGGTTGCACAGGTTTTAAGAAATCGGCTATCACAAATCTTTCCTTTTAATTTTTGTAATCCTCTCTGCAAGCAAAGGATATCTATTTATGAAATAAGATTATAATTATTTTAGGTTTTACAATGTTAGGGTAGTTGTTCTTAGTTCTCCCCAAGGTTCACTTGCCTATTTGTACCAAGGAACCATTTTTTGAGTTAGTTATTTAAACTAATGTATACAAGTCAAATAATTAGATTGATTTATAGAATGGTCTAATCATATTAATTTTGATCTTTCATATTTTACGGATTGATTATTAGACTGGATGATACGTTACTTGATGACAACCAAACAATCTCAAAAACATCCAATAAAACTTAATTTTTAAATTATTATCATTAGAAAAATCATATGTATATTGGATAGTTTGATAATCACTTAACAAAAGTCAATTTTGATAATCAAATCTAACTACTTTATAAATTAAACTAATAGATAATCCAATTTTAATTGATAGTCATTGAACAGCTATCAAATAGCTTGATGATCTTCTAACAAATATTTGAATGACAGCTAAGATTTAATTAATAGATCTTTCTTGTTAGAGAATTGATTCGATATTCATCAAACAATTCAATAGTCCATTTGGTAGATATTTTTCTATAGATTAAACTTGCTTGCATTGTTCGATTATCTTAAGAGTTCAAATGATTAAAATATTTTTCTATCTGACTAAATTTGAACTAATACATGATCATAATATTTCTAGAGTAATCTTCAAGCAATTCCTATCCTTATTTTATAAAGGGCTACATTTGGCATATTTGAGTATTTATGGCGCTTTTATCACCATATTAGATTTTATTATAAGTTTAATATAGCTAGCTAATATATTCAACTTAGTTAAAGTTGAAATGAAAATTATCATTCTCCAATAATGGTTATAAAGTAGAAAATAAAGTCACCCTACAATTCAAATCATGATATGGAAATAAGGTTTTTGCTTAACTTTGAGATGTGAAGGTCTTCTTAAAGAGTAGGTTTGGGACTGATTTAAGCATTTTCTTAATAAAATAGTTAGTTGTTAGGTCATGATTTGTGAGAACTGAAATTGTGCAACTCAAGTGTCATCTGGATTGTAGTCTCCTTAGTGAACACTCAGAATTTTTGGAAGATTGCTCTAAAGTATTCATGCTATAAACAAAATTTGAAGCTTACTTGAATGACTCCTAAATTTCTTCCTTGTAAACTCTTTGGGTTTTTCTTCCTCAAATTCTTTGTTTTCCTAATTTGCTTGTCCCTACTTGTTTCCCCATCCTTTGTTTGGTGGTTATCAACTTCTCCGATAGCAACAACTACACTCAACAAAGATGATTGCAATTGTAAAGTGTAATTGTTGCCTTGATTTCTCCATTAGCCACCATTGCTAAGTTTTCATTTGATTTGATTTCAAACATAGCGCTACATTTGCTTTCCTCACTTTGGATAATTGGAACAACATCATTTAGTGATTTTAAATCAACTTGCCTAAGATCTCGACTCCTACTTGGTCGCACACCACGTTTAGGCCTTCTAAGTAGTAGCTTTTGTCCTCCATGCATGCCTCTGGGTCTTGGTGCATCCTCACTTATGCATCAATATACCCCAATGATGTGGGAGTTGGCTTAGCTTTGTAGACACCATGGATGATAAGAAATAAGCAAATTATGGAATGTAATGGATATGAAGCACTAACAAGATAATTGGCAACCAAGGATCATGATGGTGATTAAGATGGGAAAAAGCTCTTAAGATCTATGTTAAGAACTATGATACCATTACAAAATTTGAGTGAGAAAAGATTAATCTATATAATTATAATTAATTGAATATATATAAGAATGCTTTACTCATTATAACCAAGTATTAACTTTATTATATTTCAAATTTGAAAAGTACAATAAAAATGGAATTCCTTGACTAAAAGTAGATTGCGTTGTGCATGAACGTTGCCTTCAGTTTTAAGAATTGTTTTTTCAATTAACTTAAGAAAGATTCCAAGTAGAAATCAAGAAAGTTTGACTGTCAAATATAAGTTTTTCTAATTACCTATTTTTTATTAATACACCTTAGTACTCCCCGTTTCATGGCATTTTGCATAAAAAGTAATAACAATGATGAAATAAAATTAAGAAATATACAATGATTAACTTGTATAATATGTATTCTTGATGCATGTTAATTTTTTATCAAAAAATTGTTAAAAATATTTGTTTTGTTATGTAAATGTTTTATCTTTTATTGTATATTTAATTTATGTGTGATTTATTTGATGACATTAAAATCTTTCTCTTGTTATACTAATATTTTTTATTTAAATGTTTCAGACCATGTAACTCGAGATTTATTCGTTGAATAATTTGAAAATTTTGATCTTAACTCAGAGGATCAGTTGATAGTTGAGAACATAATTGACACCAAATATTAGGCTTGAGTAATAATGTTTGAGAAGAATTTTTAGAGTTTATTTATTTGCTCTTAAAATGCAAGTCTTATGATAATATTCTTGATATGCTAAAATGGCAATAAGATTTTGAGTGCTTGCAATAAAAAAAAATTCAAATGATTTTTCACTATTATAAGTTAGAGAAGGCAAGCATTTAAATAAGATTTTTTATTTATAGAATTACTTTATTAGAAATTAAACGTATGAACTTGTATTAACAAAAAATGCCCAAAATATTTAGAATGTCATACATTAAAATTTTAAAAATTAAATACAATGTATGATGCATTATACCTAATATACAATATGCTTACTTTAACTTAGTACATAAGTTGAGAGAATAGTGTGTTTAGTGAAATTTGCTTTCATTGGAAGTATTTGAAGGTATTGGAAGCTTTTTTAAAATTCTATAAAAAGATCCAAACATAATAAAATGGCTAATGAATATCTAGATATCATTTAAAAGCTTTTACTTTTGAAGATTATCATCCATATTAAAGAAAAGGTGAAAGACAAACAAGACTCTAGGAACAATATATATTCTTCATTTTTTCATATTATTTTAAACTAGTTATTACATAAAGCTAAAATTGAATATCTCTTCTATATTGTTTTAACATCAATTGAGTTTGTCTTTTAATTATATTATTAGTTATAAGATTTTGTATTTTTAAGTTTTATTTTATTTTTTTATCTATTGTTAGATTTTATTTTTGGTTCTTAATTTTTTTGTATCTTACAAAGTCTTGCTGCTTAGTATTTTAGGATTATTTAACTCAGTTTTATAGGATCTTTTAGCTTAGTTTTGTAGAGTCATTTGACTCAATATTGTAGGGTCTTTTGGCCCAATGTATAAGGTTCCTAAACTCGATGTTTTGTAGGGTCATTTATCTTAATGTTTATAAGCTTTTCTATACTTAACTATATTCGCAAAATGCATTCTACTTAACTACATAAATCTAAGTCTTTTGTTAATTTATTTTATTGTCATCCTCACATAAAAGATCTTAAAATTAAAAGAAGTTTTAAAATAAGATTTTAAGAATAGTTAAAAATCTAAAAAGATTTCTCTATTTTCAATTGTTTATTTTAATATTGTGAATTTTACAATTCACCTCCTCAATATGTGAACATCAAGCCTCATTTTTCAACATCTTTTTAACATAGGTTAATGGGTCTTGTGATCCTAGTTGATAGTTTTGTTGCTCACTTATTAATAACTTGAATTTTGAGTAATTTGTCTGATGATCATCAACTAATTGTGAATATTTGGGTATTTATATTTATAAATTATTACAAGACAATCTTGATTAAAATATAAGAAATCAAGCTCCATCTCTCACTTGCATAACATATTTTCTGGCCAACAAATTACACCTATTTGGGTTACCGTCTTCAAAGCCTCTACTATAAAAGAACCAAACAATTCTTCGTTGCCTGAATTGCATTTCTGCCATTCCAAATTATGAACTTTTTAGGCCACAAGTACTACACGTTTTCTGCAAAATAGCTTAATCTGCCGTCAATTTTCTCCATTTAGTTCATGTCCCTACAATTTTGAATTGAAATTTTGGATTGACAGTGTTGATGGATTAGTTGTTGGCCTCAGTTCAACCTCAATTATAAGAACACTTCGATTTTTCTTATTTCCTAAAGGATTTAATGGCAAGGGAGAATGCCGGCCAACTTGCAAATCTTTGTTCGCTTAGCTGTGCCCAACTGTTGAAAACAGCTAACATTACTTGTGAGATTCCATCGCTGATTTCTCCAACCTCTTTCTACTGTCACTCAGAATTTAGCACAAATAAGAAGATATACAGAGAAAATGGATGTCCAATGTGTACAGCAAAAGCTGTTCTATTGTTCCTTGCAAAGTTAGCAGATGGGGTCAACCTCTAATCTCAAGAACACAAACTAGAACAAATATGAAAATTGGCTTTTTTTTATGAAAAACCCAATTTTGTTTTTTCATTTTGCTTTACAATGAAGTAGGTTTGATGATCATTTAAGCCCCATGCATGTAAGTTTGCTCCCTAGGATTAAGTTTTAGTCTTCACCTTTCTTCACCAAGCTGACACAACAGAAAAATGACTTTGTTCATTGTTATGTTGGATGTCAGTTACCTTCAGTAAACAGTTGATTTTTCTGTTTGTAATTTTGAAGATGGGTACTCTGCCATTAAGAAAAAGATGGAATGGAATCTCTGTGCTTTTGTAGGTCAGTTGCCCTACCACCAACAGCTGTGAGATAATACCCGTTCCAACAATCTAATGATGCACTCCCTCTTCAAATGGCCCCAAGGACAGAGACTGTAATAATTTCTGATGCAATGATATCCACCCAAACCCAAAAGAATTCCTGTCCTCCCACTCTACAGAACAAGAACTTCCATCCCAGTCCTATCATCAAAACCCAGAAAACATAGTTTGGAAAAGTTATTAGATACGTTTTTGATACTTGTTCGTATAGTTGCGTCAAATGCAACCCTGAGGTCTTGAGACGATAAGGGACATAAGGCGAGGAAAAAAGAGTTCGAAAAGCAGAAACAAAGGAACTAGGTGTGTTGGTTGGTTTAGGGCATGGCTCCAAAGCAGCGGATTGCATCAGGGTCTGCTGCTCCTAATTGGATCTAAGAAGTGGCAGTCCATCAAGTTTTTTTGGCTGGTCAGAGGTCAGTCAATCACTTCAGTGGAGAAGGGGGTGGAACAGATCTACCATATTTATCTTTGATGCTCTTTCTCTTTTGGGTTTTTGCCGTAACAACAGTGCCTTCTTGTTTTCTTTACAGGTCTGCTTCTGGATGGTTGTTTCAATGTTGACGGGAGATTACAGACAACTGAAAAGTACTTAAAGGGTCTGTTTGTGGCTTTTTTAAGGTTAAAATGAAAGCATTTTTTTTGACAAAAAGACAGTTTTCAATACTCTTTTTCTGCTTCTATAAAACTGCTTTTGTTCCTTTTTTTTTTTTTTGAGAATTTTGTTTTCAAATGTCTTTTTGAACAGACGCAGTTGTTATGCGAATAGGAAATCAAGGATCCAATGCGGCGTATGGGTATTTAAACAGCCCCTTGTTTAGGTTATCTAGAATCTTGCATTTCTCTGATGGGTAGTGTGGGTTGTTCATGATAGAAAATGTGACAGAAAAACTGAAGCAAAGCTGCAGTCAGTTTCTATGGTTACTTTTCAGGTCATCATTTGATTTCTTGATTTAATGAGCATTTTACTATTTATTTGATGTGCAACACATAGTCATGTAATAGTATAAATTTAGTTTTTGTTTGTAAACATTTTTAAAAAACTGTTTATTCTATTCTCATTATAAGTGACTTAGCAATAATTCTCTTGTAATGCCTAATGAAAATAATGATAGTAGTTGTGATGAGAGAATTGTTAAGAAATCGGATTAAATCATAATAAACTAAAAATTAAATGATACAGAGATTTACGTGAAAAACCAAAAATAAAAAAAATCACATTAGAGCACGAGCAAAGAAATTCACTATAATTGAGGGTTACAATATAGTTTTTTAGAAGAAATGTGCCCTTAAAATGACCAAAAAACGGCTATAAATCCCTTAGCCAATATAGCATATATAAAGCTCAGTTTAAGACAAAACATTAAAAAAATGAAATTACAAATATTCCCTTATAATCTCCTATTTTATTTCCTCTAACAATAGTTATCCTATCTATCGTATTTGATTGTATATTTTAAGATATATTTTGATTTTAATTTTTGAAATTCAAAATTTAAGTCAGCATCAATAAAAATACATATTGAAAGAAATACAAGAAAATGATTATTCTATTCTTATTATAAGTTACTTAACAATAATCTCCTAGCACTAATCAAAACAATGATTCTGTTGTCATGAGAGAATGCATATTGGAAGACATACAAAATAGTTTTATTTTATTCTTATTACAAGTGGCTTAGTAATAATTCCCTTGTAATATTTAATCAAAACAATGATGGAGATTGTCATGGGAGAATAAATATTAGAAGACATGACAAGCAAATCTAAGTTGTGGGACTATTTGAACAAAATGACAATGGTTTTTAGAATTTTCATGGAGGAATCGGGATAGAATATCAAAGAATGATGAACATAAACATTGTAGTTAACAAGTGTTCTAATGACTCTTAAACTTTCATAAACATCTAAGGTAGTTTGAAAGGGTTATGTCACCAAATTGCAACATTACGTAGGAAACCCCAATCAAGAAATACATATTAAAGACTTAATATCTAGATACATGAAACAAAATTGTGGAGAATTTCCTAAACTTTAATGATCTAAAGCTTCCTAGGATTTGAAGACAATTTGGTTGGAGAAATGCAAGAAAAATAACAAGCATTGACAAAATCCAAATTGGACTCCTTTGAAGAATAAGATGGAAACACAAAAAAAGAGGGTTCAAAACATTGAACCAACTCAAAAAGAAAGATAACATAGCAAAAGTAGCATGCATGTGCTTTTATAGTTCTTAAAAATGGTATTTTTTTTGTTTTTAGTGAATAGGATTTCATTAAGCTAAGAGAGAGCTTGGTGATAATAGTAATAACATTGTATATAAAAGATTGTTAAGAATATATGGTGGCAGTGCTATGATCCCTCAAGAGCCTTTGGTGAACACATCAATGAAGTTAACTTCATTTTCATGGAGAATGGCATCCTAAACACTCTCATAAACTCATGTCTTAAAAAGATCACCTTTAACTAAAACATAAAAAGGAAAAAATTATACATAAAGAGAAGAAAAAGAAGTGCGAGCATATAGTGAAATTGGACCAACCACCAAAGATGGTTGTGTATAATCATTTGATGTAATTAACTAACTATCAAAGATGATAGCTTGAATGTGTTTGACATGTCCAATTGTCTATGGGGATAAGAGAACTCTCCTAACATTAATAAAAACCAATAGAGAGATTTATGATTTGTCCCAACAATCTACATGAAATCTTTAAACCATTAGAAAATTTCAAATAGCTTCAATTTTTTAATTGACAATCGCAACCTATTAGTTTTTTTTATTTTCAATATATTTTCTATCTTATTATTTTATTTGTTATTTTCTATCTTTATCTTCTCCTTTTATTCTTCTAACTTTATTTTATAGACTCAAAATACAAGCACTTGTCTCAACCATTTGCATTGTTTTTTCTTCATTCTAATAACAAAATATGTCATGTAATAACTCATATATTGTGAAGACAATGGTTTATATATACTTACATCATTGAAAGTTGGTAAACTATGAAGTTGGTTGTCTGATCTTATCTTTGCATTTAATATATATGAAACTATCCTAGTTATTACTAAATAAGATACATCAAGGAGAAGGAACTAGAAGTGGTACATAAAGCCTATAAATAATAAAAGAACAAAAAGTTAAATATGAATTTTTTTTCTTATTCTCTCCATTAAGCTTCTTTTGCATGACAAAGTTCCAATGTCTATTTTTTCATACATAACCTTATTATTATTCTTTCTTATAGAACTTGATATAAGAGTAAAAATAATGTTATAGTTTCATTCATAATTGACCTACCAGCATTATTGTGTGCATGGTTTTTCCATGACATTGAAAAATTTATCATAAATCTCATTGTCTCTTTATTATTCTTTTTTTCTTTATTTTCTTCTCTTTTGTTTTGCTAATTTCATGCTTTATGATCTCAACACTAGTTTAAGATTGCACGCTTAAAAAGTTTTGATCAATTTGACTAATTTTAATAGTTACAATTTTCTTAAAAAATAATAGAGATGAGATCCTCCTCTCTCTCTTTCTCCTTTTTTTTCTTCGTCATCTTTTTCATTCCATCTTGTTTTTTTCTTATTTTATTTCTCTCCTTTAATCTCCTATTTTTATTCTTTTAACATCATTTTATAAACTCAAAACTAAAGGACTTGTCTAGAACATTTGTATAATATATTTAATAACCCATATGTTATAACAAAAATTGTTTATATATACTCATGTTATTGACAGTTTATAAACAATGAAGCCAACTATTTTATCTCATCCTCCCATCAAATATGTATAAAATCAACTATCTTATCATATCCTCTCCTCTATAATGAAAGAGAGATGAATGTAATGATGATGATACCATACAAAGTTTATTAAATTACTAGTAAGGTGGTGTTTTCCCCATTTTTGTGGCTTCCATCTAAAAGTTAGCATGTGCTTTTAAATGTTTACTTAATTGTTCATGCTTCTCTCTCTCTTTCTCTCTCATGATCTCCCAAGAATGTCTTTTGATTTCACGTTATCATTGATCCACATCTCTATGTCTGCTTTCAAACATCTTTGACATCACCTAATAGCATAGTTATCTCCATCAAGTTTCTATTGTCACATGTCATTTATTTGTTGGTAGAATAAAATCATGAGATAATTAGGAGCACATCCACAAAAAAATCTCCATTTTAGATTTTTTTAGTTAAATATATATTTTTTAATAATTAATTTTTAAAATCCTTTTTCTAGTACCTTCTACTTAGCATACAAGAATTATCCATTGTTAAAACAATTATAAGCTTGGCTTGTGATACCTTTCAAATGTGCTTATTTTATTTCTATTATAAAAAAAAGTAACAGTACTTTAAACTAGATTTAACAGCAAACACTTTTTTATTCACATAAACATCTTTTAATAAATATTTTAAAAAATTCAACCATGCATTTAATCAAATACCCCCTAGTTCATGAGAATCTTTTCTATGAAGGACAAACCCAACACTTAGAATTAGTTCTTACATCTCTATTTTAGAACACAAGATGGGATGATTGATTAGTGACAAGTCATTGATAAATGACAATAACACATGCCTAATTCAATGCACCCTCTTCCAAATTGATTGATTGATATAGTTCGAATCATGGCAATTTGTGCAAGATGTAACCATTGCTCAAATCTCCAAGTACCACCATGGCATATCTTTGACCAAGACAAGAACCTCTCTGACTTTTTCACTCTGCTTTGGCTGCCATTATTGTTCTTTAACCTTGGGAAGGAGCCCCACGTCACCATTATTATGTCTTCTTCCTCACATATGAGAGATGGAGAGAGATAGAGAAGATTTGGTTAAAAAAAAAAAAGCTATCCATCCATCTACTTCAAAAGGGAGCCTCTGATTCACTGCATAAAGGAGGTGAGAAGGTAATGGCTACCAACTATCTTTTTAGCTTTGGGGAGAGAGTACGTGAAGTTTTTGTGGATGGCAGTGCCTAAATTGGCTTCACGTGACTCTCTCTCTCTCTCTCTCTTATGTTTCTCTCACTAATGTGTTTATAATAGTATTTCTATCAAGACTCCAATATTGACCAAAACCAACAAGCGTTAGAATCCATTGGGTTATTTTGTCATGCTTTTGATCTATATTACTACGGTCTATCTTTATGTGAAAAAGGATCCAAGCATTATTTTTGATGGATTGAACAAATTTTTCAAACAAGGTCTATGTTTGTAGAAGCTTATCAAAACATAGTTTTGTTTTACTTATTTTGCTTTTGGATATAGTAGATTCTTATGAAATAAAAGTGTTTTGTGAATATTCCTTTCGTTAGCAAAAATTTGGGCGAGAAATTGTAATTCTTTGCATATTTATGACAAATTTTTAGAGAAAATTCTCTCCTTTTAAAAATATTATTAGTTCTAAGAAGACATAGATATATAACTAAGATATAAGAGAGCCTAATGTGATAATAGCTTTTGCATTAATCATTTCATTTATGTGATAAATAATATTATATAATAATTCATTTAATCTTGCATAAAATATCATTTTTTAGAAGTTATTTATCACCTAATAATTATTGATATCCTTTTATATACTTTAGTATTTTAAATATTAACTGAAATTTAAATATTCTTAAATATACTTATGGTGTACTAATGTTGTTGTGAAGACTAAATCATCTAAATTTAAATATGCTTAAATCCGCTAATATATATATATATATATATATATATAATTTTAATATTTTAAATAATAACTAAAATTTAAATAATATCAATGATCTTGTGATGGCTCATTCATATAAACCCAGGTCTATTTTTTTTTTTGAAAAGGAAGCCCAGGTCTATTCAATATCATTTAAAATGAGTTATAATTGAGGGGACCCTCTTGGGTGCTCTACCTTTGTAATGAAACAAAACTAGGCCAAATCAGCTTAACAATTAACATAAAAATAAATAAATAATCTTTAAATGTAAAATGTTTTCATCATATATATGATTCTCTCAATTGATTCCATCTCCACATAACTCTCCAACAACTTGCATGATATGCCAACCACTTCACAAAGAAAAGCTTTGATGTGATCTGATGGACTCCAGCTGCCATGGATCCCTTGGTCCCATCCAGATAATGATCTGTGATGTGGAGCTTGATACCCACATTTCAAAAGAAGAACAAATGTCCCATCTCTGTCCATACATAAACCTCCCTACACATGATACATAAAGCACATATTAAAAACAAGAGATTTAAGCTTCTTGTGGACAAGAATGAGGCATTATATATAAGCACAAGGGGTTCTCTTATGTTAGCCTAACTCAGTTCTCAATGGTGCCTTTACCATTGTTTGTTTTTGAAGCTGGAATTACTGCCTGGGCTTCTTTTGGTAATGATGGGTTGTCTTTGTACCTTACATGTGATATCAAATACACAATACCATACATTAAAGTTTCTTTTGTTAATGATCTGTTGTCTTCCTTTACTAATAATAAACATTTCAAGGATGGAAAGATGTGTCCTTTTATAAGGCATGGGCTCACCATACCCTAAGATAAGATAAGATTAAGAAAAAGATGTAGAGAAATGTAGCTCTGAACTGCTCAAAATCTACAGGTGATTGCCGAATTAGGGACAAAACATGTTACTCTGGAGTGAGAACAGCTGACAAGTGGAATCAAACAAATTACATAAATTCAATCAAGATGTAGCTTGAAATATAAGATACTTTTGCTGAATAAATATAGTTCTTGATGGGTATGCAAGATAAAGAAAAAGCAGGAAATAGATGATGTGAACCACCATATGATTCAAGAGAAGGGGTTGGATCTCGTTGCAGGAAGCACTGAAACTAAGGCAAACATGACTTCAGCTTACGCCAGGTTTAAAAAATGTACCTCAAAGTATTCAGGGTTGGTTTAACTTAGTTATTATTATTATTTTTCTCATTTAAAGTAAATTCTTAATAGAAATTATTTGGCTGTTAAAAAATTTTTTTAAACTCTATAAACAAATAAACCGAGTATTTGTTTTGAAGTTTTTTATTAATGAGTCGAAGATGAAGCCTCAATATTCTAAGAGTTTTTTTTATGTCTCTTTTTTAAAACTTTCTTTTTAAATCCGGTTTCTATCAAATAACACTATTTTGCTTACATAAAACTCCTATATCAGGTTTGTTTAACTCACAAACGATTGTGAAATATAGCAATCATTTTGGCAAACAAACCCTAATTTTAGATTATGCCTGTGCTCCTAATCCATCATGGGAGGACATGCTTAAGACCCACATGGCTTATGCCAACTTGGATAAAACCCTCAACCAAAGAGTCAAAAGGAATTGATTGTTCAAACCTACTTATATTTCTATCAAGTTAGCCAGAGATTGTCCAGTTGACTAACACACATATGATATTCCTACATCAACTATCAACAATCAAAGAGACCACATAGAGTTAATTAATTGCCCTTTGATCTTTTATAGGGTTGTCAAACATCCCCCTTCCCCTTCATTCCATGTGCCAAAAGCCCTTTTTTATTCTACACATGAGAAGTGCATCTTCGATCACACGTTAAATATTTGCCCACAAAGAAGAATCATGGTGAGCTTTAATTCCTGCTTGTTTTGTCAAAAAGCTGTTCTTTTGTTGTCAAAAAACTGAAGCTCTTTTATGATGAATTTCTCATTTTGCTTCACAAGTGAAAGGACAAGAAATGGGACAATACTTCTTGCCCTAGAACTAGGTGATGCCCTAATTGGAGATCCCTCCATCATCCACTGTCCATTTTGAACTCCTAAACTGCACAGCCATAGCCATAGCCAACTGCAACCCTACAACATTCGCATGTTCTCAAATATGTACATATTTAAATGGACCATCTATGTGATGTCTTCCATGCATGGAAAAAAAATGCTTCATGGCCCACATTTTTATATGGCCCATACCTCTCACTATATAGCAATAAATGCATATGTCACCCTCTTGCTTGGTTTTAGGTCCTATTGTGCTGTGTGGAGGAGAATCGTAGGCAAGAGGTATATTTAGTTATATTCTCAATAGTGGCCTATATGTAGAATGAACAGTGTTGAAGGATTTGCTGAGTGCTTGGAGATCAAAACCCTAATTCCAAATGGGGAATGGAATGAAGATGGGCATACAATTGGTATGATTTTAATTAAGGTGTGGGTTGTAATAGGACTCTAAATTAGATTATTTCTCACATTTATCTCAAATCATTGCATTTTAAGTTCAGGTAAAAAAATAAATGTGAAAACATAATGAATTTGATTACGTTAAGAGAAAAATTGAAGTTCATTAAAAAATTCTTTTAGGTTAATTTTTATTTTTTTTTTATTTTTCTTACAAATGATAAGTGATTATATTCTAAGATTTTTTATTCTATGTTGGTCATAAGTTTATAAGTGCGAAGAAGTCGACCAAATTTTGGCTTCTTTAAAACTTAGGTTATGGATTAATCTTCACCTTTTGGTAACAAGATTCAGTTATACAATGTATATTAATTATCTCTTTAATTGTTTTTTTTATATAAGTTAATAATTGTTGATAATGACATTCTTTGTTGATTTTAATTTTGAGTTTTTCAAACTAAATAAAAGGATAATAGATTTTGTTTGACATAAATGTATGAATTTAAAAACAAACTTTGCAAAAAAAGTTTTAGAAAAGAGTTTTTTAAAGAAGATTATAAAAATAAAAAATACAATTTTTACATTAAAATTAATATATATATATATATATATATATATATATATATATATATATATATATATATATATATATATATATATATATATATATATAGATATATATCAAAGAAAACATTAAATTATAAATAATGGTTACCAACTATTGGAATGTTTATTACTAACACTTTAAATCAAACCTATAAGCATTAATTGATCGATGATTTGAAATAAATCTACTTGGTTTTAGCTAGTCTAATGTTTATCACAAGACATTCCAATTTGATTCTCTATCATCTTAAATTCAACTCTTGCCCTCAGTTCTAAATTCAAATAATAAAGTAGTTGAAAACAAACTCAACTAAGCCATCATGAGAAGAATAATTTCAACAAGATATTTGAATCAATATTGTTATTTCTTTTTAAATCAGACCATATTTCTTTAACAATGATTTAACCTTTACCAATCATGACTTAATTTAACATTATTAAGCTTTCAATTAATTAAAACAACTTAGTGACCCATTGATCACAAATACATAAAATTAATATTACTTAAAACCTTTATATTAGAAAATATAGAATCACGTTTGTGTCCTTTGACCGGTCAACATCCACACTACTTAATTAGATATTAAAGATGTTAGGTATTATTTATATATTTTTTTTTTCGATAAGCACTTTTCAAAAACCAAAATACCAAACACACATTTAAAAGGTGGGTCAGGGTCTGAAAGGTGACTTGCGGTTTGGCTCACTCTCTCACATCCATATCGAGAGAAGCTTACAGATCAACCGGGAAAAGCTGCGTTCTGAACGCCTTCCTTTCTTTTCAGCCGGACTTTTTCTTTGCTCCACAAGTGTACGTGCATGAAGGAAACATAACGCAACCGCCCTCGCCTTTCATGTACATCCACTTCTTCAATAACAGGAATATATTAATATTTGATGGGACTTCAAGGCTGAAGACCAATCAATAGAGTTGTAAGAAGGAATTTTAGACAAATCAATAGAGCTTTAAACCAAGTCTTATATTTAAAATATATAATATTTTAATATAATTTTAATTTTTGTAGAAAAATGATTTTGAATTGTAATTAAATGACTAACAAAATTGAAAATAAGTATGGAGATAAAATTAGAGAAGAATATAAAAAAAATAAATATACATAATTATATGTATTATTATAGTTATATGTCTTTCTATATTTTTCTATGGATTTTTAAAGAGAAAAATAAAATAGTAAGAAATATAATGCAATAAAAATGAAGACGAAAAAAAAATTAAAAACCAGCTACTCCTCTTTATGATGAGTTTTGGAAGAAGGGGAAAATGGAGAAATCCTCTTCATAAAAAATGCTAATACTAAAATTGGTCAAATAAGTCAAAGATTTGAAGTTTGCACTCTTATGCTAACACTGAAATCTTATCAAGAGATGGAAAATAAAACAATAATAAAAGGACATGAAGTTTCATGTCAACATGTCAATTATGAATGAAAGTATAATATCATTTTTTCTCTTACATCAAGTTCAATTAGAAGGAATAATAATAGGATATGTGTAAAAAGCTACATACAATAGAACTTTGTTGCAAGCATGATGCTTAAAGGAGAGAATAAGAGAATAAATTTGTGTTTTAACTTCTTTTTCCACTATAGTTTATAGGTTTTGTGTACCATCTATGATTCCTTGTTCTTCACTTAACTTATTCATTAAAATATGCTACTTTATTAAGCACATGTAAGTTGTTGTGTTATAATAGATGAATTAGTAAATATAATTTCAATTATTATAATGAAGAAAAAAATATTCAAATGACTTAAGCAAGTTTCTTAATTTTGAGTGTAAAAAAAACTTTGGAAGGATAAATGTCAGAGATTTTATAGAGATTTCTAGAATACTAATCAATTTAAAGTCAAATAAGATGTATTTTTCATTAAAAAAGGAGTCGATTTAACTATTAGTTTTTATAAGAATATTAAGGATATTATTTTTCTTTAATTTATAGTACAAGACAACTCATAGTGAAGTCAAGGATGATGTGATACCACTTTAAACTTCTTTTTAATGTAACAATATAATGCCCTATTCTAAATAGTGACTATACTAAAGCTTTAAATATGTCTAATGATTTTTCATATATTATGCTATCATGATCATCACCAATATTTAAATAAATTTGGATAAAATTTAAAATTTTAACTATTAATAATATTTTATGTTGTTATTTAAAGTACTATAATGTAAATCTTTGCTCCAAACAAACCCTAATAATGATGCTCGTCGCACAACTATGAAATTATAAATAAAAAGAGGAAATGATGAAGCTTTGGAAAGCAGGGTTGTGTTGGGCTACAGATACCTCATCGGCAAAACTTTATCATGATTAGCCACTGTAGCAATCAGAAAGAGGCGTACGAGAGATGGAGATAGAGAGAGAAGGGGATAGAGAGAGAAAGAGAAAGCATATATTAGTGGTATATTGTCTCCCTAGTGCCGGACTTGCAAATGGTGAAACAGCTATAGACGACGATGGTAGGCTTTGATTGATCCAACTTCATCTCCCACAACTGCGTCATCCTTCTTCTTCCTCCTCCTCTCCTTCTTCTTCTTCTTCTGACATCATGGAAGAACAGCACCTCAACCCTTTGGCCATCACCCACCTGCTCCAACACACCCTAAGGATGCTCTGCTCCCTCGAAAACTCCCATTGGGTCTACGCCGTGTTCTGGAGGATCCTTCCCAGAAACTTCCCCCCACCCAAGTAAGCAACTCATTTCTCGCAAACCCAAAAATCTCTTTCTTCCCTAACGCCCCGCAACGCCTCTCCTCTTCCATTCCAGATGGGAACTCCATGGATTCACCTACGACCGAGCAAGAGCAAATCGAAGAAACTGGTTTATAGCTACCCCTCGCTTCTTCTTCGTCACTGTTCACACCTTTAACAGCTTGCTTCCCCCCTTCTCCCCAGGATCCTAGCATGGGAAGATGGTTTCTGCAACTTCGCCTCCTCGGCCACGGACCAGCTTCCTCCCTTGCAACCCGAGCTCTTCTTCAAGATGTCCCATGAGATTTACAACTACGGCGAAGGGTATACACATTTAATGGCAACAAACCCTGTTTTGCTTCTCTTTGTTCTTCCTCTCTCTTACTTTCTTTCGGCAAATGCAAAGCTTGATTGGAAAAGTCGCTGCGGATCACGGCCACAAATGGGTTTACAGCGAACCAAACGAGCAGGAGAACAACTTCCTCTCCGCGTGGAATACCCCGGCCGACTCTGTACATTGCCTTCAACTCCTTTGTTCTTAACAGAGCATGTTTTCATTTTATGACTTCCTCATCTTTCCCTTTCTTTCTCTTTCTGCAAGCATCCGCGGACCTGGGAAGCCCAATTCCATTCTGGTATAAAGGTTCAAAGAATGCTCTCTTCCTTCCTCTTCTTTCGTCATCTATTCCTCCATTCAACAAACATCACTTAACGCTCTTTTTCCGCTTCAGACCATTGCCCTAATTGCAGTCAGAGAAGGCGTCGTCCAACTCGGAGCTTTCCATAAGGTATCTTTCCCTTCTATCTCTCTTTCGCTCTCTCTCTCTCTCTATCTTTCTCTTTCTACATAAGCGTACATATAAAGATTAAACCATGCATGCAAGAAGGTGATGGAGGACCTAAGCTTTGTGGTCCACCTGCGCAAGAAGTTTGCCTACTTGGAGAGCATCCCGGGGGTGCTTCTGCCCCACCCCTCGTCGCCGGCTGTTCCAATCGGCATGCAGCCCATCCCGAGGGGAGTGACGATGCCGCCGATAGAGTACTATGATCAGTCGAGGATCTCACCGTCGATGAGCAGCCTCGAGGCGCTGCTCTCGAAGCTTCCGTCTGTGGGGCAGGTTCCACAAGGATGCTACGAGATGCCAGCGGTGGCCACGCGCCGGACGGACAGCGGTGGGGTGGAAGGGGCTAGGGTAGCGAAGGAGGAGTTTGGTGAGGGGGATTATGAGGGAGGGGAGAGCAGCAGCTCCATGGCGGATGGTTACTACGCAAGCTTGAGGAAGACGGCGGAGTACTAACTGGTCGCAAATTTGGATATTTAATTATAGCGCTATAATAATTAAAACAGTATGGCATCAATTAATAAATATATGTTAATGTGTTTGTTTATTTTTTTTAATTCACTTAGCATTTCTAAAATACCATATATTTAACAATTTCATATATTATCATAAATTTAAAATATAAAAGAAAATAATAAAACAATTAGCATTTAGATTTTTTATTTTATTTTACAAGCTATTTATGTATTAAGTATCGAGCATGTTCAATCATTTTTCTTTAATGTATCCATATGTTATGCTAGTTAGAGAGATAGTTTGGTGAAGTTTAATGAAATATTTTTTTGTTTTGGATGAATGTTAATTAAAGTTGCTTGTTTAGAAACATATAAGATTAAAATAATATACAAATAATAATAAAGATTTAGATATATATCTTATAAATATATATTTTTAAGATTATGTATTAAGATTCCTACTTTTGATATCGTTAATTTAATTAATCTAATTACGTGCTGATAGACATTTCTTTGATGTGCATGAAACATATATAATAAGATTCTCTAAACTTTCATCTCCATATATAATATCATTCAAGTGGTTAGTTGTGAAAATAAGATGGTCTCAACATTAAAGGCTTAATGAAATAGCATATAATTAATTGGGTTTTCCCTAATAAGCGTTAGGTCTTAGGGTGAATCGTGGATTAACCATGTTTGGACAATTGAAGCCATTACAAGAATGTAAAGCTTTAGTAAATGATAATTTTGCCATGAAAATTGAAATTTTGATTGTTAAAAATTTTTCCTAATTCAATCATTGAAATCTTATTAGTAGTTCTCAAGTTGGTTGTGAGTTTGTCAATCAAACTTTGGCAATAATACCAATGAAGACATTAAGTGCACTTTCATCAAAGATATTTTTCTAGATAGAACTATGTTGATCATTAGCAATTATTGATAAATTGATAATTTTATTATAAGACCAATGCAATAAGCCATTCAGATGTTAGGTAGTTATCTTTTAGACAATTATTGTGTATTGTGTCAGAAAATTAATTAGTAGTTTGTTCTTACATGTATTTTTGGTTATTAACATGATTATTGGTTTCTCACTATTTGCATTATTGGTCATTATTTAGATAGAGATTAGCTATTTTTGGAAAGTCCATTGAACATTACAAACAAAACATCTTTATATGATGATTTATTCTATTATAAAAAAATTATATATGTAAGAAACAATAATGCACAATGATATGTTACCTTGCCAAATATTTTTATGATTGATTGAAAGTTTTGACATAGATAATAATGTTGGAGAACCTTATACAATTATATTTACAATAGAATGTATGTTTAGTAACATAAAATTATTCATCTATGATAACATTTTTTTTGTAAATTCTTTGTTTTAGAAACATTTTAGGGAAAAATTTTTTAAAAAATCCTCACATTTTTTAACTTTTTGCAATGGAAATTGTGGCAGCTTTAATCTTGTCATTTGATTTCAAAATCATCTTAGAAAAATTTTGGTGGGGAAAATCCTAGCGTTTGCCCACTTTATGTGACAAAGCTTATCATGAATTTAATTTCCTCATTGATGCTTTGTTCAATAATTATCTTAGAAAAACTTCATAGGAAAAATCTTACCATTTCACATTTCTATGATAAAAATTATGAACTAATTGAGTTTTCATTTTTTTTAACTTGTCTTGATTGACTTATCACATTCTTTCCATGATTTTAAAATAATTTAATATCATTTTCTTCATATTCTAGATTTTCAAGGAATATAATAAATCTTATATTTTGTTAATCTTTTCATATACATTTGCATCAATATATATACATTCACAACATGTGACATCCTATAGAGTTAATTGTTGTGCATCCAAGCATATATAATATATATAATTTATAAAACTAGCCCACAACTATAGTTCTTAGTTATTGTACAAGATTTTACATATAACGATAAAACTTAATGTTTAATCTTATGTTCTTTCTTCTGCGTTTAAAATTTTAGTGTTAACAAGTAGGTTCAGCCAATCATTACAGGCTCGTCATGCAAAATAATACAACAATAAATTCATGTGAAAAAAATAATATCTAAATTATGTTACATGTAAGATTATAATTAAACATATCATCTGCTCATACAAAACGATAAAGCACATATTATATTCATATGTGTATCAGTTCTTTTCTTTATATTTAATTAGCAATATTTGGTAAGTTTTTATTCCTTTCACAATGACTTGTCACTCCTTTGTTAGGCAATATCCATATAAACCCTTCATGTGGACAACACACATCCATTTTATAAGGATTAACAACCCATATGGATAAGACAATTATCTTATAGGGCTAGCAACTCATTTGTATATGGTACAACAACTCATATGGAAAGGAAACACCTATCCTACAAGGGTTTCCTTTTTTCATCATTACATAAACCCCTTATTTGAACAAGACACACCCCTCTTATAAAGAATTCCTCTTTTCTATTTTATTATAGATTCCATACTTACAAAATATATATTCATTTATTAATTGGTAACACATATTATTCATGCTTAATCCTATAAGTACTTAGCCAATCAAATGTTAAAAGATGCCCACTTAATCATTTAACATAAACATATCATGTAACATAATAGTTATTACTATAACATGAAATATAATATAACATAAATGTATCTTATACTTTCCAAATCATGTAAAAAATAATAATACATCATTAAGCACTTACACCTTTAATGATGCCCCAAAATACCTATATAATGTCAATTTTTTCATTCATCATCACAAAAAAGTGCATATGATAATGTGCCAAAGTCTTACTTCTGATCATTGTAACAATCATCAGTATATCAAGCATATGTACATATAAATGAGTGACATGCTTACTTAGGGTTATTCTATCAATTATACATACATACATACATACATACATATATATATATATATATATATATATATATATATATATATATATATATATATATAATATGTAGAGTGTAATATTTCAAAATTTTGTTATATATAATATGCAATAAATCATTAGATTAAGTTAATAAAGTTATCACTATGTATAATTTAATGTAATAAAATTAAATTTCTAAGATATGATATTTACTAATTAAAATATTATTAAATTAATATAATCTTGGGATACTTGTCATTATTTCAAATAAAATTTAAAATTTTATTTGAGCATAACATTGAAAATATTTCTTTAAGAAGAATCTAATAATATTGAGTTTATAATTACTTAGATGTCTAAATAATTAGTTAAAAAATTTTGAAAAAAAAGCATAAAGGATATTTTACAAATTATGAAAGGATAGAATTATAAATTTAGCTAACTTAATCTTGCCATCTTAAATTATTTAAATTTAAAAGTAAGGTGTGATAAGAAAGAAAGAGAGATAAAGAAAGAAAAAAAGAGGAGAGGAAGAGAGACTCAAGTAGAGGATAGAGAGTAGGAGAATAAATATATTATTTAAATATAAAAGGAAGGTGTGATAAGAAAGAAAGAGAGAAAAAAAGGAAAAAAGAAGAGGTGAGGAAGAGAGAGACTCAAGTAGAGGAGAAAGTAAAAGAATAAAAGTAAGAAGTATAGAAGAGATAAGAAACTTTTTATTGTAACTCAAAATAAGAGTTTGGAAGTAAGAAAAGAATAGAAGAATTATTGAAAAGCTACTAAAAAGTGGTTTATAAGAGAAAAATATAGAAGAGAAAGATAAAAAAGTGAAGATACATATTTAATTATGTTTTCAATGAATTCAATTGGTTTTCATATAAAATTAAGAGTATTCAAGTTGTTATATGAGTTAGGAAAGGTCATAGAAATGATTTGAAGGAAATTGGAATTTATTGAGTTGAAATCGAGATGATTTTTAAGAGTTTGTTTTCATTTGTATAGAGAACATATCATACGTTAAACTATGCATACAATACATTCAAGAAAAGTTGATTTGTGTGAGTAGAATATATGATATATTAGGTTTCAACATATAATATTATTAATGTAAAAAAAAATTAGACTTCTATCAAGATCTAATTTGAAGCCTACAATATTAGAGACGTTCCATAGATTATTAGAGAGTATAAAAAATACTATACACTGATCAAGATTTGGTAACATATGTGATATTTTAGGATTATTCAAATATTGACATTCCAAAGCTATAGCATGAATTATTAAATTGAGTAGATGACAACACCTTAAATATTAAGCATAAAATTTTACAATGTGAGTTTTATCACATCCAATATATCATATATAAAATAAAAAATTCAATATAAATTACATGTGAAGTATTTTAATAAAAAAAATAATTTAAACTTCAGATTATTATCTAGAAGATAAAGATTGTTAAAAGAGTGTATCTTTTTTGTAGTGATGTCTTATAGTTTCATAAGAGTTGACATGTAGAGTACCAAAGATGAAAAAGGGCGACGAGGTGGTGGTTTGTGTTAGTGAAAAAGCTTGGTTAAAAATGTGATATTATGATAGACTAAGATTTAGAATTTTGCTAAGGGGATTGGCAGTTGGGTGAAAGATTCTGATAGAAATAATTTATTTAGTTATTAATTATTCATATAGAAGGTCTCTCTCCTTCAATCTTGGTCTCTTACAAGGGTTTGGTTGGTTGTCAAATCTCTCAGTAGAAAATCTCTCACCTTCGATCATTGTCTCTCACAAGGAGAGAAGAAGTTAGAATCTTTTCAATTAGAGTTAGGCACATACCATTTACTCACAAAAATAGAAACACATAAATAAAAATTATTATTCAACCACTATATTATAATAAGAGAGTCTCTCATATTTATAAATGAATGAGAGCTCAATAGATAGAACAAATAAAAAAAAGAAAGTGTACTTTTGAAAAATATCAAAAGCATAGAAAAAGAGAAAAGATAATTTTTAGATCACTTAAGAATCTAAAAGAGATCTTTAAAATTTCATGATATTAGCTCCTAATAAGTTAACCACATTAAATATAAAATATATGAAGAAAGATTATTTCTAAGTCAAATCACTAAAAAATCTAAAAAAATATTTAGAATTTCATGATATTAACTCAAAGTGAGTCAAACATATTAAATACAAAAATAAAAATGATCGAAAAAAAATTATGACATAGAAAAAATTATGTAATCATGCAACATGACGATCAATCATCAATGATGATGTTACTAAAATGCCAATAGTGGACGAGAAGGATTACGATGGTCAATGACGACTGGATGGTGGTCGTTGTCAGACGACTAGGAGATTGCAGGTGGCTAGGGAGTAGCAAGTAGCTTAGTAATAATGGGTGACCAGGTGATATTAGGCCACTTGGCAGCTTCGATCGAGAGCAACAGATGATCAAGTGATGGTAGATGACTAACAATAATAGGTAAATATGTTCAGGAATCGACATCAATGATGACATATTATATTACAAAATATGTTTAGATTAATAAACAAAAAATAATAAAGATAATAATAAGAAAAAATAAAACATTGTAGCTGACCCATATGGTTAACAAAGATTAATAATCAAAATAAGATTCGGCTCGAATATGGCTTTGAGTTTCCAATGTGATCGGTGCGACACCAGTGGGTATGTGTTTATGAGCTAACACAAAATGCTCCTGCTTCAATTATACCCTTAGTGAGAGCTAAGGATGGTCTTTTGGGTGGATGGAATATTTCAAATTATTGAATATGCCATACAATGAGTTTAAAATATGACACGTTAAGTAAGCTACACTAAGTAGACTTGGTTGTGAGAATAATGTATGATATGCAAGATGCATAGTATAATAAGTCAAGTAAAGTAGACAAAGGGAACTGGGTTGTGAGAGTAACATTTAGTATGTAAGATCCAAAGTATTATACTTTAGGTTGAGAATAGTAAAGGTTTACGAAAATGACAAAACCTCATAGTGGACAGTTGAGACAGTTGGAGGTATCGTACGGTATGATGTACTGATAGTCAATATGTTAATGAGGTAGTAAGAGAATATTAAGAAAAATGCATTTAGAAATTTTATAAGAAATAAGATATATGTTAAACATATTTTTAAAGCATTTAGTAATTTATGAACATGCATGACATGTACAAAATTTAAAAGATAGATATGTTGGATAATGTACCTTTAACTTGATTTATGTAAGTAAATCCAAATACTTCGATGTAAATGTTGTATCCTTGGTCTTCACACTATTATTTGATGACAACAAAATAATTTTTATATCATATATCTCAGTATCAAATAGAGATAACTCATTTGGAGAACTTGATCAAGTATTTCTTAGAGTATTCCATAAGTAAAGACATGCTAAAAAGCATTGGTGGCTTTGCTTAAGTTGGTTGCAAATCATAGTCATTTATTTTAGTTATTGGTAGAGTAGTTGCCCATTTAGTTCTCAACATACACATTTCTTTTGGGTCAAAACTTGTAATTATTCAAATGACTTAATAATTATATGACATATAAGGTTGTGTTCATATTTCTTATGCATAGATCTTAAGGCATTTGTTCCATACATGTTTACTTCACATTTGCCTTAATGATATTTAGGAATAGTATTTTGCAGGTGCAAGATATATTCAACTTTTAATTGTTGTTTTGTTTTTAGGAAATGTATCTTAATTTGATTGATTACATTCATATATCATGTCTTTATAACATTTCATTCTTTATAGAAAAGAGAGTGATTATATACATATACCATGTTTTTAAGAAATGTATCTTAATTTGATTTTTAAATCAAGTTGGAATTGAAAAAGAATTGAAAGAGAGTGAACTTTGTATAGATTTCATATTATTTATTAACTAGATATGTACATTGTACTTATCATATCATATGATTAGTTAATAATTAACATTATGAATGCAATGCACCTATTGTATCAGTATGCTAAAGGGATACCCGAGAGGTGTGTGTTAAGATATAGAATATCAGAGTTTCATATAGTATGATATTAGATTTAATACAATATGATTCAATCATTGATGGATCAGATAGGGATCAAGCCAAGTGATTATGTGTGGGTGCTTAAATGATAGTATTGTATTAGTATGATAAGTTCTTAATATTTGTATGATCATTTTTTATTATATAAATACTTGATGTTGGAGGTATTATTTGAGTTTGCATTAACATATTAGTATGATGTACATGTCATACGACTACGATCCAATGAAGTGTGAATTCAATTGACATACAACTATGTTTTAACTTTTATACGAGTATGTTTGATCTTGAGTGAGCTAAATATGTCATACTTTTATGATCTCATAGTTGTTTTAGTGCAATTAGTTAACTGAGCTAAAATGTGCATTATCATACGTGTGTGTTACATCATGTAATAATGATTAATTTAAAAAGTGAGACTTGGTTTAGAACAAGAAAATTTTGTATTAATTTTTATCCAATATGGTACTTCTGTCATACTAGTATGAACATACTTATCAAAGAATTTGGCTTAAGACTTAATTATATATTAAGTAGATTAATATTATAATAATATGATCCTATTATCATAATACAAGCTTGTTATATTTGTAAGATTGAGCTAATCTTAAGTCTTATCATACTATATAATACAAAATTATAAAACTTTTTTTCGAGAGCTCATATTTTGGACCCGAGTGACATTGTTCTATTTGTACCATACGATGTGTCCATCGTATTTGTATGATATATATGTGTAAGAGAAAATGAACTAATTAGACATTGTTGATATCTTGGATGATATATTGAGTGTTGTATCATATTTATATGATCCATTAGATTGGGCAATGCAATCACTTCTTGAGACTTGAAACTACTAGTTTGAACTTTTTGAAAATAAGATTTTAGCCATTATACTTGTCTTAATTTATCTTAAAATATTAAATAATATAAATAAAAATGTAATCTTACGAGAATATATTAATAAACTAATTACTAAATTCATTTTAACATTAAAAGTTATTATTTTTCATTATGATACACTTCTTCATCTTTTGCCTTATACTATTATGTCTAGTACTATACTTGTATCATTCACTATATTCCTACATTAAAGTTTCACATTTTTACTTGATAATATTCTTTCATAGCATTTAATCATTATGTCATATTATATCTTTGTAAATGATATAAAATTTTGTTGTGTTATTTTTTGTATAAGTGTTATAACAATTATGTAAACTACTTTGTACTCGTTTAAGTAAGGTTGACCCTTAACTAGTTGTGATAAAAATCAGAGTGAACTTATATTAAGTTGATAAAAGAATGTATCATATTATATGATGAGTTAATCATACGATACAATAGATGAGAAATGAGTAAAGGCTAAGGAAAAGACAATATTATGTGAAAGTTATAAGGTGAGTGAATAAGGATTGTGTGATACTATACTAGAGATTATATAATATGATAAACAAAGGATTAAAAATAATTATTTAGTATGGTACTGATCATATAGTTTGATAGAAAAAATTGTATGATATGATAAGAACAATAATATGATACGATAGGAAAAATCATACTGTATGATGTATGGCATAAGAATAGAGAAGTTAGAATGATTTTGGTAGTGTAAATTTAAGAAATATTAAATATGTATATTATAAGAGATTATTAATAATTCATAAGCCTAAATAACATAGTAAGAAATTTAAGACTTGATAAGAAATCTTTATTTTAAATTTAAGTAAATAAATTTGATAAGTATGATATAAATAAATAATAAATTTATATATGATTTTTAAATAATTTCACATGTGATTATTATATCAAGTACTTTGATACATCTACATTATATGATTATTTTAGAAGTTTATAAAGATTTTATTTATATGTGATTATATTTTGGTACTCTTATTATTTAACTAATTTACATGAAAATAAATATACTCATATAGAATTGTTTTTATATAAAGTGAGATACAGTTATGTGTGAAATGACAAAAAGATTAATTTATTATATTGATTTATGACATGATTTACAAATCTATGTATACATTATGGAATGAAAAAGAATAACTAGATTTTCTTAAGATATTATCTCATTGTATTATATAGTATCACTAATACTTTGTATAAGATGAACAGAATAAAGATACCCTTATTATTGGTATAATGAGCTTATTATGAAGTGTAGTCAATACTTTGTATAAGGCGACTAAGGTGAGGATACTCTTATATATAATGCCATTATTACTTTGTGAGGGTGGTTAGGGTGAGGATGCTCATATTTTTACCCTTATTTAGATGGATATTTACTTTTCAATGTCTAAGATAAAGAGTATATGAATATTAATATTGGTTATTAGATCTAGAAAATAATGGTTACAAAAGAAAACTAAGTTTTAACAAATATAAAACCTATAAAAATTGGAATAAGATATTCAATATAAAAAATATTTATATATTTAGTTTAATTTACTCATGGTTATTAGATATAATTTTATTTCTTATAAATTATTTTTTTAATTCTTATTTTTTAATATTTTATTAATATAGTAATTTATCTATTAAGCTCTATACAATCTTTTTAGCATTTATATCATAAATCATGTATTTATTTTATATAAAGATAGAAACTATGATATTATAAATAAGGATCCTACTCATTGAAAGAGTCAACAAATAGAGCACCATATAGGATTTTTAATGAGATTTTATTAATAATATTATCATGTACATATTGGTAATATATTGTGTTAATTTAGTATTTTATATCTTATGATTTTGTATGGATCTTTATATAGTTATATAGCTGTGATTTATTTGTTTGATGTTCCACTTATGAGGGATTTATTGTAATTGGATATAAGAATGTGTATATTATTAGATATCATTTAGAATTATCTTACCATTAAGTTCACGCCTAAAAAATTAGTGTAGCTCATATATCTATTATCTTTATTTAATCCCTAATCATTTTGAATTATTATGAATGCATTAGGTGGAGCCCTAATGGTAATAAACGGATAATAAAATTTGTAGCTTGTTAAGAAAGAACATTGTTAGTTAAGGTACCATACTGATCAAAGTAGAGGTTCTTTTTAATCGTATTGATTAGTTCATGCATTCATTATACTACGAGATTAAGATTTTGATATTAAAGGAGAGGACTATACCCCTCAGATGTTTGAGTGGAGAGTATTTTGGGTTAATATTAATGATATAAATTTTTTTTGTATTATAGTTATTTATGTATCAAAATTTTTATTTTTGAACATTATTTGGTTTATATTATGCTAATGAGTTTAGTTTATGTGATTTTGTTTTAATTAATATTTTATATTTTGTCACATCATCAAGTATCCATCTAGTGTTTAATATCCTCACATGATTTTTACTTATGCAAATATTTTGATTTTATAATTGATCAAGTATATGGTTAGGTGGGGTCTTGATAGTCTTATTATTTGTACTTACCTTTATCATACAAGTATGCTTAAGGGTTACCCAAAGATGTATTTATTGAGATATAGAATATTGGAGTTTTGTATAATATAATATCTTATTTACTACATTACAAAATAATTATTTAAATAATCAAATAAAGAATTACACAATGCAATATTAAGTATATGAGTTGAAGTTTGTAATGTAATATAAGTATGATAAACTAGTTGCATTTGTATGATCAGTATATTATGTATTAAGAATTAAGACACAAGTTATAAGTGAGTTGAATTATATTGCACTAGTAACTCACAATTGTATCAGTATGTTCAATTTAATTGATTAGCTTAAGGTGAAATGTTCATTGTTGTCCTAGTAAATTATAACATTCATACGACTATAACTAACTAATAGAATAATGACAAGTAAGGATTAGTTTAAGACTTAAATACAAATCTTACACATAGTTTTATTATACCAATACGATATGACTTTTATCCTCATATGATACATCTTTATTAAGTGAGGGTTTTGATTAAGGGCTTAGCCATTTATTAAGCATATTAGTGCCATATAAGTATGACTCATATATTACATAAATATGATAACGTCAAATCACTAATATGAGATTCTTGTACAATATATCATTTGTGTAATATCTTACATCATATAATATTTTCTCAAGAGCTCAAAATTGAGACTTATTTTTTGTTATAATCATATGGTATACTCATCATGTAAGTATGATACCTTAAGAGATGTAAAAATAAGCTAATCAGACAAACACATCGTGCAAGTGATCAAACTGTAATGCACATAATGTAGATATCACATTAGTACAATCAACATCCCTAAAGCATAATTACTAGTTTGATTATTTTGGAAATGAGATTTTAGTTATTGTAACTCCTTTAATCAACCATGTCTACTTGTGTGGTATAAATAGTAGAGTATTTTAAAGAGAATAAGCTATTAAATGAATTGCTAAATCATTTTATAAATGAAATAAGGTTCTTAGCCTTGGTTTAAGCTTCAAAGCAATAAACTTCTTATTTTTGCTACATTATTTCAAGTATATTTGTATCAACATTTAGCTATTACATATAAGAGTTTAGTATCTTTATTGGTAACATCCTTCCAACTTATTTAAATTTTATTTCATATATTTCTCTCAAGTTAATGGTATAGGATTTTAGTGTATTACTTTGGATACTTGTTGTGACATTTGTATAAGCTATATTGCACACTTTGAACAAGGTTGACCTCTATGACAAAAATATAGTGTACTAGGTTGATGCCTATCTGACTATGTGTAAAAAAAGAGTGATTATATTAGGTTTACCTAACTTGGTTATGATAAAATAGGAGTGATTTTAGTGAAAGACTAACCACTTGAAAATGATGGATATAAGCAAAGGTTTTGTCAATTCATCTAAAAATTAGATTTTATTCTTTACTTTCTCGCACTCTCACATAAAGATTTTCTAACATAAATAACCATTCTAAAGCCTATTTATAATAATAATTGAAAATAAAAGAGATTATAACTATAAGATCATTTGATGGAGTGATTATGACAAGATTATTTTAGCTGTTAATTTCACTTGAAAAGATAAAAGAACTATATTATTATTTTATCATTTGTTTAAAATTGAATTAAGTTTTATATTTGCATAATTCATCCTCCCATCCTGATCTTTTGAACATTACGCTCTTACTAATACAATAGTTTGGAGTTTGGATCTTATTATAAAGCTTTTAAAATTAGCTTAAAACTAGGTATCTAACAAAAGGTAGTTTCTCAACTTTGGAAATTTCTAATTATTAATTGTTTGAAAAGCTCATCATAGATTTTTAAAATTTTTATAACTTTTAAAAAATTAATATAAATATAGTTATTAGTGTCATTTTACAAAATATGATAAAAGTATTTTTGAATTCCAATGATTTCTAGAATTATAAGTTTTAGTATAATATTTAAAATTCACTCCAAATATGACATTCAAAACAATACTATATAGCAACTTTGTTAACTTGCAAATTTTAATGAGTATTTAACATCATCAAAAGTCTTTTTAGAAAATAGATTATGCATAGTTTCAAATCCTTAAGATTTCAAACTAAGAACAAAGCTAAATTGAAAAGACAAGAGAGCTTGAAAACCAACCAAACTAATGCTAGTGATTTAAGGAATGAAGGATATGCAAAACAAGTTTTGTGACAACTCTTAATCTTTTGGAAACCACCTTAAACCTTAAAGAGTTCAAATAAAAATAATCTAGTTGAGCTTTCATTTAAGATAGTAAAGTTTAAGCTTTGGATCACTTAAGTATTTGAATGGAATATCTTAATGGATACTTAAAGAAACTATCTAAACTGTTAGCAAACTATCAACAAAATGGAGGAATATAGCAAAGAAAAATATGTATATTTAGAAGGGCCTACTTACCTCTAATTAGCATTGAAAGAACTTTTTAATCAGATTCTCATCCATATAAATGAGTCTTTAGATTCACAAAAGAACCGACATTCATCAACTTCTAAAAGAATCATGTAGAAGTCTTTTTAAGAAGTGGAAATGAAGAGATAATAAGTGATACAAGAGCAATTAACATTAGCTCATAAATACCTATCTGTTAGCATTAAACCCATTTTTTAAGTTTGTTAGTACAAAATTTGGTTGATTTTTTTTTCAAAAAATTCTTAAAATTGAGTTTTTGTTGTTATTTCACCTCTTGTCACCATCAGTCATCGTTGCACCGCCATTAGCAACCTTTGCCACCACCAGAACTAATCCACATTCCCTCATGACCTAAATTGACATAGGAACCTGGCTGAACTGCTTGACCTGCGTCAACCAATTACCCACGATGATCTGCTTGATCCGCTCTGTCCTGTGTCGACCCATGCCAACCCACCAGTCCTCGTTAACTTGTGTAGTTCTGTCTAACCTATGCTTACCTAAAAATCAAATGGTAGCTCCATCTGCACTACTCATCTAGTCATTTTGTCACTAACTATTTCAGTGTTAACCCTTACCACTACCTAAAATATATGACTTATTTGGGAACTACTTAATGTCAATTAAATTTGTAGTTTTTTTATTGTTTTATATTTTTTAAATTATTGATGAACTTTTGAGGTTTTCATAAATATAAATGTTCCCCATGTTAAAGATGAAAAATATAAAATAATTTTTTTTTATTTGTATGCTTCCATCTTTGGGAACAAAGTGTGTATGCCAAATTTTAGTTGGAGAGATTCTAACTTCTCTTGTGAGAGACAAGGATCAAAAGTAAGAGACTTTTTATTATAAGAGCCAGCAACTAAATCTTTACTAAGAGACAAGGATCGAAGGTGAGAGATCTTCCACCTTGAGAGCTAGTAACAAAAAAAATTCCCTCTTTCGTCAACACCCACATCATCGAAAAAAGGTGCACTCTTTTAGTAACTTTTATTTTTTAGGTAATAATCTAAAGTTAAAGTTGTCCTTTTCTATTAAAGTACACCACATAGAGTTTTTTTGAATTTTCTAATTTATGTGTGAAATTGGATATAATAAAAATTATTTTATAAGATTTTATGCTTAATGTTTAAAGGTTGTCACCTACTCAACTTAATAATTAATGTTATAACTTTGGAATGCCAATCTTTGAATGATTCTAAAATACCACACATATTACCTAACCTTATTAGTACATAATATCTTTTTATATTTTTTAATAATCTATTGGAACATCTCTAGTATTGTAAGTTTTAAATTATACCCTAATAGAAGTTTAAATTTGTCTTGTATCAATAAGATTGATTGATTTCATTGGCCTCCAACTAGTCGACACGGGAATAACCTTAAATTGCACTGGTGCACAAAATTTTATTAAATAACTTTCTCATGCTATTAGTGATCGTATGATGTAGTTTGAGTCAAAACAAAAAGCCTATAAACAAGCTCAAATAAAATGAAATGAACCTTAGTTTCATTAAACATATCATATGGTGATTTTCACATACAAACACATACAGACAAATAAAGTGAAAAATAAGTAAAAGTGGTAATCATAAATACTGATGTCGATGTGTTGTGGAGGCTTGGACACATCGCATCACAATAAACAAGTTATTAACCATGATGTTGAAAGTAACGAAGCCAAAGACTTTCTAATATACAATCATTGTATATGAAACTAAATAGCATAGTTGAAAATATATGGCCATTCTAGTGATCAATATAATTGGTGAAAATTTTATCATGTGGAAGAATTACATCATATGCTCTCAAATCACTTAATTTAATGGAGAACATGATAAAAATCGAAAGTTGATTAGTTAAGTTGGCCTTGATGTGAAAATCATAATGGCATAGTCACTAGTGGTGAGATTAGTAAGAAAAATCATAAGATTATCAAAACCCTTTCATTTCATAGGGCTCATTAGTCCTATTATCTATTTTCAAAGATTTAATACCTTTTTAATATTATGAATTAATACCTCAAATTTTTATAAATGAATATAATTTGTAGGCCATTATAGAACTACTTTAGATCTATTATATGGTCTTTCTTCACATCTCAAGGGCTCATATTTAAAGAGTCAATGAGAAAATAAAATAAAACTCAAACACATTATTAAAGACAAAGAAACAAAAATCAAAATGATAATATTGAAATTATATTTAGAGACCATTGTGACCAATTTTTTTGCTATATCCAAGTAGAATTAATTCAAGAAGTGAACTAGAGATAAAATCTCATTTAAAATATTTTTTGAAAGCTAATTAGTAGTGACAATTTTACTATTAACAATGCCTTCACCACTTTTCAGAGTAATATTTGACAATGGAAATGATTATCTTGTAGAATGAAATATGGTTCAATTAAACTTTATTAGTTTTTTTTGAAAAATAATTTAAAATGGATATAATATGATCTTTTAGTCATTTTAAATAATAAGAAACATGTCATTCATGTAAGAACATTTTATAATGTGTAACTAAATATAATACATAACATGAAGTTGTATTACTTCTATAATATCACAACATGCAAAACTTGTATCAAAATTTATAGACACTAAACATCTTTTAGATGCATTGAAACAAGAATAAAAAAGTAAGATAATTGAATATAGAAATGGATGGGTTTAGGCCTAAGATAATGCATTTAAAAAATCTTACATATATAGATTTGTCATACAATTATTTTGTATTTTAATGTTACAATGATATTGTTTGCATTTCATAAGAGAAGACATGTTTTTATAAGAGAGTAATTTAGTATATATGTAAGATTAAGAAAGGTGATTTAATCCATAGGTAGAACATAAGATTTTGTAATGTACTATGACCATCAAAATAAACCAAACAAATTAAGGATTGTCATGTGCTTTTTTGTGAAAGGATCGATATAGTCTTATTGGGAAAAAATATTTGATATGTGAGAATCAATGAGAGATATTATAAAAGTATTCATGATTAAATTAAAATTTTAACAACATAATTTAAATTATAGAGAAATAAATCCAAATCTCTAAGAAAAAAAGTATTTTTTTTATCAAACTTATGTTTCAAACAATGTTAAATATTTTCTAGGTTCACCCACCAATTTTTGCAAAATTATGTATTTTTTGAGATGTAACACTTGTAACTTTTCTTTGTCTTATTAGATGATCTATTCTATGACAAATTAATAATTTTAGCCATTTCTTTCATATTCCATGACCACAAAATTAATTATTTTTAATGTTAAGAATAAATTTAATTTAAAAAATATAAAAATAAATTAGAAGTTGTAGCTTTCTTGCGTTTGATCTTATGAGGTCAATGAAAGTGGCTATATTATAGGATATCAATAATGATAGAGCTAGTAATAAATTAAAATGCCTTCAAAAAGGTGTTTAAGCTAATCTTATAACTAATTGACATGAAAATTTCTCAATATGAAGTGATGGAAAAAAAGATTAAAGCACCCCTCATAACTCATTATCATAGATGAAAAAAAGTAAAGCACACTTGTATATGAATTTAAAGCATGATGATATCATTGAGATAGAAAAATCTACTTAAGATGAGGAAGTGAACAGCATAAATCCAAACACAGCCAATGAAATTGGCATTTATTATTAGGAAAATAACAATGCTACAATCATAAGCATAGAAAATAGTGGTTGTAAACATCAAAGATTAATTTTTCAAATCCTCTTGATTGTTGAGACTCCTCTCCTCATTTGTCTTAGAGAAACCTACAATTTCCCTTTGGCTATGATCAAAAGGTGGCTATGAAAATCATGCCAATGCTTGAAAGAAAGCTTTTGGATTATCTCAATTTGTATTAATGAAAATGACTTGCATCTTAAGCAATCATAAGTCTATTATATAGCATTATTTTACATCCTAAATTCTCCTTTACATAAAGAGAATCAATAAAAAAATCAAAGTTAATTTTGGATTTAAATAATATAAAAAGCAAACAAATTGAAAATAGATAATTTTGAAATAAGCACCTTGACTGTTGTAACCAAAATTTTCTCAAGATGCAAATAGACTTATTTTGAGAGGTGAACTAAAGAATTATAGATTCCTTAGCCTTTAGAATAGAAAATCACCCTATGCATACAATATAGTAAAAAAGATAATAAAAAAAATACTAAAATTGCCATCTCAAAATATATGTAAATCCATCAATTGCATACTTTAGATTTATACATTATTTTATCTATAAAAGAAACTTTTCTTTTGAGAATATACATTACAGTACTCAATATTTCAATACATAATGTTTTTTTATGCTTAAAAAAATCTATGTAGTCATCTAATATGATTACAAAGTTATGTTTTTTATAAATTAATCTTGTTTAAGTTGTAGATAATTCTGTTTCAAAATTTCATGAAGTCACACATATTTGAAAATCTTTCAAATTTAAATAACAAGTTTAGCATATTAATTTAAACCCTCCTTTTTTGCCCTCAAATAATGATAATTCTATTTCTATACAAGCATATATAATCCACATAATTTTCAAATGTTTTCTATGCCTATATAGAATGATTTTATCTATATGTGCTTTTGTTAACATAATTTTAATGCAACTTATACTTGTAAATCAAGTACAAAATTATTGTAAATACATAGACTCTAATATCCTCTATATATCATGTATTTTAATACCAAATTTTATTAATCCTTCCACAATTTAGTTTAATCACTTAGTATAAGTGTGTTAGATTAATTCATTTCTGGAGTACTATATGCATATTTGACATGATTTATACATATTTTGAATATAAAATATTTCAAAACATCTAATGTTTTATCCTCACGTATACAAAACATAATTTCACTTAATAAAAGCACAAAATACAACATAATTTCACATAATTTTAAGTAATAGATTATTTGTCATGTTGATGTTTACTTCATAATTAATTTGAATGTATTAATTCTTGTTTGAATCACAAGTATTTTAGCATTGTTATAAGTTGTCAATGGTAGTCATGTCAAAAATATATATATCTATTTGATTGTTTAGCAAACTTGATTTTTTTTTATAGGTTAGTAGTGAATAATTTGTTAATTCAGAAAAGAAAACTTAAGATAAAAATTAATATTAGCAAAATATAACTTAAGATTTTGATTATTTGGGTTCAAAAGAAAAAAGAATTAAATCTTGTTCTTAAACAAAACCTACTCATTTACGTGAAACACCTTGAACATTTAGATTGCACAAATGTACAATATTGAAGCACATGAAAATTTTGAAATAAAAATTAACTTAGAAAAAGCCTCGGTAATAACTTGTAATCATATATAAATTTTTTTATTTTAAGTAAAAAAACTTATCAAACAAATTTTTATTTTTATTTTTTATTAATATAAAATCCTTTTTATAAAAACCCATTTTTATAAATTTTATTTGAAATATTTGTTTCACTACAATATATGGAGCAAAAATCTACTGCCACATGCACAAAAAGAAGAAAAAAAAAACAAAAAAAGTCTGTTTTTTTTTTTTTCTTTCTTGTTGTTAATCCGTTACCTTAAACACTTCAAAGTCTCACTACCCTTCCCTTCTCTGTTTCCCTGTGGTCTGATGGGCGTCCCTCGAACAACCGTACGCGTGTCCAACATCCCGCGGACCGCCATCGCGGAGGAGCTCCTCCGCTTCTTCGAGTCCGCCGTCGGCC
The DNA here is from genome assembly GCA_023846275.1 of Vanilla planifolia. Taxonomy (NCBI): domain Eukaryota; kingdom Viridiplantae; phylum Streptophyta; class Magnoliopsida; order Asparagales; family Orchidaceae; genus Vanilla; species Vanilla planifolia. Next base: position 8,516,296 of record CM043873.1, on the reverse strand, counting down.
CCGTGTTCGCTTGCGAGATAGCCTCGGCTCACCGGAACTGGATGTCCCTAGGCTTTGGCCGCGTCCAGTTCGAGTCCCTGGCCGACGCCGAGAGAGCCAAACTCCTCTCAGCCAATGGCCGACTTCCTGCTTTCCAGTGCTTTAACCTCTCTGTCTCCCCGTCAGCGGAAGACGTCATTCCCAGAGCTGCCGATGCGAGCAACCGTTTTTCTGGCGCCTTTCTCCACGCTGGCGTGTTGGGTGACGATGGGCGGATGGAGGTCTTCGAGTCGTGGAGACGAGTAGGGGTAGAGATCATGCCCGAGAGGAAAAGGATGGAGCTGTTTGTGGAGGATGGAGGAGAGTGTTTCAAGATGGTAGTGATGTTTGACGATGTTATGGCTAGCCATGGTTGCTGTCTACGAGAAGGAGGAGGAGGAGGGCAATTGAATTCTATTTTGTTGCAGGTGAGATGGTGGGATTCTGTTTTTGCGTTTTATGTATGCATTACATGATCGCAACAATGAGTTTATCTTTGTGGAGCTATAAATAAAGGGCACTGTTTGGTAGTTGGCTTCTGCTTGGCGTCTGTAACTGGGAGTAAATAATATCCTTACCCATCTGTTTTGAAAAGCGGATTTATAGAAACTTGGGCTAATTTTAAGTGCTTGTGGAAAACAAATGTAGACATTTCTCTCCATTTAGTTCGTTCTACACCAATTTTTATTTATAATGGCTCCCATTCACTTTTTTTGGAGACCGAATCTAGGAAAAAAATCATTCCAAAGGTCACAAATTTTTAGATGTGTCAACCTTCTAATGCAGTTTTATAGTTTATGAAAAAAGTTTTATATTGTCTCTGTTCCTAAACACTGTTTTACATCAGTGTTCAGCCTAGAACCAGCCTACTGTCGAACAGTTATATATTCTATGTAACGTTGTTCAATGAGGGGAAAACAATCATGACATCTTTTAATTCTGTAATATAATTGAAATTGGGTACAAGCTTATCCAGGGCTTGTTCCATGCATTTCATTAGTTTTAGCTTACCTTGGACTTGTGATTATTCATACACCTCACTCAGTCATCACTACCTTCCCTATCATCTGCTCCCTCAAAATAATTAATAAGCATCATAAAAAAATGTCCATAATTACATAAGGCAATTCTAGCCATCAAAGCAAAGTTACATGTTTCACGCTTTGGATGTTAGCAAAAATGATGCTATTTTCATATTTACTATTTTTAGCAGGCTTTTTATTATTTTATTGGTATTCTAGATGGCATGATTTAGCAATATTGGTATTATAAATTAAATCTATTTCATTTTGAACAAATGTGCAATAGTGTCATAATATTATTTGCTAGTCCTAGAAATCCCAACCAAATTGTAATATTTGACTAGAATGTTACATGTCTAACACAAACACAAAATGGTATGTTTATGGTTACACTTCATTGTCAATGTCATAATTTCTTTTTTTTTTTAGTTTTCATCTGTATTTGTTTGTATTTTTTTGTGCATCCTTGGAGACCATCTACATTATTGTTATTCGTATAAACATGCATCCAAAAGGTTGTGGCAAGTATTCTACAAACTATGTGAACTCTATTGAACCCATGTGTTATGGCACATTTTTGTCTTGTGGAATATAAACCTACTAATAGATTGAAGTTCCTAAGGCAGTGAGAGTTTAGGTTGTTATATGTTTTTTGGTGGAGGGAAAGTATTATTAATGAGTGCATCACGATGAAATTTTGATTAGCCTCCAACAGGAAGACAAATTTGGATTAAATCATTTTAATTTAGGCATGTTTAAGTATTAACCAGAAGATGTTCATGTCATGAGAGAAGTCATGGACTTTTGTTATATCAAAATATTGGAAGAGGAAGACTCTAAAAGACATATTTGGATCACTATTTATTTAGACCTCAATGGCTACATGATACTTAATGGAGAACAATGACCTCGAAGGATTAAATGTAACTAGTCCTACTTAATGGGATTTTGATATATTATTGTTGGTGTGTTTGTGAAGTCTAGTATACATTCATTAATTCCTTCAATGCATACATTATATTATAAGAATTAATTTAATGCATATTTATAATTAGATTTTGGCTAACAATTTATTTGCCTACTTGTAGTAGCAATTTTGAATAGTTTTTCAGTAAAATTTTCTAATAATAACCTTGGTTAGATTCCATTCTTTTTTTCCATAATAGGTTAAAAAACAAGTCATGGCTTTGTTTGTTTTACTGATGAATGAACTAAACTGGAGCTTTTACAGCTCAAGTTTGCACCAAGAATCTATCAAAGAGTGTCCGGTCCAAATTTGAAAGCAAAATTCACCAGTGACCGCTATCATGTATGCAAAGAAGATTTCGAGTTTGTTTGGGTTAGGACATGTGATTTCTCATCAAACAAAACAATTGGGCTGTCTTCTTATTATTGCATGGAATTAGGACATGAACTTTCTATTTTAGAAATTCTTAAGATTTTTCCATGCTATAGTGAAATGGGAGATCTTATCCTCAGAAAAAGTGAAGAATTTTGGTCATTTTCAATGCTGGTTCCTATCATAAGCTGTAGAGATGAGCCATCATTATCATATGAGATCCTTTTCCAGCTCAATTCACTTGTTCATACACAGAAAATTTCCCTCTTGCAAGCCACCTTTTTACTTGATATTCTTAAAAAAGAAGATTCAGATATAGTTTTAAGGATTTTGACTAAAATGCACAAGCTGAAGTCAATCTGCTCCAAGCCATTACAGTTCATTGAATGTGAACTTCAGTGCATGAGGGAAAATCAGAGAACCGTGCCTGTTGGCAATCATGGGATTTCAGAAAATTTAATGGGTTGCTACCGAGCTCTAATTACTCCTTCAAAAGTTTACTTATTGGGCCCTGAACTTGAGAACTCTAATTATGTTATAAAGCATTTTTCTGCATATGCTTCTGATTTCCTTAGGGTTTCATTTGTTGATGAAGATTGGGGTAAGCTTGCTTCTGATGCAATCTCAACAAGGATTGAACATGGTTTTAATTCTAGGACATATAAAACTAGCATACATGATCGAATACTATCTGTTCTCAAACATGGAATTACCATTGGGTCAAAAGAGTTCAAATTTTTAGCCTTTTCTGCTAGCCAGCTTCGTTCAAATTCATGCTGGATGTTTGCTTCTAATAGTAATGTGACTACAGAAAGTATTAGAAAGTGGATGGGTGACTTTAATAAGATCCGTAGTGTCTCTAAGTGTGCAGCTAGAATGGGTCAGCAGTTCAGCTCTTCCTTCCCTGCAATGTCAGTTCAATCAAAAGATGTTGACATTATTGATGACATATATTCTCGTGATGTTGACAAAGCTAATTTTGATGGCATTAAATATTGCTTTTCAGATGGCATAGGAAAAATATCTCTGTTCTTTGCTCAACAAATCGCTCACAAATGTGGACTGAAAAGAACTCCTTCTGCATTCCAAATAAGATATGGTGGCTACAAGGGAGTCATAGCTGTCGATCACACTTCTTTCTGCAAGCTTTCATTGAGGCCTAGCATGTTGAAGTTTGATTCAGACAATAAAATGCTTAATATTACTAGTTATAGTAAGTACTTACCATGTTTTTTAAATCGGGAAATTATTTGTCTTCTTTCAACACTAGGAGTAGAAGATGCAGTTTTTGAAGCAATGCAACAGGAACAACTATTTCTTTTGGACGACATGTTAAAGAATAGGGAGGTTGCTTTGACAGTCATTAGCAAAATGTCTGGAGCTGAAAGACAAAAGGTTGAAAATATACTGATGCGTGGTTGTGAACCAAATTCTGTGCCCTATCTCTCCATGTTACTCAAAGCTTATCGAGCATACCAACTATCTGATATAAGAAGCAGATGCCGAATCTTTGTGCCTAAAGGTAGAATCCTTATGGGATGTCTGGATGAAACCAACACTTTAGACTATGGGCAAGTTTTTATTAGGGTAACCATGACAAAAGAAGAGCAAAAGGATGGGCATCAGATTTTCTTTAAGGAGGCTGATCATTCAACAGTGGTGGTAACTGGGAAAGTAGTTGTCACTAAAAATCCATGCCTCCACCCTGGTGACGTCCGGGTGCTTGAGGCTATTTTTGATCAGCAGATGATTGAAATGGGCCTAGTTGACTGTATTGTTTTCCCCCAAAAGGGGAAAAGGTATTATAGGTTTTATCGTTAACCATAACATTGCATCCATTGAATTCTTATTATCTATGTTTTCTAATGTCTTGTGTTTTCTTTCATTATCAAGAATTTATTTGGATCATTTTTTTCTTGACAAAATATTGCAGCTTAAGCAGTCAATCACCTCCGCATCTTTGCAAGATGCTGTCATTTGATTTATTTTGTATTGTTTTGTAGAAATTAATTGTTGTACTCTTGGGGATTTAAGATTTAATTGAAGAGTAGAGCCATCTGCAATAAAATTATTATGTTCAATAAGTGAAATAAAGCATGGCGAGTTCCTCCGTTACCCATGGCTTGAAGGATCATTTGTTTTGTTCCTTTCATAATATGGAAATGCAACATTCTAAGGTTGTGAATGTTTTATTTTTTTCTCTATTTTGAAAGCTGTTTTTGTCCTTGCCTTGCTATGCTTTAGTGTTTGCATTTATTTCTCTGCTTTACCTTCTATGTGTACAGGAAAAAAGCCTATAGTATGTTCTTTTTATTTTAAACAATGGCATTCTTAGGGTTTTTTACTTATTCTTGATCTATTTGCCATTTTTGTTCTTTAATGGAAAGCTTATGTGTCTATTTTTGTAGTTTACCTTTTTCAAGAAAATCAGAACAATTCAAGAAATGTTTTTATGCAATGCATTATTATAAATGCCATTTAGATGTCAACCATACCTCTGTAAAAAGTTGTTACAGAATATAAAATTCATTTGATGTTTATCTAAATCATTGAAAATAAAAATAATGGGGGCTGTTATCAATGTACCATGAAAAACTTGCCATTTTATATATAAAATATCCAATTCTTTAATATTATTCACCGAACACTCAAAATCACCAATTTTTCTGGTGGCTTATTTTGATAAAATTTTATGGTAATTGAATTGAAATCTTGATTCTTTATATTGAAAATAAAAAAATAACGAAGTTTCTGATTTTCAACTCAATCATGACGAAATTTGTTAATGGCTAACCTTTTTATGGTTCACCTGCAAAAAAACTCAAAATCTATAAATTGGAGCAATTATTACTTTTTGCTTTGTAGAATTTCATTTGGAACCCTGAACGTTCATTATTTGCCTAAGTGATAGATCATGCTCTGCTACTTCTAGAATCTTATAAACATTTTCTTTTGTGTTAACTTTCAATATTCTTCAAGACTTATTGACATGCAAAATGCTATATGATCAAGTTGTGCTGAGCTAATCAAATGTACAGCTTCTTGTGATCCATGGATGACACCCATGATGCTTTGAAACTTTATTTTTCACTTTTGAAATATATTCAATAAAATGTGTTAAAAACCATTATCCTGATTGTGTTGTGGTGAATAATTTGTTTAAGGTACGATGCTCTAGAATCCAATAGCTACTACTACAATAAAATTGTCTTGACCAGGCTTTTCCTTCGGTGGTAAGACTAATTTCCATTGATGTAATTCATCTTGGAAAGGTTGATGCCCAATACTCCTTCAAATTCTTTGTTTATCACTTCCTGCCATCTTCCCATATATGTTTCATACAGTCATATTCACTGCTATTGCTTTTGCCACTGATCCCTTATGCTTAAAAAAATAAGACAGCCATTCCAGTTTCCTATGAAGCCTTCTTACTGAGAATTTTTAAGATTCTTTATTCAAACTATTTGATGGCTACTATGATCCTTGCTCTTCACATTGGCTTTTAAAAGCTTCTTAGGCAATTCTTTTGCATATAGATGTACTTGTAGGTTGAAAAATAAGACCTCTGTTGATAAAGCATTTTAGCTTACAAGCTATCTCATAAGATGCCTTTGATAGATCTGTTTCTTAATGTGCAGGCCACATCCAAATGAATGCTCCGGTGGAGATTTGGATGGAGACTTGTTTTTCGTATCATGGGATGAAAGGCTTGTGCCACTGCAGACTGATCCACCAATGGATTACATTGGACTTAGACCGCGTCTTGTGGATCATGAAGTAACACTGGAGGTATGAACTGGTTCAAAACTGCATTTTTCATAAAGTTGTGAGCAATTTCTATTTCTGTTGCATCCAAGTTTCTGTTTATTCTTAATACATGAGGATTGGCAGCCATTTGCCAGAACTAATTTAGATGTGTGAGTACGTTTAGTAGGCTGGCAGCTTTTTGTTGAATTGAAAATTCTAGTACCATCTAGAAACTTATTTTTAAGTTGTAGGAATTATGCTAAATATTATTTAGTTCTTAATAGTGAAAAAACATATTTATAAGTTGGAGAATAACCATCTAGAAACTTATTTTTTAGTTGTAGGAATGTATGCTAAATATTATTTAGTTCTTTTTAGTGAAAAAACATATTTATAAGTTGGAGAATAATTAGATGATAGTTGGAGTGTTAACTGTGGGATTGATAAAGATTTTTGTTTGTGTGGGATGCTTTTAAAAAATGTTGAAGACAAGACTATGTTGTGTTCTCTGTATAGATGCTTATTGTGATATGTGAATCTTTTCTGATATAAATTGTGATAAAAAATGGTGAAAAGTTTCAAAATTCCAGGTTTTTATAAAAAGAGTAGAAAGAAAATTATATGGTGTGGACATCATGGAAAGAATGTTATCTAAGTCAAATCTCAAGATTCGTGTAATATGTGTTACAAATAGTAAATTGTAAATCATGGTTTTTTGGATATGCACATCAAACACAATATCTTCTTAAATTGATTTTTACAAACCAGAGTCATCTGTTGGCATTAGTGGCAAGCGATCGACTGGTGATGACAAAATTCATTGATCAATGATGACTTGCTAAATGGAAAATGTTGCAACTAGGAGGCATTGGTGGCAACAGGTTGTGAATTGTGAAATTTGGTGGCTAAATGATCAAAGGTTGCTGTGGGATAAGGAATCTGATGGCTTACTGGATAGCAGTAACAAGCAACAAATTTTAACTTCTGGCTACTCATTATCCTTTAGTTTCACTAGTAGAACAAAAATGATGGTTATGAAAACTTTGTGGTTCTTAGAATCCTTTTGAATTTACAAATTCAACCAACCAATGTTCATTGTTTTACAAATCAAGAATTTAAAATCCAACCAAATGGCCCTCTTATTATGTTGTATAGTGTCATGATGGCTCAACTAAAATTGCAATTTATGAATAAGAAATTCAAGCCTCTCTAGTTTTAGATCTCAAAACCTTCAATGAAAACTTTAAATTTACTAATACTATAAATTTAGTAATATCACAATATAGTGATATCAGGAATCATCATACTGAGAAAGAAGTCTTCCAAAGTCTATGAGTTTTCCTTTTATTTGCCAAAATTACATTAACACCTTTAATTTTTGGGTTGGCTCTAAGAAATTATTTAAACTACCACCAGCCCATGCACGTGTATTTGGAAGCCCATGCACGTGTATTTGTGATGGCCATTAGTTCAAATGTCCTTAGCTAGTAGGGTAACTTATGGTCTATTACCTGTAGACTCATAATTATCTTTTACCTAAACAGGCTTGATGAAATACATTTCATTTTGACATTCTAGTAAGACATGACATAACTGTACCGAATCAATAAACAAGTTTATTTTAATGCATATCTATTCTTTGCACACTAGTAGAGCTCGAACTTCAGATCAATTGGAATGTCAATTTCATTTGCATTTACAACCAGTCTTTCTAAAAGTTCTTTACAGACAAATAAGTTATTTTTGTTGATTTCTTATTGTCTTGAGGGCAGCCTCTATAGATCAAAATGATCTTCGTTGTCTTCTATGTCTCACATGAACATTTATGTTTGCATTCTATATTTCATTGGCATGATAGATTTTAATGGATTTTCACATAGAAATCATGCATGTACTTATGTCAATGAAATAACTCCCAAGTAAATAACATTAATGGAATATGTCAAGTGGCCTTGATTACATGTGACAATAGGAAAGTATCATATTCGTAAATCCATCAATAGAATGTCTTGCTATATGAATTTCCTAACATATAAAACCAAAATAAAAAAAAATGTGAAGGCTAGATTTTCTCATTGGTCTTCCTTTGTTTTATATGTCATTAAATTAGATTATCTCAAAGATGACTACAAGTGGAGAGAATATGCTAGTCATAGCCATAAGAAAGATACTATTAGCACAAGATCCCAATCTCTATATCTCAATCTTACAACTCATCAATGTATATCTCGAGCTTGACATCTTTCCTAGTATTCTTAACCCTTTGAGAAATAATTCTTCCTAGCTTGTGAAACATGCCTGTAGATATTGGAAAAGTACTTAATTCGAGCTCATGTAAAGCACAACATTGCAAATTCTTTTGTGTATATGTTGCATACCACAAGAGGTCATGAACATTTTCTTGCATCTTTTGGAAACCTAATTTCGAGTAAATTTAAAGTACCCCTTGGTATGAGCTCTCAAAAACTTCATATAGTTCACTATGACTTATAATCTTAGAATAATCAAGATCTTCATGTCCATTGAAAGATCAAAGGTCACTTAGAAAAAGAAGACAAAAATTAAGAAAGAATATAATTTGTTATGAAAAACTCTATCAATAAAAAAAATCATGTTGGAGTGCAAGTTACACTTGTAAAGATGTGATTAAGATTTAACACAACAAGTTTGTAGTATTTGCACATCACAAACTAGTTGATCTACCCAAGTGAACTATATTCATCACTTTGTGACCCCTGGTCGTATGCTTCATGACTTGCTTATGTCCATAGTTTGTTCTTTAGGTGTAGTCTTCGCGTTTTTGGATCACAAATCATATATTTATGCTTAATATTTATAATCCATGTATTTAGTATCATTCTTGCTCTAATGTGTTCTGGTTCCATTACACTTATTCACATGTCATATTATGCTGAAGGCATAAATTTTATACATGTTATATTTATAATGAACAATTAACACATGTTATAGGCTAAGGAATTATTGAACCTTTGGTTGTGCGTCACTTACTTGATAAGCACAAAATCATTGTGTTATTATCTCTTATGCTTTTTCTTTAGTGTGTTTCATATTATGTTTCTTAAGATCAAGTAGAGATTAATTAATTAGAGAGCTTGGTCAAATATTTCATAGAATAATCCACTTGTAAAGACATGTCAATGACTATTGATAACTTTGCTCAAGTTAGACTCAACTTTCAGATTTTGGAGTTAGGTTTTATTTTGTGGGTGGCTAAACCACAGTGAGACCATCTATACATCACTTATAGTTTGATTATTAGACCCTTCTTTTAAATGCTTTTATGACACAATTAGGATTGTATTACATACATTCATTTACTAAATATTATTTTTGTGTTGTTATGATCACTAGAATTGTATTAAGATTTTATCAAATATCACTTCAAATTATTCTAAGTCAAACTTAAGTCTTAGTTAAAAAACATTCAACTTAAAATATATTAATTCAAGCCATACTCTTTACTGTCTATAGTACTGTATTTAGTATTGTACTTAGATGATCTTTATTCTGACTTATATTTGCATATGGATATAAATTTGTGTCAAGATCGTATTGGTACGATGTATCCAACATACAATTGCTACTGTCAACTAAACAAACTATTAGAAGCATGAATGGGGTTTGTATGAGGTATTGGTCGATGTATCCATCATACAACTGCGGTTGTTGACTAAACAAATTGTTAAAAGCATGAACAGTGTCGTATGAGATATTGGCTTCATATGTGTGCTGTTCGATCTTTGAGAGTAAAGTTTTCCCTTGCATCATTTGAATATGAAGATTTCTTTATATGAGTATGTCATTTGTTTCCTCTCAGAATTGGTTAAATTTATAAGCCTAGTATTGGTTGGATATGTATGATTTCTATATCATACTAATAGGATCATATTATGTTATGAGTGGATCGACAAGTACTATATATCATACAGTAAGAAGTCTCTGTGTCATAATTATACATTCGAGTGAAAAATCTTATAAACCTGTTTATAGTACGTACTAGTGCGATTACTATATTACATCAGTATGACTTTATTCTGTTACTATTTTACACAAAGTACAAGTACAAAGTATTTGTGTTATAATTGTATTTTCATTAAAAAACATGGTTGTTGCACTATACGAGTACGATAATTGTGAAGTAGACTATTATAAATACCAATACATAAATTTTTTTAGTATTATGTGTAACATATACTAAGTGATAAAAGTATTCTTATGATATTTGGATCTTATGAGTATATGAACAAATATATAAAATAGTTTAACGTATAAGAACATTAGTGCATCAAACTTATACAATCACTATTAAACATTAAAGCATAAACTTGATATTGTACGCCTACGATAGTGATATTATAGTACTTTCATCGCTCAGTTATGTTACTCATCATACTAAAATAATTTATGTATCGGAATTTATGATAGTTTACTTCACAATACTTGTCATTGTGTTGATACGATAATATTTATCGTATATGTATGATTATTTCAACTAATTAATTTATGTATTATAAAACATTCGTAGTTTACGATCACAATGTACGACATTTTCTAGAGAGCTTGGCCTTTGTGAAAATATATATCGTTTGGTGACTATCTACCTTCAAACTAGTACAATCAATCTAATAATAGTGTTGGACAAATTTTTGATCGATTTCTGTAGTAGTGTACGTTACTGTTGTTGTACTAGTATTATACATACTCAAGAGTTTGATTTGAATACTTAGTCATTTATTAGATGTGAGCTTCTCATACAATATCTTACTGCAGATTTTGTATCATACAACATTTTCCCGAGATGTCAAAATTTGATTGCAAGAAATTTTGTTTTATTCGTACTGTATAATGCCATCATTATATATTTGTGTTACATTTGTGCTAACTTAAATAAATTGATTGAACAAGCACGTCGGGGAGTGATCTGATCTAAATACTTATTACTTTCATACAATTCTGCTAACGTATAATACGATCTAAATCTTGAGAGTATAACAGTTAGTTTGAGTTTTTTTGAAAGTACGTTTTCAGTCATTATACTTTTTTTATTTGTATCTAATGCATTTCCTCATACTAATAAAGATACAAAACTATAAAAAGAAAATGATATTTCAACTTGCAATATCTTAATCGATCCATTTGCTTAGCAATATTTTCATCCTATGATTGGAGCATTGCAATTCACTTGCAACATCATTCTAAACTCGGTTTGTATTTTATTTCTGATTAATGCATATTATTAATACCTTATCTCACTCATTTAGCAATTGTGTCATATTTTGTCTTGAAAAATTGAGTTATGAGTTATTATATAATTTGTTTGAATTGTTATTTTGGTATTTTAGTTGTTATAATTATACCAAGTAATTGGCTTCTGTGTGGCTGTGTAGCCTATTTGTAAGCTCAATAGAGCTTTTGTTGTGTGTGCGGCTCGGTTGGGCTGCTGTTGTGAGTTCAGTGAAGTTGTGTTTGATCAGGTTGAACTAGTGTTGTGAGGGATTTCAACCTACCCATCAGTTGGGTAAAAAATAGTTGGATTAGTAGAACCTTAGTTGGGTCAACAGGAGATAAATGTAAGCAGATGTTTAAATTACTTAAAGTCTTGTGTGTCTCTTGTTTTATATGTTTATGTGCTTCATTACTTGTCTTTAGATATTTCAATTTAATTTATAATTAACAACAATGTGTTTGAAAAGGTAAAGAAGGATTTTCAAAAATCAAAATATTATTTGCTTAACTCAAATCTGGTCTTACTAGTGCTTTATTTCTTGTTGTTATAAGTTTTTATCTACAATCAAGTGACTTGAAAGTTAAATAGAGTTGATTAAAACAACAAAAATTTAGTGGAATTGATTTGATTAACAATAAATTTTGTATAATTGTATTCAAATCAAGTTTTATTATTGTTATCATAACTTTGAGATTAAAGTAATTCTTTATTTTAAAAGAATTAATCATTGTTTTTTTTAAAAAAAAAATCTTACAAATCATAATTTACCTCATCTTCTCTTGTGCACTGTCAAGTTCTTTACATGAATACTAGCGTTATTTTTTAGGTTAACAAATATAGTAACATCTAATCTCATCAAACATCTTAGATTGTAATTACAAACCTGCAATACTAACAAGTGCAACAAAATTGGAAAACTAGTTTAGACAAGATTCATAATTAGAAGTGCGAACGATTAGCATCACCTGCTTATTTCTATTCCTTTAGTCAATAGAACTGCTCATTTTTTATTTCCTACATTTGGTTGAACTCCCTCAGTTGTACTCCAAAGTACCAATTGAACCTGAAGCTAAGCTGAACTTCAAACAAAGCAATCTCTAATTGTTACTTTTCTGATGTAGAGCATTGAATCAATCCAATCACGTTTCATTAATGAGATCAAAGATGTTAATACCCATTATTCCTCAACTGCAGGAAATCCAACACTTCTTTGTCAATTACATTGTCAACGACAACCTTGGTGCCATCTCGACCGCCCACCTTGTTTATGCCGAGTCCGAACCCCTTAAAGCTCGAAGCCCAAAATGCCTCGAGCTTGCTGTTCTCCACTCAATGGCTGTGGACTTCGCCAAGACAGGTATCCCTGCCGAGATGCCAAGGGCCCTCAAACCAAAGGAATTCCCTGATTTCATGGAAAGATTGGACAGACCCATACATGTCTCCAAAGGCATTCTGGGAAAGCTCTACAGAGCTGCCAAAACTCATGGTAATATAGACACTCCTGAAGCTACCTTGTCTCAAGAGCTTGCAGCTGTCTCTTACGACAAAGACCTCGAGGTGGAAGGCTTCGAGATGTTCTTAAAACCAGCAGAAGAGTACTATAATTTGTATGCCGAGAAGCTGGGCTTCTTGATGAACTATTTCGGTGCACAGCACGAAGATGAGATACTCACAGGTTATGTGAGAAGCAGCTCGGCCTATGTTTTGAGGGACAAGAAGAAATTTGGGGATATTGCAGATAGGATTATGATTGCAATCAAGAGTTTGCATGAAGAGGTTAAAGGATGGTTCAACAATTGTCGCGAAAGCGAGTCGATGAGAATGGCTTCTGCATGGTATCATGTGACGTACCATCCAAGTTACTGGTCGTCAGATAAGTTCCTCAGCTTCCCATGGATTCTTTGTGATGTTTTGTTGAATATAAAGGACTCGAAGAACTATAGAAGCCGAAGAGAAGCAAAAGAAGGCATGTCATGATCTCCATAGGATAGCAGAAAGTGTGGTGGTTTTATTCTTCAGCTTCCTGGAGTTTGTGCTTTGAGAAACTTGAATGGAAATTGTATCATATCTGTTGATGTATCATTTAGCCTCCACTGGTTAAAAACTTCGTAAAATCTTGAAACAAATTTCTCAAATGTGTATGCAGACTCCAGGTTGAACTATTGTACATTCAAACTTGAGAAATAGAAAGTGAAAAAGGACTACGATTAAATTAGATGATATTATCTTATTTATGTACTGCATTCCAACCATACAGGTCGTATAAAATCCTCCACTCAAATTTTAATATATATTTTTTAATTTGTTTTATATAGTTACTATATATTTATTTTATACATCTTTAAAATATTTTTACCTTTATATAACAAGTTATCTTTGACATCACGTTTGGCTTATATGTTTTAATAAAGATTATTCGATTCTAAACAAATTGTTTCAATTTAAGCAATACAAGTGATCAATGACGTCCAATGTTTCCAAGATCAACAACACAAATGAGATGTTCTAAAATGTTAATGCTCCATGCCAAAGTCATTGAAGTACATTGCATTGGTATTCTTCCAATGTCCAAAAAAAAAAATCAATTAAATTAACATAAGATCATTGTAAGCAAAACCAAAAAAACTTGGCAACAACTTCAGAAATCATACCAAGTTGACCAGATACTATGCCTGTTATAGATGTTAACTACACATTTCCAGCTATTGAACCGCTTAGAATATACCACATACAAGAGATTACTCAAATCTGAATCCACTTGCTAAATCGATCGCCTCATCCACGGCTTTGGCCAATTGTTCTGCTTCTCCGACGTACAAGTGAGGAGTCAGAACAAGAAGCTCTGATTTAGCCTCCTCAGGCAAGTCCAAACCTCCTATGAATTCTCTAATGCTCCCCTTGCTGATAGCTCTTCCTCTGGTGAAGTCCTTCAGCTTCTCATATGGCTCAGGAACACCATATCTTCGCATTACCTAAGCAAAGAAGAAGAAAAGAGCAAACTTATAGTCATTTTAGAATGCATGTTGTGAAAGGAAAGAAGAAGACAGGTTTCATAACCTTTAAATATTTAAAAACCATATCATCTATACATAAGATTGATGTAAAAAATTCATACCGTTTGTATTGGCTCTGAAAGCACTTCCCAAGCAAGCTCCAAGTCTTCATATAGACGAGACTCATTAACCTGATAAAGGTGTTTAGTTTAGTAGAGACTCATTAGCCTCATATGGTTGTTCATGTCATCAATTAAGCACATTTATAATTCCTAGTATTAATATTTAAAAATTCATAGAAATAATCATTACTTGCACAAATAGGAAGACAGACATTACCATGTTTGTTTTATATAGAGATCAAATAATGGATCATATATGGTAATTTTGGATAATATTTGGATAATTACATAAAGCAAAGGAAGTGGGCTAACATACTCAAGTATGTAGGATAATTACAAATGCAGTTTTCCAAAGTTTTAATTATGGTGATTCCACTAGGAAATATGACTGAAGAACAAAGAGGGAAAATTACAGATGCATCTTAGAAGAATAAATGAAGTAATTAACAGGGATAAATGCCCCTAGTAAAAAAACATGATAGAAATTTAAGTTGCAATAGCAGATATAGTATAAAATGGGTAGAAAAGGATTGATGTATACTTTATTAGTATTATTTTTATTTAAGTTTTCTAATACAAGCTAGGAAGACATTTGGGGTATCATACTACATATGCTAAAATTTTACTGGCTCTCCCAAAGCATTCAAAGCATGCCATAGCCGCTTGTGTGTTGACAGCATCCCACAACACGTAAGTAATTGAAGGAGAAAAGGAGAGAAATGGTTCACTAAGATTCTCAGCTTAGCCTCCAAGAAAGTTTAAGCAAGTACAACTCTGTATCTGGTTACAAGAAGAACCATCATATTTGTATCAAGTATATCATCTTGTCGTATTTTATGTTTGGAGTTTTTATGTTGTGCTATTAGTTCAAAAAATGTTAAATATACTATAATGTTGTTGTAGGATAAGTAGTAATATTCAAATAGGTTAAAATTGAGCACTATTTTATCGTCTTAGGTTTTTGAATTGCCCATAAACGATGCTTCAATTACCCCAAAAGATCAACTCCCAGAAATGCTCAAAGCAATGGTCAAAACAGATTTTAGATTGTCAAACAGTACAAGTACCATTAGCTAATTGGCGTGGATGATCTGGGACAGAGATTTTCTTTTGATTTCTTGAAGGATGGTCACAGCTTGATATTCATTAACTAGTAAGAGAAGACAAACATCAATCCTCATTAACAGTTGTACAAAAATTATCCAAAAGAGACGTACCCACAAAAAGTTAGAACTCACTAGCATTCTTACAGAAAAGAGTAATCCCCAAGGCATCTAAACGAAAATAAACTAGATACAATTTCTTGTATAAAACCCTCTATCTTGCCTGCTTTGATTATACTGAGAATCTTTATGATAATGGTGAAAGTGTCTCCTTCAAGCCAAATGTCTACTTTGTTTGCCACAGGTTTGGCTAGTAGCATTACCTCAAGGCAAGTCGTTACTTGGCAATAATAACATCAGTCAAGAACATCTTCCCTGCAGCACCTAATATACTGCACCATAACTAGCCATACTACCTTACAAACACATTGAAGTTCCATTTGACCTATCTTTGAGGGGAGAACCCAGTGCATTTAAGTTAGATAACTATCAACATAAAGGCAGAAGAGATTGCAGTTAGCAAAAAGGATCCTAGTACTTCAAACAAAAGTCAACTTCAGATAATTACAAAGAACCAATAGGCAAAGATGGATCGTTTGTCCATTTGGAAATTACTACTATCACTCTGACACATATGATCGGCGGAACTCTCTAAGGCCGACGGGCAGATTACGAAACAGATCATATTAACCATCGGAACAGTATGCTAAATACAGTAGAAGAGATTGTTACTACAATGCTCAAGATGGATCGGACAATAACAAACAAGAGATGAAACACAATATCAGCGACGGCCAATTTTAACTAAGTTTAATGCTATTTTATTTGTGTAAAGACTTTATGAAATTGGTAATAAAATAACGTTTGACCCAAAAAAAATCAGGAAATCTAGAGATTTGACTAAGCTTGTTGGAAAGACCGAGGAAAAGTAACAAACAACTCAAGCTAAACTGTGAGAGAATTTGAGCTTACATAATGCGTGTTTAAAGTCCTCCAGCACACCACAACACAAGTGAAAACAATAGAAGATGCCAGACGTTTCTCAAGCCACACTAAGGATGGAACAACGTCATTGCAAACTCTTCACAACTGAACCAAGAATTTTGGTTGAGCTCTAAGCTTCAAATAAAACTCACCTCTACTAGCCAAGCCAATGAACAAACCTTTACAAGCATTTGATGAGGTAGCTTCGGGCTCTCGATGGATAAACAAATGAGGACATCCCTAAAGAAGAAAAGATTCTCCCAGTTTTTATATTTTTCTCTTAAATGATCGACCAATAGGCAATCTTCCTTCCAAGCACACTTCATCACAAGTATGGCAATAAGAACTTTCTTTCAATCTCTCAATATAGATCCCAATCTCCCATAACAATTGTGTTTACAAACACTATCCCAAGAAAGGAAATACATCGAATGTCTTTAAGATCCTCACTCCATAAGTTCTTGATCGCAAGTATAGCAATAAGAAAGTCTTTCCAATCTCTTAATATAGATCCCCAATCTCCCATAGCCCCTGTGTTTACAAACACTATCCCAAGAAAGGAAATACAACAAATGTCTTTAAGATCCTCACTCCATAAGTTCTTAATCATCTTCATAACAGAGTTGAGAGCATTGAACAACACAAAAGTATGAGACATATAGTGTAGCGAGAGAAAGAGAGGTAAGAAGATATTAATGATAATAATATGGTTAACTATCAATAGAAAACACTTACATCTTTCCTCATCCACCAGGTGAGAGAAATCAACAAAAGTTGGTTCTTGTTTCGTGATAGAATGCCTAATTTTTTTTCTTCCACTTTTTTGTCTGTATCCCAACTTTCTAGCCAAAATTTTTCTCCTCTTCTCGATAATCTTTTTATTAAAAAAAAAAACTTAGTTCAATTCATATTTTAATCTGAGAGAAAAGTAAAACCATAACAGTTGACTATGCCCCTAATCAATTAACATATAAGTACAAATAATAAAACATTGCCAACAAAAAGGTAGGAAGACTAAGGGCCCTTAAGAGGATAATTAAATCCTTAACATAACACAATGATTAATTTATTATTGGATTAGGAGCAAAAGCAATTTTGAAGAGGATGAAAAGGTAAAGGGATAGTGACAACCTGAAATTCACCCAATTCAAATTGAATTTACTAGAAAAGCAAATCACAAGCACCTACAATCTACTCAAATTGCATGCCATTTACCAAAAACGATAAATCATAGCCTCTCCACACAAGAAAGGAGCCAAGCACACCAAATATTTAGAAAGCCAAAGTGATGAAACATGCCGGCCATGAATCCACCACATCCAATTGCATGGTTGCTTCATGTCAGTTTTGGCAGCAATAAGCCCTGCTTAAAACTTTGGGGTAGATAACCAATGCATCATCTCATACAAAAAACAATTGCTAGTATTTTTGTTGTCTGCACTAAAGGCTATTTACTCCTAAAGAACAAGTGACCAATGTATATTTTATATGAACGATCACAATCTTTATAACTACATAAACCACAAGGCATGGGGCTAATAGGATAGAACTAATCCAACTTGTTCCTTTCATGAACTTTTGGGATAAGAACCACAAATATATCTTTCCATCTACTCAAAATAGAACCAAAAAAAAAAAAAGAAATGCAACACCACATTAGAGAACATGCTGCTAATGATATACAAATAACCTTTGACCAATGGTCCAATGATACCACCCACCTTGGAGGCTTGATCATTTACCCAAAGATCATCCAATAACTAAAAACATACTTCATCTCCTCAAGGATGACGAAAATCATCCTACTAGGAGCAATTTAAGCTCTCCAACCATTGGAAAAATGTTAAAAAAACCATGCACATACCATAGTCATCCACAATTGGTACATTATGTTGATACACATGGTAAGAGATCTTGTTCATTATTTTCCTATAAGTGACAACTATACAAAAGAAGGTAGAATATTGCAATCCCTCTAATTCAAACATCCGATTTTTGCACTTCGCCACCATCCATAAGAGTTAAATTGGACTTGAAATCAGCCATCAAACTAAGAAGGCAAGTATGCTCAGCTAAAAGATCACCACTCTCAACCAAGGTTTAGAGTTTCAGTTTTGGTTTTGGTATGGGTATTTTGGCCAGAATACCAGCTCTAGTTGGTTTTAAAAGGGTCTCTGAAAGCTTTAACTTGTTTCCTTCTACAATTGGTGACTAAGGTTCATGATCCAATCTCACAATTCTTAGT
The DNA here is from genome assembly GCA_023846275.1 of Vanilla planifolia. Classification (NCBI taxonomy): domain Eukaryota; kingdom Viridiplantae; phylum Streptophyta; class Magnoliopsida; order Asparagales; family Orchidaceae; genus Vanilla; species Vanilla planifolia. Next base: position 8,497,475 of record CM043873.1, on the reverse strand, counting down.
ATCTTAGCTTAGATCTGGACAATCCTACATCATTGGTCAGTTCAAACTAAAAGACAAAACCATAATGGAGAGGTCCCTTGCTACTTCACCTCTACTCACTATCTTCTTTACTTTTCAATGTGGGATGTGTTGTCCCTCACATTATTTTTGACTAAAAAAGAGGTCTTTAAGTTGTGCTTTTTCCAATTTTTAAAACTTTCATCCATTTGAAGAAAAGTTGAACATAATATAAAATTTGCTGTAACACAATCTCACTTCATTCCAATATTATCCAGTAAACCAACATAGAAGCTCAACTCCTGCTTCTCTTAACACCAACTCCAATCAATAAAAGAAAGTCTCAAGAAGATATGAAAAGAAAGGGGAGGGTTTTTTTCAATAAAGGGATGAAACATTTTAGAAAAGCCATTTAGCAACAAGTTTGATTCAATTTTATATTAAGTAATATGACCTAGTGTACATCAAACAATTATAACAAAATCTAATCTTTTAACTATGGGAGACTTACATATTAAAAGCACAACTTATAATTTTTTAATAAAATGTATAGCCTTTGATGATCTTGGTGGTGCTTTATGCAACTATGTATTTTAAATTTTCAAAGGCCAAAGCTAATGATGAATAAATAGAGAAGACATTTTATTAAACATTAATAGATTGGTTACTATTATTATCAACAACTTTGTCCTCATAAAACCACTACATGCTATCATACCCACATATTTTTTTTGAAATATAATTTTATTTTATTGCATTATGAATGTTTTACAACATTAGATATTTGTTATATTTGTAGAAATAAAAGTCCTTCATAAGCTCCTAAGCAATATACTATCTTCTCGATCTGGAATGCCCCCACTCTAATGTTTTATCAACTACTAACTCCATACATAAACATGCCCTCCGATATTTTGATAATCGTAATAAACCAAAGCGAGCAGCACCAACTCGTCATCTGGTAGGATTAGCATGTTGAGAATTCACTGATTGTAGAGATCCGTTCTAACGTCATCTAATAAGTTCACTACTAGCTCTGGAGAGAATATTATAGCACTCCAATGTATATTTATACACCTTTCGCAAGGTATAATGTTGGCTTGATTTGAACAATCAACTATGGTAAACCATCTGAGTTCGATAAATGAGTCATACTAGTATGAGTCGAATCCTTTAATAACAGTAAAGCATTTGGTAGATCATATTGAAGCAATAATAAAGTTGTACTAGTACGCTGGTGTTCGTACACTTATCAACTATTGGCAAAAGCATCTAAGCTCTCTGAATATTGGGATTGGAACATATGAATTAAGACATGGACTTGTACTAACCCCAACCTACATGAGATGCCCAGTAATTTTTGCATCATATCAATTCTTTGGCTATACATGCATCGATCGTACCATGAACGATGCTTGACCTTAAGGCAATTTTCCGACATCCCGTTGCAATAGTCCTTTGAATTCTTGCATCCATGGGTGTTTGTATCCAACATTTGTATCGTTTGAATTGAAAGCCTCTTTAGCCATTGTTCTAGCAAGCTTAGTAACTTCTTGCACCATTGAAAATTGCAATCATTAGTCACTTTGCTCAGATTTAAAAACTCCCCCTTTAACTACCAATTGATTGTCTTTTTTGCTAACTAATATGTTGTACAACTGTCCTCAATCCACACATATTCCTTCAAAATGTCCTCCATTTGTGTCCCATAATCATATTATTATCGTTGCAATTAAGAAAATTGGAGTGATACGAGAAATAGCATAGATTGGAGTGCAAAAATTGAAAACATAACACGCTTTATGTTACATTGCAGTAAATAATTCCTTTTATATATTAAATACAGAATAAAAATATGCAACCATAAATTACTAAAATTTAACCAAATACGCATAAATTACTAAAGCCAAACTTGTCACTAGGCTTTCTAACCAATTTTTGAAACAATGGTCGTGAAGATAGAATCCTGAACATACAGTAATTGACTAGAAAGAGCATTCAAATTTACATGAAAAATTTTCAATTGTTTCTTGTCTTACTTTGAATTAGGGACCATAATAAAGTTTTAGGCACAAGCCTCACCATTACAGTATACAAATCCTATGTTTAGATAAGCTTACTTCAATTATTGCTCATTTTTTCAAGAACGTTGAGCTTGGGTAAAGGCTGTTCAAAATGATGAACATGCCAATAGAATGCAAGTTGAGAAATATTCATTTACCTGAAGTTTCCTAATTCCCTGCAGTGTACTCAGATAAGCCAGTATAGAATGGCCTAAGCCCACCCCTATATTCCTCAAAACAGTAGAATCAGTTAGGTCCCTCTGTAAAAAAGATCAAATCAGTTAGGTCTCTATAAAAAAGAAATAAAATAAAATAACATTTTCCTTCTGACAAAAAAATAAAATAAAATTTCAGGCTTTCTTTGAGTATATGTTCAAAACTGGCAATTCAAAACCTTTTCTCTTCCAAGCTCCATCACTAACAAATATTCCTCAATCAAAATTCTTCACACCTTTTTCAGAATCTTTTTTTAAACATCTTTTCTAAGCTCACTAGTTATCTGAAAACAACGACTTGGTATAAAAATTAGAAAAAGAAATGCCAAGATCATGAAACAAGTATATGCAGTATCTTTAAACAAAACTTACAAAAATGCGAGGAATCTAGAAAAGAAAAGGACATACCTGCATACGTGATATTGGCAACTTTTGGGCAAGGGAAGATAAAATGGCATTAGCCAAGCACAAATTGCCCTCGCTGTTTTCAAAATCAATAGGATTAACCTTGTGAGGCATGGTGGAAGAACCAACCTCACCAACCTTTGTTATCTGCAGGAAAAAACTAATCAACTAAAATAAATTTTCATGCATAAAGTTAATTTCGAGAGTGATAAAACAAATTATGCATTTACAGGGAAAACATACCTGCTTGAAATAACCAAAGGAGATATAGCTCCAGATATCTCTATTAAAATCAATTAGGATGGTATTAAATTGGACAATAGCATTAAACAAATCTGCCATATAGTCATGGGGCTCAATCTGCAAAAGAGAATGATAAACAATATTGAAACCTTCAATAAGACAAGCAAACATTCTTATCAAAGAACGTCTGGTTTCATATAGCTAACACTTTCAACTACACTTAATCAAGAGCATTGAGTAAAAGGCCTGAGAAATAAAAGGACTAGACAAAGCATGATTAATCCAACAAACTCTCTTAAGGCTCCACAAAAAAAAGGAAACTGTTCAACATGCTGGCATCTTGCACATTGTTGAGTTTGCTTTGTCAATTTAGGATGCGAGAATTAGGAAGATAAGTGGTGGAAACTTGGTAGGTTTTAATATAGTATACTGCTTACTTTTCTGGCTCCAAAGAGAGTATCTTATAATGTTTTGAGCATGGAATGCTGAAAGAAAAGTACTTGCCATATTTTGGTTGGGGTGAGCAGTGTGGCTTTAGGAATCATGGAAGAGTAATGGAGGATTTTAGATGTTCCTGAAGGAAACAACAATAAGTTGAATAAGGAGTATAACTTCAACAATATTAATTCTGAAGCCTGCACATTACTTTGACCAAAAGTTGATTTTTTTGTACCAAGAATATGGTTAAGTTGGTCAGATACAATACATCACCTATCACAAATAAAATTCATTGCAATACACAGTCCACTAAAAACCAACAATTGATTTACACAAGCTCTGATTAAGTGTTGATAGTACATGATAGTGACAAAGATGCATTATAAGACGATCATTTCTTGTATGAGAAAAAAATCAAATTACATGCTCTAATTGCTCAATCTTTCAGATATAAACATATTAAGAAAATTAATCACCACCATTAACATGGGATTCCTCTAAAAAGGCTATGGATTAAACAAGTTCTTCAGATTTTATAATAGGTATCTAGGGTCGGTGAAAAGGAACTTCAACTTAATTGAAGAATCTAATGAGCATCATCTGAAAAGCCATGCAAATATTCAAGTTACCAATGATAGGGCTATGCTTCGATACTCCTTTGAGCTATCAAAATCTCACAAACAATAGGGTTAAATATGATGTCCAGGCAGAATTTAGCCTATACAATGACCTGAAAAATGAAAAGCTCCAGTTCTTGGTGATTCCCTCAGGAAATTTGCCAGGTACAATGAGAAGCAAAGATTACAAACAAGATTCAACCTTGCCCAAAAAATGCCCTAGAGCTTATGATGAATACCTTGAAGTGAGCCTCAACATGATATCTAGAGTCAACATGTACAAAGTAAAAGCCCAAGCAAAGTTGGGCATGATATGGCAACCCAAATGCTGCCCCCTCAGGTCTCGATCGCATCCATCTTAGAATTCCATAAACAAAAAATTTTAAAAGCCCAATCAGGCCTATCAACCTAATAAGTAACCAATGCCACATAAGATAAGTAACTGCTCAATGTTGACAGAGGTTCAGAACCTGAGACATAATAGATGTTTTCTTAATAGAATATCCTCAAAAGAGTACATAAAAGCTCAATGATCCATAAATTCTTGCATTAAGATGGAATGATACTAAACAATACAATAAAGCTATGGGCCTGCACATGTATCTCATGGGCAAGTTCTGTCTTACAAAAGAACCTGTAAAAGAAGAGCTAAACAATTGATCTAAACATGCATCATAGTGGTGAGTTCTATCTCACAGAAGAAACTGTGCAATTAGGGTTGAACAATGCATAAGCAAGAGTGTCAGATTGAGTGAGACAAATATTGCTGAGAATCCAATTACCCCAAAGCAAAAGGATTCCTCCACACGTTTAGTTAATATAATGTTAATCAAGGACAATAATCATGCTGAAAAGCATAATCCATCGATAGCTAATGAATATCCCTAAGTCACTTTGGACCTAAAGAGATTAAGTAAAAGGCCAGTTATGAGCTTGAGAATTCAATCCAACCACCATAGAAAAAGTGGGCGGTTCTTCAAGTGCCAAGTGAAGCTTACTCTCTTATTAAGGCTCTATATACAAATAGAGTTTCAAATCAGCTTTTCAAAAAAAAAAAAAATTTCAAACTTAAAAACACCAAAATTCTAAAAAAACAATTTTTTATCAAAAATTCATTTCCACTAACATAAAACAATTTTTTTGAAAGCTCTTTGTTAAACTCACAAATTATTTACAAACAAAACCTTATTTATGATAGATATTCAATAAATGCAAATATTCCATACTTAAAGCAATCAGCATAACATTGTAAAAACAGTATCTACATCAAAATCAAGTGAACTACTATAATATTAAAACTATAAAAATGGCAAACATGCATACGAACAAGTTGATCATATGTGCAAGCACATTTATTGTAAAGTTTTCCAAATATATTATACAAAGTATAGACATCAAAATACAAAGACCTAAAAAGAGAAGTACCTTTTTTCAAGTATTGAAAGACATACCTGTGTGACATAAGCATTGAACTGAATGCCCAATGATGTTACAAACTCTTCAGCTATGTGTGGCCAGTTAATAGTGGGGTAGGCAACTTTGTGGGCATTGTAATTTCCAACAGCTCCAGCAAATTTCCCTAATAAACAAACTTCAGATAATTTTTCCCCTCTACTACTTAATCTGACTGCAAAGTTTGCCATTTCTTTACCCAATGTAGTTGGTGAAGCTGGCTACAAAAGACAAAACATAGCACAAAAAATATTAATTGTGCTGAACAACATGACAAGTTAACTATAGAGCTCATTCGAGAGAAAGTAAAATGGCACATCATTATTCACATGAACTAAACTCCAGAATACCAACTATCTTTTATGTGATTTCCATCATTCTAGATTGGCTTGCCAAAATTGATATAGACATGACATACCAATAAAACTTGTCAAAAAAACTGTGAATTAGTCAAACAGTTAGGGATTCATCTTATATTCTTAGTGGTGATTAAGAGAACTAAATGAAATTGGACCAAGTTCTTGTCAACAACAAAAACAAAATCACTTCAAATTAACTCAAAAGCCATAAATTGGTTAAATATTCTGTAAATAATAAATGGATAAGTTTGAACCAATTCTTATATAAGTTTGTTAATGAGTTTGCTTATGACTCAACTCTACTCGTGAATTGATTGCACCTCGAATCAGACATTTTACCACTGCCTAAATTGGAAACCCAATCTGTTTGCCATGACAGATCAAATCAAATTCAAAAGAGACTTAAACAATGTCTAGCCTAACCTAAATTTACTATTGTGAAGAGCCTGAGAAGAAAATTAATATTTTCAAATATGCAACTTGCGGTATCCCCGTCCCCACTTGCACTCATGTTTGCTCTAAAGCTTTTGCTAAAATCAATCATATGAAAATCTTGGTGTCTCAACACTCAAGCAATGTTCATGCAGGACTTGTACTTGTCCATTTTTCCTTGTTTCTTCTTCTACATTGGATCTATGTTGCATCTAATCATGATTTGCCTCAAACCATGTTTTATTTTGCATCTCTTTGCAGATAATAGAATTTGAATCCCAAGATAATATCTTAATGCAGGAGAGAGATAATAAGAAGGCTCTTTGCCACATTGATAGCATAGAGCCCATCAATAACTCCTCCCACTTCCTCTTGAAAGTTCAATTCAAAAACCATTTAACAAAGCATTAAGTTCTTTAATAAATTGAATTAGAGTTTATGATATTTTTCTTTTAGACATATGGCTAAAAATCATCAAATTCAATCAAGGGGTTCTCAAGTTGTAATGGTAGAAGAGAAAAGAAACACTGATCCAAATGCAAAACAAACAAATTAGATAAAGTAAAAGGAAAGTCGCATCACCTATTTAGCTACATGCAAATGCAAAGACAATGTACACATTGTCGTAAGCCATCATTCTAAGAAAAACTTCTTTTAGTTATCCATTAATGTACATCTCATCTTCATATTGCATTTTCTATGTTGCTAAACTTCATGATACAAAAACAGATGAAGAGGTGCTGAAACCCAGATGTGAAAGTCTGACCAAGAAAAATACAATAAAAGCTTTGTATTAATAATCGCTTAATGTCATTACCCTTTCAAAAAAATTGTAAATATGAAGCTTTTCGTGAATTTATCCATAATTATTATCTCCTATTCAAAATAGTCACAAAAAAATCATAGTAAGAACTGATAGAGCAATACCTCTGACTACAAGAAGAATATGTACAATTAGTTTGAAATGTGAAACACAAGGATCATAGTTACAATAAATTTGTGGATAAACGCATAATATACACAAATGTATGGTTCATCATTTTTGAAATTTCCAATTCTTGGTAAGTTTGCCCATGGTACATTAGAAGAAACAGTAACTAGGATTATATCCGAATATGGATATAAAAATAGTGGAATATTAAATGACAAAAATTCTTTAGATCAAGGCAACAAATTAACTACTATAATTGTTCTATTCTTATAACAATTCTTGAAATATTTTTTTTGAACTTTTTATGACATCAGCATAGAAAACAAAAGACAAATAAAACAAGAGTAGAACATATATTTCAATAACCATGACCAAAAGAAGAATATATGCAATGAGCTTGAGAAGTGAAAACACAAAGATCATAATTACAATAAATTTGTGGATAAACGCATAATATATGCAAATGTATAGTTTATCATTTCAGATTCATAGAAAAATAATAACTTGAAGTTTCCAATTCTTCGTAAAATTTCCATGATATATTAGAAAAAATAGTGACTATAATTGTATCTAAATATGAATATAAAATTAATGGAAGAATATTAGATGGTGAAAGTTCTTTACATCAAGGTAGCAAATTAACTACCATAAGTATTCTATTCTTATAACAAGTGTAGCAAAGATTTTTTTTTTATTTTTTTTAACCTTTTATACCATTAGCATGGAAAAAGAAAAATAAATATCACAAGATTGATATATTGTTCAACTAATTATGCACATTATTTTAAAGCCATACTCATAAGGATATCCTTTTCTTATTTGAATTGATTTGTGTTTTCAAAAGAAAGTTTTAGCTTGAAGCATTGTTCTTTTAAGTTGCTACAAAAGCATAATATTTTTTCCTTTTTTTGGAACCTCGTATAATATTGATAACTTAGTAATTTGTGAAGTAAAGATGGCTAGCTGAGTGATTTGATTTAAAATATATGTATTTCTATGCAAAAAAGTTACAGGTGATTTTCGCTTGATATGTTTAAAGTAAGATATTTCTTTTTATTTCTGTGAAACATAGAATGAACTATGATATTTAATTGTGTGAAAAAACGACAAATCTGAGCTATTCCATCCTTTTTATATGCAATTGCAAACTATGGCATTTTAAGAATTTGTTTAATAAGATTAAAATAATGCAAATTTTTGATTAAATATGTAAGTTATGTACATGTAATCAACATTTTGTAACTATTAATTAATTTTATATTCAACATCAGCTTAAGTGTTTTGTTACTAAACTTTTATTTTATAAATAAAGTTTTACTTTTCTTTTATAAAAAAAGACCAATTATCTAAGTATCCAATTGATTTCTATTGCAAAAAAAAAATGTTGAATTACCTTGGCTTTCATCTATCCATTTTACTTGGTTATATGTTAGCTAATGTTTTTTTAGTATGTTGATATACATGGAGCTTGGAAAATAATAACTAATACAAGCAAACAATATCTAGTTTATAATATTTTAAAGAAAACCAATAACCCTTCTATATTAGCAATCATGTTTAGAAAACCAGAGGAGAGCAAGAGAAATTTTATTAAGGCAAAGTGGACCTAAGTGTCTTACAAATCTCATCTGACCAAAATGTATCTACCAACTCAAGTCTGTTTAACAAACCCACTTACACAATGAAATTATTGCTTTTGATCACAAGTAAGATAGATCACCTATTCTAGTTTGGCCACTTATGCTGTTTGGGAATAGAATTGTGATTTGAACCTAATTTAGTTAGGCTCTGACATAAAAACCAATCTAATATAACCATGAAGGACCCATGCTTGAATCAAGTTTGGCATTATCCAAACAGAAAACATTAGCATACCTATTCTTATACGTAGATTGCTTTTGATCAAACTAAAAAAGAACCCATGAATTCACATCACTAATCCTAATTTCGATGCTAACAAAATACTAGTTTTGGTCAAACTCGAAAAGAACCCTTGATTTTACATCACTGGTTTTAGTTACAATGCTAAGAAAATATTGACATAATACCTAATTTGATTTATTTGAATGCTTCCCTTTGCAAACTTTTCTTCTATTTTCTTTATCTTAATTTTATAGTACTTCCCTGAATTATGTTTGTTATTAATTTCTATTAAAATTGTTATAAATGGAATTTCTATTTCTATGTCTATAGACTATATGCCCTCATCTATAGTGACTATATGTCAAGAATTTATCAGGCGAATCCATAGAGCTTTAACTATTCTATAAATACCATTTGTTTTTGTATCAATTTATGCTTATTGCTAGCTTATAGATATCCTACCAATCATATATTAATCTCTATTAGGCTTTATTCATGTAACTTACACATTGGAAAATTAAAATCATTGTTCGACAATCTAAATTAAAATTTGAGTAACGAGGCGTACTACAAACTTATTTAATGAACACACATAAAACCTAGCTATTTAATCCCTAAATCTTCCATTTGTTCTAATTTTATGCTAGCTCTTCAACTCCGCATCTCTAGGATGCTAGAATGTCAAAATCAAGTAACACAATAACCATAGACATCAATGTCATTTAATATACCAGTGTTTGAAAATATCACAAAGTTAAGTTGATGGAGAGAACCAAGTGGCTAACATACCTGACCATGAGTACGGGACAACATTGGGATGTGAGCATTCTCTTTTGCCAAGTTAGATATTGCTGTGCACAGCTCAATCATTACAGGAAATATGACAGTATTAAATGCTTCTTTTAACGAAAGTGCATAAGCCAAGTTGTTGATATCCTCGGATGTGCATGCAAAATGGAAAAATTCAAGGACCTGAGACAAGTACATGGTTGATAAAGTTAAACCTTTAACAACTGCATTAGTATTTCAAATGTTATCTACCAAAATAACCTAAACAACAAAAAAGAAAAAAAAAAGCCTTTACCTTAGCAACCTCTGCAAAAGATCTGCATTTTTGCTTCAAGAAATACTCAACGGCCTTGACATCATGATTTGTCTTCTCCTCTAGTGTTTTTACTTCCAAGGCATCATTTATAGAGAAATTGTTAACTACTTCTTTCAAAAAAGATTGAGCCTCCTCACTCAATTCTGGAACCTCTTCAATCTCAGGAATTTTTGAAAGTTTTAACAGCCACTTAACCTAGATTAGTCAAACCAAATTACTAGAATTAACCATGAAAAATGTTGTAAAAAAAAAGAGAAAAAGAAAACAATTTAAAACTTTAAAATAAATAAAAACATGAGATAACACAACACCTTTTCCTTCCTACAGGTTAGCATATCATGTGTAAAGTATTACCTCGACTAAAACTCGAAAACGGATCAGACCATACTCGCTGAAGAAGGGCCGCAACTTCTTGGTCTTTTCCACGTAGCGGCCATCTAAAGGTGATAAATTTAAAATGTTGAATTCTCCGTAATCATAAGACTCTTCCGTGCACCTCTGCCTTAACTGGTCTCCCAAAAGGAAAAAAGGAAGCAAAGACAAAATTAAATAAAGGTTACTGATATCTAAGCAAAAGTTCTATAGGAAATTGCTAATGACGCGTTCTCATGACCTGAATTCATACTACTGCACGGTTCCATGTTTTTGCTTTTGTTTGTTTTAATTCGAATCAACAAAAAAAAAAGCATTTTAAACTCAGAATCAAAGCATAACCCAAGTTCCTCCATTCAGGTGCTAAAACAATGGGACAATAGATGGTAGCGGATCACCTCTTGCTTTGAAGTTTCTGCACTTATGGACATCGAGACTCTGCAAAGACTCGATGAAGCAGAGACCTTTTGAGGCTCAAGAGTCAAACGATACCACCTACGGCCGGGCAGGATTGAAACCCTACCTGATCTGTGGAATGATGGAGATGCCACATCAAAGGTTCCGAGAGAAGCACCAACGGCTTCCATATGGACGGGAGGAGCTTGGGCAAGAGAGTGGTCGATTTCCAGTAAAAGCACTGAACTTTGGCAAAGGCGAATCCCACATGACCACTCTAATAGTGGACAATTATTTTTTCACTCATTATAGTTCAAAACCTATGCAACAAAAAAAAAAAAAAAAAAATAGAATTTGTATATTAAAAAAATACTAATTAAAATTTGTATTATATTTTAAAAAAATATATATTAAAAATGCTATATTAAAATAAATTTAATAATAATATTAGATTAAATTAAGTCTCAAATTATAAATTCAAATTACTCTTTCTATTTTGAACAAAATATCATATAACTTGTTAATGAGACATTTATTTTTTAATAAAAATAATCAATGTCTTAATTACTGAATTTCATAATACATATAATATATTTCAAGTGCCTCGTTCAAACATTAGCATCATTTTATCACAACATTGTTCCTGTCTAAATTAGGTTGTATCTTTTAGGAAAACCTTGTCAATGCTTTTAATAAAGTCTAATGCCAAAGCATTCCAAATCAGCTAATTAGGCAAAATTGTCGATCATTATGGAGCTAAGGATCATTAAAACTACCAAGCTTCATAGAAGGATTATCACACAAATATACAACAACCATTATATGAATTTCATCCAAAATGTTGTAAATGTTCTATAGAACTTTGTTAAAAAACCATAACATCACTTGAAATTATGTATTTTTGTTTGTTTGTGTGTTGATTAAGTTTTGACATAAATTTAGAAGTTAATGCAATGAAGTGATTATTACTAGAGTTTTTATTAAACATCATTTTAAGTTTTATTTTAATATTATTTAATTGTAGATTTTATTAAAAAATTATGATCAAAAGTTTTAATATAAAAAAATGCATTAATGAATTCATGTTATTCAATAGTAGTTTATACAAACATGTCTTTCCTAAGTTGACATATCTCCACACAACTCATATATAATTTGTTATTACTTTTTTTTCAGAACACTTATTTATTTTTGCTTCAAAAGAATATAAATCTCATTTTCAACAACTTAAGTTAATTAAAAACTATTATTTATTGAGATAATATTTTTAAGTAACATCAATAACACAAAAAAATCATGTGACACTAAAGAGAATTTAACACAAATTCCAACACCATGCCCTATCTATTATTTATTGCTATTTTGTTACCATGTTCCTTGTGGTGCAAAATCTTTTAGCATTACGCCTTATTTGATTTAAAATAGTTAAGAGTTTTTTAAAAGTTTAGTTTGTTTGTAATCTTCTTTTATTAGCATAGGAAAAATTGAAATAATCATTGCACACTAAAATATAACCTTCTTAACACAAAAAAGAGTATATATTGTTTTGTAGATAAAATTTTGTGTCTTCTAACTTTGAAACAAAAGTGAAAAATAGTAAGTTGTAATTACAACCAATATCATATGTTAATTTATTGCATGTAAATATGCTATCATGAAGAGTTTATTATAGAATAAAATTTTTCTTAAAAGAATATTCACTTATTCTAAATTGCCTTGATATAAATTATTTCATACTATTTAATCATAATTATCTATTTTAATTTATATGAATTGTTTTTATAATTACTCATTTATGTTTAATGTAACAAGAAAGTACAAGCTAGTTTACATGAAAATGGAAAAGATCACCTACCTACAACCATTTATCATTGAAAAATATATTTTAAACAAAAGTGATATTAATATTCACATTTAATTCTTAAATAAACATATAAATGGATAATAAAGTAGGGAATTGTTCATTATTTGCTACTCTTTCTCACCATTATTTTGTCATTGAGATTTAACAATAGAGTTCAAGTTTCTTTGATGACCATGCAAGTTTTATCATTTATTTCTTAGCTATTATTGTTGAGAATGGATAAATCAAATCATTTACATACCTTAATGATAAGTTCCTTCTATTCATATTTTTTTATGTGTTTAATGATGTATAAATTTCATTAAATAAGACTATGATTGAATTCTAGTTATCTGCATTATTTTGGTCATAAAAAATTAGCTTATGATTTATATTTATTTATAAAAGCTTCATGAATATGAAAAATGTTTCAACTATGTTGGGATGTAGAAATCTCAAGGTTGGTTTCGTTAATGATAAATTTATAATGATTTTGACAAATGTTGAATCAAGGTTTATACAACTTAAGTGTTCCATCATTAGCTTATTATTATTTCTCATAACAAACTCAAAAATTATATTTTGCATTGTTATTATTATTCATTTCACCTTTATTTTTTCTTTTTTATTGAATAAAAAATAATAAAAATATGGACAATTACAAAATTCATCAATAACATAAATGCTATCATCAAAAACGTATTATCTCATTCAAAAACTCTCATGAATGTGTTCATGTCATGCTCCATTCGGTATCTCATTCTAATATTAGTCCTAATAGTTTTAGGATTAGAATAATTAGACTTTAAATATAGTTAGAAAATACTAATGACCTTCCTAAATAAGAAATTATGATAATATCTACTTTAATTCATGTTCAAATCATCTAATATTTTAAGTTATATCTATGAAACTACTGTACTTCAGAAATCAAATAAACAAAATTTTTCCTAAAATTAATTGTATTTCTTTTATATATGTCAACAATCAATAATAATATTTATAAGTTATATAAAACATTCATAATAACAACAAAATTCATAAATACAATCTCAATATAATCAAGTCTAGTGTACACTCACATAACTAGATAATTAATCTTCAAAAGATATCATAATTGCTAATGTTTTTTGATATCACAAAATCTATAACTTTATCATTAGTTTATATAGTATTAGCTAGAATCTATAAATCTAACTGTTATTAAAGATATAGATATAAATTCATATATCTGTATATCATCCCAAATATAACCATCCACACATCCTTTAAAAATACATAAATAATATCCCAAAAAGAAATATCATAATCTCCTCAAAAATAGGTGATTAAACCAAGTGTAGATAAGGTTTCTCATCTTTTATTATTTTGAGATTTTGATCTATAATATAAATATATAATGAGTTTGAAAACTAGTGGTAACTTTACATCTAAATAATAAAATTAAATAAAATTCAATAACAAGATAGGCTATAAAAAATAATAAACAAGACTAAATGAGAGTTTATGATCACCATCTATATATATATAATAGTTTAAAAAGATCATGATATTGAGATATAAAAAAATTGTTAAAACATATGATTGAAGTATAGAACATATAATGTAATTAAAACATAAAAAGAAACATAAATATAGTTTCTAATTATATTCATACAAATATATTTCTCTATCTACTATAATTTAATTTATTAATTTAATCTAATATCTCTATATGTTTCTTGATTACTTTAGTTCTAATATTTTTTTGTCTTTTGCATCCCAATGCTATTTCTCATCTACTTCATAACACTCATACTCATCATAAGGGCCCAAGTATTTTTCGAATAATCATGATTCTAATGCTATGGGATTTCATCTCATCTATATCATGTTTACAAGAATATAATACATAAATCTCATACCATATCATCTCACGTTACATCATAACATATATGTCTTAACTTATAGGCATCACTTTAAGTCCACATTATAGTAGATCTCATCTTTAAGTTAGTAGATTACACAATAACTTATCATATATCATGTGTCATATCATAGTAGATTCCATCTTGAGACGGATAGATTGCATAGTAAGTATTTTATCAAATATCGTACTTGTATCATAACTTATCTCATCTCTAGGCTATTAGATAACATAGAAAGTAGTTTATTTAATCTTTAGGTTACTATATCACATAATAAGTAACTCATCACATATCATATAGGATCTGATGTCATTGGTATCAAATCATAACATATTATTTAATCTCCATTTATAGTGATAACAGAGTATGTAAACCAGAGATAAAATTATAAGATAAAATATCATTATTATTGTCTTAGCTCATTCTAACCATAATATATCAACGATACATCAATGTCATCACTTATATAATCATCATAATAAAACTTATATAACTTAAATCGTATCAGATACTCATGTAGCCTTATGGTATAAACATTTATCTCGTCTTTATTTTTTTAAATCTTATTTTTAATTTACTTTCTCTATTTTTTTATCATATTTATTTCTTATAGTTCACATCATTAGTGTCACCAAATAAATTAATTATTTACTTCTTTATTCTTTTTTTCTTATCACATAATATGCATTAATAATGTAAAACATGGTGCATAAAAAAGAATGATGCTATTATTTTAAATACCCAATAATCATAAATAATATCATACTTATAGTACAGTTATTTAAAATTTATCTACCTACTTTCTTGATAAAATTTTTGCATTGCTTTTTCTTTTTCTATAGTTTCCTATGAATGATTGATTAAGCATTTAATTAAAAATAGCAATCATTTTATTGTTACTCAATTTTTTTCAAATAATATTTTTTAAATCTATGAATTCATAATTTAATTAGATTATAAATTATAAAATTTAAAAATCACTCATATTTGAACAACATTATCAAGATAACAAGTACAATTTTAAGTCATGCTTTAATCTTACAACACAAATTCAACTCTCTTATTATGGTTTTACTACATGTACAATATGATTATCAAAAGAAAAGTTTTATGTTACTTAAGTTTCATTTTTGCTTCAATCAAATGATTCCACTAACAGCTTACACTATTTTGCAACATTAAGTCTTATAATAATGTTCATAATAATGTGAAGGTCATTAAACAAACTAATTTGTCTCATTAATATTACATTTTTTTCTTCATTGAAGTCCTAAAATTGGTAATGATAATTAGAAAGAGATTGATTTATGATTTAATCACTCAATAATCTAAAGGTATGCTAGTCTAGATAATAAAGAATTATCTAGCTCACAAATTCATTGTGTCATATTACTAATTGATTGATATATAATGATAAACTTTGATGATATATTTTTTTATTATCTCAATCTTTGACATAATTTGCACCTATCATTAAATTATTCACACATGCAAACATCATGTCAAAGCTAGTTAATCCACATTTATTTTTGAGCTAACCAAGTTTCTTAAGTAGCCTCTTAGCAATTTTCGACCAATTTCAAAACAATTTTTTGAGCAACATCTAAGCTTTATTTAAGTGGAACGAAAAATCTAAATAAAACTTTTTAAGAGGTTTTTTGACTTTGCTTGACCAATCCTTTAAGAAATTGCTAACTTTTCAAAACCCTTAACTAATATAATTAGTTCTCAATAACTTTGTGTAGATGATTTTTCTACCAAAACTTATTTGTAAGGTGCCCTACATGTTGTTAAACTCTCTTTCTCTCTCTCTATATATATTTTTTTGCATTTTCTTTGATATGTTTTTATTTCCTAAAGTTTTTTCTCAACAAACTTCTTTTGAAAAATGATTGTAACATTGTCATTCTCATCTAATCAAGAAAATAATTTGATAAGAAATTGAAAAGGTTTAATTTATACTTTTTTTCTAATCATCTCTTTTTTAAAAAAATTCATATTTGTAGTTAGAAATTAATTTTTTTTTCATTATTTGATTAGAAAATCTATTATAGATTTATTCAGTTATTATGAAATTTATCTTTAAAGAGGACTCAAAGAAGGTTATTAGCAAAAGATTGTCGAGCAATGCACTTGTGCAACAAAAGCATGCCCAAAAGTGTGTAGGACAGTAGTGCTTTGGTAGTAATGCATAAGACACTAAGCACATCAGACAATATGTGTCACGATAGGTACCACATACTACCTCATGTGTAATATGCATCACAATCAATTCCACCTACCACCTCACACCTACATTTATAAGAGCATAGCCCTTGTGCATGTAGTAAGACAAGCACACATAAAACACATCCTTATGCATGCAATAAGCTCTGCAAAAGTTAAGTACAGGTCCTAAGATATTAAATACATAGAGAATATAGAAATCAATTTTTTCATGTTATAAAAAATAGTGATTGTAATAAAATATTGTACCCAAATATTTATAAAAAAAGAAAAAAAAGCATGAAACAAAGTATTTCCAATTCTTTGCAAAAAAAACCTTTCTTTCACTTGTTATTTTTATTTAATTTTACTATTATAACTATAAAACAAGAGCATTATTTAAGGGCTTACAACAAGACACCTCAAAGAAAAATTACTAGTTTTTTTTTCTTGTTTAACCATGACATTTATTGATGAAAACTTCATATGATAATTTATATTTGGAAGATAATCTAATAAGTTAATAGAAAATTTTGCAAACATGAAAAATCTTATAGCTTAAGTTTAAATCCATAATTGCGAGAGTGAAAGAGTCTAAAGCTATTTATCATATATAAATATTTCATTTATTTTTCAACGTAAAAAATTAGAATTCATCTATATATTAGAAATATTATATTTTTGAGAAGTTAAACGTTAAAAAGTTCTAATCCATTTTTTGGATTTTTTTAGATTTAATAATAATCATGACATGATTTAATTTTAAATTCCTAAGCTTAAATACATTAGTCTTCTTATTCTTACTAATTAAATTTCTAAACAATGATAAGGTACATATGAAAAACTAAAAAAAGTAAAAAAGAAAATAATGTCATCTTCTATATAATTACATAATTATATATATTCCAAAAACATTTCATTAGACTTTATAAAGTGATGACGAATTTGTCTATTAGATTTTTAATTAGCTATATAGACTTTCTCATTGATAATTAAAAATAAATTCTATTCTATAAAAAAAATATTAACATATACTTTTGGAGTTGTTGTTTTATTTTAATAAGGCTTTATGATTTATGAAATATACATCATATACACTCAAAATAACTAAGGAAATATAATACAAAAGTTAGAAAAAAGTTAATGTCTAAAATTTCTTTATCTTCAAATATTCTTAGAGAAAAATAAAAACTATTAAATTAATACAATTTGGAAGATCAAAGTTTTATAATAAGAACTAAGCCAATATATAAATCAAAATAAAAAAGTCCATAAACTTAGAAACCATATGAAATTTAAGATAATTATGTTTTCAACACTTTAACATGCCAAATGATAAATTATAAGCTTAATTATTATACAAAAATATATTAACTCAAAAGTTGTATAGGGAATATGTGTGTAACATCTCAAAAGTAAAGATAAACAATTTTTAAGAAAGTCTTATTATTAGATAATAAAATAAAATAAATATATAATATTAAAAAAATATTGATGATCTGAAGGATAAAGGAATTATAAAAGTGATGAAATAAGCATTATTATAATCTATGAAAATTTAGAAAATTTTTTAAAACTAATTAAGAAAATTTTAAGCTTATGAAAAATGGGTCATACAAATTGTATGAGCAGATCATACAATATTATAAAGAGAGTAGAAAGAAGGAAAGATCAATTAAGTGCATTATACAATACGACATTAGAAGGTCATATGATGTGATCGAGTGAAAGAGATTAATGCAGCGGATTATGATCGTATAGTATAATATTGTGTAATCGTACAATATGATCGAGTTAGAGAATAAAGCAAGAGGAAATGTGAATAGATACGAAGGTTGGGTAAATATTATCTGAGCTTGATTAGATTATCATACAAGTATCTTTTTTTTTATGAAGAATGAATCACAACCTCAATGGATCAAACGAGACCATAATGGTATATTATATTGTACAAAGATAAGTAGAGATCATACATATATGATCAAAAGAGAAGGATAAGTTGAGCAATAGATGAATGCTTCATATAATATGATGAGCACAATCAGTATAATTAGAGAAGGAATAATATTATACATGGAATCATCAAGTTATGACGTAAAAAATATATACATTGAAGCATATCATACAAGTATGTTAATGAGAAAATATTAATATGATAATAAAAATTTATTACAAATTAAAGAAAAGATAAGGATCACATGATGTGAAGATGAAGATTGGAACATTTATGATCTATAAAAACTACAATATTTTAAAATTCGAAACAATGAAACAGCATAGTAAATCACTATAAAGAAAGTTTAAATAATGAGAAACCATTGGAATTAAGTAGAAAGAAAGTGAAGAGACATAAAACTAAAGCAACATAACTATTAAGAGGAAGTAGAATAGACAAAAATACAAAAAGAATTAAAAGATAAGAAAAGTACATGATGTATATGTTTTGATATATTGTTTAGTATTAAGCTAGAGACCTCAAATGTTGCATAAATAATATTATATGCTAGATACTAATGTTGATTTCAATGACATGTTGTTATACTTATTTTTATTTCAATTTGAGTATGATGTGATTATGTTATTTAGTTATATGTTAAATATATGTTATGTTATATATGTTAAAAACAAGATGATTATCAAAATATTGATATAGTTAACATAGAAAATATATAATAAAGGGTTGTAATATATAAAACATAAATAATTATTTATAAATATCAACTTACTATCCATAATAATATATCTTTAAAAATAAGCATTTTGTTATCTAGAATAACTTTTCAAAAGTAAGATCGTACTAGGCATAACATATCTCCAAGAATATTTCTAAGGAAATGTCATCAAACAGATCAAAAATAAAATGTTTTGATGCTTAAGAAATTGAAAAAATTGGTTAAAAAATTAATAATATTTCTTTGAAGTGAATCTAGTTTCAATAAATTTAAAAGAAAAAAAAGATAATATGTCATTGATAATTTTATATTATTGTTGAATGAGACTATGTATGCGGTTATTCAATACTTTCTTACTTATATAATATTTCATACTTTTTCACTTAGTGTCAATTAACTCATGTTTATTTTAACCTACATTTTTAGGTTAAAGAAGACATTATATGAGATTATCAAGATTGAGTAATATTTAAATAGCATTTGATGATGCAAAAAATACTACATTTTCATTATATATTTTAAATTATATTCTTGTAATTGAGCAAAAGAACATTATAATAGATTTTTTATTTAATTATATTATATGAAACCTATTGTTTTAAAAAATTACAGCTTTTAAAAAGTTGTATAAAAAGATGATTTTTTATTTACTTCTAGGTTACAATTTGACTTTAAAATATTTCCATTAGTTATTATTCAAATGGTTTTAAAAATTGAGTGAATGAAAAAATAAAAAGGATTTAAGTGACATCCAAAGATAAAAAAGGCTAATTAATCACAAGAGGATGCCACACTGGGATATCAATTGTTAAATCAAAAGAACTATTATCTCATTTTCTTAATGAATGATACCAAACAAACATTGATGTTGTTAAAAAATTGCTTAGTATAAAAGCAAAATAATATAAGACTAAAGAAATAGTTTTTGTTAAGTAAATGTGATAAATATATTGACTTTAAATATGAAGTATTTTTTCTTAGTTATTCCACAATGTATTGGGGCAGCTTATGTGTTCTTCATAGAGATTAGCTAAGAAAGATGTTGATTGTACAGTATATGTCTGTGTATAAAAGAAATAATAATTTCATATCAAATAAAAATATTTATTTTGTTTGTTCTTGTCAACTTCTCATCTTATTTTTATTCAATATGAAATTATTCTTTCATTAAGAAACTCAAATGACAAAAAGATAGTAACGCAATAAACAAGTGGTTTACAATGTAGTATTTAAGATTTGTGGGTTTTTGTGATTATAATTAAAACTCAATGAGATGAAAATATATATATAATTTTTTATACAAAACATGCGATAATCAAATGACATTTAATGAATTTAAAACTTCATATTAGAAATAAAGTCATTATAAAATTGCAAAATTATTTAATTTTTTTATATGAATAAAGTATTTTTATAAATATTGTGTAAAAGAGGTAAAAATATTTTGTGAAAAAAAACATTTAATGGATAGCTTCACATAGTACTCTCAATTAAGGGGTGTAAATACAACCACCAAATGGATATGCATCCCAACATGACATTAAGAGGTAAAAAATGTCATGGTACCACCTCCTAACCAAATAAATTCTTAAAATGCCATTAAATATGAATTTTCTACATATACTTATTATATGTCATCCTTGATGTTAAAAGTTTTTAGCTTTTAAAAAAGTTGTCTATTGATATTCTTTGTTTTATTATTATGGGAGTCATATAATTATTTATAATTGTTGAGATCTTTTGTTTTTTTTTATCTATTTGTGATCATCACGTGCTATTATCTTTGTTATAACATCTAATTTAATTAATACCTTGGTCATTAAAAATTCTTTTCATAAGCACTTAAGATTTTTTTTGTTAATAATCTTTGTTTATTATTTTAAAATTACTCTCTTCTTTAAGAATTATGGCTATAACTATTTTGATTTTAATAATAGTATTATCATATCACTTAATATCATGAACATTAAAATTCTTATTGCTATCTAAGTGTTTAAAATTGTTTTTATTGCTCAATAACTTCTTTCTTAGTAATTAATATTTGAATGGTTAAATAATTATAATATTAATAAAGATAGAAATATCACTGATCTTGGTTAGTCATACCTTAATAAATGAATAAGAATAAATGTGATAATAAAGTGGACTCGCTTAACCAAATTTGACACAAGAAATGGTAAGAGATTAACGATTATTGTATGAAAACATATGACATTATCTTGGTTTATCACTAGAATTTAGAAATAATGTGTAGGCAGTCATGGAATTGAGTGTCTTACGACTATAGAAGAAAAAGGAACATGTAATACGATGAAACAAGGGATGTTGACAAAATGAGGAGAGATGTTATTAGAAAATGAAGACCTAGATATCCACATAAGTATAAAGTGAATTGTAAAATCTTAATTCAAGTACATAAAATAAAATAGTAAAAGTTTGTTGAGATTTTTAATTTTTTAAAATATTAAAACTCTTGTTAATTTTAAAACTTTTGTTGACAAATGCAATAAATAAAGTGCACAAGAGATGTTTAGATAGTTTGATAAAAAAACAAATCTTTATCTACCTCGAGCTAAAAGACTAGGAAAATACTAAGAAATGCTTTTATAGATGTGAGTAAGAAACCCTCATATTGACCCCAAGGAGCCTACAAACATGAGGCCATATAACTCTGCAAATTATTAGGCCAAAGGACCTTACACATTGGCCCAAATAAGTCTACACATTCTGCCAAAGAATCCTATAATCATCAGGACAAAAAAACATTGCAAAAGTGGCCAAAAGAATAAGTAAAGTACCAAAGGTAAAGTTTCATAATAAGACAAAAAAAAAACAAAATAAAACTCAAAGATTTAGACCTTACAACCCAACAATAACACAAAGAGCCATAGTACAATATTATAAGGAAAAACTTAAGCAATATATTAGCTTAACTCAACTGTTCTTTATATTTCTAAAAAAATATGTATGCAACTCTTTCCAACTTTAGCCAAATTTCATTGGCCAAATCATGAAATAGATGATGATATTCATGTATGAAAGCTTTCTAAAGTATTTGTAGTTAATCTCAACTTGTTCTCTAAATTTAGGTGTCTTTTATGACTTTTTAGAATGACTTTCAATACCTTTAAATAATCCTAATATCTCTTTACTTACCATATTAGAATATTTCAAAATTTGGCCAAATTAGTCGTTACTTTAAACGTATCATATGTTGCAAGGATCATGTTGTATTGTTAAAAAATATAGGCCCTAAAACATTTGTAATATTTTAATTATAACAAACAATTTAAGTGTGGTCATTGTGAGTTAACTTGTCTACTTAGAGAGTTGTAGGTAAACCAAAAGTTTGATATATGGAGTGGTAAGTTAATCTTGGTTTGGTGATAAGACCTTGAAACAATCTTGTGTTAGAAATGTATGAGTGTACTACCCACGAGAAAGAGGGTGAATTATATAAATTTTAATTATAAGACAAAGTCAAAACAATTAAAGGACTTTTTTAAAACTATTTAAAACTTTGCTTAAAATATAATTGAATAGAGTTGTCAATTACTCAACTCAATTCAAATTATAATAATTCAAACAATCATAAATAATGTCACAGTGAAGATCTTTTCAATACATTAATTACTCTTATAGTCACAAGATAATAATAAAAATATGTTTATTTTTTTCAAATCAAAATCAATAATTCAAATAATATTACAATTGGTCAATTGATTCAAAGTCTTTAATTGTACAAATTCTTTGATAATCTTAATTGCTCTTTGTAGACACAAGATATATATATATCAATAAAAGTAATGAATCAAGCATTATTAAATATTCTTGCAACTGATTTCTATTGTTAATATTAATAGCTCTTTTAATAAGTTCTAGAAATGTTTATGTTACAAGACCTTTGTATGAGAATACAATAATAATAAAAAATATAATTTAATTTTTATGTGATTTAACAAAACCTTTGCATACATCTACCATTGATCAAATTAAAATCTACTCTCATTTTGTTGCAATCAGGTGTGGTATACCAAATATAACTACTTCTATTTTTGTCACAATTAGGTAAAGATCAAACTAATATAAATACACTCCTTTTTTATAGCTAAGGGTCAACTTTACTCAAAAGTACAACAATATGTTAAACAAGTTTTACAACACAAACAAAGCAATTCATATAAAGTCATATATTGTACACTTAAGAAAAAAATAAAACACAAATATAAATGCTATGGAAGAATTTTACCAAGTAATATGAGCAATTTTGATGCTATAAATGAAATGCAATAACAATAATAATAGGGAAAAACTTCAAAATGATTTAAATAATCATTGTACTATTCGGATCTAGTTCATATAACACATCAAGAACATTATATCATGGCAATGAGATCCGTATAATGATTATCCTGATGATGCATTTGTTCAATCAATTTATTTATGTTTACACAAAAGTATCATTCATTTATAATAATGACATCATACAATATTAACACAACAAAGTCTCTAATGACCAAATTTTGAGTTTGAAAAAAAACGCTATATAATGCATCACTGTATAATACAATGTTATATAAGAAGCACACATCCTAAAAATGGCTAAATCTTTAAACCATAATCTTGGATAACTATGTACCATACTAGTACAATAATAGTAACTTATTTATATGACATAAATCATTCTAAATTTTGCCTAAGTCATAAACTAGGTCTCACTTGTTTGATTGACCATGCTAGTCGAATGTTAAATCATCACGATACAATATATATTTTTATAAGAAGTTGAGCTTTCGAAAAAACATTATACGGTGTGATTATAAACTATGAATGCTTATGTAAAACAAATTTTACTTAAATTAACTCAATTGAAAAAAAAAAAAAAAAAAAAAAAAAAAAAAAAAAAAAACTCAATTGAAAAATAAATGACACTCATATGATATATATTATTGTATTTGTATGATGATGACAAAGTGTATAAAACTTTACGTATTAGTTTAATTTTAAGAAATATATTAATACGACATTATTATCAATTATGATAATAAAAAATAAAATATACATAAATTAGTTATTTTAACACTAATCAAACTAGCTTAATACACAAATCTTCATAGTATTATCGATATAATAAACATACTCCTATGACAAAACCATCATATTAGCAATGTGTAGAGTTTATGCTTTTAAATTTAATAGTGATTGTATAAGTTTGATATATTAATGTTCTTATACATAAAATAATTTTATATATTAATTTATATACTCATATAATAAAAATATCATTACAGTAAGTGCATATATTAATGAACATATAATTATGATGCAAATACTTTGAACTTGTACATTGTCCAAGTAATAACAGAATAAAGTTATACTAATAAAAATATAGTGATCATATTAGTACGAATAGTAAGTTCATTTAATAACTTATATAAGATTTTCATTAAAACTCATCATATACAAATACTTCGTACTATACGATATTTAGCACTCGCTAATCCATACATAAAAAAAATGCTCAATAAGGTCAATCCCTTGTATGAACAATATTACACATAATCTTAATCCAAATGACTATCACACATGTATGATGGATAAATCATACCAATATGATGCATACATATGTTATAACTTTAAGCTAGAAAGTGAATCACCCAGGTATAATATTAAACATCATATTATGTAACCATTAGACAATAAATAATAATGCTTGATTAAACACATTTAAGTAGCTTTTTAATTGAATTTTTCTAATTAGAGATCCAAGTTGAACTTATAGTAACTTGTAAAATTATTAATAAAATACTAATATAGTTTTAGTGAACTTAATAATTCCAGATGAGATTTAACAAGAAAATACATAAGATAAACATGCAAGGTAATCTTAATTATATCATATCAATATCAAGTAATAAATTCAAAAATTCTAACTCAAATAAAATGTAGATGATGATCTTTAGATAGGTAGCCACTACACTAAGAGTTGGAACACACCTTTATGATACATTAAGCCAACTTTAAGCAAAGCAACAACATTTCTTGACATATCTTTATAATTGGATTACTCTATAAAATACATAATCAAGTCTTCTAAATAATTAATCTCTATTTAATTTTGAGATACATGATTTGAAAATCACTCAAGAAAAATATTAGTAAAACCAACAATAGTTTTATTATCATCAACAAGTGATGTAATGACCAAAAGTGTAACACCTTGTGCATGATATCTATGACAAGAGAAGAAGATGCCATCCAACAACTTATATGAAGAGCAGATGGATGCATGTATTCTCAAGTTTAGTTAGTTATTCATTTTAAGAGATATGTAATAATTATATTTCATGTTATCATTTATGAGAGCTTTTATTTCACTTAATGCACATTCATAATATATAAGAAATCATGCTCAAATTACTTTAGTTTTTCATCACTAAAAAGAATCAAGGATATTCCAACTTATCTTCTAAACATTAGTGCACAACTCTGTAAGATCTCAAAAGTTCAAGAGAAAACTTGAATTAAAATTTAAATCTAAAAATAGTTAAAAATTGTATTAATTCTATGGTACAAAATTTATATTAGATAGTATAATTAGGCTACTAATAATTTGGTGAAAGAAAAAAAATCAAATTATTCATTTTGAGTTTTTACCAATACTTTGTGGAAATTAGATAGTATGGTCTATTAATCAAATGATACGATATGCTTACAAGGGCTGCATATAAGACATCTAATAGTTCAAAGCCTCAATAGAGATATTTTGCTTTGTTTAATGACCACAATATGCAACACCTTGTGCATGATAATAATGACAAGGGAAGAAGATGTCATCTAACAACTTATGTGAAGAGAGGATGGATGTATGTATTCTCAAGTTCAGTTAGTTATTCATTCCAAGACATATGTAAGAATTATATTTCATGTTACCATCTATGAGAGATTTTATTTCACTTTTTGCATATAGGAAATCATGCTCAAATTACTTTAGTTTTTCATTACTAAAAAGCATTAAGGATATTCCAATTTATCTTCTGAATACAAATGCATGACTTTATAAGATCTCATGAGTGAAGTAAGAGAAAACTTGAATTAAAGTTTAAATTTGGTAATAATAAAAATTTTTATTAATCATATGGTACAAAATTTATTTTGGATAATATAGCTAGGTTACTGATAATTTGGTGAAAGGAAAATAAATTTTTTATTTTTATTTTTACCAATATTTTGTGACCGTCAGATAGTATGGTTTATTGATCAAATGATATGATATGCTCATAAGGGTTGTATATAAGACATCTAATAGTTTGAAGCCTCAATGAAGATAATGTGGTATATTTAACAAATAAATCTTGAGAACTTCTTATGATATGATTTTATTTATCAAATAGTATGATTTCATTAAGGGAAACTTCAAGCAAAGATCAAAACGACAAAACAATAAAATATAATTAAAGTATACAATATGACTTATTAGACAACATAATTAGCTCAATACATGTAGGATGATCATTTAGTATAGTTATATTATCATGAAACTTTCATACAGTGTGTTAATATTTTAATAGATAATATGAACATCTAAAGATACTTATTCATAGCATATTAAAGAAAAACCAAAACAGTCACATAGTATGTTAATTTTTAATAGATAATATGATTGTCCAAGAAAACTTGTTTATAACATATATAAGTATTGTACTCTTGATTATGACATCACTTGTTTGATAACAACTAAACCATTATATTAGTTTTTCTAATATTTTTTTTGAGTATCTTTTAAGTCATACATCTCAATGTCTTATAGGGTCAACCAATTGATGAGATTTGATCAAATGTCTCATAAAGTAATCAACAAGTGAAGCAATGTTTTATAGTGTTTGTGATTATGCTCTAACTATAGCTTAAATGGTATATAAAGAAGCCATAAATCATACTCTTGGTGAAGTAGTTGACCATCTGAAGTTCATCTTCAAAATATCAACTAATTTGATTGTTTGTCCTATCACTTGTTTATATATGACATAATTAGGTTGCATATCATTTATTCACTTGTATTATTATTTTTAATAGTTGTAAAAATATTTTGTTATTTTAGTAACTTGAAAAATGCTTTTAAAATAAAATTATAATAATAAATATATAAAATATGTTTTTTCAAAAAAATGGCCAAAGAACCCAATAATGGCCAAGCTCATAAGCTCGAGCCAAGTGTCTCAAAGCATTAAGCAATGAGCCATAAAAGCAATAGATAAGTAGACCGTAGGAATCGATTCATGTCAAGCCCAAGTCTTGGTCAAACCCAATAAGGCCTAGACGTATAATGAGTCATGACTGACTAGAGCCAACCCCATGTATTGGCTCATAATGCGGCATGTAACGAATCCTTATAACCTGTAAATTAGTTTCATGCAATTATGCATTTTTACGATTGTATGGTTCAGATTGCTTTTGCTTTACTGAATAATAGATTCCATCTTATCATCCATTTATAAATCTTGATCGAGCAATTATTATCATCTCTGTGCTTTTGTGAATAGTGTTTCTGTACTTCATCACCATCCATCCAGTACGCAGAATCTAATGGCCTAGATCAAATATCATTTGGATTAAATCTAAACCCTTTATTTTTGCATTTTGATATAGTGACTATTGTTCCATTCACCCAGATAAAATGGCAGTTATCATTCCCACTATTGATCAGCTTTCTAGAAAGTTATTTATGTTTTTTTAGAGCTTCAAAATGCTAACGAATATTTCGGGTGACCTTTTTAGTTGTTAGAAAAATTCTATTTTAATCTTTAATGTTCTGTTATAAATAGATGGCCTTTAAGAGTTGAAAGGGAATGAATTTTAACTTTACTACATCAATATTTTGAGAAGAGGAGGTGCAAAATTGAAAGTAGCAATCTAATTTCGACGTTTTTGCTGGAGTCATGTTTGCGACATATTTGTCCTTACTTCAGCATTTTCTTTGATAATAAATCTTACTAGTTATTTTTTTATGATTGATTATTTACTTCTTTATCTGTTATTATTTTTATTAAAAAAAGATCATCATAATGTAAAAACTTTGTTGATTTTAGTTTTCTTAATAATGTTAAGATATATTGATAAATCATTTGGATTTAATATTTTAAAACTAAATCATTTAGATTATTTCAATAATTTTCATTGCACCCTCATATTCTAACATCATTCGAAGACTTCTGTCATATATGTTTTTACAAGTAAATAGTAAAATATTATGATTAATTATTATTTGTTATTGTGCTTTAATATTGTAAGTTTTTGTAAATATAATTGTGATGGTATACCCTATCTGCTATGGTAAAAGGGTATAGTTTGTACATGTTATCTCTATTTGTTACAATGAAAGATAGTGGCTTTGTTAGTGAAATCTTAGTTGGATTGATTGGGGGTGAATATTGGCACGGGTTAGGTCGAACCACCTAAAAATCCTTTATCATTTTTACTTTCTTATTATTTTGTAATTTATGATATTTTTCTTATTTAAAAAATATTTAATTAAAATATATATAAAAGAAATTTGTAAAATTATTTTTATCAAGCATAAAACATTTTATTAAAAAATATTTTAAAATAATAAAAATTTTATTTAACAAATTTATTTAATTAATGATTTTATAATTACCAAATTTTAAATTAAGAAGAGGTTTTCAAAATAGCAAAAAGATTAAAAACATAATTTATGCCCCCTCTTATGCATTAACTTAGCACATATTACATCAATAAGAAATACTAAAACTTTCATATAATATATTGATATGATAATAGACAATATGAATAGTTAATTGTGTGAGTTTAGAATGGTACAATACATGTTTCAAACTATATCAATAAGTATGAAAATGCTAACAAAAGTTAAAATTGTATAAAAATAACACAAAAAAGATGATGACATAAAAGGATAAAAAGATTACTAGTGGTTGAAAAAAAAAGATATTGTAATGATAATCAAGATTGTCTCCAAGAGAGTTACTTACTAAAGAAAATCTTCATTACAATACCATTCACAACTTAAGAAAATGAGTGAAGCATTCAAAGAAAAATAGTATTCATCCTTGTGCATCAAAAAGCTCTTAAGTGATGCATTAGGTTTATAATTTGTTAAACTTAATGTACTTGTATTTGTACATTATGTTCACATTTGGTTGAGCCCTTTGCTTTGTATTTATTTTTGTGATTTTGTATCATTTGACCCTACTCTTGGTCATGGCTATGTGGAGTGGCTGGCCCTATCCTCAGGCACTATGTGTGGATAGGTTGGGTTGTGGTTAATCAGTGAAAGATCCACTTGCTACGATAAAGAAGTGATGTGTTAAAGCTACTCAAGTTGGTAGCTTAAGGGTGATCGTAGGCTTGAGGTAAAGTCAAACCATCTAAAAAGCTTATGTCTCATTTGCACCCATTTATTCTTTCTTTACTCTTCTTATTATTTTCTTAAGAAGTCATTTCACTTGAAACTTCTACAAAATCTAGAAAGATTTCAATAAAGAGTGTGTTGTTATCATAATAAGTTGTTAAAGCTTCACTAGACTTTTGTTTTGTAAAAAGTTTTCCTTTAATTATGCATAACCCAATCACCCCTCTCTTGATATGATTCTTTTCACATAATATGTATGTTAGACTCTAAATTATATTAACTAATACATTAAATATTAACATAACATACTTAACTCTTGGGTTTGGCCCTCTATTATAATGCTTAAACCTAAATAAATTAAATATATTTGACATTAAATATCAACAAACATATTTAATTCTTGAGTTTAATGTAAACTTTCAATACCATATTGATCTTACTATGCTTAGCAAATTGAACTAAATGTATTATAAGTTAATGTTAATGTATTATACTCAAAGCTCTATTTCTAAATTATCCCTTAACAAACTATTTTTTTAGTATTCTAATATTATTATGTCAAGATATTATCCTCTTTGATTACCCAAGCTAATTTGACTCTCAAAAGACATCTTAACATCTTGAGACTATATCATTTCTTATATAAACATCAAAATCAACTCCTCACTTGTTGGCGTAAGGCAATTCATCTCTATATTCCTTCACTTAGAAGCCTTTTAGAAATTACTCTTTTCCTAGTGATTTTTTTCTAGAGATATCACTAGACATTTACTTTTCACTCTCTTTAATCGTAGATATTACAAGTCTATCAACTTTTACTTGATGCATCACTAAATTATATAAAATTAGTAGAAGATTTTACTCTTATATCAAATATGATATCTTGCTCTCATTATGTCAAGATATTTTTCATTTTGGTTGCCCTATCACAACTTAAGTTGATTTTTTTTCAAAAGGTGTTTCAATATGTTAAAAATAAGGCATCTTATATGAACATTACAATCAATTCCTCTATAGTAATATAAAACAATTCATCACTATACCTTTACACTTAAAAGCTTGTAAAAGCTACTTCTTATCAAGTGATTCTTCTCTTATGACATCACCTAGCACTCACTCACTCTCTTGGTCCTAGATGTTATAGTTCTGTCATCCTATGTACTGACATAATTAAAGTAAATATACTATACATTAAGGATAATGTATCATACGTTATGCTTATTTTTAACTTATTTAAAGTTTTGTTTTCTAAGTAATATTGATATGTTTTTTGCATACAAACTAATATTGTTACGCTCAAGAATAGCATTTCATAGGTAGAAAATCTTATGTGAATAAAATGTCTTAACTCACCTAGATGATTAGAAGAATAGTTTGATAAACTTTTATCTCGTACACTTAAAAAAACTTATCATTATTATTAGTATCTCAATAATATTATTATAAATATTACATTATAAAAACCAAATAAAAAAGATTCTTAAATTATTTCTATAAGTTTGATTAAGCTTTATGTTTGATGTCTATTATATTCTCAGTAAATGTTTGTCATTGAAGTCTTTTGAATCAAAATTAGTCTTTTTAAATTATTTATTTATTTAATCTTGAGATGTATTATCTAAAAATATTTAAAAAATATTAATAATATTAAAGAATAATTTATTGTTATTAAATAAGTCACACATAAACCAAGGATTCTACCAATATACTCTCCCTTAGTTATACTAGTGATCATGCCTAAAGTCAATAGAGCTTGTTGTGTTTCTGTCACCACTAATTGATCTAAGGCCATGAATGATGGCATTATTGAGGTAGAAGTCAATGGCTTGGTTACTCATTATAGCAAAACTGATTGTATCATAACGGTCATGATGGATAGATGGAAGATACATGATAGAGAGGTTAAGCCATTTTTATTGAAGAGAATTATTGAATCCTTCAATAAGTACATTCAATTGAAGATTTGACGGAAATATTTTTAGTGAAAAAAATTTCATAATAAATGAACTTTGAAGTACTTAGCATAAGACACTCATAGGGGGGAAGAATTGTGAACCTAAATGGTTTAATTTTTTTAACAAGAGGCCATTCTAAGAAATCTTGAGAAGTTGTGAAAAAGAAGGGCATAGAAAAATTCTACAACTAGATCTTAATAAAACTTTGATACCAAAAATTAATAGAGAATGGGCAAGGGAAATTTATGTCGTAAGATATATGATGGAAGATTGATAATAATAATGGAAATGAATTTGAATCATAATTTGAATACCTTTAGAACACAACCCAAAGAAACTTAAATCCTAACTTAGACATGTCACACATGCATGATATAGAGAAATGCAATTTCAAGAAAATACCATTTTGACTAACTTTCCTTTTTTTTATTCCATAAATCATATTATAGAGACGAAGGATAACCTTTGGACTAAAAGAAAAGAATATAAAGTATCCTTATGTAATAAAATAAAAAAATATACAAAAGGAATTATTCTTCATCAAATAATTTTTTTTTCTAATTTTAGTTATATTAATAATCCTATGAAATGAAATTAGATATTTTAATTTGGTGTTTAACATAATCATCTATGTTTTCTTTATAGTTTCATTTATATCCTTAAACTCTTCTTATACTAATTGTATCCAAAGAATACTTAAAGTTGTTAGTTAAGCAATCTAAGACTAAATATTGTAATGTAATAAAAAAAAAGGGGTCAAAATATGATAATTGGGAATTGTTTGTTTCAATGATAGTAAATAAAATACAATAAGATAAGAAAATAATTATATCAATAAGATTAAAAGTAATAATAATCAATTAATCATAATTAAAATTTAGTGGTAGAATTAAAGCACATGTATAAATACATTATTAGTCTTTGGCTTTTTGAGATACAAGTTAAAATCATATTATAATGCATAAACAAAAAAAATTGATTAGAAATTTTTTGCATGTGAAGTTGATTAGACTTTTAATTTAAGGTGAGAATACACACCAAATTTGGTCACATTTTCATGCAAAATTGGTAGGTCAAATTGCATTCATTTAACCTCACAATCAAATAAATCATTAAAACAACAAATATATGCTCATGATTAATTTTAAATAATTATTTATGTTAATGTTTTTCATTTAAAATATTGGATAATGTTGTTTTATTTTTTATCATGACCTTATTTAAATAATGTTAAGATTGTTGAAGTTACCTATTTATTTTTATTATTGTGGACATTTAAGTTCTCATAATTTCTTAATATCATATTTCATAAAATTATCTAATTTAGTAAAAATAATATTAGTTAAAAATCTCTCCTTATATTACATGATTAATAAAAATTTTAATATAATATTAAAATTACTCCTTAATTACATTTATAATTAATAATAATATAAATTTATTAATAATGCTAATAAATAAAAGCGTGATATCCACATAAGAAAAGAGTGAATTGTTAAAAATGTAATATTAATTAAATATAAATAAAATGATGAAAGTCATGAGTTTCTTAATTTTTTTATAAATATATTTTAAAAACTCTAGTTAATTCTTAAACTATTTTATGGTAAGAGTACAATAAGATAAATGACATAATAGATTTTTAAATTATTTAATCTAAAAGTAGATCTATGTTCACCTATAATCATATGGTTGATAAAAATACTAAAATAGTTTTCACAAAAATGGGTTGATAAAGATCTTACAAACACTAGACCAAATAATCATACTCATCAAACCAAAAAAATTCTACAAAACACTTGGTTGAAAGACCCCTATAATGTCAACTTTAAAGAGTTTAGAAATCATTGAGCCAAAATATCATATAAGTGGCCAAAATACTTAATAAAAGCAAAAACAAATTCCAAATAAAAGAAAAAAAGGTATAATATAAAAAATAATATATAAAGGAAATAACATCTAACAATTTAATCAAGATATATACTCAAACATTGTAAAACAACTTAGAGATTATTTTTACAAATTAACCTAAGTGAATAAGAACTTGAAAAAAGGTTGAGAAAGATGGATATTATGCTCGATTATTGCAACCTTGATTTCTTTTCTATTCATCCAATAATGATATGATTTTCAAATGTGTATTCCTTTAAATGATATGCAAAAATCCATTAGTTTATTCTCATTATTTGGAGGCTATTTATAGAGGTTTAAGAAAATCTCCAACAACTCTAATTACTCTTAATGATCCTCTAATTGTTATTTTCTCATGTCCCAAAATCTAGTCAAACTAAGTTTTAGTCTAATAAAATATATTAATCTTATTATCCTATTTGATGATCATATTATAAAATTAGCTATAAAAATAGTAATTGTATTGTATTATCTAATGAGTGTACCATATTATAGAGTTTAAATGTACTTGCTAGACTATATATCTTAGGATTATATTATAAGCTTTAAATATATTCATTACACTATATGATAAATTTTATTATATCGTATGAAATTCTCAAGTCAAGTTAAATGTTTTTGCACTTTTTGTTCACCCCTTTGTATTACTGATCATATTATATTATCATTAGATCGCATTATATGTTAACTAAAAAATGACTTAATTAAGCTATATTATTCAAGGGTCATACTGTATTATATTTTCATGCTTAAGTAATTTTAAATTTCTATATCCTGAGTGTTTTTGACACGTTTAAAAGGTATAACATAATATTGTTAAATTAAAAACAAAGAAATTGATGTAAATATATATCTTAAAACAAATTAAGTATGATGACTTGTGTGAGAAATGTTTAAAAAGCTTTTGTTGCATATACTCAAAATCTCATTATTTATCTTAATATCTCAAGAATATTATTATAGATCATAATATTTTAAAACAAGTAAAAAAATTCTACAAAAGTATTCTCCAAGTGTGCTGCTCAAGTATATGCTTGATGTTGATTATGACTTATACCAAATATTATCAAATAAATCTTTAAGTTATGAGCAAACTTTTCATTTTATTCTCTTAAATGATATTGAAATGCATTAATATTACAAGCGAATACTTTGCTATTATTAAATTATTACATAGATTAATTGTTTAATAGGATACCTTTTCACCTAATATCATTAACATTGAAATTTTTGTTATTATTTATTAACCCACTCTTTTCATTATTGACACGTGCCTTTACTTTATGGTAGGTCATTATCTTAGTCATATTTAGACTACTTTAGTGTATTAGTTTTTAAGCATCACACTTGGGCATCCCATCCAGTAGAGTTTGGTTAGCCTAATTGGTTGTCTTATTTTTTTTTACTTTAATCTTCATATTCAGATTATTGAATCCAAACATAAGATATAGTTGCTTTTTTATTAATGATACTAGTCATATGTGTCTCTTACGATTACTAACGTTCCTCTTTTACTTGAATACTTTAGTTTGTTCTTTTATTAGCAACAAATAGAAAACAAAAAAAATTTACGAATTTTTTTGCATGCATTGATCAAATAATTTAATACTTGAACAAATTCTCATATTTAATACATTATTATGATTTTTAAAATTTTATATATTAATTAATATGTGATACTTAATATTATTTTACTTGTATTACATAACAATTAATTTTTTTCTTTTAATTAATGTCATATATGATTGGCAACAATAATAACGAAAACAAACAAAATTATCATTCATAGATTATCATAAACGCCATCTTTTTTATAAAATAGATAAATTTACTTCAATAATTTTGAAATCTATTAGATTAAAACTATACTAGAATATTTGTAATTTAACTTGGATTTTGTAAATATAAACTAAAAAAATATAAAAAACATGTTTATTTCCCTTATATCGGATATCTCATGTATTAATATGTTTTTGTATAATTTTCATATATTTCCCAACACAAGAAAATAAAAATATCAATAAACCAAAAAAAAAAAAAAAAAACACACAGACACACACACACACATACAACACACACAAAGGTCAGGAACTTAAAAGACATGTCCAGACATCTACGAGAGAATCCATTCGTTCGGACACCCATAAGCTTAGCGATGCTTTGCGCCACTTGTGACTGATAAATTACCGATGCAGACAGAATATACTCCGGCTGTTCAACTGCTCTCTCGTTCTCTTGGGGATGCCGACGCCCCTTCTTTATCTCTCTTGGTCTCCCCGTTCAACAATTTGCCGTAAATCGACTTCCTTCCAGGATTTCAAAGCGCAAGCGCGACGAGAAGAGGTAGGGCAATGAAGTTTGGGAAGGATTTCCGGATCCACCTGGACGGGACATTGCCGGAATGGAGGGATAAGTTCCTCTGTTACAAACCCTTGAAAAAGCTTATCAAGAACCTTCCGCCGGATGGCAACGTCGGTGCCGAAGGCCGGCCATGGGTCGGGCTGGAGGAGTGGTTCGTTCGAATCCTTGATGAGGAGCTCGAGAAGTTTAATGAATTTTACGTCGACAAGGAGGAGGAGTTCGTCATTCGCCTGCAGGTGAAATTTTTTTGGCCTGGATCCTCCAGGGGTATTTCTTGGGAAGTAGGGCGAAGAGCAAAGACATGTCTGTTGCTGGGTTTAAATGTTCGATGGATTTGTTTTCTGTGCTGCGGTTGTGATTCTTTCCTTGGAAAAACGATTTCAATGGGAGATTGGGTTTTTGGCGTATGAGTTGGTCTGTGTTGTGGCAGTGGTGACATATGATAATGGTATAGTGTTTAGGGTTGAATGAACTCTTCTTTTGTACCATTTGATCTATACTTAAGGGGGCGCCTATGTTTGTTTTAGAGATCTTCAGTGTCGTGTGAGCTTTGTCTCTGTTTCAGGGCTGCACGGAATTTTTAGGGGGTTCTTTATTCGAATTTTTTGACGGGATGATTATATTTACTCTGAAATGTGAAGGGCATAGTCTCTGATATGCTAAGGAATGATTTATATGACAGAGATTCCTATTTAAAGTTTTTTGCGTAGTGAAAAGAAGCTTTTTTGGTGATTGCCTATTTTCATATTAGGAAACTATTGATAGTTCATGCTGCTGTTTTACATTTTTTTATGAAAGTTTCAGTGTGAAAATATGGTTACATTTATAACAAACTAATGTCCTATAGTCTGAATGGCTTTAGAATACATATTGTTATAAGAGAATTCACTAATTCCTTTGCATGTGAAAACAATTACTATCATTCCACCTTAAGAGCATTGCAACCATAAATTTGCTCTTCATCTCAAATTCTGTAAGAATCTTTTTAATAGTCTCTTTTCATGTCTTGGGTTTTCTCTTTTCCCCTATTCATCCTTAACTCCAGTTACATTCTACTAAATAGGCCATCCATTAATTTAAGCTAATGACCGGTATTCACTTTAATATAAATTTCCATCTAGGATCTGTTCAAGGATCCCATATTGGGATAAATGCAGTAATATGGAAAAAGTATGGTTTATCTGAATGTATCTGAGTACACAAAGCCAACATTCAGTTGATAAGATGAAGTTGGCAAGTCATTTATTTTTTGTATCTCATTTATTTTGTTTGATTCACTCGATTGTGTTAAGAGATGCAGACATTTGGCGTATAACATTCTTATGGGTGTATTGTTCTGCATCCTATGTTGGTCAAAGGTTCAAATGAACTTTTTTTGTGAGATAATATCTTTTTTATTTATTCTGTCAGCACAGTTCATACCCTCTAGAGTTCAGATCATTTACTAAAAAATAGACGATAGGAGGAATGGAAGTAGGAATTGGAGAGGAATGTTAGGCTCTCCGAATCATACTTGCGACTTCAACTTTCATTCAATTTTCTTTTTAATGATCTTGTTCTTTTTTTTTTGG
This sequence comes from Vanilla planifolia, assembly GCA_023846275.1. Taxonomy (NCBI): domain Eukaryota; kingdom Viridiplantae; phylum Streptophyta; class Magnoliopsida; order Asparagales; family Orchidaceae; genus Vanilla; species Vanilla planifolia. Next base: position 8,459,772 of record CM043873.1, on the reverse strand, counting down.
TTTAATTTTCTGTTTCGACATGACTTTATGCTTTTGTTCTTTTTTGTTTTGGTGTTCTTTTGAGATGTCTTACACGACATAGAGCAACCCATAGCTGATGTAACTCAGGTGTTGACGTTGATTGATTTATGTAGTTTTGTTGATCTAATTTTGGTTTGTGCCATGAAATTATGCTTAGGGAAAATGCCTTAGAATGTATGAACTTTTGCATTTATAGCTTTCAGAAATGCCGTTTTTTTGTTTGTATTTTGATATAACTGATTATTTGTCTCCTGTTATGTTTAGTTTATGTTTGGTAGCTGCCATTCTGGATTCTACATTAAATTTGTATTTTTTTTTTTTGCCCAGTCAATCAAACAGTAAGTGTTGTTTTTTTTTTTTATTTTGTTACCAAAGAATATGAGATCTGTGTATATTATTTATTTAATTTTAGAGCCTATGAGATCAAGCTTTTCTGTCTGATTTTACTGTTAGGTTTGTTATCTAACCTTTTTTTGTAGTTTTGAGTTTCATGTCTTATAGTAATTTGATCTTTGATGATATATAATATTTATCTTTTATCTCCTTTTTTGTGTATAAATGCTGCATGTTTGGTAAATTCTGTCTGTCCCTTTGATACACGTCATTTACCTACAGACATACATGCATATGTATGCATATATGTATGTACGTATGCATGTATGGATATGCATAGATGTGCATGTTATATATCTATCAAAGTTATCTTTTTTTTAAGACACTAACTCAGGAGTGATCTGACTTGTGATGTCAGTTTGTTTCCTAGCATATTAATTCTTTTGAGGTTTATCCTTGGCTTGAAGTTTTGAGTGATGTTATCCATGATGTTTTGGCTAAAACAATCATCAATTATTCCATTTAGGAAGGAGTTTTAATTTTCTAAAGCTTTTATTGAGGAGACGAGACTCAAACCGTTTTGTTCAAATTATATATCACGAGTATGCTCTACACTATCCATGTTTACATCAAGATTTGATACAAAAACTCTTTTTCCATTTATCCAACGAAAATTTTATGGTATTTCATGAGATGCATAAAGTTTACATTGTGTTTGATAGCTTTGTCTTTCCTGGGTATCTTTTTAGATTTAGCTCGTGTTTTCTTGAAGGTATTTAATGCTTTCTCATCACCCTTTCATGTTCCAATACTACTTTTATCTGAATCTTGTGTCATAGACTCAAAACATGGAAGCTTCTGTAATGATGAGCTGTGCTTCTCTTTGCCTTTGGCAGGAACTGAAAGAAAGAATTGAGAGAGTGAGATCAAGAGAAAGGGGAGCCTTTGTATCAGAAAGCAAGTTCAGTGAAGAGATGCTGGAAACCAGGAAAGCATTTGTGACCATCCATGGAGAAATGGTGCTCTTGAAAAACTATAGTTCCTTAAACTTTGCAGGTAAATCTGACCGTCCATCACTTCACTTTCCATTCCATACCGAGTGACCAAAAAAAATGGTTAACCTTGTGTTACTAATAGGCCTCGTAAAGATACTGAAAAAGTATGACAAGAGAACCGGGGGCTTGTTGAGTCTTCCATTCACCAGTCGCGCACTTCATCAGCCCTTCTTTACGACAGAGCCTCTCACGAGGTTAGTCCATGAGTGCGAAGCCAATCTCGAACTCCTCTTTCCCATGGAAGCAGAAGTCATCGAAGCAATCTCGTGTGAGAAGATGAACAACAAGAATGCTGACAAGGAAGCATCGCCTGTGCCCAAGGACACCGATGACATATACCGTGGCACGCTCGCTGCAATGAAGGTGATACAGGGTCTACGTCGAGCCAGTTCAACATACAATCCTCTGTCTTTGGCACAATTCTTCCATGGCCAAGATGGTTGTTCGGGTGCCATTACAAGTGAAAACTCGGGGTCGAATGAACCAAGCATGGTGCATGTTAAAGATGCAGATCAAGAGAGTGTACATTCTGGTGATTAGGTTCTTTTGCTTCTATGTAATTAAGGCTGACTTTGTACAAATGTAATTCCTTCTTGAGTTAACTTCAACAAAGTTGCAGTGGCTTGAGAGGGGAACTTAGCAGGTTTTACAGGAATTCTGAAGCTACTGTTGTTTTTGTTTGTCTGGTTCGAGTTTCCAATCTTTGTTGCATTTAATCTATGGTTTGATTAAATCTTGCATCCAAGTTTATAATTCATTGACATCTTTGGATGAATGGAATGGAAAGATTAAAACTCTGTTAAGTATAACTGCTGCAAATGGAATGTAGTTTGATTGAAAAATGCTGTTGGGTAGTATTTGATACATTGCTATATATTTTGAAGTTGCAATATCCACACCAAACTTTTCAAACACTTCAGTGTTATAAAAACAGTTGTAGAGTTAGGTTGAGAAAGAAAGGCATGCTTTCAGTTGGCCTTTCGACAATGTTGTTTTATTTCGAGTCTTTTAACCCCTGATGAGTAACAAAAGAAATGCGACACAAAACTGGGTTCCTTTTGAATCTGCATTTGAAAATACCCTTGACAAAGTTGCAAACTGCTTTGAATATAAAGCTAGTCTTTAAAATTCATTTTAAATTAGTTATCAGAAGTTTTTTCTTTACAAATTTTAAAATATCATAATTCGAAGAAATAATTTTCATCCAAATATTTTTTTTTTCAAAACATCATTTCTAAATTTACACACTATATACAAAATTATAGATTATTACTTTAATATTGTTCTTTTATTACAATGATACAACATTGTCTAACAGATTATGGTTTTGTTTGTTTTGATTGTTCTGATGAAAATGCAAAATGCAATGAGATAAGAATGAACTAAAGTTGGTAAAATTAGAACATATAATTGAAACATCATAATGTTTAATAAACTATAAGCAAAACATGATATTTAAAATAAAATAAACCCACAAAAACAAAACTGTTCTTCAAGTTTTTACAAATAAAAACATAAAAAATATAATAATTATAAATATAAAAAAATAATTTTAGATTTTTTTTTTTCAAAACTTAATAGTAAATTCTATTCGAGATCGACCACTTGTAGTTAGAAGATCAACTTATTTGAATAAGAATGTTTGAATAAATCAATTAAATTCAAAACATAATGATTAAATCTTTACAACTAGAACAGTAAGGAAAAACACTTAATCTGCAATTGACCATCTAACATTATCCAACAAATATGTGCCACAAATAAATATTTTATTAGCAAAATGCTTACGTATTTCTCTAAAAAGAACATTCTAACCTCATCTGCGTCATCTATAAAAAAATTTAATAACAAATAATCATGATAAATAGTCAAACAAATCTGGAAAATGCACTTCAGAAAAATTTGTATTATGAAAGAGAAGACCTGAATGCAAATCACTTAACCAACTGATAAATATCAATCTTATACAACAGTAACTTCATAGAGTTATTAATTCACTCGAACAACAGAGGAAAACTTTACCTTAACATTTAATATTCCATATGATAGCAAGTTGAATATTAATACCTGGGTGGTTTGCTGAAGTAAGCATTGTTTACCATCTTCTTATTACAACAATACGTTTTGTTGTTCACAACACTTCATTTTTTCACCTCTACATGCTGAGTTGCTTCAACCATAACCAGCCTCTCCACCGGAACCTTGACTGCATCTCGCCGGATTCCCACATCTGCAATAAAACGGCTGATCGAGTACATCCCACCTACCATGACCATCAATCCACCAGTGCTCGTCGTCAAAAAACGGAGCGGTGAGGACATGACGGTCGAGGCAGCTGCGGTGAAAGCACTCAACTGCCCACTTCGGCCGACGCTGTATGTGGTCTCGATGAGGAGGCCGGTCTTGCAGTAGATTGCAAAGTCCTCACAGTTGTTCTTGAAGAGATTGTACATCCCGAATCCTTTGTCGAAAAGGGACTCCGCACGGTGGAGGACTTCCTCCGATGGGTCGGAGGAGGCCAAAGTGCAGGTGCCTCCCCGGACTTTGGCGATGAACAAAGCAGGGGAGACGGAGTACTCGAAGATGTAGAGCTTACCTCTAGCAAGGAAGCAATCGAGGCATGATCGGATCACGCCGTGAAGCTTGCTCTGGTCGCCACAGACTGGGCATATGGCTCCGGTCGGCGAGGGGGAGGAGCTCAACAGGAGTTTATCCAAGAACGTTCCGGTGCCAATCTCCTGGCCTGCAGCTCGGGTGAAATGGATGACCATGCTATTTCCAACATATATCCCTGAGAAAGAAAACAGAGAAGACATCAAGCTTTTTTATACAGGGTTGGACAGTAATATAGGATGCTTGCAATAACTCAAACAGTAAGAAACTCACTTCAGTCAGTAAGAAACTCACTTCAGTTTGTACAAATAGTAAATAACAGATACTATATAATACACATTTTAAATAACAGGTACTATAATTTGCTCAATAAAAGCCTGTAATTTCAAGTGTTAAATGAAAGAAATTTTATTTCTTTTAAACCTTTATTTATCTTAAATAACTAAAATATTATAGTTAATTTCATGGCGTATAGATTTAAGTGACCAAGTAGAACTCAAAGGAACTTGGATTCAAGTCTTGCATCTGAAGATGGACAACTTTTTCATATTAGAGGATGAGAATACCTCTTGTTAGGTCTCTCCTTCAATGCTCATTATAGATTTAATTCAGTTTTTAATATTTTCAATGCATTATAAATTAATAGGTAAGATCTATGAACATGTAACAACAGATTACTAGAACTGACTTTCTCATTGTTAACAATCTTATATTTACAAGGGAAAAAAAAGGAACTCAAAACAATATCCTACTAATAGATTAGAGAATTTGAAGTATGAAAATAAGAGTTTATCAAGTCTTAGAGTTATGTCCTTGTGATACATAAAACTTGGTTGCTAGTTAAATTTTTAACCTAGTTAGAATGTGTTGGAATGTGCATGGAAAATCTGAACATGCTCAAGTGACAAAAAAAAAAAAAAAACAGTAAAAAATAAGACTGAAGATATGAAGCTTTTTCATAAATTGAAAGAGTATAGAGAATTCAAATACTCAAAATAACAAACCAATAACCCAAAAAATGATTATGGATATCAAGAAAATAGATTTTGGAGATTGAAATAGCAAATGAGATACCAAAGAGAGAAAAGTATATGTGAACTTGCTAAATCAAGAATGAAGAAAACTGAGAACCAAAATCGAATAAAATAATATTAAGGTCAATCAATAAACAGCACAAGTGAATGTTGGAGAGACTTGATTGAGATGGGTTTTTCATCTACTTTTTAATTAATATTGTGACGATAATTTATTTAGAAGAGCATAAGAGTTCAAAACATACATAAATTTTTGTTATCTCAACATATGCATACAATATAAGTGAACAAAATACTGATGAAGGTAAAAAGTAAAAAAAATAAAACAATAAGTTCAATCATCTCAATAATAGACATATGCAAATATATATAGGAGAATAGAATACTTTAGTAAAAACTATTACTAACCAATTCAACATTATTTTAGAAGAAAAACATATTAGATGGAATGAAAAAAAATACTTTATTACTTATTTAAAAAAATAAAAAAGATATTCAAAATTAGCCAATCATAAGAAAATTAAACTGATGTCACAATTTGAAACCTTAAGAACGTGAATAAATACATATTACGATATAAGACTCATACATCCCAAATCAATCTTGTTTTATGCCAAAAAGTTTGTCCATACAAACCATACACTTGTTGAGAAGTTTAAATAGATGTAATTATTGTATTTATCTTTCCGTTATTTTCTCTCATCGAAAAAGATGGATTCAAATAATAGTGAACACAAAAAAAGCCAAATGGCTTCTTCTCTCCAATTGCTCTCCTTCCATTTAACATGCACCACCTTCTCTCCTTGGAATTTTTGTAAAGGGAGAAAGATGGCTATAACCAATGTTGTATAGTGGATGGTTTCAAGAGCTATTGATAATGGCTTGATTTCCTCATCTTGAGTTTTCCATGTAAAAGTGTTAGTTTTTTTCCTACATGCCCTTTTGTGAAGATATTAAGGACAACTATAATAGAATAACAGTATTTATATGTATTATAAAAAATTGACTAAAACTTTTTCAGTTATAATCAAGACTAAATCAAGGCTCTACTTTAAGCCATTATTTCTATGCATTAGATGTGGACGTTCTTGATTGTCAAATTCAAGGTAAAATGTTATGGTAAATGCTTTTTGCTAATGATATTGCACTTGTTGGTAAGACTAAAAAATATATTAAAGCCAAACAACATTTAAGAAGAACGATCTTGAAATCCAAAAGGTTTTATATATAGATCTAAAATCTATCATAGAATACAACTATATTATTAGCAAGAGTAGAAATGACATAGAGATTATATATGACGATCATATAATTTTAAAAGATGAGAGATTTTATTATTTTAAGTATATTTTTTAAAACAAAGAAGAATTTAAAAGGAATTAATAATGAGGTAAAAGTAGATGTAATGAAATGAAATATTTTTTTGCATTGTATGATTGAAACATCACAATAAAATGATTAAAATTAAACATATAAAATTATAATGAGACTAGTGATGTTATATAATTCCTAATATTAGTTTATGAGTTCAAACGCATAAATTGAATATGAGTTGCAAAGATGATAATTATGAATTTGTGTCAACAATTACAAGATATGACGAGCGTATATTTGATGAGAAATTTGGTGCCATACTGATGGAGTATAAGTCTAAAGAAATTGACATAAATAGGTTGGGCACATTAAACATATACTTCTAACTTCCATGTTAAGATAAATAAGCAGTTTAATCATTTTACTTGTTATTAGAAAAAGAGGTATACCAAAAATCATGGGAAATGACAACTAGGAACAACTTAATATGCTTAGATATTAAGAAAAGAGTTTTAAATAGGTAAAGTACATTGGTCTCAAAAGATTCATGTAATAGACACCACTTAGTTGACTAAGACTTGTCTTTATCAGGTTTTTCTATTTGCTAAATTATAGCATTTTATGTTATTTTTTCTTAAAAAACTATATTTCTAGTTAGCACTTCAAAGACAATATTAAATGCGATGCAAATTATAGCATAATTTTGAATTAAATAAGTTTAACAGATGTAAGAGCTTCTTTGTTTAGGCATCTTTTGAAAGTCTTTTCTAAAAGAGTTTTCTAGCAGTGTGCTGTTTGAATGATGATTTTGTAAAGATTGTCGCTGGTATTAGATGCCTTATCGTTAGGTGCTTACCTTGGTGATTTTTGTGCTCATATTATGCCCATGGTATGTTTAACCCCCTTCACATTCTCTCTGAACTTGTTAAGGAATAAAATAAAAAATATAAGTATAAAGAGGGTGCACATAATCAGCACTCCGAAAGAGATTCCAGCAAACGAAAAAGAAGCTCATTGCAGGAAAATCTTCACTCAAAAACCAAAATGCTACTTTTTCTAAAGCAAGTTAAAGCGTACAACTACAGAAAACATATGCAGTAAGATGTAAACTGCAGTGTAGAATCAACATCAGAAGATGCAAATCGAAAAGAACAACCAAAGATCTGCTAATACTATTTGTACCGAGTCCTTAGCAAACAAGTCTAAAACGACACAGTTTCTAAAACAAAACATGCACATATAATAGCAACGGCAATTAAAAATACCCAAAAGCATCATAGCTGAAGTGTTTACACACAAAAACATCAATCATTCACTTAGGGAGAACCTGCATAAGGAAGTCGAACACAAATTCTCTTTCACGGGTTGAATACTCATCATAAAGGATGAAGTCACACGATAGTCAACTGTGACAAAATAATTGGAGCAACATTCGCTAGGAAGACTCTTCATGAGGACGTCAAGCACAAATTCTCTTTCATCGGTTGAGTACTCAGCATAAAGGATGAAATCACATGATAGTCAACTGCGATAAAATAATTGAAGAAACTCAGGAGCTCTGTACATTCATACTTAAGAGGGCATCATGACGATCAAGGCATCTACCTAGCCAATTCATACATCCAGGTCTTGCAATCTTAAAAGCATCTTCACAAATCTTCTTGCGTTAGCCTTGCCTGTGTCCATTATGTGAACTTCCCTAACCAAAGCCCAGTAACCAGCCCTTTGGCATCAACCTCGTCATTTTCAGCATCCATTCTAAATGGTTAAATGTGCTCATATACTGATTCCCAATGTCATCAGTTTCATCCAATCAAATAACATTATCTACGTCCCCTAAGACTCAAACACTTCATCATTGCAACACTGACAAGCAAAGCTATGACTACAAAACAAGCTGCAACAAATGTGGTCCCAAGATTTGACCACTTTATTTTGTTGCTCAAAGACATTGACAAGGATTTATAGAAGATTTTCACCTTGTGTATAAGCTCAAATCTCCTCTTGCATTGATTAGGCGTTAAACCAGAGGAGGGGTATGGCGATGTGGAAGAGCAGCTCGAGTGATAGCCAGTGATTCAATGGGGTTGTATCCTTCGCCACACTCCACAACAGTGACACAAGGATTGCTTGCACTGGCTATAGTAGAAAGGAGATTGGATGCTTGTAACAGGGTAAAATGACTCTGAGCCCTTATAACTTAGGTTTGCCACACGGCAATCAATAGTAATCTCCTCACACCAGCTAAGCAGCGAGGAGAAGGTATGCTATGAGGACTTCTTGTGACTTTGAAATGCCATTATAAGTCTAAAACCGATAGACCAATGAACACATTTTATCTTCATGATTTCCATGACCTATAAAAGTCTACTAACCAAACATGTCCTAAACATTCTATTAACACATGCAACTAGATAAAATAAAATCACAATATAATTTCATTTCAAATTACATACTAAACAAATAAATTCATACCTTGACATTCAACATAGTAAGAAAATCATATTGAAAAGCAACAATAATTTCGAACTCCATAAAACCAAAATGAATCTCAAGAAAAACACTAACATGGTAATTGTCTTACCTCGATTTAAGATTGTCATAAAACCTTTGGGTAGGAACAACAAAAATAAATACCTAGTCTAGAATGTTTTTTTCCAGTCTAACAGGAATCTTAGACTTAAGATTACTTCCAGCCTTTTCCAATAATGAAAACCTCAAAATTAAAAAAAAATGGGAATTTGAAGTCAGCCAAGACAGTACAGTTAGGAACCTACGCTGCACATAATAACCACATTTTGATAACAATGAATATTTCTGGACAACTTTCGGCATTTGAAAGCCCTAATACTCTACAACAGTCAATCTATCAGAAGAATGAGAAACATAAGTGCTTTAGCCAATGACCTACCAGTAGAAACAAACACAGATACTATAAGAATAGACTTTACTATCAAAGCAAAAGCAAACTGATTTGCAACCAAGAAAAAGAAAAATGTAAAAGCCACATATCTCATCACATTCATTGTAGCATAATAAGCACAAATTACCATAAGAAGCAGCACCGTCTCCATTTTAACTTCTACAGCTTACTCTTTTGCTGAAGTCCCAAGTAAAATAGGCATATGAACAAATAAAAAGGGAAATATTCAATATCCAAAATTCATAGATGGCATGTATTTTGCTAGATGAAGAGTACATAAGCACCGAGTCATAACTGTGAATTATGGTGTAATTTGCAAAACTTGGATGAGAATGATTCTTCCTAGTACATGCCCAAATTAAATTTGTAGAATAAACTTCCACATGCGAATTAGAAATCTAGTAGTTAGTATGGAAATAGGAAGCATGACAAGTTAGTAGTATGTAAAATTAGCTACAAATGTATTTGTTTTACAATGATATGGACAATACCACCAATGACAACAAATTAGAATAAATCAAGGGAAACAAAGAAGGCCATCACAAAACCTTGGACAAACTATCTAACATCCACTTTATGAATATTCATTCTCTATGCACTCCTACTAAATGTAAAACGATGTGCTAACTATCCCTTATTACTTCTAGTCCGTTTTACACCCAAGCTTACATGCTTCTACTTCTATCTACCTATTCATTCTCTAGCTTATTCATGCTTTTACTCTCCACTCTAAACATGAAACAATATGCCTTTATTTCACTCTACCTAATATTTTGTAACTTTTTATAGAAAGTATTTGCCAATTTTCTTTGATAATATATGCACGTTACCTTTTTAGCATTGAGCTACCTTTTATTCATCTCCAAGCCTTCTTAATTGGAACTTTCTCATTTTGTGTCTGCCATCACTTGTTGAGGTTCATATTAATGGAGTATAAGTAGTAAAAATCAAACTAAGTGCAAGCTTCAAAAATAAGACTTTGTCCAATGTACTTCAAAGATAAATCAATCTCATATAAAGCACAACAAAACTTATATAAAACAAAAAGAACCCATAAAAATAACAAGTATTTCAATTGTAACTCTAATTTACACAAAACAAACTTTTCTAGAATAGCATGTTCTTAGTTGTACCACAAGTTGCACAATGAGTCTAGCTAAATCACCATACTTTGGTTTTGAAAGCTATTAAGGTAAATTTTTGGCAAAATTCCTAAATTGGTTAAAGTTAACGCAATAACTAACTCAACAAGACAAATTTAGGTAGAGAGATATCTATTGTGCCCAAAATTATGTGACAAAATTGGTTGGATTGCTGAGGACATTCCCTAATTAAGCCTGCTAACATGACTTGCTTTACCACACCTTATGCTTTGATAGACCTCGATAATCACTACTCATATACTCATTAATACATGAAAGTTTACAACATGAGAAATTAGATTGATATTTTGATAATTAAAGACTTCGAGATATTCAAGTGATTCTAGATTCAATGAATCAAGAGAAGTAGGGAAAGCATAGAATCATAATAATTGGGATCTTGCCATTGAAATATGTTTCTTTCACCATAAACAACACAATTAAGTGAAACTAATGTATTGGCATGAAGGATGGGAACCAATTTCTTAGAATATATCCAAAATTTTTTGACACGTGCTTTCTAATAGCAGTTTAACTATCATAGATGTAGTTCCCCAGGTAAGAACAATGGGCTTAGGAGAACAGTATGATTTCCCCATTTTGACTAGAAAGTCATAGGTTTGGATCATCAAAATGTTCTCTAACAAATAAAATGCTAAGGTTGCATGCATAAAAACTCCCTATATACTGAATTAGTAGGAGTATTAAGAACTACGTATGACATTTCATATCATTTTGCGAGTGGGGTGCAAAATCATATTTGAAGTGTTGAAATTATTACATTGAAGTACTTGACTATATAGTGTATTAACTCACCATTCCAAAGAAAGGTGAGAATGAAGTTAATTGTGTAAAAATTATTCTTGTAAGTTAAAAAAAAAACGGTGAAGAAACAAGATTCACTAAGAATCAAGCCAAAATTTCAGTGAATTTAAAGTAAATTTAAAGCAGGCATTACCACAAAAATTACAAATGAGAAGCATTCATACTCTAAAAATACAATCAGATTATGACAAACCATAAAGACACTTTAATCTAGAAAAACAGTTGCAACAACCCGTTAACATTCTGCATCATAAACAAAATATGTGTATAACTACAAAGACCAAAGTGCAGTTCATTCTGGTGCATGTTTTACTTGAATATTTTAAGTTGGCAGAAAAGGAAGCCACAATTAGTTTGAGCATTTCAGTATTTTTTTTATAAAATACCTGACAATCAAATAATTTCCTTTTGCTAAAATTGGATTGTTTGAACATACTAAAAGATCTACCAAGAGGCTACATTACACAGCAAATACTAATCTTTTGGCATTTCCTCAAAGAAGTGAGAACAATTTAAAAAAGAAATCCAATGCAGCCAAGCAGACAGACACAGCATGCATAAAAGTAAACTCAAAATTTCAACATATGACAATATGCATCCTATTATACAAAAACATTGGTCCAAGTTTGTGGACCATGAAAAAATCAGTTGTTTGATAATGTATCCTACGCACTTGAAGCCAAAATTAAAAAAGAGAAATGATATGATTTACTTTCATAAAATGAAATCCATAACCAAGCAAAGTAGCTTGAATAAACTAAGTTCTGAAATTCTAAACGAAGTACAATTATTGAATTGTTGTGACTAGAATATCTTACAGCCTTATTTATCTTTTTTGAAGAAAGTTGAGAGCTATGCTTAGAATATCGAACACAACTTTACTCCTACAAGAGAATTATGTTATCTTAACTTGATCCCCATGGAAGTAACTTGATAGGTAAATCATATTAATAGTTGTAGCCAACAAAGTTTAGACTTTATTTTATTACACCTTGCAATAAAGTTGTTTTGGTGTAAGAGCACCCTAGTCTTCTAGAGATCACCACATTCATTGCAGCCCAATCAAGAACCAGTGTCCGGCCTAAATAGGTTCCATCAGGCTATGCTAGCTTCTCCAGACTCCATCGATTATAGCATTGCTCGACTCACAACTTGTCAAATCTCTCTAGTAGCCTTCATTAGTAAGGCTTTGCTCATTGCAACTTTAATAGATTTTATCTAGAACTATGTGAAAGCCCCACTGAAGTCACAAACAACTATCACATTCATGATGGAAGCTTTCTAAAGGAGAGTGCCTTTGTATCCCACATGCTTCACTTCGTCATTTCCTCATTTAGGAGATCTATACTAGTTTTTGGCTAACCATTTCAACTGTGCTTTTGCCAGCTATCATACATGTGTCATTGCTAAGGCTATATACCAACCCCATAAACAATACATGCCCTTGGCCATCCCTAGTCATCTTTGAGAGGACATTAGTATGAATTTTGGATTTGGCCTCTATAAAACATAATGATATCACAATTCTATATTAATTGTAATTGACCGATTTTCCAAAATGACACGCTTTATTCCTTGTTACAAAACTTTATATGCCTTACATATTGAACACTTATTTTGAGAAAGATAATCAAAATCCATGTATTACAAAAAAAATTAACTAATCACAATGTTTGCTTTATGGCTATTTTATGGAAAATATTTTTGCTACTTTTAGAGATTAAATTAAAATTTCTTTGACAAATCACTTGCAGACCAATGACCAAACAAAACTAGTCAATTGAAGCCGTGGGAACTTCTTAAATGGCCTCATAGGATAGATTGCAAAATATTGAGAAATGAATCGTTCATGTGACAAATATGCTTATAATAGTTCTGTTAAACTTTTGATTGGAATAAATCCATCTAAAGTATGCTAGGGTTTTCATACCTTGGAGTCCTATTAATCTAATTCCTTTATTTGCTCATTTGAGCAATTTAGATTGAACCCAATCTTTTGCAAAACATGTTTCTTCATTGCATAAGCATATATCATATACCACAACAAATTAATAAAAGTAATGAATTTTATAAAAGATTAGTCAAAGTTCATAAACATTTTTAGGAATTTAATGAGGGACATCAACTCATGATCCATGCTAATTTTAAAAGTTTTCCATCATGAATTCTCCAAAAAAAATGCATACTAAAGGCATTGGACCATTTAAAATCTTGAAGAAACTATAGAAAAATGCATATGTTTTGGACCGATCCAAGGGTTATTGAATGAGTGATACTTTTAAAATCGTTCATTTCAACCCAAACAAGGAGCCTTTATCGATTCACATAGATCCATTTGAGTCTTTCCCTCCTTTGATGAGTGACATAGTTTTGAATTTTCCACCAACCCTATTTTAAATTTTCAAACCACTTAAAAGTTGAGCTTACTAGAGATATCTAGTACGTTTGAGAGATCACCCAATCTCTGAGGGTATTTGGATCTCTAGAATAAACTAAAGCGTCTTTACACCAATCTGTAGGGGACATATCATAACATAGACCCACCTTCTATGAAGTTGAATTCTGCCACCATAGGAGAGTTGGTGTAAGCGCATCTTAGTTTTCCAGATATCACTGCATTCGTCGCAGCCTATTTAGGACCTAGAGTCGAGCCCACTTGGGCTCCATCTGTCCGAACTAGGTTCATGGATTGCTAGGTCAAACAAAAGGTTACCTAAGACATATCTTGTTGATCATCCCTAACAACATCCATCAGCTATGGATCCATTATAGCATACGTGCATCCTCATAGCTCATTTCCATCCGACAACATTGGAGTCAATATTGGATTAATAATAGCATGTATACAACGACTCACGACAACATTTGAGTCATATTCCTTGCATTTTGTATTTTGGTCATTTAATAATTCATTTGGGCCTCACTAGTTTCATGATTAGTTGTATTCACCTTATAATCGTGCTTTACTATAGCTCTACATGCATAGTAGAAGCACCTAACTTGCAATTGAGCATTATAAAAGAGTCTATTTTGTATTTTAGTATCATTGCTCTTTATATTTTAGTCCTACATCTTTTAGATGTCATTCATCACTTTCATTGAACTCTACAAAATTGAAAGGGTATTGGAGACTTAATATGATAGTTCTTATTTTAATTCACTACGTTCTTTTGCGTAAGTTTCTTCCGCTTGATTGAATCCCATTAGTGTAAATAGACAATTCTCGAAAGGAAGGGTGACGATGACTAAAGGGGATACCTTTTCCATTATCGTTTGTGAGCATCTCGACTTCCTTTCAACTCTAAGCATAACCCTAAATTCAATCTCTCAGTTTTTCTATTAGTTTCAAGTTTTTAGATTCATAATTCTCCATTTTGTTTTAGACTAGTTTGTCCCAACCAACTCGAGACGAACCAACACTACCAAGGGAGATTCCTAATTGATCACCTCAGGCAATCTCTTAATAAGACCACTGTGGAAAGAAGGAAACCACATTAGGCGATTACCCTATTTCCTAAACCATTTCTTAGCTCCTTTGAGAGCCTTCAAGATGTCAATTCTTCTCCTTCATACTTTATCTTTCAGTTTGATTAAAGGTTGATTGTGATTGGTTATGGTTATTCGAAGTTTTGTTTAATATGCAACTGTGCAACCATTTTTCACTTAAGCTTTTTACACATCAGTACAAGTGGCTTTGGTTGCCAAAGACATAAGGGTTTTTTCTCATTAGCTTTACGTGAGTGCGGCTACCTAGTCCTAGCTCTTTTCTCAAAAATGTCAATGGTCTAACTTCAGAGAGGATTTTAAATGATTGAGCTCTCTCATGCGTATTCAAAATTTTGATATAATATTTCAATTTGGTGCTTATGGGTGTTATAAGCTCATCTTAAATATAACACCTAAACAACATACATGTAGCATACCATTTGGCATCATGTTTATTTGCTTTAACAAGTACTTGAGATTAAGAAAAACAATGTGTATTCCTTGTATTTTTCTAGTATTATGATGTGCGTGGATTTTCTTGGGAATTGGAATTAAAACAGGCTGAAAATACTCAAATTATAAATTTCAGGTGAACAATCAACATATGACTTGATTGGATCCATTGATCATTAAAATAAAAAAGTTGACAGAGACTGGCCTAATAAATTTGACTAACTGATTTGAATTCAATTGACTAAATTGGCAAATCCCTTGAATTGTGCCCCGTTCTAATTGCCTAAGGAGCTCTAGATGGTGAAAAGTGAGTTTTCAAGGCATTTTGGGTGTATCTTTTGGGTTTATGTCTAAGGATTGAAAAGGCAATAAACGTTATTGAAATCTTTGGTTTTAGTTTTTTAATGATGAATTAAAAAAAATTGCCCCCCAACAACGACCTCTCATAGAGGCCACTTGTAAGGGCAACGAAGGGTTCTAAGGGCTGTGAAGCCCTCCCGATTCATGGACCATAGCCATCTCTTCTGCAGAAATCTTCCACGCATATTCATCATTGACCACAGCCATCTCTTGTGCTCCAATTTTCCACACTGCAGGACCCAAGATTCTCATGCCGCATTTCAACTAGTTTTCGTAAAAAAAAAAATGCTTTCATAATGAACGAGCAAGGTTCCGACAGAACCGGGGCACGTGCTGGATCAAACTTATACAGCGCCGAACCATCAGAAAAGTTTGGCTATATTTACTGGACACAAGAAGGGGGAAGGCCTCGTAGGCCTGAAACAATTTGAAGGTTGCCATGAAAAAAATTCCGATTAAGATGTCAAACTCAAAATCACCTCAAAATTGGGCCAAATTTAGTGGTGGCTTAGGATTATTGCTTGGATGGGGATTCGGAAACCTTCTCTACAACCCACAACATTAGAAAGAGGCGCAGAGAAGAAGGGATGGGTTTCTGACCGTGGTGGGCATAAATGTAGGCGGTCCTCCACGAATAGATGTGATCTCCGGGCTTCAGCTCCTCCCTTGCGATCTTGTTCGAGAGCACCCCCATTGCCTCAGCCTATCCTCTCCTCTTCCACCAGTTCGCGACCGACGAGAGGGAGGAACTCCGCCTGCTTTTTCGCGACGCAAAGCTTGCTTAAACGGAAAGGCTGTTATTCTTTCGTACTCGCATTCCCAGTAAATGGTATGTATGCTTTCGAGAGGTAGCTTCGCTTTATTGCAAAAACAGCGATTGATGCGTCCTGTTTTTAAAAAATTATTTTACATGAAACTACTAAAACTGATATTTATTTAATCCCTTTTTTATACTAATTTTAAAAAAATTGTAAGTGCCCAACTAACAAAACAATATGAAACCATCAAACAGCCTCTTCCAATTTTTGATCTAGATTAATTACTTTTTATTATTTTTTAAATAAAATTAAGATTACACATCAAACTATTAAGCCTACAAATTAACATATCATGTGATTTAAATATAATAGGAAATAATTAAAATAAAAATAATTTAGTATCTGAAAAATATATCAACACATTCAACCTATCTTCATTTTATTATAAACAAAAACATATAGAATTATAACTGTAAATCATTTTTATTATAGTAAACTTACAAATTAAATAACTGATTTCAAGATCTACCAAACCTGATGCAACAAAAATTAAAAAAGTTTTAAATAATATTGACTCAAAGTTCAACCCGTGTCACACAAAATCCAACTAAACGTCTCCTTCGCCTAACAACAAAGCTACATTAAATCAAATAAATCAAAATTAGCAATCAAACAAGATTGGATCAAAATCATATGATCAGCTCAAAAAAGGGATTCACCATCAATCATTTACCACCAAATAGATGACCAAAAAATAACCTATCCTTCCTGCTTATATAATCAACATGAACAATTTTACCGTACAACAAATACAAAAAGAAAGTTAATCCTTTTCTAACTATTTAATGGATGAATTGATTCAAGTTCTTCAGTCTGAAGCATCACAATATTCATGGGAGGAGGGTATATCTGAACCGTCGGTAGCTTGGGAAGCAGAAGAAAACTCCTTCCCAGAATGAGGTAGATAAGCATAAGCAAGCAGAGAAGCTCCAACAGTGATGGACAAGCCAACAAAACTCCAAATCCATCTTCGTGTTCTCTTCCGACGTTTGCGAGCCAGATCTGCACATTTCGCCATAATAGATTATAATTCAATAAATTTAATCTAATAAGTACTTTTCAATATCATATCTGTAACACAATTCTTAAATAACAACTGAAAACAAAAAACTATTTTAAAACCTATTTGTTTATAAGCCAACATAATATTTAATAACAGTTATATCAAATGAAACTATGATACAACTTATTTATGAAAGGGCCATATCCAAGTCATAAGGAAGCAATATACTTCAAGATTGAGCGGATTATAAATGTAACTACTACACAACTAATAAAATCAATGGTATAATAACATTATAAAACAGCCTTTTGAAATCAAGATAGCTAGAAAGTATCAGGTTTGACAAAAATATATAATCACTGAATGTGACAAACAGCAAATGGAACTATATTGCTAGAACAACTAAAGAAATCTTACCAACGATTTCCTGATTCCTCAGAGACATTTCATGGTTCATCGCTTCATAATACAGCATTTGATGTTTTAGACGAGATATTTCATGATTCTTGGCAAGAATTGTTTCCTTGAAGGCCTCTCTGACTTCGTCCTTTGCCATATCAGTTGCAATGGCTTCTGATACAAATTTCAAAACAACAATCTCTTGACATAATGCCGAAGGATCAATATCATTTTCCAGATTTCCAAAATCCTGCATCTCAGAAGATAATAATCCTAACTGAGATAGACACTTCAGAAGCTTTTCCCAATGCTGAGTCATGCACAGAAGACTGCTTTCAACCACCTTTATTTTATTAGACTGCTCGATTAGACTAATTCTCAAAGTATGCATCTCATTATGGTAATTTCTATTGGATAAGGGAGATGAACTTGATAAAGAACCATCCGAGCAGAATTCTACAAAAGAGTTTTAAGGTAATTCTTAAAGACAGCACTGAAATACAATAGTAAGCATGAATAGTTAATAGAAAAGAAGTAAAATAGGCCCCATTCATTAATTTTTCCAAATGTCCTATGGCCAATATCTAGGTAAATACTTTGATTGCTAGGTCAGAACAGAACAATCAATCCATGTTTATATTCTAATAATCATAATGATTCATCACAACTTCTCACACCTATTAAGCTAAAAATTTTGTCAAGGATGATCAAGTAAACTGAGGGCTCGAAGAATTTTTCAATGCTTTCTTTTTAGGGTTTTCAATAAAAAAAGCAAAAAGAAGATGAAAATGCTGGCCAAGGACCTCCCTTTAATAATGGCTGTTTCTAATTCCTAAGTCACCAAATGGCCATTCCCCTAAATCCAAGCAAATCCATTCAAATAAAAGTAAAATGGCAACAAACCTAATGCAGAACTAAATAATCAATTCCTCATCACTACTGCTTCTCCTAATAGAAATCTGATTTCAAAAGCCGTATTACCTATTTTTGTAGATCACCAAAGGCTAAATCCATATTTTTCAATCAGTTGATTTCAAATTCAAATGTTTTGGTTCATTTAAACCACATCATGTAGTCATCATAAAACTGCAAGCAGTGGTCCCAACCACAAACAGCCACATTCAGTGGTCATCACCATTTAGAATAAGGAACCCAATCTAACCACCCCATGCAGTTGTTGAACTACAAGGTGCAATCAGTTGATTACTAACCGGTGTGGTTGAGACCACTACATGATGTGGTCAGTATAAATTGCCCAGAGCCAATGGTAGATCGCACAGAGCAATAGACTTATGTTAAGTAAATTGAGACTCCATTTCTTGCAACACTTATCCTCTTATTTTCCAACTCTGAAGATGTTGCATTAAGTTCTTTGAAGGTCAACAAACATGGTTTGAATTTTTGTAACAATGTCTTCTTCTCCTAGTGTCTTGACCCTCCACTCTTTGGTTTGATGTCAGAGAGCTTATCCAAGGCTTAGAATTTCAAAACGATTCAAAGATTCAATAAAAAGCTTTGTGTGAGGATGAGTTTGTTGTTGGAGGTAAGTAGGAGTTGTATTTCCTCTCTCCCTTGCTTAGTTCTCTTTCCCATAACCATATTAGCTGTTCCGGTAGCCAACTTTAGAGCTTGTGATTAGCTTATCTACTTGTCATATTGGTAAAACAAAACTAGAAATATTAAGTTGATACTTAATCTTGAATTAGGTACCTTGGTTTGATTTTTCTATGGCCTTTATTGTAGTTTTCAAAAACTCCTAAGATTGCATAAAATTATATTTTGTTGTCCTGAAATTTTCCAATTTATGGAACACAGTTTTGAAGGATTTGAAACCAAAATTTAAATGATAGTTTAATTGGCTTTCAATTATCAAAGCATAAGACATTTATAATGCTATGATTCTACTTACCAAAAAGCCTAAAATTACATCTCAACTCAATATATGCTTAAACTAATAAAATATAAAAATTAGTGAAACTACTAATTTGTTGTTTACTCAACAATTTCATTATCTAAAATATAGTTGTAAACTTGAAGTTAAGTTTACAACTAGTTTCCATAGCTAATTAGTGATAAATAGTTTCAAAAATTATTGTAGCTCAAAAGGGTTTACTTCCTAGGATTGGTTTCAATATCCGATTAGGAAAAGTGGCTACAAAGTTATAACACTCTAAATATCATACGCATATAAAAATCTATAACAAAGCTGAAATTTGGCTAACTAAAAAATTCAGAATTTTGTAAACAACTTTAATCAATTAATTAAACCATAAAAACTACTCCAAAAACTCCCCCCCCCCCCCAACAACAAGTACAAGTCCTATAGATGAAAGCTTGGAATGAAATCCACAAGCAGAAATTGCCTCCTCTTCCCTTGCCACAGCCAGAACAAGGGAGCTCCACTGGCCAATAGTGGGTGAGAAATATTATCCTCCAGGACATGAAAGTAAGAGAGTGAACAAAATATAAGACATGTAGAAGAAGCACAATATGGATTGCCCCTAGCACTAAGAACACCATGGATTGTCCATCATACTCATGTTTCAAAAAGCATCTCCCAAATGGGTCAATCACCCAACCTTGATGGGCTTGCTTAGGAAGAACACAATGCAAACATGTGAGAAAGCTGGTTTCATACCCTTAGTGATAACAAATCAACCAATAATTGGACACGAGTCTAGGAGCTGATCCTTGCAATGTTGGATGGATCTCAAAAATATAACAACAGTTTAGGTAGACAATCCTTAAAAGAATCATCATAATAGCATCAAATTAGGGCCTAAACCTTGGGGTCCATACATTTTACCTGCCATCAATTCTTCTACACTCTACATTTATCTATGATAGTGCTAAAATGTATGCTAATATTCAACTCCAAGATTTGAATACTAGAAATCCTTTAAATTGTCTGACCACCCATACAAATTAGCTAAAAGATAACGAAATATAATCATCCTCCTATATAAATGACCAACCAAAGCATTCTCAAACTACTATGCCATAGTACATCTCTAAATGTCAGCCGTCTCACATCACCTGTCAAAATGAGGTGTCCCACGAAAGTAAGGATGAGATAGCCACCATCTTTCTCACCATCAAAGTTTTGAAGAATGAGCAACACCCTAGTATGCTGCAATCCACCCCCAATTGTGCCTCCCCTATTGCTTAACCCGATACTTGAACCTACAAAAGGATTTAATGAGCTTTAGCAAAACCCTTGTACTCCATTGTTAGAACTTTTGTATACCTCACCCAACACAAAATTCTTTCCTTTTTCCATTTTCCAATCCATTACCAATTCTCAAACTAATGACCAAAGCAATGCCTCTTAACTAAAACAAAAGCAAATTTCAATTCAGCATTCACACAAATGACTGACATGCAAGTTTCAAAAATAAAAATAAATGAGTCATGTCACAACAAACCTTTCCCTAGTTGATACAGTCCCAATTCAAGCTCCCAACAATGTCCATGGTCATAATTGCTAACCAATTTGCAGTCACTTCTACATCTGCCTACGAAGAGTTCTCACCATGAGCTATAGTCAGTAGACTTTCTTTTTAGATTCATAACAACGAAAGTGGAAAAATGATAATGATAGAAAACAAAAGAAGGTGAAGAAGGGGTTTTGCTACGAAAAGATTTAATTTCCCAAAAAGGTTTCCTTCAAAAAATCTGAATTTATAAAATTTTGATTCCAAAACTCTTGAATTCTTTATACATCACATTCATTTTTTTAATATAGAAGTTTGTATATGATATTTTATTATTAAACAAATATGTGATTTTAACAAAAAATATAAAAATTTCACAAAATCAAACTTAACCTCACACACGCTCTCACATTGTCCGCACACGTATGGTCGTGAAAAGAATTGTTCACACGCATAGAAAGGTTCTCCACGTGCACGTTGATCATAGCGACGCAGTATGTTATTGACAGGAGCACGTGCGCCTGTTTTGCGAGACCGCATGGAAACGTACAACTCGTCAAGCCATTCCGTGTGCTTGATCCACCTCCACACTCGGCCTGGTGCACGAGTTCTACTACTTCATGCTACATCGTTGTTTTGTCTCCTCCCTTTATTTTTCTCCTCTATTTTAGATTTAATGATCTCCTAATAATAAGTCCATTCTTTTTTAGTATTAAGTGCCACTGAAATTTCTTTTCTGAATTAATTCCAGAACAAATCTAGTTCTGTTGTTTTCTTTGAGAGGTTTAGACTTCCATCGTTCTCATAAAATGGTTGCATTAAAAGGACATAATTTTGGCAAATATTTACTAACATCTTCATTTAGTCAGCACTAACAACACATTTTAATTGAATTAAATTGACAATTTTCACAATTCACATCACTTTTGTGTGATCATCACATTCTCAGATTTCAACAATGTATCAAAATTTGGTTGCAAATAATAATTAGTCTTAAAAAAAATTTTGTGAAGAGACTTCTTTGGGTGAAGAGACTTCATATTGTCCTCCTTTATTTGAAGAAAAATTTTATTCTCATTTAAAAAGTTGAACACAAGTTTTATAGAATTAATTGATGTTGAATTGAGGGATAGTTGATAACGACTTTGTGTTTTCTTAACAAAAATTGATAATATGCTTGTTAAATTGAATATATTTTTGTTAGAAAAAAAATGATGAGGTCAACTTAATTTTCATTCTTTAAATATTATCTACTACAATTTATCAAATATTGTAATTGAAAGAATTATGAATTTAGATATTACATATAACATTTGGTATAAGTTATAGAATCTTTATAAGAATAGAGAAATTGTTTGCTCTTCTAATTATGTGAAGGATACTACTTTGGAATGTGAGTTTACAAGTTCGTATCTAGTGGGAAACAAAGATGAAGAATCAAATAGCAAAGGAAAAAAAACAAATGTTGATGCACACTGTCATTTATGCAAAGACATTGGACAACTTTGCCCCAAGTGTTCAATGTCGTTGAAAGGGAGAACCAAGAAAAAAAAGTGAGCAAGATGATGATGTGAAATAATTCAGATCTATCATCAACACCTTCAAGCAAAATGGAAATTAAAAAGAAGGCATGATCTACCTCATAACACATCATGATGCATCTTAATTTAAAGAATTAATTTTATAGAATTAATTCAAGCTTTTTAATCACTTACAAAAAAAACATAAATGTTTAAAGAAAAACCACAAACAAAATCTTAGTTTCTGTGAACAGTTAAATAAGGTAATGAACAATAAATGCTTGATTTTTTATTTGCCCAATATGAACTTGTTAAAAATAATTAGTTTGAGTGCTTAAGATAGGCATTTTTTTATTAATTTAGAAAGTTGCATTATAACTCATCTCATGCATAAGAAATTTACACTTCAAACTTCTAAATCCATGCATGTTGAACATTTTTCTTATGATTCCTCTCTTTCTTGTAATTATTACATGAAGGGCATGTTTCAAGAAATTGTAGTATTAGACTTAATAAAAACTCTAAGTACCCTTGTTATTTTGGGTTGAAAAACAAAATCATAATGTGACTAAAAATGTTGTTTCTCTTCATTGTAGATTGATCAGCCCAAATTCATTTGAATTTCAAAAATCTAAGTTTTAAATTATTTAGCATAAGTGCATGCTTCCTTTGTTTAAAATAAAAATGTCAAGTTGTTTTAATATTCATTGTATGATTTTTTGTTTCTTTGAATTTATATATAACCTTTAAATTCTTGTATGCATAAATATAGGAGAAGAAAAGAAATTAAATCCCTTAAAGTGGTAGTTTTGCTTAGTCTTTAAAAAGTATTTTTATTATAAACCCTTGATCATTTTAATAGTTAAATTATCAATAGTGATTAATGATTTGTCACTTGATTATTTATTGAATATGTACTCAATATGTGGTTAATAATTTTTTATTTTATATTTCGATGCATGATAAAAAGAGATTGAGAGATGCATAAAGCAAAAAACATTCTATGCATCCCAATGTTTTGTTTAATTGTATATAAAAACTAAAGCATGAATGTAAAACAAGTATTTATATACTTGTATGATTTAATATATTTTTACTTTAATACTTGTTTAATGGTTTTATTAAATGTTTAATTCTTATACTAATTTAATGACAACAAAACATTGTATTGTTTTACTAATATTCTTCATTAAATATTCAATTATGCATCTTAAGATCAAATAAATCATTCATGTGAAAAGCTTGATCACTTAACTCAAATAACTAAATAATGATATTTTGGTATGAATTGTACTTGAAGTCAAGAGGAACATTAGCATGAGCAACACAATGAGAAGATATTTATGAGTTAATTCATTTTGATATTAACATGTTAAATTTGTAATAATTTACTTAAAACGCTAGGATTTGATAAGATTTGAGTATGAGAATTAAATGTTTTCAAATCATTTATGCACACTTTTATGAATTAACTTGAGATATACATTTCAACTAAGTTGATTTAAATGTGCCTTAAAACACTATAAAATTAAGAAATTCATTACTTATTAAGCCAATTAAGTAGAAATTAGACATTAAATGAATTGAGATCTGCATAATCTGTGTTAATCGTACTTGTGCGATGTTCTCATCCTACAATACGACTAATTATCCTTGGGATTGGACTAAGAATTAGACATAGGCAATCTATAGTTAAGTTGACTAATTATATTGTTCATACATGTACGATATTATTATTGTACAATTATTTTTCATGATTTTCTCAAGATATTTGTTACGCCTTAGAACTATGTGCTTTGTAAAGTATGACATACCTATCATACTTATATGATCTCTTTTGTAATAGATCGAACAGGTCACCAAACCAAGCAACTTAAGTATCAATAAGAATTTGCATTCTCATGCATATACAATCTATTTTTCATACTAGTACGATAACTTTCTTCCGAGAAGTGTATTTTGAAACCTCGACATCGAGTGAGTGGATATGTTTCATACAAATATGATTCCCTTATCATATGAATATGAACCTTGATTTATAGAGAAGGTATTGAATTAGAAGAGCTTCATACATGAAAGGTCCTTATCATCGTATTGCACAATCTTTTAAAAACCCAAGAGATGAAAATTCGGATTTTTAGAATTGTACTATCGTATATATATGATGTATTCATCACATAAGTGTGATAATTTATTCGTGAAATGAACTAATTAAAACCATTTGATAAGCTAGACGATGTGCTCAATGTTGCATAGTACTTGCAAGACCATTTAATCAGATAATACAATTAGATCAAAATTATGAGTAATAGTTAGCATGAGTGGTTTTTAAAAATATGATCATAACCATTTGAAAGTTGTTTGAAACTATTGGAAAACATTGCAAGGCTTATGTAAAGTGGTCCCAACTTCGAAAAAAAAGGTTAATCATTCACTTACAAATCCTTAAGAGATGTTTCACTTGCAAATTGTTATTTATTTAGTGAGAATTTGGAGAAAGGCGAGGCTACGATGTTGATCACATTCCCTCATTATTTCTAGACATTAATTCATTCTACATTGAGTTAAGTTGTATATCATTTTACATTATTTGTTACTACACTCAATGAGAATACTAAACTTAATAGCATATTCATTCTTAACTTGAGCTAATAATGGATATCTCTTTTATAATTTTTCTATCACATTAAGTGTGTTTGTTAAATTGGATTTGGGTTATAAGACCCTTATAATTGAGCATTAGACTTGATTTATTTGTCCTATTTTTAGGACTTTACACGTGAACTTGTTTTGATTTTTTAACTATTATTGTAAAGTCTTATGACCTGATGCTTTGCATGTCCTCTAGTCTGTTGTTTAGACTGACCTCTATTTGACTGCAACAAAAAAGGAACGATTGTTTGTTAGGTTGATCCTTACCAGGCTACAACAAAGGAGTGGTTTTAATACAAATCTAACCATTTTGCTAGGGTTGGGTGTAAATCTAGGTTTTGATTGAACCATCTAACAATTATATTGCATACTTTTGTTACTTGTACTCTCACATAAAAGTGTTTTTGAAAGCTAAATAAGACCTTTTAAAACAAATTTTATAAGAGTCATTAAAATTACAAAAATCTTTCATTGCAATATTTAAATTAGCTTAACTTTACAATTTCAATAATCCCCCCTTTGTGTGGACATCATGCTCTATCATATGAACATCTACAAAAGACTATGAAACTCAAGAAGGTATAAATTAAGAGTACGAGACCACGACAACCTAAGGGTCACAAAAAGATGTGTGATCAATAGAGTAAGGGATCACAAAAGGCTTTGGCAAGGGGCTAAGGAAATGTTGGGTAGGTTGTTCTCAAGAAATTGGAAAAGCTTAAGACGACTGGAGTGAGCATGACCTAAGGATTGTTGGTTGAGCAGATGCCAAATTGGTCAAAGGCAATCTAGATAGTCGAGAGGCCATTTGACAAACAAAGTAAAGAAAAATGTGTCAATGTAATCATATATATTTTTTCTTGATTAACTATCCATTATATACAAAAAAAAATATATTGAAATAAAGTTGATGAGAATAATAAATTACTTAAGGAATAACATAACGTAACAAATAAGAAACAACCTTGCAACACATAGCTCTTATAAATAAGTTAAACCATTTTCATGTACATTGAATTGTTCTGTCTTAAAAACATCTACTTTATCTCTTCAACCACAACCCCATCCCTTTTCTTAAATGAAGCTATAACCCCATTCCAATCCAAAGAAATATAGGACATCCCTAGAAGATTATTACAGTAGTGTTTTTAGGATGCCATCAGTTTTCTGCCACAAACAATCATAATTGGATTTCATTATATGAAAAGGCCTGCCCTCTTATTTCCCAATCTTACAGGGATCTTACAAAGAGTTTACTAAAAGAAAAGGCGAAGGAAATAAGAAAACACTAGGACAGTTTATCATTCTAGGTGAAGAGAACAACTTTTGCATCTATATGCTTTAATAATTGAAGTACAAGAAATAGTTTCTCGTTCAATTGGAAATTTTAGCCTATTTCATAAAACAAGTTGCATCTCATTTTGGGAAGGTCCCAAAAGCTCCTACCCAAATATCAGGTCTAGATGAGTGTATTTACTTGCATTGCAAATCATTCTGCAGTTAATTAATATTAGAGATGATTCTAACCAAAACAAACCTCGGAATGCACCAAGAACAGGTGTTCATTGTTGATCTAATGGGGGTGCAAACTCGGCATATGCATTCTGTAGTAGAACCTTAAAGATGATGCATATAAATTATCATGAAATGAGCAACAAATCTGTGATTGGAAATATTCCAACCATACTGGCTGCTAGAAAATAGTTACTATCTCTATAGCTTTAAGAAAGCTATATGAAGGCATATGTAGGTAGTAATTTTAAGAATGGCCAAAGCAAAGTTGTGGTGCTAGGCATTTGTTGTACATCTCCAGATCAAGAAACAGTTTTGACTAAGTCAAATACTTAGAAGGAGGAAAGCATTTTCAAACAGAGAGTCCCCCCACCCCTAACAACAATCACTTCATATTGTTAAGTGATTTGTTCATTCACCAACTTATTCAATTATATGACATTAGCAATAAATTCAAAGGATTAGCCAAAACCTACAAAAGAAAACTTGGCTCTCTATTGCTTCGAGTAGTGCATCACATCATTTTAGATACTGAAAACCAATTCTATGCTTTCTTTCTTAGCTAATATTACTATTGCAAACTGAAATGATTGAATCAATATGTAGCCTTATAAATGCTATAGTAAAATAAGATTATTCAAATGTAAGTAGGAGCAACAAAGTCATCTTGTCATTTTTAGAAAGTTACTACAAAACAACAACAAACAGCAAAACAAGATTCTTGAAAACTGAATAGTAAGAGAACAAAAAGTTTAGAAAGAATTTCAGGACAAACAGAGCTTTGCAAGTTTATAATGGCTGCATGCAACCTATATCCAAATTCTAAAAACCAGTTCTAAGTGATATGTTCAATGTTTCTTTGTTTTTTTGCTCAATAGAAATTGTTCACAGGACATTGTATCTGCGATCATTCTATAAAAGCAAAAAGGTCAAAACGACAACCAAAGTCATCACTGGGGAGCAAATTGGCATGCCAAGAGTTGAAGATCAAAAAGTGAAAAAATATGAAGAGTTTACCTTCAGCAGCATCATGATACTCGTCCTGACTCCTGGAATGAACCGACAATTGTTTCCCCATCCAAACACACCGTGGGCTATGACCATCCTCGACATCACTCCCGCTCGTACAAACCGTGACAGACTCCAATGTATCAAGAAAATCATGATCCTCCTTTTCGATCTGTCTGTCAACTACTTCCAAATCAACCAACCTCTCGTCCGTATCCTGATCCGTCTGTCCCCCCACCATTCCAAGCAAGCCCTCCCCATCTCCTCCATACGAATCAACCACTCCTAGCGGCACTTCAAACTCAGCCGTCCGATTTACATCCCCCGAACCTGATTGCGCGTCGCGGCGCTTATGGTTAATGACATATGTGGTCGGGGAAAAGGCGATGGAGGAATGATCCGGTATGTGCACCGGTGTTGGCACTGCATAAAGAGACGGGTTGTAGAAGGACTGCTTCATCTGTGCCAGAGCTGGCGATTCCTCCTGCGGCAGAGGCTTCTTCATAGGGACCTTTTCGGTGCTGCCCGGAAGCAAGCTGTCTATGGTCAACGCTGCGGCGATGGTCGGCATCCTGCTTCTGACCCGTCTTCCCGCCGCTATTCGTCTTGCGCCGGAAGCCTAAAAGCGGCCTTCGAAAAGTTGGAGACAGCCGCGGCGCAGGAACCCGAGTCAATCCCCGCTCGTCGCCTCGTTACTAGCGAGAAAAGTTAAGAGAAACATTTGGTTGGACTTCATCATATATTTGATTAACGGTAGAAAAAATAACTAAAAAATGAAGACGACAAAAACCCTAGCCCACAAGAACTGGTCTATACGTGTACTCTGCATGCGAGCATAGATAATGGCCTCAAGGAAGGAAGAACAAATCCATCCGTCAGTTCTGGAAGCCGTGTGAAATGAGATTCCATTGTCGCATGCGTCCCTCCGATGAGATTCCATTTCTCTGGAGATTCGATCCATTTTTACAAATACCAGAAATACCCCCAATTCCACAAGAGCATCAAGTACTAAAGGGGTCGTAAATTCGTAATACAATTGTTTGAATGTTTTCTTAATTTAAAATTATGATAAATTTAATAAATATTTTTAATAAATTTATTTTCATATACATTATTTTAACAACTTTTTAATTTTTTAAAAAGCCCAAAATATATATTAATAGATCTTAAATTAAAATAACGATAAATTGTAGGTTTAACTAATGGAGTTGACTGTAATTGTGGACCTTATTGTTACTTTATGACAATTCGGTAGCTTTTTTCAATTATATAAATATTTTTAAGTAACATGTGATATAAATCTCGTGTTTTTAATTGTGAATGCTTTGGTTCCTGACAGTTGATAACTTGTGATAAAATAAAAACCATATGCTTCCTATGCAAGATTGACCATATAATAAAGAACATATAATTAATTTTTGTATATGATATTCTTATATTATTTAAATTAAATAATTTAATTTGTTTATTACTTCTAAATATATGTATTATTATTATATAATAAGTACAAGATAATAAGTTAAACCAAACTGATCATTCATGCTTACAATAATATAATCCTCTATTAAAGCCGCATTTCAAATTAGATATGATTGTTGGTTATTCAATGATCTTATAAAAAAAATATATATTTTTAAACATATATAAACAAATAAAAGATTGTTCAAATCATATATAAACTTAAAAATTTGAAAATGTTAATATAACAAGTTTAAATTTTTTAATATTAGCAAGCTAAATTTTGAATCTTAACATAAGAATCAACTTTTTTGATTGATTGTAATGAAAAATTAAGAGATTAATTTTATGAACAGAAAAATGAAAAAATAAATATTGTTAACTTCATAACATAAAATAATAGATGGTATAATGTGTTAAATTGATTTATATAAATTTTGTGACAAATGTAAGTTTATTTTATTTGTTACTTTATGTCATTTAATCTTCAAATTAATTGATCTTTTTTTGGCTATAGTGTTGTTAGCTTAAATGGGATTAATCAAGCATGCCCAGTCCTAGCTTATGATAATAGCATCAATAGAAAATAAAAATTTTAATATATATGATTAGTTTAAATACCAATAAAGTTTTTCATAGAAATTAGTTGTAGTTTTTCGAAAATATTAATAAACAACTTGTACACAAACAAATATATTTTATTGTGAATTATAGATTGGGAAAATTATTTTTTTTATTTCTAAAAAATAATACAAAGCATCATGATATATTACAATACACAACAAACTCGAGAACATAAAATAATATTCAAATGAGTGTAACGATAAAATTATATTTTTAAATCCGTATTTTAACAGAATAATAAGAAAATATATAATATAGAAATGCACATATATATCTCATATATTATTCACATATATTAAATACCTATGTATTTATATATATCTCTATATCCTAATATTTAATATAAATAAATAATGAATATAATAAACTCAACAAATAAAATGATAACTATAAACAATAAAATAGAATGAAAGTAATAAATAATAACTCAAAAATAACAAAAGAACAATAAATAAAGATATATTATATATATGAAACATGTATAAAAGTATGTCATTGATATACATATATATATCATGCTATTTTTTATAATATGAAATTTATTTTCAAATTATTATATCAAATATCATAAAAATTAATTATTTATAGATTCATCAAAACTAATTTTTATAATTTATAATTTATAAATATCAAATATGAAGATAATGTACTACAAGATTCATAATCATTTATCTCGATTTTGATATCATGGTCACTTTTAGAGGTAAATTGTTGCGAGTAAGACCTCTCGTGATCTTCACCAAGCTTAAATTTTTCATCATATCTTGGTTTAATTTGTTGAAGTTCCAAAATAAAAAATCTCTATTTTGAAATTTTTGCAAAAATTGGGCCACAAAAATCTCTCAATTTCTTGCACAATGTCTCACAATCTTCTGTAATTTCTTCAAAATAATGATAAAACCTTCACTCATAACTAAACCATTTTTTTAAGTTTTAATATTTCCTAGTTGTTTTCATCCTTCAATTTCTTTCAAATCGACAAAATGATCCATTTACTTCATCTTGATGCACCAAACTTCATCTCTTATGTTCCTATATTTGATGGTGGATGTTTCATAAGGATTTGAGCATTGGTTATATTAATCTTGGGTTTAATTGAGAAAAATAAAAATCAAAGAGATATTTGATTTTTAATTAAAACCTCATACTATTTTTTGTAAATCTTTTAATCCAAATAATTTCCAAAAATTCTCAAATAAGTTTCAAAATAAATTAGTCATAAAACTTTGTCATTTCTAAAATTTTCATAAATAATTTTGTCATTTTTTAATATTTTAGTAATTTATTATTTTATAAATAATATTTTTTCTATCAATATAGCTTCCAAGTTATGTCAAAATTTTACAAAATTAATATCATTAGACTTTAAATAAAATATTTTTTTAGTAAATTTTTTAATTTTTTAACAACTTTTAAACTTTAATTAATTATTCTTTCAAAAATATTTATAATAATATTTTTCTTATAGCTTTAAAATTCTATTATAACTTCGATTCAAATCTAATTTCACAAATATTTTATCATATGATCTAATAATTAAAAACTCAATATTTGACATTCATTTCTTTCCTTATGACTTATATTCCTTTTTTTTAAAGATGTACAATTTTTTTAGGAATTATAAAATAATTTTTATATTCCAAAAAATTCTCTAAAATTCTAAATATTCAAAATTACTTATAAAATTTTATTTTATTAGAATTGATATGCTACAAATCCTATATCTTTTGGATTATTTAATCAACCTAAAAATTAGAAATTTTTTTAATCAGATACCTAATAAATCAAAATCTTATAAATAATTATTTAAATTATTACCTTCATTTGTAAGATATCATGATCATCTCTTATAAGAATTTCATCGTTGAAATTTATATTAGGGATTTTTTATTCTCAATTATTATTCTTTGTTAATTTGCATATCCTTCTATTTCATTTCTTCTAAAAACTCAATTTTATAGTGGTAGAATTGTAGTTTTACATAAACCATGATGAATTTTCTCATACTATTCTTAATCTCCTTGAGTTCATGTAATCAATTTATTTAATTATTAAGATAGTCAACTATTTTTCTCATCATTTTCTTTACAATAAATTCACTTCTCTTGACATTTATGATTTTCATCTATTTTTCAAATATTCTATTGTTTGATTTATTACTTATCTTATTTTTTGTAACAAAATACTAGACAATTGATCAAATTCTTTTACATATTGAATTTGATAACACGTAATCCTTTTTTATCATTCTCTTTTTCATAAAACCTTAATACCTCATTATCCTAGTTTCAAATCTATTTGAATTTATCTAATTATCATACTACTATTTTAGAATTATCATTTATTCTCTTTATTTATCACCATTTTAATTTATGCTTTAAAAAAGTTCAACCAATCTCTATTATCTCTTTATGCATATTTTCATATCTATAGAGCAAATTATTATTTTGATCATATTGTGACAATGGTTCTTCTAATATTTCATTTGGCCTTAAAGTGATTTCATTGTTAATGTGTTCTTAATGATTATCCCACTTTATCTCTCCATTTCTATTGTTTATCTTTATCATGTTATTTGTATAGTTCATTTTAAGTAGTAATTAACACAAGTTATCATTATTTTTTTATCTTTTTATCCACATCATTCTTTATCTATTTATTTATTCCTTTATTTAGAATTGATTGATAAATTCTTGCAATATTTTCATTAGTATCTCTTATCTCGTTTGCTTTTTCTATGCAATTATCTTTAGCTAATCACTTTGTCTCCCATGTATCAACATATTTGATTGTTCTTTTATTTTACTTTAATCTTTACATAATAGGTAATATTAAATAAACAATATTTTCATTTTTTTTATTTCATAAAAAATATCCATAGAGGCACAACGTGAAACTTATACCTAAAAAATGAAAAAAAAAATACATTTCTTAATAAATAAATGAATAATATAAAAAATGATAAATTATTTTGAGGGTCTTATTCATATGAATAAGACTTTTTTAAAACCCATAATGAACTAAAAATACAACAAATTAAAAAAAGCTAAATAAAGTTCATTATATGAACTACTATAGTCTATTTGATGTAGCATATTTCATATCAAAACCAATTAATTATTACTCATAATTCAAAAATCAATAAGATAAAGAATGAATAACTTTCTTTATCATGCCAAAGAGTAAGTATTAAAAGTTTCAAGTTTTACATTGTTATAAAAATAATCACATTAACATAACAAAAGATATCAAAAGAAACATTTGTTTCTTTGTAAATAATCCAAACCAATAATATTGATGTTAATCTAACATTTAACACAAATGCTTAACTTAGCAAAAATAACAAAAAGAGAATAATACAATCTAATGCTTCTCTCATAGTAGAGTTACTTATGAGATTTACATGATAGAATTATTTCAATAATATTCTTTTAATTTGAGATATATATAATCATAACAGATAAATTTATAAAATAAACAAATAATTAAAATCATATATTAAACCATGATTAATAAAAACAATACATCTTGTAGACTAATTAGTAGTTTCTTTTTATGATTTTGAATATTATTTTATATTTTTTGTAAAAATAAAAAATAAAAAATAAAAAAATTTGTCCTTCTTGGTGCACCTAAATGTTATATACAAATATAACCAATCATAAATTGTATACATTTGAATATAAGTTGGTAAAGTCTCCTTATAGGAACCTTAAGACATGATGCAAGAAGCTTTTTAATATTAATTAATGCCTTGGTAATTGATACCTTGTTTATACAGACATTAAAAGCCCTCTAGATGTTTGAAAGAAGCTTTCCTTTCCTTGTTATGGAAACATTGGACCATGGACATTGTTTGACATTCAAAACTAGGGCTCAACCATGTCATACTTGATCTATAGTTGAAGAGAATTAACTATATTGGAATAAAATTATAAAAGAAGAAGGGTAGATAAAAAGCAGAGCCGGACGAAGGGTAGCGGCCCGTGTCTCCGTCTTCTTCGCCCTTTCCGATTTAAACCCTTCTCCCTCCAAACCACTCATTTTTCCCGTTGTTTACATACCCTTCTTGTGTTTTCTCACATGGGCGTCTCCTGCTGGATCTCCTGTTTGTAGCTCTTTTTCTCTGCGTTGATGGCGGCCACCGCGATCAGGATGCGGTTTCTGTTGCCGGAGGAGTATGTGGAGAAGCGGCAGCTTTTCCTCCGAAGCTACCAGTTCTCGAGAAAGCGCAGCGCGGCGGAGCGACTGCAGAGCTCTGCTGTGCGCGTCCGCCGCCTCATCTGGGTTCGCCTCTGCTCCGCCCGCCGCTTTCCGTGCCTGCTTTGGTCGCGACTGCGTGCCATCTTCAGCGGTGGTCAGCGGCGGCGGCGGAGGTTGTTTTACCTTGTCGCGTCGCACACTCCTCGGCCCTGCACCGGCGAGTTTTGCTCGTGTTAGGTTTCGCCGCCGCATGTGTAACCGACCCAACGCTGTCTCTTTTCTTCATTTTAAGCTCCTCTCTCTTTCCTTCTATCTCTGTTGCATGGAGTTGGGGCAAAACGAAAGCCTTTGTCATTTAATTGTCATATTTAGCTTCTTTCTTAACATTAGGTAACTTCGAAAGCTCCTAAATGCTTTGAACGAGCTGAGAAAGACGCAACAATGAAGAAACGACAAGCTTGGAGAAGAAATACGGTCAAGGTTCAAACTTTAAGGCCGGGAAGCATGCGAAAGAGGACCATCAGACTTCTCATGTCTGAAACCTGATGCCTAAAGCCATGCCTGACCTGCAGAATTCGGCTGCTTTAGTCTTTTTCTGCTTCGTCTTCTTCCCCAACCAAGACATAGCTGCCATGGTTGCGGTCCTTTTTGGAGCTCAGTGGATTCGTTGGAATCGAAACAATTATTACTTTTCTATTATTTAATTGGACATGTAACATGTTTTCATCAATTTTAAGAGAGCAGACGACAGGCTTTAATGGTTTGCCCAATGGTTGGCTACACATAAATGTGTTCACGTTCTTCGTGCAAAAGGTTTGATGATATAATGGTTGCTAGCTGCTTTGTTTGACAAGTATTTTTCTTAAAATTTTAAACTTTAATATATATATATATATAATTATTTTTTTTATATTCTAAAATTTTGTGAAATGATAAACAAATGTGTTATGTACAATTGTGTGAAGTTTATTTCATGAATGGTAGATGATAAAGTTTGGTTGATGATTATAAAATAATTGTGATCAAATAATCTCTTTTTTTTTTCAAATGTTTTCTTACATTTATGAATTTGTTTGCTTTTTTCTTGCAAATGAACATTTTAGGTGATCAAAGATTGACTAGGATACAAGATAAATAAAAAAAACATACAATTTATCATGTAATTAAAATTGACACAAGTAAAAATTAACTTGTTAATAAGACTTCTAAATGTTGTCATATAAACTTCATGAAATAACATTAATTTATTTATTTTATAGTCAAATATGTATCTTTCAAAGTTTTTTTTTCTTACAATATAGTCTTTGATGTGATCTTGTTTTTGGACTTCATTAATCCATTTAGTTTTATTATTCTTTGGCTATTTTGCTGACGTGTTCACCTAGTCCATCAAACCTCCTCTCATTCTTATCTTCTCTAAACTAAACCTCAATCATAAACCTTAACCCCAATTACTCCTACTTTTGCTTAAAATGAAATACAATAACTTTCGAAAATTCCTTTTTAAAATTATTTTAAAAAAAGAAACTCATTTTTAAAAATCATAACCATAGATATTTATATCCAACATAATGAGAGCATTAAGTCAATAAAATTATGTCTTGCTATATATTATCTAAATATTATTTTGTTTATCATAATTTTAGTTACGATAATTTTAAATAAAATTTAAATTTAATATATTTTTTATTTTATTATTAAATTCATTCTTTACTAAAAAAACAAAAATAAGAGTAGAATTTATTAATTCTTTTTATCACTACAGCTGTGGCTGTAGTTTAGTGGTTAGAATTCTACGTTGTGGCCGTAGAGACCTGGGCTCGAATCCCAGCAGCCACAAACCTACGGTTTTTTTTACCTACGGTGTTTTTTTTCGAACCAATTTGTTTGTTTTTAACTGTAAAGTTGTGTTATGTTTGGTTTGTGTTTGGAGGTGAGCCTTTTCCTGATAATTGACGCTATTGATGTTGCTAAGTAATAGATCAAAATCTCGTCTTTTGAGTCTCTTACTCGTCTTCTCAAGCACATTTGTAACTATATTGTTGGTTGATCGCTCATGACGCCTCATTTTAAGCAAATTTGGAGACAATACTTTATTGTATGTGCCATTTTTAGTACAAATAAGAATAGTCATGTATTTGCAATACACGCATATATTATTGTAGTTAGCACAATTATCTAAGATAAACGAAATACAAGTTTTAAGAGAAGTCGTCTTGTTAACGGTAACCTAAATATTTTGGCATGACTTTAGAATATAGAAAATATTAGATTGTCTTATTATTTTTTGTATCATTTATTTTAATATTTTTTTAAATAATAAATTTATTTTATGAGAATCTAAAATTTATTTTATCAAAACACATCAAGAACATTTCCTTAAAAGATAGAAAAATTATCCAAATAAAAATATCAACCTGTTATTTGACAATCCGGTTATTGAACAACTATTTATTTAATTATTTTTTATTGATCAAATTAATATTCAATTATAACTTTATAAAATCTATCCTTAATCATCCTATAAAACAAAACTTTCCAATGCAAAGTGAAGACAGGTAGTTGATATTTTGTTGCTTTTGTATGAGAATAATGTATATTTTTGACTATTGCTTTGACTATTGCTTAGTTTGACAATAACATTTGAAAGCTATTTATTGTATTTTATTCACAAAAGCATTTTAGATTTCACCAACTCATAATAAAGCCCTCTTTAATTTTTTATTTAAACAAAATTACATATTAAAAAAACAATTTTTAACAAAAAAATTGAAATCCCCACAAAATTACATATTTTGTATGAGAATAACGTATGTATTTGACTATTGCTTAGTTTGACAATAACATCTGAAAGCTATTTATTGTATTCTATTCACAAAAGCATTTTAGATTTCAACAACTCATAAAAAACGCCCTCTTTAATTTTTTATTTAAACAAAATTGCATATTAAAAAAACAATTTCTAACAAAAAAATTGAATTCCCCACAAAAAGAATAGTAAGTAGATTAGCAAATCCAACTTTATTATAAGGCATGTCTAATATGATCTAATAAGCTCAAAATAATTATATATCTATAAATATATTTATGCATTAATTAATTTAAATACATATAAAAAATGAATTTATAAACTAATACATTTAATATAATATATTGTTTAAACTTAATTATGTTAAAAATTTGAAAAAGAATAAAACATTAATCAAAACTTGATTCAAGATCAAATCAATAATCATTGAGTTAGGTTTCACTAGAATTGAAATTAGCTAGAATCCTTTCTATCTATCTATGAGAAGGTACTTCTCATATTACTTCGTCATTCTTTAATGCTTATTGTAAATGAACTCTGTACCTTAAGATCGATCAATGCCTTGCTCGACAACCCACCATCATAGATCGTAGTAGCTATCCCAAATCTTCCCAACACTCTTGCTTACCTTCTCGACCAGTCCTTGCTCCCTCCCCAACCCAAAAATGGAGAGCAATGAACTCCTCTTCATTTCTTCTCCAAACTTAAGGCTTGGGTTATGAGAAGATAGGGTAGTCTTTGAATTTATAGGGAGGATAAGAGATGTTTTGGTTGGATAAGATGAGAGTCTCTTTATGCTCTCTAGAATGGTAGTTTTTACTTGTGTGAAGAGGAATGATGAAGAAAGCATAGGTGATGAAAAAGCAAAGATGCCATTATAAACTGGCTTTAGTTGTTCTTCTGAGTCTAAGAAAACAGTGAAGTAAGAGGCACCCGATGGCTCTTGCTGTAAGACACCATCCTTTTCTGAGTTAGTAGTTTAGTACTTTAGTGCAGAAGAATGGAAGGTTATATGCTCAGAAAGTCCTGCAAATATATCATTAAAACAGTGATTATAGAATAAACAACAAAAAAATGGCTTAATAAACATTTTATCAATTTTACAAGATTTTAAATTAAGAAAATATGATGTTGGGAAAATGATTCTGTGCTTGATGAATCAGAATTATTGCTTGTTAAAACTCAAATTTAAATTAATATAGCCGATTAATTGATAAATACATTTATCAAAAAAGCAGCAATCAAACAAGAGGAATAAAGACTGGACGAATCAGGCATGTGGATTATGTCAAATAAGAGAGTTATTATTATCACATTATAGTTGAGTTACATCTCAAGTATTTAACATGTGATATAGTGGAATAAAACAAGAGAAAACAAAAGACTTATGAATAAAAAAAGCAAACTAACTCATGGTATGCAGAGGGAAAGAAGTTGAATTATTAACAGAAGGCTTCTTCCCAGACTCCTTTTCTTGGTACAATCCTTGACCAGAGTTCACAAAAGTACTGTAGCATTGCTAGGCTTCATATTTGATTCTCTAAAATCTTGCTCTTATGTTAAAACACTGCATCAAAAGTACAGGCTTAAAGACAAGCTGAGGATGAACCATGAATAGAATTACCTTTCAAATGATGATTGGTGTTCCATAGAATTACTCTTAGATGGATCTTCAAAGCTTTAAAGTATCAGCTCATGAAAACCCAGTAACAAAAAAGCTGGTCTTGAAGTCTCCCAAATTGATTATGTAGTTTGTGCTGCTCCTATAATGTTTGCATCACGTTCTGTTTCTCCCTCTTTCGAATCCTTCTTTGATTTCTTGTCCGGTTTCTCATTATTCTTCACCATGATAGGTTGAAACTGTATCACAGGAAATACTTCCATTAGGGAAATTATCAAGGGAAGTTTGAGGCCAAGAAAACATCTACACTTCAATGAATCATCTTCTCCTTGAATCATGCTTTGATATTGCAAAATCATACAATGGATTGCATTTCCACTAAGAAGCCGGCTACAGAAGCATCAATGCATGCTTTTTAAAGCTTCTTATGTTTTGATTTTAAGACAAGTTATTATATGGTTTTATGAAACGGAGCAAAGTAGCTCTACCAATGAACTAACCTGATAAATAGCATAGATAACATTTCTGCGAATTTGTGCCATCATATCAAGGAAGAGATTGTAACCCTCGAGCTTGTATTCAATAAGTGGATCTCGTTGTGCATAACCACGAAGGCCAACAGCTTGCTGCACAAACTTGATTGCTTGAAGATGCTCTTTCCATAGTCGATCGATGTTGCTTAAGATTAGGAACCTCTCGGCTTCCTTCATCAAACCCGGTGCTTGCTTCTCCACAATTTCCTGCATTTATTCTTACAAATCATTTTTGAAATAAATCACAAGGCTCATTCAATTAGTTTTAACTCACACACAACCCCCTAGTGACCGAGAATTGTTCAGCATATGATTACACAACAAGAGCTAAAATTGGAAATAGTGATAACCATGTGCAGGGCCTGAAACAAATATGGAGGAAATGGTTGCTTTTATTTATTTAGAATAAATATAGAGGACATCCCACTTGTTAGATCTGCAACATCAGACCTCATATCATAGCACTTTTAACACCTAACAGCTCAGTCATTAATCTTCAAAAATTTAAGTTCAATATTGAGCTGCATGCCATTTTTCCCTCCACACTTCTCATTTTGTTATGGCAAATTTCAATAACCTTTCCAGTGGAACATATTCTGATTAGAAAACTCTCAACTTATCTTCAAAAGGAGCTGCTTCAACTTTTATCAACCTCAGTTTAATCATTTTACTTGAATTATTGTGATCGGTCAGACAATAACAAGATCCTTAAAAATTGTGTTATATTTTAATAATAACCTTTTCTTTAATGGATCACCTTGATGATTGAAATAAACCTTCAAATCACATGAGACACCAGGCAATTTCCATTTCAACCATCATCTGTGGATCTTATTAGCGACATTACCATTTATTTCCCCTTCAATTTGTAGAATTAATCCAAAGCATCCGAACCACACATTTCTCCTTCATTACTTGGTCATCACTTGCTATTTCTACAAGATAATTACCCTATCTCAAACTAACTTCAAATATTTAAGTCTAGCTTTACTATTTGAACTAAATATGCAAGATTTAATTGGTTTTATTACATAAATAATTGATTAATAGCACGTATAACGAGCACAATTATTTACTCAGTGTGGGAGTAAAGACAAGGAAATAAGACATACAGATTTCTGGAAGTAGGCTTCTCGTCCTCTTAAATGAAGATATTCTCGCAATTCTTCATAGCTGGAACACTTATCTCTAAGTACTTCAGGGCTCAAATCATTCAACAGATAGCAGTACCTGAAAATTTGGTATTCATCTCGCGACAAGTTAGCTTGCTTAACTCTTAGAATTTCCCACAGGGGGTTGCTTGGGGAAACAGTTAAGTCTAATTTTACATTCAAGATAATAATACTCTATATATTGTACAAGAAAAGTTCTTTCTTACTGCTGAAGTTTGGCAACAAGTTTGTCAAGTTCCCAGCTTTCCTTCGGCGTGTTGGAGGCAACATTTGCCTAGCAAAATGAAGAAAGAAGATCAAGGAAAAGCTATCAAATATCACATCTAACCAATACATCTTCATGTCATCGACATTATGTTCTTGTGTTATTATCAAACAGATTACCTCTAAGATGTCATCCATGGTCAGCTCGGCATATTCAACAATGAGAGACTGAAGATTATCAGATTCCAAAGCCTGCCTTCTTTCAGTGTAGATTCGATCCCTTTGACTGTTCAAGACTTCATCATACTCAAATAACTGCTTCCTGATATCAAAGAAATAATTTTCAACCTTTCTTTGAGCTTCATCTAAGGCCTTTGTCAGCATTTGTGATTCAATCGGAAGGTCTTCAACTCTGAAAGCTCTCATTAATCCCTAAAATTTTGTTTCATGGAGCTGCATTAAGGTGCTTATTTGAAATACGGAAATAATTTCTAGCCATTATGGGTTAGGGTTCATGTAAGGGCTTAAAAAACCTGTATTCTATCTCCACCAAAAATACGAAATATGTTATCTTCCAAACTAAGAAAAAAACGCGAGCTTCCAGGATCCCCTTGCCTCCCACTTCGGCCACGGAGCTGTTTTTACCAGTTATTCATATTAGAATAAAAGAACAATGAGGACAATTTGAGGCAAAAAACACGCATCATATGAATTCCATAAGAAACAAGTATACAAGAAAGTATGGCTCAGTCAACAGATTTGATGGTATGTATTCAGCTTGATTGAGAGGACATGCAATGAGAAGTGAAAAATGACGTGAAAGCTCCTGTTAACTTGGATTGATTAATTCACATTTGTTCCCAATGAACAAAAAATTGAATCGAAAGATTTAGGGTAATCCTCGTAGTATGATTTTATTTACAAATAGGACACATTTCCAAACCTTTCAAATATGTTCTTATAATTTGGTTAATGTGAAAAATAAGTCTAATCCTTCTTTGTTCTCAAACTATCCTTAAAAAATAACCACATATATTGCATTGTTTGTATCACTATGCAAGTAAATCCCTAAAGGACGAGCAAGTTAGGAATAAAAAAA
Organism: Vanilla planifolia; assembly: GCA_023846275.1. NCBI lineage: Eukaryota > Viridiplantae > Streptophyta > Magnoliopsida > Asparagales > Orchidaceae > Vanilla > Vanilla planifolia. The sequence goes on along the minus strand of CM043873.1, from coordinate 8,418,144 downwards.
AGCTAAGAACCTTGCTACATTAATGAAATTATTTAGAAATGCCAGAGATTTATCTACTCATAGGATCAAACTAAAATGATCTACTTGTTATTTACCCAAAAATATATTTAGTTGATCACATCTAGAATAGGTTGGGCCTGCAATGGTGTAATTGGTATGACTAAAACAAATCTAGTTTATAAAGAAATGTGGCAAAAGCACACAATTTCTAGATTAAAAAAATGTTGGTAATTGACTTGTCAATGTGGGGCTCTTCCTTATGTTCAGGATGGTAACCATGAAATTTGCTATCAAGCCGAGAGCAAATCATACATTGAAACTTCTCATGTACAAATATCAGGTGAAAATTACACCCATCTAACTTTTGAAGTCCTTGTAAATTTAACCAAGAGGGCGGTAAACCTGATTATCTATTCGTCGTGATTCATGCCGCTCTGTCCCAACCACATGAAGTCCACCAGCTTGCACAACCTTGTAATGTGTAGAGAATTTTACAGCAATGTTGAAGTATATAATTTCACCCACAGAAAAGAATATATTGAAATATGATGGCACACCTTGTTTCTCTCTGCTTCAGTGAACATCTTGTATTCTTCTACTATTTTTAAGAAGGTATTCCTCAACTGGGCTATGACTTCATCTTTCATAGGTCCCTGCAGAGTCGTTCGCACTCAAAATATCACCAAAGATCAATTTTAATCAAGACCATCCATCTTTTAGAGGGTATTCACTGTTGAGCTGGTTGAATAAAAACTAGTTCAACATCTAAGAAGAGCTTAGTTTACTTGTGTCTGGTTATGCAGCCAAAAGGAAAATTCTTGAAAATTAAAAAATAAAAAACAAAAACTCTACTTTTTAACAAAATTGAATTTGTTATCTTGCCGGTGCAAATGGGAGATGAATCCTCCAAATAAGTAGATATCCTGGATCAAAAGGAATGGTTGTACATGGCTAACTCCTTTTTTATCTCACCATCAAGATGGCAAATTTAACATGATTCTAATAGAAAATAGTTGCACAAAGCTCACACATTCATCAATAAATTCTCAGGGTTCAAAATTTTCACAGACCACATGCATGAAGGGGTTTTGTTCATCAACCTAAACTAACACAACCACAACAAAAATAGGATCTTCTTAATGGTAACGATATGGGAAGACTGCATGTGTATGGTAAACCATTTGGCTTCAACCACTTCCCCAAACTTTCTACATATGGGAGCTCTCGTAGGACCATGCTACCCTTTTCACATGCACAAGAAACTCAAAACCCAAAAGATATTGGAAAGGAGTTAATTTGTTAGAAGCATCAATTTTGATGAAGGATATCCCTTTTTAGGCCGTTCTTCTTTTGAACTGGTAGAATAATTTGACTTCAGCAAGCACACTAAGTATGAGTTACTTGTGTCTGCTCCTGCTGTAAAAATAAAAGATGATGAAAATAAGACAAGAAAGGAAAACAGGATCTTAACTGGATAACAATCTCAATTCAAGAGGTTTTTCAAAGAAAGTAGAAGTTGAGCTAAGATTACAAGCGCACTTGTCCTTTCTCAAAGGATTTAGAGGACCACCCATGCACGGAGTCAGAAAATTCAAGCATTGCTAAGCTTCCACAAATAAATGCAGCAGCAAGCACAGACAAAGAATAGGATGTTTTAGACAAAAGATGGAATATATATGAAATGTTTGAGTTCTAATCTCCTATTCAATCAGTAAAAGTTCTTTCATTAATGCCGTCTGCAGAGTTAGCATTGTAACCTTTTCACATGAATAAGAAAGTCGCTCTTCTGCTTCAAGCTCTGTTAATGACATTTTGCCCCACTCGTTTACAGCTAATTCCACAGCATCCTTTGCTAATGATAATGTAACCTTAGAAAGTTCGCAAGGAAATAAGCTTTCCTTCACCTACAAATGTCATAACAAAAACAATAATGACAAGCCTTATTAATTTCTATACCTTCCATTTATCATGATAGAGTACGGCTATACCTTCCATGTCTTCCTTGGTGGAAGTTTCTTCACAGAAACGAAACCTCCTTCAACAGGATTTACAACTCTGCAGGCACAACATTCAATATGAGAAATTATTACAAAACAGTGCACAATCAACATGAGAATTGGGAAATCAAATACCATCAATACCCAAAATTTGCATCAAAAGGCTAACTGAATTTTCATTTAACAAGGCAGAATAAGGATATTTATTCACTTCAAATATAACACTATGGGTCACAAATCCAAATCATGGAATCAAGTCCTGTGAAATGATTGGATAATGCAACATCCCTTACCAAAGCTGGGAATTAGTCAGACTGGTACATAATGTCAAGAACTATTTGTGCCAGTATACTACAAGGTTAAGGCAACATGGAATAATTAGAAGCCATTAAATGGCAGCTTGTAAGCTTAAAAAGAATAAAAGACAGGAATAACAACAAAAGAACTTATTTTTTCTTAAACTGGGGAACTCAGAATATCTTTAGTGTTTCCTAAAATTGCAATAGCCAGAAGGCCTTTGGTCAACAAATAGTAGTAATTAGAAGAAAGTAACAACATAACCAGAAAGCTTTTGGACACATTCGAAACCATTAGAAATAGTAATGAATTAGTGATTTATGCACCTGAAAGATTATTTTTACCTTGGCATTAACAGCTCTCGGAGCTTTAGCCTTGCCATGAATTCTGCATTACCACCAAGAATTATATCTGTTCCACGGCCAGCCATGTTAGTAGCAATGGTTACTGACCCAAAACGACCACTCTGAGCAATTATTTCTGCTTCCCTCTCCACATTTTCTGGTTTTGCATTAAGGACCTTGACAAATAAAGGTGGAATAAAAAGAAACATCGGACAGTAAATAAAATTAGAAAAATACTAAATCTATTTTTTTTGTGTAAGATTGAATACATAGACACTAGCGACAAGAAATTTGAATATGCTTGATTAGGTTGGTTGTAAAAGGATAATCAGAAAAAAAAAAAAAAACAAATCTATAGAACAATCTTAGATGAAATTACTACTACAGCATACCTTGAACCTAAAACCAGATAAACCTTGTTCTGTCATTGACCCTATCATTAACCTCATCTCATCTATCTGAGAATCACTTAGCAAAACTTGCACTTTCTATTAACTCCATTCGGGAGATACAATGAAGAGAATGGAAGACACTAATAAGGGAGATCTCTACAATTAATTAAAAAATAAAACATTAAATGGTGTAACTGTAATACAGTTAAATGTCCAATTTAGAGTATAATCTTTACAGGGTCATAGTACAGGTGGATGTTTTACTGAAGATTTCAGTAATCTAACATTTGTGTGATTCCTGATTAATCACATACATTAAGGTTGATAGGGATGGTTTTATATGGTTGAAGTAACGACTGCTTTTGATGAATGATTATTTTGCTTGAAGACTACAGGTATCAGGACTTCACATTTTATTTGCTTATTAGGATTTAGATTTATCTACGTTACTCATAATTATTAGATGAATGGAATGCTCATTTAAGTTGGAAACTATGGTTTATTGGCAAAAACTGTGCTTTATGGCAGAATATAACATAAATTATTCAGAGACTCAAAACATAGGAACCCAAGCATGACTTAATTGTTTGAGAATACCCCAACGACTGATTATTGTACGACTGTGAAAATAGTTATTTTCTAGCTGTTATGGAATGAGGAACTTTTAACCAACTAGAGAACTCTATAATAGGCATGTTTATGGTGGGTTGTTTTCTTCTAGAATGATATTGTTTGTGTAAAAGTTATTTTGAACAATCAAAGTTTTGCAGGATTTACATTGATTTCTCATTTTGCTGGCCAAAAGATTCAAGGAGAAAAGGTAATAAACCTAAGAGATGAGGTGGCCTAGCCACTGTGAATGACAACCACCAAAATCATCTCCATTCACAATGGCACTGTTGAAAGTTTGCCCTACCATCTGAGTCCCTCCGGTCGTGTCAAAATCTTCTAGCACTACAGAACTTATAGAATCCATTGTCAGTTGACCCTGATTACAATTATGGTCATGCTTACATATTCAATGAATTTCTATAATGATCTACAATAGTGTTTAATAAAGGTGAAAGAGGAATATGATTTAAAAAAAATCTGAAAACTATTTACAACAGGGAAAAATCCAAAAAAATGAAAAGCATCATAGAAACTATACTGCACTTGGCTCCTAGAGGACAAAACAAGGCAGAGCTTTCATTCAAGTTAGATTGAAGTTTTTCTTATTGCTAATAAATTATTTGCACTTAAGTGAAAGTTATCGCTAAATACCTTTATGACAACTTTAAAACCTTGAATTTTTAGAAGATGGACAACAACCTAACTTAACGTCTTTAAAACCTTGAAAAACCTTGAATTTTTAGAAAATGGACAACAACCTAACCTTTTGAATCAAATTCTTTTTTTAAATCATTCTACAATAATGATACATATTAGATGCATGAAAGCTAATAGAATTTTTGTAGACAACCTATGTAAATTTAATCTTGCTTATAATCACTTCCTTAGAGACATGGAAGTTGAACATATCCCATATTCTATTGGTGTGTAAAGCCTAATCATAACCATCAAGCCTCACAAGGAAATCGAGTATACTATGCTTCTATCAAGTCAAGTACCAAGGAATATCATACTCAAATAAGGGGAGTGTCCATAATATTATGGGCATAGTTACAGCTACAACAATAGAATAAGGCCTCTGTTATGACATAACCGGAACAGTGACTGACCAAAAATCAGAATAAGCAAAAGTCAATAAAACATGAGAAGAATGTGATTCAAGAATAATTGCAGTTTGTCAGCAATAAATGATTAAATAATGACATGGGAAGGAAACAAAAAGTCTACAAAAGTGAAAAAAAACCATGATATTTAATAGAATTTGTGAGCTTGCAAGTCAAAAATAAAAATGTTAACTTTTGCTAATGTTACCTTTTCCTTAGAGAGCTATCAAAGACATTGAAGGTGTTAGTGCTAGTCAAAGAAAATAACAATGCTATGAGAGAAGCTTGCACTCTCATGTAATCTTATCAAGTTTTAATGAAAATCTTTCAAATGCAATAGTGGTTGTGCCCCAAAATTTTGGGGTTCACACATAAAATATTATGCTTATTTCTTTTTGCATTATTGTGTTATTTATCTTTTTCTCTGTGTATTTGATGCACGTTGCTTCCATTGTGGGAGACAAAGGGTTTATCATGTTAAGTGATTTTCAATTGTTTAGAAGATCTAGTATGGATCACTTATCTTTAATTCCCTGTATTCCTATGTCCACATTAGTCTTAACTTATCAAATCACTAAAAAATATTATATGCTTATCATCTTAATAAAATCTTTTAATTTGGTCTAACGTGACTTACATTCCCTTCAAAATGTTCATGTATCATTCTAAAAAAAGTGTGGTTGACTTGCGTCAAAAATAACTTTAATCATGGCAATGATCTATGAATATTTGTTTTGGTAAATGAGACAAAAACTTATAATTAGTATTGAAAGAAAACCACTTAAACTTATTAAAAAAATACTTATTATTGAAGTTTTTCTTGTGACTTTACCTAGTTTTTAACATATATGATGCAATGATATCCAAAGATTCATATCGTTGACATAACCTAGTAAGAGTACGATGATGTTGCTGTTGTTATCATGCTTGATACTAAAAAAATAATACTTGAACAACAAACAACCCATAAGGTTGAGCCAAGTATCATTGTCGACCCTACTTCAAATAAAATATCTAGTACAACAATTGAATCATCTCCTACTATAATTTATATGACACTACTAATTAATCTACTTCAATTTAAAATAGGTGACGTTACTCATAAGGATATTGGATTGTCTCAAGATCCTCACAAGCCAATTTTTGAGTCCAAAATGCTTGGACAATTTTTTAGTATTGTGTATAGGGAGTTTGTTTTATGAACAAAAATTAAATTAATTATACTTTTTATTTAATTTCTTATCACACCAAAGTCTTGATACATATAATTTCGATTTTTTTGTAGATAAGATCTTTGTTCTAATCTTAAATATTAGATATACATATTTCTATTAGGTTAGACTATAACGTCATTATTACAACTTAATGTATTCACTTAAATAGGCTATATTCTAATAATAAGATTTTCTTAAGAGGAGAATGATGAGGATCCAACCTAAATTACATATTGCTAATGGACCTTTACTCTTTGTACTATTAATTTGATAAAATCATTTTCTTATTTTACTATTATTTTTCTTTAAGCATTTTAAATGATGTATCTTAAGATTACATGAATCAATTGAAAAGTTCGATCTTTGACTCAATGACTAATTGATAATGTTTGATATAAATTGTAACTAATACCAAAGAAATACAAAGCTTGACATATTTGAAGAAAACTTCTATAGAGTTTTGTTTTAATATTTAAGACCTATAAATAATATACTTGAAGCATTAGAACTATGGTAAGGTTTTGAGTATTTTTTAAATCACTTTTTTTATTAGAATTTGAGAGAATGTGCTAAAGAATTTTAAATCACTCTTTCATTCATCTAAATCAACTTAAGATATACATTTTATATAAGTCTTCTAACATATAAATATGCCTTATAATGTAAAGGCTCAAGTTTGTATAAAATAATCATATTAGACAATATGATGTACCTATCAATACAATACAATTAGTTTTTGTATGTATATATAGAAGAGAAAAGAATAACCCGATTTAATATATTAATAAGAGTTTCATCTCATAATATTAAATAATCTAGCTAATCATATAGTATGATTAGTTGTTATTGCCAAATTCTCTTACCTAATAGAGAGAAAAGTCTAAGTTACAGTATAAATATATTCATACAGTAAGATTATATGTCTCGTACAATATGATCAATATATAATGAATTAAACATTTAATTGCTAAAGAGAGATATAAAAACTTAAGAGTTTTGTATTATATGATATATAGGTATTGTATCGTACAATCATTTAGAAAGCTTAAAAAATTAAACAAAACAAAGACTAGGAAAATTCATACAATACGACCATTTTGTAAGCTTAACAAATTAAGGAAAAGAAAGACTAGAAAAATTCTTATAGTACAATCATCATTTATTATAAAGTATGATTAGGCCCAGAGTCAATAGACATAAAAAGAATTAAAATAGAGAATTTTGTATAATATGATTTTCACTTATCATATAGTATAATAATTTGTAAGAATGATATAGAGAATAATTAAATTGTATTATGAACTGGATGATTAGTTCATTTATGTGTATTGTATAGCAAAATCCTTAGATCAAATAATATGATCAATACAAGTTATGTGTGTAAAGACTAATTTGACTAGCTTTTGAGAATTTCTAATATGGTTGTTGGGGGATATTTAGAAATGTTGGAGAAATTTCTAATGCTTACAAAAAAATTAAGGGAAACAAAGACTAGAAAAATTCATATAGTACAATCGTCACTGATCATAAAGTACGATTAAATCCTGAGTTAATAAACATAAAAAGAATTAAAATAGAGAATTTTATTCAATATGATTTTCACTTATCGTATAGTATAATAATTTGTAAGAATAAGAGAATGCATAATTAGACTATACAATGCATTGGATGATTAGTTCATTAATATGTATTGTACATGTTATGTGTGTAAAGGATAACTTGATTAGATTTCGAGAATTTCTAATATAGCCATTAGGAGACATTTGAAACAATTGGAGAAATTTCTAATTATTATAAAAAATGCATCCAAACAAAATGAATAAGCTAATGACTAATTACAAATCTTTGAGAAAAAATTACACTAGAAGATTATTATATACCTAGAAGAAATAGATAAAATGCAACATTGCCTTGACAACTATCATCCCTTATCATATACCAACCAACATTTCTTAGTATTTCATTAAGATAAATTGAAACTTATCTTACATTGTTTTTAACATGCTTTTAGTGTGCCCTTTGAGTTAATTTTTGAGTTGTAAGATCTTGTATTTGTGGATGTCATATTGTACCTTTTGTCATTTTGTTGGAACTTTGGCTTTTGATCTTGTATTAGTATTTGGGATGTTGTTGTTGGTCTTTTGACTCGATGATATGTAAGATTGTTTTAGTCTAGTGTTTGCAGGGTCCCATAGGTTTTGCCAACTTTTGCAAAAGATGTTTTAATATTTTTGTTTAGCTTTTTTGTTAGAGGTGGATATAAATTTAGTGTTGGATTAAACTATTTAAAATTTTTTTATGTATTTTCTTTATTACACTCATACAAAATATTTTAAAAGCAAGAATTTCTAAAACAAGTTTATAAAAGTGATTAAGAAATCCTAAAGGATTTATGTTACTTTACTCGATATCATTAAGTACATAATTTTCACAATTAGCTACTCTTTTGCATGGAAATCACGCTCACCTATTTTATATAAGTGGTAACAAAGTACAGTTGCTTCTAATAACTAACTATTCTAGAAAAAAATCTATTTAAAAAACTTTTGTTTAGAAACTTAAATCTTGATTTGAGTGATCAATAACACAACTTAGGTGGATTGGCTCTACAATATGTGAAACAATTAGAGTTTCTACATTGATCAAAAAGCTTGATAAAGCAAATTGCTTGGATTCAATGATGTGTTACATGGCACGCTCCTGGGTTCAAAAGTTTTGGACCAAACTTTGACGAATAATATGCATATTAGGCACACTTTATGAAAAATTGTTGACCACAAATAAGTGATAAATTAGCCTTAGACTAGTAGTTGAACGCAACATTAGAATTTCAATATATAATTAAGTGATCATTGCTCATAGATTTAAGCTTTTGAGATAATAGATAGACATCAAAGAGTACATTAAGCCTGGCTATGAACTCCTAATTAATTTGCTTCTTGGAGATGAAAATTTTGAATATAAGCATCATATTAAGTCACAGGTAATTGACATTGAGTATAATCTTTTGACATAAAATATATTTCTAACAAAAATGTTTAACATAACAGAAGTGTTCATATATCAATGTTAAATATGGCAATAAAAGTCGACGAAAAATTAATGATTACATACAAGTATTGCATCATAGAGCCTTGACTTTAGTTTGAAACATCCTTTTAATATCCATAGTCTGGCATTTTCTTAATCTCCAAAAAAATATTTCAAGAAAGAAGCCTAGAAGACCTTTAAATACTAGACCCATGACACAAATTTTTGTCCAAGAGTATGTTAAAAATAATTCCACGACAAATTTTCCCTAACAATCCAACCTACTTTGGCAATTCCCACAAACCAAAGTGCACTGCATCCTTCGATCCACATCAACAGATGCATGTCAACCAAATAGTTATAGCCATGTAGGCTATAAATAGGGCTCAAAGACTATTGTGAGCATTTAATGTAAAGTTTTATAAAAAACTTCATAAAAACTATTCACTCTCTTTCTCTCTCTAAACAATAGAGTTTCTCTCATTCTTTTCTTGTATTAATATAATATATATATATATATATCATATTTATACCTTAATATGTACACGATAATATGTTTTTCTCTCTTTATTTATACATACACATGCACACATTATTTTCACCATAACTATGATACAAAATCTTTTTTAAATTAGCCTAGAATGTAGAATCCAACCTTGGGCCTCCTCTTAAGAATTTATTCCTTTTTGTTAGTGCTTAAATGCCTAACAAAATCAGTAAAAAAGCTTTTAATACTTAGGAAAGGAGGAACGAAAGGCCATCATGTTTCCTCTTCTGAAGTTGACTATCACTACATATAAATCCAATATTGTTTGACCCTCTTTCTTGGTAGTTATGGATTCAAATGATAGTCACATTTGCATAGAATTACAAATAAGATAGAAGCTAAGATTGCAAGAAAGGAAAACGAGAGAAAGAGAGAGGAGAAGCCATGAGGATGAGAAATCCCATCCTCTTAACATAAGAGCAATGGCCCCAGGTACTTCTCTCTTCTTATTATGAAAGTGTTCATCCAAGCTCTAGAAAAGCAAAAGCATAAGTCTTGGGATCTTGTCATTAGAGTAGAGCTTATGACCCAAGAAGACACACAATGCCAAAGGTTGTAATTACAATCTCATCTTTTTTATTCTATTTTAGCTCCTAAAGTGCACGAAGACTCTCTAAATAACACAAAATGTTACATTTTAGTTATTACAAACTATGTTCCACTACTTATCACTGTAGCATCTTTGTTTCTCATTACACCCCTACTTCAAGGCAAATCACTCTTCAATACTTCTCTTAATAGATAGAATCAAAATCTACTATGTAATTGCTCATGAATTTAATTATCATAACTCGAACAAAACTCTGCCTGTGTCTAAAATCTCAGTGCTCAGATATCTTGTACATCAATATTTTTTCATAACAAAAAGAAGGCTTTTGCTTACTGATTTGGAAGTTGCATGCAAAATAAAAACATCTATGAGACAATGCTATTTTATCTACAGTAGACGTGAATTTTGCTATCCCTTCGTACCACAATGTAAACAAATTTCTTTAATAAACAGCATACAATAGTTTATCTTTTCGATGTTAATATATTATTTTGTGGTGGGACACGTATCACCTTGGTTTTATCCTAGTTTGGTTCTATGGTTTTATTGAAAAAGATGGAAGCTGCTCTAACAATTTCAACACAACAGAATAGAATTTGAATAATGCTTAAATAAATAACAACCTTCAATCGTAGAAGGCCATTCCACCATGTTCCTTAAAGACTAATTAAGTACAATACAAAAGGCTGAGCACATAAATGCAGTTCTTTTCTTTTATAAGAACAAGCACATCATTGCCCACAAAAAAGCAGACATTTTAACTAGACTCGACAATATAAACTAGTAGAGTTAACCATAAGCAGAGTTCTTTAGATGTTAAGATACGTAATGAGAATGCACTACCTTGGATAGGAGAAAATACATAAAAGAAATGAAGGAAAAATGGCAAAACATCATAGTTATTTAGCATATCTATTCAAGAATAAGATGAATCCATTAGTTCCATTATTTTCAGTTCATCAATTATCCAGAGTAACTTTACTTTCTGATCAGCATAATTTCATAACAACCACAGCAAAATACATGCGACCAAGCAAGATAGTATGGACAAATATATAAAGGAAGATGAAAGGCATTCCAAACTAAAGTGTATCCCAAAGTGAAATGATGCTTTCTAACAAGTTACGTGAAGCAAGAGAATGATAACCTCATGAGAAATTCCCACTTCGTTCAGCTGTTCTGATAAAGCATCACTCTGCTCAACACTAGTTGTACCAACAAGCACAGGACGACCAGTCTTATTCATTCTTGATATCTCGACCACAACAGCACGCCATTTGCCACTAGTCGCCCTAAATACCACATCTGACTCATCCTAAAAATGTAAACAAGAAAAAACATTATTTCATACAAAGTTCAAAAATTACACAAGGTGGATGCTGGAATCCAATGAAGCAAAGAATTGCCAAAGTTTGTGAGGCTTCTACCATCTAAATATAAATTGCTATAAGCTTAGATGTAGAGAAAAGGCCTTGCATAAATATCTTAGTAAGACTATATATTACACTTGGAATGCTCGACCCAGTTGTGATACCTGGAAGGCATACATTACAGCATTTCTATGCAAGTACCAGCACTTGGGCATCCTTTGTTAGTATTTGTAACCGTTAACACAAATTCAAAAAATTGTACACTTTTAGCTTAGCTAAATCCAGTCCATACTAAACCGAATGATCCATGGGCTCACACCTTTCTTATCATTGGTTTATTTGTTGGGACAATTGTAACTTTTAGCTTGTATATGCTCTCAAATTCTGCACTTTCGGTGGCTGCGGTGCCAGTCATGCCGCAAAGCTTGGGAAACTGTAGTTTAACAAGAAATAAATGGTAACTAATAACAAAATTGGAAATAAGTAGGGAAAAATTAGACAACAATATTAATAGATTCGTCAAAATGGGATTCAATGAGATAGCTGAAAATCGTAATTTGACAGGACAAGATCTAACTAGTGCCAAAATTAGAAATATGAAAGGGAAAAGTTCATAAGAACATTTGTAATCATACCCTTCGAAAATATTTTCCCCTAATGTTCAAATTAAACATGTAGGCATACAAGTTGCTTTAAAGATATGAAGGAAAACTTTTTAATGGTAAGAATTTATAAAATCAGGAGTTGGAAATAGTGATAAACTAACATTCTGAAGTCACATCACCTGTAGAAAAAAATTTTGGTAGCTAATAGATGCAAGTGTGACAGTTTCATTCTGAATTGGCAAGCCTTCCTTTGCTTCAACTGCCTGATGTAATCCATCGCTCCATCTTCTGCCCTGCCAGTAGAAAATGCCATAACATTTGTTGGACATGAGTTCAAACACTGTTTTGACTCACTGAATAATCGTAATTGTTGAAAGCAGATAGAGCATGTAGTACAAAAGACAGCGAAACAATATGAGATATACATTCTTAACAGTGTCATGTCCCAAGACGTTGTGGTGTGCAGTCCAAAAAAGAGAGAGAGAGAAACAAAGAAGGAAGGAAAAGCAAAAGAGATTGCATGCCAGTCCATAATACGTTTTGGGTGTAATGTTCTACACAGAAAAAAGAACTTTGGAGTTGGACGAAGGGATTCTACTTGCATCATTACAATTCTTGTAAAATCAATATTGTTGGAACTAATATATTTTGAAAACATTGGGCTCTATAACACAAAAATATACACTCATGAGAACACAGGTAATGAAACCCTAGGGACACTGAGAACGAAAACAATACAAAGAATACAATAAAATATACAAAAAAAAACTAATCTATGACTACATAATCTTAAACTTCAGAAGAGAGCCTATTAACTAGAATCCTCACTTGCATTACTCGACCAGTAAATTCATCCACAATTAGAACTTCCTTTACACGGACAATGTAGTTTACATCCCTAAGGAAGAGTTCCTTAGCTTTGATAGCATTTATAACATAGGAAGCCCACTGTTCTCGAGGATCATATAGATCTTTTACACCCAGAATCTCTTCAGAATCTTCATAACCCTGCTCGGTTAGCAAAACAGTTTTCTGCTTCTCATCAACCTGAAATGAAATCATTGGGAAAAAAGGAATAAAAACTGTTATGGTCACTCATGTACATGCATATTATATGGTGACGATAGGTGATGCATTAACATTCATTTTAAAATCTTACGCTAACGGAAATCTACTTGAGAACTGAAATATACGTGAAAATATATCCTCAAAAGCTGCATACAGTGTAATGTATATCTCTCTCAAAAGCTGTGGCAATCTTTGCTGCTTTGTAGTAACTATCACTTGGCTTCTCTGCTGGACCCGAGATGATGAGTGGCGTTCGTGCTTCATCAATGAGAATAGAATCAACTTCATCAATTATGCAGTAGTTAAATCCTCTTAGGACTAGATCATCAACAGACTGCAAATACCAAAAGAAAATTAAGAAAAACTAAAGCAATCATCTTTTACAGAAAACAATGGAGTAAAAGGAGTATCAAGAAAGGAGATATATGTAGCGACTTTTAGCTCAATGGTTCTACAATACTTTCCATAGCAAGATTGTCTCTTAGATAATCAAAACCAAGTTCACTGTTTGTGACATATGTTATGTCACATAAGTAATTTTCTCTTCTTTGCTCGCTCGACATATTTTCTGCAAAACCAAGCATAATCAGAATGCAGGAACATACATTACTGAATGGAAAATTCAAACAGCAAGTGTGAAAATGGAAAAAAGTTATTTATGCTTATTATTTTGTTTCTGAAAGAAAGTTAAAATCAACGAAAGTAGAACCTAAGAGCTTGCATGACTACAAGATTTAACATACGTTGGATTAGGCCAACCTGCAGTCCCAAGAAACGAGGAACTTGACCAACCCATTCACAATCTCTCCTAGCAAGATAATCATTTACTGTAACTATATGGACTCCTTTCCCAGTCAATGCATTCAAGAAAGCTGGCAAAACAGCTACAAGAGTTTTCCCTTCTCCTGTCTTCATTTCTGCTATCTCTCCTTTATGAAGAACCATGCCACCTGCATTTGCAAGTATTTAACAAGAAATGGCTCACAAAAATCTTAAGTTTAGTAGTTTAAAGACAATAGGTGAATAACATAGCAGAAAACCTTGAGATGTTTAAATAGAAGAAATTTAAAGTTCAAAGAGGATATCTGTTTTGGCACATCTCAGAATAAAAAATAAAAACAATCTGACTACAATTTTGATCTAATGACACACCTATCAACTGTACATCAAAGGGACGAAGGCCCAAAATTCTTCTTGATGCTTCCCTCACAACTGCAAATGCTTCCTGCCATTAAAAGACAAGTATCTATTCAGACCAATCTTATGAACGACTATACAGAAGACAAAGGATTCCTATAATTCTACGAACAAGTTAATCAGCACCCATAACAAGTACAATTAAAAAAGAGCACTATAATAATGTCAATGTGAACTAATAACAAGTAGTCTTAACCACACTAAATAAGTTCAGACTATATGCAAAGAAAAACTTAATGCAAAATAAGGATGAAAATTTGCACTCATATCCATTTAACCCATCCCATCTAAAAGAATATAAGTTTCAAAATTCAATCTGTGGGTCGAGTATGGCTATAGATATTCAAAGTCCATTATGGTGCAGGTTGTTTTTAGGTTAAACACAACTATATCCACCCCAACTTATTAATTAACAAGTTTAGCACAAAAAACAAACCTTAGAAAAGCTAAGTTTTCATTTATGACCCTTTAGTACATCTTCTATAATCCATCTCACATCTATAATCCTACATCTCACGGCTCACAAAGTGCTAATAAAATAAACAACCTAGAGAAATAGCTAACGATTGAATCTAGAAAAATTTTATTTTCACTCAATATTTGAAACAAATTGTATGGATTTAGGGAAGGCAAGGTGGGTATAGGTATTGAAAAACATATAACACGTTGGATATGAATTTCGACCAACCAACCCAAACCCACCACATAACAATTTTTAAATGCTTTGTGTGGCAAAACCATCCAAAGGATATTCTTAAAGAATATTTTTGAAATGAGCTATTCAAGGGTGAAACATATGTTACGAAGTTCTTATGTAATTATCATATGGAGGATCTTAGTGAACATAGTATGTCCAACAAGATGAGGTGCATGATCTTTTTCAATATTATTGGGCATATTGCATACATTGATGGATGCTTATGAATTATAGCATGAAGAACATCTTACCATACTCTTTTGCTCAAATTTAGTAACAAACCAAACTTGAGAGCAAAACCAAGGACATAAGAGCAAGAATTAGTTGATTGACCAATAATGCCAGGCAAAAGTACTCATTTAATACTGCTAAATAAAGGTACATCATGGTCCTTATGTGCCATCCAAATCGATTGTGCCAGCACAGATAATATCCAAAGGGAATTTAGTAAAACTAAAACTTCAGACCCAAAAAAAAAAACCGGCAATGGAGTTCTCGGAGCACTGAGCTAATGAGCACAAAAGCAAAAACTTGATGCTTTACGTGTTGAAATAACTCAAAGATAGCCGTCGCGAAATTACCGGCTAAAACGTGATATTTAAATTCCGCGGGAAAAATTTTCCATACGGGTAAAAGAGAATCGAGGGATTCGCCGGCCTTCGCTCGTTCCTTGAGAACCGAAGTCCTCTGCCGCAACTCCGAATCGGAAAGCCTCACGATTTCCGACTCCAACTCATTGATCAAACCGACGGACTCGGAGTACCTCTTCCTCGTCGCCTCCCCTGTATCAGCACCCCTGAAGATGCTCCCCAAAAGACCACCCAGAGATGCCGATACGGGCGCCACTCTACTCCCCACCAGTAAGCCCGATCTGGCGATCCTCTCCATGCCATCTTTAATCCAGCGAGGCTTCCTTCCAAAATAAGAAGTACCCACTTCCGATATCACGTTAAATGCTCTTGGAGAGGGAGCAATTTTGTGTGAGGAAAAGGGAGTGAGCTTGGGTAAGGAAGTAGGAAGTTGGGAAGAGGCCATTTCCTCCAAGATCGCAAGGAATAGGAGATAGGAACATAGGAACAGGAATCAAAGCAATTTACTCCAGATGGAAGTGTTTAAGTCGATTTTTCTGCGCAACGTTGAGCTCACTGCAACATGCCATGGAGGGAAAAAAATAGAACGACGGACGGAGAAAAGCGGATAAGGCGAACGTTCACCATCCGGGCTTAGGCAGAGAAAATCTTGAGGATAAATGTAATTTAATACATTTGAACATATTAAATGATTTATTTATAATATTTGAAAATAATATTAGTAAAAGTATATTTTTATTATTTAAAAATGGTAGCCAAATGCTAAACAAATTATTTAAATGACACTAAAGCAAATATCCTGATAACTAAAATGTTACTTTTATGTAAACGATACTCAACTAAATATTCCTTAAAAAATAAAAATATATATATATTAAAAAATTTAGAAATAACTTTTTTGTTTAAAAAATGTTTTTTGAGGAAAAAATTATATTAAAATTATTATATTTATATAATGATATCTGGATTATTTAGTATGAAAAAAAATCCTTGGCTTATTTTTATTTAAGAATATTTTTTTATTATTTTATATTATTTAATAATATTTTTTTATTATTTTATATTATTTAATAATATATTTATTTTTCTAAACATTATATTTATTTCATTGTTTCATCCTACGTCTAAAAAATTAAATGCAATTTGACCATCAACACTAAATTAATTAAATGATTATTTCTTTGACTTTTCTTCATTTTAATTATCATGAAAATCACTTCCTCTCTTAGCCTTATAAAAATTTTAATTTTCACTATTTTTTTTTTAATAAATATGAATTTTCTTAGCCAAATAGTAAGCAAGTCAAATGCACACGAGGTGATTGAAGTTGCCAACACTAGCCAACTCTTGTGCAATAAATCGACGATGACACATCTTCGACCACCCAGTTAGCATAAGCAAGGGTTTGATTCAAACCCTTTGCATGATTAGGAAATTGGATCGATGAATTTGAGGGATTATTATGGTGAGAATTCTTCATAAGCATCCTTACTTTAACAATTATGTGTAAAAATCATATATTTTGCATAATGTAATAAAAAAATTAATAAACAAAAATAAAATCATACCATTGAATAACAATCAACTTACATGTGCATGTTATTTTGTGGGTTTAAAAGGACATCAAATTATACCAATAATATTACTTTGGATCGGCACTTCTGGTTCGTGGGCTCCCCTGCTGCGCGTCGTGGCGATGGTGCGCATCACGCAGCCACGATCGCTGCTACCATGTATTACATATGGGCTAGGAGGAACGCGTTCAAGCACAACAACCTAGTGCCCACGCCTTGCTCGTTGTCCAGGACAATCAGGTTTGAGGTGAATACTACTCTCAGGAGACATCTTTCTATTCATCCCTATCTAGCGAGAATCCTGGTAAATCCTCGGATTTGCTTGTAACGCATGGCTGGCTTCCCCCACCCCCCAACAGGATGGGTAAAAGTTAATTGTGATGCCTCGGTTGGTGACTACATGGTTGGCCTTGGTGTGGTCGTTAGAGACTGTTTGGGTAGACTTCTCCTGGTGGCTGACAAGAGGATGATCTCCCTGGCTACTGACATAATGGAGGTTCAGGCCATTCTTTTGGCCTTCAACCTTCTTAGGGGGTCTCTTCCCCTATACCGTGCCGTGGAAGTCCAGTCCGACTCGATGACTGCGCTTCAGGTGGCTCGTGACATGATTTCCCACCCTACTGGGGAGGGAGTGTTTGCTGATACCCTTTAGTATGCTAGGGGTATGGAGGCACTTCGGTTCTCTCATATCCACAGGGAGGGGAACGAGCCTGTCAATTGGGTTGCCCACGCTGCTTGCCTCCATGAGTTTGTTTGGGTTCCCGGGGGATCTCTTCCTCAGCCTCTTCTCAAACTCATGTTGTCTGACTTTTTGCTTGATCCCCCTTGAGGATCTCATTGTAATTCATGTATGGCATTGTTATTTTTGATATAATATTATATCCTATTAAAAAAAAAAGTATGTTTCATATGCACTACATATATAATTGACTAAGCTTTTTTTATATAATTGTTTGATTATATCATATAGTTTGTATCATCATTTAAATATCATCCAGTGATACGTATTTAACATCACATAAAAATTTTTTAAATGCCCAAACAAATAAAGAAAAAGAGAGAAATATAAGAATGAGAATAATATTTTTAATCAATTATACATTAATTGGTGATAGCCAATGGATGGATTTGACTCCATTTAAGTTGTAAAATTTTTGAGTGGCTTTGATAAATAGGGTTTATTAAGTCAACCCAATAGTATTTTATTGGGTAAATTTGTTTCTTATAATAGTAACTTTAAAATGAAATGAGATTCATGAAAAAAGTTAGATGTTGTGTCTCAAAAAGTAAATAATTATATATAAATTTAAAATATATTATATTGAAATTAAATATGAAATTATAGAGATGTCTTGAATCTTAATCAATTTGAAGTCTAATTAAATTTATTTTTTATTATTATGAACTTTTCTAATTGTAAAATATTTTAAAAATTCATATTTTTGTAAAGTGATATAAATACTTTATATTATTAGAGCTAAATTGGTCTCCCTTCTTCCCGTCGTCTTTATTTTTTTTTATTTTATAGCTATTTTTCTCTATAATAAATTTCTATTATTCTTTATTCAAAAGTCATTTATTCAATAGCTATTATCATTTATCTTCAAATTTAATTGTTATATAGTAGCAATTTTATATGTAGCTTTCCATTTCATCAATTTTATATTTAGCATAATTATTATTAAATATTAAATTAAGTAATAAAACATAAATTTAAAAGATGTGATTACTAAATATTATTAAAAGCCATATACTTATGTTACTAATTTACTTTTAAAAATATTTATTTTAAAATTTAATAAATTACTCTTTATTATTAAAATTTAAAACATGTAAATATAATAATCACATATTACCAATATAAAAACATTCTTTGAATTAAAAAAAAAAGAATTGTAATAGTTCCCATAAAATTTATTAAATTATTTAACATGACTTCAAATAAATATTTTTTGACAAAACGAATCCATTTTACAACCCAACATGATACCAATAGGGCTCAAGAAACCTGCAGATCATATAAGATAGCAGATTGATGCTCAGAATAAAAATGTCTTTCTGACTTAAGGAGAGCTGCTTTTTGGCCATCTTAAACATGAAAACAAACACAGGTCTCTTCTTCATCTTCAATCCCTGGAAGAAGCATAATGATGACCAGTTTCGCAGAGTAGAGTTTCTGTTCTATCCTACTGCGATGTCATTTCCTGTAGCAGCTCTCTTGATTGGCTCCACTGAACTCGGCTTCTCAATTCTTCGAACGCTCGCATGGTTTCAGAATCCAACCTTCCAACGAACTACATAAGCAGAGCAGAAGGATCAGTTTATGAAGAAGGCATTTAAATTAACTGCTTTTACAATGTTTTCGAACTGTTTAAGACAAAAATAATTATCTCCTCAGCTGTTTGCTGCTACTTTGATTTTCAACCTTTTCCGTGATAAAGAATCAATAGTTTAGTTGTCAGTTTAACATATTCCATTTAGTATCATTGTTGTCCTCTCTAAGCTACCTCTCTTCTATCACACTGATTTAGAAATTTACTTGACACAAGTTCCACTTGTTTCATCGATTTTGCCTATTAGTAGCACTTTCTACTCAAGTGCATGGTTCCAAGATTTATGATGGATGCTAAGGGACGATGGGTTTAATGCACTGTTACATTGATCACAAACAATACCGGTGGTTGTCGGACACGCATCGTCGCTAAGTACAACATCTAGTCTTCGTACATGCCAGCTTCCCTTCATTTTCCAATTAGTATGCTCCAATTGTACGAGGGTTTGAAAATCTCCTAATCCATCAATTTCTTGGGTTAACTTTGATGTGAATTCAAAGATATTCAAATGATCAATCATCATATCAAGATGAGTATAATTCATCTTTGGTGCCAATGGAATAGGGCCATAGATGCATTCATGAATGCAACTCATCTCACTTAGCAATGAGTTCTGATAACAACCACAATTTGAGAGTTTGATAATTGCCCATTGTCGATGTTTTTGATGATCCATACATCACATGTTACGCTCCGAGACTGGAGGAGTTCTATTATTGATTGGAGCATTCAAGGCCGAACCATGATGACATGAGGACTTAAGTAAGATGCATGACCCATGGCACATTTAAGCATATCCTGAATCATATGGATGTTGCAAATGCACAGCTGAATGTTCTTCAACATCGACAATTTGACATGTATACTTTGGTTAGCAATGCTAAACTACACAAAAGAGGGCAACTTAGATGACCCATACGACCATTGTTATCTTAGTTGGATGTTTTGTTGACCATTATGCACCATTATAGTAATGTGTAGATTGTTGTGATGTAAAATGCATGATCATTTTTTGTGAAATATACATCCACAATACTATTGCTCGCATTTGTAAAATACGATAATGAATCATAATGACAATTAAAAAGCAATTAAATAAATGAGAATTGCTATGAATAATATTAACAATCAAAACACCCACCATGATCAATTACCATAGCAAATCAGCTCATGTGGAGCCCAAATTGAATGACATAAACCTAGTATGGCTATAAGACAAGGTGGTATACATGACTTCAATCATAATCTAAATCTATGACATGAGCTATTTAGAGGAATAAGATGAGACACCCGATCCATTAAACAACAAATTAAAACATAACATTTCATTTAAGTTTTTTGGGTTCGAAATGAATCATGAAACACTTCAAAGAGTTAGCAATCATCCACAAATTATGTGACATGAAATATCATGCATATCAATAAATATTTATGCTAAAAAAATTAAAAATTTTTTAACAAAATACCTACATACAAATTGACACAAACACACATTCGCTGATATCACACAAGTTCTACAAGTCTACGATACAAAATTTGTTGAAATTTGTCTTAAAAATAATAAAAATGAAATTTTTTTTATTGATTTTGCAGCCTACCACCATTGTTGCCGTCGTAGCCGCTGTCAACAGTTGCTACCATCACCCGAGTCGACCCGCACACTTGCGTGACATGATTGACACAAGAACATTGCTTGACCTACAGCGACCCATTAACGGTGATGATTCACACCCACTTGCCAGTCCCATCGACCTATTCCACCCGACTCGCCGCTCGCCCTGCCTTTTTGCCACTCGTCATTACTGCTGCTCGAAACGCATGACCAGTTTGAGAATTGCTTAATGAAATCAATTTTTTTTGTTTTTTTTCATTGTTTTCATTTATTTTGAATTATGGATGAACTTTTGAGATATCTGTAAATAAGAATGCTTACTAGGCTGTAAGAGAGAAAAATGATAGAATAAAAATTTATTTTATTTATGCTTTCATCTTTGTAAATAAAGTATGTGCGTTTTATTCTAATTGGAGAGATTCTAACTTCTCTTATGAGAAACAAGGTTCGAAGGTTAGAGACTTTCTACCAGGAGAGCTGGTAACCAAATCCCTTTGTAGAGATAAGAATTGAAGGTGAGAGATATTCCACTAAGAGAGCCAAGAACCAAACAAATTCCCGCTTTTCCAACATTCTAAGTTTTCCTATTAACCCAAATCACCACTACATCGCCCTTTTCTATCTTTGCTGCTCTAAACGCTAACGTCTACGAAACTACAAGACATCAGCGTTACAAAGGTGCACATCTTTCAGTAACTTTTATTTTCTAGGTAGTAATTTAAAGTTAAAGTTACTTTTTTTAATTCAAATACTTCACATAAAGTTTGTCTTAAATTCTCTATTTTATGTGTGAATTGGCTTTGACAAAAACTGCTTTGCAAGATTTTATGCTTAATGCTTAAGGTGTTACCAATTACTCAATAATCCACGCTGCAATTTTGAAACGTCAATATTTAAATAGTTTTAAAATACTACACATGTCATCTGACCTTATTTAGTGCATAGAATTTTTTCATATTTCCTAATAATCTATTGAATTTTTCTAGTATTATAGACTCTAATTTAAACCTTAATAGAAATTTAAATCTGTCTTATATTAATTTTGATATTAAAGATTGGTTTCTACAAAAAAAAAATTTATTTAGTATATTCAACTTTAATATTAAAGAATATGATTTTTTATTATATATCAACTCTGGTATTAGATAAATTATTTTCTACTAAAAAATTATTTTTTATTTACTTTATCCACTAAAAAACTCTTAAGTTGGTTTTGGGTAAACTGTCTTAAGAAGTGATACAAAAACAATGATATGACTCTCAACCATCTTTTCTGGAAACTATCTAGCTTTGTTTAGGAAGTGGTTTGGTAAAAGCAAAACCCTAATCACCCACTATTTTCCTAAAAATACACTCTATCTCAAATTTGGTGGTCTATAGCTGCGATTGCTTTGCTTTCACAATTTTTTTTTATAAAAAATAGATTTCTTATGTTATTTTCCTTGATATCCTTTTATATGACAAACCTTTGAATGATCACAAGATCTGGTAAATCTTATGAAATGACATTAAAGTCAAGAATTAGTTCAAACCAAAGACAATTTAAACAAAAATCCATGTTAAAAATATCCTAATCAATAACACAACTCACCTTGATGGTTGGACAAAATCCTCCTTAACCAACATGGACCAAATCCTAGAAGAAAAAGGGATAATAGAAAAAGAAGTGCCACACCCAATGATTTAGAAGAAAAAAACCATAAGAGACGTAAGAACCATAAAAAGACATGATGATTCTTCTGATGAATCTAACCAAGATATCCATAAGAGAAATCATGACCATAGAAAAAGAAATAAACCTTCAAATGAGTCAAACCAAAATGATAATTTAGATATGTCTAATGAAGAGGAAAGACCTAAGAGACGTTGAGATAGAGATAATATCCCTAATATGAAACTGATGCCCAACTTTTGATGGTAGTTATGATCCTAAAAATTATATCGACTAATATGAATGATTACTTTGATTGACACCAAATGAGTTAGAAAAAAGTATTAATTTATTAAAACTAAACTCACTAATATTACTCGTAGATTCCTTAGAAACTTAGAATAACAATATGTTAACAATGATGAAGAGATACCTCAAACTTGAAGAAACCTTAAAGTTATGTTATACAATAAGTTTGTTCTAATAATCTATAATATTTAAATGATAAAGATTTTTCTAAGATGATAGATCCATTGAGGAATACATTAAAAAGTTTAAATATTATAAACTTAGGTGCGATATAGATAAACTTGAGTCTATATAATTTCTAGCTTTAGGGCAAGTTTAAAGGAATACATACAGGTTAAGCTTAACTTAAAAAACATTACTATTTTAGGGAAAACTTATCGCATAATTAGAAATGTGGAAAAAAATAAACAACCTATTTTAAGAGAAATGGCAAGCCAAACCTTTTAAAGGCCCACACCACAATTTCTTAACCCGCTCATACTCACACTTCATCTACCTAATCTACCATAGTTTTTAAACCTCCCAAGCCCATATTATCACTCACTTTTTCATAATCTTTTTTTAAGTCAACCCACCAAATCTAGAATTGCCTGTTTTATGTGCCATAAAAAAAGATATATAATTGCAAACTACTCAATGAGATCCATGATTATGAACTTAGAAAATGTTAGTGAACAATAAGAGTCAGAACAACAAGAAAACATAATACCTTATGAAAAAATTGTGCAAGAGTTAGAAAACATAAAAATTTGACGGTTAGATGCACACTTATAACCCCACAACCACAAGACGACTAGAAGCGCACCAATATCTTTAGCACTAGTATTAAAATTAAGGAACAACCATATAAAATGATCATATATAATGGTAGTTGCATTAATACAATTTCCTTCGAAGCCGCTAAGAGAATAAGAGCTTCTTTGTTGAAACACCCAAACCTCTACTCTACAACATGGATAAATAAAACTTTTATACCTATTAAGTACGATGTTATGTACTCTTGAAATTTAATAGGTATAATAATGAGATTTTATGTGATGTTGTACCTATGTAAATAGGTTATCTTATCTTTGAAGGACCATGACTTTTTTATAAGAACACAACTTTGAAGGATAAGATTAACCTGTGTTTTTTTGTTTATAAAGAAAAGACCATCACATTACACCTTGCCCAATCTCATAAAAGACCCCAATCACTTAAGCCAAGCAAATTTATAGAAAATCCTAAGCCTACGAATAAAAAAAAGGAAAAGACAGAATTTAAGCTTGATTATATTACCCCAAGTTAGGAAGACCCTTAATCAAAGAGATTTAGTTTGATTTCTAGTAATTAAAGAGTTAGTCACTACCTTACCAGACCTACCACTTATTATATAGGTGATAATAATCCAATGTCTCTTATTGATCTTATTATTTTATCAATGAATTTTCAGATCTCTACATCTGTTTTTTCCTTTTCTTCTCATAAAAGTATATCTAAAAAAAAATAATTGAAGTAACAAAAAATATGAGAAATTAAAAGATGCTCAAAAAAATGTTAAGAAATTTCATGGAAAAGATTATATTATAATTATAATTAATTCAGAATAATTTTTTCTCAGAGTTTACAAGAAATTACAAGTGCATGAAACTAGACCTTTTAGAAATATTAAAAAATTGGGAATTAATAAGTATATGCTAGATTTAATATAAGAGTATGAGATTAGTGCAACCTTTAACATTAAAAATTTGGTCTCTTACAATACACCACATCTAATACCTTGTTAACCATTTAAACCTGATTCTTCTATGTTGAGTGAACTTATTCTATCACTATGTTAGTCTTGAGAGTAAGGACAATGTAGAAGGAATTTTAGATAATAAGACAATTCTAACCAAAGTTTGTAAAATCAAAAAAATTTTAGTTCGTTGGAAGGGTAAACCTCCTATAGAGAACTCTTAGCTTGCCTATGATGACCTACACCATATCACACCACACCTGTTAAAATACTATTATATCCATCACTTCGATACCATCGAGCTAAGCTCTCTTTCATATAAGGAGGATGACAGGAGCGTGTAATATTAGCTCATAAACACACATCAGCTGACATTGCATTAGTTCCAAAAGTCCACAAATTTAAAAATTACTTAAAAATGCTTAAAATTGAATTTTTTTATTGATTTCATCATCTGCCGCCATTCTCCACCATCACAGCCATTGTCAACAGCCACTGCTCAAGTTAACCCGCACGCCCACTTGACCCAATTGACATGGGAACACTATTTGACCGCGCAAACTTGTTAACCACGTCTACCGCCAATCTCGTTGACCCGTTTCGCCCAATCTGTGCCTACCTAAAAATTGGACTAGCAGCTTCGCCGTGCCGCTTGTCTCGTTGTTTCGCCGCTCTCCATTACCATTGCTTGAAATGCATGACAAATTTGGGAATGCTTAATTCAATTAATTTTTCAACTTTTTTATTTTTTTTTTTAAATTACTGATGAACCTTTGAGATCTCTATAAATAAAAATGCTCACTATACTGTAGGAGAGGGAAATGATGGAATAAAATTTTATTTTGTTTGTGTACTTTCACTTTTATGAACAAAGTGTGTATATCCAACCCTAATTGAAGAGATTCCAACTTCCCTTGTGAGAGACAAAGTTCGAAGGTGAGAGGCATTCTATCGGGATTACCAGTAACTAAAACCCTTATAAGAGATAAGGATTAAAGGTGAGAGACCTTCCACTGGGAGAGCTAACAACCAAATAAATTCTAGCTCCTACAAACACCACAATTTTTCCTGCTAATCCTAATCACCACCACATTACCCTTTTATGTGCTCCAAACACTAACATCTACAGATGTACAAGACATCATTGCTATAAAGATGCGCATCTTTTTCACAATTTATATTTTCTAAGTAGTAATATAAAGTTAAAGTTGCTCTTTTTTATTAAAATAATCAACACATAATTTGCTTTAAATTCTTTATTTTATTTGTGAAATTAGTTGTGACAAAAATCACTTTGTAGGATTTTATGTTTAATGTTTAAGGTGTTGTCACCTACTCAACTTAATAATTCACATTGCAAACTTGAAACGTTAATCTTTGAATAATTCAACATATCACACATGTCACATAACCTTGATTAGTGCATAATATTTTTTCATATATTTTTAATAATCTATTGAACATATTTAATATTGGAAACTCCAATTTAGACCCTAGTAAAAGCCTAAATCTATCCTGCATCATATATACTCATCAATCTAATAGTTTAAATATTTAATTAAAAACCATTAATTGTGTATTAAAACTATAGTTCTATGAATAAATTCCAATGTGAGACTAATACTCTCGCTCGTACTCAACAATGATAGCCACATGACATTCGTCCGCATTGCTCACCATTTATTAAGTTTGAAACCTTCTAATTAGCCAATTTAACTTGCATTTCACCCATCTAGGATGCTAAAAAATTTGTGTTCAATTGTGTAAGTTTTTTATGTCATCCAAGTGATAACAATTTGTTAGAAAAAGTAGCATATATGCAAGAACAAAATGGTATTGAATGCAAAAATTGAATACAATAAATAACATTAAGAGATTAAGCAGACAAAAGAGGCACTAAAATATATGTGGTTCAACATTTAGCATACAATACAAGAGAAAGTAAGGAAAACAATTCATTGTTAAGCAGCCACAAACATGAGTGAAATAGAAAGAAAAAAATCACCAATTCCCAAATCCTTATAACATTAAAATGTTTAGAAAATATCTCTTTAATCTAAGACATTCAAGAGAAATTATACATAAAACACTTAGATATATTTTAACTAATCATACACAAAGATCTCAACATCTAAATAAACAAAACATATTGCTCATGCATGATCACCAGGCAGCTTAATTTTCAAATCAACAAAATGCATTTCAAAAGTCTCTTTTTGAACATGTTGAGGCTCTAAAAAGAGATGGTTGATAAATAAAAAATATTTGAATATTTTGAGGCTCTAAATAGAGATGATTGATGAATAAAAAAAGATTTTGCATATTAAATACTTTATATATATATATATATATATATATAGAAATTGATACATATATGTGTGTGTAAATATGTGTATTTAGCTATATAATAACTAAGTAAATTAATTTCAAATGATTGTCCATTCACATCTATCTTCAAATCACAATATAGCCATCATTTTTAATATATATATATATACATACGTATAGGTTAAGTATCATGGGTAGTAGTAGTTGTGTTAGTGTGCTTCAGCAAGTTCATTGTGAATCTTGTATTAGTACAGAGCTCCCAGCAGCAAAGACATGCAGGCAATCGCAATTGAGCTAGGTAGTGACTATACAAACTTTATTCTATAGTGCCTGCACAGGATTATACAAGAAAAGCAATTAATTATTCATGCATTATTCTAATAATATGCATATAGATGCAAGCTATGGGGATAAGCATGCAGATGGGATGAAGCCACCTCTAAGATGTATAAATGAACTATCAACTTAACTTGTTGACAGCAAAATGTACTCACATGGAGAATAAACAAAAATTATATATGCACAAGAGAAGATAATGTGCATAGAATTTGAACACATACAGACATGTTCATTTGATTACAAAAAGGATAACTTGGTGAAGAAGACATGTAAAAATTCCTATTATGTAGGTATAGAAGGTTGTGCATGGGTAAACAAGTGCATCCACACAGAAGAACTGTGAGAGTGGCTGAACATGCAATGTTAATGAGCAAAAATGATTTTTGTGCTAATCCAAAGGAAATTGCAAAGGTATTTAAGTAGGTGTTTGTCCATTATTTTGACCTGTTGACTCTAATGAATTTCTTGATATTAAGAGAGGTTTCCATTTCCATTGCTAAGAATTTCCTACAAAATTTTGATGAGACATTACTGTCTATAAAAGAGTTCAGAAATGTTGTATGTTACCAACTTAGATTCATATTGATCATTGGGTTTGTAAATTGTTCCTAGTACCATCTTTTTTGTTGTTTTAGATGCCAACCATGTTTTTAGTAGTTGTGGCTTCCACATTGTAGGTTTTGTTTCCAACAGTGTCATTTAAACAGTTTTGCTAGAATTTATGAACATTATGAATTTAGGATCAATGGGTTAGTGATTAGAGGTTAGAAAGTTAGAGATTTAGTGATTTGGGTATAACGATTAATAATTATGATTTAGGATTATGGATTAAGAAAAATGATACATATCTATTCATTTGAGGCCATGTATGTGCAAAAGCATACAATAACATATACAATTAAATGCACTGTTTGTTAATTCGTGTCTAACTTCGACATCTAATGCAGCAATTGAGTTAAGGATCAATCCACTGCCTCAAATGCCATTGTTTGTTCATTCATGTCTAACTTTAGCATGGAATATATATATTGATTAATGGATCTATTCATTGCCTCAACTTACAATACAATCATATTTCTTTTTTGTATCCATATTTTAAAAATATCCATCTGTTTTATCATCTAATTGTGAATTCTAACAAATCAAACTATAAACATTGCTCTAAAAAATTCCACCTATTAAGAGATAAAGATCAATCAAAGTCAAATTTGAGACTCAATATAACATAACATGGGCTCAACAACTTAAGTCTATGATTAACAACAATCTAATAGTGTATCCAAGTGTTAATACCAAGTTCAATTTTCTAATATAAAAAATAATCAGAATCTTTTATACTCAATGAAGTTCTTTGCATGAATCAATGAGCTTCCCTCAGCATTTAACATATTCATGCATATTAATAATAGTATCCAGATGCATGCTAGGTAAAGTTGAGTAACATGCAAATGCAGACATAAGCAAAGTATTGTGGAATATTGCAATGAATAACATGCCTGGTAGATCCGATAAGCAAATTGCACACCCTGAAATAACAGCGATTCTTGAGAGGATCCCATCTCTATTTGTTGTGTCGAGTCAAGCTCCATCAACACTCTCTTCACATAAAATTTGGCAAGATTCAGAGTAGCCAACTTCACCTTATTCATATACATTACAAAAACCATAGAATAAAGATAGTCACAATACGCTCAAGTTTCAAAAGTGGTTTAAAAGTGAATATTATAAATAATCTATACCATGTTAATCATTCCTGAGTCGAGCATCCAACTTGTAGGAATTTTGCACTCTTGGTAAGCAGCCATGACCATGCCTCTAAGCTTGATCAACCTTTGAATTTTATGTTCACACCTTACAACAATAGGAAGGTCAAAGGATAAATTACTTGTCACAATTTTAGACATAGAATGCAAAGATGTTTCATAATGAGTAGTGAAAACATTCCTTCTCCTACATAGGAATGAATGCCAAAACTTATTTTCAAGTCATTTTATTAGAGAAATCAACCCATCTACAAAGCTCAACCATTGAAGAAACCCCAATTATATGCCAACCTATCCTGTAAGCTTGTGATTTTCCTCAAGAGACCTTCACAGCTCAGATAGGCATCATCCTCAAAGGAAGAAACTTCAACATGGAGCTGCTTGGCACTGCGATACTCAACAGCTGCTTCTCTCAGTGCATCAGCTTTCCTCTCAGGCCAATTAAAATGCTTCAATACAGCTCTTTCATCAGCCTAAAGAATGAGATGAGAACCAATTATAAGATTGGAAAATGTTGATTGACATTAACAATTGAGTTACAAAGGAAAAAGGAAATGCTGGCCACGTCATGCAAGGGACAGGATAAAGATACATCCATACCAATTGGGAGAGCTCCTCGTCAAGCCAATCCACAAAAAGCAGGACATCTTCCATATTTTCATAAGCTGCATCCTGAACCTTCTTTATGAGAAGATTGATAAAATTTCCTTTTGTTTCCACATCTGCTTTAATCTATTGAAACGGTTAGAAGTCACAAAAAACTATAATTCAAGTCATAAAAGAAGCATTTCAAATGCTTACCGCCAACAAATGAGCCGATCGGTTTTGTAGCTCTCCAACTATGTTATTATGTACACTACTAGCAGCTGGGGTAGAACAACTTCCATTTGCTTTGATGCCTCTTTTCCTTTCCCTCTCAGCCAAACTATTGTAGAATTCCACCAATGCTGTAGCCGTTTGCATCTTGCTTTCTCTTGTAGAACCATTGCGAGCTGCTGGTGGTGGTGGTGGTGGTGGTGGAGGAGGAGGAGGAGGAACAGCCGCCGGAGTAGATTGCAGATGCCCATTCATTGAAACCTTAGGAACAACTTCCACAGCTTTGTTTCCTCTAGAATGGTTCCCTTCCTGACCAACTGATGCAGTCTGCAAAAAGAACATTGAGAAACAAGTACACAATGACAACATGCAGTATTCTACAGCAAAAGAATATGGCTGCTAATATCATGAATAAAGAAGGAAAACAGCTCTTAGTGTTTCACATATCGCTAAATTTAAGTTGAAAGGCAAAGGTTTTAGAAAGAAACCTCAGAAAAGAAAAGAGGCCACTTGCAACATTATGTTTACCAAATAATCCAGAAAAGAACAAATCAAAATTAGGGTTAAATTAAATTTAGATTGAATACCCCACAAAGAATGATTAGACGACAAACTACAAAAATGCGAAAGCAAGGCTTCTTCACATTGTAAAGAAGCATAAAGAAAACAACAAGAAAGAAATGTACACTAAAAAGGCTTATGTATTAACCTGACTCAGTCTTTCAAGGGCTAAAATCTTCGCCTCCGCAGCCGATAAATAGTCAGCAAGCTTCTTCTTTTGTGCTTCCAGCTCGACATTTAAGCTCTGCAGTCTCTGGATATCAGCCTTTAGGGTCGAGACTTCCAACTGCAGCTCCTTCACCAAGAGCTCACTCTCGTCAAATCTCTTCCGCAAATCTTTCGCCTTTTGGGTTCCGTGCTCATCCTCCGATCCCCTCCGTAGTCGAGCATGTTGCTCTGTTGTGCGTCGAATGTTCTTGAACGTCTCGACCTCTCCCACTCTTTTCTCTCCAAATCTTTCTCTATCTAATCTTGGCTTGGATGGCAGAATCGACCTTTTTACATTTGCGTTCGTGTTGGAGTCCGAAGAAACGGGTTTCTGCCTGCCTGTTGAGGCTGAAACAGAAGAAACTCTATTTGTGGGTTCTGACCTTGGGCTGGCTTTTGAGCCTTTGTCATGGTTTCCAAGTAAAGGCGAGGTTTTGGCTGAAGATTTCCTAGCTTCTAAAATCTCCTTCATGGCAAAGGAAGCTACAGCTGCAGTATTGCACTATAATGAAGTCTTCCTCTCCAAGCTCACGGAAGAAATAAAAGACATCACCATTGATTTGTCTGCAAAGTCTAACTCGAAAACAAAGACCACCAGCATGTGAATCCAAATGACAGCTGAAAATGGTCAAAAGGAGTTGGTACACCAATAAAATAGCTACACAAAAGTTGTTACATTCATCGCGTTTTCTTCAAGAGGCATTAAAGTGCTCAGAAGACAACGCCCAGAAAAGCTTTACCTTACAGAAAGAGAACATGGACAATATCGTCGAGGGGGAGATGAGCTCTGGTCTAAAAGTGACAACAGAAAACAAACATTTCTGTAGTTGCTTAGTTCAAGCGCTGAAAGAGAACATGTTGCTCTTTGAACCGTTGATGAGCTTTCTGAATTCAATCATAAATATGAAGTTTTCAGCTCAAAATGCAGGGAAAGCCCCTCTTGGAGAAGTTAGTGATTGAAGCTTATTTTAAAGAACGATTCCTGCAATGGAAACTGGACAATTCACAACTGAGCAATGCATTGAAGACCTTTTTTAAAGTGAACCATGCATGACTCACAAAATATTCTAAATGCTAAAGCTTCTCGGTGACATGTGGCACATGGAACTCAAAAAAATAAAATAATAATGCATTTATATGTAAGGATTTGTTTCTTTCCTATTATTAGGAACTAATAGGTGAGAAAAATGATGAACGACTCTTCAAATTTATATCATATCAAAGCATCTTGTTTCTCACTCTTGTTTTTATTTTCAGATCAATCAAATAATATATTATAAAAATTGATATTTTTTAATAGATAATTAAACAACATTTTGTAAGGTTATTTCGTAAGTTTTATCTCTAATGATAAAAACTTCATTTTTCTTAAATCTTGAAAAAAAAAATGAAATCTAAGCTAAAACTTTGAAGCAATATAGAGCATTATATAAAGCCACTTTGTTTACTTGCACCTAGTGGTGTTTATTAGGTAGAACTCATGTTCTTCAACCAAACTTGTTCATTTTGAAAATAATGATTTGATTTTATGATGAAATTATATTCTTCTAAAGTTTTCAATTTAACTTTGTAAATAAAAAAAAAACAAAACTATTTGTTAATGTAGAAATTTAATTAACAAAAATTAATAAAAACTTAAGTAGTTGAAAGAGAAAGGTGAGAAGAACTTGGAGAAGAAGATTAGGATAATTTTTTCAAGAAAAGAACTGGCCACCAAACATATAGCGTTAGTTCGAACAAATTATCTTCAATTGAACTCCATCCATCCATTCATCGATAAGATATAGTACATGTAAGACAAAAATTCCATTGAACAATTGGACCCTTCCGTGGCTTTAACGATGGTGTAACAAATAATTAATAATGACCGACCTTGTTGTACCTATTATTCAATGAAGCTAAACTACAATCCTTCTCTCTAACTCCTTCCTTCCAAGAAAAGGGACACGCTACCTTCCTACCTTCCTACAGACATAACAAACCAGGGAGAATTGAAGCTAGTTGAAGGAATCAATGGAAGCTTGGGTTGTAGAGAGGTGAGGCTGTATTTGTAAAATGAAGGTGGTGGGACGAAGGATCGTCTACCGTCCACTGTATGAGTAATTAAATTTGCGGCCAGATGAGAGCTGGAGCTGACACTGCAAAGCATACATGGCCGACAACAGCAACAATCTATTTGGTTGATCAACTCTTGTGAGCTACAGCTGACCCAAGTTTGAATTATTGTAATCAAACTTACTAAATTACGTTAAGATATAGCTTTATTTAAAAAATTATATTTCAATTATTAGTGACGGATCCCGTGGATCGACCATTATTAAAAAAAATTAAAAAAACTAAAATGTCATCCTTAAAAAAATCGCATTCTAATGGTGTTTGTCAAACGAGAGCATCTGTCTACCATGTCAAAATCCCATGCATTATGTTCACTATTGCAAACCAAACAAAAGCTTGATGCAGCATTAGCTAAGTGTTAAAGAAGTCTAAGTGTCATCTTGTAATAGATTTAATTTAATGGAACATGATACATATGTTTTTGTTACTAGGCCATGGTTCAAAACCTAATTCAAGTAACTGCCCAATCAGGTTTTTTTTTTTCAGTTGGTTGCTAGATTCAACAAGTGATTCCATCGATTTCGTGCTAACGGGTTTGATATGGGTAGAAAGAGACTTGATCTTTAGAACTTGACCTAATAGTAATGTTCGTATTAGTTGTAGTCTAATGTTTAACCTAGAATAAAAGAATATGATGTAATCTTTTGAGACAAAATATGCCTTTCTTTTCTTCTCCTTGAGTTCTTCCCACCAAAGGCAATATACATAAGATTTCCACTAAACCCAACAACATGATTGTAATAACCTAAATGATGCATAATAAATAAGGTCATATATATATATATATATATATAAGTATTGAAATAGACCAACTTATAATCTTATGAACCACATAATACAAGACCCAATATCAACAAACCTGCAAGATGCTTGAATTTTGCAAACCACTCGAGATAGTTTACTTGTTATCATTATGATGACTTTTGTGTATTTGTTGTTGTTCCCATCCACATAATTTGCTCTTCAAAGTAGGATGCATGACACCAACTAGGTTACATTTCCATTAATTTTTATGAATATTTGATTTTGAAATATTCACGTATTTCTATATTTGTCATGAGTATTTGTTGTGTATAAATTTATTTTAAATAAATGACGAGTTTAATAAATATTGAAATGCGTGTTATAATGTAAGTAGTTGAAATGACACTTTGAGCAAACTATTGAGAAAAATCTTATAAGAGGACTTTATTAATATAAGATTTTAAATTTTTAAGTTTATTTGAAGTTTCTTAGAATTTTTTAAAGATAAAAGCTAATGTGTTATTCAATAAAAAGGATAATATATAATTGAGTATCCCTCTTTTCACCTCATACTTTTCTCAATATTGGATGTCATCGTAACATCATTTTTCTTTTTTTTTTTTATGCAAAATCAAGTAGTGTAAACCTTCTCAATTCCATTTAAAAATCAAATTGTGAAAGTAATATAAATTCTTTTAAGAAAAATATTTAAAATTTTTGTTTAAACAATATAAAATATCTCATAAAAATATCAATTTTTTACAATTTCTTTTAAAAGCAACATGTTTCATAAAAGATAGACATAACAATATTATGTTCCGTTTACTCAAATATAATAAGCATAAGAAAATCATGTATTAGCATCTTTTAATCATTATGTATTAGCTATCATTTTATGTCATAACCCATTGTGATACTTCTTATATTATATTATTTTGTTATATACTTTTTAATTCAATTATATTAATATTTTATTAATCATTTTTAACACATAAAATGATATATATTTAGCATATAATTAATCAAAATATGTGGCAAGATAAGCATAAAAATATATTATTGTAATAAATAATGATAATCATTTTCTATTTATCCCTTTTTGCATATCACTAAAATAACATAATATTATCATATTCAAACAAATAATGTATCATAACATAATATTATCATATTCAAACAAATAATGTATCAAATTATTAGATTAACATATTATTATAATACACATAAAACAAACATCTTCTAATTAGTATTTTATATATTTTTTGAGAATTCCAATGTATTAATACACATAAAATCAAATTAGATATATTAAGCATTAGTTCTGTTATCTTTCAAATCTAAGTAATGGTCTCATTAACGCTTATTTTTTTGTTCTAAGTCTTAGTTGCTATAATACTCGAGAGTTTTTTCTCTCTATTTTGCATTTACCACTTGCATAAATCCCTTCTAAGTCTCTTAAAACATCTTTACTTACTCTCATCTTTTCTTTACTAATAATGATCAAGTATTAGACCTCTCAAATTTCTTAAATGAAAACTCTCAAAGTCACATCTAACCATTTTTTATACTTGTTCTCATAATTTTTCATATTATTGACCTTCTAAATATCTCTAATAGTGTGTTCCTTCACATGAATTCTTTTGCATCTTCTATCCTCTTATTTTCAAAGGTTTATCATCAATTAAACTCATCTCCATGTTAATTTTATTGATTATTTATCATTTTTGGTCTTTAAAATCTCTTTAGTTTTTATTAATTATCAAAATAAAATTGTGATGATCGTACCATATAATTCTTAACTTTGCCTAAAGCTGTCTTAATTTCTTCTATCATACTATTATGATCTCATTATCATACTTATATGATACTCTTACTCCTCTTATGCTAATCTTGATGTTATCATATTGTATGATTGTTCTCATCATACTATACAACACTTTTCAACTAATTATTTTCAATCACTTTTTTTACGTTATATTATATAATATTGCTTGTAGTACTTGTACAATTAATTTCTTATAACTCTTTATTAAGTCATAGTTCATGATAACCCTTTACATTATGCTCTTACGGATCGATCATACTGATATGATCACTTTAATATATTGTAAAATCAATATGGGGTTTCTTTCTTTGAATGATTTCACACTATAACTCATTTCATTTTCTCTTACATGTTTGTACAACATGATGTATTTATACAATATGATTCAATACTTTTATAGAATTATATTGAATATACATTGTCATACTTATACATTTGTCATGTCGTACTTTGTATGATCCAGTGTTATGTTCGACATTATATAATACTCATAGTTTGGTCTAGTCATGCTCGTGTGATTATCATCTAACTTTAATCTCTTGCTTGGACAGACTGCACAATTAATATTATTATATTATAATCTTTCTTTTTTATGTTGAAACCTAACAATTCCCTTGCACATTGCTAATTACACAAAAAACATACTTTTATGTTAAAGCTTATCGTATTATATAATTTCTCCATTAATTACTCAACTTTTAGACTTAGTTATTCCTCCTCAATTAATCATACATGTATGTTCATTACTTTTATACTATATAATAATGTGTTGCTTATAACGATCATATGTTCTTATACATTAAAGGCTTAGTATGATGCCTTGATCATCTCGTATGATCTTTAGCTCACTTTTGTGCTTGTATATACTTTTCCTAAGTTTATTCTCTTCGTTACTTAATCATATCATTCGATATTTTATGGTCATATTATATGATAAACTCCTTAACTTGTCGAACTGTTCTGATCCATAACAAAAACACATCAACTATTTTTTATTGTACATGTATATTATTGTCGTACTTATATGATGTAATCTCATCTTACAAATCTATTCATCATATTGAATATTTTACTTAATTGTGTCATACAATCATATGATAACATATTATATGATACCTTAAAACCTTGACCCATTTTTTAAAAAATTTAAAAAAATCTAAAAGTATATTTAGATCAAAACCACTATTTTATAAATCCTCCCTCAAGATTATTAACTTTTCTTTAATATCTTTCTTTTTAACATTTTATAATTTAAATTTATTAAAATTTCTTGCTCTCACTTTTAGAATATTATAATAACCTTTTATATGAGTCTTGATCCCTTTCTTTCAGGGTGCTGCAAGGGATTTAGAGGACAGAGGAGACTAGGACTTGGGAGAGGGAAGGAAGTGAATCTTAAGGAGTTATAATAATTGAAGAAGATGCTTGGCATAGTAGTGTAGT
This sequence comes from Vanilla planifolia, assembly GCA_023846275.1. Lineage (NCBI taxonomy): Eukaryota > Viridiplantae > Streptophyta > Magnoliopsida > Asparagales > Orchidaceae > Vanilla > Vanilla planifolia. The sequence goes on along the minus strand of CM043873.1, from coordinate 8,381,194 downwards.
GGAAACTCTCAAAGCTAAAAGAGAAAAATAGCTAAGAAATGATTGATTTTGATTTGTGCATAAAATTGGTTAAAGTTATGTTTTTACTTGAGATTTTTTAGGATGCTCGTGAGTTGTATTTTTGTGGTAATTAAGTGTTGGTTTGTGACTATATGAGATTTAGGTCAAATTAGATTAGTTGTAGAGTGTTATCAATGTCTCACATTTGTTATAATTATAAGAGAATGATGTTTAAAAGAGAAAGAATAAATTATACAAATTACAAAATTATACAACATCAAATCTCAAATTAATTCATAGTAAAAGTAACTTTATTCAAATTCAAAATACAAGTCTTCTTCATTCTAATTCAGACAACTAAAATGTTCTTATAATGATAATATCATTTGTTTATCTTAATTGATATTATAAACAAGTTATAAAAAAGTATTCCTAATATTTCAAAACTTTTGTGAATATATGATAAGCAATGATAATCTCAAATAAGTAAAAATAAAAGAAAGTACATAAGGGGATTTTTAAGTGATTTAATCCAAACTTGTATCTATATCCACACCCACCCAAATGGCTAGGCTTCTGCTAAAATCTACTTCAGAGTTTTGTCATAACCAAGTGGGTTAGACCTAATATAATAACTCCATTTTGCAATAACTATGTGGGGGTCAATTTCACATATATCTACTCTTTTTTATCATAATTAGGTAGGATTTAACCTCAGTACAAGAGTATACAATAGATTTACAAACTGTTATAACATTTAACATATCAATATATACATGAATTTTATACTACTCAAGAAAATATATGATATAATATTTAAAATGAAGTGTAAGGAAGTTGCCAAGGAATATAAGAAGCTCTTATGTAATAATTGAAATAATAATGTATTTAAGATTCAAATGAAGCAACAGAAACAAGTATTCTTTAGTAGATAAAGCATAGCCCACACACTTCTTCTCTTTTCACTTCTAAATGTTTTACAATTAAGTTTGTCATCATATTCTCTAAAGGATACTCTCCTATTTATACCAATTAACAACTTAAATTTGGTAATGGAATTAGCAACTCTAAAATCACATTTTCAAGAAAGCTTAAATAACTGTTACAACTCTTAGGATATGATTCTACAATTACAATACATGGATCAAACAACGATGATAACTATAAGGTAAAGATCGATCCAATGATGCACTTATTCGATCATTTTCATCGTATGAATAACATAATTCAATTCTTTTGAGTCCTTGGGAATTTGCTATATGATAAGTCCATATAATAAGATATGTTGGACGATATACTCATGTTCTTGATCATAAAGGGTCACATTCATAGAATTATTAAATCGTACTTTTATGATACAAATAAAACAAATTCATAACTAATTTAATATCAAGTTTTTCGATTAAATGATATCGTACAAGTATGAACGTGATATAATAAAGGTATGATAAAATTTTACTCACTGATAGCTTAAGCCTTCAATTCACAATACTCAGTTTATATATATTGTACTATTATGATAGGTATATCATACATATACAACAATATAATTTTTTTTAATTCATAATATCATATAAGATGAAATTGAATGATTTTAAACCTTAATATACACCTTATGAAAAAAATGTTAATGTATATATATGATAATAGTATATACATGTACAAACAATACACTATTACTTAAGCTAGGTCTAATACACAACTAATAAAAAGATTAGCATAGTATGACCATATCAATTGAGAGCACAAGAGTCATCATACCAATAGAATGATAACATCATAACTATACAAAATGCAATCCCATGACAAGGCACAAAGCAAAATGGAAGGACTATAAGTACAATGGAAAAAATCATATTACAATTTGAGAACTTAGCTTGTGCCAACAAGATTTTAATTCCTTATTATTTGACACTCAACCTAAAATAAATTTAATTTTTTAAACATAATATTTTTATAATTATCAAACCAATTTTTCATGGTTTCATATGCCTAAAGATAGATAGACATGAACTATGCATAAGTAAATTAAATACAATCCTATGTGCCACATTAAGAATAAGTAATAAGTTTAATGAGTTTTAACCCAAAAGATATGTTGAAGATAAGCTTGAGATGGATAGTCACTATATCAAGATCTAGAACAATGACTTCATGATTTTCAAATTTAGACAACCACAAGCCAAACTATCATTATGTCATAATAAGTCTTCATATATGGATCATTTTAAGAAACATTTCATCAATGCTTATCATTTGATTAGATATGTTTAATTTTGAGATGTATGATCTAAAAAATATTCAAAAAATTATTAAAAATAATAATATAATGATTTTGTTATCATTAATCAAGTGATGTAATGACTAAGGGTATAATAATTTCTCCCTTTTAATGATGATAAAATCATCAAACAAATTATGAAATAAACAATTATAAAAATATGCAAGCACATAAATGCTCCTCTTATATTCATTCTTTGCCTTTAAGTATGTAATTTAACCAATCGATAAATAATACTACACAATTTGAAAGTTGAGCCAATCAAAAGCAAAACCACCATGATGTCATGACAAACCTTCATATGTGGATTGCTCGAGAAAACATTCAATCAACGCTTTCTATTTTACTAGATTTGTTTGATATCGAGATGCATGATCTAAAACATACTCAAGAAAAAGGATTTTTCAAGTTGAGCATGAAATCATTCTAAAAATTACTTATTGATTCACGTGTTTTATAAAAAAATAAATATTTATGTGTTTTCAAAATTAAAGGAAACTTAAAAATTAAAGCGATGCCAAACTTGAGAATGATAAGTGAGGGATGCCATAAGTAGTAAAATTTGTAGAAATGTGCAAGAAAAACTCTTAACACTTTTCCACTATTAGGAAAATTGAGATAAGAATTTGTGTATCTTAATGCATATGTTCGATGTACTAATTGATTGCTTTGATGTATAAGTTAAGTTTTAATTAAAAATTTTGAAATGATCATGAAAATCATGTGATCACTTTTGACTTTGGATTATAAGATATTCATCGTGCTATTGATTTTATGAAGTTTTCTTTTAGAAATGGATTGCATGAAAAACCTTCTTTAAATTTTTCTTATAAAAGCATCAATTTGGACATAGGTACAGTATGCTTTTGAAAAATAAAAAAGATAAATTATATTTGAAACTTTTGTTTGAGCAAAAATTAATTTTTTGGGAACATTGTTTTAAAAAAATGCTAAGTTAAATAGAACCTCAATATAATTGTAGAGGAGACATTTTTAGTTGAAATAATTGACATGATCAAGTAAACTCATAGATTGACTTAAAATAGATAGTCATAAGAAAAACCCATATATTATATAACTTATTAAGAAAATTGACATATTAAATTCTATACAGATAACAAAAACTCGGTTTTTCCATGCTGCAACAACATCAAGATGGCGCAGCAAGCAAATTTTGTACACGAAGGATGACTTGGGAACTACTTCCTCTTAGGCTGAGGGTATTAGTGAGATCATCACCCATTTTTTTGAGGCCAAGTGGTGCAGCGGTGTTGCGGACTTCCCCTTGTGGCAATTCCTGTCGCGTGCTTGCATATCTAACGACCAAAAGCGCCTACTCGCATGCATGGTGACTAAGGAGGAGGTCATATGCACGATCAAGGCTCTTAAGAAAAACAAGGCACCGAGTTTAGATGGGATTACCGTCGAGTTCCTTCATGGTTACCATGAAATTGTTCAGAGTGATATTGTGTGCGTGGTTTTGATTTTTTTAGATGAAAAGAATGCCTACATCATGGAAGGATACCGTGATTGTTTTGATTCCTAAGCAGCAGGGTGCCAACAAACCTGATCAATTTTGGCCAATCAGTCTATGTAATACCATTTATAAAGTAGTGGCCAAGATTCTTGTGAAAAGATTGAAGCAAGTCCTACCTGATATTATTTCTAAAGAGCAAGAGGCCTTTGTGCCTAACTGATCTATCACTGACAACATATTCATAGCACAATAGATGGCATCTAAAATGTATTCATCAACCTCCAAAGCTGGCATGATGGCAATCAAAATCGATATGGAACAAGCTTATGATAGTTTCAAGTGGTGCTTTGTCACTGACATGATGAGATATATGGGCTTCCTTAAGGTTTGGTGTGAGTGGTTGAATGCGTATATTTGCTCACCTAGATTTGGGATACTCAATGGAATTAAGCTTTCCTGGATTGTGGCACAAAGGGGCTTGCATCAAGGCTGCCCTTTATCTCCATATCTTTTTACTATTGTGGCTGAATAACTATCGGTGCTCACGTGGGAGTACGAGGAGCGCGCGCTGCTTAGATTTTGTTGTGCACAGCACGATCCCATCGTCTCGCACCTTTTGTTCACTGATGACATATTGTTGTATGCGCCTGCCTCGCATGGCGCCGCACGTTCGTTGCTCTCTATTATACAGAAAATTGGCAAATACACGAGGCTCAATGTTAATCTAGCCAAGTCAAAGATTTACTTCAGTAGGGCAATGAAGGGCCGAAAAAAGAACATTGCAAAGAAAGTATGCATGTCTCGAGGTGAGAATTTAAATTATCTTGGGGTCCCCATTTCGACGAAAATGCTTACTTGGGAAGATTTTAACTTCATCATTCAAAAGATGGAACATCAGACTGCCAAGTAGTGGATCAAGCCTCTGTCATTGGAGGGTAGGGCTGTTATGATTAATTCGGTTCTTGCGGCTATCCCCAGCCATTTCTCACTCACTGCGTAGTGTTGAAGGGCGCTATTGATGCAGTTGAAAGAATGAACAGGAGATTTCTTTGGTGTAGTGCTTTTAACACAAATTCGATTCACTACGTTGACTAGGCTACTATCATATTGCCTAAGGAGATGGGTGGCTTGGGTATCCACGATTTGCACGTGTGGCAACGTGTCCTGCAAATGAAACATTACAAAAGGATTTTATTGTGTGAAGATAGCTTGTGGGTTAACATCATGCGTAGCAAATACCATGACGTGTGCAAGCTTCACAGAGTGCAGCGAGGCGCATCTCACTCATGCAGACTTATTTTGGATGCAATCTCTTGCTTTGTTTGACGACTGGGGGATGGCACCTTTACCCTATTTGCTGAGGATAATTGGCTTGGCTTTCTCCTCATCAAGTGATGGCCAACCTATATAAATATGGACGCTATATGGCCAACATTTGTGGGGGGCTGCCTTGTGGCTCCTGGGGTCTAGGATGTTCTTAAAATCCGTGCTTGGGCTGATGATATTTTGTATGATAGGGTAATGCATGTGCCATGGAATCAATGATATAACAAGGACACGCTGCTACAATTGCATACTGAGTCCATGAAGGTCAACAATGGGAAGTTTTACATGCATCTGATAGATTGTGCTCACAGGGACAAGGCGGTTAGCTCAAAATATGACACAAACCAATTCATGTGGATTTGGAGATTGAGGGTGGCACCCAGGTTGAGGTTCTTTATCTGGCACATGGTGAAGGACTCTTTGCCCATGACGGTGTGGCTTGCATGGAGGGGCTTGGCTGATTATAGCAATTGCACTTGAGGGTGCATCATCGGGAGTGCCTGCACGTGCAGGAGCTCTGGCGTTCGTAGCATGCATGTGCGGCCGTTGAGTCGTTTGGCGCTGGCCCACCTGTGCATGATGGGGGGGACTTCATGTAGTTTTTTCTTAGATATGCGGCGGCATCCAGGCTGAGGCGTTGCAACGATAAGATACACACCGCGACGATTGCTACGATATTTCATTGCATTTGGGAGAATAGAAACGCGAAGAAGCACAAAGAGCTAGTAATCAACTACACCATCTTAATTCAAAATGTTCAGATTGCTACTGCCACGACGATGGAGCAATATAATGGGTATGCATCCAAACCCAACGGGAACCTTCACAACTCATTGCAGTTGAATGTAACCCCTCACTGGGTTCCCCCTCCAACTGGATAGATAAAGATTAATTGCGATGCCGCTGTTGGGGATGATGATGCTGGTGTGGGCATTGTGGTTAGAGAGTATTTGGGTAGGCCCCTTCTCATGGTGGGCAGAATGAATTTTTCACATTCCAACGAGGCTATGGAGGCTCAGGCAATCTTGGAGGCCCTCACCGTGGTTAGGCAAAGGTTTCCTGATTCACCTGCTGTCGAGATCCAAACGAACTGCACTATGGCGTTGCAGGAGGAGCAGAACATGATCATGCACCCACCCCCGAGAGGACCCTTTGTGGAGGTAATCACACATGTAGGAAGCCTCATTGTGCTGCGTATTTTGCACGTGCTTCGTGAGGGCAACGCCCCTACAGACCGGGTTGTGTGCCCTGCATGTAGAAATGACATTACGTGGGACTGGGGAATGCCTCTTCCCAAACAACTTCTCAAGCTATTGCTGACTGATTTTTTGTTCGATCCTTCTTAGATGATTGTTTGAAATGGCTATGGCCTTTATAAATCAAAGAAAATAAAGATTCTAAAAGTTCAATTGTATACACTATTAGTTATATGTTTTTCTTTATTTCTTGCTATTCATGATTTTTATTTATGATAATATGTTTATGGACCTACATATGCAATATGACTCAAATTTTGTATTTATTTGCATTAAGATATATAACATTGTTAGTTGAGCCTATGTCTATTAGCTCAACTTAGTTTTAATTTAAATATTACACAAAATACAAAAGCACTTTAGAAGAATATAAATAAGCAATGAGAGATAATGATGACTTAGCACCATATTAATCTTTTATATTATTATAGATGCCATATCATAGAATTTGAAGTATTTGAGTTATAATAATGTTGTTGTGCTATGAACTATGGTGTTTACTAACATTTTTATTGTCAAACAATGATGTTAAAAAAATGTTGATTTCATTTTTACAATAAATAAAATATAAGTTTCTTTTTTATTAAAATGGAGGAATAATTTTTACCTTTCACTACTGAATTTTGATTTTAGACTACTAAAATAAAATAAAGAATTTGATTTGTTTTTATAAAAGTTCATTTGGTTTAAGAATTTTAAAAGAATCTGTTTATTTCAAAGAAGATTTTTATAATAATGTCAAAATTTTAAATCAAATAAAAGGATTTATGATTACAAATAAAGAAGTTTATGTTTTAAAAAGGATACTTTTAAATAGATAACATTATATGTATATATATTAAAATAGTTTCATAAACAGGTGACATCATATTTGATATTTAATATTTTAAATAAAAAAAAGAGGATGCCACAATATTGTTTATGATATCTCTCGAAGTTTATTAGATGATAGAAATGAACTCGTGCAATAAAGTTTTAACTCTCGTATTTCTTTTTTCAAAACAAATTATTGATCATATATAACTTACTCTTTTTTGATGAAACTATGATATTAAATTAAAAACAGCATAAGCCATACAAGAATTTCACATGTGGGATCCTCACGGAGGATCAAACATGAAATCTGACAGTATAAGTTTGAGTAGGGGCTTAGGAATGGATTCCTCGGGTTCCCATACGAACTCATTGCAGCATGCAGCACATGCCACCTGGTCGGTAGGCGCATTCCCTTCTCTATGGATATGGGAAAACCAAATTGCCTCTAAACTCCTGGCGTACCTAAGAGTCTCAGCAAAGTGGCCATCCTCAGGGGGTGGGATATCATCTCACGGACCACCTGGAGTATCGTCATCGAGACAGTCTGAATCTCCATGGCCCGATAAACGGGAAGGGAACCCCTTGGCATGTTAAGGGCCTCGAGCATAGCCTATACCTCCATCGTATCGGCAGCTTGGGAAAAAACCCTCTTGCCAGCCATCAATTGTGGCCTCCCCATGCAGTTTCTGACAACCAGGCCAAGACCAGCAATGTTATCACCTACCGCAGCATCGCATATAACTTACTCTTAATAATACATGGTACCCAACTTGAAATTTCACCATGCTATAACTTGCTTAATAAACAACATTATCCATTTACCATATGTGAACATGGATTCTTTCATTAGTTTATCAATCATAAACCTTGGTTTTAAATGATTATATAATTAATATTTTAAGGGGTGCTATAGTGAATATCCCTGAATAAAAAAATTCTAATGAATTAAAAAATATAAATAATCACATTCACTATAGATTTATAGACTATAGAACACCAAAATATTACATATATATATTGCATTACATCACTTTCATTAATATGATGGAATTTAAAAAAATAATTGTTATTAATGGATGATTGGAGTTTTCATACAATGATCAAACTCTTCACATTAGTAATATAAAAAAATTCTCTTAAAAGATGACACTGTAAATAAAATTTCTTAATGATATTTAAATTACAATACATATATTTTAAACTTGAACATTTAGGATAGCTTAGCTCATTGATGGGCTCATTTATACAATTAAAAAAATGTTAAATATTTGAGTTTGTCTTTGCTAAACATAAGTTGAACAATGTGATGATTTAGTTTAAATTACATGTAATGAGATAGGTTTATTTTCAATGTTCCATATATGTTTTACTTTTCTTTATATTTCGAACACTTATTTGCTCATCTTTAACTAGCAAGCAAAAATTACAAATGCAACCCTTTCGAAGAAGAGTAGATAATTGCGATAAAATTATTTTTGTTTTAAAAACATTTTATAAAATTACACTATGTTTTTCTTGTGTTATATATCCTATTTGCAATAATTTTTGTTGATGATTATAACATTCAATTTCTATTGAATAATTTAAGAAAGCTTGACTTGGATTTTTTTTTTTTACAAAATATGAATATTTTTAAGCTTTTAGTTCTATACAATCTAATCATCATATCTTAGCTTTGTCATTTATTGATTTTGAATCTACTTTCTATATTGGTAGTAGTATAATAGATGACAAATAATTGTGATTAGATCCATCAATTATTGAATGATGTTTACAAAGATATCATAAGGGTGAACAATTATAGTTTTTTTGTAATAATAATTTTTATTTTATTATTTATTAAATTAGAAATAAATAAACTACAATAAAAATTTAAGATTTTTCTTTAAATTTAATAATATTAAAATATTTTTTAATATGTGTGTCTGTATGTGTGTATGTATGTATATATATATATACATACATACATACATACATACATACATACATACATACATACATACATACATACAGACATACATATATATATATAACATAAGTTTATTTATATTTTATTTTATATAGGATCAAGCCAAACAAAATGAGAAGGAATAAGATTTGAGAATTAAAATTTCAAAGATTTTTACAGGATCATTTGTTAGTTTCATAGAAGTTTTTATAAATGATATGATTATTTATTAGAGTTCTTAATATTTTTTAAACTATGTATTATCGTTATATTATTTAGTATTCTTTATTTTATATTTATACATCAAATCATATATTCTTGTTATATATAATTTTATAGATATTTTGTAGCTCATAATATTTTTATGCACTAAATCATATTATTCTTGTTGAAACATCAAACCTTTTTTTTTTTTTTTTGAAAAAAAATGACATTTATTTTCTTATATGCATACAAATTTTCAAGATATTCAAAACAGCAATTAAAAAAATAATTTTTTAAAATAATATAAAAATAGTTAATAAAAAGCTCTAAAAACCCTCAGATGAACTCGGACTGAAAAATCCCAATAAATCCCAATTATATGGATCATGATTCAGATCAGATAAAGATCATTTCAGGAGTTTGGGTCAACCCGACCAACGATTTGTTAAATTCGGTTTATGACCCGATTCCAATTCTACCGACGAAGCACACCGCGACCGTCTGCGGAGGAGGTAAGCTAACAGCGACAGAGCAATGGAGGACGAGATAGCGGCGAGGCCCATCAGGCTTGTAAACTTCGTCTCCGAGGAAACGGTATCGCCTTTCATCTCCAAATTTCCATATCAATCAGTCATCTTAGACATACAGGCTTTTTTTTTTTTTTTTTCGTTAAAGTTCGCTTTAAGTCTCGAACACACCTTTTTCTGACCTTGGCGTTGTAGTTAGAACAAGCCAGGAAGACCCGCGGCGAGAGGGTGGAAGATGGAACGGCTCAAAGAGACCGGTCCTTGTACGAGGTATCACTCTCCCGTGGCGCTTCGTTTTTTTATTGATGTTGGTATGCAGAATGCGTGCATATGTATTTGCTTAGTTTAATTTGAGACAGACAGCATGAATTATGGCAATTCTAGTTCTTTGAGTTCGAATACTTTCGTTCATGAGCTAGGGATTCGTTTCTCCAATTTTGAAGTGTATACATGAAGCAAGAGTTTAACTTTTGATCCAGTTTTCTGGACAGGAGTAGCTTCATTGTACATATGCGGAGTATGTAGTTAAAATCATAAGTGAGAGCTGGCATTAAGGTACTTGTTAGCCGATGCCAATTTGAAATTGAACAAAATGACAAATGCTGGGATATCATTAAGATGAGATATTGCTGTCATTTGTTCTCGTGTACTGGAAAAATTTGCCGTTACTCGATGGTGAAGAATGCTAGATAAACATGTTCTCAATACTGCCTCTTCTTTCTTTAGTGTACATGGATCTTCTAGTTGCGTGCACCTTTAACAAACAAATGTTAGATTGAATTGTTCTTAGGTTTGGAATAATGGTGGCATGGTAGTTTTTACAGTTAGTGTTTGTGCTTGAATTGTATGAACTGGGATTTTTATCAGTTTCCTTTTGCTTTGATTCACTATATCATTTGATTATATTAACTCAATAAAGCATATTGATTATGTATAGTCTATATTCATCATGCATATCCTCAATTTTGAAGGATTTATGCCAAGTTGGCATCAATGTTTGTTGTCTCTTGCACTTCATTCTATTTTTCATTCACCTCTCTCTTCTATTTCCATTATCTATTTCTTCCTTTTTTTTCAATTAAGGATTATTCCTTGTTTCATAATTAAGGGATAATGGAGTTTGGTATATCTCACAAATGAGCTTAAGCTTTATATTGCAAGGATATGGAGTGCTTAATCACATTGAAATATAATTATTCTCCTTTTTTAAAATTTTCTATGACTTGTAAATTGGGAAAGAAGGAGTTAGGAAATTGATTGGAACATTATATTGCAAAAGTCTCAATGGTCAATAACAAAAGAAGTTTCATAGTTTTGATCTTATGGTCATATTTTAGGGGTTCTTCAAAGTGAGGCGAGAGTGGTTTAGTGCTTTGTTTTTTAGAGATGAAAGAAATAATATAAAAATAGGAGAAAGAGATAGAGAAAACATGCAGGTTTAATTATGTTTGTTTTTTGGTTTCCTATTTTTATTTGAACTAGCTCCCTAAACTTATGACGGTTTTGTTACAATATAAGTGTTAATTTTAGGTTTAAGCCTTTATAGAGTTTAAGATTTTAAAAAAAAAAATATTCCCATTTGTTTTGTGTTTCATCAATGTTGTTTCTCAAAATTTATAAGTCACCCAATTTAAGATATTGCTATGAAGGCCTATTATTTTGTTCCTTGTTGTCATAGTTGTCCTCTAGAATTTGGAAGAAAGTATTCTATGTTATTTGATTAGACATTGAATTTTGTAAAATCAGATTGGGGAGGGGCTAAGAAGCAATGCATGCACATCCTTCTTTGGACCTCTTAGCATTGTAGCATGGGTTTTACTTATGGTTGTCCATAGTATGTACCTATTAGTCCTCAATGCTCTGATATCCTTGCATCTTGCTCATTTCATGGTTTATGCTTTCCAAAATCAATATTCAAGCTTGTTTGATATGTCTGTCTGTAGATTAAACCCTTTGATTGCAACCACCACTTTGGATGATGATTTATAGCTTCTTCATTATCTCAGGATAGAACTAATGATCTTTGCAAACATTCATGTTGTAATGATCTTTTTGATCATTGTAGAATTTTAATGATTTCAATGGCTTTTGTCTTTTTTTTTTTATGGTAACCATGACTTGTTATGTACATTAGCAAATTGAGGTGGAGGTGATCAGCATTGGAACTCTTGCAATGGCAAACATTGTCAATGATTAATCTATGGTTGCTATGATCTTTGATCCCATGTTAATTAATGAGGACTCGTGTTGAGAGGTACATAGAAGGGCATTTTCTACAAGAATCGGATGTTATAGATCCTATGCTTCCTAAGGCATTTTGTTTCTGCAATCTATTATGCCGAAGTTAAAGAATTTCATCAACCAAACTAGCGAATGTTGTCAAACATATTTCCATGCAATTTTTAATATCATTAGAGCTGCTATTTTGACATTTTACTTAGCATAGTTTCATTTTTGCAGATTAGCATGCTTCATTGATTTAGAACTGCTTATTTTCTGCCATTTTATTTGTTTAAAGGTCGTGTTGTGGATTGGTATACTCTACTGTCTCCAACTGTGCTTCACTTTGTTTGGTAATTTAACTATTTTGTCCTTGCTTATGATATCATTTTTTATGCAGATTTTAAAAGAGAATAAAGAGAAAAAGGATGCTGAATTTAATGAAAGATTCAAGCATAGTGAGATCCTATTACTGCTTGGTTTTCTTAAATCTATTTTTGAGTGCCATTATGTACCATGAAAGATGACAAACTTTGTTTAAAGATGTGCTACTGATTGAATAAACAAACAAAAAATGTAGATTTTGCTAGAAGATGCTCTGACATGGGCAAATTGAACGAAGTCATACTCTAGCTTTGTTCTTCTTTAGTTGCTAAATGTTGCCAATTCTTGATTTCTTCCATTTCTTCTTAAAATAAGGTTGATTTGGCATAACTAATTATTGTCTAGTATTATTTAAAAGTTGCATGTGTGGTAATATATTATTGAGAAGCATTTAATAAAATAATTGATATTATAGAATAACTAAGATATATTTAGTTTTTGGTAAAATTGTAAAATAAATTTTTTAATACTTAGAAGGTAGATGTCTTTTACTCAATATTTTATGCTATTTTTTATGCAAGCTTGTTTTTAGAAATATGATAAAAAAAATGCTTAATTTCATTTTGATATGTAGTTTGCAAAAAAACTCAGTTTGACAAGTTGCAAAACCAACCCATAAACCTTGAATTATTCATCAAGTCTCTCATTGCTTAGAAAGATTATCTTTCTATTAATGCTATTTATTGAATGTCTTTATCATGTGCATATTGAGACAATATGATTCTTGAAATTACATCTATGAATCTTAAAAAAATAGTGATCATTATATTTAAGGCCAATATCATAGGTTTTTTTTTTCTAATATCTATAAATTCATTTAGTTGTTCAACAAAGGGGCCCTCTAGCTTAGTTTTTTTTGGTGTCCAATTATGATTAACATGGCAAGTCTCAAGTTCGATGGAGATGAAGTGGAGGTTTGCTTGTAGTTAGAAACTAGTGCAAAACTTGTTGAAACGATATGACAATTTCTTTACGAAATTGCATTAATACTAAGTTGGCCTCTAGAAGCAATGAACTGTATTGCTTGAATACAATGATAAGTGAGAAAAGGCCACTACATTAGTGCCAAGTTGTGACGACTGTCTAAGTTCGATTGAGCATCTATGGTTCAAAGATTGTGGTTAGTCTCAAGTGTCGCAACACGCTTTCACCTATTTGTATACATATTTTTTTTCATCATGATAAACCAAATTATATAGTATTGATTACATTAATATCAATCTCGTTTAAAATCATATTTAATCAAAATAAACATATGATCATAGTAGAGAGTCAAAATTTCATCAACATTTCGAACTAAAACTTACCATATAAATGAGATATTGTAGCGAAAATATTACATATTGTTTATGTCTGAACTAAAAGAGGTTATTACATTGCTTAAATTGTTCTAGGTAGACCAAAAAAGTTCATAACAAAATTTACAGCAATTTTCATTCTTAATTTCATTTTTGTGAATTATTCTAGTGACTTTCCATTTTTTCCATGTTGTTAGATTTCTTGTGCTTGAAATTTTAGTACTAAAGGAGGTTGAGCCATCGTCATGGGCTCAACTAAAAGCTAGCACAATTATCACCATACAATCGTTGGTTCATGCTACTTACAGTGGTCTTCATCACATAAGAATGGCAATACTATGTTGCATATTATCATTTGTATCAAAGAGAAAGGAAATGTGCATACCATGTAACAAGATGTATCAAAATTTTTCTTTATATGATCTTTTTGATTGCACTTGTTCTCTTTTCTAAAGGGATTGCTCTATGTTTTATGTTAAAAAACTTTAAGGAGGTTTGTACAGATAGTCATAAGACAATACAGTATGAAAATCAATAGGTAGGGGCAATCCCTTGACCCAATGCAATTGTAAAATGTTGCAAAATTTGCTACTCAGTGAGCCATAGCATTGCCTTCCTAAAGGACATGGAGATGTTGGACCTCATGAAGGATTGCAGAGTCAAAGATAGAAAATGAATATCAATGTCTTTCTTAAGGAGAGAGTAGAGTTGTCTTGTGATAGTTAAAGAGACCAATTCTAGCCAGATTTTGTAAGAGAAGTCAAAATATCTATGTATCTGTTTCCTTTTAACCATCTATACCCATATGGCGGTTTGATTTTGCCATCCCATTTCATATGGCAGCCAGTTAGGAGCCCCCATTTCATGCTATTCGGTTATCAGAGAAACACAAATGAACTCATTACCTCTTAACATATATAGCTATATAGTTACCTTATCATGCTGGCCCATTTCACATTTCATATGGCAATTAGTTAGGAGCCCCATTTCATGATATTTGGTTACCGAGGAAACTCAATTCTAATGCTATGATTTTTCCTTGTTGGGTTTGATTTTCTATTAACAAAGTTAATGCACTTATGGCATCATATTCCTATTGGTCGATTAGGAGCTCCACTTCATGGTACTACTTGATTACAGTGGAAATCCCAATTCTTATTTTTCAATTTTTAATGGACACAACTAGAAATGCCAAAATACAAACATGCTTTCTTTCATTAGTAATTCCTTTATTCTCAATAGAAAATTTCAGGTTTTCATGTCACTTGGGCCCATTAGCCATTTAATCATTTCTAGCAATATTTTTCAGCATTTTCATTCCACATGGCTCGCTAGCTATTCCATATTTTTAGTGACATTTTTTAGCCTTTTTATTCCACATGGCTCACTAGCTTTCTAATTATTTCTTATAGCATTTTCTGTCTTTTATTTCGTTTAGCTCATTAGCCCATTTTCCTTTTTCATTCACATGTTTCATTTCTATATTTGTCTGAATTATATTAGCATATTACTTGCATTTGTCATATAAATTTCTTTCACATGCTTAACATATAGTAATCAATATTTCATTATGCAAGTATTAAAATATATTACATTTATTTCATGTACCCATGACATTCAATACATCAATTATTTCTAAATTTAACACATTACATGCATATCATAAGATATTGCATGTGAACGTATATCATAATATCACAACATATGCATAAATTAATCATGCAATCTACCTATTTGATATTCTTTAGTTAGTTTCTCTCCTATATTTTTCATTTTCTGAAATTACCCAACAAATACATACATTGTAACTTTTTCACTTAGTTTTGCATGACTTATTCTTTAACTTGCTTTCCACTTAGTTCTCTTTGTTTCCACACCTTTATTTGTGATCACTAATTTTTGTTCATTAATTGAAGTCATGATTGTTCTATCAGATTAATGTTCTTTTACGCTTATTGGACGATTCATTGATCCATCAGGTCATTTAATATCTCAGTCGGATCGTCTAATGCATGTTTTGTAAGGGTTGAATTGTCCAACTAATGTTCAACAAAGACTTATGTGCACTTTGCAAAAATTTATCGAATTATCCATTGCTCTATGGAATTGTCCGATAGGTGTTTGATAAGAGTTCAAATCTTCCGACAAGAAAGCTCCATTTTCTAAAGCTTGAGATCAACATGCATGTAGCTTTACAAGTTCAACAATTTTACTTACAAGCTTGTTGTGGTTTTTGTCTTCAAAGAAATGCATACTAGAGTTTGCTGTTTACAATTCCCATAAATCTCTCAAGCAAGCTTTCTATGACTTCAAAATTCATGAAAACTCTTACTAGAGCTTTTACTCTGATGTTTACCCATTTCAACTTGACTCACTAGATCCAACATTCACACATATTTTCACTTGACTCTTCATAGCTTAAGAAGCTTACCACTTTCCTCTCCAGCGGGTTTTCCTTTAGCAATCACGTTCCCGAAGCCAATTTCTTTACCTTCTCCTTTTCTCCTCAAACCTTTTCTCTCGAACATTCTCTTAGCTGCAGCAAAAATCTAATTTTTTCCCATTCTCTTACTAGCTAGCTTGTACAGGGGATGGGGAAAAATTAAAACAATGATTTAATTAAGACTGCAAACTATTTTGCATTTCATATTCTTCTTAAATAACTTCTATAATTCTCTATAGTATTTTTAAAATAATTTAATTCTCGACCCTTCCCTTCTATACTAAAATCTTAATTTTTCATATTCATTTGGAATTTTTAACATTTTCTTTATTCAAAAAATAATAAAGATATGTTCTTGAAAATCTTCCAATAATTTGTTCTATGGTTAATCCTCTTTTAATTCTAACAAGATTATTATCATTGGATTCCTTAAATTCTAATCTTTTACAAATGATGTTTATCTCCCTTTTTTAGGAACTTTCATGCATATCGATCATTATGACCTTTTTTCTAAGTTTCTTTTTATAATTTATTTGTGTCATCTTTTATAATAATACCTCTATAATAATGCATTTAACTTAATCAAGCTTAAAATATTGAATTTGGGCTTTTGGGATGTTACACGAATTTAGTGTCAAAGGAGTAAGGGCTCTTGGATCAACTTGTAAGGAGGCATCTAAAGGAGCTAGTTCATGAACAATAATTAGGATAGGATATTGGAATATAGGTATATTAACTTTATTGATGGAATTAGGCCATGTTATGATTAATAGGATGATAAATGTTATATGTATTCAAATATCAAATGGACAAGATAGAAGGTCAAGGAAATTGATTTTTTAAGATTCAAGCTTTGGTGTTTATGTTTGAATTGGAATAGAAATACCATTGGAATGATTTTGAATAAAAATTGAATAATAATAAAGTGAATGTTAAGAGAATTAGTGATAGAATTATAGATGTAAAGTTTGCTATTATTGGGCAAGTTATCAAGATTATTGGTGTCTATTCTTCTAAAACAGGTCTTATGCTAATGTCAAGGTAAAGTTTTGGCTTTGGAGTTAATGCAAGATATGCTAAAAGATTTTTTTTTTGGAGATATGAATGGGCATGTAAAAGGGAACAAGAAGATTTTAAAGACTAATATGATGGTTGTGTTTAGGAAGGTTAATGAAGCTAATAATATTGTTTAGAGGTTGTTTTAACACATGACTTTATTATTGTTAATACTTTTTTTATGAATTGAGAAGAGCATTATAATTATAAGAATATAGCTTCTTGAACAAGATCAATTATTTTCTTGTCAGGAAAAGGAATGACCTATATTATAAAGATCATGAGTTCATACCAAGAGAATATTTGATTGCCTAGATTAAACTAATGATCCTAGATATCCCTCTTCAAAATTATAAAAGTTGAACAACTCAAAGCACTGTCTTCGGATTATTTGGTGCAATTTCAAAATTGAAAATCATAGCTTTTTTAAGAATATGGTTTTAAAGTTATGTTCTTGAGATATAGATATATTATGAAAATGTATTAGGAATGTAGTAGATGTTTAGAATTGTGTGAAAGAAGAGATTATTATTTGGTTGATTAAACTATTCAAATCATATTTTGAAGACAAATATATGTCGAATGAGTGGAGTATTTGAAAGTTATGTTTTTGAGATATAGATGTGTTGTGAAAATGTAATAGGAACATATGCCATTCTTGTAGATGTTGAGAATTGTGTGAAGGAAGAGATTATCACTTGTTGATGGAGTTGTTCAAAATTACATTTTGAAGACAAATATATGTCAAATGAGTGGAGTATTTTGGTACTTTTTTATAAGAACAAGAGGAATAATCAAGATTATATTAATAATAATCGAATTAAAGTTAATTTTTCATAATTTGGAACTATAGAAGATCGTATAACTGAGTGTAAATTATGATGTGATACTAATATGTCTTCAAATTAGCTTGGTTTTATGTTAAAAAGGTCAACCATGGAGACAATGTATTTGTTGAGAGGTTTAATGGAGAAATGTAGGATAAGAAACGAAGATTTTTCACAAAATTTCTATTGATATAAGAAAATATATGATAGATTAACAAGATAAATATTTTTGAAAAATCTTAGTAAAAAAAATGGTTAGTATTACATAAATTGAAATCATTAGGGACATGTATAATAGAGTAATAACTTGTCTATACTTTCAAAGAGGATTGAAATTCGTAATTACAGATGAACTTTATTAAGATTTTTACATTAAATCATCTTTTTGTGATTTTTATGGAACCTCTAATTATGCAAATCCAACATGAAATGTTTGGGTATATGTTTCTTGGTGATGATATTAAAGATGTTGATAAAATAAAGAATGTATTTAAAGCCAAATTAAACCTATGGAGAATGACTTTGAAATCTAAGAGATTTTGTGTTAGTAAATTTAAAATATAGTATCTTAAATATATACTAAGTTTTGGTAATATTATAAACGTGTTAGAAATTATTATTGAAGGTCTTAAAATATTGAAGATTTGAGATTTAATTATCTCAGGTTTATATTCTAATATAATGATAAAATTGATAGGGTTATTAATATAACATCAAAGATGATTTGATGAAATAGAAGGCTATTTTAAGTGTGCTATGTAATCTAAATATCCACATAAGATTAAGTTTTAAACTTTTTAATATTTTAATGATATCAATAATGTTATATAATTCAAAATGTTAGTTTATAAAACCCAAAGATACAAAGAAAATTAGTTTGTATTGATGAGCATGTTGAGATAAATGATGACTATACTAAAAAAAAAATTATTAGAAAGGATCATATTTTGGAGAAAAATTGTGTAGCTTTATTAATGATAACCTTAGAGAGTGTTGACTTCGATGTTAATGATAACCTTAGAGAGTGTTGACTTAAATGATTTTAGCTTGTTAAATGGAGTTCAATTAATGTTTTTTTTAGGGAATATATGTGAGTTGTATGAATTTCTTTTAATAAATAGATGAAAAAGTAGACCCAAAAACATGTGACAAAGAATTAAAAAATGCTTATAGCATGTTTGGATGCAAATGAATGGTTATTAATGGATAGACTACAATTTTTGTTGTCTTAATTATGGTTGTTTTTCGATATGAATGGTATTTTGTATGTAAAAGTGTACTAAATAAAGTTAAGAGAGAGGAAGTCAAGGAACAAGTTGTAGGCTCTACGCATTATTCATATTAATATGTGCTATTGGCTAGAACCATTCATCTTTGGGGAGCTTCAGCTCATAGGCATTGGCTCCCATTTTAAGTAATTTATGAGTGCATGATTGTCATTAAGAGCAGTACTTTTGTAATAATTCAGATTCAAATTTTAAATGGTTTAGTGGAATTAGTTTTACCATGCCGTAATTTCAACTTGCAACAATATACTAATATTTTTTATGGTTAATTATTGGAAGAGCATTCTGGCATGTGTCAACCATCCAGATAAAACTAAAGGGGTAGTTGTTGAAAAACCAACAAACTTAAGTTTAAAAATGTATGTACAGGGTTCCATTATATGCCATGTACATAATGTGTTTTAATGAGTCTGGGTGCTGCTATTTAATAGGCCAAACTTTATTGCTGAACAGATATGGGATAGATACAGTAAAATGCTCAAATTTTTGTTTTATGTCGTTACTACCAAATTTAGGAAAAGGGGCGAAACAAACCCATACACTTGTTGAATGCATCCAACATCAATAAGTTAGTGATCTAGGTTCTCATCTACTTTAATTTTTTAACTTTCTACCTACTAAGATGATTCACTTCTAAACTAATGAGATATTTCACCCAAGTTTATTGAGTTATTTGTTTATGTTATGTGTAATTTGTTGTGTGCTTCATAAGCATCAGTATCCTTACCTATTTCCAAAGTTTTATTAGCAAAAAAGGAACTCTTTATTCATGTTTCTACTTGCAAATGGTTCTTTTGGCATGCATCCAGCATGTTAGCTAACTTTTCATCGCACTATAAGTTAGGCAATGCATAGAAGGTATTTTTATCTTGCATAAGTTACCTTATGGTTCTTTACTTTGTTCCATTTCAGGACCACCTAAAGCTCTGGACGAGGATGAGACAGAGTTTTATGATAAATTGGAGATGGTATGCTTCATTTAAAAACTACTGAAAAACGTTGGATGTACAATTATGCACCTTAACAGTTAGTGAATACCATTCCACCGCTTTGGCAGAATATTGTGGTCATGTTTTCTGTATATTGGAGATTGCTTGCCAGACTTATGGTCTGTTGAAGTTGCTTATATAACAATGTAGAGTTGCCATTCTTTAGGGTGCAGTGGGCTCTTGTTCTCCTGCGTTTTTAGCTACTATTTGCCCGATTTAACTATCATCTATTTTTTAAAATTTTCATTTTTTTGCTGTTCTTTTTATTTTGAAGTCGAAGAGGGAATATGAGCGGCAAATAGCAAATGAAGAAGCTGAGCAACTTCGAAGTTTCCAAGTAATTTTCAAGCCCTGATGTTCTTTCATGATTTATCATTAATTGAATTGTCAAGCAATTTAATTTATATTTTCTTGATCAGGGCTTGTATTACTTTAGTTTACTTTCTAATCTCATAACTCTGTATGACATAAATACAATGTTACTTAATGTCATTTTCTAAGCTACTATTGACACTTTGAATACAATTTTTGTCATGTGGTATTCAAATTGATTATTTTCAAAAATTTTGTGAAGATCATATGTGACATCATTATCTTATTGATATAACTAAAATTTTAAAGTTGTAGTTGATTTCTTATGAGTGGAGAAGAAATGATACTTTAGTTCTGAAAATAAAAATTATAGAGTTTGGGATATGTTGTGTTTTATCGTTGAGCAAGTGATATTTTAAGATGTTTGGTGGTTTAGAAAGTGCAAATAGAGATCAAGAGTGGTGACAATACTATAATAATTGGTGGTGGTTATGATGAAAACAATGGTGGTGGTGGGCGGTGATCATGGCGATAATCTGGCCACTTTTATAAACAATGGCATAGATAATTTGGAACCATTGTGATTTTTTAGAGGATAGTGTTTCTTCATTTAATAGTCATGGTTGTCTAACGAAAGCTAGAGGGGTGGTGATGGTGGCATGATAGAAGACAACGTTGGTCTTGTGGATGGCAACAATTGTTTAATGGTCTATTAGGTGCCAATGGTGGTACAAGCTTTTGATGCTTAGTTATGATGGTCCAACGATGGTGGCCGATGGGTCGTTGGGGTGGTTTGAGAACTTTGGAAAAAAAGATCTGACGTGTGACAACAATGGTTTGATGGTCTAATGAAATGTTGGTGAGCAATGAAAGCAATTCGGTTGGCAACTATGACCATATGCTGGGTGGTGATAGTTTAACATTGTGAAGCAATAAGAATGGTGAAAGAGATTTTGGAGAGTCAAAATAGGCAGCGAGAAAATAATATCTTTTATATATTAATGGAAGTGAGTTCCCCAACTTATATTTATGCAAACACTAGTTTGAAATGTCTCTTCATTTTTCTACTCCTTGCACTTACAGTGAAACAAAAGGCTCATAAGCTAGTAATTTGATGATATATTGTATGGTTTTTGTTATATAGATCTTGGTAATAACAAGTTTGACTAGGTCTAAGCATACTGCGAAGCCAAACCCAAGCATTGCATGTTCATGTCTATTTGGAAACAGATCAACCATGAAGTGCTTTGGTCCTTTATGGAAGTTATGAATCCTTTAAATGCATGCCAAATCATTTCAGGAATGCCCGTAACATCCATCTTTATACTGTTGGAAGTGTATGTTAGAAGAAGTACCTATTTTTTCTGATCAAGGTGTTCAAAAAGACTATTAAAAGCATTCTAGATGAATTGAATAATATAATTTGGGCTTTTATATGCTAAAATGCCAGTAATATGCTAAATGAGATAATTTTGAAGGAATCAATTTGTTGATTATATTTTTTAAACTACTTACTAATCAACAAAAGATTGCCATACATATCAAGGAATTGATTTGAGATTCTACCACAAACTTCTAACATGGTTATGCATCGATTTATTTTAAATGAAGTAAAAGGTTATACTCACATTTTAACCTTGGACTTTTTTTTGAGGATGGTCGATACTACACTCATTGGTGTTATGCATCATTTAAAAGCTTCAAAAAGAGTTTGAGCTTGCAAAGAGTACCTTTAGTTGATTTTCTTGACATATGAAATGTGTAGTAGCCATATGGAGACTCCATTTAAGGTTTAGAAAAATTGTGCTTTTGTTTTGTATGTCAGATTGTTGTTGAGTTAAATAAGCTATTTACTCATACCCAAGGCTAATTTGTGAAGCTTCTATTGCTGTAGAATTACACAAAGTCTTAGCAAACTCAGATTTGAATCATTAACTTTTTGTATTCATATATTCATATAAAAAGCTCTGATATTGGTCAATGTCAAGTTTAACTTGTTCAGGTGTGGAACCGAAAGTATTAGGGCTTTTTGATACCGGAGACTGGGGAATTTTCAGTAGTCAATACTAGTGTTCTACTTAAAAATTTAAGTTTTTAAGCAACAGCTAATCAATAATATTGTTCTAGTAGTATATTGTTTTCCTATTTGACACAAAATTAAACCCAATAGTCTTGCATTTCTCATCAATATTCTGATCTATGATAGGATAATCATAAAACATTGATAAGAGGTCATATCTCAACTTGGAAATAATCGGGATACACTTAGATGCACCTATGGTAGTCATACATATGGATTTAAATGTTAAGACTTATATATGATTCTTATCGATGATGCGGAACTGGAAACATAATCTGATACCATAGTAGAAGAAAGAACATTTTAAGCGAGGAAAAACCGATTATATAGTGGGAAGCAATGAGACTGGCTGATCTGACTTAAATGATGGCGATGCCTCAATAATAACCATAGTTTTCACTTAGGTGTAGAACATGGATGAGTCAGAACACACCATCTTTAGAGGGAATGTAGCACTAGAGGTAAACAAAAGTAATTGCATTTAAATCATCTAAAACTCTCTCAAGATGTATAATTAGCGTCTTGAAATCTAATAAGACATAGATGAATCTCTTTGATTATCTAATCTAACAAAACTAAAAATGGATTGATAACAATGATAACTACCATCTTTATATCACTTTGTAACAATAAAATTCATGGGGTACTCTATTAGTGGAATAGAAAGATTCAAATCGAGCTCTTCAATTGGAGATGGAATAACTAACATGATCGTATAACATCATATTGTGGTCCTGTTGACTCATGCTTACCATTTCAATTGAATTGGGAGTTATTGGGATGTGGACTTGCAAATGATAGATTTGATGACTCGATTAGCTTCTTTAGGGGGAAAGGATGGAAGAATTTTGTATTTGGGTTGGCTTGGAACAAGTATGATAAATTTATCCAATAAAACAAAAAAAAAGTCATTAGATTTACCATTATTCTTAACATTGAGGTGATCGAGTTAGGGTTGTTGTGCAAACAAAATGACACTAGCTAGAGAATTTGATCATATCTAAAGGAATGGTAGTTTTAACTTTGTGAGTAATACATTTAAAATCAAGAAATGTATATAGATGATGATGGAGCTCAGGAATTAGTTTCATTCTGCTTGGGATAGAGGCAAATATGACATTCATATTCGCTCTTAAATCAATTGTTAGCTTTTCCCAGCTCATTTAAAGTGTGGAAGATCGGTAGGAATAATGGGCTACTGGAGTCTTAATCCAAAAATTTGAGCCTATATTTTTCATGATTTAGTTTGCTAAGGGATAGGAAAGCAAAGATTAGCCGAATTTATATTAAGTGATAGCACAAGTTAAAGCTTTAGACCTTATTCTAATAACATTGGCGAACCCATTGGAGGGTTGGCATAGTAGAATGGGAAGAAAATAGCAAGAGAGTTCGGCAAATATTTTTCTGATTTTGGATGTTAAAAAGTGGTATATGTTTTAAAAATGCTTAGTGGAATTTAAAGGGTTGATGCATTAAGTATAGGATTAGGAAAAGTGCTTTATGGGTGGAGATGTGTGATTAAGATTTATTTAAGCTTAGACACAATCTGGGATTATTAAGATGCTTTTGGATGGATTTGAAACGAGTTCATGTAAATTTAAGTACAGTAGATTATGTTAATAACAAGGTTAATGCGGAATTAACATTTAGTCATTTGTTAAATATCTAACTTTAGAACAATTTTCTGTGTCCCGACAATCTCTCCTATATGAGAATCTAATCATATTAGATCCATTTTCTTTCTGGTAGGGTATTGTTAACCCATCAATTATATGTACACCAAGAGACCATTCAATCACGTGAGAGCCCCATGTGAGTCAACTGTCCTTGAACTTTTACCTTGCCATGGTGGAGGCAAACCATGAGAATACAACCTATATGAAACACTCGATCTTTGACGAACTATTATTCTAATATTATTTGTTAGGGGAGTAACATATTTGAGATCCAATTTAAACCCAAATAGATAAATGATGGATACCCATCAATCCAAAGGCCTAAATCAATGGATAAGATCCATCATTTATGTATAAACACTTCTAATATCTAACTTTGGTTTTTATGTATACTACAACAAATTTGTACTATTTTATAATTTTGGAG
Organism: Vanilla planifolia; assembly: GCA_023846275.1. Lineage (NCBI taxonomy): Eukaryota > Viridiplantae > Streptophyta > Magnoliopsida > Asparagales > Orchidaceae > Vanilla > Vanilla planifolia. The sequence goes on along the minus strand of CM043873.1, from coordinate 8,356,361 downwards.
CACGATAGCTATAGTAGGAACTATCTCAATCACATCATTGCAGTAAACACAAATTTGACACATTTTCACCAAGTCTCATGCTCCAGCAAGGGGAAAGCAGTTAACATGGTAAAACAGCATTAACATACAAAGCTTGCTTGCAGAATCCTTGCAACCACATAAGAACACAAGCTTTTGAGCTACAAGAAATTAGCACACAGCTTTTGTTCTTCTTGAAGGTTTGAACATGAATCCCACCATGGATTTCTAAGCTCCAATCAAGCCCAAAAGCTTCAAATTTAGCAGCTAAATTATGCAAGCTTTCAAAATAGGCCGAGGAAACTTGCAGATTAAACCACATAAGCAAACAAAGTCTCAAGTTGATTTGATTGCCCCAGATGATCAACCTATTGTCCCAGATGAGTGATCAATTGCCTCAGATGATCAATAAAAAATGGACGTTAGTGGCTATCAACCATCCACATCGAAAGTTTGTTGTGTCATCAAGTGATCATTGGGGATGATCCCTTGATGGTCCACAACAACCCCAAAAATCTAAATGAACTTGGAACCAAAATGTCTGATAACACATATCTAACATATTCTAAGGCGTTGGAGTTTTTGAAGTTCTATTGAAAGACTACTTATGAAAAAGCTGGTCAGATGTGTATGTAAACATTGATTTTTTATAGGAGTTGTTTGACATGCTTGCTTTTGTGCTTCTACTATTGTTAATTTTTAAACCGGTATAAAAACAGCTTTTTAAGCTTAATTTCATAAATTCATCTCTCTTCAAAGTACATACTGATTCTATTGATAATTTGCGATCTTAATAATGAAGTTTTATTAAAAATTGTTTGTTATAAACAAAATTTTGTCATACATCAGCTATAGCTCCATAGAAAACTTCAACCATATGAATCACAATTTGCTATGCAAAACATTTATAGGAAGCAGTTGCAGCACAATCCTCAGTTGTTCGGGAGCTCAAGGATCCTTCTCCCATCGCACCAAAACCTGAAGTCAGTCTACCCAGCTCTTTGTTTTCCCCTTTCAGCTCCTTCATTATGTCGACCCTGTGACTTCTAGGATGAGAAGCCAGCAACAAAGAGAGCCCATAACTCCACTCGTGCCAGTTTCATCATCTCGGTGAAGCCTCAGGCGAAGAAGGTGAAAACTGAAGACCAAAGTAGTGCTTCTGTTAAATTCAAAGACTCATCGACGACATCCAATGGCAACAAGATGAAGTCTGATGATCGTCCAGAAAGAACACTTGGAGGTCTGGTGTCTTACAGCGATGAAAGCGACGAAGATTGATGCTTTTTGTCGAAAGGAAGGTGCCAAATACCAAATCTATTGTTGTTTCAGCAATTGCTTGTGGGAAGGAAATTTCGGTAACATATGGTCTATTTGCCAAATTTTTCAAACCGGTTTTCCAATTTTTTTTAGATTATATTTTTAATAATTTAACTTGTATAAATGCCCACTTTTTCTTTTGAAATATCTTCTTTTTATTCACTGACTGAGTCCTATTCTTAGATCATGTCAGATGGTGGGCAAGTTTGCTGCAAATGGTTAACAAGTTTCAGAAGACAAACCGTTCACAAAAATCTAGCAGTCAGGGCTTGAAGTGTTTCCCAGGTTGATCCTTTCATCATGTACCATTTTTACAGATGAGTATTTTTTAGTTTGATTTTTTTTTCATGTTAATAATGTTGCATTTTCTATATATAATATAGTTGTTTTAGATTATCTTGGGAATTTTGTATTTTTTTTTGTCTTAAAATGATACTTTATTTCCTTTTATTTTTTGTAAATGTTGTGTGTAAAGCTTCAAATGCATGTACAAGAGATGTAATCCAAATTTTTTTTTTGAGATTAAGCAGTGTCACGATGATAGAAATAGTGGTATTAGGCATGATATTGTTATAAAATATCTATGGCAATGTAACCCAACTTGGTTTGGTTCTGATCTTATGGACCTAAGTGTCTTGGCTGGATAGAGATAAAAAAAGATTTAATAGAAAACTAAGGATAGGGCATGAGTGGAATTTGTTAGTACTTGGCAATGATAATTAGGGGAGGGGAAAAGGGATTAGGAAACATGCATAAGTGTGTCCACAAGGCAAAGGTTAAAAAGCACATATAAGAGCTAATTCCATGAAGATAGAGCCAATGCGTAGTAGGCAAAACATTGTTATAAATTCTCCATGGTGACGTGAAACACCTTGGCTAGGCTTTGATAGTCCAAACCTAATCACCGGAGCCATATTGAGGCTCAAAAGGGCTAAGTAGAGAATTGATGATAGGGCACGAGTAAAATTTGTTCATCTCCAATAGAGAGAAATGAGGGGAGAGGTAAAATGTTCGGGCCAAAGGCATAACTAGGTCCACAAGTTAGTATTAATGCTTATGTCGATATGCTTGATGTGTATTGTGGGATGTCTGGCCAGTTTGTTAGCTTGTTTAAGTTATTTTTTTTCAATAAAAAAAGTTGACCTCTCTTAGAAGGCCTAGATTATTAGTATCTTTCATATCAATTACAAGGTAATGAGTAACTAGACATTCCCATTGGTGGTCAAGCATCTCTTCTAATTTCTTCATCAATCTTTTTTAGGCTAGAAATTCGAGTTGGGGTGTTAGAGCATTATCATTGGTAAGAACAGTCACCTTTATTAATAATATCTTTGACTCTAATCATGTATATTTTATGTCTCATATTTTTCTTTGTATGCAAGTTCTTAATATGTTTATGAGGTTGATTGAGGGTTTCTTTAGAATGTAATCTCAGAATGGCTTGTCATTCAATATCTTATATGGGATAAAGTTTGTAGGCCTTAGTTTTGTGAGGGATTGAGGATCCATCACTTTCAAGAGCAATGGTGGGTCATTGTGAAGAAATTCTCAGTACAATTTCTTAGAATTGCTTCATTGCTTTGGGTCGAATGTTTGGTTGTCAATTATCTTGGTAGAAGTGGTCCTTTCTCCACTAGGTAGCCTAACAAGAACTCTTGGTGAAGTATTAGGGATGATTGGTCTTTTGATTTTTATTTTGAGTATTGGCTTAACCTTAACCCCGTTGCTTGATGACTTACCTTTATGAACCTTGAATAGCCTCACAATGTTTTTGGTTTTCTTGATAACATTGTGAGTTGATGCTTTGACCTCTTGTATATGTTTTTTCGCCCTTGCTTTGTTGCTTAACTCACCCATAATTCTCTCAATTGGAGGTTGATGGATTCCACTCCTCATTTTTGGTTCTCTACTCTGTCATTTTTAAGTCTTAGTCTAGCCAAGTTAGTTGGCTTTGGAAGATCAAAACCTATTTTAGGTGTGTTGTATTGTTGTAGAGAATTTGTAGCAATATTATGTCTATTGCTTACTGACTCTATTGTCATGCTATTACTTAATGCCTCTCTACCCTAGGGTTGCAATTACTTTGAGACTTCGAGTCATGTTTTCTATAAGTGCTCTAATGCTCTTGTTATCTTTTATGGTATCTTCTTTAGTATTTTAATGGGCACAATTCGAAACATCCTGTATTAAAGAAAAGGATTCATTGGATACCAAATTGTACCTTGTCAATGGCTTCCGTTTAGGCTTGGCCAAACCTGGTAGAGACTAAAGAGAGATCAAACACTCAAGCATTTGCCTGTCATGTAAGCTAATCTACTTATTCTAAGGCACCAATTGGTTTGATATCTTTTATATATTATTTGTTGATATATTTAGATTATATTATTGAAATTTATAATTTCATTGGTGTCATTAAAAGTTAATTAGAGAATATCTGAATGTTTCCTTTATTGAGAAAAATAGAGTATGAAGTTGCTTTTGATAACATCAAATTAAATAAAAATTATAAAATATAATTAGTTAACAAATATATGGATAGCAAATACGCCATAAAGTGCTTTTAAAAAGGTCATTTTATTAATAATTTAAAAAATGGTTGGCGACCATGTTACGAAACAAGTTGTGGCTATAAAACGCTTTCTGGCCGCAGTCCCAAATGCACCCTAAGGTCAGGAAACATAATAACATTTCAAAATCAATAACTGTTACAACGTGTCTGTCTGATCTTTTTATTATAATTGGATTTCTTATCACTTATTGATTGAGGCACCATATGGTTATAAACAAGTTAAAAACTGAGGTGCTCTTTGGTTGACGTGTTGATTAGGGTGGTTTGATGAGCCTGATTAATGAATTTGTCAAATAGAAACCTAAAAAAAAAATAAAACAAATAGAATTAAAAATGGAATATTATTCAAAAATCAAATTGAACGAAAAAAATTAGATTAGATTAGAGTAAATTTAGGACCATTTGAAAATTAGATTAGATTAGAGTAAAGAAATATATAGTCAAACTTATCAAATTGGTTTTTTGATTGCTTATGTTTTTTTGTTTGAAAAATGAATTGAAAAAGATTAGATCTTATACTGAAAATTGAATAGGTTGAACTTTTGTTTTTTTTGGTTTGACACAAATAATGCTCACCCTTGAGGAAGGTGTTTATCCCATTTGCTTGTGTTGTTGATGCCTATGTTGGGGATTTTTGAAGGCAAATATATTTTTTGGTTATTTGCAATATTGATGTGAACGTTATTTTTTCAATTTAGATAGCTATTTGATGAATCATAATAATGTATGGTAGAAGAAGTTGATATCAAAGACAAATAAGTTGACATGATTATATATATAAATGCTTTTTATCATCCATCCCAATCCATTGTTTAGCATTCAAAAGGCAGATGAGTCTTGGAAAATATCAATATTAAGTGAACACGATATCCACAACTTGAGCTTGTAGGACTATCAAACTATCAAACAAAATGCACTTCTCACTTCACTGCTTCTTTCATTATCCATATTGAGGATTATGATGGATGTGCATTTGAGAGATGTCAAGCTTGATGAAGCCTATTATATTATACATCTTAGGTATATGATAGTTGATTTGTTTACTTGGGCCATCTTTTGAGGTTGGAGAATTCATAATAATAGATTTTATAGATATTACAAGTTATTTTAATTGTCACAAACAAAATTTATGAAATTAAAAAATCATTATCATACATGTTTAAGTATCTCTTTTAGTGTTTTGAAGTATATAAGTACGACTATGCATTTTTTAGGTATATCTTAAGCAATGATATAACCTTTTTGTTGGGAAAATACAATTGCACTTTATTTATGATGGATCCTAATAATAAAGTATTCCCTCTTAGTGTTTGTAGCATAACTTTTATTTGATTGATTTTCTAACAAGGTGATGGATCTCATTGAATTGGTTCAATTAAGACAAGATATTTGCATAATCAAAGACAAATACTCTAAGGTTTTGCATGAGGTGGCATTAATAATATGGTGGCCTAGGCATCACCACTTCATTATCATTTAAGAGAGATTCTCAAATAGACATAAAAAGCCTAAGAATGCACGCATTAGACAATGTATACAAAACAAAATATGTATAGATAAATACACAAATGTCTTAAACAACCTCACAAGGTAAGTGTAAGACATTGTAGCTATGCGTCTGAAGACGAATAATGGGTTGAAGGTGCGAGATGAAAAGGACTCGATAGCTCCTAAAAGGGGGAGAGGTGAATTGTGCAATTAAGATTTTATTTAATCTATAATATTTAATTATCTCAATCTAAGGTTAATTTAACAACAAATAGTCTTGAATAGAAATACAAAATATAATATTTTTGGTAAAATTCTTTTTGCTATTTCTATAAATATCTTTAAATATAATTAGAATCTAGTTACTTATTGAAATCATATTTAAGAAATTCTTTAATTCAAACTCAATAACATAAGTGCTTTACAAAAAAATTTCTCAACTATCTTAATTGTAATTATAAATTGATTTTTAGAAAGTTTAGGTTAGCTTTTGAAAATCTTTGTCCATTAATATGATTGCTGTTAAACAATAATCAAAAGTAAAACAAAATCAAAAGAGGTAAACAAGAGTTTTAGATGTTTTGATAAAATCTGTCTATATCTATCATTAAATAATCTAATTAGATTTCCACTTTCATAATGCTTTTTTTTTTTTATCAAACTAACAGATATGCCAAAACCCTTATAGTAGCAGCTAATCAACTTAACTAGCAAAGTTCTACCAAGCTTACAATAGCAACCTAACTTAGGTGCACATGCAATAATATCATACAACAAAAATAACAAAATATATTACACATTAAATAATTTGTATAACAGTTTATATCTCAATTTTTCAAGACAAAATATAACATAATTATTAAATAAGTGAAATAAGATATTAGAAATATGTATTAATTGGAAATAAAATAAAATTCAAGCTTAGAATGATGTTGCAAATAAATTTTAGTGTTCTAATCATAAGTTAAGAATATTGCTAAGCAAATCAATTGATTAATGTATTTCAAGTTGAAGAATCATCCATTTCTTCTTATGGTTTATGCGTATCTATATACAAGAGTGAAATAGATGCAAATCAAGAAATTTCAATGGCTAAAATCATATTCTCAAAAAAGCTCAACTAGCAGTTACGCTCTATGGATTCAGATCATACTAGCACGTTAAGGATATCATATTGTGATGAGAGGATCCATATAGTGATCATATTGACGATGCGCTTGTTTGATCAGTTTATTTTTGTTAATCAAATGTATTGTACATATATAATTATTAAATTATATAGTACGAATAGGACAAAGTCTCTTGCAATCAAATTCTGAACTCTCTAAAAAATGTTATCTATGTATGATCGTATAACATGATAAGTTGTACGAGTAGCTCATAGTACTGATCAACTCGCTTTGAAAGGTTTAAAATAATTTATCATATAAGTTTGAAACAACTCTCATGCTATAAAACTCAAACGCTTAAATTTGAATATTGATAATGCTAGTTTTAATATAGATCATCATTACGATATATATTTTCACAAAAAATGATTGCTCAAGAAAATGTCATACGTAGTTATTATAAACTATGAATGCTTGTACGATATATATATTAATTAGATGCGGAAATCATACATATATAATAAACTTTATCATATGAGCATAACGACAAATATTATGAAGTTGACTATCATGCAATCTTGATACATAATTCGTTTTATTATAATATGTAACATATACTGAGTGGTGAATGCACTCCTACGATATTACTATAGTAGTCATATTTTTAATAATGATCTTATAAATCTAATGCATTAATGTACTTATATATGAATCAATTTCAGATATATTGGTTAATGTACTCATGCGATATAATAAGCACATTAATTAAAAATTGTATAATTATGATACAAATTCTTCATACTTGTTCGATGTGTAAAATGATAATAGGATGAAGTGGTATCGATATAATATTGTAATTATACTAGTATGTACTATAAGTGCATTTATTATAAGATTTTCACTTAAACGTATAATTACAATATAAAGACTTTGTAATGTATGACATGTAGTACTCGTTTAATATGCTTAATAGAATTTGAATATAATAATATGAAACATAAATTTGTACATGTTTGACTTATACATAACATGAATCTTGAGAGAAAAAAGTTGGCATATTTATGAAATAAGATTTGTACACTTACGATGCAAGCATAAAGTCAACTCTCAAAGATTGGACAATGATTATATAAGACAATATTTTGTATGACCAAGTCTGTGCACTCATATATAATTTATGCAACAATCACACCTATATGATAAATATTTCTACTTATACGGTTTCGACATCAATGCACTTTTGATTGAAAAATATAAGCAAAAAGTTGATCGTTCAAGTATGATATTGATCATTATACTATAAGACTAGTAGATATTAAAGATCATAACTTGAATTGACATGTTTTAAATCAGAGTTTTCGAAACTAAGACTCATGTAGGACTTAAAATAACATGAAGTGATATTTAATAAAGTTTTAATACAATTTTAGTAATCATAATAATACCAAAATGATATTTAGTAAATAGATGTATATAATACAATCTTAATTATATCATATAAGTAATTAAAGAAAGGGTTTGATAATTTATTCATTAGGAATATGTAGATTAAAGTTTCAAAGTAATTTAATTATTTTACAAGGAGAAACATAATAAGCTCTATAATTTCAAAGTAAAGCTACCAATACTCATTGACATGTTTTTTTAAGTAGATTACTTTATGAAGTATTTTATCAAGCTCTAATGGATTAATCATTGATTAAACTTGAGAAATATGATCTAAAACACACTCAATGAAAACAATATTAAAATAATAACATAATGATTTTATTTTTATCAAACAAGTATTGCATAACCAAAGGTTCAACATGAGACTTTGTTAAGTGAATCTTGTATTTTTATGACAAAATACATGTATGATAAAATGGCTATGATTGCATTGGGATATATTGATGGAGTGCTCAAATGTATAGGCTTGTAACTAATTTGATGTTGCTAAGGATGAGAATAATCTAACTTTTTAGATTGAACTTGGCATTCAAATAACTTAATTATGGAAGCTGAATCTCAAAAAAAGTTTAATATTATATTTGCATAATATAAGGTGGTATATAAAACCCCTTAGTTTATACTAAGTTCATTTTGATTGGATGAAAACTATTACATTTTAAGATGCTAATGCAAATAACTCATGATAGTTGAATGGTTCAAGTTTAGGTTTTCCAAGTTTATCTTAAAGTTCATTTTAATATTTACTATAAACTTCAAAAGATGGATATTAAAACGAGCTTTCGTGTTATTAACTTCAACAAGAAATGCTTAACATCAACAAAATAGAGATAGAAACATAGAAATTTACAAACATTTCAAATTGAATATTAATTTCCATGTTAAAAGATGAGATTAAATGAACATCAATCTCTAAGGCTAAGCTTATGATAGAATGATGTGAGGATCTAAGTGTGAAACATATTCTTTTGAATTTTTTTAAAATGGGTTTGTGGTGGAATCAAAAAGAGATTTTCTTTGAATTGAGAGTTTAGTTTAAAGATAGAAACTATTGTAAAGATTTAGTGGAAGACAAAGAGGTTTTTCTAAAGAACACATTGGGTGATAAATTTTGTAGTATTGTAACAATTCGTCTTTAGCTAAAGGCCTTATATTATGAGTCAAGAATAAGGTAAAAAAGAATCATTCTAGATCTGGCATTCTTGGGCATGGATGAACTCATTGAGTTGAATGTTTTCATTCTCATAGCTTCAAAGATGCATACATCTTATACAACAAAAATTGGAAGAAATTCCTTAAAATTATCCCTTAAATGTCTTGATATTGTAGATAGAGTTTCTTAAACAATAATATAATTCAAAGAAAACAACAAAAAATCTTTCTACAATCTTCATTAGCAAGCAAGCACAAATTTGTCTAGGAAATGGAAATTCCATGTTTTTTATAGCCACTTATAGTGGTCTAGCAGTTGCCTAGCTGAGTTAGCATTATTTGTTAACGAGAAAATGCATGTTTATAAAAAATCCTAGGTAATTTGGTAGTATTAGATTGAGATAATAATCTTGTCATGAACGCATCACTCATTAACCATACAAAATTGTGAGAAGCTCACCAATATCATGCATTACTCATATAAATTTTGGATCCCTATACATGAATGAGCTCCAACATGGATGCAACATACAACAAATAAATATAAAAACATATAGAATAATACATACATGTTAAGGAAACTATATGAAAATACTCCAAAAATAAGATAGTTGTTTAGTAGCTTGATATAAATTTTTGTTAGTCTAGTGGGGAAAGATAAGAAAAAGTTTTTAGGAGATTGAGAGTTATTTTAGCAATATTTTTAATATTAGGATAACTCTTCAAACACATAGACATGAGACAATGTTGTGTGCCTGTCCTAAAAGAGTAACCAAATTAGAGTTTACGATTAATGATTACACATCAATAAGATAGAAAATGATCTATACTACTACAATTTGTGTGATGGCATTTGGCATTATACAATGATTTACTACTTGCCATATCCTTATATCGTTATTGCCTTTGTCTTCATTTAAGTAAATTAAAATCAAATTATTTCTCAATTATTATTCGAATAGAGTTTAGAACCAATGATTATGGAATAAAAAGAAAAGTGTTTATAATAGAACAATTAGCTTGATTGCATGTGCCATTGTACAACGATTTATAAGTTGCTATGCCTTCATGCCGTTATAACCCTCATCTTTGTTCAAGTGAATTACAACTTAATTTTACTTTAATATCACGTATTATATAGAGATATACATTGGTTAGTTGCATTGGACATGGGACCTACAATATTAGGAGCCATTCAACAAAAAAGGTTGTGTGATTAATTGTTATTATGTGTTAGAAAGCTATGGTAATTACAAATTTGTTACACATATGTATACACACTTTGATAAATATTATGATATAATTATTTGTTGACCTAACAATTATAATATTATTAGGCATAATCACGTGACATGTCTCTCAAATCTAAAAAAATACAATGTGTGCACAATATTCAACATGTATAGGAGTGTGTATTATTGATTCCTTTTTATGCCATATTATGTAGGAGACATGGCATGTGCTCACAAACACAAAGGTATGAGAGCTTCATTTATGAAACTATTATGGACTCTTTAATGTTTGCCTAGATGTCTTCCATTGTCAGCTTATTTGAGACATGCGTAGACTTTGGAGCACCCATATTGACAGATGCTTCATGAGTTGCTTATGACATGCCCATGATTCATTGTGTTAAACATGACTTGTGTTGCATCATTTGTCACTTTAGCTAAGTTTGGTTCAACCATTAGAGTTTGATATTGTACTTATAAAGCATTGGTCTTCAATATCACATTCTACATATATGTCACATCATAAAATATTGTAGTTGCACCTGGAATATAGAAAGATGGCATGTCGTTCATGAATAATCTACAAATTGACTCGCACATGGCTTGAATTGGAGAATGCTTATCTAATGTGGATATTTAATGACATCACTTGCAAAGAATTTGTATGTACTCCAAATCTAGTTAAAATCATGCACCAATAAAAGGGACAAGATATGCGATCAATTAAAAAACAATTAGAAAATAACTTATCATAAGCCCTTGCAACTCGATCTGAACTTCTCTTGCAAAGAAGTTTTGGTATTGTTGATGATAATTTTTTCCATGAATTTTTGATATGGAGCGTAATATAACATGTTCTATATATTAAAGAATATTTTGGTATAATCAAGTTTAGTAAGAAGATGTTCATAGTTAAATATTTTTGAAGATTCATTCATGTGAAGTCAAATATTAAAAAAAACTAAAATTTCCTATTTTACCAATGTTAGGGATTAAGAAGCTTTCAAGAGTCGACAAAACTTATGAATGACTTGACGTTGTGTTACTGGTTAAGCATGCATACTGTGACCTAAACAACATCAATGCATGATATTTTTGGAGAAACTTAAGCTAATGAAAAGTTTAAGATCTTTTTCATAAATTGTTGTCAATATTTAAAGCATGAGTAATTTTCTTTAACAATTTAATTAATTTTTATAATGTTTCATATTACATCTATGACTTGCAAATAGTTAGTTTTTTTTTTATAAAATAGTTGCCTAAGGCCGCCTTTGATCTAGTATGAATTATTTGTTGGAGTGGTTAGATTTATCAAATAACTCTATTAAAAATAGTTTAGAAGATAATCAAATCATCTGAATTGAGATTAGAATCTAATACAAGGAATGATTCATCTTATGATATTTAATTAATAAATAAAAAATGTTCTTATCATATGAACATCGTAACTTTTACTATAATATAAATAAAGTATAAAACATTCCACATAAAATAATTAATTAACATAACTTAAAAAACTAAGAAAATAAAGCCTAAGAAATCTTCTTCGATGCTAGTTCAAATAAATGAGATTTGTTTTTGTCATGTTATTTAAAGGTTTGATCTTTCAAAACAATTGATTTGATTCAATTGTCTTTGTAAAAGTAGATCTTTTTTCATGAAAGGAATACTATCTAACAGTGAAATATTATACACCCACATTTTGCAAAGAAGAATTTATCTTTTTTTTTTTTTGATAAATTATATAGTTTAATATTTTTTTATTAATATTAAAATAATATTATTTTAAAAAACTTGGAAAATTAGAAATGACACATCATCATATGGTTAGTTGTTTTCTATAATTATCGTTTTAAGAAATTAAATATGTATTTATATATATTATATTTTTTTTTCATAAAATCGTTGGTCGGGTTCCTTTCACAATGCCAACTCCCTGCTCCCTGCGGTATTTTAACTGCACTGACAAGCCATCTCTCTTCGGCCATCTCCAGTCGGCAACCACTTCTGAAAACGCCTTTTCCTCTTCCCTCCCCTTCTCGTTTTCTTTCTCTCTCCTCGCATTCGATTTAGGGTTTCGTCCTTCCCGTGGAATTCGTGTTAGTTGAAACCAAAACAGCCAGCAAATCTCAGATCAGCGGCCCCATGTCTTTATCGACCTCCTCCACATTACGTCACTCTCACTCCTTCACTCCACGTTGTCCTCACCAGAAGAAGATGGGGCAGTAGCTTCAGCCGCCCAAGGTGGGGTCACGAGGGTGGAGACTATAAGAGAAGAGCAGCAGCATTTGCTCTGGACTGTGAGGTTGAGGTGGTCCCCGAGGTATGGTGAATTGGTTCTTAGATTGGTTTCTTCAAGAAAATAAGACTGGATATTGGTGCTGGATTTCTGTTCTCAGTTTTTGTGAATGGTGTTCTGATTTGAATGCTTTCAGTATACTAATTTTGTGGTTGAATGCTTTGTTCTGCTTCGAGAAAATTGGTTTCTCTTCATAAGTCAAATCCTCTCTTTAATTGACGTTTGCGCTAAGGTTATTAAGGTTTTTTTTTTCCATTTTATCTCTGTGAGTTAGAACTAATCTGTTGTGGCCTTCCCTTGGATGGTCAACAGAGGATTCCTAATTGCTTGATTTAGCTTATGATAAGTGGTTTATTTGAAAATTTGGAATCTTTGGGCCGATATCGTTGTGACAAAAATATAGTTAGTTTTTTTTTTCTTTTACTTTTATCCGCTCTTCATTTTGTGGGGAAATGCTGACCATTTTTTTTCGATAAAAAATGCCGACCAGTTTGAGGAACAAAAAATGCATCATATTTTCTTTCTGATTTTTACTCTTTCTTTTGTCTGGGTTTGCAGCTTAAGTCGTTACTTGCCTACAGAATGAGAAACGAGGCTGAATTAGTCAACAATGAATGCTCCATGAATTTTTTCAATCGAGAAGAAGTTTAAAGCTGATTGTTTGATTCAATATTACAGTCAATTTTGTACTTAGTATATTTTTTATTGACCAGTTATATCTGAGGTGGAAGTTCCTTTTAATAGGACTATTGCTTGTTAGATTTTGTTGCTCTGGTCGCTCTCTGGGAAGCATTGGCATGGAAAGATTTAAATAAGAGTTTAGTATTTGCTTAACTTTCATATGTACTGTGTCTTTTAAGTCAGCCATGCTTGTTCACGCAACAGCAAGAGTGATGCGTACTGTGTGACCATACTACAGCTTGCACAATTCCTGTCTTGTTAGTCGCATGCGTTTTTCAATATTCCCTATATTTTACCTGGAGTTTGTTTTTGCTTTTTCTTTCTTGTCTATGTGAATGGGTGCACGAGCTTGTGGTGTTCATTCTTATTGTTTCTTTCTGTCTATTTGTTCTGGTGGCTTGGTGTCTACGAATTGCAAAAAGGATTTCTTATAAATAAAACCCATCCTAGGACCACCTCTCTTTATGTGTCTGTTGTTTTGTTTGATACAGGGGCTCTTCATCAAAAGCATGTCATCATCATCTGGAAAATCTCTTAATGATCAACTTTCACAAAAAACAGATGTGCTTGGTCTTAAGCTTTGGGTTGTAATTGGGATTGGAGTTGGTGTCCTAATTTTATGTGTTCTTTGTGTGCTGGTTTTATGCCTTGCTACGAAGAACCGAAAGAGGTTAAAGACATCCTCAAACAACCTCCCCGCCACACAAATACCCATGGTATCCAAGGAAATCAAGGAGGTGAAATTGGAACAGGTCTTAAATAATGATTTTAGACCACAAGATGGGATCCTTCTTACTATACAAGAAAGATCCGGTGATAAAGATTCAGATAAGGCTGTGGTCCATTTGGGCTTGGGTGAATCAACACATGTTGCTCATAATTGTCACTCCAGATCATTTAATCATGCTGACAAAGAAACTGATTCACAGTCTGCTGAAGAAGGAAATTCTGAATCAGCTGTTGATCACAAACCATATTCTTCCTATCCTGTAACTGCACCTTCACCATTGATTGGTCTTCCAGAGTTCTCGCACATTGGATGGGGGCATTGGTTTACTTTAAGGGATTTGGAAATTTCTACAAATCGTTTTTCAAAAGAAAATGTTATAGGAGAAGGTGGGTATGGAGTTGTGTACCATGGTTGTCTCATCAATGGAACTCCTGTGGCTATCAAAAGATTGCTTAACAATGTGTTAGTTTGCATATCCATTTTGTTCATATCGTGGAACAACTATTTTTTGGTCTAAGGATTAAGTTAATCCTCTTATAAGGCCATTTTATCATACAGGGGACAGGCTGAGAAGGAGTTCAGAGTGGAAGTTGAGGCTATTGGTCACGTTCGCCACAAGAACTTAGTTCGACTTTTGGGATATTGTATGGAAGGTACACAAAGGTAGAAAACTATTTTATTTGTTATGCTTATTAGAATATATTAGTTGATCACATTTTGAGGCCTACAATGTTGTGCAAGTTTTACGACTCAGAATTTTAGGCTAAATTAAAATGCATATTAACTACATAATTAATGATTTGGATTCTATGAACCTTTTCTTCTTTTAAATATGAGCCTGTTTAGAGAGATTTAATTATTTTTCAAACTTCAATATTGCTTGTTTTTTTGTAAAATTATGTCATTGGTAGTTATTAATGACCTCAACATAATATTATTAGGAATTATATGTCATCACCTGCTTGGAAGATGATTGTTGTTGCATTTGATGAGCAAACACAAAAAGTTCTTTTTGAGGAAGGACCATTATCTTAGAAGGAATTCATATCGCTTTTTAGATTAACAATTCTGAAATACTTAATTTAGAAGTTGAAGTTTGTTTTCTTGGTTTTGTTAACTTTTTTTATTAACAAAAGCAGTTGTTGTGCTTTTGTTCTTTTTCATTTAGAGTTGGAATCTAATTTATGAATTACCTTTTGATTTTGTTTGCTCCATTGTGCATGAAAAAAAATCCTCAAATTTGAATATTTGGATGAATTTAAAGTTCCTGAACTTTTTGAATCACATCCAACTAAAATATGGGCTATTAGCTATTTTAACCTATTTGGTGAACATGCTTCAAGTAGCCAAGTTAATGCCC
Organism: Vanilla planifolia; assembly: GCA_023846275.1. NCBI lineage: Eukaryota > Viridiplantae > Streptophyta > Magnoliopsida > Asparagales > Orchidaceae > Vanilla > Vanilla planifolia. The sequence goes on along the minus strand of CM043873.1, from coordinate 8,340,957 downwards.
AATAAGGTTTTTATTCTTGTTGCTTGAAATTCTGCTAATGAATTGCTTGCAGTTTTGGTTCTCCCTATAGTCAGAAACCTCTACAAGATATCTAATTGTTTAGGTTTGTGATGCATTTGATTGATCTTTGAGTGGTTGTTCTGTCATCTCTTCATTTGCAAATTTGAACATTTGTCTTTGCTAATATTATTTTTGTTGGTATGGCTAAGTCAACCACATAAAATTTAATTTTTCATCATGTTGTATCTAAGGTTTCCATTTTTTATGCACACTCAGATTTCTTATTATGGTTCTATTTTTCTATTAGAGATTTGATTATCTATTATTGATGCATAGTGCATAACACATGGCTACTTCCATTTTTGTGTAATAGCAGAAGAATTTTTAAATTTGTTTATGCCATGATCTTCCAATATTGAATTTCTTTTAATATATGAATGATAACATTTTTATATGTTTGTTTAATGTTTGCAAATATTCAGAATGCTAGTATATGAATACGTAAATAATGGAAATCTGGAGCAGTGGCTTCATGGTGCTTTATTCCATCATGGTTCTCTCACTTGGGAAGCTCGTATAAAGGTTCTCCTTGGAACTGCAAAAGCGTAAGACACTATCCAGAATATATAAGCTTCGATCACTTGATGTTTTCTAAGATGCATACTAACAGTTCTCATGGTTTATTTTCATCTTTTAAGAGTTTGTCATAGGAATTTTTTCATCATAGGCCAAGTGATCTTTGCCACTAGTATTTGTTCTTTTCTAATATTCTTTCCTCATATATGCATGGCAGTCTTGCTTACCTGCATGAAGCAATTGAACCAAAAGTCGTCCATAGGGATATCAAGTCTAGTAATATATTGATCGATGATGATTTCAATGCCAAAGTTTCAGATTTTGGTTTGGCCAAGCTTCTTGGTGCTGGAAAAAGCCATATTACTACTCGTGTTATGGGAACATTTGGGTATGCATCAAGTTTCCTACATTATAGGATCATTTAACTGCATCACACCTTGTTGATGGGTGTGAAATAGTATATGATGCCAAAAAAATAAAGGAATTTCTTTCTTTTCATTGTCAGTTATGTGGCTCCAGAATATGCAAATACTGGACTTCTAAATGAAAAAAGTGATGTCTATAGCTTTGGTGTTGTCCTTTTGGAGGCCATTACTGGTAGAGATCCTGTGGATTATGGACGCCCTACCAATGAGGTACAAAATTGCAAGTATGACAATAATCATGTTTAGCTTCTTTTAACTTGATGCATCATCTTTATTTGTTTTATTAAGTTTAGAAGTTTCTTTATACTTAAATTTGAGAAAGCTTTGGCATAAGCATTTGTCCCTACTAAGGGTGATAAAATCATCCAAAAATTGAAAATTTGCTTGAATTGTAATTAAATAGGAAAAAAAATTGAACTGATTTCATTTCATAAAGGTTGAATTGAACCTAACTTTGAATTGATTTGAACCATAGCTTAATTTGCTTGTGAGTTGATTCAAATTAGCTCAATGTTATTAAATATATTAAAAGACTACATGTGGTCTCAAATAAAACGTTGGCTTAGTGGTTTGGGGAGGTTGATCATGTGGTTCTTCAGAGCAGTCCTTGGTTCAAACTCTGAATTTTTTTTTTTACCATTAAATGTAAGTACAAATTAGTGAGGTTAGTTTTAATCTAGCACAACATAGTTGAGAATTGGGTGAAGTGCACGTAGTTCGACATGATTTCATTTGGGCTTGAGCTTGAAGTGTTTTTAAGTCAAATAGAATGATATTGAGTTTCGGTGGACTTTGAATCTCGGTTTTTTGAACTCCACTTGTTATGACCCCTACAGAAGCCATGTTCATCCAGTACCACTTTGTTGGAGATCATATCTCACTGGCTGTTGGTGTTTCCAAAAAGAGTTACCTTCAAAATGTGATCTAACAAACAAAGGGCCCAAGATACTTTTAAAATTATCCAGATGAAATATTGACCTACCATGACTGTATCACATGGAATGATCCCTGTACAGTACAATGCCGTAAGGGTCATCTAAACTTCAGTCTTTGTATTAGAAAATGCAAGGTAGGATTCATCCATTGAAGTCCAACCACAATACGAAATTTCAGAATGCATTTTTAAAGTGCTAGATTTGTATTAATAACATAAATAAACCTTGATCACTCTATTGACCTACCATGACTGTGTCACATGGAATGATCCCTGTACAGTACAATGCCGTAAGGGTCATCTAAACTTCAGTCTTTGTATTAGAAAATGCAAGGTAGGATTCATCCATTGAAGTCCAACCACAATACGAAATTTCAGAATGCATTTTTAAAGTGCTAGATTTGTATTAATAACATGCATAAACCTTGATCACTCTATTGACATGACTTAAGTGGTGCTTTGGTATTTTCATCAAGCACAACCAATAAGCTTTTGATGATGAATTTACCATTCTTTAAAAAGGTTCTTTAATGGTTTATATGGTATTTCACTTATTTTCTAAGTTTGCTCTTAAACTTGTTATTTATCTATGCCTTTCTGTGCCAGATATTGAGAAATACACTTATCATCTCCTTTTGTGGTCTTCCTTTTATGAGCAAAATTTTTAATCTTGCACCAAATTTCTCTGGATTGTGACCAAACAAGTTTTTGTAGCCAATTTTTTTCCTCAATAATGCCTTATCTTGGATTCTTCGTATTTGTATTTGTTTCTACAACATTGGATGTGTGTTCCATTTTCTATTACTTGGTTTTATGAATATCCAAGAAGAGGCATCTCTCGGGCTAGGTCTGACATGTGATGATGTTTCTTACCATGAAGCTTTGAATCGTTTAGTTTACATGGCCAAGTCACAGTATTTTCATGTTGCCTTATTTCCCGGTGTGCAGATTTTATTGTAAAATAATAAGTAATCATTATAATTTGTTTTCTCTCAGTTATGCTAGCTTTCGTGGATTCATGTTCTGTATTAAAATCAGTTTTAATATAGCTCTTTTGTTCTGAATGCGGTGTTAACACTAAGATGTGCATGTCTTTGCTCATATGTTCTAGTGACGTAAACTAATTTTTGTGTAACTGCATATGTTAAAGCTCTTCTGTGCCTGCCGTTGCATGTATTTTCTCATATGTTATAGTAATGTAATCTAATTTTGTGTAAATGCTTATGTTAAAGCTCTTTGTCTGTCATTTCCGTTAAGAGGATCCTGTTACGCAGGTAAATCTAGTTGACTGGCTAAAGATGATGGTAGGCTGTAGACGTTCTGAAGAAGTGTTAGATCCAAACATTGAATCAAAACCTTCAACAAGAGCACTCAAAAGAGCTCTTCTTACAGCCTTGAGGTGTGTGGATTCAGATGCGAAGAAAAGACCAAGTATGAGCCTGGTTGTGCGTATGCTGGAATCTGAGGAGCCAATGTCTCGTGTGGTACAGTTTGCTTACACTGCCCATGATTTGCATTAAAATAGACTATTGTTAAGAATAAATGGTAATTTAGGGATAATTAATCTACTTTGGTATAAAAATGGATAATGTGTACCCCTATCAAAATCAAATTAGTATTTTGGAATAGTCAATGCATTTATTTTGCCAAAGGTCAATGGTATCCAAAATATCTTTCGAAATTCCAATAGCAAAACTGAGTATTAATTTTCAAAATACACAAGAGCTATATTTGAGGTTATATTGATTTGAGATAAAATGATTTCATTTGGATTCAAAATTTAAATTTTTGTTTAAGGTTCAATACAAAATCAACTCAAATTCAACTAATTGTAGTGGATCCATCTTGACTTGAATTTCATCTACTTTGAGTCTTCTTGAAATGGGAAAAAATGTGTAGTTGCATAGTGGGCATGGGGATTGAACAAGAGACCTAGATGATACTAAAGGATTCTAATCACCAAGCTTACATTGTTTTCACTTAATATCTATCTATCTATCTATCTATATATATATATATATATATATATATATATATGTATATATATTTTCATTTATTTTTATCAATTTTAAACCTGAAATTCAAATGAAAAAACAAAATGGCCCTTTTGTTGGAATCATGATCTCAACACTGCATACAAGCATTATGCCCACTATGCCAACCTTGCATTTATATCAATATTGTGTTAACACTAATCAGATTTTGATCCAGCCAAGCCAAACTTGAACTTTCTCTGAATAGTGGTTGAGACAAATCATTTGGTTCGTTAGTCGAGTCAATTTGGTTCAATTGGGCTTCGTTAGGAACAAAATTTCAGTTGGTTTCAATGTGCATTTTTTATTAACTATTTAGATTCAAGATTCCTACAAAGTCCTATTGATGCTTATTGCATTCATCCATCTATATGTATTTTGGTGAACATGCAATTCAAGCTAATTTAAAGATTAGAAGACACGCTTGATTTATGGCTGGCATATTTGGCGATATTGTTAAGCTTTATATTAACTGGACTTTAAAATTTATTTTTACTATATATATGAGCATAAAAAATTATCAAAGCTTATGTGGAGAAATGGAGATCTTTGTATTGATAAACGTGATGAAAATGAGGCATTGTATCATTGAACATGATTTGAAATTTTAGGGGTATATGCAATAGTGGATCGGTGTTTGTTTGAGTGGAAAAAGCAATCAGTTTTTGGAATGTTGTTTACAAAGAAGCTAGGTTTTCATTTGAACATCCTTGATGACAAAAAGGAAGGATGAAATTCAATAAAAACTTTATCTCTTTTGAAATGGCTAATAGAAAGGAGATTATTTGCGATGTTAAGAACAAACAAAAGACTTTGCAAATTGAAGTAACAATAGGTATGTGAATAAAGATGTACAAGATGTAACTATGTTATTGGTTTGTGATGTTGAGCTATTTCCAACTTGCATGTTATTAGAGTCTATATAGGGGTCCTAATTCGAAGGTTTTGGAAGGTAGGAAAGAGTTGATGTGATGCACCTAAATCACAGTAATAACTACCATTAGTTATCCATTTAGGGAGTAGCAATAGAAGTGGAAGATGACTGAGTTGGAGGATAATAAAGTTTTGATAATAATAACAATTTAGAGGAACATGATCGGATTGGCTACAAGGTAGAAAAATAAGGGAACCTTGGCCATAGTGCAATTGGGCAAAACCGTGAACTCTATTACACATGTAGCAAGGAGAGATGAGAGAGTCAGTAAGGGTTGTGTGGGTTTATGATTGATAGATAGAGCAAGGTTAATGTGCTTACAATTCAATATTCCCATATAAGGAATGTCATGATTCAATAAAATTCTAATGAAATCGTCTAGTAAGATAGGTTCTAGACTTGCAATGATTGTGATGGCAAGTTTATGACCAAGAGTTGCTAAGGTTGCCAAATAACAGCATCTTTTAGATCTGTCTTGAAAGTTGTCTTCTTTGTGCACCCGCAAACTTTGGTGTCGTAACCCTATCAAGTGACCTTGGATGGGAATGAAACTTTAGTTGTAGTTAGAGAACCTGTTGATCAATGGCTTCTATGTTGATTGAATCCCAAGATTCCCTCCCGATTCACCTAGAAAAATCCGCATTTCTGCTAACACCTTGCTGTCCTGGGCAAAATAGATTAACGTTGTGTTTGCTTTTTGGGTTTTCACCTGCTTGTATGTTTTGTACATCTTTTCTTGCACATAGCCATCATCTTTGCTGGATTTGTGTCCTGTGGTGGGGACCTATACCCACAAGTGTCTTCAGTTGACGAATGAGCCATACTGTTAATCGCTATACCAATTTGGTTTTACATTTTCTGTTAAGATTTAAACAACTGGCCTTTAAATTTTCATTTTGGTGTGTATTAAGTATAAGAGGTCATCCAATTGATTGTGAATAACTGTAAGTCCTGCATTGGTAAGGGATGAAAATGAGGCATTTTCTCCTTGGACATGATTTTCACTTTTAGGGGTTTATCCTATAGTGGATCAACGTATGTTGTAGGGCAAACAACCCTCATTTCCTCATAGAAGATCAAATATGTTGCATTAAGTAGGTGTACAACCCAATTTGGGTTGGTTCAAAGTCAAATTTGCAAACTAGCTGACTATGTTTGGTTCATCATGTGAAAAACCAAAACACGATTCATGAACTGAAATTAAACTATATTTGTTTTTGTTTTATTCTAATTTGGCTCTAGATTTTATTTTGTTAACCATTAATTGAAATATGAATGGTGAATAATATGTTTGTGGTAGTAAAATATGATATTCATGCTTGTTGATAACTTGGTAGCTTGAACAAAATCACTTTTTTAAAACTAGCATAAACAATTTTGCATAAAATAATTTCAAATTTGATTCATAGATCATTTTATAGTATCTAACTTGAATACATATTTGATGAGTTAGTTTTTTTTATAGAGAGAGAATTGATGTCAATAGCGTGAGACACAACGTACAAGAAGGGATAGGTGAATTATGTTTTTAATAAATCTTTTTCAATTTAAAAAAAATTTAATTAAAAAAAAATTACACTTTATAATAAAAATTTATTTTTATGAAAATTGTTTGATAAAATGAAAAAAAAAATTAAGAACATTAAAAAGAAAGATAATAAAATTTTTTAGGTAGTTCGGCCAAAACCCGTGCCTATATCTACCCTCGATCACTCGATTGGGTTTCCACTAACCATTCTCTTTTATTAAAGCAGGAGCTAAACCAAATACAAATCAGTACTCCAATGACATACAAAAAATCACAAAAATTGATTACAAGAAAAATTTAAAGTTTTATGAAATTTGATGCATAAAAAATTCTTAGGCCTTTGAATCATTCAAAGAAGAATGACACGACAAACTATTGATGTAGATATTACTCGAATAATGTGAAATAATTGTAAAAGAGAGCAGTAGAAACAAGAAATAGAATCCACAGCTCTCACAAGCATGTTGTGAAAAATGAAGCTTTTGATTTTGGACTTCTCTTGAGCTCATTTGAGCTTTTCAAGTTGATTTATCAAATGTAAATATTGTTAAATGACTTTTATTTATAGTTCAAATAAAAACATGCCAAAATAATATTTCCAACGATTAGAAATGACTTCGCAAAAGATAGCCGTCGCAATAAATGAATAGAGGAGGACGAAAAGTAGTTACTGTCAATCTGGGTAGACGAAACAGGCATCGTTTGATAGAAATCTTAATTAAAGAGTTATGATCTAATCGCAGTGGGATTTGATTTGGATCGTTAGATCACTTATGCTGGATGGACGGTGATGATATGTAAGATCATTGTTCATGAAGGCGAAGAAATTTTCAGCTGTTCAATTGAGTTTTTTGGATGGACGGCTAGATGAATGCACTATTTACAAATGCGGAGAAGATCGCAACTGTTTGATCATGCTTTTGGGATGGACGGCTAAATGAATTTCACTGTTCAAAACTGTGGACGCAATTGTTACCATTCAATCAAGAAAACGCGTGATCGAATGACACTGATTCACTCTGGTTCAGAAGCAAGGAGACGTTTTTAGTCTCATATTGCACGCATGTACATGAAGTTTGGCATTTATAATACCTTTTTCGTGCTCTCAAGATAGCTTAATAGGGTTGTTTGTCTCCTAGTGCTCTTGGGAGATCATGACTTAAAGAGACTTGCATGCTTATATAAACAAGTCCCACATGACCTTGTCCTGTTACTTAACATTTACAAGTCTGATTCGACTCGTCATGCCTAAGCCTAGTTTAGGATATATTCCCCGATCCGATTTAACCCAAGCTGCTACAGAACTATACTCTAGTTGAGACTCGGGCTTGGCCTGACTTGGTTTCAGTCGGTCTCTTGACCTTTGGCTCCCCAAGGCATAGTGCCCAGCATTGCGGGTCACTTGGCCCGAGTTTTCGGGCTTGGTTGAGTAGGAGCTTAGGCCTAAAAAAATTATTTCTTATTATTATTTTTTATTTATATTAAAATTTTTTTAATAACATTTTAAAATTAAAAAGATTTGATTTTTAAGACCAAATGGAGTTTAATGCATCACTAAAAAATAATTTAAATATGCATGAACTATGATTATGATCCTAGGTGTTATAATTATAAAAAAAAGATTTAACAAGTTAACTAATAGATATTTAAAAATATTATTCTTTGTAGATTATCACTTCACAAAAAGCTTGGTACTTGACTCTAAAATCAGCAACTTGAGTTTTCAATCTCCATCCATTTTATATGTTATAGTTCATGCTCCAACAAAACCAAGCAATATAATAACACCTTAATAATTGAACTAAAACAAACATTAAACTTAACATGACATTAGTGATAATTAGTTTGGATTTGTGATCATTAAATCAAGAAGTATAACAAGAACAAAGTTACTTGTGTTGAAACTTTATTTTTGTTTTGTATCATATGATGATCCCTTGTCAATTTTGAATCTTCAACACCCATATGAGTACGATGGAATAAAATTATGCATTTATGGACATTATTTTTATGATGTGAAATGTTCCATCTTGTATTGTCTCATATAATTTTGATTGGACATGCTCTTTGGTGTTTGATAGCATCGTAAGGCTCCTAGGATGGATCCCCTTATTGATTTTCAATCTTCAACACTATTGTGATAGGATGGAATAGCATTATGAATTTATTGATTTTATTCGTGTTGTGAAGTATTCCATCTTGTGTTGTGTTATATAATTTTGATTTGGCATACGACATGGTGTTCGATAGTATCGTAGGTCTCCTTGGATGCCTACTACCGTAAAGTGTCGGTCTTGGACATGGAATCCTTTTGGGAGTTTTTAGTCTAAGTGGCTTATGAAAGCTTTTTATGTTCTTTGTTATTATTTCTTGATCATCATTTCAACTTGTAGGATTGGAGGCATCATCGAACACAAAATGGAAGCACAAACATCGAATCTCAAAGTAAGAATTCCAATACAATCGAACTCTAGGACATGGAGAAGGGGAGAAATAGAGAATATAGTATGAATACTGGAAATATCTCATCTTTTTCCTCTCAACATTTGTTTTTTTGACCCTTTTGAGTTCTTTGTTGCCAATTGGATGAAGAGATGACATCTGGCAAAACCCATCACAGCATCCATTCCTTGGCCTTGTAGAGTGAAATTTAATTTGATTTGAATTGTTATATGCAGTTATTTGTCTCATTCTTCATTTACTTGTGCACAAGCTGCTTGTGTCTGAACATTTCAAATGATATGAAGAAAGATGTACTATGTTTCAGCATCCGTTTTGTTAATGTTGGCTGATTCAAGCTTGGCAGTTATTATTTGAATTTTCCTTAACTGATTTTTTATTTTCTTTTCTTTCTATTTTTTTTTTTATTCTGCAAGAGTTCGACATGTAAAACAACTGTGAACCTTTCCATTAGATGAAATGGTTGGAGATAATGCTTGAATATTATTATTGTTATTGTCACCGTTATTATAATTATTGCTAAATCGCTATGGTTCAACGCATTTTTTATAGTTTATGAAAATGAAAATTGCCAAGTTCAGGATGTCCATCAATAGCTCATACTGTATTGATTTTGACTTTCAAATTGAATGTTTGATATCAAATTTTGATAAACCCTCAATTCTATATATATATATATATAAAAGTTATCCGGTGGGCCAAAGACGCTTTAAAAAAGGTTGAAATTGTTGTTATAGCTATGCACATCAACTGCTGGCAAGCATAGTAGATTAGACAATTTGATCATCTAAAGCCAGCACATTGATGCTCATGGTATTTTATCTCTCATCCTCTCACACTAAAATGCAAAAGAAGCAAATTGAAACTATGGGAAAATGCATGCAAAGGGATCTTATTGTCTTACCAATCATTTAGCATGCATGACAAACACCTATGAATTTAAGTGTTTGGATTTAATTTTCCTTTTTCTAGCATTAATTGATTGCCAACAACAATTTGGTTCTTGTAATTGATATGGAGTGTAACAAAGTATTGTTAATTGGCTTATAATAATGAAATATTAATTGTACTTTTATTTTTAATAATTTTAATCAAAACATGAGCATAGTTTATTGCTTGGAGATCAGGATCAGGCACAGTCATAGTCTCAATAACGTACATGAGAGCAAACCCTTATTATTATGGAGGAAAGAGTTCTTAAATCTATTAACATTAGAAGCTTTTGTATTGGATGAGAACCTAAGCAAGCCTACTCAGAATAGAAGGTAATAATTAACTACTATTTTGATTTGTACGATATGAGCAACATCAACTAATGTTTGTTAAGATGAAGCTTAAAAACTAAGGTTCTCTTTACATTGAAAAGCTTGAAATCTAGTTTAAAAGAAATCTAGAGCATAAGGTAATGTTTTTTAAGGTGCAACTTACAACGTATGCTCTTATATACATTTAAAACCTTAAAATCTAGTATAATAGATGTGGTTTAGAGCCATTAAGATGTTGAGGAAATAAAGGCTTAATTGAGAGAGAAGTACAACAACTTCATAAGTAGAAAAGATTGACTCAAGCAAAAAATTGGCAATTGTATGCATAACTTATTTCAATGAATATCTAATGCATTGTGGTATTCAAGAAGGCAAAATCATTATACTCTTAGGATTGAGTAGGATTGTGCAAACATATTCATGAGAGTTGATCTTGCTTGTGATTTATATTTTATAAGAAATCCATAGGACAACCAAGAATTATGAATGCTTTCAAAAACCTATGGGATGTCAAAGACATGATCCCACACCTACTACAAAAGCTTTATCTAACAAAACACGTTGAATCTTGCACTGCTAACGCCTAAGAAGGGCAAGATGTCACAATATATCACCCATCATATAAGAGTTTCTCAAGTTTAATGTTTTAAGTGTAAAAGGTGTTAACATGTCTTGATAGCTTGTCTCATTGCATTATTGCATACTACAAAGGGAAAAGTCAATCATGACAATGTTAATGGTTGATATGGAATATTACTCTTAAGGGAATATTAAAAGATACAACTCTAGTTGTTATTAGATACACCTTTATTCTAACCACATGAAATAGAAAAATGGTGGTGCATAGAAATCTTTCATATATTTATTCAAATTAGAGAAAAAGCATGGAAAATCAATATAGAAAATGATAATGACATTAATGCAATATCTAAAAACATTGTATTACATGTGTCAGTAATGTTAATGGATCATCCTAATCCATATATTTACTCATGGTTGTATAAAATAAAAATTTTTTTAAAAAAACATTGTGTAGTACTTATAAAATTAACTTTCTATTCAAAAGATTATCATGAGATATTATTTTGATATATGTATTTAGCATGTTATTAGGGAGACTTTGGGTATATGATAAGAAGGCTAATAAATGCGTTTCCACTTAAGAGAGGCAAAACATCACTTTAAATTTATTATCCCACCTAGCATAAAACCAATTCTTATACTCCATGCATGATATTTAATATGCAATAAATTTAATTATAGGATCCATATTACTAAACTTGAATAACTACAATACAAGGATCATAACCATATAAAGATTTACACATTAAACTTAGTCATATATATTAACTTGTTACTAGCACTTCTTACAAGTATGATAAGTATTATACACTCACACGCATATGCATACGCATGCATGTACATACACTGGCACTCAAGCACACATGCATGTGCATATGCTCACACATACATACTCACACACATGTATATATGAAGACATATTAGTCTTATAATTATATTTTTAATAGAAAATCTTACTTATAAGATATAGAACTTATACTTTCAATGACTTAGTGTTCTAAAAAGAAATTCTATTGAACAAGTACTAGATATGCGTCATATATATATGACATGTTTAATAGATTAAGACTTATAACATATAGAGAAATTATACCATATACAACAATGTTTTGATCGCTTAGTTTTAACCTAAATAATGTTAACATCTATACAATAAAACCATCATACATACATGAAGTGTAGATAGTTCTTGGTTACACTTAAAACATTGTTAAAATATATATCATATAAGTACAATAGTTGATATTGTTTTGTACAATAGTGTGATTGTGAGATCAATTGCTTTGTGCCAATTAAGTTTCTTCAAACCTAGCATCTTTGAATCTAAAATGTTTTATTTTAATGATAATTAAGCTTTTGTGCAAATCATGATTGCAAGTACTAAAAAAATAATGTTTAGCTAGAATACATGCATGAGTAAGGAAAACCTAAGTGCCACCATACAAAGGTAAATGTTTGATATTTCACCAAGATAATGTGTTGAATGAGAAACTCTAACTAATTTAGCCATGCCACCAGGAGCTTGTTTTCATGGTTCCCAAGTCTATGAGTTGAGCTACAACCTTGAAAGACACATACTTCATTCTACTCCAAGTTATGTACCTTTTTCCTTCATAGATTGCCACTGCCAATGCATAAGAATTAAAGCACAAATTAATTAATATAATATTGGTTTTGTGACCATCAAACCACATGAGATCATTAATTTTCTTCTTTTGATGACTACAAAACTAAAACTAAAATGAAAGTTTAACAAGTAAACTCAACAACAAGAACGAACTAGCTAACTAGAATGAGTGTAACAATAGTGGATAAATTAGCTCTCTCTAGAACATGACTTAGCGATCATGCCCCCTTGGTCCCAGGTTTTACATTTATGAAATGATATGTGACAATCAAAGCTAGTGGCTCTTCTTTCTTTTTCTTCTTATCCTTCTTAGTTGAAAGTCCTTTTGATTTTCTCCTAGCTAGCTCCATCTCATTCATTAGAAGCTCTCCCATTAGTTCATCAAGAGAAAAATGTGGAGACATCCTTTGTAGATTTGATGGTCATAACCAATGAGTCATATTCATTTGGAAGCACTCTCAAGATTCTGTGAGCCTATTTTGTATTAGAAATTCTCTTCCAATATTTGATTAATCATTAATGATGTTAGTGAATCTAACAAATATTGATTTAATAGACTTATTAGAATCATTCAAATCAGTGCATAATTATAGATTAACTTGCTAATTTTTGTCTCTTTTGCTTGTAAGGTATCCTCAACTTGCACTAGATTTCATGAGCTATTTTAAGGTTCATGACTCTATGATATTCTAATTTTAATAGCCCACAATGCAAAATTCTTATAATCATTGAATTTAATCAAACTTTATGCCTCTCTTTTGAGACAAGTTCACAAATTTGTTTCCTTACCTTCTTACCATGGACAATTTTTGTGGATAAATGAAAATGGATGCTCAACTATGTCCTAGATATCTAGATCTACTAGTTCTAAGAATATGCTCATTCAAGTTTTTTTTTAAAAAAGTAATACTAATCCTTAAATAGGGGTGGTTTGTGTGATGATGTTCCATCACTTAATGTGATGGAATCTATGGAGATCTTCTAACAAGAAATTCTTCCTTTGATGTAACTCTAATACCACTTGTTGAGCTTACAGAAGATTAAATCCTACAAGAAGAGGGTGAGTTATGTGATTAGAAGAGAGTTAATTGACCGATACATGCAACCTTCATGCATTCTTCCACCTCGATGAGCTAGTCAATCAAACAGTAACAAAGAGATAAAGAGAATTTAAGGTTAAGGATTCTTTACAAATTTACAATCATAAAGGATGAATTGGGAATACAAGAGGCATGAATATAACTATTTTAAATGGACTCTGATTGAGATAAAATAAACATACTAAACTTGTCTTGATGAATTATAACCAACCATATATTTATCCACATTTTGGATTGTTTTATTTTTTTAATTGATTGTAACATGTTTACAAGTTAATCCTAGAATATTAATACAACTTTATCATTTTAAAATTTTTAGAATGTTACATTTACCCTTATCTACAAACTCTTGATGTCAATAATTATAGCTTCTATTTTATCAAATATATTAAATGCATTTTCTACTACATGAGATAGTGGATCAATCTCATTCCTAGAGTTTTTATTTTACTTCAGCTCAAAAAAAATTAAACTATAAATTTATCTTTATTTTTTTTATACTTAAGCCATACATGTCTGCCGATTGTCTAATCTTGGAGATTTTAAAGCATGATAACTATTATTTATTTATTTTTTAAATAAAAAAATATCCATTGATAGGCGGAACTATTAAAATTTATTTACAAAAAAGTAAGTAATTGCTACTGTTGAAAAATCCAGATAATTTCTAACAAAATCCTGCAAAATAATATAATTTTTTTTTCCATCACATAAAATACTTTATTAAGCAACAAAAACATATGATATATATCCAATCATTTCAAATTAACACAGAATTCTTCAATTTTTTTATGTGAAAGAAAAAAAAATGATTAGAAAATATTTAATAAAAAAGTTTACATGACAAAATGGTTCATTACTCTTCTAACCAAATAATCAATAAAGACCATTCTTTTTCTTATCCTACACATACTTGCAACTGAACATTCATCTTTATTTCTTGTCTTAGAGGAAATTAAGCTTTGTTGCAAAGTGAATATTTAATTAATTGTATAATTTAAGACATTTATTTCTATATTTTTTTTATAAAAATTGGGTATTTGACTTCCAAGTGTAGTGAATTTCTTTTTCTTTTGTCAAAAGAAGATATAAATTATGTCATAATTTATCAAACGGTAGAATTAAGCCTTTATCTTATTATTTCTTAATATTTCAATAAAAAATAGCTATAACAAGTTGGACTTTTCTTAAAATTTATTATCTGGACTACATTTTGGTATAAAAAATTCCATAAATCCATAAATGAGCTAAAATCTACTTGTCCCAAAAATGCAAGTGAGAAGAACAACAAGAAAACTAAAAAGAAGAATAAAGCAAAGATTATAATCAATTTCTATATATTACAACAATAGGATTAATTGGAAAGAGGTAACCCAATGTTCACTTTTGAATACATTAAGCTAAAATAATTTTAAGAGTTTTGCAACAAAGGACCTAAAATAGCATTTGTTGTTTATGCTAAATGGTAGATTCTCTATTTAAGATCCCAATAATCTTAGTAAATATTTCAAAAATTCTTGCACAAGTTTATATTGGCATGATAAGCAAAGAGGCAAAGAACACTTCATTGAGGTGTTTTCTCATTATTCTATTCTTTCTTTGTAATATATATCCATGTCTGCTATCAAACATACTTGTTTATGCTTATAGAGATCAAATAATTTAATCAAGTAGTCAATTTATTCAATTAACACAACCCACAATAGAGGAAGGCTTTATGGCCTTAAATCATACTATTTAATTGATCATCTAAATGTCTGGTACAAAAATTCCTCTTGGTTTGCTTATATGTCACAACAACTCAATTATATAATCAAAAAATTAATTTAATAAAGGGTTTTGCATCAAATTATATTTCATACCCCATTATTGAGCCATTCGGGCATTGATGGAATAGTTTGATCTACACCATGAATTTGAAACATAGTTTTTATTATGAAAAAAGTTTCAAGTAGTCTAAAAAAGAGAAAAAAATATTAGAACAATTATAAAATCCCAAAAATTATCAACATGAAATTTAAAAAATATGACTAAGTTATTTATTTAAAGATGTTATGATTATAAGCATCTTTATGGGTTTTAATGATTGCAATGCATCAAACTATTTAAACTTATCGAACAACCATTAAAATCAAGCTAAAATACTTGGAGTCACACATGAACTTGAACTTAAGCTTTACCTTAGAATACTTAGTTGGGCATACATAATTCTACTATCACTAAACCACCTTTCCTTAAATGAGATGTCTTTTTTGAGATTAACATTTGAAAAATGCTAAAAGCTAACAACTTCTCCCTTTTGATCACAATAAACAAACAAATTTGAAAGATAAAAAATGTAAATATTACTACACTCCTTAATATGTGCACAAATTCAACTCTCTTTACTACAAATATGATATGAAACTTAAGAATAATAAATGTAAAATCGCATGGTACACATAATCATGCTCATTAATCCAATTTAGGAGAGGCATGGTTATTAAGACATTCAGAATGTGTTGAAATACTTTAGAAGTATAGATAACATCAGAAATCACATATGCCATAAAGATCGTCAAAATCATTAGTCATCTATGTCATAAGAATCATACAAACAATAAGAACTAACCATCATCAAATAGTACTACAACCATACCAAATTCATAATCACTATATAAAAATTGTAAATAGTCACAAAATAAGGTTCATAAACAAAGCATAAAGCCTTATAACATAGAACCATATCCAAATCCTTAAAATCTTATATGACTTTTATTTCAAATTTTTCATGAAGATTAAATAATTTGAGTATCATGCTCACTATCATGAAGATTAAATAATTTGAGTACTTTCTAAGCTACTTCATGATATGTGATCACAAAGTCTACCTATCTTCAATGTAACCTATAGAATATATTAAATAAATATATTAAATCACATAATAAGTACTTAAAGAATTTGTTATCATTAAAATCAAATGTTAACTTTTGAACTCATGAGTTCCAACATGATTTATTTGGTTTCAATTGAAATCTAGCACAAACACATATCGAATAAAATATATAAATTTTTTTATTATTAAATATAACAGTGACTATCATTCTTCCAAAATAGGTTTGCTCTTCATCCTTATCTTATTTTATTATTGAAAACATGTTGTCATACAGGGCTTAGAATTTTCCATTTTATACTTCTTTGAAACTTCATTTCTATTCTTACTTTGTTTGATAAATATTTTATCATAATTTATTTAAGTTGCATTCAAAGGAAGAATGAATGCTCCCTTATTATATTCATTTCATATTCATTTTGCAATATCTTAGTAAAACTTTTTCTTAGACTTTCATATAAATTGTTCCAAAAAAAATTGTCACCTATAAACATTTTTATTATTACCATATCATTATTATTATTTTTTAAAAAATAGGGCTTTATCCATTTTCTCTTTTTAAAGTATTTTGTTTAATAAAAAATTATGTAATCTCTTATATCATATTCTTGGTGCTTGTTCTAATTGATATAATACCTTATTTTGTTTGTAAACATGATTTTTAAACTTAGGTTCTATAAATCCATTTAGAAATGTACTTCTAACATCAATTAGAAATAGGATAAATTTTTTAACACATGAGAATTCTAATAATAATTTAACTATCTCTAAATGTGTTATTATTGTACATGTTTTGTTCGATTCAATCCCTTCTATTTTTATGTAACATTTTGCTACAAAACTTGCTTTATTATGAATTACTTCTCCTTTATCATTCAAATTATTTTTGAAAGTCAACTTAGTTCTTATAATTTTCTTATCACTTGTTCTTATAGCTAATTTCTACACATTTTTACTTCTAAATTGATTTAGTTCCTTCTAGATGCATATTTATTATTTAAGAATGATTTATTTCAACTTCCTCTATATTTTTATGTTCAATTTGAATGATAAAGGCTGAGTGTGTACCTCTTTTAAAATTTGTTATCTAGACCCACTTCTACGTGATAGATCACAAATTGCTAAGTTTTAAGGATGGGATTTAGTGAACCTTCAATCTTTTAAAAGACTACCTTTCTTCCTCTCCAATTGATCTTTATATTTAATTTCTTATCTTTTTTGTTCATCCTGATCTTCTATTCTTAATTCTGAAATCATATCAATTTCTTCTTTCATTGAATTATTTTCACCAAAATCAATATTTATAGTTTGAACTATAGTTTGTGTTGTTTTATTAAATAATATATATATGACTTCTTGTTTAATGAATATCTTAAAAATATTATTTCATGGTATTTAAGAGCAAATGTTTCTATATTTTTACTATCTTCTTAATATATAACATATATAATAAAAGACTTAAAGATCTGAAATGTTAGGTTTATAGTCTTTCTGAAGTTCATATGTTATTTACTTTGTTATTGTCCTAATTAATACTCTATTAAAGATGTAACATGTTTTGTTAATAGCTTCAGCCTAAAAGTAACTATAGATTTCTCTCATTTAACATCAATCTAATTATCTCAATTAAGATTTGACTTTTTCTTTCAACCACTCCATTTTGTTGGGAGTAGTCATGATGACAAAAAATAGTTTTCAATTCCTCTTAGAATAGAAAGCATGTTAAATCTATTATTTTGAAGCTCTCCATTATGAATGCTTTGGAATTGATTGAACTTTAAAATTGGTTTAATTTAAGAATTCTTAATTACATCTTTGAAGTACCAATATGATTCATCTTTTTTATTTAGAAAATTAACCCATGAAAGAATAAAAGATCATCTATTATTATGAATCCTAATTGTTTCTCTCCTAAACTTAAGGGTTGAATCAATTTAAAGAAATCCACGTGTAATAACTCTAAAATTTTTGATTTTTTTATTTTTTTAATGTTGATATACTTAAAAGATCCTTGAGTTTAGTTTCCTAGTGGACATGTTTTACAAACATGATCTTTATTATATTTTAAGTGAGATAATCCTTGAATAGGATTTAATTTAGTGGCTTTACTGAGCACGTTCATGCTAATATGTCCTCATCTCTTATTTTGTAACCATGTATCTTGAACTTATGTTGATAGATATTTTAAGTGGTTACTTTGGAAAGTACTTAAGTTTACTTTGTAAAAATTATTTACTTTAACTTCAAAAAAGGATGCCTCATTATTTAATAATACATCTGTCACCCCCTGCCTAATTTTCTTGCTTAGTACAAACAAGTACAACTCTATTATTGAGATTGATCAAAATTTTATCATGTATTTGAGGACACTATCTAGTGATGATAGAATAACCTTTAAATCCCTCTTAAATTTATTTCAAATCTAAAAAAAGATATAATTTTAAAATTAAAATAGATAGAATCTCTCTTATGACTATCTAATTTTTGATATATAAATAATTACTATAATATATCATAATAATTATTCAACTAAAAATCTTAATAATAATAATAACAACACTACATCCATCTATCCAAATAACCAATCTCTAAATGATATCACAATTGCCAATACTATGTATTTTGACAAAACCATAATATAACCATTGGTTTATTAAGTATTGGATATAACTTATAGATCAAGTTATGGGCACCAAAGAAATAGATACAATTATATATATTGATACACTACTATAGACATAAACATCCAAAATGTCTTGCTTTTAAATGCATTAGTATCCAAAAAAAAATATTACAAGCATACAATCAAACTCATCTTAAATGTAGTTATTGTTTCTTATCTTTTGGTGTCTTGGGATCATAACTTTTAATGTGGGTAAATAATGAGTTTAAAAAGCTAAATAGATTATAATCTTAGTAGTATGAAATAAAATATCATTATGAAATGAATTATAAGAAAGACAAAATAATGACAAAAACATGACATCTGTGCATAAAAAAATATTAATAAGTAAGAACATGTGGTCAACATATGAAAACATTTGAAGTAATCAACACATAAAATACATCTCCTAATCATGTAAGAATGATACATAGATACAACTCCTAATTATGTCATTTCTTATACATCTCTATATCCACTTCATTTTTATTTAGCCATCTAAATCTAGTCTTCCTCTTATTTTTCTAACATATTCTTTATCTATCTCATATCTCTCATAATCATTACAAGAGCTTAAAATTTTCTCTAATAACCATTATTCTAAAGTCATGGGATCTCATATCTTCTTATATTAAGTCTATATCAAATGCATAATATACAAATCTCATCTCATATTATATTATCTAATATCACATCATATCATATAGATCATAGTTTGTAAACATATCATATCATGTTCATATCAAATATATAGAACTTAAATCTAAACTCATATCTTGTCTATATTAAGAACACATGTAGATTTGTTGTCATAAGAACTCCACATTAGCATATAGTTATTGAATCTTGTCTCATATCATGTTTACATCAAGAACACAATATATATATATATATATCTCATTTCATATAAGGTTTAATGTTAATGTTACCATATCATATCACATCATCATATCACCTAGGCTTGCCATCAACCTATAACTACAAAAAGTATTGCAATTAGAGATAATGACATAAAGTTTGAATCATATCAAAAACTTACATAATCTCATGCTACAACTATCATGTCACATTAATAAAATAATAAAGTTTATGCCAAAATATGGATTCTTAAAGAAAATGGTGCTATTTTATTATGTAAATTCTCAAGGATAATGATCAATACCATACTTAAATTATAATTATTCCAATTTGAATACCTACTCTTCTTGAGGAATTTTATAAACTAGCTTTCCTTTTCATTTTGCTTCTTACAACTTGAAGATTAAGCACTTAATTTAAAAAAATCACTATCTTATTGCACGTTTAATTCATAATTAAAATGAAAATTCTAAATCCATGAATTTATAATTTAATTAAGTTATACTTATAGAAATTTAGAAATCACTTACCAAGATTTTCTTCTTCATTTCAAAACACAAGCTTTGCACAATCACGTTGTTTCTTAGACCCTTAAGCTCCTTTTCACCTCAAAGGTAGTTTCAAATAGCCCTACATAGGAAATAAAAAGTATCTTTCTAATATTACTGATACCAACATTTAAAACAATATTATCCAAGTAAAATAGTGTGGAACATAGTCATACTTTAAGACTGCAATTCTAAACTCAAAACCTCTTTAATTACCAAATTTGATAACATAAGTTATAAACAATTTTGTTAGCTCCTAATTCAAATCCAAACTTCTTATTATAGCTTTACTAAATTCCAAGTAGAACTACAAATAAAAAATTTTCATTTTACATTGTTAAGCTTTTTTTCCACTTTAATTAGATAGTTTCACTTGTAGCTTGCACCTTTTCATAAAAACTTAAAGCTTAATCCATCTAATCACTACCAAACCTCAAGGTAATTAAGAAATGGTCTTCCAAGCTTCCATAACTATAAACAAACTATTATATAAAAGGTTATTGGTAACAAGGCTTGGATCTTTGAAGAGCTCGTTATCCACCTTAAAGGTAATTCACTTTTTTTAAAAAATTTGCATTAATCCAAACGAACTCTAATTTGAGTGAAATAAGAGTCGACGATATTGCTATAATACAATATTGCTATAGTACATAAGAGACAAAATAGAAGAATTTGTAAAACAAATAGATGGAATGAGATAATTACTTGGCTTAAAAAGAATGAAAAGTATAAAAAAAAGGTTTAAATAAAGAGAAAATAATGTTAATAGGATAAAAAAATCTTGGATTCACTAATTAAAGTAAACCTAAGAGAAAGTGACTAAGTCAAATAAAAAACTTAAGCCATAAGTTGTACTTTTTTTAGTCACAACTAATTTACTATTCCTCCATTCATGAGAGATCCTTCAAAAAAAAGATAATAGGTAATTATTTAATATAAAAATAAAATTTTTTTCTACTTCTTGAAGACTTTCATGTCATACAATTCTTTATTATAAAAATAATCTTCTTTTTTATTTTCTTAAAACTTTTATTTTTATATATTTTTTTATTATAAAAGTATACATTTTACCTATTTTTTAAAGACTTTTATCTATATTTTTGAATATTTTAAATACCTTTATTAATATAGACCAACCATAAATTCATGATGATATATGAATGAACTATGACTTCTCAAGGCTAACATTTGCATGTTCTCCAAATTTAAAAAATATTATGCATATATTAAATTTTGAAAAATTTTAATTTGATTAATTTGAATTTGATACTTTGTTATGAGTCTATGTTGTTGTTTCACTATCATTTTTTGTTTTTATGTTACATCATTTTCTCTAGACTGAACAAAACTCTACTTCATAAAATTAAAGTCAAGGTAATCATTTACTTGTTATGGAACTAACTTTTTCAACTTTCTCTTATCATCTAGGTATCATCATATGATAATTGATTTTTTCAATGAATAAGGAACCTACAAGACATTAGTAATTGACCATTATGTCTACCTATACAAGAGTTAGACTACACCAAGCTATGTTATAAAGCATCTTTATAAGATAGAAGGTCTTGAATATTAAAAATTATGCTAATAAACATGTCTAGTAGTAAATAAAAAACTTAAGAATTTCTATTAATTTTTTAAGCAATTTTGAAAGGTCTACATTCTCACATATGTAATTCTTTGTATTTTGTGAAAGAATAATACTATAGACAAATGTTATTTAGAATATGATCTTTTTTTTTGAATTTCTTTAAAGATTTATTTTGATTAATAGCTTTGGCATATTTCATATTCTTTGCTTTAATTTGTTCCTTGATTTCTTTATGTTTGTTTGAAAATCATGTGCAAAGCAAAAATCGAATAAGAAAATGTGTATAAGCATGTCAAGCAAGTCAACATGACATTTTGGATTGCGACCATACACAAAATGGTGTTTGCATAGTTGTTTTCAAAATGATATTATTATATACCAGTTTTGATGTAGATAAGTGCAAGTCTTGGGTTCTTAAATTCTTTTCTACAAGACATCTTAACAGATTTCTCAACGTATGATTAACAATTTTTGTTTATCCATTTGTTTGGATGAAAAGCTAAAGAGAACTTAAGTTATGTTTTAAATAAGTTCCAAAGTATTTTTTAGAAATAAAACTCAAATCTAACATTATGATAAAAGGTAAGTCATGTAAGTGAACTATCTCTCCAAAGAAAAGTTTTGCAATTTGTGTTATATCATTTGTTTTGAAACATGGTATGAAGTTAATAATGACATAATTATTACAAATAGGTGATGATTTATTTTTTCAGTATATTATAGATATTTTTGAAATCCTTACAAAGTAGGTAATCATCTTTAATCCTATCAAATCTAAAGATTTATGATTCTAAGAAAGTGATCACTAATATCATTCTAAAAACTATATTAAGAAGTTTTTATCTTTTTTTGTTTATGTTTGAGAATAAAAGAATAAAATTATAAGTATTTAATCTATTTTGCTTTCTATGATTCAACTTTTTTTGTGTACTAATATATTTTAAAACATAGTTTATGTTCAAAATAAATTCATTATGTAATATATAATATCTCTAATGTTTTAATAATTATATGATTACATAAAATTCTCTATCATATGTAAAACATCATTTTATAATGGTATTTATTTTTTAATTAAAGTAATCATCTATGTGATTATCTTGGTTAAGTACACCAATTCCAATCCCAAAAGCATCACATGAGACCTCAAAGATTTTATGAAAATTTGGTAAACATAGAATAGGGGTTGATGTCATTAGTAGTTTGATTTGGTAAAAAGTTTTTTGTGTACTTTACACAAATTTATAATTCTTCAAAACATTAATAATTTGAGCTACTATTGTGCTAAACTTTCTTATGAGTTTTTTGTGGAATATTAAAAAACTATAAAAACTTCTAATTTTAATGATGCTCTTTGAGGTTAGCCAATCTAAAATGGTTTTAATTTTTTATGGATCAATTAAAGACCAATAGATGATACAATAAATCCTAAAAAATTAAGCATGAAAGACCATTTATTTAGGTTTATATATAGTTTTTTATGTCTAATTTTCTCTAAAACAAGTTTAAGTTGCTCCAAATTAGATGTCTCATCAATGCTAAAGATTAAAATTTCATGCAAATACACAACTAAGAATTTTTCAATGAATAGTTTGAGAAAATTATTCATCAAATACATAAATATACTTGGTGCATTTGTTAGGCCAAAATTCATCAATAGCCACTCATAAAGACCATCAAAAGGTTTAAAAGCATTTTTTTCATTCGATGTTAGGATAAATCCTAATTTGATGATAACCACTATAGTGGTCTATTTTTAAGAGGAGGTTCTAGCAAAAAACAAGGTCTAATTGATAATCTAGTTGTGTGATGAGAAATCAATATTTTATCATAATTTTATTAACAACTTCATTATCGATACACGTATGCCATGAACAATCCTTTTTGGTAGCTAAAAGTGCAAGAACTACACATTATCTAAGACATTATTGTAAGAAGCCTTTTTGAAGGAGTCATTAACTTGTTTTTTTTAGTTTAGCATGTTTGGTGGGATTCATCTGATAATGATGAAGATTTGGCAATTAAGATCTAGGTATTAAGTCAATGACATGCTGGATGTCTCGTATTTGAGAAAACTCCTTAGGAGCAATGTCACTAAATTAAGATAAAATGTCATGTATCAAAGGTAGATGAGAAGCCTCCATTTTCTTTTTATCAACTTCTTTCATATGCATGATGAATAATAAAGTTGGATTAAAAAAATTTACACATATGCTCTTAAATTTTAGTTTATTAGAAGTCACTATAGGTTTAGACATACCCAAATAATCTTTTAAAAAAATAATCAATTTGTGCTTTGTACCTTTGTGTTGAGGTTGCATGGGTTATATTTCAAGTTAGGTCTTATAAATTGTAGGCTTTTCTATGGGTTATAAGGGTAGTACTTTGATAGTTTTATCATTAAATTTGAATACATATGTATTCTCTCAATCATAATAAATAACATTCATGTTATAAAGTCATAGTCTTTCAAGTAAGATGTGTGTTATGCCTATAGGGAAGACATCACACCACACATTGTTTTCATAACCACCCATTCTTAAGTGAACAAGGCATGTTGATGTGATGAGCAAGGAGGTTTTGCTAACCCAACTCACATGGAAAGGATTAGGATGAAGTTCAGCCTTGAGGTTGGCCTACTTAAAGTATGTGTAAAACTGGCATTCATAATAATTCTACCATCTATGGTTAATCTACATCTCTTTTTATGTCATGTGAAAAATATGCTAAAGATGTTTTGATAGAAACCTCATGACTCCTAGTTATTCATCATCATCAACACCAAGTTCTTTATCAAATAAAATTTAATCTTCATCTTAATGTACTTTATGTTTGGTTTGAGGGAGTTATTTTTTTATTTATAAGATTTGTGCTCTATATTAGTATTGCATATGACTAAGTTTATGACATTCAAAGCAAACTATGTCTTTGCCTTTCCTTTTAAATTTTTCAAGGTAACTTTCTAAGGGGTAAGATGTTAAGCTCTTAGTACTATAGGAGTTTATGTTGCACAAGATCTAGGTGTGATTTTATGTATGATGTTTGACTAAGTATGATATTTAGTTAGTAGAGGATGTAAGATTTTTGTGCTTTTCTACTAATTGGGTGAGGCAAAAAGCATCTTCAAGAGTTTGTGAGTTATGAAGATCTACCACTTATCTAATTTATGTGCTTAATCCTAAGATGAAATTATTTAGTAGTTATCAATCATTATAATGACATTTTTTCTAACAACTAAATCTTCCAATTAATTCTAGTAGATTATTCACACTTTGGAAACCCTGACATAAGATCAAGAATTACCCATGAGTTTCTTATCATGGTCCTTGGGCAATATTTTTTACTTAAAACTTCTCTTATTTTTATCCAACTCATAATTTTTCTACCCATTTGTTTTTCTTTGGAAAGAATGTTTGGCTAATAAATTTTTTATTAACAAATGAATTTCATTTTTACAAAATTAATTCTTCAATAGTCATCAATCTTGTACCAATTGAAGAAATCTTCTATTTGATCGAGCCAATCTAAAAATTTGTTTGGGTCATGGATCTTATCAAATGTTAGTGCTTCTATGATAACTTTTTTAATGAAATTCTAAGTTAAAATCTTTGTTGTGCGGTTTATCATCATGGACACTCTTAAACATGTAATCCTTATGTTGGTTATCAACATCCCCCTCATATGAGGTAGCAAGGTATAATTTAGTAAGGGTACTTGGTTGTATTTGTAGGCCTCACACTTGAGTGGTAAGTTGAGAAATCATTGAAAATTTTTTTAAAATTTTTAATTTGAGATTTCACGTATTGTTTAATCTTAAAGTTTATGATTTGCACTAAGCCATCTAATTGGTTAATTATTATAAATTTGGGAGGCATTATGCAATATGAAAAACAAATGAATTGTAATAAAAACAAAATGAAGTTATACTAAAAAATGTAATAAATTCTAAGGATAACAAACAAGATGAATTAGAAAAAAAAAAAAGAAATACTATTTTTTATTTTTTAAAAAAATTCATTTTCCTCTTGTAATATTATGATGAAAAATAAGCAACAAATAAGAGTAAACTAAAGTAAGTAAACCATGACATTAATAAAATAGTTCTGTTTAGTCATGCATTCAATATTTCATGCAATAATTAGCATTTAATATGAGGGCTAATAATGTAAACCATTTTCTCACAAGGTGCACACAATAGGGATAACAATATGTTTAAAGGATAATAGTTTAGTTCTATGAAGTAAAGTAACAATTATTTTAATAGCAACATCAAATATTCATAGAAGTGTAACAAGGCATGCTAATCCCTTTCTTTTTATAGAAAAAACTTTTAACCAAACTACAACAAGAGAAAAAAATATCCTATCACTAATGGGGCTTAACAAAGAGTGAATTACCAACCAACAAGTCTTGATTTGATGAAGTTATTATGATCTTCTCCTTTCTTTCAAGGTGCTCTATATTTCTAAGAAATGGTAAGGATCTTCTGCTTTGATATCAAGTGATGTAGAAAGAGAGATATTCGGTCAAGTAGAAGCTCAAATATGAAAGAAATTTAGGCATGAACTATTCATTTTGCATGGAGGTCAAGACTAGTGTGTGGGGTAGACTGACGACACAAGTAGCATAGGTAAGGCCCTTTGGTCGTGGACATGGAATCCTTTTGGGAGTTTTTAGTCTAAGTGGCTTACGAAAGTTATTTATGGTCTTTGTTGTTATTTCTTCATCATCTTTTCAACTTGTAGGATTGGAGGCATCATCAAACATGAAATGGGAACACAAACATCGAATCTCAAAGTAAGAATTCCAATACAATCGAACTCTAGGACATGGAGAAGGGGAGAAATAGAGAATATAGTATGAATACTGGAAATATCTCATCTTTTTCCTCTCAACAGTTGTTTTTTTGACCCTTTTGAGTTCTTTGTTGCCAATTGGATGAAGAGACATCTGGCAAAACCCATCACAGCATTCATTCCTTGGCCTTGTAGGTGAAACGTAATTTGATTTGATATTATTTATGCAATTATTTGTCTCATTCTTCATTTACTTGTGCACAACTTAGTTTGAGGAGCCAATGTCTCGTGCGGTACAGTTTGCTTACACTACCAATGATTTGCATTAACATAGACTATAGTTAAGAATAAATGGTAATTTAGGGAAAAATTAATCTACTTTGGTATGAAAATGGATAATGTGTACCCCTATCAAAATCAAATTAGTATTTTTGAATAGTCAATGCATTTATATATTTGATACATTTCATACTTTTGCCAATGGTCAATGGTATCCAAAATGTCTTTCGAAATTCCAATAGCAAAACTCAGTATTAATTTTCAAAATACACAAGAGCCATATTTGAGGTAATATTGATTTGAGATAAAATGATTTCATTTGGATTCAAAATTTAAATTTTTTAAAGGTTCAATACAAAATCAACTCAAATTCAACTGATTGTAGTGGATCCATCTTAACTTGAATTTCATTTACTTTGAGTCTTCTTGAAATGGGAAAAAATGTGTACTTGTGAACAACTTATGTCTGGCTTCTTGTATCTGAACATTTCAAACGATATGAAGAAAGATGTACTATGTTTCAGCATCCGTTTTGTTAATTTTGAAGTAATGTTGGCTGCTTCAAGCTTAGCAGTTACTGTTTGAATTTTCCTTAACGGATTTTGTATTTTCTTTTCTTTTTTGTTTTTTTTTTTATTCTGAAAGAGTTCGGCAAGTAAAACAACTTAACCTTTCCATTAGATTACCACTTGAAATGGTTGGAGATAATGGTTGAGTATTATTATTTTTATTGTCACCGTTGTTATTATAAGTATGGCTAAATCTGAATGGTTCAACGCATTTTTTATAGTTTATGAAAATGATTTAATATTGCCAAGTTCAGGATGTTATAATTTTGAAAGATAAAATGCAGGATTGAATTGACTGAGAAGATTTAAAAAAGGTATATTGATGTATAAAAGATAATACGTTAGTTATTTGGCACATTCATTATCTAGTTTTTTTTTTATGCTACATTTTTAAAGAATGTGCCATCAATAGCTCATGCTGTATTGATTTTGACTTTCAAATTGAATGTTTGATATCAAATTTTGATAAACCCTCAATTCTATATATATATATATATATATAAAAGTTATCCGGTGGGCCAAAGACGCTTTAAAAAAGGTTGAAATTGTTGTTATAGCTATGCACATCAACTGCTGGCAAGCATAGTAGATTAGACAATTTGATCATCTAAAGCCAGCACATTGATGCTCATGGTATTTTATCTCTCATCCTCTCACACTAAAATGCAAAAGAAGCAAATTGAAACTATGGGAAAATGCATGCAAAGGGATCTTATTGTCTTACCAATCATTTAGCATGCATGACAAACACCTATGAATTTAAGTATTTGGATTTAATTTTCCTTTTTCTAGCATTAATTGATTGCCAACAACAATTTGGTTCTTGTAAGTGATATGGAGTGTAACAAAGTATTGTTAATTGGCTTATAATAATGAAATATTAATTGTACTTTTATTTTTAATAATTTTAATCAAAACATGAGCATGGTTTATTGCTTGGAGGTAAAATCATTATTCTCTTAAGATTGAGTAGGATTGTGCAAACATATTCATAAGAGTTGATCTTGCTTGTGATCTATATTTTATAAGAAATCCATAAGACAACCAAGAATTATGAAAGCTTTCAAAAACCTATGGGATGTCAAAGACATGATCCCACACCTACTACAAAAGCTTTATCTAACAAAACATGTTGAATCTTGCACTTCCAACTTTTAAGAAGGGCAAGATGTCACTATATATCACCCATCATATAAGAGTTTGTCAAATTTAATGTTTTAAGTGTAAAAGGTGTTACCATGTCTTGATAGCTTTTCTCATTGCATTATTGCATACTACAAAGGGAAAAGTCAACCATGACAATGTTAATGGTTGATATGGAATATTACTCTTAAGGGAATATTAAAAGATACAACTCTAGTTGTTATAAGATTCACCTTTATTCTAACCACATGAAATAGAAAAATGGTGGTGCATAGAAATATTTCATATATTTATTCAAATTAGAGAAAAGGCATGGAAAATCAATATAGAAAATGATAATGACATTAATATCTACAAATATTGTATTACATGTGTCAGTAATGTTAATGGATCATCTTAAACCATATACTTTCTCATGGTTGTATAAAACAAATATTTTTATGAAAAGAAAAAACAAATTGTAGCACTTATAAAATTAACCTTCTATTCAAAAGATTATCATGAGATGTTATTTTGATATAGGTATTTAGCATCTTATTAAGGAGACCTTGGCTATATGATAAGAAGGTTAATAAAGGTGTTTTCACTTAAGAGAGGCAAAACATCACTTTAAATTTACTATCCTACCTAGCATAAAACTATTCTCAGTGAATCTAAGAATGATTTTGCAAAAGATCATTCTAAAAGTTTACCCTCCATGCATGATATTCAACATGCAATCAATTTAGTTATAGGATCCATATTACTAATAACTACAATACGAGAATCATAAGCATATAAAGATATACATATTAAACTTAGTCATATAGATTAACTTGTTATTAGTACTTCTTACAAGTATGATAAGTATTACACACACACACACACACACACACACGCACACGCACGCACGCACGCACTCACGCATGCACATACACTGGCACTCAAGCACAGATGCATGTGCATGTGCTCACACACACACACACTCACTCACATGTATATATGAAGACACATTAGTCTTATAATTATATTCTTTAATAGAAAATCTTACTTATAAGATATAGAACTTATACCTTTAATGATTTAGTGTTCTAAAAAGAAAGTCTATTGAACAAGTTCTAGATATGCTTCATATATATATATGACATGTTTCATAGATTAAGACTTATAGCATATAGAGAAATTGTACCATATACAACAATGTTTTGATCGCTTAGTTTTAACCTAAATGATGTTAACATCTATGCAATGAAACCATCATACATACATGAAGTGTAGATAGTTCTTGGTTACACTTAAAAACATTATTAAAATATAGATCATATATGTATTATAGTTGATATTGTTTTGTACAATAGTGCGATTGTGAGATCAATTGCTTTGTGCCAATTCAGTTTCTTCAAACTTATAGCATCTTTGAATCTAAAATGTTTTATTTTAATGATAATTAAGCTTTTGTGCAACTCATGATTGCAAGTACTAAAAAAATAATGTTTAGTTATAATACATGCATGAGTAAGGAAAACCTAAGTGCCACCATACAAAGGTAAAGGTTTGACATTTCACCAAGATAATGTGATGAATGAGAAGCTCTAACTAATTTAGCCATGCCACCAGGAGCTTGTTTTCATGGCTCCGAAGTCTATGAGTTGAGCTACAACCTTGAAAGACACATACTTCATTCTACTCCAAGTTATGTGCCTTTTTCCTTCATAGATAGCCACTGCCAATGCATAAGAATTAAAGCACCGATTAATTAATATAATATTGGTTTTGTGATCATCAAACCACATGAGATCATTAATTTTCTTCTTTTGATGACTACAAAACTAAAACTAAAATGAAAGTTTAACAAGTAAACTCAACAACAAGAATGAACTAGCTAACTAGAATGAGTGTAACAATAATGGATAAATTAGCACAACAAGCTAAACAATAACAACATAAATATCAAAATAAATACAACATGATACTCCAACATTCAACATAAGAAGACACAATAGTAAAGAGGTATAACAATTCAGCAACAAAAAGAATAAAACATCAACAATACAATAAAAACCTTGAAAGCAATAAATATGTCAAGGAAATGAGATATTCCCTATAATGTATGCACATGTACTCCCCTTAAAATCCTAAATTCTAACATGCAAATTTCCAACCATTTTGTAATCATTCAAAGGGGTTGAAAATTCCTAAAATCAATTTATGTCTAATAAAAGTTTTTGAGGTTGAAGATTTGGTGAGGATGTCAACCAACTGATCATTTAATAGGACAAAAACAAAAGTAATGTTTATCTTTTCAACATGTTTCCTAATAAAATGATACATAATATTAATATTTAGTGTGCAAGAATGATGGATTGGATTCTTTGTCAAACAGGTTATATTAGCATTGTTATAATGAACTGGTACATTTGTAAAATATAATCTATAGTCTTTGAATTATTGTTTAATCCATAAGACTTGAGTTACATAACTTCTTGGGGTAATATATTTAGTTTCACTTGTAGACAAGATAACAAAATTTTTCTCATGACTAGTCCAAGAAATAAGGAAATTTCCAAGTAGTTGGCATGTACCAATGATGCTTTTCCCATTAATTCTACTTCTAACAAAACATCTTTGGCTTGAAGATGGCATTCTTTTGGGTTTTCTTGAAACCTAACATACAAATCTATTCTAAAAGCAATATTTATCTTGCTAGCTGTGATGTAAAGCAATGATTCAATAATGCCTCCATACAACTTGAAGTTGATTTCCTTGGCTTCATTTTTATATATGGATGCACTAATAGATATGGTGGTTTTCTAACCTTCAAATTCTCAAAACTAAATCTCTTAAGAACTTTATTAAATACTTAGTTTGAGAAATAATGATTTCTTCACAAAATTCCTTGACTTGAAAGCCAAAAAAATGTTAATTTCTTTATCATGCTCATCTGAAATTCTTTATTCATCAACTTAACAATTTTTCACACAAGTCCTTACTTGTTGTATTAAACACTACATCATCAATATAGATTTGACTCATTATTTGATTTCTATTAAAACTCAAAAATAAATACTGTATTGTAAATTCTTTCTCTAAAAAAAACTATTTGAAGTGAGAAAATTGTAAAGTCTTTTATATTATACTCAAGATGATTGTTTAAGTTAATATAAAGCTTTCTTTGCTTTGAATATATGATCTAATTTGTTATGGACTTCAGAATCTGGGGTTTAATCTACATGCATTTCTTCTTTAATTTATCGATTCAAGAAAGCACTTGTAACATCCATTTGATAAAGTTAAAATCCTTTATAGTAAGCATAGCCTAAGCGAATTCCTTTTACTATTGATCTTGCCACTAAAACAAAGGTTTCATCTATATCAACTCCATTTATCTCGCTATTGCTTTTTTCCATTAGCCATATCTTTTCCCTAACAATAATTTTATTCTCAATGCCAATTATAGGTTGATCTATAAGTCTAATGTGGCATCCCTTGGCCCAACTTTTCCTCGATTTGGTACCACGATGTCTTATTCTTTTAACTTTTCTTTCAATTGAAAAAATATATAATATTTCTTTTTTTTATCATTGAAACCATATGGAGAAAGCAATTTTACTAAAACCATTTAAGTATAGTGAAAGACAATAAAGAACCTTTATAACGAAATTCATTTTTTATATAACTTTTGAAAATCACAAGATTTCACATTTTCTTTAAAAATAAAACTTCATATAATTGTAGAATAAAAATTTAATACATGTCCATCTATTTAAATAAAAAATATTATTTTTAGTAGCAAATAATTAATAAGAAAAGTTAACATCTTTTATGTAAAACTTACATGGTGCTATTTCTCACTTTTCCTTAGTTGCCTCTTGTTGAGCTCATTTTGACGTGAAAGTTTTAGGACAAAATATGCTGAGCAATCATCACTGGCTCACGTATGTATATGTAAAGCATCATGTATAGGTTAATTTCAAGCATATGACAAGTAAAGCATGTGAATATACAATATAAAAGAAAACATTAGCTAACATGTATAATCTTTTTTTTAATCTTTCTTCTTTTCTTTTTTGTAGAATTGATTTCAACATTTTAAAAGAACACAAATTCTCATGTGCAAACTTTTTATTTCTTTTATCTTTTCATCTCATTGAAGAAGTGTCTTAAGACAAGACCCTTTCATCTTATATTAAAATAATAAAGCATGTTTCAAATAAAAATAGTCCTATATGATAGCTTATTTAGCTCATCTTTGAAATACATTACTATGGAAGGATTATCTCCACTTTAGTCTGCCAACATTAATTTAAAAATTTGCTAACATTTAGCCAACTTTTTCTTATTCTCTTTATCTTTTTCTCCTTTCACATTTTTATTTTTTCTTTTCATTATTCTTTTGTCTCTTATCACAATATGCCTTGTAATATCTTGTGAAATAATATAGTAATATAAACAAATTATCATAATATGATATCATGTTCAACAAGTTATGTGTTATATCTAATATGAAAATTTATCATTACAATCAAAGATAACAAGCATCCTCAAATAAACCATTATAGATCATCACTTAGTGGCTCTACTCCTCTAATAAGCATCAAATATTACAACAATATTACTTACTCTATTCTCTAATTATTGTTTTTATTCCATCACTTCATCATTTTTATTTGAAATTCAATTTAGTAAGCAAACTGTAAGTAATATTAGTAACATAACAAATATACAAGATATAACCCTCATTCTAAATTGATCAAATTTATTTTTCTTCTTGCATCACAACTTTCAATTATTATTACATTAAACATATGCATAACATCCTCAAAGTTTTTATTTCATATCTTTATTTAAAGGGCCTCTAGCCTTTAAATAATAATACATCAATCATATACATATAAATATAAGTTTTTTTATTTTTTTTTCAAATGTAGTCTTCACACCATAGATTATATGAATGACAAAATTTCTTCTCCTCTTGGTGCTAAAGTATTACTATAGTCCTAACACAATTCTACCCATAGTTTTCTCTCGATTTGCCTTTGACTTTTTCTTAATTTTTCATGGATTATTTCTAAGCTTTTAGAGATGATTCCTTTCTTAACACAATTCTACATGAGATAGTGGATCAATCTCATTCCTAAAAATCTTGAAATTGTCAACTTCGCTTTTGCTTTCATAGTATTGTGAGATATTCAAAGTGTTAAGCTACTAATATTGAAATTTTATGTACTAATATATGTAATTTTTTAATAAATAATAATTTGTGAAAAATAATAATAATTAAATAGTATAGTTATCAAATATTTTTTTTCCATAAGTTTAATTGGAGTGCTTGAATTAATGACATTATAGGTAGGCCAAAATATCAAATCAAACTCTCATTTTATTGTCCATTGTAATATTGAAATAAAATACAAAGAAGTCTTATAAAATTTAAAAGATCAAAATATCTCTATCTTAAAAATTTAATAAAACAATAATAATAAATAACAAAAATAAATATATTTATAAAAACAAACTAAAGAATGACCTTGGGTGTCATAAATGATTAATTATAATATAATAAATATTTGAAACTTTTCAAGTATTATTTTAAATATTTTTTTACATATTTTGAATAAATATTAAAATATAATTTTCTTAGAGATAAAATAAAAATATGATAATGTAGCTTTCCTAACATTACATCAAGTCAACATCAAAGTCGCTTGTTTAAATACTTAGTTTTAGCAATTAACATTGTTTTTATCTTGCAAGTTAGTTATTTGAAAATATTCCGTTATTTCACACAGTGTGGAATTAGGTTTACTCAAAATTATTAAATTAGGAATACTAAACTATCATCCAACATCTATACTGTTTAGAGTTTTTATCTTACTTCAGCTAAAAAAAATTAAACTATAAATCTATCTTTATTTTTTTTTTTTATACTTAAGCCATACATGTGTGCCGATTGTCCAATCTTGGAGATTTTAAAGCATGATAACTATTATTTATTTATTTTTTAAATAAAAGAATAGCCATAGATAGGCAGAACTATTAAAATTTATTTACAAAAAAGAAAGTAATTGCTACTGTTGAAAAATCCAGATAATTTCTAACAAAATCCTGCCAGATAACATAAAATACTTTATTAAGCAACAAAAACATATGATATATATCCAATAATTTCAAATTAACACAGAATTCTTCAATTTTTTTATGTGAAAGAAAAAAATGATTAGAAAATATTTAATAAAAAGTTTATATGACAAACTGGTTCATTACTCTCCTAACTAAATAATCAATAAAGACCATTCTTTTTCTTATCCTACACATACTTGCAACCGAACATTCATATTTATTTCTTGTCTTAGAGGAAATTAAGCTTTGTTGCGAAGTGATGATCAATTTTAAGAATTCTCAATTTTACAATGAATGGCAACTTTGTTTTGGCTTCATCCCGAACATTAGTATCATATATCTTTCAAAAGAAAGATTCAAACTAGTTTTTTAGTAGCAAATCATTTAAAAATATTTTCAATGGCTCACAAAGATTAGTGAAGATGGCTTATATAGAAACAGCTTTCTCAAACGGCAAAGATGGAGAACTTGAGCTGCAGTAAGCTAAGAACCTCAGTGTTAAGCAGCAACATGGAAGGAGAGAAAAAGCACGAGCAATTGATTGACGTCACCAAACTTGGAGCTCCAGAAACGAGGTCGCTTGTCGACAAGCTCATCAAAAACATTGAGAAAGACAACCTAAGGCTTCTGCAAATGCAGAGAGAAAGAATGGAAAGGTTAGCTTAGACTTGATTTCCATGGAATGGTTGTTTTCATCTCTTTTAAGGCACATAACCTTACCACCTTTGAGCATTTTTTTCTTACTCCATGACTATGTCTTCTTATTTGTATCACTCAAACAGGGTTGATGTGGAACTACCTACCATAGAAGTGCAATATAA
Organism: Vanilla planifolia; assembly: GCA_023846275.1. Lineage (NCBI taxonomy): Eukaryota > Viridiplantae > Streptophyta > Magnoliopsida > Asparagales > Orchidaceae > Vanilla > Vanilla planifolia. The sequence goes on along the minus strand of CM043873.1, from coordinate 8,305,255 downwards.
AAATCTGTGTGTGGATGCAGAATGCGAAATAGTCCAAGGAAAGCCCCTACCAACATTATGGAATGCAGTTAAAAGCATGATTTCTGTAAGTTAGTCTTCCAAATAACTTGTTTCATACATGTAATCTAGTGGAAAGGCATCCTTAAGTATATCACCTTCATATGATCTCATTTGAGGTTTATGTATCATGTAAAAGTAGAGAACAAGAAATGTATGACACATCAAGCTAAAGTAGGACCATAACATATGACACTAATCATTAATCTCTTTTAACCAAATTTGATGAAGTGGTTTTTTGTAATGTAACAGAATATTCAGAGAACATTTTTTAGGAAACCAGAAGCCAAAGTAAGCATTCTAAGAGGTGTTAGAGGCACCATCAAGAGTTCCAGGTAAAGGTTAACAACTGCATCAATAGCTTTATTAGGAAAAAAGTGTTTTTTCATCTTGGATGCTCAACCAAATAATATTGGGTGCTTGAACATTTAATATAACTAAAGATAGACACCAAATGGTGATTATCACAAACAAATGCCACTAGTTAATAGCTCATTGAAAATTGTATTATAAAAAATTTTCTATTTAAAGAAAATAGAAAATTAACAACATAGTTTTTTTTTATCAATCTTCAAATGAATTCTTCTTTGGTTTTTATCTCCTACCATTCCCATTACAAAAAAGTAGTAGTTTCATTCTTGTCATGGTGATGGTGGCAAATGTTGACCAGGAAAAAAAATCATTTTTGGCTTACCAATTATTTATAGAAAAAACCTTTGCCTACTATAATCTTCAATAGAAGAACAATAATAAAAATACTTACATGTTTTCCTATTACAAAAAATAGTAGTTTTATTCTTGTCATGGTGATAGTAGCAAATATTAACCATAGAAAAAAAATATTATTTTCTTATTATTCATAGAAGAAACCTTTGCATATTATAATCTTCATAGAAGAATAATAATAAATACTTGCATGTTTTTCTATTAAAACAAACCGAGTTATATTTACAGAATGACTCTGTTACTTGGACCTCCTGGAAGTGGAAAGACAACTTTAATGCAAGCACTTGCTGGAAAGTTGGGCAAATCAAAAAAGGTAATTATTTATTTGGCTTGCTTGCACATCCTTGTATAATAAGTTTACATCCATTACATTTTACAACAATTTCTTTTACTATTTGCTCAACCGATGCATCAAGAAATAGATAAGAATTTGGAATAGTTCATCTCTAATAAATAAGTCTCTTGAGTTAACTATATATGAATTAATACAACAATATTGAACAATAAGGTTGAAGTGCATTAAAGCACAACACGAAATGTGTAAATAAGAACTTTGGCTCATCATAAGCACATGGCTCCATAAAGAAAAAATAACATTTTTTAAAGTGTAATATATACTACTAAATTGGGGATGTGAATTTTAACAGGCAACCAGTGCATACAAAACCAAAGTAATCATGCAATCATCTTTATAAATTCAACTAATAATTTTTTTCAATAGGTGTTTGGAGAAATCTCTTATAATGGCTTTAGATTGGAAGAGTTTATCCCAGAAAAGACTTCAGCTTATGTGAGCCAACATGACCTCCATATTCCTGAAATGACAGTAAGGGAAATATTGGATTTCTCTGCAAGGTTCCAAGCTTCAGGAATTCGGGGTGGTATGTTCATGAAATGCCATTTGTACAAATATAAACAAAATATTTCTATATATATATATATATATATTTTTTCATAGAACTACTGAAGGAAGTAATTAGGAGGGAGAAGGAGCAAGGTATAACGCCAGAACCTGATATAGACACATTCATGAAGGTAATACATTACCTCAAACTTTCTATATTGCAAACTTAAATTGATCAAGAGTTTAGTGTATGGCTAATAGCTTGAAAACAATAACCTTTTCAAGCCAAGGTAGAACGCCTAAATTTATGAATCAGAACGATGTGTGAACATGTGATATCTATATTCATATATTAAGTAAAATTTTCAATCAAAATAGAGAAGCATAATCAAATTAATAAAACAAACGATGGATGTTTATGTTCTTGCAGGCAACGGTTGTGCATGGATTAGAGAAAAGTCTCCAAATAGATTATATTCTGAAGGTTGGTTTAAAAAATGAATATAAATTGAATATGGTTAAATTCAACAAAGTTGAAGTTTGGAAGAACAACATTCCAAATTCACAACTGCCCCTTTTAGAAATAATTCTTGCACTATGTTACTTTTCTTAGATAACAGGAATGGATAGATGTGCAAATGTTGTGGTTGGCAACAATATAAAAAGAGGAATCTCAGGAGGTGAAATGAAAAGGTTAACAATAGGTATGAAAATTGTCCTTAACAAAGTATATCCTTTTAAAGGATGGTTTATTTCAATTGATCTAGGAAAAATTTGTAGTGATAGTATAAAGGTTGCTAATATAAATAAAAATTTAGACACTCATCTCTACATTTCCAATTTGTCAGGGGAGATGCTCGTTGGACCAGCAAAAGTACTATTTATGGATGAAATATCAACAGGATTAGATAGCTCCACTGCATTCCAAATCATCAAATGTCTTCAACAGTTTGCTCATATATCTAAAGCCACAGTGCTTGTTTCACTTCTTCAACCAACACCAGAGATATATGATCTATTTGATGATATAATCTTAATTTCAGAAGGAAAAACCGTTTATCATGGCCCTAGAACAAAGATACTAGGATTTTTTGAAGAATGTGGATTTAAATGTCCAAAAAGAAAAGGAGTAGGTGAATTTCTTCAAGAGGTAACAAAAATTTTATATTTGACAAGTAGACTAGTTTTACAAATGCCTTCAAAATTGCTCAATAAGAATGTTGTTATTTGATCAGATTTTGACAATAAATGATCAAGAACAATATTGGTCTCGAAATAATGAAACATATGACTATGTAAATGTTGAGAAATTCTCCAAGAGATTTAAAGCTTCTGATGTTGGTCAAATTCTTCATGAGGAATTATCAAATCCATATGATAAGTCAAAATCTCATAAGAATGCTCTGATATTTGACAAATATTCTCTATCTAAATGGGAGCTATTGATATGTTGCATTGAAAGGGAAATTCTTCTCATGAAGAGAAACTCTTTTGTATACATATTTAAGGCCAGTCAGGTGTGTAATTTTTTTAAAAGAATTGTATTTTCATTACGGAAAGTAATTCCAATTTTGAGAATTAATATTCCTAATTTGCAGATCACAATTATTTCAATAATTTCAACTACAGTTTTTCTTCGCACACGCATGGGGGTCAATTTGCTTCATGCAAACTATTATCTTGGGTCTCTCTTTTATTCTTTAATGATTATTTTGATCAACGGAATTCCAGAATTATTTATGACAGTCTCTAGACTCTCAGTTTTTTATAAGCAAAGAGACATGTTCTTTTATCCTGCATGGGCTTATGCAATTCCAGCTTCTCTTATAAAGATCCCAATTTCATTGTTAGAATCTTTAATATGGACATCAATCACTTACTATGGTATAGGATACAGTCCAGAAGCAACAAGGTATGTGCCAACCAACATTGCCTTCCTCCAATGAATTAATGAACTATTATTTTTCATAATTTGGCTTAACTAGCTAATAAACTATCAACATCCTTCATGCCAGATTCTTACGCCAGTTCCTAGTACTCTTTTTTATTCATCAAGTGTCCTTATCACTGTTCCGCTTCCTTGCTTCATATTTCCAATCACTAACAGTATCTGCAATTAGTGGATCCTTCACTCTACTAACCATCACTATATTTGGCGGCTTCATTTTAGCTAAACGTAAGTGAAGTGATGTTTTTTAATCATATGTCAAACAATTGAATTGGTACCAAACTAATAAGCCTTTCTTCTGTAGCTTCTATGCCAATATGGCTATCTTGGGGTTTCTGGTCTTCACCATCCACATATGCACAAATAGGTCTAGTTGTAACTGAATTTCAAGGGGCAAGATGGCAAAAGGTGAGAAACCAGATGTATAGAAACAACTAAGTCATAATCCCTTCGTTTCTGCTAACATTTTTGGTTGTTACTAGTTTCTGCAAACAACAGCAAACAGGACGATAGGAGAACTAGTTTTGACAAGCCGTGGACTCAATTATGAGGATTACTTCTACTGGATATCTGTGGGAGCCTTATTAGGATTTTTTGTGCTATTAAATGTTGCATTTGCCCTATCATTAACTTTCAGAAGATGTATGGCTTCTTTTATAACTGAAATGTTAATCACTAATTCTTATATTTCCATAAACAATTCTGACTTGAGATGATACCACTTCAGCTCTTCAGGAATCCCGTGTCATTATCTCTCGTGAAAAGCTTCCTAAGATACATAATGAACAACCAGTTAGCAGCACATCAGAGGAAAAACGAGGTTTGCAAGCATCACAAAAAGGAATGAGTACGACTAAGTATTCTAGTTCTTTATAAAAGCTTGAAATTTTTCATAACCTGAGCTGAACTGTACCTGTGACAAAGCAGGAAGTCGGATGATGGCTTTGCCTTTTGTTCCTCTACCAATAACATTTCAAGATGTGCAATACTTCATCGACACTCCTAAGGTAATCTTGTCAAAATCAATCTTGTGTTCCAAAATATGTTAAAGTTGGGAGGCTAAAATAACATGTACACGTTGTTTTCCAGGAAATGGTAGCGCAAGGTTATCCAGAAAAGAAACTAAAGCTGCTTTGTGATATCAACGGCGCATTCCATCCGGGAAAACTTTCAGCCATAATGGGTGTTACTGGAGCAGGGAAAACCACTCTCTTAGATGTCATTTCAGGAAGAGTAACTGAGGGTACCATTGAAGGGGAAATAAGAATTGGTGGTAATTTGAAGGTACAAGAAACATTTGTTAGGATGCTTGGCTACTGTGAGCAAACAGACATTCACTCACCACACATCACAGTAGAAGAATCGATTACATTTTCTGCCTGGCTACGACTACCACCTGAGGTTGATTCTAAAACCAGAAAGGCAAGTTGTATGATATCCCATAGCTTACAGCTATCACAAAATTGCAAGTTATTGCATGAAATCTTTCTCTATAAAAATTCAATTAGTTAAATAATATCCTTATTTGGACCACAGGATTTTGTGACAGAAGTTTTAGAGACAGTCGAGCTTGATGGAAATAAAGATTCATTACTTGGACTTCCAGGGATCAATGGATTGTCCACAGAGCAGCGAAAACGGTTGACAATTGCAGTGGAACTAGTCTCCAACCCTTCAATTATACTTATGGATGAACCCACATCAGGATTGGATGCACGAGCAGCAGCTATTGTCATGCGAACAGTGAAAAAAGTAGCTGAAACTGGGAGAACAGTAGCATGTACGATTCATCAACCGAGTATTGACATTTTTGAGACATTTGATGAGGTAACAATTCATTTTTTTTTAATTTCAATATAAAAAAAGGCATTGACAAAAAGCAGAGATAGCATCTAATATCATCCAAATAAATTTTCTAATGCCATGATAATTTTCGCTTCCTACAAGTTTAGCTTGATTAAATAGAATTCAACAACTCTTAACACAAAAAGTGATATAGACATGTTGAGGAAGATTATCTCATTAATGGTTAAAATAAGAAGATAGGATGGAGAGAAAAAAAATGAAATTTGATCTTATAAATATCGGCCAAAATTTTCAAAAGAGAATATGAGCTATGTAAGGGATGACTGGTTTATCTAAGACGTGATTTGAACAAGTTTAAGGTTGGATAAAGAGCGAAAAATTGGTGTTCTTTTAAAAACAAGTTTAGTTTTATGGTATCTTATAAAGGAAATAGACAATTTAATCTTGTATTGATGTGAGAAGAAGATTTTGAAATATTGGAAGTGATAACGGTAAATTAGAGACAATTTGAACTAGAGAAAGAAAATATATAAATTTTTGTTTAAGACTCAATATGAGAAGTTCTCTTGCGAGACAATGGGGAAGTGTTTATCTTTATAAGGAATCAAGGATTAGAGGATCAGTGGAGGCATATAAGATGAGTTGAGGGTGTATGGCTTTGTGAGAGAAAGAATAAGAGAGAGTAGGTGGTTGATTGTTTCAAGAGAATTTGGTTCAATTTTAGGACTATGTTTGAGTTAATTTAAATGAGAATAAAGGTTAATCATGTTTGGAAAGAGAACAAAGATGTACTACCAAGGATAAAAAGAAATTAGAAAGAGGGAGAAAGATTAAACCAATCTCTTAATGTGGATTAGAGAGAGGAGAGAGGTATGCATGTCACTAATAATTTGATTCATAGATCTACTATTTTATTTCATTCATTCATCAAATATGCACATTCAAATTTTGCAAAAATTGAAAGACCATGCCTAATTGTTATGCCTTGTTAGGCATAATCAAAATAAAATATGATAAATCACATGAAAAACCAAATTATCAAGTCTAAATAGAGTAAATAATAATTCTAAAAGACACAAACTAAAATTGAGTAAAGGTAAATATAATACATCTCAATCTATATATTATCCTAAATAAAACGATCAAGTAAAAATAATTTACACAATTTCAAAACTATCAAATAATACAAATATTAAAATAGAATATAAATACATCATCTATTAAAAAAGTATAATAAAATTCTCACATATAAAAACATCTTTCACAATACTCAACTAAAACATTCTCTCTCAGATCCAGAGTTTTAAACTGTCATCTAAGGACACTCTTACTCTATGAATATTTATATCCTAACTCATAATATAAGTAGGTGATGAACAAGATATGCACAATACACAAATTACTAGTTATATGAAGATAAGATAACATAGAAATGAAATTATACAACCAACAGATAAAGATGAAATAATGAATAAAATAATATATGAAAAATTATAAAACATATAAAAGTACTAAGTCATTATATGAATATTCATATGTATCATGATTATGTATGTATATAATCATAACATAATACTAATGTATTATAATACTCTTATTATATCATGTATTTTTTTATTTTATATATGAATTTATTTTATCTTTTTATATTTCTTTATTATTTTTTTATAAGCCTAATTTTCTCATATGACTATCATCTTCTGCCCAAAAAAATCGCATATCATGTTCATGATGGTGGGCCCTTTAACACACATTGAACCCCAATTGGGGTCTCAATGACAAAAGTGATGATCTTCTTTCTCTTACATTGTTGAGCCACTATCAACATCACCTAATATCTTTTGCTCAAAATAACAGGCCTTTGATATGTCGAAGGCCTTAATCTAGGTACCATTTACATAAAGATAGTTATTTTCTTTCTTTATATCAATTAGTTACCAGATAAGGTCATAGAAAATATTTTCTCATTATTTTTTTCTTATTTTTAATTATCTTCTAGATCACTATACTTAAATAATCTTTTTTTCTTTCTCTTTTTTTTTATTTTTACTTATGTTCTAATTTTTATGACACATATATATTCCCCTCATATATATATATATATATATATATATATATATATCATAATAATAATATTTAGTTTTATAAATAAGGACATATGTAAATAATTTTATCATTCAACATATCTATACTATATCACATTCAAAAATAATATTTCAAGTCCTTAAGCAATTTATTCTACTTACACTATAATTATTTAGTTTGCTTATTTGATGGCTCTAGGTTGTTTCTTAAGATTGTCTTGTCTTTTGCATCTTCTCGTTTGCTTTTCTATGTAATTCTCATTGTATTCTATAAAAAATTATTAGATTCTATCCTCATGTTTCAAAAGTTCATATACTTTGTGTTTTATTTTCTAGTTTTTCACATTCCACAAAACTATCCATTTCTTACATAAAAAATACTTGAAAATACTATTACAAGTATTATGATATTTATCTACTAATTGTATAATTTGATGAATATTATCATATTGTAAGATTCTCTCAAGAATTTGATCCCAATACTACTCAATTGATTATACAATATGATGAATATCATCAAACTCTATGGCTGGCTTTATTAGACTATATGATGAGGCAACGCATTATACAATGACTAGAGGACTTTAGACCAACTCTTTGTGTAGTCTGATGAATATTATTGTATTGTATTATTCTCTCAAGAATTTGGCAACCAATACTTCTCAATTGACTATATAATTCTATGAATATTATCTTATCGTACGATTGGCCTTATCGGACTACAAGATCAGGTAATGCTCTATGCAATGAGCAAATTGGACTAACTCTTTGTACAATTTGATGAATCTTATCATACCATACAATCCTTGGAATTTGGGGCCCAATTTTGCTTTACTGATCGTATAATCCAATGAATATCGTCGTACTCTATGGTTCTGTCAAGAAAAAGTCAATAAGAGATGATTTTTACAATGTTAAAAGATCTAGTAGAAAGGTTAATATTGCTATGTTTTCATCATAGTTGTTAATTTTTGAACCCTACCATTTTAATAAAAAAAATTTTGGCTTCAATACGTTTGCCTTGATTACCCATTCAGGGCTGGTATATTGTTCAAAAGTTTTTAAAGGTTTTCTTCTATTCCAATTTGTAAAAATAGAACAATTTCTCCATTTATTCTTATTCAATTATATACTACTAGTATATCTAGGGTTCTTGAAATAAAAAAAACGAAGTTTAGTATTTCAAAATTTTCATAACATAATCAAATTATTCAATGTTATAATTAAAAGATTTTGATATGATAATATATCCTCTTTTGTCTTCTGTACTAATTTTTATGTGACAATACATAATCTCTTCCTCACTAATGCCATCCTCATTTGTAAACTAATGTTTTATGTATCACTAAAAGTTACTTTTGTCAAAAAAGATTGATATTTTAACTCAAATTGAATGGGTTTGTAAAACTCAATGGCCCAACTTGCATAAAACTATTAATTTGGGCAAGAAGACTAATATGCATGATGTTATGATTACTAAAGGTGTGGATTTTTGGGAGATTATTCATTTAATTAGTTAATGGGCTACTTCGAATGAGAGAATATGGTTCAAAGGATATTCCATGCTTATCACTGTTGGGATAATGTTAGCCAAAAGAGTGGTTGTGGTGATAATCGCTTGTGAGATATGACTCTTCTTTTGTGTTTATAAAATTGTCAAGGTTAATCATGCAAATCATAGTGCTTGCAGAATGATGAATTTGTAGCCACCATGACAACCTTTAAGGATGTTTAGTGGAATGGGAGAATATTCAATTTTTTTCAATAAGGATGTTTAGTGGAATGGGAGAACGTCCAATTTTTTCTATAAGGATATTTAGTGGAATGGGAGAATGTCCTCATCTAATTTTTTCGTTATCTTATTAGAGAATAGCACCTTTTGTACATTTTAAGCGAAGCAATTATTGATGACAAGAAAAGGATCAATACTTTGATCGAACTAATCATAAGGGCGAGACATCATTTTTAGTTGATAAACATAATGATCAATTTATTCTTAAATTCTCTTTATTCACAAACCTATCCGTGTGATTGTCAAAATTCCATATTCTTGTTAAAAATTGTTCATTCACTAAAGTTCTTTTCAAGATTGAAGGTTCAAATTGCTCCATTTGTGTAGTTTCAATCATCCAAATATATCCCTATACATGATACTATAAGCTAATCACTATTTCTGATCATAACATTGATGATACCATTGCTATTCAGAAAACCTTCCAAAGCATTGTATCAAAAACCTTTAGTTTTGTTCTTGTCCTACAAAAGCCTATCTCATAGCAATTAAGCCTTTCTACTAACCTGAAATGTATATTCCATCTTCTGTTCCTTTGTCATTTTGTCTGCTTTCCCAAGAAAAAAAAGTGTTGAGAAAGTCATGTCAAGGTTTTATAAGTATAGTAACAAATTCTATTCTTTTATCATTTTCTCTACTTTCCTGAGAATAAATGAAAAAAAAAATAGAGGACATTACCGACACACTTTAGAAGAAAAATTGTTTTGCGGAAAAAAACAATAAATGACTACAAAACTTGTTAATCAAGCAGTAATTGCTTTCATACAATGCTGAAAACTATACTAGTGAATCATTCTGTTGCTTGTTCAGCTGTTTATTTTAGTCCTCTCAGCATATAATTCTGCTTTTCCTGAAGCTAATATTGATGAAAAGAGGAGGCCACCTAATATACTCGGGACCAATTGGACAGCAATCATGCAAAGTTATTGAATATTTCGAGGCAAGTAATACTCATGTAACCTTTCTTCCATCAATTTATACACTCTAATAGGAATGATTACATTATCAATTTCTAACCATAATGTCAAGTAATTCTCACATGTGCAAGTTTACTATATATGAAGTTTTAGCTGTAACCAAATTTCCTTTTTCCTGATTTTTCATTCATTGAGAAAAGCCTCATATGAAAACTCAACATCTCTCGAAGCTTCGTATGATTAATCACATTTATTCATCAGACAATTCCTGGAATACCCAAGATCATGGACAATTACAACCCAGCAACATGGGTTATGGAAGTTACCTCAACATCTCTTGAAGCTCAGCTCAGTATTGACTTTACAGGGATCTACAAGGAGTCAGATCTTCATAGGTAATTAACAGCATTATGTTTCTTATTGGATGCATAGCTTGCTCCATCAATGGTACAATATCAAGCGGTTTAATTTATACGGCAAAAGTAACAAAAGGTCTTATTTTGCTGGTCTATCTCTATATCATATTTGATTTAGAAAGAAAGAACATGAAAATTGGTGCCATAGTTCTGAACAAAAAACTGTGAACTAATTTCAGGATCTACAATTTTTAAATTTCAGGCTAAACACAGAGGTAGTCAAACATTTGAGTTCCCCAACACAAGATGCAAAAGATTCAAAATTTCCTTCACATTTCAAAAACAGTCTTTGGAAACAGTTTAGAGCTTGTCTGTGGAAGCAGCACTTGTCTTACTGGAGAACTCCTTCATATAACTTGGCAAGGATATCATTCGTTACTATGCTGTCATCAATATTAGCAGCTCTATTCTGGCAGCATGGAAGAAGCATGTAAGTTTTATCGATTACTTCAAAGTCTACTCCGCCTTCAATAGATTTATTATGGAAGCAACAAATACAAATACGAAGAAGAGCATGCAAAGAAGAAATCTTATTTAGAATGATACATTTTGTTTTAACTCCATTAAAAATGAACTGCAATTGAAATACTAACATATTCTTTTATTTCATTTGATGAAGAAACAACCAACAAGACTTGTTCAATATATTTGGGTCACTATATGTAGCCATTGTCTTCATGGGAGTAACCAACTGCTCAACAGCAATACCAATGGTAGCAATCGAAAAAACTGTATTTTATCGAGAAAGATTTGCAGGAATGTACACTCCATTTGCTCACTCGGCTGCTGAGGTTGATATCCATTTATGTTATTTTATTAGGTCAACATAAATAAGTTAACAATGTCACTCTTTGTTGCAGGTGGTCATTGAATTACCATATGTATTTTTCCAAGCGGTGATGTTTGTGAGCATAACATATCCATCAATTGGCTACTATTGGTCCGCTTCAAAGTTTTGTTGGTTCTTCTTTACCATATACTGCACCTTGCTTTATTATGTTTACCTGGGAATGTTGCTCATGTCATTAAGTTCAAATAGTGAGGTGGCTACAATTTTGGCATTTTTCTGCAACCCCATTTTGAATATCTTTGCGGGCTACATATTACCTGGCCCGGTAAGTCTAATTTAATAATCTTAATTCATACAAAATATTCGAAATCTTAATTACTTCCTCAAAATTAATGCATATTGCGAAAATATGTGGAAAATATTCACTACTTGTAAAATTCTAGAGTTCCAAAATGTTGAAATGCAAGACATTAAATGCTAACAACATATGTTATTTGTTTGCAGCAAATACCCAAGTGGTGGAGTTGGTTGTATTATATGACCCCCACATCATGGACAATGAGGAGCCTTTTAACTTCACAATATGGAGATATACACAAAGAGATAATTGTTTTTGGAGATCTCAAATCAATTTCCTCTTTTTTAGAAGACTATTTTGGGTTTCATCATGATCAGTTATGGATCACAACTATACTACTTTTCCTTTATCCTCTAATATTTGCTGCTATGTTTACTTACTTCACAGGAAGACTAAATTTTCAAAGGAGATGAAGGAAATACTAATCGGTGTCACAATTTATGAGCTCATAGAAAGCAAAAATAGTGTAAACAAGAAAAATATTACATGAGAAATCATGGGGGTTATACCTTCCAAGTGTTATTATTCCTTATATTTTGATGAAACCTTCGTATGCTTATTTAAAGAAGTTTAATGCTTGGCTCAACATGAGAAATAATTATTCATAATAGTTTCATACAAAGCTTAATGCTTCATAGCAAAGCAAACCAAGCATTTTGTATTGCAATTACAAGAAGCATGCTAACAAGCTAAGAAATTAACAAATAAAACAAATGACAATCAAGTGATGTCAAATTGAACAATTACAACTCAAACAAAAACATTAAAAAAGGAATAACTAAATGATAAAAAATCACTTATAGAATTTGCAACTGTTTTTAGAAAGTGTTTTTTATTGTAAACTTTTAAAAACACTTCTTAAAAAAAATTAAAAGAACTTTTGAATCTAAACTATGATCTTCTTTTGTATTTTAATTGCGAAGATTGACTCAAACAATTACTTAAAAAACGGCAAGTCTTTTTAAACCGTCTTCTTATCAACAACCTTTCTTGAGAAATTTAAACTACAACAATTATGCTAAATGAATAATCATGTATATGACACCACCAATGATAACAAAAGATAGAGTAATTGCATAATACCTTTAAAAATAGAGAAAACATAAAAAGAATGAAACAGATTGTAAGAAAATTGAAAACATGAAGATTTTCGTGAAAAAAGCATAAAGATTTCACTCTTACAGTGGTGGTGGTATGGAAAAAAAATAAGAATATAGTGTCACTAAGGAAACATTTTTTCACTTCAATTTTCTTCATCAATAATCTTCCTTTTATATATTCCTTAAAAGTCATTGCTATATGTCCATGTCAAAGCAAAACTTGTTGACAAATTGCAATCATTCATGTTGCACATTGCAATATGCCTATCTTTCAAACCCTTTTTTTTCAAATTTCAGGTTTAATTTGTCACCATGTGTCTCCGTATTGAAGTTTTCCATAAGTGTATTTTTAATACCCTAGAGAATACAATTGCTTGTTATGCCAATACACTCTTCTTATGTCGATACTTTCTTGTTACACTTACATTTGTGCATTGTGTCCACTCTTGTTATGCCTACACACTAGGTTAATAAGATTTAAACAACATAACATAGTATCGAATCAAACTCCATCAATTTTCATATTAACATATCAATATTAATGTTCTTCATGAACTCATCCATATTGAAATGATCCTACGTACCCATATATAAATCACCCACTATACTTTAAAAATTGATTGTAAATTATAAATAAGTAAATCAAATTAAATTCCAAATAAAATTATTACCTTTATGTTATTCATTAGACCTATACTATTAATTAAGGATTTTTTCTAACAAATAATACTAAAGGCATGTAAAAAGATATGATATAACATAGATAATTAAATATAGGATTTCATAAATAAATTGATATTTAATTAGTTTGTATTATTTTTCATGTAATATTGGATAAAATCTTGACAATAGAATTTATAAATAAGTAAATTATGAAGAAGATTTTTTACAATAAAACAATGAAAAGATTAAATAATTTGAAAATTAAAACCAAGATTTTTTTGAAGAAGTTTCTTAAAAATAATAGTTTCACTTAACTTACCTTTGGCTCTTTTATGTAATAGTAATATAGGCATGAAAGTTTAAAAATTTTAGAAATTCATAAATTAAAATTATAAAACAAAAAATAAAAGATTAAGATAAAATGTAAATAAATGTAAAAGAAAGAATTAGGGTGTCTTAGAGTAAACATGGCTATTGAAAATAATTCATACTCATTTTATCATTTACCATAATCATGTGATGTTAGGAGTGCACATCACATTAGACTTGAATATTGAGATGATTTTTTGAAGCGAAGGCTTTTGGAATCAGCGTTTAGTTCACCAACTCCCTTCTGCCCCCATCACCAAGACAAATGACACTATTAAAGGGCAACAATACACATAAGATAGGTAAAGTATTCATTTTCAGTGCTAATCAAAGTTGAGATAAATAGATAAATAGAAAAAAATGTAAAACTATAGGAAAAAAAGGATTAACAAGAATAATTTTGTGGTCTAGTCAGTACTAATTTATATCTATCTCCCCATACAAAATTGAGCTTTTCTCATCAGTCTTCTTGGCAAAATGGATAAAAGAGCCTGCACATAAATGTCTCAAATTAGACATATACAACAAAACACAAAAATCAAAAAAATTGTAACAAGGGAAGACATCGAGTTTTAAATAGTACTTCACAAATTGCACCATCATAAATGAGCTAAAATCTACTTGTCCCAAAAATGCAAGCAAGAAGAACAACAAGAAAACTTAAAAGAAGAATAAAGAAAAAATTATAATCAATTTCTATATATTACTACAATAGGTTTAATTTGAAAGAAGTAACCCAACGATGACTTTTGAATACATTAAGCTAAAAAACTTTTAAGGGTTTTGCAACAAAGAACCTAAAATATAATTTGTTGTTTATGCTAAATGGAAGATTCTCTATTTAAACTCCCAAAAATCTTATTAAATATTTCAAAATACTTACACAAGTTTATATTGGCATGATAGGCAAAGAACACTTCATTGAGGTGTTTTCTCATTATTATATTCTTTCTTTGCAATATATATCTATGTTTGCTATCAAACATACTTTTTTTTATGCTTATAGAGATCAAATAATTTAATCAAGTAGTCAAACTATTCAATTAACACAACCCACAAGAGAGGAAGGCTCTATGGCCTTAAATCACACTATTTAATTGATCATCTAAATACAAAATTCCTCTTGGTTTGCTTGTATGTCACAACAACTCAATTATATAATTAAAATATTTATTTAATCAAGGGTTTTGCATCTAGTTGTCTTTCAGACCACACTATTGAGCCATTCGAGAATTGCGGGAATGGTTTGATATGTACTGTGAATTTGAAACATAGTTTTTGGTATGAAAAAAGTTTCAAGTAGTCTAAAAAATAAGAAAAATATTAGAACAATTATAAAATATCAAACATTTTCAACATGAAATTTAAAAAATATGACTAAATTATTTATTTAAAGCTATTATGATTACGAGCATCTTTTTGGGTTTTAAGCTTAATGATTGGAATGCATCAAACTATTTAAACTTATCGAACAACCATTCCAATCAAGATAAAATACTTGGAGTCACACATGAACTTGAACTTATGCTTTACCTTAGAAAACTTAATTGGTCACACTTAAGTCTACTATCACGAATCCACCTTTTCTTAAATGAGAAGTCTTTTCTTAGATTAACATTTGAAAAATGCTAAAAGCTAACAACTTCTCCCTTTTGATCACAACAAACAAACGAATTTGAGAGATAAAAATGTAAAGATTACTACACCCATACTTAATATGTGCATAAATTCAACCCTCTTGACTAAAAATATGATATGAAACTTAAGAATAATAAATGTAAAATCACATGGTACCCATAATCATGCTTACTAATCCAATCTAAGAGAGACAGGTTATGATGCTATATTAAGACATTCACAATGTGTTGAAATACTTTAGAAGTACAGATAACATCAAATATCACATACGCCATAAAGATCATTTAAATCATAAGTCATGTATGTCATAAGAATCATACAATCAATAAGAACTAACCATCATAAAATAGTACTACAATCATACCAAATTCATAATCACTATATAAAAATTATAAATATTCACAAACATAAGGTTCATAAACAAAATATAAAACCTTATAACAAAGAACCATAACCAAATCCATAAAATCTTATATGACTTATATGTCAATTTTTTATGAAGATTAAATAACTTGAGTATCATGCTCACTAAATAAAGATTAAATAATTTGAGTTCTTTCTAAGTCACTTCATGGTATGTGATCATAAAGTCTACCTATCTTCAATGTAACCTACAGAATATGTTAAGTTGATATATTAAATCACACAATAAGTACTTAAAGAATTTGTTATCATTAAAATCAGATTTTGCCTTTCGAACTCATAAGTTCCAGCATGAGTTATTTAGTATTGATTAAAATCTAGCATAAACACATAACGAATGCATTATATCTAATTTTTATTATTAAATATAATAGTGACCTTCACATTCTTCCAAAATAGGTTTGCTCTTCATCCTTATCTTATTTTATTGTTGAAAACATGTTGTCCTCAATGGCTTTGAACTTTCCATTTTGTACTTCTTTGAAACTTCATTTGTGTTCTTACTATGTTTGATAAATATTTCATCATCATTTATTTAAGTTGCAATCAAACGAAGAATGAATGCTCCTCTATTATATTCATTTCATATTCATTTTGCAATATCTTGGTAAAATTTTTTTTAGACTTTCATTTGTCGTTTCAAAAAAAAAATTGCCACCTATAAACATTTTTATTATTATCATATCATTTTTATTTTTTCTTAAAAACAGGGCTCTAACCCCTTTCTCTTTTTAAAATCTTTTGTTTAACAAAAAATTACATAATCTCTTATATCATATCTTGGTGCTGGTTCTAATTGATATAATACCTTATTTTGTTTGTAAACATGATTTTTAAACTTAGGTTCTATAAATCCATTTAGAAATGTGCTTCTAACATCAATTAGAAATAGGCTAAAGTTTTTAACTCATAAGAATTCAAATAATAATTTAACTATCTCTAAATGTGCTATTAGTATACATGTTTTGCTACAGTCAATTTCTTCAATTTTTATGTAACATTTTGCTACTAAACTTGCTTTACTATGAATTACTTCTCATTTATCATTAAACTAATTTTTTAAAGCCCACTTATTTCTTATAATTTTCTTATCACTTAGTCTTCTGACTAATTTATATGCATTTTTACTTCTAAATTGATTTAGTTTCTAGTTGCATATTTATTATTTAAGAATGATCTATTTCAACTTCTTCTATATTTTTAGGTTCAATTTGAATGATAAAGGTCCAGTGTGTACCTCTTTTAAAAATTGATTGTCTAGACCCACTTGATAGATCACAAATTACTAAGTTTTAAGGATGGGATTTAGTGAACCTTAACTCTTTTAGAAGACTACCTTTCTTCCTTTCCAATTGTTCTTTATATTTTATTTCTTATCTTTTTGTTCATCTTCATCTTCTATTCTTAACTCTAAAATCATATCAATTTCTTCTTTCATTGAATTATTTTCACCAAAATCAATATTTATAGTTTGAACTATAGTTTGTGTTGTTTTATTAAATAATATATATACAACTTGTTGTTCAATGAATATCCTAAAAATATTCTTTCATGAGATTTAGGAGCAAATTTTTATATTTTGTTACTATCTTCTTAATATATAACATATAAAATAAAAAAAACTTAAAGATGTGAAATGTTAAGTTTATAACCTTTCCAAAGTTCATATGTTATTTTTTTTGTTATTGTCTTAATTAAAACTCTATTAAAGATGTAACATGCTTTGTTAATAGCTTCAACCTAAAAGTATTTCCATAGATTTCTCTAATTTAACATCAAGCAATTATCTCAACTAAGGTTTGATTTGTTCTTTCAACCACTCCATTTTGTTGGGAGTAGTCGTTGTGATAAAAATTTGTATCCAATGCCTCTTAGAATAGAAACCACGTTAAATCTATTATTTAGAAGCTCTCCATTGTGAATGTAATGGAATTGATTGAACTTTAAAATTGGTTTAATTTAAGAATTCTTAATTACATCTTTGAAGTACCAATATGATTCATCCTTTTTATTTAGAAAATTAACCCTAGCAAGAATAAAAGATCATTTATTATTGTGAATCCAAATTGTTTTTCTCCTAAACTTAAGGGTTGAATCAATCTAAAGAAATCCATGGGTAATAACTCTAAAAGTTTTGATTTTTTTATTTCTTTATAATGTTGATTGACTTAAAAGATCCTTGAGTTTATTTTCCTAGTTCACATGTTTTACAAACATGATCATTATTATATTTGAAGTGAGTAAATCCTTGAATAATATTTAATTTAATGGCTTTTCTTAACACGTTCATGCTAATATTTCCTCATCTCTTATGTTGTAACTATGTATCTTGATCTTACATTGCTAGACATTTTAAGTTGTTACTTTTGAAAGTACTTAAGTTTACTTTGTAAAAACTATTTATTCTAACTCCAAAAAATAATGTCTCATTATTTAATAATACATCTATCACACCCCACCAAATTTTCATACTTAGTACAAATAAGAATAACTATATTATTGAGATTGATCAAAATTTTATAATGTATTTAGGATACGATCCACCTAACAAAGCAAAAGTGATGATAAAACTAACTTTAGATCCCTCTTAAATTCATTTAAAATCTAAAATAAGATATAATTTTAAAATTAAAGTAGGTAGAGTCCCCTTTAGGATTATCTAATTTTTGATATATAAATAGTTACAACAATATATCATAACATTTAATTATTCAAAAAAAAAACTCAATAATAATAAAAGCTACACTACATTCATATATCCAAATAACCAATCTCTAAATGATGTCACAATAGCCAATACCATGTATTTGACAAAACCATAGTATTACAATTGGTTAATTAAGTATTGGCTAGAACTTATTGATCAAGTTATGGGAACCAAAGAAATTGATATGATTATATATATTGATACACTACTATAGATATAACCATCCAAAATGTCTCTCTTTTAAAAGTATAAGTAGTATCCAAAAAGAAATATTACAAGTCTCCTCAAAAGAATACTATCAAACTCATCTTAAATGCAGCTATTTTTTCTTATCTTTTGGTGTCTTAGAATTTTAACTTATAATGTAGGTAAATAATGAGTTTAAAAAGCCCAACAAGTTATTATCTAAGTAGTAATATGAAATAAAATATTATTATAAAATAAATTATAAGAAATATAAAATAATAACAAAAACAAAACATTTAAGTATAAAAAAATATTACCAAGTAAGAACATGTGATCGACATATGAAAACATCTAAAGTAATCAACACATAAAATGGTAAATAAATACAACTCCTAATCATGTCATTTCTTACACATTTCTATATCTACTTTATTTTTATTTAGTCATCTAAATCTAGTCTTTTTCTTATTTTCTTAACATATTTTTTTTATCTGTCTCATATCTCTCATAATCATTATAAGGGTTTAAAAATTTTCTCTAATAACCATTATTCTAGTATCATGAGATCTCATATCTTCTCATATTAAGTCTGTATCAAACACATAATATACAAATCTCATCTTATATTATATTATCTAATATTACATCATATCATATGGATTACAGTCAGTAAACATATCATATAATGTTCATATCAAACCCAAAATATAAATCTAATCTCATATCTTGTCCATATTATGCATCCAACATGAAGATTTTATCTCATAAAAACTCTACATTAGCATATAGTTATCAAATTTCTTCTTATATTATTTTACATAAAGCACACAATATATAGATCTTATTTCATATAGGATTTAATTTTAATGGTACCATATCATATCATATCATAATATCACCTTGGCTCGTCATCAACCTATAATGACAATAGAATATTACAATTAGAGATAATGACATAATTTGAATCATATAAAAAACTTATATGATCTCATGCTACAACTATCATGTCACATTAATAAAAATAATGATGGTTTATGTCAAAATATGGGTGCTTAAAGAAAATGGTGCTATTCTATTATGTAAATTCCCAAGGATAATGATCAATACCATACTAAAACTATAAATATTACAATTTAAACCTGCTCTTCTTGAGGAATTTTCTATACTAGCTTTCCTTTTTATTTTGC
Organism: Vanilla planifolia; assembly: GCA_023846275.1. Lineage (NCBI taxonomy): Eukaryota > Viridiplantae > Streptophyta > Magnoliopsida > Asparagales > Orchidaceae > Vanilla > Vanilla planifolia. The sequence continues at coordinate 8,285,244 of CM043873.1, read as the reverse complement.
TTCCTACAACTTGAAGATTAAGCACTTAATTTAAAATAATCACTATATAATTGCATATTTAATTCATAATTAAAATGACAATTCTAAATCTATGAATTTATAATTTAATTAAGCTATAACTTATAGAAATTTAGAAATCACTCACCAAGTTTTCTTCTTCATTTCAAAACACAAGCTTTGCTTAATCATATTGTTTCTTTGACCCTTAAGCTCTTTTGCACCTCAAAGGTAGTTTCAAATAGCTCTACTTAGGAAATAAAAGTATCTTTCTAACATTAATGATACCAACATTTGAAATAATATCATCCAAGTAAAATAGTGTGGATTATAGTCATGCTTTAAGACTGCAATTCTCAACTCAAAACCTCTTAATTACCAAATTTGATAACATAAGTTATAAACAATTTTGTTAGCTCCTAATTCAAATCAAAACTTCTTATTATAGCTCTACTAATTTCCAAGTAAAGCTACAAAGAAAAAATTTTGCATTTTATGTTTTTAAGCTTTTTTCCACTTTAATTGGATAGTTTCACTTGTAGCTTGCAACTTTTCACAAAACCTTAAAGCTTAATCCATCTAATCACTTTAAAATCTCAAGGTAATGAAGAAATGGTCTTCAAAGCTTCACTAACTATAAACAAACTCTTACATAAAAGGCTATTGTTAGCAAGGCTTGGATCTACTAAAAGCTCTTTGTCCACCTTAAATGGTGCATGAGGTTTGAGAAATTCACGTCCTATCAACTCCTCCTAAGGAAAATAGATGGATTCCAATGAGAAATTCATCCACATGGAGACATTATAGCAAATTAAGTTTTTTTAATAAATAATTATTAATTTTAATTAATTCACTTTTGTTTTTAAACTTTGCATTAAATTCAAACGAACTCTAATTTTTGTGAAATGAGAGTCGACAGACTCATTTCAGCAAGCTCTTTCCAATGGTATAATCTTTTGCCAAATCTAAAATACTTAACAAAATGACACTTTTTAGAAGATAATATTAAAAATTATTATTTTAATACATTCTATCAAAAATCAAAATTTATGTTCCATTGATCAAAGTATTATAGTTATGATCTCAAATAAAAAAAATAGAATTAAAACCTTCTAGGACAAAATAAAAAATTATGGTTATTACAACATTATAAATAGTAGATTCAAGATTAACTTTAAAATCATTATCACATAATTGTGAAATACTGAAGAGGTTATATGCTAGACCATTTAATAAAGAACTTTATTAATACAAAATGTAGTTAAATTACTTACAACTCTAGTTCCTATTATCTATTTTCTTGTGATCTCTCCAAAAGTTATGATCCTTTACTCCTTAGTTCTAGTGATATAAATTCTATCCTATCACCCATAATGCATTTGAAGTTCTACTATTTGAGTACCACATGATTCTATTTGCTCATATATATATACACTCTTATAAAATATATGTTTTACAAGGCTTTAGACACCCAAACATTATTGAGTTTAACATTAGGATAAGTAATATTTAATTTTCTAATGCTCTTAAGTACCTATTTATATGTTGAAAAATTATTAAATATCATTCTTCTAATCTTACAATCTCTAATAATATGACCTTGCATGCAATAACAATGTCAAGAAATATGAGATGATGTAACAATTGAAAAAGAAGAGATATTTGCATTAGGGGAAGATCAAAAAATTGATTAAAAAAAGCACAATAAGATTTATGCATGTTTCTATGCATGTGAGTGTGTGAAGCAATCAAGTGTTTCTTAGGCATATTTGCATTTGCAAGTTTCTTTTTGAGTTCGTGAATTTTGAGTTTTGGCCAAATTACCTAAAAAATCTTGGTGCCTTTCTTTTTATGACTGAGCAATTTTCTATTTCAATTCATCGAACAATCTTCCTAAAATAAATTTTTATTATTAAGCATAAAATTTTTTCTTTAATTAAAAAAATTTTCAAAATTGAAAAGTTATGTTAAAAGCACAATTTATCTCTCCCCTCTTATGCATTGACCTCACATCATTTGCCCTAGTATTCATTCTCTTTCTTACTTGATCATACCAAATGATACCCCGTAGTCATGTTGTATGATCAACTCCTTACTTATACAACATGTTAGATGGCTTCAATCCATAATCGACAATGCTCTATCATCCTTGTAAATTGTAATAATTGTATTAGTATGACCCAATCTCATCTTATGTTCACCCAATTGATTTACTCATGTCATCATACTATGTTACTATATGATGACTTTAAAATCTTGAAACATCTATAAAAATTATATAAATATGTTTTCATCAAAATTATTATTTATCACTCATTCCTCTTTAAGATCATTAATACTTTTTTTAATATCATCCTATAATTGAAATTTATTAAAAATTTTTATGCCTATTTTGAGATGTTACAATTCCTCTTTCTTTATAAGAATGTCATCCTTGAAATTTAGAAAGTCTTACAAAATAATCCTTATAATAAAAAACAATTATAATTATCATTTTATCCTTTAACTAACTTCCTTCCCATATTATTTTAAGCTATGAACATTTTACTTCATACACCAATTTTCATTTATTTTGTCCAAGATAATGTCTAATTCTCTTTCAACCAACTAGATAACTGTCAATTAAATCATACATTTTTACGAATGATTCATGAATTCTCATATCTTATTTAAAATGTAAACATTTCACCTTTGATTGAGTATGTTTATAAATTTTATTTGATAATTAGCAATTATTTCAAAGTATTTATGCATCAATTATATTTTAATTCAATGACTAATAATTAAGCATGCATAAAAGTAATTCTTTTAAAAATCAACATTTTATCATTGATTACAACTTTCATCCATATAATAGGAAAAAAATTATTCTTCAAATATTCCTTAACATACATCACATATTTTTTTTAACACTCTATTCATACTACTAAAGAAAGAAATGATAGCCACTTGTTTGTTGGGACTTTTGCTACCCTTGAGTACATTTTGTTTTTGTGGACTTTCCATAGATGTGGCATTAAACTTTTATACTCCAACATACCTTTTGATGGAGTCTTTGTCAAATTTGACATAGAGGAACTTTTTTTTGTTTCATTCTTTGAAGATGTAATGCTCGTCTCTTTAATTTTTTTTTACCATCTTCAATTTCTATTATGGTTGATTTTTCCAACATCTTTAGAGAATCTCTTGCATAATATCCCATGTCTTTGCAAGAATAACATTGTGCTCTCATTTTCCAATATTCTCCTTAGTGTAACTTACTATATATTTGACATTGAGACAATTTTCATGTGTCACTTGCACTAGTTTTGGATCCTCGCTCGATCCCTCTCATCTTTTGATATATTCTTCAAATTACGTTTTAAATTTTCCTTCACTTTCCTTTTTTTGTTCTTTTTATTCAAATTCTCTTCTTCTCTAGGAGATTCAACTCACACTTGGTTATTATTTGATCATAACATATCTTCTATATATGGATTGATGTCTATAAACATTATATATGCATTTCAACTAATAAAAACCAAGATCTATCTTCTATAATTCTTTTAAGATCTACCCAACAAAAATTTTAATATTTTCTAACATTATTTGAATATATTTTCTTTTTTATTTCTTTTTAATTTGATTTCAAATTAATTCTAGACTAAATATAAAAAGCTCAACTTTCACTCATCTTTTTTTATGTAACCAATTTTGCATCATTAGGGATGAAGCAAATGATTGGAAGCTAATAGTGTTGATAAGCTATGATTGGAATTTAGAGAATTTGATTAACTAGATAGTACCCATTTGATGCTAAAAGTAAAATATGCATACAAAAATTAAATTTTCTTTTCTATGATAAAAATAAAATACAAATATGACAATTAGAAAACTATGTATAATTTAGGATTTTTATTTTTTATTTTTTTATAAAAATTTGGTGACTCAAACATTAATTTTTGTTTCTTACAATTGAAATACAAACTACTAATTAAATGACATCCAACTACCATTCAATTAGATATAGATGAAGTTGGTATGAGGGCAAGCCAAATTTCAAAGAATATTGAAACAATTAAAATTAATTTTGTTTTTAAAAAAAAATTGTTTACTTTGTTCTTGACACAAACTTATTATATACGTACTCATAGTTCATTACAATCACAATCGTATACTTGAATTATAACGAACGTCGATCAACTATAGTATGCCCATTCTCCGATCGTAGAAATTTCGAAGAAAGATACCTACTTTATTATTGGTTATCTGATAAAAACAAAAGCCATAGATAAGCCGGACATTTAAAATTTATTTAATGGAGCAATTTCTAATTTAATAAAAAAATCAACCATCAAAGAAAATAACGCCAAATGACATAATGTGTTCCAGTCACATCAACTAATTTATTAAGCAACAAATTATATGAAAGATACCTTGCCATTTAAAATAAACATTCAAAATTCAAATCAACCCAATTTTTATTTTATTCTATGAAAGGAATAAAGAATTGGTAAAAAAAATTATTTGATAAAAACTTACATGACATACATGTCATTATGTAACAAATTAAAAATATTTTGAATCACAAAATATACCACATGTCACATGAAACCAATCAATTGAACTGGAATAAATCATAACAAAAATATCATATACACATGACAAACACATAAATACATACCCATATATATATATATATATATATATATATATATATATATATATATATATTAAATGGTCACGTCAACAAATGATAACTAAATAGTTGATCTTTCGCATAAGCCAAAGAGAAGGCTCAAAAAGATTAATGAGGTTGGCCGGCATAAAAAGAGTTTCCTCAAATGGCAAAGATGGAGAATTTGAGCAGCAGTAAGCTGAGAACAATGGTGTTAAGCGGCAACATGGAAGGAAGAGAAGATCACAAGCAATTTATTGATGTCACCAAACTTGGGGATCCAGAAAGGAAGTTGATTGTAGACAAGCTCATCAAAAACGTTGAGAGTGACAATCGAAGGCTTCTACAAAAGCAAAGAGAAAGAATGCAAAGGTTCGCTTTGACTTAATTTTGTATATTTAATCTTCAAGGGACCAATATCGATCACAAAAAGATTAAACCCAACTTAGAGTCTTTACTTGTATTTATCCTTCTATAAATCAATAGAACTAAATGAGGTACAAATATATAATCAAAATTACTAGATTCAATTTCTATTGAATGCTTGTTGCTTTCATCTATTGTAAGGAGCATAACCCACCACCCTTCAACATTTTTTTTTTTCTTATTCAATTATGTATTTGCAAGGATGGCATTTCCATGGCACAAGTATAACTACATCTCATTTGTTTCACTTAAACAGGGTTGATGTGAAAGTGCCTACCATAGAAGTACGATATAAAAATCTGTGTGTGGATGCAGAATGCGAAATAGTCGATGGAAAACCCCTACCAACATTATGGAATACAATTAAAAGCATGATTTCTGTAAGTTAGTCTTGCCGATAACTTGTTTCATACATGTAATCTAATGGAAAGGCATCCTTAGATATATCATCTTCATATGATCTAATTTGAGATTTATATATCATGTAAAACTTGAGCTTAAAAATACAAAAGATTCGTTAAAGAATAAACCATCAGAGAAAAAAAAAAAATGTAAGACACCGATACATTAAATTGAATTAGGACCACAACAGACATATCACTAAATAAGCACAAAAAATCAAATTTCATTTTATGAAAAGAGAAAATAGAGTATAAATAGAAAACACCTAGCTCATCATGACAAGTTTGATGAAGTGGTTTTCTTCATATAACAGAATATTCAGAGGGCATTTTTTTGGAAACCAGAAGAAAAAATAAGCATTCTAAGAGATGTCAGTGGCATCATCAAGAGTTCCAGGTAAGGGTTCACAAACTACATCAAAAGTTCTATTAGAAAAAAAAAATGTTCTTTCCTCTTTGAAGCACAAGCAAACAATATTACAATCCTAAAACATTTGATGAGTCTGAAGATAGTGACCAAATGGTCATTACTACAAACAAATGCCAATGGTTAAATAGCAAATAAACAAAACAACATAGTTTTTCTATTAGTCTTTAAATGAATTTTTTTGGGTATCTATTTCCTACCATGCTCATTACATAAAATAATAGTGACCAGAAAGAGAAAAAAAAAACATTATTTTCTTACCTAGTGCCTGTAGAAGTAACCTTTGTCTACTATAATCTTCATTAAGAGAACAATAATGGAATGATTGAATGTCTTCCTCCAGCATTGGAGAAAGTTATAAAAACAAACTAAGTTATGTTTACAGAATTACTCTATTACTTGGACCTCCTGGAAGTGGAAAGACAACATTAATGCTGGCCCTTGCAGGGAAGCTGCACAAATCTACAAAGGTATTTTTTTTTATTTGGCTAGCTTTCATAATCTTTGATAATAAGTTTGTCTTATTACCTTTCATAACATGTCCTTTTGCTATTTGCTAAATCAATACCTCAAGAAAATGATAAAAATTTGGAACAGCTCATTTCTAATAAACTGGCCATTTAGGTTAACTATACACAAGTTTATATAACACTACTAAATAACAAAGGTAAAGTGCATTGGAGAATCATACCATATGTTTAAGTAAGAACTTTAGTCCATAGTACAAAGTCAAAAAAACATTATTAAACTGTAATATGTGCTGTTATTTTTGGAATGTGAAATGCCAGGCAGACAAGAGAGAAAAAAACAAACAATAGGTAACACTGTTTTAATAGTCAACCAGTGTATGCAAAATTAGAGTTGTCACATTCAGCTTTATAGACACAATTAATTATAGAAGTATTTTCCCCACAGGTGTCCGGAGAAATCTCATATAATGGCTTTAAATTGGAAGAGTTCATCCCAGAGAAGACATCAGCTTATGTAAGCCAGCATGATCTCCATATTGCTGAGATGACAGTAAGGGAAACATTGGATTTCTCTGCAAGGTTCCAAGGTGTAGGAATCCGGGGTGGTATGTTCATGAAATGCCATTTAACAAATATTTTAAAAACATGAAATGTTTTCAACTTTGTTTTCATAGAAATTGTGGAGGAAGTAATTAGAAGGGAGAAGGAGCAAGGAATAACACCAGAACCTGATATAGACATGTTCATGCAGGTAATAAATCACCTCAAGTTTTCTATGTTGCAAACATAAATCAATTAATACATTATTATATGGCTAATGGTTTGAAAATAATAATTTTTTCAAGCCAAGAGAGTACTCGTGAATTTATGAACAACTAGGATGTGTAAGCTTGTGACATTTATATTCATGTATTAACTAAAATATTCTATCGACGTAGAGAAGTGCAATGAAACTAACAAAACAAATTATGGGTGTTTTTACTCTTATAGGGAACAGCTTTGAATGGACTAGAGCAAAGTCTTCAAACAGATTATATTCTGAAGGTCAGATTAAAATGTAGATGAAAAATTGAATATTAGTAAAATCAGTAGAGTTGAAGATTGGACGAACAATATTCCAAATTCACAACTACTTTTTCCTGGAAATAATTTTTTTGTTATGCTACTTTTTATCAGATAACAGGAATGGATGGATGTGCACAAGCTATGGTTGGCAATGCCATGAGAAGAGGAATCTCAGGGGGTGAAATGAAAAGGTTAACAATAGGTATGATAGCTGTCCTTAACAAAGTATAAACATGAAGTCAACATCCTTTCAAAGGATGATTTACTGCAATTGAATTGAGAAAAATCAGTAGTGATACCATCAAGTTTGTTAATACAAATTAAAATTAACTTAGTTCGTCTCTTCATGTCCAATTTGCTAGGAGAGATGCTAGTTGGACCAGCAAAGTTACTACTTATGGATGAAATATCAACAGGATTAGATAGCTCTACTGCATTCCAGATCGTCACATGTCTTCAACAGTTAGCACAGATATCTGAAGCCACAATATTGGTTTCACTCCTTCAACCAACACCTGAGATATATGATTTGTTTGATGATATAATCGTAATTTCTGAAGGAAAAATAGTTTATCATGGCCCGCGAACAGAGATTTTAGAATTTTTTGAAGAATGTGGATTTAAATGTCCTGAAAGGAAAGGAGTAGGCGACTTTCTTCAGGAGGTAACAAAAATTTTGTTCTGATCAAGCAAGTTTTATAAGTACCTACAAAATTGCTTAATTAGAATGCTATTGTCTGATTAGATTTTGACAAAAAAGGATCAAGAGCAGTATTGGTCTCGAAAGAATGAAACATATAATTATGTAAATGTTGAAGAATTTTCCGAGAAATTTGAAGCATCTCGTGCTGGTCAAATGCTTTACGAGGAATTATCAAAGCCATATGATAAGTCAAAATCCCATAAGGATGCTCTAATATTTGGCAAATACACTGTACCTAAATGGGAGCTATTAAGATGCTGCATTGTAAGGGAAATTCTTCTTATGAAGAGAAACTTATTTATATACATATTCAAGACAAATCAGGTGAGCATTGATTTTTTAAATAAAATTCTATTACCAGGAAAAAAAATAATTCAAAATTTTCAGAATAAATATTCCTCATTTGCAGATTATGATTATTGCAACAATTTCAACGACAGTTTTTCTTCGCACACAAATGGGGGTCAATTTGCTTCATGCAAACTACTATCTTGGTTCTCTCTTTTATTCATTAATGATACTTTTGGTCAATGCAATTCCAGAATTATCCATGACAGTTTCTAGACTCCCAATTTTTTATAAACAAAGAGATATGTATTTTTATCCAGCATGGGCATATGCAATTCCGACTTCTCTTCTAAAGATCCCACTTTCATTGTTAGAGTCATTGTTATGGACATCAATCACTTACTATGGTATTGGATATAGTCCAGAAGTGACAAGGTAAGTGCCAACCAATAATGCCTATCTCTAGTGAATTAGTTAAGTATTATTTTTTATGATTTTCCTAACTAATAAATTGTCAATATTCTTCATACTAGGTTCTTAAGCCAATTCTTAATACTCTTTTGTGTTCATCAAATGTCATTGTCAATGTTTCGCTTTCTTGCCTCATATTTCCAAACATTAGCAGTATCTGCAATTAGTGGATCCTTCAGTCTATTAACAATTACCACATTTGGTGGCTTCATTCTAGCCAAACGTAAGCAAAGAAATGTTTTTTTATCATAAGTCAAACAATTAAAAGGGTACCAAACTAATAAGCCTTTCTCCTGTAGCTTCGATGCCAGTATGGCTATCTTGGGGTTTCTGGACTTCACCATCCACATATGCACAGATAGGTCTAGCTGTAAATGAATTTCGCGGGTCAAGATGGCAAAAGGTGAGAGTATAGAAACAACTAAGTCATAATCCATTCATTTCTAATAACATTTTTTGCTGTTACTTGGTTCTGCAGACAACAACAAACAGAACGATAGGAGAGCTAGTTTTGACAAGTCGTGGACTCAATTATGAGGATTACTTCTACTGGATATCCGTGGGAGCCTTAATAGGATTTATTGTACTATTCAATGCTGCAGTTTCATTATCATTAACTTTCAGAAGATGTATGTTTTCTTTTACAATTGAAATGTTTATCCCAAACAACCATATTTCCAAAAACAATTCTGACTAGAGATGATACCACTTCAGCACTTCAAGAATCCCGCGTCATTATCTCTCGTGAAAAGCTCCATAAATTACAACCAGCTAAAAGCACATCAGCACAAAAGCTTGATTTGATACATACATCAGGAAAAAGATATCAACATTCGAGAATGAGTACGAGTAAGTGTTCTATTCGCATATAAAGGCTTGAATAAAGTAATATAAAGAAAATTTTCATGATTTGGGCCAAACAATACCTGTGACAAAGCAGGAAGTCAGATGATGGTTTTATCTTTTGTTCCCTTACCAATAACATTTCAGAATGTGCAATACTTCATCGACACTCCAATGGTAATCCTGTTAAAGTCAATCTTGTCCTCCAAAATCTATTAAAATTAGGGATTTTACAATAACATGTACACATTGTTTTCCAGGAAATGAGGAGGCAAGGTTATCCAGAAGAGAAACTAAAGCTGCTTTGTGATATCAATGGCGCATTCTGTCCAGGAAAACTTTCAGCCATAATGGGTGTTACTGGAGCAGGGAAAACCACTCTCTTAGATGTCATTTCCGGAAAAGTAACTGGGGGTACTATTGAAGGGGAAATAAAAATTGGTGGTAATTTAAAAGTAAAAGAATCGTTTGTCAGGATGCTCGGCTACTGTGAACAAACAGACAATCACTCACCACATGTTACAGTAGAAGAATCAGTTATATTTTCTGCCTGGCTACGACTACCACCTGAGGTTGATTCTAAAACCAGAAAAGTAAGTAGTATGATATCCTATATCTTATAGCTATCACAAAATGGCAATTTATTCAATGAAATCTTTCACTATGAAAATTCAATAGATAAATAAAATCCTTATTTGATCCACAGGAGTTTGTGAAAGAAGTTTTAGAGACAGTCGAACTTGATGGAATTAAAGATTCTTTAGTTGGACTTCCAGGGATCAATGGATTGTCCACAGAACAGCGAAAACGGTTGACAATTGCAGTGGAACTGGTCTCCAACCCTTCAATCATACTTATGGATGAACCCACGTCAGGACTGGATGCTCGGGCAGCAGCTATTATCATGCGAACAGTCAAAACAGTAGCTGAAACTGGGAGAACAGTAGCGTGTACGATTCATCAACCGAGTATTGACATTTTTGAGGCATTTGATGAGGTAACAGATTCAACTTTTAAGTATAAATATAAAAAAACCATTGACAAAAAGGAGAGAGCATCTAATAGCATCCAAGTTTTCTAAGGCCACTATAATTTTCGCTTCCAGCAAGCTTTGCTTGACAAAGAAGTATACGGTTCTAATACTAAGAATGATGGAACTGTGAAAGGGAAGATGTCCTTGCCAATGGCAGAGATAATTAATGAAATCATGAAAGAAGAAGATATAATGAGACAAAAGTAATATTGTAAAACAACCTTGCGGATATCAGCCAAAGTTTTTGAAAGATAAAATGAGGTATGTAAGAAAATGACTTTGGGTAACCGATATGACAAAGGCTAGAGTTGGTTAGAGAGAGAAAAATTGGTGTTTCTTAAAAATAGATTTAGTTTTAAGGTCTCTTATGAAGGAGATGGCTAGTTATCTTATGAGAGAGCTGGCTAGTTTAGTCTTATAACAATACAAAGAGAAGGTTTTGGAAGATTAGTCAGAATTTAGGCTAGAAAAAGAAAATATGCCACTTTTGGTTTAAGGCTCGATTTAGAAAGTTATCTTATGAGAGGCGATGTAGAAAGATTTATGATGGTATGGAATTAATGTCCAAATGATGGGAGGTATACAAGATGGTTTGAGGGTCTTTGGATTAATGGAAGAAAACTTAAGTTTATGAGATTGTGAAGGAAGAATAAAAGAGACAGTAGGTTGTCAATTGGTTTAAGAAAATTTGAGACGATATGGGCTTGATTTTGAGTTAATTTGAATATTAATAGGTGTTAATTATGATTGGAGAGAGAAAGATGTAATGTCAAGGATTAAAAAAATCAAGAAAATACAGAGAAAACCTACCTCTTATAGGGGTTTAAGAAGAGAATAGAGAGGCACGTATGTCGTTAACAATTTGCATCTAACACTAATATTTTATTTCATTTATTCATCATACACGCACACACACACATATGTATAAACATATACACACAAGCAAACATAAAAAAAAATTAAACTAAAAATTCAAAAAAAGAATTTGAATTCCATAAAAGATAGAAGATAATGCTTAATCCTAATAAATTTATTCAAATTCAAAGGGAATTCATGCCTATTATTTTGGTGGTACCTTAGCCATCTTTTAAGAAGTTGATGCTATCTTAAAAGCTTATCAGAAGTTTTCAAAGCTTTGGCCACATCTCATAAACCCAATAAGTTTTTCTAAAACTATTTAATCATTGTTTTAGGTCATTTTCTTCATGAGTTTGGGCTTTTGTATTAACTCCAAATTAAACCTAAATCAGCTATGTAAGCTTGTCTATACCATCAACTTGATGATGAGTCTTGTTTTGCATTAGTCTACCACACCATAGAGAACTCTGACTAATAAAGTTAAGCACTTGGTGAACTCACAAGAGGAATAGAGATTCTTTCCAAATCTCCTTTGTTGTGCCAAGGATGATACCTTTTTTGTTCATCTGGAATATGAGTGGTCAACAAAAAACCAATAAAAGAAATAACAAAAATGATATTATCATAATCAAAACATTTAAGTTTAAATGCAAAGAAAATTGTTTATAACAAAAAATTGTTAACAAAGATTCAATTAATAGCAAAAAATTTTCAAAATTAAGAACATTAGATGTAATAAATTTGATAGGAGACAAGTCTAGAATAATTACAAAATTGTTTAGTTTCTAAAAACAATTTAAACATATCACAAACTTTAACCAATAATGATGAGGATAAGCTCTCATGGTGAATATTATAGAACATAACTCTTTTCATTATAATCTATCAAAAAATTACACCCATATTCACATTTTTAGTATGCTATAAATTATCAAATCTCAACCATTATCTTAATTTTGCATACATAACATAGAAATATGAAAATGCAAATGATATGCACATAAGTACAAATAACTCAACTGGATTATAAAGATATACATTATCAAAATTAAGTACTCTTAGTTTTCTAATTTTCAACTTCAATTCTAAAAAAGACACGTCTCTTAAAATTCTTAAGTGTTCTCTTAAATGGAACTATTCCTTCTCATTAAAAAGGATAGTGTTCTCTTCTTGTATTTCTCATAATTAGATGCATAAGATTCCATATTCTTAATATAAACGCTTTTGATTTTGAGAAGTCGTTATCAATAGTCTCTTAATGATCATAGATGTGATAAGTGTAAACAATAATACAGTTCTAGTAGTAAATTTGTGTGCATTAACTGTAGCAAAATGCGATTTGGTTTTACTACGATTAACTAATGGTTTTCTAAGCTTCTCTATTGGTTGGGCAAAACTTGTAGCCTCCTCTAAAGTTTGAGGATCTTGTATCGCCATTTCTTTTCTAATGTTCAATCTAAGACCTAAAATGAATCTATTAATCAATGGTCAATCATTATCAAAGTAATCAATAATAGTCATTAAGTCTTTGAATGTATTTAAATAATTTAACACCGTTGATCTCCCTTGTCTAAGTGTGTGTAGCAGTCTATAATCTCTAACCATGATATTTAAGATAGTAATTAACCATCCTTTCATTCTAACCAAGTAAATATTCTTCTACCTAACCTTGTTCCTTTGTTAAGGTGTTTGCATAAAATTTTTCTGCATACCAACCAACTTCATTTTAGCAAAATTATCCTTTATTGTATTGAAGATACAAGAATTCAATAATTAATCTCAATTGTCGATTCAAAGAGCAATAATGTGAGAAGCATCAATAATAGACCACTTGAGGCTAGACCCTTGAGACAAAGCATTCGAGGCTGAACTCTCAAGACCCAAGCACTCAAGGTTAGAACCTTAAGGCCCGAGCACTCAAAGTCAGGCCTTCGAAGCTAAGAGCTCGAGATCTAGTTGTCAGAGTTAAAACATTTGCATCCAAGTCATTGTAAGTTGACTCTATGAAGATTCTCATTTAATGTCCTACACACTTTGCCTTGGGCAAGTGAAACATCATTTGGATAACCTTTGGAGTTAACCAATAATGATAGTAACTCCCCCTAAGATACAAAAATCTCAAGAAATTAAGCTACAATCAATTAAATGATGATAACTTCTTGAGAATTGGCAATAATTCCCCCCACATATAGGAAACGGCTCCCAAATCCCAAAGGAAAACAAAGACACATCTTTCACTTCAACTATAAGTACACCCTCCAACATCCATTCAGAGAGGATTGATCATTACAGAGAAGCATACTACTTTCACTTTGCTTTCTTTTATTTTTTTAGTTATCCTTAACCTATAAGGATTAGTTATCTCTTTCTCTATTGTAATCTCACCCTCTAAGATTCCCAACTAAGGTAAGCTTCTATTAAATTTCCTTAAGTTCAATTTCTGTATCAACATTTTTCTATTGTCATTAGTATAAAATAACGAGCCGGTTGCAATAGAGAATGAAGAGGGTACAATGATGTTTCTTAAAGTAAGAGCCTCTCGACTCTTATGTTCAAGAGGAAGCAAAGATCTTTGTCTCTACCTCAACCATCATAAGCCTTTGAGCTCTCTTCTTTATCTTCTAATCATCCCCTCAATCTGTTTCAACAAATTCTCTCCATTCTTCTTATGCTAATAATGGAGCAACTCAAAACCAATTTAGTTGCTCTACCAAAGAAACTATTGTTGAACCTCTCTCCCTCCAATTAAGAGGCCCTCAAGGCTCTTCATACCAAACCTAAACCAAACCACCTCACCTCCCTGTCCAAGAATCCTACATCCCATATCCTCTCACAACTTTTTCCCATCGGCACTCTACTATTGCCTTACATAGGACCCTCTAACTCTCATCTGGCTATCATCACTTTCTAGTCTCAACCTGGTGTCAAGGCGTTGCAAACTCCCCCACTCAACCTGCATGTCTTCAAAGTTTCTCCCTTCTTAGAGGAAATTCTTTTGATACCCCTCCTTTCGAAGTTCCACTTGCCAAACTCATCCTTCTTCAATGGCAACTCCAACCCTTATATTTTTCTTATGGAATTAGAGACCGTCACCTCCTTAAATGTTAAGTTTAAACATGTAAGGTGCAAAGTTTTTCTCACCTTCCTTAAAAACTTAGCCTCTAATTGATTCTAGAAACTTTCTCTCAAATCTATATCTTCCTTTGACCACCTCAAGAGGCAATTTATCTCCTCATTTGTTAGTTACATCAGACTCAAAAGGGTCCCTACTTCAATTGAAACAATACCAATTAAATTCACTTCAAGCCTTCCTCCAATGCTTCAAAGATGCACTCAAGGAAATAAAGCAGGTGGACTCATATTTGACTCACCTCTGCCTTGATTGGAAGTTCAAGAAAGAAGGTCTCTTTGCCTCTTAAACTCTCTAAACATGGAACAGGGATTTCCCTCAAAAGGCCCCTTGAGGGGACCATTTCCTTAAGGTTACCCATCTCCACACTTTGACAATCCCCAAATGTCTCAATTGAGGAAGAAATAGCAATAATAACGAGAAGACTTGTTTTAGAAGACAAAGTCACTCTCAAGGAGCAACAGAGACAAAGCCAAGCTCTACAAGTTCCACAAAAATCAAAACCACACAACTCAGAGTTTTGAACCTTGAAATTCTTGATCAAGAGATTGCTAAATGAAGGACACCTCGAGTACAAAGTGAAGAAATCTAAGCCCGCCTCTACTAATAACAATCTTGTAGGAGCGAGCACAACTACCCCACCTCAAGCAAAAGGCGATGACCAAGCCTTGCCATTAACACTCAGAGACACGTGCAAGGCCGTCAAGCTCATTTGCATCATCTCTAAAGGAAAGCAAGCCCACTCCAAGAATTCCAGCTTGAGGTTCCTACAGAAGTCCTTTGTAGCTAATGTGACAACTCAACAAGAAGACCAAGACTCGATATTCTTCAGGCCCGAGGATCTTCCACCTCTTGAAAACCCCTACGATGATGCCATGGTCAAGGAAAATCACCAATATCGAGATCCATTGTATGCTCATTCACACTAAGAACTCCACTAATCTCTTCTTCAACCCCTTCAATAATATCAACATTGGTCAAAACCTCATCCTCCTAACTACTAGATCCCTCGTGAGCTTCTCCAGGGAATTGACAAAGCAAAATATTATGATTACTTTGCCATTAACATTGGGAAATTCCTCAAGCTCTATCGTGCAAATGGTTTTACTTCCTCGTGGTTGTTGCTCCCTCCCATAGACAAATCTTACGTAAGCCAACAATAAACAAATTAAGGATTACAATCTCAACACCACACTTGTTCGTCCAGTTCAACATCTCGACAAGTGTTGTTTGAGTACAAGGAAATCTTCTATAGTCAAGGCTGAACCTAGACTATTTCTCCTCTACACATAAACTCTATACACTATCTCCCCCTATCTTTCTTTTCCTCTTGATCCCTTGAGACTACCAAACTTGTAAACATCTCTTTAGGCCTTGAAAAAAAAGGAGGCCATCCTTGATCTTTTAGCTAAGTATATTGACATCTTTACATAGGTACCCTTTGATATGCCAAGGGTATATTGCTCAACAGCACAATAATCACTTAAAATAAACCCCAAGATTCCAATTATTCGACAAAAAAAGCGAGTTTTTGGTGTTAAAAGACAAACGTTAATCAACAAGAAGATTTCTAAGCAGCTCAAGGCCAACTTTATTCGTCTTGTCTTTTATCCAGACTAAGTGTCAATGTTATCCTAGTTAAGAAGAGCAACGACAAGTGGCAATGTGTGTGGACTACATAGACCTTAACTATGCCAACCCGAAGAACTCCCACCCTCTTCCTTAGATCAATGACCTTGTGGACTTTTCCACCAACTTCTCTTGCTTTAGTGTTCTCAACACCTTCTTTGGCTATCATTAAGTGAAAATGGTTAAAGAGGATGGGGAAAAGGCTTCATAGCTAACTTCAAAACCTTCTACCACGAAGTCATGCTCTTCAACCTCTACAATCCCAAAGTCATTTATCAAAAAATAATCAACACTATCTTCCAA
The DNA here is from genome assembly GCA_023846275.1 of Vanilla planifolia. Classification (NCBI taxonomy): domain Eukaryota; kingdom Viridiplantae; phylum Streptophyta; class Magnoliopsida; order Asparagales; family Orchidaceae; genus Vanilla; species Vanilla planifolia. Next base: position 8,268,543 of record CM043873.1, on the reverse strand, counting down.
AGTTAAAGAGGCAAGAATCTTGAGATCTATATGCACATCTTCTTGGTGAAAAATCATTTTTCAAGGCTCACTTACAAGACCTAAGGGAAATTTTTAATACATGTAGAATCCAACTTTAAACTCAACTTCTCGAAGAGCATTTTTAGTGCATCATCAAGCAAGTTTCTTGGCTATATGACAAGTGAAGACATCCAAGCAAGTCTCAAAAGATAAAAAATCTCATCAATATGTCTTCTCCAAGAACCTTTTGAGATGTCTAGTGTCTTATCATGCACACTGTTGAACTTAGTTGCTCCAACTCCAAGTTGGAAGATAAGTCTCAATATTCTTCAAGCTGTTCCACTTGTCCAAACAAAAATGGACAGATGACGAAAGCTTTTCAAGAGCTCAAGGCCCATCTTTCTTGATCCCTTATCTTGAGCAGTCTAGTACTTGATTAACTTTTATTCATTTATTTGGCAACTTCAAGCTTTGTTATCAACTTTATACTAGTTCGAGAGGACAATGGTGTTCAATGCTTAATCTATTACAAACCTCACACTTTAAAGGATGTCAAAACAAGGTACTCCCCTTGAGAAGTTAACCTTAACTCTCCTTGTATCACCATCAACACATCACAAACAAGCCTCTGAAGTGCATCCTTTAGTTGACTGAGGTCTTGAGAAGACTAAAAAGAAAGGGTAATCAAGCTTTAGCAAGTTTGAGCTAACATTAGTCTCACTTGTTACTCAAGTTCTAGTTCCCAGCTAACTTTTTTATCAAAGGAAACACTTTTGAGCTTTAACTTGAGCCATCAAACTTTTGCCAACTCTTCATTGATGATGTCTTGAGGGAAAAATCTTCTAGCATTGGCTATGTCATACTAAGTCTAAAACAAGTCAAGCTAACAGGAGGCATGAAGATGAACTCCTCTATCACCAACAATCAAGTTGAATACGAGACCTTGATTGCCAATCTAAAGTTACACCTTAGGTTATATAAATTCTCCATTTGATTATATATAGAGGGGATGGTACATAAAAGATATCATTAAAATGTCAAAATATATTTTATGCATAATTTAATAAACATAAGATGTAAGCAAATAAAATAAGATAATATTTTTTTTCAAATGAGGTCTCAAAGTTAAAGAAGGTAATTTTTATAAGAAAGGTTAAAATCTCAGTTTTTTTGTTAAAAAAAAGGAAAGAATTTTTTTCAAAAGTATAGTAATAGATAATGATGCAATAAAACAACTTACTATTTAGACAATGAATTAAAAAATCATAAAAAGATATTGATTTAAAATTTTGGTGCTAAAAACATTCTAAGTGGGCAAAAATAAGATGTAAATCACTTCCACAATAGTTTCAAGATAAGCTAAAAGAGTTAATTTAAGACAAATTTGCATGTGAAAAACTACAAAACGTAGTACAAAAATTCACATGATTTGCCAACCATCATTCTTCTCATCTAATGAGAATGATCGCTACTAAAAAAATACTGCACTTAGGCTTGCAGGCTTATTTCTTTTTTAATAGCTCTTCAGCTTATTAGTTCTTTTGCCCTAATTCAATGGTTGAAAAGACATCAAAATCTTTTGATATCTTGATAGTTCATCTGAGATCTTTTAGGTTCTTTGCTAGTTGTCCAAGATTCTTCAGCAATCTTGAAGAAGCTTAAGGAATCTTCAAGTTTCTTTAATAACTTGAGTTGACAATGGTGTGGTAGTGGGCATGGACAAGCAACCGATGGTAGAATCGCCAGAAGAGCAGTGATGATGCAAAGTGGCTGGCCGGGGTGACTAGGCTCAACCTCTGCTATGACCAAAGAAATGGTTGGTTGTCACTAGCAAGAGTGGCAGTAGTAGGAACCCTCTAGGACCAAGGTCATGTGAGGTTGGAAGGCTGCAACAACACTAAGTCCACAAGTGGAGATTGGACTTGAGGATAGGGATGTAGGTCCAAGCTACCTAAGTGGTCAAGTTTGAATCGAGATGGACCGTAAAGTTGGTTGATAGTTCGGAGTGCATGGTAGAGATATGGGCAAAAGATGACTCAAGGGGGAAGAGGCAACCGAACATAATATGGTTCAAAATCAGAGCTTCGCAAGGGTAGCGTGAAGTGCGGCCACAGACTAAGGGTGTGTGCAACATGTGGTAAGCAGATTCTGATATGCAAGCTCAATAAACGTGGATGCCAACTAGGTGGGTTCGCAAAGACCTAAGGCATTGGGCAACGATGGTGTGTTAAGAGGTCAGGGGACCATGGGGCTAAGTGCAATTCAGGTTTACTGAAGCAAGGAATTTAGTGGACCTCCAAGAGGAGGTGGAAGAAAAGGTGATTCCACTAAGAGTGAGGTTGTTAGTATGCAATTGCGAGGTAGTCTGACAGGTGCGTTGGAGAGGAAAACAAGAGCAAATCAAAGCCTAATCAAGGAGGAGGTGGTGTTGGGATCACTAATAGTGGTCAAAGGAGAGGAAGATGACTAAGACAATGGAGATATCTCTAGATTACAACTCAGATGAGGATGAAGGTCAATCTATATCTTCATCAGGAAAACTTCTATGCACATATGCACGTAACAATAATTTAGTGCTAAATTGACGACCAAACCAAAATTTTCCTTTTTTTCAATCAATTGTAAAATATAATAACATATAAGGAAAAGCCCCAAAAAAGGTGTAAAAACTAAAATATCCTCTATCTTAACAAAATAATAATAAAAAATAAGAAAATTTAAAGAATGGGAGAATGCAAAGAGACAAAACAAGTCTTCATAAGTCTAATAAATGACTATATAATCCACTGAAATCCAAAAACACTATAAACCCAACAAAACCATCATATGGATCTTTTGTTGGCCCTTGTTTGCATTCTCGCCCACTACATGCAATGAAACTAAACCTCCTTAATACTAGATTTGCTTGATGTGTTGCATCAAAGCTAAGGTATGGGAAATTTGGAGGTGACTATAGTGTTTGCAATTATCCTAGTCATAAATTGTTGTTCGCCATGCACATAGGTGGTTTTCCTCCACATAAATGTAATCGTGTAGATCTCCTTTGGATTTAGCCTCACTTACCCTTTTTCTTAGTAATCTACCTTAATTATCTTCCTCCCTTCTCATTATCCGTTTTCTCATGGCCCTTGTCAACAATATGGGCAAAAGGGAAAAGGGTAGTATCAAAAGAGACAAGTCCTGGATGTCACACGGTGATTTTAAACAAAAAACTCAAATCAATTGGTTTGTATCAAAAAAATTAATCCAATTTGTGAATAAAAAATTTAATAGTTTTTAGTTTTTTATTTAAAATTTTTATGCAAAAAACTAAATTCACTAAAAAGAATTAGTAATCATGCATGTTATGATTTTGGGTTCTTTTTAGATTTGGTTGATTTAACTTTGCAAATTTAGCTTTAATATAATCCAAAATTCTATAGTTAGATATAGAATTTGATTCATAGATTGATGTTCAAAAAAGAAGCTTAATTTTTTTATTTTAATTGGTTTTAAAACAAAATTTAGTTTTTATGTTTGATTTTATTTTTTATAAATTTTAATTATGTTCAACTTTTAGTTTTATTTAATCATATAGATCAGCCAACTCAACCAATACACTTAACAAATAGATTCAACTAATCAAAATCCCCACACCACCACCACTCACTCCAAAAGATTTTCATCACATGATATCCCCAACTATCTCGTGGGAGTGTCAATATATCTTCTAATGACATACGTTTTTTACTTTTATACATCTCTTGGATTAAGATGCCCACTATAGTAAACTTACAAATCCATATGAATTTTTTTACCTCCCTAATTAAATAAGCATCATTTTCCACATAAGCATAGCCCACAAAATATCCCTCATGCTTTGAAACTCATTGACAATTCAAAAATGAATCAATTCAACATTGTGGAACTTCCTTCGATATCTCATTTGAACCTTCTCATTTGAGTGGAACACATTTCATTCATGCAAACCTTCCTTTGGTCACCATAGAGTCAACCATCCCCATTAACATAGAGTTTTGGGAAGTTGACTCAAAACCCTTCTTTGATAATCTTGCATTTTCCCTACTAACAAAAGAAAACAAACTATAATATAAATGAAACTCTAGAGCATTGTTTTCAAGCATTCTTGACGTATTCATATGGCAAGTATCTTATTTCTTCCTCGTTTTGCAAATCTTCTAATGCTATTATATAGAGATTTTAGGACTTCTTTGTTTTGAGTGCCTCTTCACTTGTAGTAGTTTGATTACTATGTAATAGTTAAGCAATTCTAGAGTTTGGTCCTAACCTTTTGAATTTAATTCTCTTGAGCTACACTTTTTGCATTAATTACAAATTTTAATAAGCAATGAAGCACAGAATTGATGCCCTCAATACTTTTTAAGAAAAGTAAGACTCCAATTATACATCTATTCGACTTACAAGTAAAACAATAAAAAAACTATAAGAGAAGGAATTATCACAACTTAGTGATTTATATAAATTTAATAAAAGTTCATTATTAATGTCCAGATAATGCATAAAAATCTAGAGATAGGAATAAAGGATTTTAGACAAAATACAAATTATAGATAGAAAATAATTTATTGTGAAGCACCACCATGAGATAAGCTTAACAATTTAGAGACATTGCGATGGTGCTTAGGGATGCATGGTACATTTCAATTAAAGATAAGGTGTACAAGCAAAGAAATTTGAATGGCTCCACTTTTGCTTGCAAAAGTCATATGATGCGAAGACCAATGACTATACAACAAAAAACTTTTTTTGTGATCCTAGTATTGTTGCATGCAATCAAGGTGTTTTGTCTTTCTCTATGTCAATTTGTTAATATAGGTCAATTTTGTCTCCTTATTCTTCTTATTTAGAGATATTGTGTGGTTATTGTGGCTGGTCAGACTAAGAACTTAGTTCATATGGTTAATGACTTTGTTGCAACCATTTTGGTCATATATTTGTGTAGTTTAATGATCAAAAGATCTTAAAACATAAACAACTACCAAAAAATATAGATATGGTATTCTATGTTTGCTTGATCTCGGTTTCTTTGTGTTCATCAAATCAGAACACTATTGTGGCTTCCACAAACTTAATGCTTTCTTCTAAGTCAATCATGTTGTAAAAACAATGGCAGGGTTATACAAAATAGATACATTTGACAAAATCAAAATCCCCTTGAAACTAAATAAAAAGTGAAGAATTTGGGTCAGCTCCAATGGGTTTCAAAAACAAAACTAAAACCAATTAGACTAGGTCAAATCTTAGTTTTGATTAATGGGTAAATTAAATTTCACATAAAAAACATAATATTTTCATAAGGAAATATAAATTATCTTCTGTTGTGCTAGAGAAGAAAGTTATGACTTCTTGAAACCATACATAAACAAAGTTTACTCAAAAACATGACAAATATCAAAGAGTTTTATGCCTAAATATGCACGTTTGCTATATACTTAAATTAGGCATTCTTGTATCATTTTGTTTTGGCTTTTTATATTTTAAGTAAATCACTTAAAATTGCAAATCCATTTGTTTTATTTTGTAAATTCAATTTCAATCTTTTAGACTTGTACGCATCCATGTAATTCTGAAAATAATAGATGCCAACTTGCCAAATTTTAATATGGTATCAAAGTTATAGAATCCTGATTGCATGTGCTTAACCTAGAGGAGTCACTTCAACAACATACAGTTAATTTGCTTTTCCAAGTTTCATTCTCCAGCCTTGCCTCTAAGAATCTTATCTTATTTGTTTCACAAGATAATATTCTCTAGAATTTTCTCTATGGTCTACTTGGTTTCTCAGTTCTATTTCAATACCTAGGATCTCTTATAAGAATGTTTTATTTCCTTAGTACTCCTATCCTTTTAAGAATGGCTTTTTTCCTTAGTGTTCCCATCTTTTTTACTTTCTGGTCTTGCAAATCTAATTCTGCAAGACAAGTTAAAGTTGATTCCCAACTAAATATTATCACTCTAAAAAGCTACAATTGTTCTATCTTAAAAAATTGTTGAAATCAACTGATAGAAGAAATAAATTGGAGAGTTTATAATGCAAAACAATGCCCTGAATGCAGAGAATTATAAGCGTTCAAGCAAAGTTCAGATTGAATGGGATAAGTTATTTTAAATACATACATTGAGGGTATTTTTTCTAAAAAGATATGTTAAAATTACATAAAATATAGTTGTTTGGTGAAAAAAATATTGAGTTATAATATAAAATACGTGAAAAAGGAGATTTACCACATCTAAATGAAACAACTGCAAATATTTGAATAAAAGAAGAAAGAAGAGATGTTATGTTAGAAATTTCTACTATATATGATACTGTACAAGTTAAAATTTACAAACAGAATTGGTTTAGAACAAAGTAAGATAGTCAATAGAAGCATTAAAATCGACCTAAAAAAACTAGGCCATACAAAATACGTGTTGAAAAATTCCTGGAAACCTCAACAAATAAAAATTAATTAGGAAGGAGTGGAAAACAGAGAAGACATGGACAAGCATATGTTTTAAAGTACACAAAAAATAATGAAGATAATTCGGTTAAATTAATAGATAAGAAATCAAGAAATTGAATTTTTTGTTGGGATTATTAGAAAAGCAAAAAACCAAAGCCGCTTGTACATTTAAAATTTTAGGTATATTTTCTTCTACTCATGTTTTTAACGTCTCATATAAAATTACCCTTCCAAAAAAAAATCATATTATGTACTCTTCCCAAAAAACTCTCTCATATTCACCATAGCTAGCCCCAGGAAACCATAGCAAGTGAGACAATTTTTTAGAAATAGTTTCCCTGTGCATAAAATAACCCTAAAAGTTGGTTATTAGTCACTCAAAAGAGATATAAGTTCTATCATCCTCTAGCAAAGAAGTTTTATGCCTCAACAGAAGTTACTTCTATCAAAAAAGATCGACATTTTAACTCAACTTCGGCAGCCCAATGACGCAATTAGCAAAACAAATACTAGTTGTGGCCAAAAAGATTTATATGCATGCTATCACTATTGCTAAAGGAATGGATGTTTGACAAGCACTTGCAAGATACGCCTACTTACTTTTAAATATATAAAAATCTCAGAGCTAGTCATGCATAATAGTGCTTGCAGAGTTGTAGATTTATAATAGACATGACAACATTTAAAAGTGTTTAGTAAAATGGGATAATGTGCTCATTTGATTTTTGCATTATCCTATCAGAAGATGGTGCTTTTTGTACTTAGTTAAATAGTCAGACAATGGTTGTTGAAGAAAAGGATCAATATTTTGATTGAACTAATCTTAAAGGTGAGATGTCATTTCAAGTTGATAAAGACAAAGATCAGTTTCTTCTTAAATTAACTTTATCCCCAAACAAAAAAATCTAATTCAATCCCATCCAAAATTTTTGTTCCTAATAGAAAAACAATCTTGCCATTCTAGCTGAAAATGTCCAATCCCCAAAGATTCTATGTTCCAGATTTAGAATATGTTCTAAACGTTCCAAATTTGAGTTCTTCACAAACAGATTCTATACTTGTCTCATTTCCAAATTCCTGTTAAAACATTGTTCACTGAAGGTATATTCAAGATTGAAGGTTTAAATTGTTCAATCTGAGCAGTTTCAATCATTCGCATATACACGTGAACATTATATTATAAGGTAATCACTATTTCTGATAAAAACATTGATAATCCCGTAGATATTTAACAACCCCTCCAGAGCATTGTACTAAAAACCTTTACAAGTGTCCATATCTCACAAAAGCATATCTCATAGTCATTAAACCTTTCTATTAACTTGAATCAGGTTCCCCTATCCCAAAACTCTATTTGAGGCAATTAGTTATGAGAGAGGATTGGAAAAATACCATGGAAGTTGAAAAGCTCTTGAGAAAAATAAAACATGAGAATTAGCATCACTTGGGACTATAAAACAATTATATGTACATGGGACTTCACAATGAAATATGGATGAATTGTTCTTTGGAAAGATATAAAGCAAGATTCATGACTAAAGGTTATATATTAACATATTGTTTAGACAATTTTGAGATTCATGCTAAATATTGCAAGTACATTGCTATTATTGGCTTAAATCCAGCAAGGAAATTGCAGTAACAGTTGCCTTCCTGAATGGTGATTTTTAATACGAAACTTACATGGAGTGTTAACTCGGGATCAGTTCAAAAAAAATAGAAAACATAGTGTGCAGACTAAAGAAGGCTCTATACAAATGGAAGCAGTCTTCAAGAATGTAGTTTGGAAGATTCACTAATGCAATGCTTAGTAGCAAATACAAATGAAAACAGGAGAGCATAGTTTTTAAACATTTAACATTACAAGTTACAACAGCATCAGTTTCTGTGGATGATACTAAAAGAAAAAATAATGTATGGGGAATAGATATTCTGAAGAAGCATTTAATAAAAAAAAAACTTTGACATAAAAGAAATTAAAAAAGCTCAAAAACTTTCTGGGGATTGAAGTGGCCTGCTCTTGAAAAGGAATTTTTGTATCATAGATTTGATGACAAAGCAAATAAGTAGATTTGCAAACCAGTCCAGAAAACCATAAAATTCAATCACATTAGATGTTCTTCCAGATAACATGGTAATAGAGAAGTTCTTATCAGAAATTCTTTGGAAAATTGATCTACTTGTCACATACCAGATCAAATATAATTTAGATAGTGATCATTACAAAATAAATAGAATTTTAAAGAAATAAATACCACATCTTAAAGAAATAAATAGAATTTTAAAGCACTTAAAGGGTATTCAAAGCAAAGAAATTTTTCTTAAGAAATGGAGGAACAAAATCTTGAAGCTTTAATCATACAATGTAGTATCAGAGATTGCTAAAAGATTAATATTAGGTTACTATACCTTCTAAAGCACAATGACATGCAAATTGAGTAAAAAAAACAAAACATTATGATTAGATGCAGTGCAAAAACTGAATTTAGTTTGATAACTCTTGACATTTGTGAGTTATTATGACTAAGAATAATTTGGAAGATCTAAGGTTTTAAGTGCCAACAGTTAATGACAATTTACAATAATAATAAATCAACAATCAATATTGCACATATATTAATATAATATTATCATACAAAGCACTTTGAGATTGATAGACAATTCATGAAAGAGAAACTTGACTATAATCTAATTTGTACTTTCTATGTGCCTACTAATAGTCAACTGGCAAACATACTAAAAAAGGATTGCATAATGTTGTTTGGAAGAAAAATATAAAGCTTAGAACAAAAAATAAACATACAAAAGCTTGATGGGAAGAATAAACTTCTATTGTTTTGTTGAACTTGTAGATATAAACACAATTTTTTTTAAACTATGATAAGTACAAGTATTCTTTATTTAAATATGCTTGTCAATAATATCCTTCGCTCTAGAAGTTGTTTCTAACTTTTGTTTTTAATTTTCAAGAAAAATTGTATACAAGTTTCTAACATTTGTCATAATTCTTAAATAAGATCTTCAGGTTTCAAAAATAGTCAAACATGTTCATTAATTTCATAAATATTACAAATAGACCCTTAACTCATTTTTCCCTATATTATCCTTCAAAAATATCTTTACAAGTCCCTATAGTATGAATAATTATGAAAGTAGGCTCTAAAAGAAAATGACAATCCAGAAAAAATTGGGTTAAGGACGTACTCTTTAGTTATGCTAAAGTTGCATACCAATTTGCCTATTTTTAAAAATAAAGATACCTATTCAAGAATTATGACATACCTCTAGGATCTATATACAATTTATCCTAATTTGTATATTTTATATATATTTTCTAAAATAAGAAATAATTACCTTATTTTACATAATGAATTTTTCATATATTAGGCTAGCATATATGCATGTGAAAAATATATTTAGATTTCATCTAATGCTCAAATTCTATAAGGTTTGCTAGCTTGCTATCCGATCTTGTGCCTTAATAGCCTAGGGTACTTCATAAGGCAAAGGCCTCAGATTGTGGGCCTAGGTTTTCTTGGATAGGTTTAAATTATTTTTCTTTTCTCTTTAAGACCATCCAAACCAAGAATTGGACTAGAAATTTTTTGTTGCATTCTTCTAGGACTTGGTTTAAATACTGTTCTTATAAAGTAACAAATTCAATTACATTTGGGCACCTAATTACGATGGAATCAACTGGAATTGGACCGAGTTACACCCTAGAAGTTGGGTTCATTCAAGCTTGGCAAAAGAACTTACAATACCACAGTTTATAAAAAAGAGCAATTCAATTAGTAGGCAAAGTCTTTGCTGAAAACAGTTGTCAAAGACTTAAAAGCATTTTTTCTAACCCTAATATTTTAAAGTGATTACATGTGTATAAGTAAGCTCTCAAGTGGAGTCAACTATATTTGGGACAACTGGGCTCATAAAAAATTATTCTGAGATAGAAACGAGACAGTAAACTAAATGAACTGAAATTCATATGCTATCTTCTGTTCCTTTGCCATTTTCACTACTTCTCTAAGAAAGCAAACTATGAGAAAGCCATGCCAAAGCCCTGTAAGTATAATAACATCTTTTGTTCCTTTTATCATTTTCTCTACTATTCTGAGAAAAAATTGAAAAAAAAAAGAGAACAATTCATGTATATAAGTCAAGATAAAAACAAAAAAAAAGAATGCAAAACTAGTTAATCAAACAGTAATTTGCTTTCTTATAATGCAGAAAATTATACAAGTTAATCATTCTATTGCATCTTCAACTGTTTGCTCTTGGTCCTCTCAGCATAATATTTTTGCTTTCCTGAAGCTATTATTGATGAAAAGGGGAGGCCAACTAATATATTCAGGACCAATTGGACAGCAATCGTGCAAAGTTATTGAATATTTCGAGGCAAGTCATACTCATGCAACCTTTCTTCCATCAATTTATCCATTTTAATAGGAGTGACTATGTTAGCAATTTCTAACTTTAATATCAAGTAATTCTCACATGTACAACTTTTAATAAAGTTTTAGCTGTAACCAAATCTCCTTTTCCTGATTTAAGAGAATTGACAAAAGTATCTATAGTTCTTTGACAATATTCTCATGTATCATAAAAAAAGTATCGATAGTTCTTTGACAATATTCTCATGTATCATAAAAAGCCTCAAACAAAACATGAGATGAAAAAAGTTTGTAGGATTAATAAAGAAAATTAAACATGATTTTTTCTGGTTATTCACACAAATCTACTAAGCTAAATATGCAGATTCCCAATTTACTGTTTTGATTTTAATGGAGTGACAGATGAAAAATCTGATCAATCACAATTATTCATCAGGCCATTTCAGGAATACCAAAGATCATGGGCAATTACAACCCAGCAACATGGATTATGGAAGTTACCTCAACATCTCTTGAAGCTCAACTCGGTATTGACTTGACATGCATCTACAAAAAGTCTGATCTTCATAGGTGATTAACAGCACTATGCTTCTTCTTAGATACATATTTTGAACCATCAATGGTACAATATCAAGCAGTTTAATTTATAGTGCTAACGTAACAAAGTCCTTATTTTGCTAGACTATCTCTGCAGCATATTTGTTTTCAAAAAAGGAACATGAAATTGGTGCTATAGATCTGAACACAAATCTGTTAACTAATTTCAGCATCCACAATTTTATATTTCAGGCTAAACCAAGACCTAGTTAAACATTTGAGTTCCCCAACACAAAATTCAAAAGAATCAAAATTCCCTTCACATTTCAAAAATGGTTTTTGGGAACAATTTAGAGCTTGTCTTTGGAAGCAGTACCTGTCTTACTGGAGAGCTCCTCAATATAACTTGGCAAGGATAACATTTGTCATTTTGCTGTCATCACTATTAGCAGCTCTATTTTGGCAGCATGGGACAAGGATGTAAGTCTTATCAATTACTTCAAAACCTGTGCTTTAAATAGATTTATTATGGCAATGACAAATACAGAAACTAAGAAGGGTATGCAAAGAAGAAATCTTATGTAGAAATATAAGTACAAAGAAGAGCCTTCATAAAAAAGTTAACTCTCACCAAACCAATCCTTCCAAACAATCAATTCCACAAATTTCCATTTTGTCACACTCTGAACCATTTAGTTAAATAACCTAATTTATGATTTTAGGAAAGGAAACATAAATCACACTGTGAAGTAGCTAAAATATTAGCATCAAGGTCATCAGAAGCATTTGCAACAACTTTCCTTTTATGAAATATTTCAAGCTGCATTACAGCCATAGCTGAATTGGCTTTAGTAAAAACTTTGACCATCTAATAAAGGGGGCAAAAGGAATACAGAAAAGGCACAACCTTTTAAAGATACACTCTGTTTTAACTCCATTAAAGATGCACAGCAATTGAAATACTAACATATTCTTTTATTTCATTTGATGAAGAAACAATCAACAAGACTTGTTCAATATATTTGGGTCACTCTTTATAGCTATCATCTTCATGGGAATAAACAACTGCTCAACAGCAATACCAATGGTAGCAATCGAACAAACTGTATTTTATCGAGAAAGATTTGCAAGAATGTACTCTCCATGTGCTCACTCAGCTGCAAAGGTTTATATCCATTTCCAATTTCATTTCCATTTATTTGCCTGTGCAATAAAGAAGACCATTTCAAGTTATTTCCTTCCGTCAACTAAGACAACAACTATTTCTTCTTGGTTGCAGGCGGTCATTGAACTACCCTATGTATTTTTCCAAGTGGTGATGTTTGTGAGCATAACATATCCAACAATTGGCTACTATTGGTCCATTTCAAAGTTTTCTTGGTTCTTCTTTGCCATATTCAGCACCTTGCTTTATTATGCTTACTTGGGAATGTTGCTCATGTCGTTAAGTCCAAATAGTCAGGTGGCTATGATTTTTTCATCTTTCTGCTACCCCATTCTAAGTCTCTTTGCAGGCTACATATTACCTGGCCCGGTAAGTCTAAGTTAATAATAATCTCCACTAATACAAAATATTAGAAATCTTATTTCTCTTCTCAAATTAATGCATATTGCTAAAATAAGATAAAAAAGCATTCACTACTTGTACAATTATATTGGAATCTACAAGGTAAAAATGATAAACCACCCACATAAGATAAAAATGAAAGAGAATATTTTATTAGTTTGAACAAAAAAGTTGAAATGCAACACATTAAATGCTAACATTATGTTATTTATTTGCAGCAAATGCCCAAGTGGTGGAGTTGGCTCTATCATAGCAGCCCAACATCATGGACATTAAGGGGCCTTTTAACTTCACAATACGGAGATATACACAAAGAGATAATTATCTTTGGAGAGCCCAAATCAATTTCCTCCTTTTTAGAAGACTATTATGGGTTTCAACATGATCAATTAGGGATCACATTTGCACTTCTTATCCTTTATCCTCTCATATTTGCTAGCATGTTTGCTTACTTCACAGGAAGACTAAATTTTCAAAGGAGATAGAAAAGGATACTAATAGATGTTTCAATTTATGAACTATTAGAAGAAAAAGTTTTGTAAAAGAGTAAAACATTACTTGGGAAATAATGGGTGTTATACCTTCCCAGTATTACAACTTTTCCCTATGTTTTGATGTAAATCTAGTATACTAATTCAAAAACGTCGAATGCTCAACTCAAAATGTGAAACATTTACTAGTAATATTTCCGTACAATGCTAAACTCTCCATAGAAAAGCTAATAAAGAATCTCAAACTGCAATTACAAGAAGCATACTAACATGCTACAAAATTAACAAATAAAACAAATGAAAATCAAGTGATGTCAATTGAACAATAATAACTCAAGCAAAACACAAAAAATTAAATAACTAATGATAAAAAAATACTTTTTGCAAACACCATTAGCTATAAAAGAACCTGTTCCAAAGCTGTCGTTTAAAAACATATGAAAGCAAAAAATCTGGTACATCTCATTCGCATATATTTTCACATAGCTGATCTCTATTAACAGCTAAAATCAGGCAAAGAAAATTCATGCAAAGAGGAAAACACAATCTCAGCATAAAAGGTTTAAATATACATTAAATCATAACAAATTATGTTTCAAAGAATCAATTCAATAATCATTAAATAAGTACTCCGGCCCACTAGAAATGAACAAAAAATCATATATTTTCGATGTCATGCAAACCAAGGAAGAAGATGGATGATATATAAACCAAGCAGACATGTAATTGAATGAATCAATCAAATTAGAGTTTCCAATGTAAGTATTGGTTTAACTATGGATTTTTACTTTTCAATATATTGGAGTTCATCAGCTGCAGTGTAATTTACAAAAGCTCTATATATTATTTTTAGTCTTAGTTCCTATTTTCAAACAGCTATTGCTTTACGTGAGCCAAACAAGGTTATGAATGAAATTTATAAAGGAATCATTTCAGGCTATATAAGATTAATTTAGTAATGATATCTATAAACATTTCTCTTTGCTCAATGATAGCAACATAGCAATAACATAAGCCAATGCATCATATCAAGAGAATAAAGTCTAAATGATCTCATAGTTGTCCAAAACGAGTGAATAAACATCTTAGCCAAATCACTAACTTGGATTAAAAAGTATCCTAATGTGTTTGTGAGATCCAAAAAGAAGTGGGGAGCCATTCTAACATTACATTTTCCCTTGAAGAAATTGATTCATCGATCACTAAAGAGTTTTCTTAAACAAAAAAATTATGGTAGCTAAACATAAATCTGCATCTTTCCTTCACATTGATAGAGGTGAAGGCAACAAAAATGATTTTCGTCATTCTTTTTTTCACCAATCACATAAATAATATGAAAGGAGTGCCAATCAAAAATTCTATTGATTCAAATTAATCCACATGTTCCATTTTTATAAATTTCCACTAGAAAGCATGCAAGTATTATAATCGATTTCCAATGTTATCTTCTAAAAATGTACATTATGGTATCCCCAACACAAAAAATAATCTTTGATTTATTTTGTTAGAACTAATGTTGCCCTGTAATTAGAAGTTTTATTAGGGCTATTACACAAGTTTTCTTACACTACTATAGATGATTACAATGAGTTGTTTATGTCCAACACTATCCCTAAGTGGGAAACATAATGCATTAACCAATGGATTCTATTGATTTTGGTACACACAATGCCTTGCATCCATTATTTATAGCCACAACTATTAGGATATTCATTCTCATTTTTCACCAATAATTTAAAATTTTTTTGGAATAAAAAGATAAATAGTTTAAAAATAACAAAAATATTAGAATAATTATAAAATAACAATTTTAACATGATCAACATATAATTTAAAAATATTAAATTCTTGTATACTTTCAAGAAACTAAATTATTTATTTGAATATGCCCTAGTTGTTAGTATCTGTTGGGTTTTGAGCTTAGCAATTTATATGTATTAAATTATTTGAACTTATCAAACAACCAACACAATCAAGCTAAAATACTTGGAGTCATGTTTGGACTTTGAACTTGAGATTGATCATAAAAAACTTCATTGGTCACCCAAGAGTCTAAAATGACCAAGCCATCTTTTATTAAATAAGACATGTCCTTTTTTCTTAAATTATGACTACAACCTATACTATCATTAAATCATGACAAATAATACATAGCATGTTGATTCATGACGGAAGATAGATCTGTAGGTAAGGGCAAACCTCACACTCATATACAATCAAACTCAATACAAAATCTAAGACTGCTTGGACTTTGCACTCAAGATTAACAATAAAAACCTTCATTGGTCACCCAAGAGTCCACCATGACCAAACCATGTTTTCTTAAATAAAGCATGTCTTTTTTTTTTTTTGAAATTATGGCCACAACCTATAATATCATTAAATTATGAAAGATAGTACATAGCATCTTGCTCTATGATGGAAGACAAATCTATAGGTAAGAGCAAAACTCACTCATATACAATCAAACTCAATACAAAATCTGAGACTTATCCGGTAGCTTTATTACCCTCCCTCATAATACATATAATTTTGCAATCGTGGACTCATTGAATGGCAAATAACAAGAGCAAGTAGCAGCTAATCTGGTCGACCATGGAAAAAAAGTCTTTAAGTACTCGATAATAGAGAAAGAGTCACAATCAAAACCTACATGAGGGAAGCCAAGTAGAAAGGAAGAGACAAATGAGATGGCCTCACGAAGCACATGCTTCTCCATCACCAAGGAAGCGGCCAAGATAGCCCTCCAGCCTCTCACAAGAATGAGATCCGTAACAATATCCTAGATGACAATCTTAATACTAGCCTATAACAATTCACCTTGATCCAACTAAGAGAGGAGGGAAGACACTAAGAAGGCCAAGAAGCACCTAGAGGTCTTGCTGACGAGGAGTGGTGTATGACAAGCCATGGACAATAAACTTCACTAGAGCAGACATTCTAAGGTAAGTCTTGGCATGAGCCATACAGTTCTAATTCAATCACAAGCGGTAAAAAGCAATATCGGTAAGGACGGAATCAGCATCACAATGGTCCACTGAAACCTGCATCTCCAAACAATGCAAGAGTTGATCAAAAGGCTGAAAGAGAATCCATCTCGGCCGATCAACAAGTACCAATCCCCACCTACAAGCACTAAAGTAGGGCATGATCAATAGATTTGACCAAACAACAACACTAAGAGTAGGTGGAGGAATGGGCAATCCCTCACATCCCAAGCCCCGCCAACATCGAGAAGGTGCCAAAGCACAATATCCAAAGAAAGTTTGAACCCTTGGCAAGGCATGGATCCGCCATACCTAGGTACCCCACACGTCCATCAACCTAAACCTATTACAATAGAGGATAAAGTTGCAAATCGAAGGGGGCTCAAAGTGCTTCCAAACAGGTTGGTTGAGAGAACCAAGGAAGGCACGAGCTATCCCATGGATGAAGTGCCTTAACATATCACCAAAATGATACCAAAAAACAGCTCAATCCCATTCACCCTAACTTGAGAGGAGCCCTACAACTATACTAAGACAAGTAGAATCTATGTTGATAAAGCCATAAGAAGATAGGAAGTAGCCCAATCTAGTTGTACCCTAGGGTGGAGCATCTTACCCCATCATCCACAAGCCAAAGAACTTGGCTTAAGAAAAAATCACTAGCCGAAGAGAGAAGCTTCCAAACTGTGGAATCCCCAAGCTAAATCTAGAGGTAAAAGCACATCCCACAAACTTGGTCGTGAGGCTTAATGCCAATCAAGGGTCCAAGAAATTGTCTTGTGTGCTGAGCTACAATAACCTACCACCACTCTTTCAGATGATGAATCCCCATCCCATCGTCACCCTTAAGCCTAGCAACATGATCCCAATGCATAAGGTGCATGATCAAATGAGAAGGACCCATACTCTAGACAAAAATCTAATAAGTGCTCAATGGAGGATAATACCTTAGTTAAAATGAAGGAATACAACATAAAAAACACCGAGATGGAGGCCAGGAAGGAGTAAGTCGACACCACTCTACCAGCTAAGGATAAAGATCTTGCACCCCAGTTCAAAGACTAATAGCCTAAGGTGGCTGAAGTCTCCCAATGTAAGGTGTCTCGTACTAATAAGGATCCCCAAATAATTGGTCAATCTAGCCTAACACATACTCATCTTCCTAACAATGATCTTCCATTGATGCGTTGTCATGCCTCTTGTTAAAGAATACAAAATACTTCTAAGAATTCATCACTTGAAATAGTTGCAAAGGCATATGTGCCAGGAATGCACTAGATCTCGTTGATGGCCGCAGAGATGGTAGGCCCAAAAAGGAAAACGTTTGCAAAGAGCGAGTACGAAAATAGTGGAGCAGAGGGGTAAATCTGAATGCCTAGTTGACTCCCTCGACAGAAGTGTTGGTACATAACAAAGACAAACAATCTGAGCAAAGAATAAAGCAGTATAGGGAGAGAGGGCAACCTTGCCTAAAACCATAAGAAGCAAATGTCTAGGGTAATTTCCTACCATTAAATAACACTATGTACCTTGGACCCATGCTATAGGCCTGAACCCACGAGTGCCAAATGTCAAGGAAACCCATGAGCTAAAGCATATAGATAATATGAAGTACGAGGGCCCGATCATAGATTTTCTCTATGTCCACCGTAAGAACTATCAAGCCCTCAAACGAAAAAAAAAGAAAATTGATGATGCATGATTTCCTATGCCATAGAACATGACTTTGTTATTAACATTTGAAAAACACTAAATGCTAATAATTTCTCCCTTTTGATTATGACAAATTAATTTGAGATAAAAAAATGTAAAGTATATTATGCTCTCACTTAATTTATGCATAAGTTCCACACCACTCAATGAAAATATGTTATACAACCTAAGAATAATGAATGTAAAATGGCATAGTATACATGATCATGCCCACTAATCCAAGCCAAGAGAAACACGATCATATGCTATATTAAGACATTCATAAACTATTTGAATATTTTAATAATACAATATGACACAAGTTGACATTGTGGATCACATATGTCATAAAAATCATATAAACCATAACTCACAACAAAAAATGGACCATGCTCAACAAATATTAGAATCCATTTTATTCTGTCCAGAACCTTGTCAAGGAATTGGTACAAGCAAGCATGGAGCATTAAAATATGAGAGTGCCCAAAAATAAAGGCACACCCATGGCTTCAAAATGTACATGAGAGGAAACACTTATCGATGAGGAGACACTTCATAAAAATGTTAAGGTAGAAGCTACCACATTGGATGAGAACTTAAAGTCTATTTGGAATGGGAGTCAAGCATTAACTAGTGTTTTGACTGATCTTATATGAGCAACATAAGCTAATGTTTGTTAAGATGAACCTATCAGGCTTTTATCATGTCATCTACAGCTTGTCAACTTAATAGCCACATGACCTATATGAATGATGAGTCAAACATCTTGATAAGTCTCAATTTTCGAAGAGGTAGTTTCAGTGAATCTCTTTCACCATTCCACTGTCTAAATCACAAGATATTAGAAGTCAATCAACTAACCTCAAATCTCTTAAACATCAAAGAGAAGGTACAACTACCTCAAGAAAAGGAGAAACCTAAATGAGAATGTGGAGCAATGACTAGACATTGCAAGAGAAGAGGAAGAGATAATTACCAATGGACAAGTAAAAGAAAGCAACTTCAAGCAAAGTTAAGGCATGGCATCCAAACACTCTCAACATCCCATTTTCTCTCAAGATCTCCATAAACTACAAAATCTCTCTCTCGATCCCCTGAGCACCAGATTTCTCGACTTTTGTCTTATGAAGTTACATCATTCCCTGTAAATCCTTTGAGCTTTGTTGTAATAAACACACATAATGAAACCTTGACGCTATCTTCTTTTTTTTTTTTGAAGAGGATATAATATCTATTATATCAAGGCCAAGCCCAAATTACAAAAGGATCCTCAAGGGGGATCGAAAGTGAAATCAGATAACATGAGGTCGAGCAGGGGCTTAAGAATGGGATCCTCGGGGCCCCAAATGAAGTCGTTAAGGCACGCTGCCCGAGCAGCCCAGTTAGCAGGCGCATTCCTGTCTCTGAGGATATGTGAGAAACGAACGGCCTCAAGACCCGAAGCGTACTGGATAGTTGCCGCGAAGACACCCGACCCCGGGGGGAGGGACACCATCTCGCGCACCTCCTGAATAGCCAGCATAGAGTCATATTGGAGTTCCACAGCCCGGTGCAAGGGAAGAAGATCCCTAACCATGTCAAGCGCCATAAGCAAAGCCTGGGTCTCCATCATGTCAACCGCCTGGGATAACAACCTTTTGCTAGCCACCAGGAGAGGTCTACCCAAGCTATCCCGCACAACCATGCCCAACCCGGCCATCGAATCACCAACCACTTCATCGCAATTCACTCTGATCCATCCTGTTGGGAGGGGAGGGGAATCCAACTGTGGGTAACAAGCAAGTCTGTGGATTTGCCAGGGTTCCCGCTGGACAGGGAGGAGAGGGAGATATGTCGGTTGAGAGACGAATGAACCTCAAGCAAGATAGTCCGGATAGTAGAGCCAGGTGGAGGCACCGGGATGTTGTGTCTGGCAGCATTCCTCCTTGACCAAACATAGTACAGCGTAGTCGCAATGGTGGCCGCATCCAATTGCCCGGCAACATGACGAGCAACAGGAGACCTAACGAACAGGAGGACCCGGTCAATGAACAGTAGATCGGCCCCGGTTGACTGGTCCAACCTGGTTAACTGATCCAAGCCAGTCAACGCAGCCCGAACAGTGCGGTCAACCCAAAGCTCTTGGGCTATCGAGCAGCGCCAAAAGATGTGCTGTAAGGACTCATCTTCCGTGCAGCCCTGCTGGCAAGAGGGAGAGTTGCAAAGCTTTCTGCGGGCCAACCACACCGCCGATGAGAGGTGGTCACCGGCGACCCTCCACATAAAGACGCGGACCCTGGGAGTGACTTTTAGCTTCTAGATGCCACGGAATTCCTCCAAGGACCTGCTGCCACAACCGCCCTTCCGAGCATTGCGGACGATGCTCGAGTGGATCTAGCCGCTGGCAGCCCGGGGCTTCTCCGTAAGGGAAAGAAGCAATACGTCCTGTGAGGACCGCAACACTCTCGGAAGATGCGAGATGCGGTCCTGAAGCTCCCCATCTGCCCAAGCGCTAATACCATCCCAGTTCCAATTCCCGCCGGGCAAGAGACATTCAGCGACGTTGGCCGGCCAGTAGGTGTTCATATTGATGAAAGTAGGCCAGCAACTCAAAGGGAGGACTCCCAGCCAGTTATCTTCCAAAAACCTCGTTGTGCGCCCATCTCCAATGTGCCAAAACGAAGAGGGAAATGGCCTCCGGCATTGCCCCTAGCACCATTTTGCAGACCGGGGACGCGTTGCGGGGGGCCTTCATCAGTGGATCCTCCATAGCATATCTTCTCCGCATCAAATCCACCCAGAGGCTAGGCTCCCGATTGAGAATGCGTCTGCAGCCCTCCATGTGAAGAACGCGGTGCCAAACGCGGAGGTCCCGGAGACCCAAACCGCCCGCAGATTTTGGCAGCGTGATACACTCCCATTCCGCATAATGCATAGCCTTCGCGCTGCTAGTCCCACCCCAAAGAAACCTCCTGATGCCCTGCTCCATGGCCTCAATAATCCCCGCAGGCACTACACAATGCCTTAGCACGTGGCAGGGGATGGCACTGAGGACCGACGATGCCAGAACGGCCCTGCCCGCCAGCGAAAGAGGCCGGACCCTCCAATTGATCAGCATAGCATCCAACCGCTGTAGCAAGAAGCTGAGGTCAGCCTTGGAAAGGGGCTTGGCAGTGATGGGGATCCCCAGGTATGTGAAAGATCTTCCTTCCTCCATGCTGAGCTTCCTAAGGAGCATCCTAGACTTCTTCCTGCAGAGGTTAAAGCTAAAGAAGACCCTGGATTTCGCGAGATTCACCTGCAGACCAGCGGCCTTCCCAAACTCACGGATAATCCTCCTAATGGCACAGGCAGCGATACGGGAGGCTGGAGCGAAAAGGATGACGTCATCGGCGAAGAGGAGATGCGAGATGCAGGGCGCATGCATCCCTGGCCGGAACCCCAAAAGCTGCTGGGATTCATGGTTCCTCACCAAGCATGAGAGATATTCGGATGCCATGACATAAAGATACGGGGAGAGCGGGCAGCCCTGCCAGAGACCCCTCTAAGCTACCACCCACGGGAGGCGAATTCCATTGAAGAGGACACTGAATCTTGGGCTACTGATGCAAGCAGCAATCCAGTCCCACCAGATGGGAGGAAATCCCATAGCCATCATCATCTCAAGAAGGAAATCCCAACAAACACGATCATAGGCCTGTTCCATATCAAGCTTCACGGCCATGAGTCTAGCCGCGCCCTTGCAAGTCCGCATCCTAGCAACCATCTCCTGCGCAATGTTGATATTATCAGAAATGCTGCGACCAAGGATAAACGCAGCCTATTCCCACGAAATAAGGTCCGGCAAAACGGGCTTCAACCTCCCGACAATGACCCACGCCACCACCTTGTACACAGTATTGCAGAGACTAATAGGTCTGTAATGCTCCTGCTTGCTCGCGCCCTGCTTCTTTGGAATCAGGATGATAAGGGTGTCCTTCCACTTATTCGGGAGCTTGCAGTCCTCAAAAAAAGCCAGCATAGCTTTTATAACATCATGGCGCGCAATGGTCCAGTAGCCGTGCAGGAATTCAGCCGAGATCCCGTCACATCCCGACGCCCTGTTCCTCTTGATGCGTCACATAGCCTCGATAATCTCTTCCTCGGTGACCCTGGCTCCCAGCCTGGAAGCCACATCAGCATTCGCAACCGCCGGAGGAGAGATGACTTGCGGCAAATTCCTGGAATAGCCGCTGCGCCACTTGCGCTCAAAATACTCCGTTAAGACCTGCCCGATGCTGTCCGGGGAATCCGACACCTGGTCGTCATCTCCATGGAGCATGGATACGCGGTTCATACGGGCCCGAGACGAAGCCATATTGTGAAAGAAGCACGTGTTGGCGTCCCCGACCTGTGCCCAGTGGACCTTGGCACGCTGCCACCACCACTACTCCTCGTGGGCACAACCCCTATGGAAGGTGGTGATCAATTCCGCGAGTCGCCCATGGTCCTCCTCAGTGAGTCCCACCCTCGATTCTTTTGCCTGCAGCTCTTCAATGTCACGTAAAAGCACTTGGTTGCGGTTGATCAAACTCCCCAACTCTTTGCGGCTCCAATTGCGCAACGCCATGAGTGAACGCTTGAACTTCATCGAAACAATCTCCATAGGGTCCCCATTCGCACGCCTACTTCAGGCCTGCTGCACCACACGGAAGAACTGGGGATAGTGGAGCCAAATGCTCTCAAATAAGAGCCTGCTGGATTTCGGCCAGATCCTGTTGCCACCCAGATTGATTAACAGCGGGCAGTGGTCCGAGCCAAGGCGGCCCAGGTGATGTACCGAACTGTTGGGAAAGGCAATCAGGCCGGCAGAATTGAGCAGGGCACGATCAAGCCGCTCCAGAATGCGTGCGCCCCCTTCTTCCCATTACATCAGGTAAATTGGTTGCCGGAAAAGCCCATGTCAGCGAGCTGAAGGTCCTGCATAAAATCAGCAAAGCACTGCTGCTCACTGTCGTAAATAAAAGGCCGACCTCCCCGCTTCTCCTCCTGGCCCATAATCAAGTTGAAATCACCAGCAACCAGGAGAGGGGAGTTATCACAGTATGATGTGCAGATATCGTCCCAGATCGCACGGCGTCCCTGAGAAACCCTTGGACCATAAACAAAGCAGCAATTGAGGGTGCAATCCTGCCGAGGGGTAATTGATTGAACAAGCCACCATAAAAGCCGAGGCCGCCGTGAGTGCTAGCTTGATCTCTTTCTTCCACAATAAAATAATTCCAGCTGACATACCCAAAGATGGTTGAATCACAAAATCTCATTCCTTCCCAAGAATCCAGTTAGCATCGCACCGGGAGAAAGACTGCATCTTGATTTCCAGTAGCACAACAACCTCCACGTTCCACTCGTGTACCTATCAGTGCATGGTTTTTATCTACTTGAGGCTTTTCAAATAAAATTCAGTCCCAAACCTCTCTCCCTACTCTTTTCTCCACCTTCTTTATTGATTTTACTAACCACAAGTACAAAGTAAGCCCTTACTAATCTCTACAAACACTACAACAAGCAAAAAAAAAGATTTGATCTTGGCATCAGCACATGTTTGCAAACAACTAACATTAGCCTTTAACCCTAAGGACCCAAACAAACTCAAGCTTTAAGGAATTAGTAAGAGTATTAGTAAAAGCGTTCATATACACATAAGAAAAGAAAAGATTTTCTAACACAAGAATTTATGATAAGGTGAATGAATTTTCCTTTTAAGGGTCATTTGATTTTTAGAATGTCAAACAAATAATCTCCAAAATGAAGAAATTGACAAGATTTCATCATTTGATTGATTTGATATGTGAATCCATGCAAAATTTAAAATCGATATGAGTATCCAAAATCAAAGATTTCATTTTCTTTTGTAAAACAAAATAAAGCAAAATTATTTTTTCTTTAGACAAGCATGGTTTTGATTAGAACTTGTTTTCAATGAGCATCATAATTCTGTGACATCCACCACTTAGCCATCATAGCTGCAATAGTATCGCAATCATGAGTAGTCAAACCAATGTCGATCTTCAAAACGCTGGATTGCTGCCCACAGGACCACTGCGTTGGATGTCATAGTAGGGTCCTCACTGGCAGCCAACATGTTATCATTGGCATTGTCTAAATCGTGAGAAGATTGTCACTATTGAACCACCATTGATTATCGTTCAACTAGGCATTCAACCAAGTCACATTTGCATTGCCACACAAAACCACCACAGTTATTCTAACCATTGCAAAACATTAGCCACTCTCAAGTTTCCAAACTATCACTATATTTTTAAAAAGCTAAATTTTAAATGAAAGAATGAAACAATAGATTTTAGCTTATGACAATAAATATATTCAATTATACAACATAATAGAGAATTGTAATTCCATCATTTTTAAATTATAAAATTTAAAATTCTCAAGGATTTTGAATTGCATCCAATTAAATAAACTCTTATAATACATGTAATTCAATAATCAATAACGTTTGATGGATCATGTAGATAGGCATCGGCATGTCGTCTGACAAAAGTATAAGCATGTTAAAGTGCAAAAGAATGTGCATGAACATGATATAACATGATGTAAAAACATGTACAAAACTTAATAGATGAATGTGTAGACAAAGCAAAAGGGCCATGAACATATTTCAATCCAAGTTTATTTTTTGTTGTTTTAATCTACTATTTGACTCACACAAACTCAACTAAACAATGGGTTCATATATTAAATTTTTTAATTTAGAGGCTAACCTTTAGTACGTCATGCATAAATCAAAAACATGTATATTCTCATTCACATCTAGACATCACATAACTTGTCACAACCTTCTCTTAGTTCATCATCATTTGCCATTAGGCAAATGTATGCTTCCTCATGGGATTGCATATCATTAATTGATGAAGAGACTTCTAAAGTGCTCGATATTGCTTTCAGTGTTTTCCTTTTGAGTATATTTAGCCTCTCCTCCAATTAGAGGTGCCCTAGATGTGATTGGACTTTTTGCGTCCGTGACATACTATCTCGTCTTTCTTTTTCTTTTTTCTTTTTCCTTCATTCACACTTCTCTCGTTGGTAGATTGTCTTCAAACAATTCCTTAAAAGTTTGCTCAAATTCCTAAAAATAAATGTTACGTCATCTATCAGTAGACGCGTATTCCTCTTCAGATAACTCTATAGTTTTGAGGACGATTGGTTGCTTCAATTTGCCAAATGTCGCGTAACCCACAGCGTTCCTCCATTCCAGGCCGCCCACCGCTCCACAGTCCGAGCATACCAACAGGCCCTACTCTCAAGCAGCAGGCGCACCAACCACCGACCTCTAAAACATCTCTGCACTCACACCGAATCCTAACGTCCTTCAAATACTCCTCGCCAGCTCTCCACTGCCTTCCTCCAGCACCAACCGCGAACACGCAGCCACCACGCCATCCAAGCCCTGCCGTCTCCACCTTGAACAAGGCATTGGAGAACAAGGCATTCCTCACAGCATCATCTTTTGCTCAATCGCTCAATCCCACTGTCTGACAAACTATTACAGATGTGATTCGTTTGTTATGAACTTGAATTTGAGCTAGAAGTTTGAATGCTACAAAAATTATGATTTATAAATTTGTTATCAAAATTTTTCAACAAATATTTTTAAAATTTTCGAAAAATAAAAATAGATAAATAATGAAAACATCAAAACCTTGGAAAATATAAAATAGAATATGAGATATTAGGATGCTTCCCATACCTAAAAACATACAAAAATTATTCTTTACTTTTAAAATTGTTATGATATATTGTAAAAAAAATGCCTCAAAAATTTCAAAATAAAATTCTAAAATTATAATGCATGCCTTTCAAAAAGTTTGGGCACATTTTTCAAATCATAAAAAATGCAAAAAAAAAAATTACTAAATTCTTTTTTATGCAAACTTACAAGAGAAGCTCTTAAAAAATTAATATCTTATAAAAATCCAAAAAAATCTTGAATTTCTTGAAAATTTTGACAACTTTTTCAAACTATAAACTTAGCTAAAACGACTTGTCATAATTAAAATTCTAGGAATTCTAAGAAATTTTCTCCAAAAAAATTAGAATCATACTTAACAATTTATAAAGTTGACTAACAAATTTTTTTAACTAAAATTATCTTCAAAATCTTAAAAATTTCAAAAATAGAAAATGACCAAATACACTTAAAGGAGAACAATTCCAAAATATAAATAAATTAATGTGAAACTATTTATGTATATATGTTAAGGAGATAGAAGATGTTATAATAAAATGGTGTGAGTCTCAACTTTTTTAATATTAATAAATTGATAAAGTATAAAATAATTAAATACTCATGTGTCAAATATCCCTCAAATTGATCTAAATTAGTACTAAACCATCTATATTTAATCTAAAATTTTTACAAGATTTTCGTCAATATTATGAAATCTAAAATACTTTTAAAATTACATATTTTTGTTGTTGAGATTAAAAAATACCAAAAAGCTTTTAAGTGACAAACTAAGCTTAGCTTGAATCAATCCATTCTTAAACCTTAACGATTATTCTAGAGGGCCATGAAATTTAATAGCTATTTTTCACTATTCAAGTTTTCAAATTCTTCAAAATTATCAACATGTCACATCAACAGACCAACCTTCAAAAACTTATATAAGTGAAGGCAAAATCACCTTATAGATTATTTGAAGTACTTAAACCAACCTCTTAAGCTTTGAAAATTTTGCAAACACCCTCAAGTTGCCCCAATCCAATAAAAAAAGTAAAAAAAAAATCCTCATGAATGGTATCATAAAAGAATGCTTCCAAAGGTACACAAATGCTCTCAAGTGTCATATGAAGTTATTAAATGTTTTTATGAACTTTATAACCCTCCAAAGACTCCCAAACTTATAGATTACCTCATTTGACACTTCAAACAATAATTATTCAAGCAACTTCTCAAACAATAGATGTTCAAGTTGATCTAACAACACCAAATACCTCTATATTGTCACTTCCAACTCCCAATATATATCCATATTTCAAGTTAGAAGAAATCTTATCAAACTATTAAAATTATGTTATGACATGTTTGCATTCACAGTTAGATCCAAATCATTCCAATTTGATGAGAGTTGAATCTTATAAAATTATCATATAAGGAGAGGATAAATACCCATATTTTCATTTGATAGAATATAATAAAATTACAAATTATTGTTGGGTAATATTATAAGTTAAAGTCAAAATCTACATCAAATAAAATCTCATAAAATTGCCAACCTTATATTTGAATATATACTTTTTGTAAAACTCAATTCAAATATAAAAACAAATTGATAAAATCCTATAAAACTATCAATTAAAAAGGGAACAAATATGTGAATAAATTCAAAATTGGTGAAATTTTATAAAACTATCAATATAAGATGGCAAAAATATCCAAATCATGTTCATGAGGGTTTGAGAAATTTCAACTGTGGTTATAAAAGTTAACCAGGATGCATTTGAAAAGCACTTCTGTGAAAATTAACTGGCTACGGGGAAGTTTGCTGGAGGGCAAGGGAGAGTCTTCCGGGAGTGTGCCAGATTTTCGATAGTCACAGTTGTGCTCTGAGAGAAGTTTTGACACGCGACAATGACGGCCGACTAGGGAGAGTCTTCCGGGAGTTGTGTGAGATTTCTAACAGCCATTGTCGTGCTTTTAGAGGATTTTCGACACGCAATAGTGATGACCGATGAGGAATCTGTAAGGTAAGAAAAACACGATTTGCTTCATCGTCGAGATTTTGTAAGGTTTCTAGTGAGTGGTAGAGACCGAGAGGGTGGAAGCCAGAGTAAGATTCGACTGGTTCAACGCGTGAATCGGCCGGTCCAGTGCCGACAGTAGCCAAATTAAGCGAGAAGACAGCCAAAATTAAGGAATTTTGGGATTTTTTGGAAAAAAATGTTTAGGAAAGCTTTTAGGAAGCAATTTTGGCTAATAAGCACATTTTAATCTTTGATTATTTTTGCATTTATGGCCTTGTAGGACATAAAAAAAATCAGAAGTAAGCAAGACGATTTGTACATCAAAATCAGGTAGATAAATCCCTAACCCTGCGATGTAGCACATTAACATGTGTTTGTTTTTACATGGTTTTTTTACAATCACATAATGCTTTGGTTATTGCATATGTTGGTTGTTTATTTCATTTGCATAAAAACTAAAAAGGAAGAAGCAATATGATATCATAATAAAATAAAAAGAAAGAAATAATATGGAACAAAAAGTCTTTTGATATGGCATAATTATCTAGATTAATGGTTGGAAAATGGCATTAAAAAAAGGATTCCCAGAGAACATTATCCTCATCACTAGGCCTAGCATATTGGATTGTAGGGTATCAATCTTCGGATCAGATATCTGTCTAGTGTTATGTGCTATGATCCCATGATGATTTACACCAGGCTTAGCGTGTTAGATCACAGGGTATAAGTATCATACCTGCTTTGTGGCATTAGGCCCAGTGTGTTGGATCGCTGGGTATCGATCTTTGGATCAGATATCTGTCTAGTGTTATGTGCTTGGTTGGATGCCGACTAGAGGTTATTTCTTGATGATGATTGGATCCATAGAGGATAATGTGTCAAAGATAATCGAGCCTGATAATGACACACATATAATCGGACATAATAAGGAACTCGCATTTCTTTTGGTTTTTTATCTGACATTATATATGATATCTTGTATGGTTTTACTTTTATGCATATGATTCATCTTCACTGCTCCTGGTATGTCTGTTCATTTGATTTTTCTTTCATATATAGTTAATTATTGTAGATTTATCTACTGAGATATGCCAAATCTCATTTAGTGTTACATCATTGGTCATGCATCCCATGCAACCAATGCACCGAGAGCTGGGAAAGTTGCTGCTATAGGAGAGCCCTTTTCACTAAATGTGTGAGAGAGGGAAGGGCTTGGTGTGAGTAAACTTTTAAAAAAACATGTCTTGGTTTATATTTTTAATTTTCAGGTCACTATGTAAATATTTTAGTTCAGTTTCATGGTTTGTTTTTGAAATGGATTTGAATAGGAGTTGGGGTTTGTTTCACCGTTGGGTGCCCACCTTAGGCTTTTTCCTTGTCCTCACTCGATGTTGTAGTGGCAAAAAATCTCTGATGTTGATTTTTGTTATCTAGTGGTACTTGTTGAGGTGGGGCTTGACATACACATAGGCAACGAGTCGATTGGCTCGAAAATTTTATAATTTGGTAAGGGCAATTTTGCCTTTTTGTAATTTGAATATATATTAAAATATTTTATCCAAGTTCTATATAAAGGAGTAAGGATGCTAAATGAAGATAAAACTTTTTAAGGAGAGTTTTTTGAGAAAAACTTTCTGAGATAATTTTTAAAAAAGGGAGGAATGAAGAGTACTTTGGAAAGAATTTGATGTGAATTTAGAAATATTGAGCAAACTTTTAGAGAAAAAATTAAAAGGAGTTATAAGAATCAAAATTTATCAAAAAAGTTAAAAATCTCTTAAAAAATCTTCTTGAGGAAATTAGTTGCTTCACAGTTCTACTTTCACTGCAACTACTCTGAAAAATATCTACTGACTAGGAATCGTTGTGAGAATATCCTCATAGATAGATTAAAAACAAAAATTGATGTTACATATAACAATAAAAATACATATTATTCTCACATATAAAAAGTCTCTCTTTCTCTCAGTTTCACAAAATATAGCATGATCTTATACTTACAATCCCAAGTTATCATATAAGAGCTCTTACCTCTGTGAGTGTCTACATCTTAGCTTATAATGTAAAGAATAAGCATAATATACTTAATTAAGTAAAACACTAATTATAAGTAATAAAATAATATAAAAGTATAATGATGTAATTAATATATATAATGAAAAAATAAATAAAATAATACATAACAATTTGTAAATGGGAACACAATATCAGTATATTTATGCTCATATACATTCAGCTTATATGTGTATACATAATCATTATATAGTATTATTGATTTACTTTTCTTTTTTTATATTTGAATTTGTTTTTTTTTCTGTTTCTTTCATATTTTTTTTCTTATTATTTTTCTTTAGGCCCATATTTTCTCTTGTGACCATTATCCCTACTTCTAAAAGATGTTATATCATATCATTTAAAAATGAGGTTAATTTATTAAGAATGATTGATGACTTTAAAGTGGGAGTTATAAAATAATAATTTTGTTCTAAAAATATTTTAAGAATCTTTATAAATTTTTTCAAAAGTTTTTAAGCATGTTTTCAAGATTTTAAGCTATCGTACAATAAGACATTACAAAATCATATAGTACAATCAAGTAAGAGTATCAATTAGATAAATATATTCAAAATATTAGATTTTTATTATACAAGTATAATTAATAAAATATACAACTATAATAATATGTCAATTGAAGGTTAGATTAGTCTAATGAGAAGAGGAATTTGATCATATAATATAACATAAAAATATCTTACAATCCGATACTATAATAAAAAATGGAGTTATGAAGCAAGTTAATCATCGTACGAGTACGACAACAAAATTGTATAAGTATGATAGAGTGTAATCAATATATATCCATTATGAATTAGATGAATTTGAGAGATTAAGTTAAGGATTTGATTATATAGTTTGATTAAAGAATAACATATGATAAGATCAAGTAAGAAAGAAATAAAAAAACTTGAGACATGTGAATAAACAAAAAAAGTTAGATAAGGATAATACAAGTTGACAAGGATATTGTATAAAATCATTAATACATAAGAATAAATGTTTAATAAAGGCAATATAATACTGTATAATACGAAAACAACTAACATACAAGTATGTCAATTAAGAAAAAAAACTAGGTTTGATAAGTTGAGATGGGATGAACAAATTGTACAATTCGATGAGCATTAACATAAAAGTACGTTCAATATATAATGAGCATAATATAAGACAATTATCAAATTTTGACATAAGAAAGAAGATATACTTTATAGTACTATAAGAAATCAAATAAGTATGAGGTAAGATGAATGCCTGAGTTGACTAAGCAAAAATAGATTATGTATAATTTGAAGATTATATTATATGAGTATGATCAAGTTGAAAGTAGCAATATATGAGAAAAATCATCCATACACCATATGATGAATGGAATACCATATAAGCTTAATAATAACATGGTAAGAATATAATAAGAACTTAAGATACTTTAAGCAAGATTAAGAATTGTATAGTATGAGACTAATGATTGTATAAGATTGATTAATAGAATCTAAAAAGATTTTTAAAATCTAAAGTGAATAATGGATATGTTGAACATCATGAGGGGGAGATCAACCAATAGGGAGTTAATGGACTTAAGATGAAAATAAAGTAAAGAGTCATTATATTGAAGAAATGTAGTTGTTTGGAGAAGTTGAAAAGCTAGGAATGTAAATGGTTAAAAGAATAGATATAAAAAATATTAAAGCTCAAACTTAAAGAGATCTTTTTGGCAAAGTTTAAAAGTATTCATTTGGCCAAAGCTAGTAGAAGAAGAAAGAGAACAGGATAAAGTGTCTCCAAGTGATTTGAAAAAACAATCATACTAATTTGTTCTAGGATCAAAGATAACTAAAGAAGTTGAAAGAGTGATTATAACATGATTAAAACCTTTGTGTGACCGTTATAAAGAGAAAATAAAATATAGACAATACTTGTTTATGATATAAATAAATAAATAAATAAATAAACATATATATATATATATATATATATATATATATATATATATATATATATATATATATATATATATATATATATATATATGATGTAATATGCATTGTATGATAGAGGTCTTATTGATTTAAAACATATCAAAAGAAAGATGCTTGTATAGGAAAAACTTGTATATCATATATGTACTGTATACAATATGTAATTCTAAGTTAGAAGTCTCAAATATTATGTTAAGTATCAATTAAAAAATATTTATTATATATGATTATAACAACATGTTGACATAATGATTTGATATATGATTTTTTTAGCATGATAATGATATTATCATTTGTTACATGCTATATCTCTTTTATGCTATGATAACAATAATCATAAATGTAAAAAAATAATTAATACATTGTTATTTAATTAAAGAAGATATAAAAATGATATAATATAAGAAACAATAATAATTATTTTTCAAAGTAAACTT
This sequence comes from Vanilla planifolia, assembly GCA_023846275.1. NCBI lineage: Eukaryota > Viridiplantae > Streptophyta > Magnoliopsida > Asparagales > Orchidaceae > Vanilla > Vanilla planifolia. Next base: position 8,236,214 of record CM043873.1, on the reverse strand, counting down.
TCTATCAAAAATAATAATTTTTTAAAAGTAAATTTTTTGTTATCTAAAATAACATCTATTTAGAAATAAAACCACTATCCATGATAATACTTTTTAGGAGTTGTTAGAGAGATGTCATCGAGCAATCAAGAAAAAAATATTTTAGATGCATAAGAGAATGAAAAATAGATTAAAAAATAATAAGATTTCTTAAAGTTGACATTAAGTTTAAAATGAATCTAAACAAAAATAAAAATAATATGTCTTTTACTACTTTTAAATATTTTATTGATATAGATCATACATGGAGTTACCCAAGAATTATATGTTTTATATTATTTTATATATTTTTGCCATTGAGCCAATGATGATAATCTCATCCTTAATCTTTAATCTCTAATCTTAGCCTAACACTTTTAGCTTAAAAGGGGAGACATGAGATTATTAGGATAGAATGAGAATTAGTACATAATGATTAAAAAAAATACTATTATATAATGATTTTTATGTTTATTGTATTTAAGTAAAAAATATGAAATTATATGGAAAAAATTTGTTATCCATTGATGTTGCATGGAACATGTGTTTAAAAAGAAATGTGAAAACTTGGTATTTTTATAAGTTGTATAAATATCTCTTATGCAATGTTTTAACATTTCCTTAAAGGAATTTGTAGCACCATTGCAACTTAATTTTTAAAAAAGAATTGAATAGTTTTTTTCTATTTAATATTACATGAAAAAAAGGATGTTAAGTGACACCTAAGAGTGAGAAAAACAAGTGATGAAAATGATGATGCCACATAAATGGTACAAAAATTGACTTTTTACTTGTTTAATGTGATTCAAACATGAATCATGCAAAAGAAGATAAGTTTGTGGCACAGAATTAAAGAAAGGGGAGTGAATAATAGGTGATCTTTCAAAAGAAGAATCACTAGATAATGAGTGACTCTTCATAGGCTTCTAAAATGAGGGTTATAATGATATGAAACATGATGATTAAAATATGTTAGTACATGATTTTTATCTTTATTATTTTTTAGTAAAATGATTTAAAATGATGTGTAAAGAATTTATTATCTATTGATGTTACATGAAAATATTGTTTAAAAAAGAAATGTATAACTTGATGTTTCAATGAGTTGTACAAATATCACTTCTACAAAGGTTTTAAATATTTTCCTAAAAAAATATATTACTTATATAACTTGATTTTGAGAAGGAATTGAATAAAGTTTTACTATTTAATATTTCATGAAAAAAATGATGTTAAGTGGCACCCAAGGTTTAGAAAGGTTGATGATGAAAAAGGGGATGTCACACACGCCCCCCTTATTACCAACATCCTATATTGAAAAGGACGAGGCCTCTATCTTGTCGTGGCCTTATCTTTAAGTGGCACAACAGTAAGGTGTAAAGTCTATCTCCTCATGTTAGAGCCATCACCCATTATTGTCAACATCATATATCAATGAGTACAAAATCTTTGTTATATTGTGGTCCCATCTTTGAATGTTCATGATAATAAAGTGCTAAGTCTATCTTATTTATCAAGTTATTATAAGCATAATAACAATAATCTATCTCAACTTTCTTTCTTGTGATCTAATAGAACATCAAACAATAATAGTTTTTTTTTAATTTTTTCTTATCATATATTTTGATTTATAATCTCATAAGATAATAATAATCTTTTTTTACTTTTTTTTATTATATGTTCTTATTTCTTTTTCTTTTTCTTTGACTTACTCAAAATTGCACATGTTTATAAAATCTAATACCTACATCATTCCAACATTTTATTAATCCATTATTTAATCTTATTAAAATGAAAGAGATTTTTAATAAAATTTCTTATATTACTTATTTTCCTCCCTCACTTTTATAGTTACTCTTATTTGCTTTAGTTCCTTTTACACCAATAATAAGTCCCTTTGATTTTATACTTGCTTTTGAAACAACATCTCATCATATCCATTTTCTTTAGATAACTCCATCCCTTATACATTTATATGGTGGGAGTTTACATATATAGTTTAATCATTTCACCATTCATATGCTATTTTGGTAATTTTAGGAACTTTTAAATGATGTTTTATTTCAAAGAATTTTAGAGATTTTTTTCTATAATTTCTATTTATTCAAAGTCTTTTTCACTATTATATGCCTTCATAATAACAAGGGTGTAATTTTTAAGAAAGTTCATAACTTAAAATTAATTTTGTAAAATATAAAAAGACATAAAATTAATCGTAGATTTTTTTTTTTTGAATTTTAATATTTTTAGTATGTATTTAAAGTCAATTTGATAATTTAGCTGATATTTTTTGCTCTAATAAAGTTCATAAACATTTTAGTCATAAATACTAAGTGATAGAAACCTTTTCTAAAATATTTTCCTTTTTGAATATAATATTTTCGATTTTGTCAAAATAATTGGCCTACAATTGATGACGACTCGTGCAGTAACCATGTTTCATTTTTATTCATAAAGTTATAATATTTAAATATTATTAAATTTTTAAGACCATTGACTCATTGATATAAACTAGAAAGAACAAATGCAAAAAATGAGAGAGATCAACTGCCCTTCCAAGCTTAATTTAAGTCAAATAGCATTCATATTAATCGGTACTTATTTGCCTTTGACCGCCTCAAACGCCAGCCCGCAGCCACTCGCCGTCACCGCCATTCACAACGTGACAGTTCTCCCTGATCTCCCCTTCCGTACCGGTCTTCACCTCAATCTTGCCCATCTTAACCATCGCCCTCGCAAACCTGTCCGCCCAAAGCTCCCCAAACAGCGCGTTCTGCCCCACCTGCTCCCTCAGCCGCCTGTCAGTGAGCAGAGCGGCGTCCGAAGTGAACAGCCCAAGCCCGAGGTTCAGCCCAACGTAGTAGAGGTTGTCGAGCACCACCGGCGTCAGGGTGTCGAGCACCACCGTGGTGTTCCCAGACGACGAGTCGTTGAACGGGCACTCCCTCTGCAGCCGGGCCGCGTAGGCGGGGTTCAGCGACGGGTCCACCCCGGTCGGCGAGCTGAAGTTGTAGATCCGGTTCCTAAAGGGGCCGCAGTGGGAGACGCCGATGGAGTGGGCTCCACTGAGCGTCACCATCTCCGCGGCAGTGAGGTTCTTCTTGGCGAAGGCTTCGACGAGGGTGGAGGCGTTGGAGAGCGGGGAGGGGAGGTTGGCTAAGGCCTCTGCGGCGAGCGAGACCAGCCCGTCGCGGCGTCCCGCGGGGACCTCAAAGTAGATGTAGCCGGAGAGGGTGGCGGAGTCGCGGGCGGCGAAGGCGACGACGTCGGCGCAGGAGACCGTCTCGGGGCACACGGCCTCCAGCGCGGACTTGGCGGCGTCGATCACGTCGAACCCGTGGAGGCTCGGGTTGTTGGGCAGGGCGTCCTTCTCCGCCTCGTTGCCCGGCGTCGAGTCCAACAACACCGATGCGTCGCATCCCTATTCGCGATGCGAAAAATATATATTAAAATGCTACAAATGGCAAAAAATAATTATTTTGTATAATAAATACCCTAACGAAGCAATCGTGGAAGAACATTCTTATAAGGCCGGGGGCGATGCCGGGGTTGTTGGCGTAGGCGGCGGCAATTGTTTCGTAGACAACCTGCTCGGCGGACGGGCAGGTGAACTCGTAGTAGCCGACGGATAGGCCTGCACCAATGGCGGGGGCTGGCATGACGGCGAGAAGAAGGAGGGGGAGGAGTTTAATCATGTTCTGTTATCTCTCGAGTTCACTCGGTGGGGGGACGGTGAACAGACGTCGAAGGTTGTCTGTTTAAAAAGGTATCAGGTCAACTTGGTGTGGCCACGCGGTTCATTTTATTTATTCGAATTTACAAGTAGTGCGAAATCGTGAGCATTCTTTTAAAAATAATCAGCATTGTATACTTAGGGGTTTTCTTTAAAATATCTTCTAAATTTGAGCATGGAAGTATTAAAAAAATTAATGAATAATTCCAATTTTTTTCTTAATCTATTTATAAAATTTACTTTTAGTTTTTATTTTCAAAAAAACTTTCTTATAATGCAAGCCTCGTTGACATTTAAAAATCTATATCATTTTAACTAATACATTTGCACCTTGTTTATAAAATAATTTTGAAACCAATTTTTAAAGTTTTTTTTTTCATTGAGGTCAATAAAAATTTAAGAAATGCTTGTCATCAAAATTTTATTTTCTTTGAAATAAATTATTTCTAAAAAGTTCTTTTTCAAAAACATTTTTTTCAAATCTATTCTTTAAACTTATAAGATATGCATAAATAGAGCTTTAATTATTTGATATAACAAAGTTTATTATATTGATAACTATACCTAGGGTTTTGCTATATTATAATAAAATGTAGGCTTTGTTTTTTGTAAGAATTTTACTTTCAAATTTGCTTATATTAACGTTAAAAGTATTAAAAAATTACTAAATAATTTTTTGCTCATGTAAAAATATTTTCCTAAAAGCACATGTTTAAGATATATGTTTTAAAATAGAAACTAAATATAAGGCTCATTAATAACAACAATTTTGTGTTTATGTTTTTTCATATTTACATAGCAAAGTCTCGATGCTTCTTATCAAAACATTGTTGCAAGTTGTGACCCTGCATTATTCGTCATCCCTTGCCTAAGTCTCTTTTTTTTGTCTCTTCATTTGGAGCCAATGAACCATTGCTCTTCCAATGCTATATCACTTAACTTTTATAAAGATTAATTGGAGCATGTTTCAATTTTATTTTTATTAATGATATTTTTCTTCAATGGAGGCTAATGATAATTCATTCAAAAGTTGTTTAAGGTGTGATATTTTATGGAGATTTATTCACACTCAAAAGAAGAGAATAACCCATGTCTTGATTAAGAATCAAAGATAGAGAGTGAAAAATATGCAAAAAAAGTTCTTACTTTGAAAACTATTATTGGATATGAAAAATCATGACCACAAGTATGATAGCTTATCGAATTAATATCATATATTTTCTAGATGAATGTTTTATGAATTAGATGTAAGTATTAAAAATTATTTTTTTTATTTAGGTTCATTTCAAAATGTGTGTTAATATGATAAAAACAAAATTTTATACTTCCATATACCATTGCAAAGGTCTTATCATGAAAAATCCATCAGTATGTGGATTATAATTTTCAAGTGATATTTTATAAATTTATAAAGTAAATATAGATAAAAGGTATTTTTAATCCTCTTATTTAATAAGAGGATATGGTTCCATCCGCTTGTTCGAGATTTAGTTGTTGCATTTGAATCTTTTAAGAGAGAGAGATAGAGAGAGATAGAGAGAAAGAGAATAGAAAGAGAGGGAGAAGAGAGTTGGAGACAAAGAAGGAAAAATATTGTGTTGAGAAAAACACAAAAATACAAAAAGAAAAAAGAAAGCTTTCTTTAATGTAAATATATATGTATATAGAAGTTTTGTAAGAAAGAAAGTTTTTAGTTTTATTTTATTATTCTTAAAGTATGTATTAATTGATTTGAATGTCAAGTATTATATATGAGCTATAATATTATAAGACTTGGAGATTGTTAGTTTCTCACTACAATAATAATACAAGATGGTGACCTAGATCATATTAGTAAAATCTAGGAGCTGGAGCTTGTGAATTTCTTCATGCTTATTCCAAGTTTAAAGGCAATATAGTAAGAATCATACTAATGCAATCAATTGATTATATTTGCATAATAGGTATTTAATGTTAAAATTAGGAATAATTTCATCTAATTGCTTATATAATTATATAATTAAGAGGATTGAATTAGTATGATAGGTTAATTAGACTTATAAAATCAAATTATAGAAATATTATACTAGAATGTCTGTCTGATCTCTTATATGATATGATATATTTTACAGATTATACAAGTGTAAAAGTAAATCAAACTAGTACGATTAGTTGTTGGGTAAGTTTAATATAAAGTGTATGTCATCATACTAGTACTAATTTACATCAAACAAGTATGATTAATGATGTATTAGATTACATTAGTATAAAACTAATATTTGACATGTACAAGTAGTTTACAAAATATTTAACAAAGGTTAATTATGTGATTCAACGTTTGGCCAACATAGGTGCGGCAACTCTTCAACATTGTTACGTGACATTTATTTTCTTTTCTTTTAACATTATGAAAAAATATAAGAAATTATTCTTTACTATTTATAAAACTAGTGAAAGTAAATCTTTATAATTTTGAAAGAAGTAGTTCAATCATTTATAATTCATATGAATGACAAGTTTATCACATTACTTGTTAAATCATATGTACAAATAATATCAATGATTTTATATATAATTTTCTCATATAAATAAAATTTGTAAGTAACAATTCTTTTGACAAATTATCATCTTCTTAGACATATTATCATAAATTAGATCTCATTCTCTTAGCAATCTCAAGTGGTGCCTCTTTTGACTTAAAAGTATTAGATTAAAAATAAGCATGATCTAATCGACAGCTGTTAAGCAAAAGCATATAACATAATGTAAAATAAGTAATTATTAGATAATCACACACATTATTTATTACAAAAATAACATAAATCAGTAAAAGATGTATATCTTTGTTTCTTAGGATTTATTTGAAACCTAATTTTTTTAGAATCATATTAATTTCTTTTTAACCCTTTTTCATTTTTGATGCATCTTGAATATGTTATTACAAATAACACAATAAAATCTCTTTGATAACACTCTTAGAAACATGTTATTCAGTATAGAAGCCTTTTAAATATATATTATTTTTTATAAAAAATACTTACTTATGAAGATTTTTTATTTTAAATAACACTTACTTCTAGAGACTTTTTATTTTATATAATAAGTTGACATTCATAAATAATCATTAAAGTCTCTTATATTACATCAGTTTATTATGTCTTTTTTAATTTTATTATATCACTATTTTTTAATTATTTATTTATTTTTTAATACATATGACATGAAAGATATCTAATATGTAACTAAAAGAATATAATATAATCATGCTCAAACAAATTATGCATCAAATCATCAATTTAATAGATGATAAGTATTTATTACATAAATAATCAAAAAAATGTGACAAAATAATCATAACATGCTATTATAATAAAAAATTATAAATATCTCTCATATATATTTTATTTATATATCATTTGAGATTTTTAACTTAGTATTACACATCATATGAAATCATATACATTAAGTATAAGCTCTACATACACACGCATCTTCTAGTTGATATATTTTAATTAATAAGACTCTTAGTACATAATATATAATACATCTAATCATACATATTATGAATAAGTTTTTCTTATACATGTATTTTTTAATTTAAATCAATGAAGTCACTAGCCTATAATATACATTACACTAAACATATATATTATGAATAAGTTCAACACATTTAAGCATATTTTAATTAATATATTTTAATTAATAAGGCTTCTAACCTATAATAAATAATACATCAAATCATATACATTATGAAAAATTTTATCCACCTCTTACTTTCGTGTGTAATGGTCTCAGTAAGCTTAGATTTTTACATTAGGACTTGGTTGTTATAATACCCAAGAACTTTTTTTTCTTGGTTTTGTTTTTTTTTTACAACACTTTTCTAAATCTATAAAACACTTTCACTTATTCTCCATTTTTTTGTGTTAACTATAGTTGAGTGTTGGACCTCCACAATTCTTTAAAACAATCTTTTAAGTTATGAGCAATATCTTATTTACACTTCTTTTTATGACATTTTACATTTTTGGTCTTACAAATAACTCTATCAGTTATGTCCCTTTAAGTTATTGTTTTTTCACCTTTTATTCTCTCATTTACAAAGGTTTTTTGCCAATTAAACTCTCTTTTACGTTTGTTTTCTTGGTCATTTGTCATTTTGATTTTTAAGATTTATTTAATTCTTACTAATCATATATGTATGATTACCAATTTCATATTATATGATTCTCAATTTTGCAAAATCTATATTAATTTTTTCTTATCATACTATTATGGTCTCATTATCATATTATTAAATATTATAATTAATCTTATATTGTACTAATGATTTTATTTATGATGTTAGTCTTATATTATCATATTGTACATTATTGATAATTGTATTATACAATATTTTTTTAACTAATTATTTGTAAACATTATCATTGTGTTATATTATATAATATTACTTATTTGTGTAATCTATTTATTGTGTTTTTATGTTTTGATCATATTGAAATAATACATTTACTATATTGTATGAAAAGTTTAAAGTATCTTTTTTATATGCTTTCACACTAAGTCCATTTCATTTTCTTATCATGTAAGCATAAGATATGGCATGCTTTTATTGAATTATAAATTCTAATATTTTTATAGATTCTCTATAAATATATTGTTTTATTGATATATATGTATTGTTATACTTATATGACTAGGAATTAGGTTCTATATTATATTATACTTATTTGTCAATGTCTTTCATATTATAAAATATTATATTATCTATACCAATTATTTGTTATTTTACATTAATAGAATAATATTATATTATGATCATTTTGTTCAATCTTCAACTTACTTTTATGTGCGTTCACATTTATCTTGCATGCATTCTCTTTTTTTTACCGTATCATACAATACTAGTCAATCATACTATATGTTCAATCTCTTAGTGTGTTAAACCATTCTGATCCACAATTGACTATTCCTTGTTATACTTGTATGTTTCATTAATCATACTTGTAAGATATAATCTCTTCTTATAAATCGATTCATCTGAGTGATTCTCTTACTTTTTCATCCAAACAATCCTGCAACCGTATAATCTTATAATCTTAAATTGTACAACAGCTTAATAATTTTGAAATAATCTTAAAAAATATAAAAACAAAATATAAAAATGTTTAAAATATATTTAAACCAAAGTTATTATTTTATAACTCTTTCCTCCTTAAAATATCAATTATTTCTTTAATATTTTTCTTTTTAATATCATATCACTTGAATTTATTAAAATTTTTTGTCCTCATTTTTATAATATTACAATAAGGAATGAATTATATGGTATGATATGAGTGATTGTATGATATAATGTGAAGACAAGAATATAAATAGGAGGATTATACAAGTATGAAAATAGAAGTTAGACTAATACAATTAACTAATGGATAAAAGTTTGTTTATATTGTTTGTCCAATCTCTAATTTTACTAAGCAAATGTCTTGGGTCGTACATGTACAATGGAGAGACCAAACATATAAGATTAGTATAATGCAGTAGTCCAACCTTGGTACAGCTCTAAATATACAATATGATAGGAGCAATTATACTATAAGATATAAAGGTAGAAATATGGAAGAGAGTAGCGAGCTAATGTATTCTTTGGTAGAGATTTTGAAAGTTCTTTCTTAATAGAAATTAATTTGTTATTTATAAGTAATATGGACTATACAAAAAATGAGGAGAATCAATAATGAAAAAAGAAAAGTAAAGAAAGAAACTTTCACAAAGACATCAAATAGGTAAACTAAATAGTTATAATATAAGTGAGTTTGATAATGTTTGCATGATAGTATTTTTGCATGTACAAGTTTTATTATAGCATTTTATGATAATTGATATAAATATATATAGTTACATATGCACCAATAAATGAGTTATATTATACTATAAATTAGAACATATAACAAGATAAAAAATTAAATGAAATAAAAAAAGACTAATATAGTTTGAGAAAAAGAATGATCCTATATGATAGTGACTTAATAGATGTAATATATATTATATAAATCACTCATAGTGTCATGGTATCTGAAGATGGGGCCATGACATGTCAAAATCTTCAATTTAGTTATGATGAGATACTTCACTATCAGATATTGTGGGCATTCAAAGATAGGAATCGAGCATGTTCGAGCATCTTATTCCTCATCAGTACACAATGTTGGCATTAAGAGATGAGATGAAACTAGTCATGATGAGATACTTCACTTTTAGATGATATGGTACTTAGAAGTAAGACTATGACATGTTAAAGTATCAATGCTTATGATGATAAAATATAATATAAGATTCTTAAAAAATGTGATCATAAAGGAGTCTAGGCTCAATGAAAAAATAAAAATGTGAAAAGCAAAAAATAGAAAATAAAATGAAATTGAATAAGAAAAGAAAAAAAACCAAAAGTACTATATGACAATTATATGTTAAAGATATATGCATATGACTATATATGATTATTATAATATCTCTCTTTATAGATTGTCTTACATTTTTTTATTTATTACTCCATATTATTTCTCAATCCATCTACTTACTTTTTATATTATTTTATTATATGTAGCTAATAGTTTGTATGCTAAACATATTATGCTTATATCTCATTTATATTATGGGATAATTTGTTAACACTCATATAATTGATAATTCCTAAACGATAGTACAAGATTTTGAGTGAAAGCCTGTTATATTTTATGAATGTGAGTGATATTATATGTAAGTAAAGATATTTGTCTTATTATCAAAGTTCTGTATTAGCATTAGTTTACATATTTTCATACCATAAGATAATTACTATTTTTTGTGATGATTTGATATTGTTATGATTTTTATATCACATTCACTCATTTTATTAACTTTTGTTCTTACTTGTATACTATGAACTTTGATTAATCTAATAAGCTTTTATTATGGACATAATTTATAAAGTTATTTTGATTTATGTTAGGTAGGGCATAATAAAAAGGCATAAAAAAGTAAATTTTTTTAGGAAAGGTATAAGGTGGTTTCCTTAAGATACAATAGGAGCTCTATTAAATGAAGTTTAGTAAATGGAGCGACGTTACAAAGGATCCTTAGCATTAAAAGCCAAGGCTAAGAGAAAAGTTATAGTCAAACTAAAGGGTTTTTTGGTACTTACACATGATTAAGCAAGAACCCATAATATTCAATGCCTTGCACATTATCTATTTGGCATTTTTATAGTTGCTTGTGGAGTAAAATGGCATTAGCTTTGGGAGGATGTGTCATATTGAATATAAAACATACAAGTTTCATGGCATAACTTATGACTTCAATTATTATATGAAAAATCCAAATATTAAATGACCAAAGCAATTATGATGAGGCAAGGTCCTTAACACAACCATAAATGTTTTTCAAACTTCAAGTTGGCAAAGATTGTTTCATAAACTACATAAGGGCATCTAATAGTGATAAGAAATGAGATTTCACTAATTGGTGTCATGGCTTAATCTCCATCATAACAATATCCTTCTCAAAGAAAAAAAAATTTCAAGCTATTCTAAACAAATAAGTAGTGGATGCTAATTTATGTGTAACTTGGTTAGACTAAGAACCTTATCATGTCATGCACTTAGGCCCAAACTTGTCTTATATGACTTATATTACTTTGGTTAAAGTTTGTGTCTTCATTATCTGACTCCTAATTGTAGGCTTTAGTAAACCTTAACTATTTCTACTATCAACTAAAATCATGCTGCTAACTCATGGTATCTTTTGAGCATCTTACTCTTTTGACCCTAATTGAGTCACTAGTATTTGCTCTATTGGGTGTATAATATCAATGAATTTGCTTTGTTCTCAAATTTGATTTATTGAGCTATTAATGGTTGTTATGTTAAGTATAACAAGGTCGTCATCATACTTCTATAACCTTAAAGGTCAAATGCTTCCATCACTAATTGCTTTGTAGTGAGGTGCATGACATTATTTGTCATCTCTTTTTTACTTCTAATCCATTTCTAATTCTTTTCTCGCTTTGAAGTTGTAGTGTTATCTTGTTTTTTCTATATAACTATGATTAAAGAGCCAATTCAATATTACAAATCTTCTTATGCATGTAATTTTATCCATAAATATGAATTTTATTACTATTTATTAGTTATTACATGCTAAGATTACAATCAACTTTTGGGATACAGTGTGATGTGATATAATCTTATAATCATAGTGGCATCTCTATGCCACAAAACGATATTCGCTCAATGGAAACAACCTAACAATTTTATACTGTCTTAATTTGTCATCTTGATACAATAGATGATCATTCCATTGATTAACACTTTTGTCAATATATGATTATATCAAAAGATTGATGATAATATTAAAAAACATTTGTTTGTGTCTTAAGAAAAAGGGAATTTCTAACAAAGAAAAAGACTACTTAGAAGTACATAATTTGTATTATATTATTAAGAACTAACAATGATAAAATATTAACAAGTTGTACATATGATCAAATGATTATGATAATTGTTTTTCCATTTTAAATTTTCTTAGTTGAAAAATTCATTTTTTTTATAGTTTGTACTCATGACATATAAGACAATCAATGGTCAAACTTTTTGCATATCTATTGTGCTAAAATTGAAGAGTAGACTTTTCCATTGATCTAACAGTCGGATAATTTTATTAATGCAGTACCTTGTCAGGAAATGCTTCTCTTTTCCATTGATCCTAATAATTATACTTTTCCCCCCATCATTTTTTTGGTAATTTCATTTTCAACTTGGAAGATTTATTTTTATGTCAGCTGGATATTGATGCCTCATTTGATACAAGAATTAGGAAGCGTCATCTTTCTCAAAGCTCTTCTCTATTAAAGTAATTACTAAACCACGTGATTGACAACTTCATGAGTTTTGACTATATTGTTTTTATAACTGCGTTTTAGGATCAGATTAGGTGGAATTCGTTGGAACCTACGATATATTTTAGTGCAATTTGCGGCAATTATTTCGAAGCTTTAAATGCAAATTGTTAAAAAAAAAATGTTTAAACAACAAGAGCAATGTAAAATAAAAGTATTTCCAAAGTGGATGAGTTTTACTTGCTCCTTGAGGGTTTTTTAATTTGCAAGTTGTTTTAAAGAAAAGATGAAATTTTTTTTATGATTTCATGTGAAAATAAGTAGGTGGTTGTAATATACTTTTCAAAAATCTTGTCATTCTTTTGCATAGAATTGGTAGTTCGATCTTGAACAGATGTATTTTGGATAACTTTGAAGGTCCTCTCATCCTTAGAGAGACCTCATTATCTATGATTGTCAAAGACATTCTTCTTAGTTTTAGTGAGATTTTTCTTGCCTCGTTATCTACAAGGTGTTCATCAGTGTTTTAGATGATGTCTTTTTTGGCATGGTAGTCTTTAATCACTCTTAGTTATTCATTTTCTATGTTACTATCTTAGTTAAATCCCTCATTGATTAAAACTTTAATTTATTATATAATATTTTAAATATTTTACTAGTGACAAGGTATGATCGTTCATTTCAACCAATGAAATCATCTCTTGGATAAGCATATCAAGCCAACCATAAAACACAAGAAATAGCACTTGATAAAAACTAATGATTGTATGATACAAAGGCTAATCTTGATGGCCATCGATCTATTCTTTTGTATGTTTCCTATTTATTTTTTCTCTTTATCAACTTATGAAGATAATTCTAATATCTCACGTAGAGATAATTTCTCTATTTATCTCAAAATAGTGGAGGTTTCTCTATACCATAGTAAGCACATGTCTTCCTATATTATGGGATCTTTTTGCGTAAACAAACTTATGATCCACAAAAACTTCTCAACAAATCGGTCTCCCTTTCTTTTTTATCTCATGCATCAAACCCACATCTCACACTCATTTGAACTTAGAAAGTTACCTTTATGATGTTTGATGTTCAAAAAGTTAAGTTTAAAAATATGCTAATATAAAACAATTTGAGGAGAAACTTTAAAATGTCCCTTTCATATAGTTATATTTTGTAAATTTTTTTTAATAGTTGTTATAATAATTGTTAATATTTTACTAAGCAATTCAAATCATTCCTTCAATTTCTTCAAAAATAAAGTTTGGATGTAATATGTTGCTAGTTGAACAACTATGTGTTATTTCTAGGTCAATTAAACTTGTGTCAAAGTTTTACAAGCTAAATATGAGCCAAGTCAAGGATCATAATGGATTAACTTAACAATGGATTCATATTTTCATGTTTCTTACTAAATATTTATGCATTGAACAATAAAAAATTATGTCGTAAAAAATGAATTGATGTATGAATATAAACATTGATCTATGTTTATCTTAAAAGGTTGAATGTATAAATGAATACATGACAAAGAAAACACTTTAAAGACCAAAAACTAATTGAAATCAAAATCCATTTGAGTTTTAGTCAAGCTTATAATAGATTATAAACAAACCAAACATAGCTAAAATTAATATCAACTTGAACATTTATCATTAAAATCTTGATTTATATTGACATGAATTTGAAAAGCATTTATCTAAGAATTAGGATAAAAAAGCTTATGATTAAATTGTTTAACATATTGACCAATGGTTCATTAAATTTAATACCCATAACATAACCATCTAAATTTTTTATCTTAATTTTGAAATCCATTTTCTTATACCATAATAATAAGTCACGTAAATAAAAGAAATAAAAGCTACAAGAGTTTTTCATTGAAATTTGCCAAACCACTTATTATAACTATTGCAATAGAATGAAATAAAGAAATAACAATTTAAGACTCCTATCTTCATTATCACAACAACATTATTTCATTACCAAAATCAAATCCTAATAAATTATTTCCTAAAATAGAAATCAAAGTAAAATAATTGCTTGACGATCAACTCTACTTATTGTTCACTTAGAAACCTATGATGTGCATCCATGCTATTTGAAAATAAGATACGCCAAAATAGGTTCAGCTAATTATTGTGAGTTTAGTAAGTAAAACTACATGTAATTACAAGAAATTATATAATTTAGATCTTGTAGTATGTTGGGTATGTATCCATCTATCTAAATAAAATAAAAATATAACATGATAAGTAAATCAAATATTGGATATACAACACAAAGAATGTGTCATATAACCAATTTTCTTTATTAATTCCAAAGGTTTTATAATCACTTATTTCAATCACACTTTTGTATTTTATTTTGAATGGTTCATTTTTTACCTCCTCTAGTTTTTTAACGATCCCTAAAACTATTTCAACTTTTACAACCCTTATTCTATTGATCTTGAATTTTATCTCCAAAAATTAGAACAAGTCAGATCAATGTCCTAAGCTCAGGTGCACCTTTACGAACCCTCTCCAACTCAAGTCGCACCCACTTAGGGCCTTGTTATTTAACATAGTTTCTCTTAGATTAGGATACTCATTTTATTTCTACAAGCTTGCCTTATAAGGTCACATTTCCTCAAGAATTAACCTTGATCAATTGACATGATTTATTAACATATCCTTATTTGCTCTTATTTAAAATTTTGGGACAACCTGTTGTCATATCAATTTATGGTGATTTCATTCATTTATCCCATTCATTTACCGACACAATTTCATAAAATGTTAAGATAATTAGACACATGCACACAATTATTACAAGGAAGTCATACAGATAAAAAATTACAAAGAAAAACTCATCCATGAGTCTTTAAGAAATACAAAAATATGCAAATATGTTCCATTATATCATGCATCACTCAAATGCATAAATTACACACAAAACATCAATCTTGATTTTTCAAACATAGTGAAAATATCTTAAGGACAACAGAAATGTTGAAGTGAGGTGTATATGCAGTGTGGCTATAAGAATGGGATTTGGAGGCAAAATGCATCATAGGTGCTAGTTACAAGATGCACGAATGTGATAGATGTGGGATAAGTGAATGTGAGTGAGACAAATGCAATGTTAATGCTTGATGCAGTGGATGTACAAATGTATGATTATGTCTATATCGGGATGTATGTACAATAAATGTAGTTTGGGTGCACATATACGTGACTACATGGATATGTGAATGTCCCAACTTGTAGTAGTTATGTAGAAGCTTAAAGGTGTTAATAAATAGATTCACAATGTACCATAAATGAGGTTGGTTGGGGATTGGAGGTTAGAAAAGGGCGAGAGAGAACCGAGACAATAGATGCACAAAGGCGTCACACAAGTTGTACAAGTTAAAGTTGCTAGCTACCTAGCATCAATAGTAATTGGTGATGATTATAAGTGAAAGACAAGATCAA
This sequence comes from Vanilla planifolia, assembly GCA_023846275.1. NCBI lineage: Eukaryota > Viridiplantae > Streptophyta > Magnoliopsida > Asparagales > Orchidaceae > Vanilla > Vanilla planifolia. The sequence goes on along the minus strand of CM043873.1, from coordinate 8,220,154 downwards.
AATAGAGTGAAACATCCAAATCACGATCTAGTTGAGAAGAATGCCAACATACACCTTTTTGATACATGCATGCACGTTACAAAACATTCTTGAATGAATCACAAAAAATCAAAGAGTTCTAATTTTCTTGCTATAGTAAGTATTCAATTAAAGTATAAAAGAATGTCATAATATAAACAAAAAGACTAAAATGCCTTTAATCTAAACACTGCTAAAACTATCACAATAAAATAAAATAATAAAAATAAACAAACCAAAATACCCTTAGTCTAAACATTACTAAAATTATAAAAATAAAATAAAAGAACACAGGAAAATGATTGTGCATAGAACCAAAATAAGAAACAATCTTTGGTATCATAAATGACTAATTAAAATCCAATAATGACTTACAACTTTTCAAATATTATTAGAAAAATTATTTTATACATTTGACTCTAAAAAGGCTTTAAATTGGTTTTTGATCAAGTCCAAAAGTCTTAAACACTTGTTACTTTCCTAATTCCTAAACTTTGGACTAATAATTAGATAAAGAGGCACACTTCAAAGAGAAGTAATCTTGATTGAGAGGTTCTGTCACTTAAGAAAAATAATTAGGTGGGATCCTTGTGAGAACAAAGAGAGAAAAGGGTGGATTTTCACAAATAATTTAATAAGGCTTCACGTGTAAAGCAAGGGAATAAAGAGAAAAGTTATAAATAAGAATAACCACTAGTGTAATACTAAAGTTAGGCATGCCATTCAATTTTAAGTGTTTCTACTTACTAATAGATGTATTAAAAATAAGTAAAATGTCATACAATTTAGGTCATATTATATGCTAGCTCTATATTATAAATATGAAAAATAAATAAAAACATAAGCATGATATCACAATCATGTGAATACAAATAAAGCATGAGTATAACATAAATATTAAAAGTAACCAAGAGTCCTATTAAGGATTTCTGATTTACAACAAAAGTTAAAAAATTCACTCTTTTTTATTTTCGAAGTTCTAAAGTTCCCTTCAAACTTGTTTTCATTTATAGTACTTTAAATTTTACTTTAATTTCTCCATTTTGATATTTCCAATTTTTGAGTGGTCTGTATTTGCTGTTTTTAACTTTTAGTGGTGTCACAACCCTAACTAGCCTTTCTCAAGCATGATGTCATGTCATCTAATTCTTTGGTTTTTTTTACTTTCCTTAATACTTTGGTTTTCAAAATATTTTTTGAACAATTAATTCAAAAACATTTGTGTTCTTAAAATCTAAAAACTATTTTTAATGCATAACAAAAGTAATTTAAAATATTTATAATAAAACCATAAAAAAATCAAAGTAAAACAAGTTCAAATTTTTTTTTTTTGTAAAATCACAAATTCAAATAACTACATGAACATGTTGATGTAGGTACATATAGCATAATGGTATGTTCATATTAAACATAAACATATAAGCTGTAGTAATAGCTTATACAATGAAGTACAATAACAAAATAGTACAAATCCTTAGTCACTTTAAAAGCTCCACAATAATCATATGTTATGCCTTATCCTAACTTGAAATTATTAAGCTATATATATGTTAAGCAAATCATCATTGACTCGATGACAAACACACACACACACACACACACACACACACACACACACACACACACACACACACACACGTACACACATATAAGTAAAACAAATAAGTTATGGATCATGTCATATACGAGATTAATCTCATATAATAAGAAATACATAATATGTGAAAAGCAATTGAATAAAATGTTAGAATTCTATGTAAGTTTATTTAATTTTTTTTCTTATCTCTTATCAATTCATTTTTCTTTTAATTGGCTTAAGACAAATCCTTTTTTATAACATATGAAGCTTACCTTCTTAGAACAAGTTATTTCGAGTAAAGTATTCATAATGAAAGGCTCTTTTGGCTAATCTTTGAAATATTTCATTTCAAAATAGTTTTACTTTGGATAACCATTCATTATTTCACATTTAGAATTATGCCTTCCATTTACCAATTTTTATTTTTACCTTTTTTTACATGTACCACTAAGAATTAATTCAAAAAATCTTATAAAATGCTCAAAGTACCACATTATCATGTATAAACAATGTATGTAGTAAATCCAAAAGACACAAACCAAAATTGAATGGTGTTGATGATAAAGCATCTTAATTTGAAGCCTATCTTAGAAATAATAATTAAGTAAATGCAATGCACATAATCTCAAAGCTAAAAAAAAGTACAAATACTAGAATAAAATATAAGTACATCATATGTCTAAAAAGTATTCACATATAAAATATCTTTCATAAAACTCACAAATGAATATACTCTTTTAGATATAAGGTTCTAAGCATTCCTCTAGAAACCTCTTGCTCTATGAATTTTTATATGTTAGCCTATGATATAAGTAAAAATGAGCATGATATATTCAGTAGAAAAATCATTAACTACATGCATATAATGGAGTATAAAAGTGTAAATATGTGGCCAATAAATAAAAAAGTAATAATAAAAAATTAATGCATGACGATTTGTAAAAGATATGAAATTATTGAGTTAATACATGCATGCTCATAGCATCAGGAGTATATATACAAATAATAATCATATAAAACTAATATTATATAATATTTATAACGTATTATAGTTTTTTACTTTCACTTTTATGCTAAAATTTATTTCTTTCTTTAGAATTAGATTTGTTTGTTTGACCATCATCCTCACTCAAGGTTTATACCATTATCTATCAATGAGACATTATCCACATCACTCAACATGCTATGCTTATGCTATGCTAGTGGATCTCAGAGAATCATATGACACATTTATAAGACTAATGCCTTGTATAATGTAGTTTGCCCTTTGTGTCATTTAGACTTTAATTGAGACTTATGCAACGTCATAATAATATCTAACTTCAATTGAGACTTTTAGAATATAGATCATACAAATATGAAATTAGACATCATATTATATGATCATCAGGTTGTAACTAATATAACTTGTTTTAAATTTGATTTCATTATTTTAAAAGTTAAATTGACTCTAAACCATGTATATAATGATATTATTATTAAAGTAATATAGATATAGAGTACATTATGAATTATTAAAACATAGTTTATCAATGCATGCATGCATAATATATAATGTAACCCTAAAATTAGAATGATTACATGATGAAGAACTTCTAAAGGGCAACCATTACAACAAAACCTATGACCAAAGCTTTAATATATATAAGTTGAGCCATGGGTCTTTATCTTTCTTTTAGTCTGAAGTACTTGAACCTTCTTTTCAATAATTTTATTGCAACTACACAATCCTTACAAATATTTGTTAGTAACTACTAACTTGTTTTTATGATAATCATTCCTAATGGTACAATAATCTTCTGTTTGATGATTACAACATAAATACTAAATAAAATAAATACAACAATGAAGTACTAAACAATATTAGATGATATGTTAAAAAATTTGAAATTTTGGAATGAAGATAATACTAATCTACCTTATAAATAGCAATACTCTAGCAAATGTTGAAAAATATGTGCATGTATAGTATTACAATTCATTAAAAGTAGCAATATTCATTAGCTCCCTTTGTATCTTTGCATCCAAATAAATAAAAAAATGTTAAATTTGTCTTTTAACATTAAGATTGTTATAGTATTCTAATAATTGAATTCTAATTCCTAGTAAACTCTCATTGAATTCTCCCTCTAAATACTTAATTTCTAGCAATATTTTCTCTCCCTTTTTGTAATAAATCAAAGATATAAATATTAATGTAAAAGCATTTAATATTAATGTACACCTAAATATAACAAACATGTAGTAAAATAGAAGTAAAAATATATAGCAATTTAGCACACATCATGGAATTAACAAAAGTTCCATCTAGACACAATTTATCTAAAACATTCATTACATCATTTCTCAAGAAAAGTTGTTCAATCTCTCTGAAGAGCATTTTTATTTTTGAGTTCAATGATTAAGTTTGATAGAAAGTTTAATATAAATTACAGTCTCTAACAATGATAGATAATCTTTTATCTTATTGAATAGCACATTCATATGAGATTTTAGTGAAGTAATCCTTTTGAGCAACATGTCGTAAGATGCACTAGAATTTGAACCTTTAGTAATGGATGTGGATGGTCATGGATGATGAGCAACATCAATTAAGGGTTGTAGATTCTGATATGCTTCTATAGCAGTTGCTCTTTAACACCTTGAGCTCCAACATAATGCATTAAATGTGACCCCACAAAATACTACATCTGCTTCATTTCTAAAGACTTTATTGCTTTTAGAATATAGTACAGTTCCTTGATCTTATGTTACATTTAAAATTAATAAATGTCGTGATCAAGTGTCATAACTTAGATTAACCTTCTTCTTGTAATTTATATTTTTTATCACAAGAATTTTATTTATCAATCCAAATATGTCTCAACTAGATCAAAAGGCTATGTTTTTAAATAATAATAGGTACCAAGAGATAGCCAAGGTGAGGAATGTTACCCTTTATGCACGCCTTCCTTTGATCAAGTTTCAAATTATCTTATTTATCTTAGTCCAATCAAAACCTAGACTCTCAGAATTTAGCTAAAGTGTAATACTAGAAGTAGAAATCTTGAAGTTCCCATAAGATCCTTCTTTGTCTCAATTAGGGTCCTACACCTTTAAGACTTAGATACATTAAAATATTTTAATATTTCCAAGTTTACATTGAAGTGTCTAATCATGGTACTGTAAAGGGGTTCCTAAGTTGTAGAACTTCTCTAATCTTATTTCAATAAAATAGAATAAGATTAAATCATCATTCTTGCACTCTAATTCTATATTGATTGGTTTGGTTCTATTGATTCCACATTCATTTATGTGATCAAAATCCACTATGTTTATTCTTGATCTAGCATGTTCTCCATCCAGAACATTACTAGTAAAGGATGTGATTTCATGAGAGATTGTATCTTTATACTTGTCTCTTAGTGTTATTAATACATTGATTTAATAGTATATTTGATTTAAAAACTATCTTATAAACATAATTCATAGATTTATGAGACTTACTTGATGAATGTCTGAGTAGAAACCTGAATGTGAGTAGAAGATAACTAGAAGATAAACAAATTTGCTTAAAATATAGCTTTTGTTGAACTTGAAATTTAGGTTGGGATTAATTGTATGGAAAATCACCACTCGTTTATTTTAAGATTATTCATCTTTCATTTACCACACACTTATTAAAATTTGAGTAAGATCTTTTATATATATCTATGGCACTCATAGTTGTATGAACTAGTATATTATATAACAAAATCTATTGCGCATCATTTACGGTAAATAGCTGATATGATCAATGTACATAGTCGATCATGAACTCATGTAACTTTGATTCACATGGCTATCATTGTACACTTAAGATGATCATATGGATGTGATTATGTAATGTACTATTCTAACTTCTATATTTTTTCTTTTCTATATAATTTGTAGCAATGCTATAAATCTTATTTGTATGATCAAGAAAATCATACAAGATGATTTAGATCATGCTTATATATATATATATATATATATATATATATATATATATATACATAGATTAATAATATAAATAGTTAATAAAATAATCATATATGTCTATTAGCACTAATTATTTAAATTGTAATTGAATTATGATTTTGATGTACATGATCATCAAAGATTTTTAGTTTTCATTGTTAATGAGTGATGATAAGATTGAGCATATGATACTTAATTGTATAAGTCTAATTTATAATGTCATCATGCTTAAAGCTAGCTTTTAAATCATAAGAGTATGAGATCAAGATCATATTAGCCTTATAATGGATCATTTATGATATGGTTATGTATATGATGACATGCCATATATGTATGATAATTTAATTGTATGCATATGAATTATATATTCATTAAGTCACATGTCTTTTATTTACATTCATGTCTATTCAATTAACATATTTTTATGACATATGCATCATCTTTATTTGATTAATACATTGTATAAACTTATGATATCTCCTCATCTTATGGAAGCACATTTTATGTTAAGTGGATGAAATCAAAGAAATGAAAAAGAATTTGTAAACCTAAGGTCAAATAACTTTTGATGACTAAAAAAAAAGTAAACAAAATAATAGAAATATTAAAAAGAAAAATAATAGGTATAATACATGAAATTAGTGCATCTTGTGGAAGCATTTCATTGATATGATTGACAACATGATCAGTTTTTAATGTTTTGTTTGTGCTATGATATGTTACTTAACATATAGAAAAGCGTCTTGATTTTCTTATGTGTTTTATAGTTTACTGAGATAGTGTCAATTTTCTCAATATATTCCTTATTTTTAAAAATTATAGGAGATAATGATGCATTATGTGAGACTTCAAAGGAGTAATGAGCATACTTATCTGGGAGTAGCATTAAATTGGCTACTAAGGGGGAAGATCCTTTAGAAAGAGATAATGGGAGAAATATTTTAAGAGAAAAATGACAAAATCCATGTGGTTGATACAATATATTTCTAAGACTAAGCATGTTACATTATCTCAAAAAGTGGTACATTGAAAATGACATAAAATATAAGGATATACTTAATTATGAAAACCTTAACATAATTAACCCATGAAATGGTGGTGAGATAAATTATCGCATGGAAATAAGAAACACATAAAGAGTAAAAGGGTAGTGACCATATGAAAAGTGGATTATATAAAGCAAATGAGGCTTGCATAATAATGACAATAACTTAACATAATGTCTATTATCAAAAAAGAACGAGCTTTTCAAAATCATACTTAACCCTATTTACTAGCATTTGTTTTTACTCTGTTACTTTTCTATTCTCTTATTTATTAAATTTAGTAAATAATTTATTAAACAATGTTTTATTTTTCCATCCAAATCACATATGTACTAAATTGAAGCATATTATTATAATTTAATCATAAGAAGCAATCAGCATCTACATAAGATGCTCAATTAAACATCACACTTTATATCAATACAAGCAAAGCAATCATCCATAAATTAATCTATCTTGTAAATATTTCTTAATGTCATCTCTAAGCAAGCATTTTTTGAATACATCAAAAATATGCATCTATGGTACAAAGCTTGCCTACCTCTTTTTTTATTATAATAGTCTTATCTTGAAATGAATCCCATAATACTTATTTTCCTTCTATTTTCAAGTTAGTATAGTATCTATAACATTACTTTCCCAATTCTCTTAATTCCTTGCTTGATTCCATATTAATTTTTTTCGACACAATGGTATTATTTTCTCTCTCTTCTCTTCTCTTTAAGCTCTTAACTGATGTCATTCTTCTCTAAAATTTTATAAAAATCCCACGTCACTTAATACAACTTCACTTTTATACAAATCTCATATCATTCGCTCTTCCCGATGCATCAAATTTCTCTAAACGATCGTAACCTTCATTATGGACACCTCCTTGCCTTCCCTCCCTTTGAAATCCAACGCATTTACCATCATTTCAACTGCCATTGTCTATTTTGTCACACAATGCATTAGTTTAGAAAAATTAAAATTTAAGGATTATTAAAATCATATTTAATTCAACTTATGATTTCTTGTAATTTTTTTATTAATTTGGCCTCCAAAAATTCATTGACCAATTGTGTCTAAATCTTTTTTATAAGCTCTATTCGTTGGCTAAAGTTGACCCTTTTCTAGTAACATTTAGCTTTTATAATGATCTTTCTAACCTTAAAATTATTTAAAATTATTATTTATAAATTTTTAAATCATCTTCAACTTTTAATTTCATGTCCAACACACTTTTTTTATACTAATAAAATTTTATCAAGCTTACCTCTTAATGCTCTATATTTGAGTAATTGTTTATAAATTTTTTTATTTTATTTAATATATTTATTTATTTTGGTTATTTTTCAAAATCTAGAAATACAGTTTTATAAATCTTCAATCCTTTCTTTTAATACTTATAAAATTCTAATTTTTTTATAATATCATTAGATTTCAAATAATTTGTATTCTTTATTTTTCAACTCCTTTTTGAGATAATTTACCTTTTTTTAGGGATGTGTAATTTTTTGAAAAAAATATTATAGTTTCTAAAAATTCTCCAAATTTTCAAATAATTGAAAATAGCTATAAAGTATTTTTTTATATTTTAGATGCTATAAGTGCCCCCTCCTTATCATCATCAATCAACATTGAGCTCATTATTTTTTTTAATTTAAAAATCTATTAACTTAAAATTTTGAAAATATTTATTTAATTTAATTATTTAGTCCTAATTTTGAGATGTTACACTTTTATTTGGATAAGTTCATGAAATAAATGTAAAAGCTTAAGAAGATTGATATGTTATTTTGAGAAATTATCTTAAAATGTGGTTTACTTATAAGGATAAGATCTATATGGGTGCTTATGGAAGCAATACCATAATTTGTCATAAATTGGTGGAATGATAATTGGATCGTATATAATTATAGAAAACATGGAGGATAAATGAACACAAACTATATGGATATTAATGCAGACATAGAGGAAAATAAAAAGATTTATAAAATGACTAAAAAATTTGCATATCATATTATGATTATTTGTATTTATTTACTTAATATAGTTTATTTTGATATATGATATGGATTTGTTACAAACTTCAAATTTGTAATGTTTTATGTGTATGGTTGTTGCTCTTTACTTATTGAGTTTGTGTAGCTTATATTTTAAGTAACTTAGAAGTATATCATGAGGTTCTAAGAGAATAATGAAAAAAGATGATTATTTAGCACCGCTAATTTGGTATTTCATTAGTTCAATAATAATATAGTAAAGTTTGGAATATTTGAAATATTATTATAATATGTAGTACAATAAAAAATAAGAGCTTTCTTATTTCTTTATATTATAAGATTTGTCTTAATACTAATTGTTATAAAAGTAAGAACTATACTTGTTCTATCATAACTAAATTTAGAATTTAAATTAGTGTAATTTTGGATTTTCTTATTGGTAAAAAATTGCTTAAATAACTTTATGAAATTATAACAAAGACTAGTATATTTGCTCCTATGCTTTAAGTAATTGATTAAGTATCAAGTAAATTTTGCAATCATGGGCATGAAGGTTTTGAAATGATAAGCAGCCTTATAATGAAGGTTTTAAAAAAGCAACACATATGGATCGTACAACTTGCTTAAGAATTGTTATTATATGTGGCTAAGAAGTTGGGATCTTTACTCCAGATTGCTCAAGTCAATATCAAGGTCTCCTAAGATAGTTCTAAAAAATACTAATCAATTGAGAAAATCTGAGAAAGCACCCATATAAGATTAGAAAAGCTAAGAACACACTCAAAAGCCTAACACAATATGCATAAATCCTCATGCTGCATTAACCAAGCCATCAAATGACATGATATACAACTACAACTAGATGTATATAATAAGTAAACTTTAACAAAAACACACACACAAAAAAAGAAAACTTTTCTTGTTAAAAAAATTCTAATGATTTAGTTGATGTGTGAAGGCTTTGAAAACTCAAACAAAGTAAAGGTAAAGCTTCAAAGCCACCACATCATCATGACTTAAAAGAAAGGAGTCCTGAGTTTCTTTATGCTTAATGTCAAATATGTAACATAAATGGATTTAATTTATATAATTTGGCTAAAATAAAAATAAAAATCATATAACTTAAATTAAATATATAAACAATTTAAATTGAAGGAGATGAACCATAAGTTTTTTTTTTGTGATTGATTCCTATTTTCTTATTATTGGCTAAAATAAAAATAAAAATCATATAACTTAAATTAAATATATAAATAATTTAAATTGAAGGAGATAAACCATAAGTTTTTTTTTGTGATTGATTCTTTTTTTCTTATTATTTAACTTTTACATTCACATTACATAAATATATATATATATATAAGGAACACAACTTCTATCAAATTTATTGTAATTTTGAGAAAAAAATTGTCCTTGATCAATGTTTTTTATATTTATGATATTATAGGTGTCAATTTGTGATACTACTAGAATTTTCATATTTTTAAGTGTATAAATTTTTTCAAAGTCTAATTTATATGCATGTTTTTAAAAGCCAAAATTTAATAACCTTAGAACTTTGACATATTAAGTATATATGTTAACAAAATTCAAACAGTATATTTTTGTAAAAATAAAATGTTTTTATACATTACATTTAAAATTGAATTTGGCAAAAGCTCAACATAAATAATTCAAGACATTTGAACACAAAATAGAGAATATTATAAAAAAAATAGAAGGATGAATCTAATATAAAAAAATCACAAATATGGTTTATCAAACAATAAAGAGTGAAAAATCACTATTTCTCAAGTTTAGATATATACTCAAATCTTTATTACATGCAAAGGACCAACAATTATTTCACCAATAAAATGTCTCAAAAAAGAGATAAAGTAGATGCATTGTTCATTAAAAATACTAAAAAATGATATATTATAGACCTCATTCTAGAAGATAATACAAATGCATAAACTAACAACTATTTGAGAAAAAATCTAAATAAATGATAGACTTCAAATCCATGTCAAACAAAAGAATAACAATTATTAAAGAATTTTCTTAGATAAGAGAATCTATAATTTCAATAAATAAATATTCATATTATAATTAAGATTTCTCAAATTAAAAAATTAATAATTTAAATTAAAATGATTATAAAAAATATAAAATCATAAAATATAAACCTAAATAGGTTTTGTTTCTTAATATTTTAAAATCATGAATCTCACATTAATGTCATGATCAATATCTTAATAGTCAATATGAGATAATACATCATTATATCTTTTTATCTTAGAAATCATTCATTATTATATAATTCTTTTCTTAAAATATCACTTTATGATTATTTTTTATTATCTTTAATTAAATTCTTTGAATAAAAAAGTCTTCATTCTAAAATGAAAATTTAGAAATGCTTTTTTTTTAACTTATGAACTCTTGATTTCTTATACATCCAATTATAATAAATTAAAAACTCCTAGAATTGATATAATATTGTTTAACCTTTTTTTTTTAGTAAAAGTAAAAATATCTATTGGTTTTGTTTTTCATGTTTTTAAAATTTAAAATAAAAAAAAAGTATTTTCTAAAATTAAACGCAAGCTGGCATTCGATCCCTGACGAAGTGCAATTGTACTATAATTGGCTTTTCCAAATGTATGTTTAGAAACCCTAAGCCCATCATCGCTGGTGTTCCTACTCAGAACACCGATTCCCAATATTTCGATTGGCGGCAGTTCACCGCCGCCTATTGTCGTCGGCAAGATGCAGATCTTTGTGAAAACCCTTACAGGGAAGACTATCACCCTTGAGGTGGAGTCTTCCGATACTATCGATAACGTCAAGACCAAGATCCAGGACAAGGAGGGCATTCCACCCGATCAGCAGCGCCTAATCTTCGCAGGAAAGCAGCTTGAGGACGGTCGCACTCTTGCAGACTACAATATCCATAAGGAGTCAACTCTTCATCTCGTTCTCCGCCTCCGTGGCGGTGCCAAGAAGCGCAAGAAGAAGACGTATACCAAGCCTAAGAAGATTAAGCACAAGAAGAAGAAGGTGAAGCTCTCTGTGCTTCAATTTTACAAGGTAGATGACTCCGGAAAAGTGGCGCGGCTCAGGAAAGAGTGCCCTAATGCTGAGTGCGGTGCGGGAACGTTCATGGCGAACCACTTCGATCGCCACTATTGCGGCAAATGCGGTCTCACCTATGTCTACAAGAAGGCCCAAGGTGAGTGAAAATTTCGTTCCTGATGGTTGGAGAATTGTGCTAGCTTGTGCATGCTAGCTATTATTATTGTTAGATTCCTTGCAAGTTACATAGCGATGTAGAGTTTTATGAAGAAGACCTGTTATTGTGATGCTCCTTTTTCTTGTTTGGATTCATAAATTTGCTTGTAATAAACACTTTACCTGCAATAGGCAGTTCTTTGGCAATGCCATATTTATTGTTCTTAGTTGCGCCTAATTGGTGTGAAAGCTGTTCTGTATTCGTATAATTAATAGCAATCTTGCTCTTTAAAAAATGGTGGGATTAAAATTGATAGTTAAATGCTGTGTCTTCCCTTTGTGATTTATTGCAATTAACATATGTGCTACATTTAATATTTTTAAAAGCTAGATGTTACAATCTTTGTCTATTTTTGCTATTTGATGTGTTAGTGTCGGTAAGGAGGGAGTTTCCAGATTTCAAAATCAAGAGATCAATCATGGGTTTCTCACTTGCTAGGATTCCTGTTTGATCAGTAAACGGATATATGGAAAAAATTGTAGCAAAGAACAAAGGGGAAATATTTGGTGCAGATCAGACTTTTAGTTCCATTAGTGCCTTGCTTATAGTCAATTAGACCTTCCTACAGAACTCTGCTTTCTTAGTTATTTCAGGAGAAGCTTATCTGACATTCTAATGTGATAAGTTTGATGGTCTGATCCCTGATCAGATCATCCAATAAGATATACCAGACCATCTAATAGAGAAGAGTTTTTTGTTATTGTTTTAGACGGCTCAATGAGATTTCCCTGTAAGGTTCAATTGGATCATCTGATATCATGAGATACGCCTGATTCAAAAGATATAATTTTTTCTATTCCTTGTCATCTTGAATCCAAGCACCATCATAGTGGGATTAAAGTTTCATATTTTATGTAGTTCTGATGGGATACCATTTCCACCACATCCAACAACTACTTGGGAATATATCCAAGATAATTTAATTATAGATCTGGAGATTCTTCCAAAAGTATTGCCTTGATCATCCTTCAGACTGCATTTGATGTATTAGATAGGTTTATTTTCCTATGTAAATTTCTTTGGAGCCTTTTAATTTATAAAAAAAGTTTTCAAAGGGATAGATGAAATCATGAGTCATGATTTAATTGCTTTTATTATATTAGTTTATGAGAAGCAACCCGATTAGGTCTTAGTTATTTTGTTCATTTGAATAGATTTAGAAATACAACTTCTGTTTTTCCCTCTTTTTTAGCATCTTGTCTACTTCACATTTCCAATCCTTGCAATCTCTGAATTATTCTTTACATGAGTAGCATTTGACACCCTTAATTGTCTTTGGTTAAGGGTGCTATAGCAGCAAGAATAATGCTCGCACAACAATTCTATTATTTTTTTTTATCAATTTTACATTGTACTTTCAAGATTACACTTTTGCAAGTCTTATTAATGCAAGGTTTGTCACCCAAAGGGACAAGTGGTCGAGGGATCTGAATTATATTGGTGATCGAGCCTTCTATTCGACTTTCGTTGGGAAGTTAGCATGCTATGGTTCTACACAGAATCATATGATATGGTTGTGCAATGACAAAATTTTAGATTGTGGTTTGAATGTTAGGAGCAACAACGAATAAGCAGTTGCTTTGATAGAGGAGTTTCAAATGGCTTTGGAAGTGCCTTTTGTAGCACTTACTCGAAAAGTGTAAACATTGATGGAGATTTTGAATCAGGAGTGTCCAGTGAGGGTGGTTGTGTCGCAAAAGGATGTTCTTAGTCATGCGGGTCTATCTCGAGGCCCTCCTGTTGAAGACACTGGCTTTACTAAAAATTGGGCCAGTTATTTTAAAAGTGAGGCCAAGATCAAACTATCAATATGTAATTGGGAGATTGATGTTGAGAAATTGCATCCTTGTAATAATCAATTAATAAGATTTTTGTTTTGTCGTATATGTCTCTCCTAATCAATATATGATTGATTTCAAGAAGCTCTTGCATAAAAAATTCTATCTTATTGCATATAAAAAGGAGAGTGATAGATAGTGGCACTACATGAGACAATGTTAAGGGCATTCAATACAACAGTGAACTACAAAGTTTTGTTGGCAAGATGTAGTGCTTAGCATAAATCTCAATGATTCATCTATTTTAAAATCTCTTGAGAAATATGTTCACATTTAGCCATGGAGTTTGCTTCCATATAGTAACCATTAGTCAGACAAGTCCATCTGTTTTGGATATGAAGAAGTGCTAATAGACTGGAGAAAAATCCTACGACAATGGAAGAAGCTTGGGCATTCATAAGGAAGATATTTTGGGAGATCCACCTTGAATTAGAAGGGGAGACATTACCAAAGAAGAGAAACAGTCATGTTGTTGATGGAGAAATTGCTTTGAAAAGATTAAAGGCTATGGATCCTGGCTTATCTTTTTGATGATGGAGCCAAGGAAGAAAGGGAGATTTGTTGCTTAATATAGAGGAATTATTACACATAAAAGTCCAAGTTAAGCAGAAGTTGATGGAAGTAATCATCAATGCTAAATGTTTAATCAATTAAGTTTTTGATAGCTTTGTAAAGTTATTGAACTTGGTAGCATAGCTACATCTCAGTTCATATAAGTGAATTTCTAATGATATGTGGCATGAAGTGATGCAACAATAGCTCATTAGATTTGTATTTTCAAGAAATTTTATTAATCAAGTTATCTGTATATTATGATATCCTTCGATTTTTTTTTAAGTATTGTGCTTAGAGGTACTTATTTATTGGATAGAGATGCCATCTTCTATAGGCTTAATTAGAAATATTGTCTTATGAAAGGATTTCTTTCATCATCCTATTTCACTCAACCCTTGAGATGGTGTAGGTACAAATGCATTTCATTTTTTTGGAAGCCTTTTTTTTTTTAAGAAAATTCAATTCTATAGCAATTGTAGCAACAACTTGTATATGCATTTAAGAAAATTCAATTCTAGAGTTGGAGTTTCCTTCAAAAAAATCCATTATGGATCATCCTTTTAAGAAATATAAAGGGGTTCCCTGAGAATTAGATGAATCACGAGTCATGATTAATCTACTCTTGTTATTGTAGTTTGCAGAGTAATTCCATTATGTTTTAGTCATCTTGTTTTTGTCTCGAGTACATAATACAATAAAAGTTTTTTTTTTCATCTTTTTCAACATCTTTTTTATCTCTCTTTTTAAATTTTTCTATTCTCTAAATTGTTTGATACGAAAGGAATGTTTGAGTTTCTTAATTGTATTTGGTTAAGAGCATTGCAACTTTAAGAATAATATGTGTAATGATTTTTTTATTTTTTGTATTTCATATTTGAATCATAATTTTTAAAATTCTAATAATTTATTGAAGGTTTTTTTGTTATGAGAATTTTGTTTTTTGTCAAATTATTTAGACAAAGTATTTCTTATTCTAATTAATTGTTAGTCAAGCTAAATCATAACCATTAAAATCTATTAATTTGTTATTTAATAAAATTATGAAATCTTTATAATAGTTTTAAGTAACAATTTCAAATCTCATTAGCAACATTAAACCTTTTATTCATATGAAATTAGAGCTAATTACAACACTAAAATAGTATTCTAGATTTTAAGATATTATAATATCTTATGAAATATCAGAGATAATTAAAATTGTTATTGATAATATATCAAATTTCTGAGATTATAATATATCAAAAAGAGCTAAAGTTTTCATTGATGATTTTCAACAACTTTCATTAGATATCATACTGTTAAATAATATGATAACAAAATTTCAATTGGCTGAGAATGTTGCACAAAAAAACTAAATTTGTTTACATTGTCATATATCATGAACTCCAACGTAATCATAATCTATCCAAAATTTGTTACAAATGCTTCTAAGTAATATTTAATGTCAATTTCATAATAAAACAACAGTAACAATACATCATACTTTAAAACAACAGTAACAATTTCATTAAAGATGATCAAACATGTTTTCTCTTTTTTATTGATGAGTCAACATCTTCAATAATAATTGATCAGCTTATTCATTAGAAACAACCAAAACAACTTCCATTATAGCCAATTGCTTTGACTTTGTCGCACCATTAGATTCACCCATTGCCCTAATCAGAGATCCTTCGTTGTAACAAATAACCAAAATAATCAAAGGTAAGTCTCCATCCCATTTTTAGTTGGCCCCTCTCCCTATGGCATAGCAAAGGAGAGAAGTCTAAATAAACCAACAGTTGCTTCACCCGTGGGCAAGTTATGTAACCGCTTGGAGTGAAGAAGTCGCACTCCAATCTTATATATGCATGCTTCAAACTGGAGTCTTCACGAGGTCTCCATAATTATTTCAAAGGCGAACAATACCACCTTAAATATGAATGGGCCGGTCATACGTAGCCATCGCCGCCTCCTTCACCGCTTCACTCATGGTGGGATGAGCGTGGCACGTGCGCGCGACATCTTCGCTTGAAGCTCCATACTGCAACGCAAGCACCGCTTCGTGGATGAGTTCCCCAGCGTTGGGAGCCATGATGTGCACTCCCAGAATCTTGTCAGTCTCCTTCTCCGAGATTACCTTCACAACACCCTCCGCATCGTCAATGGCCTTTGCCCTGCTGTTCGCTAACAACGGGAACTTCCCAACTCGGTAAGTAACTCCGTTTGCCTTAACCTGCTCCTCTGTCTTGCCAACTGAAGCCACCTCTGGGTGAGTGTAAACAACTCCGGGCACCATGTCATAGTCCACGTGGCCTTCTTGCCCTGCGATGAATTCCACGCACGCGACGCCGTCGTCTTCCGCCTTGTGCGCCAGCATGGGCCCGGGTACCGCGTCGCCGATGGCATAAACGCCCGGGACGTTGGTGGAGAACCTCTTATCAACGACGATCCTACCGGCCTTGTCGGTGTGGACGCCGATCTTTTCCAAGCCAAGGCCTTCGGTGAAGGGGACTCTGCCAGCCGAAACCAAGACTACGTCGGCCTCAAGGGTGCTCTGCTCGCCGCCCGCCGCGGGTTCGAGTGTGAGCTTGACGCCGTCTCCGGATGTGTCGACGCCGACAACCTTTGTCTTGAGAAGGAACTTCATCTTCTGCTTCTCAAGCATGCGTTGGAACTGCTTTCGCACCTCGCCGTCCATGGTTGGCACGATGTCAGCTGCGAACTCAACGACGGTCACCTCGGATCCAAGACGTCCCCAAACGGAACCCATCTCCAAACTGATGTAGCCCGCGCCGACGACGACCAGCTTTTTTGGAATTTCCGGCAAAGACAGTGCTCCGGTCGATGAAACGATCTTCCTCTCGTCAATTGGGATTCCAGGGAGAGGTTTGACGTCAGAGCCAGTGGCGATGATGATGCTTTTTCCTTTGACGATGGTCTTTCCTCCATCAAGGCACTCCACTGAGACCTCAGATGGTGAGGTAAACCTGCCGTACCCTTTGACGTAGTTGACTTTGTTCTTCTTGAACAGGCCTTCTATTCCACGAGTAAGGCCGGAGACAGCTTTGTCCTTTTGAGCCATCATGGCCGGAAGATCGATTTCCAGCTGAGAAAACTTAACTCCATGGTTCGCAAAAGTGTGCTTGGCTTCATGATACAGGTGAGAGGAGTGGAGGAGAGCCTGAAATAGAAGCATAAAATAGTTAGTTTCTTTTCAAACGAATTCCAGCTGAGGTATCCAACAAAGGGGATAAGTAAGAAATAGTAAGCTTCATTTCTATACCTGTTTCATTGTACCCTAGCCATATTTATACACTTCTGAGAGCTTAGGAGCCATCAGATTAGCTTGAGATCAATTTAACCATAGGTACATAACTAATACATTCTCATTAATACCTTGTATACAAAACCTAAAGTTATTTTTTCAATAAACATTCACAAATAAGCAGATTTAGTTTATTCACAATAATTAGCTATTTCAACTACCCAAGTACACCTCTTGGTTTATCTCCTTTATTGTAGAACTTCTCATAAGCAAAAGCGTGATGTCTCAGTATTATGAAGGAATAGGCTACAAATCACATCAAAGTTATAATATGTCTTTTACCATCAAGTTCAAGAATTGAGTTTCTCATCATTGGTTCTCCCACCAAAGCTTAGGATATTTACTTTCACATCTCAATTGTAGCATCCATGGCCTCATTTTCTCCTTCAAAGGTAAACTCTATAGTCTAATATTTGCATAGTTTATTGGTTTTGAAAAGAGTAAGAGCTTGATTATGTGTTCACCTGTGCCTGAAATATTTTCTTATGCGTAAGTGTTGAAAATTGAGTTTCATCTATTACATTATAAAGGATTCAGAAAAGATGGTTTTGAATAGGAAAAAAATATAGAAGAGTACAGTGAAAGAAGGCAAAGTAATGAGTAGAAATTTGATGAACAAGATACTTTGTATCAAAAGCTTTTAGCGTAATCTCCTTTATGAAAAATTTTAATTGATTAGAATAGAAAGAATGGGGGATTGCACAATGTTCAGCATGATCTCAATGTTCAGTATAATCTGCCCATTAACTTCGAGTTCTTTTTTATATTATTCTTTAAGAACCACAAGGAATTTGCATTAGCACAAACATCCACGTTATCTACCTTCAAAAAATCACTAACATCATATTTTTAAGGAGAAAGTGGAGGATACTTTATATATTTCATCTAAATCTTCTTAATCTTATCTTAAAATATTTCCTAAACCTTTCCTTTTATATCCTGAAAACTTCCTAGCCATCATCGATCTCCACAATCTAATCTAGTTTGAAACAATTTGATTTGACAATTTAAAAATGAGATCAATTCATCCATGAAGAAAAGGATCGAATCATTCGATCATAGGTTTAGATGACCTAGTTGAAAAGTTTAATTGGCTAGTCCCTAAGACCAAATGATATCTTGAAGGTAGATTTCCTTTTTTTTTTTTTTTTTTTCTGGTGTGCAATTGCCTCAAGGATTCCCTTTTTATCATCCCTGGCATTTAAATAATCGGTCTTTTTGGTTCTCATCTTCAACATCATCTTTTACATTCATCACTCACATCAGTTATCATATGCCACCATCTCACAAATCCAAATAACCTAAGGCATTTACCAAGTTACAAAACTATCAAAGTCACAAATCATATAAAAATGTAACAAATCATAATATTAAAGTTTTTAAAGAAGGAAATAATATAAAAAGAAATAAAAAAATTCAAAAGTTGGGTTCTAAAGTACATGACTAATGATGAGAAAAAACTAGTAATACCAAAAATTCACAATCAAGCAAAAAAAAAGGAATTTCCTTCCAAATTTTCTTTTTAATTGAATTCCATTCAGAAGCAGTCTTACAACATAGGTATAATCATTGGGATAATATTTTTTTTGACTTAATTTCACAAAAATCCCGTAACACTAATCTTGTTTTGGGCAAAAACATAAACCATTGTGCATATCTACTCATGCATGACTGTCATGCCAACAATAATGGACTCATGGAACACCTTTTCATCCTTTGAGAGTTGTTAGGACTACATAACAAGCTAAACTAATCATATTCTAAATGAAATCCTATTTATATGATTGCTTCTAATTACAATAAGGCTTAGAAATTTATTCTAAAAATAAAACATATTAATATATAGAACTCTTAATTAGTCTTATCCTATTTTAATTGAGAATCCTATTTGAACCCATATGATTTGATTTACTCAATACTTCAATGGTTTTTCATCCATCTTATGAACTTTCAAACAAAGTTTCTCTCTCTTTCCTTGTATGTTTCTAAATATTATACAAGTCACTTTAGAGCTCAAAAGAAACCTATATATGTCATGATTTACTGAACCAATTTTGAGACCTTAAAAGGGCTCAAAAATTATTATGAGCATTCCTCTCCAAGCCACAAATGTGAGCCCCAAAAATTCCATTGATTTTCTTACCCAATAAGCTCCTTTGTCACGGCAACTTATACCTCAAAGAATTATGCAGCACAACTCAACTGCGCAGCCATGTTGCATTGCCTTCATGCTTCGTCCTTTGTTCCAACAAAAAGAAAATGTAAGGCCTAAAATTCTCGTTTAAAAGGAGAAAAGTGTGACACTTCTGCCTCAGAGAGAAGAAAACATAGATCACTCAACAAAAATTGGTTTCAATGAATAAAGGGGAACTTTCACTAACACAAAAATCTCTAGTTATTCACTGGTAAAGTATAATTTGTAACAAAAGCATCACACAATTTCTACTAAATGTGCTTAATTAAATAAACAATTCAAATTAATCATAGTTTATTCAAATATTAATGTTATGCATACTGTTGGCCGAGCAGAAAGTCTTTGGCTGACTCGTCTCCAATGAGATGCTTAAGTAAATTCAATAAAACTCTAAGTTAGGCCTTAAGATCAAAACCCTTGGGAAACCTCACGTATGGAAAGGTCTTTCTTGCATCAGTACCTAAGAAACCTTTGGCAGCCAAAGACTAACATATCCCAAAGTTAATTGTAACTTATTCTTGTGCTAGTAAAGGTTCTATTCAATAAAGCACATGGTAACATCCTGAGTGTAAAATCAAAAAACCTTATCCTACTTGAATATTCTCCATCTCCTCCCCCACTTATTGCATAACAAGGGCTTTTCTCTGGAGTTCTTTGACTTGATTGTTGGAGCTTTCCTTCTAGAGAAGTTTGGTAATCCTTCTTTTAAGAGAAAATCATCATCCACAATAAATCATCTAATCAACACTAATCTAGAATCACCATCTTCCTAATCCAACATCAAGTACTACCAATGGGATTGATCTCTTTAATCAACTTTTAATCCTTCCAAAAACTATGTGATAACTAGACCCACTATGCGAGATTATGTAAGGAAAAGGATGTCTTAGGATAATCTCTCGGGTAAGTATATTTTCTTCGATGTGTCAACCGTTTTTATATGAGTACACAGATTTAAAGAACTATCCTATGCATGAAAATATGTAATTACATCTAGTACAAAAATTATTAGCAAGATAATTCTTGTTTACTTAAATCATGACATGAACATTGCTTAAACCTTAATTATGAATACTTATGAAGAGAATTATTAGAGGAATAAAGGTCATTTTCAACTTATAGCATGCAACGATTGTTGAGTAAACGAGAACCATCATTACTATTGAAGTAGCCAATTGTCTTTTTTGAGGAAGAAAAGATAGATTGGGCTTAAACACCACCTTATGGATACCATTTTGTAGGACCACTTTTATTTACATCTAACAAGTTTTAAAGAATATTTGCAAAATAAGGTGAAGCCCAAGAGGCACAAAAGAATAATTAAAATTGTGCGAGTCAAACATGTTATATATTTATTTAAATCTTCTCTTTTGTTTGAAAAATCACAAACTATTTTAAACCTTAACCCTTTAAATATTTTGGGCTGGAGAAGACTCTCATATATGATATTTAAAAATTCATGGGCAATAATGACATCACCCAAAACATGGCCTTGTTAAATCTTTTCATATTTATATATTCATGAGTGATCTTAACCTTGTTAAATACTTATTCTAAAAGATGACCATATCAGCTCTCCATATGATTAATATGTCTAAGTATGATGTCTCATTAAATTCGTTAAGCTTATATATATGAATTGTTAAGTCTCAATATAATTAAAATGACAATGTCATGTTTTGAATGTGTCTTGTTAAATCTTCATGTTTCAAACAATTATTTAGAAGGTAAACAAACTAAATTTATATATAGGCATTGTTTCATCTCAATGATTAAAACAGTGTTAAGCCCCATATGTGCCTAGTTAAATCTTAATGTTTTAAATAATTAATCACAAGAAACCCCTCTTTAAAACATATTTTAAATATTCATAAATGAGTATAATCTTGTTAACTATTTATCAATGAGGCCAGCCTCATTAAACACTCATGTACAAATTGGTCTTCTCAAATATTAATTCAAGTACTTGAAGTCTTATTAATTCTCTATATATTTAAAATTTCATATGAGTTTTTCATCAAAAATGTTTTCGCATAACATATCTCAATAAACATTGCATATTTGAGCATATTCCTTGTTAAACATCGTGATATTTAAGTATAAGAACAAGACCAGCCTCACCAAATATCGATGCACAACATTCCACCATAGACATGGTTAAATGAGGCATTTGCATCAATCTCATGGAAGTCATGCGAGGTATATGCCTCATGCTACTCTTTCAAACATATTACTTCCTCAAATAGCACATGTTTTACAGATTACACAATCCTAACAACACTTATATCATTAGTTCTAAGACTTGTCAAATCTTATTTACTGCAAAGTTGCTGAAGAGTTGGTTGCAACAAAGACTATCTGCCATGAGTCTTCCATTTTAGTTCTTCAATGTATAGGCCATCAACAAGGAAAAAATTCCATACACAAAGTTCTATTCAATCATGTTTTATTCTTCATTTGAAACATATTGGAGTGAAAGCCAAAAGACCTCAGCTGCCAATTCAATGAATCTACTTCAAGGGTTTTCTCTTTTAACAACGCTGAATTCTTTGAAAACAGCTTAAAGCAACAACAACTTGGCTTAGAACAGCAAGAACAATCCTTTTAAGAAAGGCACATGGAATTCTTTTTACATTAATTAAGCAAAAATGACTTATTTAGAGTAAAAGCTTTTTCAAGTTCATTGATGCCTAGCTACACAATAATATCATAGAACTCCCTAATGATTGCTCATATAACAGAATAAGTAGCACTAAATTCATTCACAATCATGGTCATAAAAGTCTCTGAATCCTTGTTTGTGTAACTACCTTAGTAACTTCATGCCCATAAAATTTTCAAGATTTCTAAGAATACATGAGTCTATTCATATTCATGAAACATGCATTGACCTTAACAAAACATCCTCAAAATTTTCAAGTTTACTAAGACCATGGATGTAACTTAACTAAATCAAATTTGCTTAACCAAGCTTTAGATTAAAATATATTTACAGGAATTATTGCAAGATTTATGGTTGTGAACATGAAGAAAATGGGAAAGACATGCCTTTTAAAACTTGCCTTGATTTAAGAGTTGTAAGAACTCTAAAATCCTAATTGATATGTCATTCTCACACTTGTGAATACCTACTCTTTAGCTCGTTAGCACAAACAGGCCTAAATATGCAAGGTGGCTACACTTCGAGATTTAATCAACATCCTTTAACTCCATTTTCTACCATTTCTCCCATGACTAGAAGCATTTTCTCGGAAGGAGCTATTTGCAGATGGGCTCTTGTCATACACCAAACAATTACCCCTACTCCAACTCCTGCATCAAGCATTCACAGTGATAGACCTCTTCAGATCTATTTCTGTTCCTTTTGAACGGCTGTTAATTGCAAGATCCTGACAAAGTTCCACATGGGCATTAATCGATTCCTCAATTTGATAAAGAACACCGTGAATCACCAAAAAGGTGCGATTTTTATATCAGTAAACTCAATTATCGATAAAAAAAAAGGTGTCCAACCAAACCTCCACTTCTGTTCCATTAGATGATACAAAAAGATATAGCACATTGACATCAATGAATATTGCAAATTCTCAAACTACAAATCAGAAACTCTTAGCCACAGCACAGAGATCGAAAGCAAGGGAGACAGAGATTGCAGTGGCTTGCCTTGGAGGGGATGCAACCAACATTAAGGCAGGTACCACCGAGGGTGCCCCTTTTCTCGATGCAGGTTGTCCTGAGCCCAAGCTGAGCAGCCTTGATCGCCGCCACGTAGCCTCCTGGGCCTCCGCCGATCACCACCACGTCGTTGTCCTCCGTTGCCGAAGAAAATCCTCTACAAGTGGCCGCAAACCGACTCACGGCTAGGCATGCCATAGCCATCTCTCTTCGCAACTCTTCTACTCCGTCGAAACTTGTGTCAGGAAGACAGAAGAATCGACTCAGAAAGCAAGATCAAGAAACATGCTGCGTGCTGATTGACCATAAAACAATTCCGTTATTGGGTTGATCAAGAAACATACTTCGGTCTACTGTTGGATGGGAGATGTTATATATAACATATTTTAGGCAATTTTGTTAAACAAATTAATAGAATATGTTTTATTTAAAAAATAGACATAATTAATAAAAGTTTGAAATTTATTATTAGTTTCTAATATGTTAATTTTTTTAATTAAATAAAAAACAGAGCAAAGAATTCATAATCTATAACTAATTCATGGTATGTTTTAAGTAATTGGATTTATTTAGGATCTCAATCAAATATGATTCTTCAATATTTTGGCATCGATTTGTCTTGGATTTTTGTGTACAATGAAACTAGAGTAGAACTAATTCAAGTTGCCTTTCTAGTTAGTTGATCTTTTATTTCAATAACCAATTTAAGAATTTTACAGCCTATAAACGTAAATCTAACATATGATTTTCAAAAATATAATATATTTATAAATGAATGGTCCCTTATGATTTTGGAACTTAGAAGGATGATAGCCTTATATAATATATTATAATCCTATTTTGATCTCTTCTTTTTTAATAATAGACCATGATCATTAGAGTAGTTTGTCGACTATTACTTTATATAATACAACTATTTTTGACATGGAATAGTTGTTAGATGATAATGTAGTGCATCATAATTTTTGTATTTTTGTGTTAAGAGTTATGATGCAAAGAGAAATAGCATGAATTATCTTAAGTAGGTGAGTTAATCCATACAATAATGTTGTAATTAATTAAAAAATATTTAAATTCAATATGAATATGAATCAATAAATCCAAGAAATCCATAAGGCTAAGGCTTGCAAATTTTTCATAAAATGAATAGGGCTTTAAACAAAAGTAAATAAAAATTTTGATAGTTATTTGTAAATAAGTAATCACATATATAATCAATCATGTTGTCACAAATCAATTATTAAAAGATATGTTAAATCATTTTTCTACCACTTAAGCTTGAAAAAAATAACAAGCAAAGACGATGAAAAGAATGTGCATAAGAATAAACAAGATTATTGATTAATGAAAAAATAAAACAAAACCTTGTAGAAAAATGGGCAAGACGTGTAGGCAAATGAAGAATATTATTGCAACATTGTGAAGTAAAAAATAATAAGAGAAATACAATATTTGGGTATGATGAAATTGTATGATGATAATTGTGAAAGAAGTCATTAATAAAAAGATGACAATATGAAAACAAGTGAAAAGAGACTTGATTCCCTTTGGCTCCTCACACCTTTTCCCAAAGATGTAGAAACCATATTGGTGGAGGTTTTGTGGCTATGAAAGCGGTATGACATTGACATGAAAACAATCACATTGGCATATTAGAGTAAAGATTGAATAAATAGGTACAAAATGATATCCTATAGCAACTCAGGGTACATATAAAGAGTTCCTCACAATCTCAAGGGATCTCCAATGCATAAAGTGTCGAAGTTCTTCAACGTTTTGTTAAAATTTTTATAAAAAACTTAAACACTACTAAAAACAAAAAATGAGAAACATCATAACTTTTGAAACCAATATAGAGCTCATTTCTTAGGAAAGATAATAATTTATTATATCCAATACAAATCATTTAATAAGAATGTAAGATGCCCACACAAGAGAGAAGTGAATGTAAATCTAAGCATATAAAAGTTCATTCTAAATTCATGTTTTTTTAAAATATAAATAATTAAAATAATATTAAACTAATCATGAGGATACATGAGACTTTTTGTTCATATCTACCTCTCCCTTTTTTTGTAGTACATCAAAAAATAAAATTAAATGTTTTGTTTCTCATTTATTAAGTTAAGTATGTGAAAAGTATAGAAGAAAGGGGTCAAAATACTGCTTGTTAAGATCTAAATTTTTCTCTTATCTTTTATATATATGCATGCATATGTGTGTATGAAAATAAAATACTACTTGGTAATATAACTAATGAGGTCAATTTCTCTCTCCTTTTATCTTTATGCATGTAATATTTATAACAATAACTAAAAATTAAATTTAAAACTTATAAATGTAATTAAATTAGTTATTAACAACTAACCAATATGTTTTCAAAAGGATTTCTCCTTATTTCTAATTCAAACAAGGGAAGCATGTAATTAGTTTTAATTATTTAAATTTTAGGTTTTGGAATTCAAATAGTTTTAAATTTAATTAACTTTAAATAGTTATATTTTTTATTATTATTTTCAATCTAAATATAAGTAGAATACCAAGAGTTATTTTCTAATTTGAACTTGCAATCTTTAGAGATGTAATCCCTTTTCATACAATAATTGTAACTAAGAGATGATGCATAAAAGAAAGCACCACCATTCATGAGCTTATTATTTTCAAAAGCAACATTTCTATGAATATGATAAGATGTAACACAATTTGAATGCAACTTTTTAAATTGATCAAAAATAATTTTGTGATTTCTATTCATACAAATGGTTTAAACAAATTCATCTTTAGCAGATTTCAATTTATTTAAACATCCTTTATTTTTCTCACTCAAATGCTCACAAAATCCAAGATATCTATTAGGCTCCTTTTTCAAAACTTGATATTTCTTAGAACTTTAAAAGAATTAATTAACTCAATCAAACTATTTTCTAATTCATTACAAGAGAGTTAATTTACCTTATTATATTTACTTTTGAATAATGAATTATGATATGTCATAAGACAAATTACTTTTTAATCTTCTTCACTTTTCTCATTGCTTGAGGATGTTAATGATATATTTGAATCCTTCTTTGTATCATGGCCTTCTTTTTCATCTTCTCCCTATTTTAAATTTCCTTTTCTTTACCATGTTAGGACAAGTGGAGTAGAAGTGCTCAACGATTTGCATTCATGGTAGTGTACTTCTACCATTGCTTTCTCTTCGCTTTTGTGACTCATCAAATTCTTCATCTCAATATTTCTTGTAGGCTTATTATCATGGCTATTTTCTCATTATGATCGGAGGCATAATCAATTTCTTTATTCTTACAAAAATTCTGCAGCTCATATTAAATATCATAAGTAACATTCAAATTCATAATTAATTCAAATTCGATGGTTGATAAATCACAATGAATCATATTAAACACAAGAATTTTAATTAAATTATTTGTTTTTCTTCTATTGATATTTATCTTGTTTACTTATAACAAACTTTTACTAGTCTTTTTAGATAGGAATGCAAATAGATTTCTATAATATCTCATAATTTAATATCAATTCACTCAATAAAAACTCATATTCTATATTTCAATAATCAATCAAATATACCTTAAATTTAAGGAGGATAAAGAGAAGAGATGTCATCTCTCAAATTTGCAAAAATAATAAAAATTGATTGAGACAATATGAAGATCTTTTTTATGATTGTTAATCACTAGAAACAACTATGCTTGGATACCACTTATTAGAATAAGAGTAAAAGATGTGTATATAAGAGGTGAGTGAATTATAAAAATATTAATTTTTTATTATACAAAATAAAACCATTAAAGTGTTTTAAGATTCTTAATTGTTTATGCAAATTTTATTTAAAAAATATTACTTATCTTTAAAACCTTTATGTGAAGATTGTAATAAATAAATACATAAAGGTTTCTAGGTATTTAATCCAAACCTGGAGTTTTATACATTTTAAATCTAGATCAAAATTACCTCAATAACTATTGTTTGCCAAATAATCGATAGTCAAATACTTACACACTAGGCCAAAAAGGATTTATAATCACTAGACTAAAAGACCTTATAAAGTGACAAAAAAAGCTAATAATGCCCTTCTAATGAGACAAAAAAAATACAATATAAAAGCTCTTGAATGCAAAGTCCTACAACCAAATAATAACATCGAAAGACACACCAAATCAATGTTGAAATAATATAATAATGATTTTCAACTTAACTTAACTAAATTACTTGAAGGTCTGAAGAAAGATAATATATTTTTATTTTTGTTGTGACTTTACTCTCCTCTAAACCAAATCTAGATAAATATGAATGTATTCAAGCATAAATAGTTTTAAGAGATTTATAATTAATCATTAGATTTATCTCTATGCTTGGAGGTCTTCTATAGGTTTTTAAGAAGAATTTTAATAACTCTAAACACCTCAAATGTCTCTATCAATTATTTCAAATATCCTAAAAAATGAACTAAGTATATCATATATTTCAAGAATTGTATTATACGTTATTGCCAATTTGTACTAATTGTATTACATATTAAATAAAAATGTATCATATAAAATCCTTAAATTTGGCTCATTCTACAATACTTATATTAAGGTGAATTAAATATATTATATATTAAATGTTAACATATCCTATGAAAAATCCCAAGTTATACAATCCATTCCATTATCATATTTAATAATTTGAAATGAATGTATTGTACATTAAGTATACTTTATTGTATAAAAAACTTTAAAATAATTTTTTTCTGCTCAACATTTTTTATTCTCAAATTATGTAATTACTAAATTAAACTAAATATATTGTATGTTAATGACAATGTATCGTATTATATACATAATTTTACATATTTTTTTAGATTTATTTTCTAAGTATTTTGGGCATATTTTATTAATACAAATTATCTTTTTTAATATTTAATAAGACATTTGTATAGAAAATAAATTTTATGTGAATGCATGCCTACAGCTAATATAAGTATGAAGAGTTATGTAGAAAATATATTTAAAAAACTTTTTATCAAATGTACTCATTTTCTTATTATTTGTCATAGTACCTCAATAATATTTTTATAGACATTATATTCTAAAACCAAATAAAGACAACTCAAAAAGTAACTTTTTTAAGCATGCTGCAACTTCTTATTTGGTGCTACTTGTATTATCATTCCCTATATAGCATAACCCTAATAAAACTTAATAAAATGCTCAAAAATATCAAATTACTAAGTTAAAATAAAACTTGTAGTAAAACCAAAGGACAAACAAAAATCAATGGTAACAATTAGATATGTCAATTCCATAGCATTTAAATTGCAACAATCAAGAAAAAGTAATTCACATAATTCCAAAACTATGATATAAGATAAAATAATAATACTTATACAACACTTGTCTAAAAAGCACAAGTTCTCACATATAAAAACATCTCTTGTATAGCTCATAAAGTACAATATAATTTCTTTCACTCTAGGTCATAAAATATTCTTTAAAAATAATAGTTTTGTGAGTGTTTGCATCATAATCTATAATATAACTAGGAGATAAAAATGATATGCTTAATAAACAAATTACTAACTACATGCATAAAGGTAATACAAAAATGTAAATATACAACCAACAAATACAAAAGGAGCAATAAATATATCTATGTATGACAATTAATAAAATTTTGAAAGTATCAAATTACTAGATGAATACTTGTATATATTGTTATCATATATGCATATAATTATTATGTAGTACTAATATTATATAGCACTCATACTACATTATATCTTACATTTTCTTTCTTTTATATTCAAATTCATTATTTTTTTGTTTCTTTCTTATTTCATTTTTAGGGGCTAGATTTTTTTGTATGACCATCATTCTCACACCTAAGGATTTAATATCATATTATCATTTATCACGAAGTATCTTATGTTCATGATGGTTGGGCTTCTAGCTTATTACGACCCTATATCTACATATCAATGACAACATAAGTGATTTTCTTATATATATCACTAAGCCACACCTACATCACCTAGCATCTCGTGTTTATGATGGTGGGATTTTTGTCATGCCATGACCACATCTTGAGTACCAATAAGAGCAAATGATTTTCTTTCTCATATTGAACAACTATAGGATAGGGTATTACTGAAAATATTTCACATTCTTATTACTTTCTATCATATGATCTTTTAAATTTTTATGCTTAAAGTTTTTCTTTTCTTTCTATTTAGCTCTTTTAATTTCATACTTTTTTTCTTGTCTTATGAATAAATTTTATAGCATATATATATACACACACACACACATAATAATAATAATAATAATAATAATAATAATAATAATAATAATAATAATAATAATAATAATAATAATAATAATATACAAAACTCATAAATTAGAACATATACAAATAATCAAGTCGATCATTTTATATTGCATTCTATAACAAAACTTTAAGGAATTTAAACTATTCAACATACTTATATAACAGTGACTTAGTTATCTACTTAATAGCTCTAGAATGCTTTCTCAATCAATTTAGCTTTTATTTATCTCATTTCTTTTTCTTACATAATCCTCATCAATAATAGTTCAAAAGGTTTTGCAAAAAAAATCCATAAGTAGTTCCTAAAAGACATCCAAAAATTTTGTTGGAATTCACTGTATAAAGCTTCACTTCATATAATTCAATCCCCCAAATTATATTATACGATCGTTAGCAAATAATTGATTGGACAATGAATTAGACAAGTGATGCATGATAATTGTTAAAACCTATTTTTGGCTTATTGATAATTAATAAATTCTTAAGTTTAAGTAATTTATTTGTATAATGACTTACCAAGTGTACTTTATGTTTAGAATTAAAAATCCTAAAACCATCAAGCAATTAAGAATTTTTTTTGAAACTAAGAACTTGCACTGATTTTTAAAAGAAGGGATCTTAACCTAAAGAAAAAGTGATATTAACAACCCGCACTTAAAGTACTCATGTTGGTGGTGAAATGGCAAGGCACACAAACTAGAAATTGGATGCGATGATTAAAATTTTCAAAATATGAAATAAAGTAACTAAGCACTTTTTGGTGATTTGATGCTCTTAATAGATTTTGGATAATGGGTCGAGATCTTCTCATTTGAGACTCTTGCCTACCTTCCCAGGCTACCTCCAGAATCATGTTGTCAGATTGATCACACACGATATACTCGTATCAAATCAGCTTGGTAGCAACACTTTATTACTTCATTCAAAATTACATTGCATACAACATGGCAAGCATCCCTATTTACAGATATCTCAAGAGTATAATAGTAATTTGTTAATATAAGAATATGAAAGAATATTTGGGAATACTAAGTAACATATTTTGAAATTCTAAAGGATATTTTAGAATTCTAAAAGTTATCATAAATTACAAAAGAAATGCTTTGAATTCAAGCTATAAAATTAATTAATATAAGTAGTTCTTAAATAGGCATGAGCATTTTGGGCTACGATTTGTGGAGCAGTGAAGGGATAGGCAGCACAATCGTCTTAATACAAGTGAAGAGACAATGGTGTTGTAGGTCTAGTTTTCAGGTCAATATGGGACAAAGGGAATTAGCTCGAGCTGATGAGTCAACACACATTGATAGGTCAAATGAGTTCAAGGGTTGATATGGGCTGAATAAATCAACTAGTTTAAAGGGTCGGTTCGAGTCGATGCTAGAGGTGACAATGGCTACAAAGTCATTTTCAACCAAATTTTGCATTGATGACTTTATAGGACTAATGTATAAATTTTTGAAAAGTTATTAATTGATCTTCAAATGGCTTAAACTAAAATATAGATGCAAATAAATTGATGAACTGATACAAAATAAATTAAAATATATGATAAATAAGGGTTGATTATAATTGACCCCTATAACATAATAAGTAGATGAGTTAATCTTGGCTCAGCTACGAGTTTGAATAAGACTAGTATACCTCTAAGTAAAACCTTTACGTGATGTATGAGATGTTACTATATTAACAAGCTAACCCAAGCTTAATATATTTCTTAAAATTAATTGTACCATCCAATAGTCTTATCAAACTATACAATCCTCTAATTTCGTAGCTAAATGATCCCTTAATGAGATAATTTGACTTTCTAAGCTAGTTCTAATCACATTATCCAATGGTTCCATTAGACTATGTAATTTGAATATTTAACTAGATGATTTTATTTCAAATAGTCTAAAACACTAAACAAAATCAATGATATAGTTTGATTAATATTATTTGATGATAAGGGTTTCTTAAGAAGTCAAATTATACTGTTGCTCTATTGATTCCATAATTTGATAATTATTATTGTATTGTGTGATCTTTTTAGAAATTTGATTGGTTCAAATATTTATACTTATTGCATCGTCCATTACTCTATTGTATTGTACGATTAGGTTAATCATATAATATGATTGACTCGATCAAATAGCACATTTAGTAGGTCAAAAAATAAGGAGTTAGGATTTTGATCCCAAATCAATTATCAATTCAAAATAAACTTTAATCCATTCAATAAGGGATTTCACAACATACTAAGAAAGAAAAATCTGGAATAAAAACTTACCTTAAGTAACTCTAATTGTATAGAAGAGATCCAAAGAAGATATCTAAATTTCTTTTCAAGATATATTAGACATTTTCAAATTATTGAAAAAGTTAAGTGATGTGGTGACAGAGATTCATAGTGAATTTAATCTCTTTATTGAGAAAGTATATGGAGGATCTAACACACATGTTAAACTTGGATTTAAACTTGTTTGAACTACAATCAAATTTGACATACAAAAAAGTCCAATAAATATTTTAGTGTGAAGTGATTTGTGCTAAAGAAATCCCACAAGAGGGGGGGGGGGGTGAATTGTGTATTTAAAAATCTTATAACTTTAGAAATTAAAACTTAAAAGACTTTAAGCAACAGTGAAGAACATTGAACACACAAATTTTCAAGTGGTTCGACTCAAAACCGAGTCTACGTCCACCCCCAACCGGTGTTGGGAAAAATCCACTAAATGCACCGATTACAAGTGAGGTTTTTCCTACGGTTCACCTCGAACCTACTTGGGATTTTTACTACGGCTAATCCCAAACCTACTTGAGTTTTTTCCGGGCTCAACTCAAACCCGGGGCTTTAGCACTACTGCCGGGACGCCCTTGCCCCAAAACGAAAAATACAAAAATTGGCAAATAACTCGAGAAATAGGAGAAAAGAGGAGGCACACACAATCGAGAAATTAGAGGGATAGAAATTGAGAAATAATTGAAAAACCTCTAATTCCAAGAGCCTTCTTGCCGCTTTGCTTTTTCGAGCTTGGATCCACCGTTTTTGCTTGAGTGCTCGAATTTTGAGATCTGAAATCTTTGGAAAATTTAGCAAAAGTTAAACTGAAAAATACATAAATTTTACATATTTATAGAGCTCAGATTTGAGCTCTAAAAACACCCCCAACGGCTCCAAAAATTAATTAGCCGTTTGGGCAACGGACGGAAAGCAGCCACCGTCCGATCCGGGCCCAAAAACGAACGGCGCAGATTGTTTACGCATTTTACCGTTCGGGCTTAATCCTGAGCGTTGGATCCGGGCGGACTTGATCTGAGCCATTAGATCCCGCGCGCTGAACGAACGGCACTGATTAATCTCACGAAACAGCCGTTCGAATTTACTCTCGCCCGTTGGATCTGGGCGGGCTTGATCTGCGCCATTGGATCCCGTGCGCTGAACGAACGGCGCTGATTAACCTCGCGAAGCAGCCGTTCGAATTTTCTCTCGCCCGTTGGATCTGGGCGGGCTTGATCTGCGCCATTGGATCCCGCGGAAGTTATAAGGTGGGATTTTTAGTCCCACACTGCAGAATGGGATTCGGCGCAGCGCTTTATAAGGAATTTGCGCCGACTTAACTTACGAGCCACTTTGGGGCCGGCTCCCCCCTTCTTTGACCGGGATTTCACCACCCAGTTCGGGTTGACTTAGCCAAGCATCTGTTCATTGACTGTTGACCGCGCTGCAGTTTATCCTAGCCCGAGCTCCTTTGGGCGGGCTTGGCTTAAGCCAGGCACTGTTGGTTTGACCGTTGACCAGCGCTAGCCGAGCTCCTCTCGGCGGGCTTTGGCCTAGCCTTTTCTGGTCAACCAAATTTTTATTTTTAAATTAAATTTTTAATTTCTAAAAAAAACCTGGACGGGCTGTTTTCGCGCCGGGTCGACCCGCCCAATGCTACAGTGCATTTTCCCGAGACTTCGGCTGTTTTAGGGTATTTTTGACGAATTTTTTAGCCAAAGATTTGAATATAAGTGTATAAAAATAATTTTGTATTCTTATAGTATTATAAGTTAATTAAGTGGCTATGAAAAGAAATTCGTAGAAAACGATTCCAAAATAATATTAAAAAATCAAATACTCATGTCTATACATTTTGTCAAATATGCTTGGCCCAAAAATCAAAATTCAGTATTAAATAATTTTATAATATTTTTAAATGTTAATACTACTAGCGTGCCTCATAATCTCAAAGTTTGGACATATCAAATTCAAGAAAAATAAAAAGAAATTTAATTATAAAAAATCTTGCGCATGTCTCAAAATTCCTTGAAGTATGCCATGACCTCAAGGCCCTTAGAGACCATTATTTTAGACATCTAAAATACATGGCTTGATTTAATTAATTAGTAACAATTTTACTTAAAATCAAGCCCAAATAAAATATACACATTTATTCTTGACTCATCAAACACAAAGGTGTAACATAGTGAAGTGAGAAGTTAAGAAATAAAAAAAACTAGTGCTAAAAACATTATAGATAAATCAAACAAAAAGAAAGTATACATGGAAATTAGAAGATGAGATGGTGAAAAAGTATTTCACCTTAATCTAAATTTCAAGGACAAATTTTTTTATGAGGAAGGAATTGTAATGTTTTTAATTATAAAATAAATATATTTTTAAATAAATTAAATCTTTGGAATTTTTAAAATATTTTTTAGATTTTGTTTTTATAAAATTTGATTATTGTAAGAGCATCATATATCAAGATCATATAATACAATAAAATAAGAAGCTAAATTAAATAAATTAAAGAGAATCATACAATAAGAAATAAAACATCATATTAATACCATCAAGAATTATACAATGCATCACCAAAAGGAATTAGATAAGTCTAATAGTGAGAGAGAAATATTAGATTATAAGTTATGACATCAACCATCATATAAGTATGATTATATAAAAAGAGAAATTTTAATTATTTGTGAATGGATAATAGGTGAATAAACCCAAACTAACTCATTGTAAGATAAGATTAAGAAAACCATATAAATATAATAGTTTTAAGAGATAAAGGAATAAGAATTAAACAATATGAAAATGAACATTATATGATATGATGATAACATAATGAATGAGCTAGATAAATAAATAGAGATCATAAAAGTATGATTAAGGAAATCATATAAGTCTACAAAAGTTGATGAGTATCACAGTCAAACATCATCGGTTACATTGTAATAATAATACACAAAAATATATCGTACAAATACGATTATTATATCATATTAGTATAATAAAAAATTAATGATATTCAAAAAAAGATTTCTAGCATTATACAATTCATAATAAAAATATCATACAATATAATATTATATAATTGAAAGATTTTTTAAAACCAAAATAGAAAATGAATGAGTAAAATCATTATGGTGAGATTCTAATTAACATTAAATCATCAAAGTTAAGAAGGAAAGGAGGTGAAGAGGGACTCGATCAAATGTGCATGGCCATTTGATGAAATGGAATGGTTAGGAAGTCTTGGTTATGAATATAAGTAGGTGAGGCCAAGCCGATGAAAAATTTTCTAAGAAAACTTAAAGTGAAAAAAGAAAAAACTATCTCCAAGAGTTGAAGGAAATTTGGGAAGAACTAGCCACAAGACCGAGGTAAAATCAAGGGATCTACCCATGGATATCGTAGCACTCAAGAAATGAAGGTGGAATTGGTGAAAAGATTTAATCTTTAGTGGGGTCATTACATGGAAATTGAGGTATAAAATCTTGTATTATGTTGTATGTACTTTAATGGTTAATATAATGCATGATAAAAGCTCTTAAATGAT
The DNA here is from genome assembly GCA_023846275.1 of Vanilla planifolia. Taxonomy (NCBI): domain Eukaryota; kingdom Viridiplantae; phylum Streptophyta; class Magnoliopsida; order Asparagales; family Orchidaceae; genus Vanilla; species Vanilla planifolia. The sequence goes on along the minus strand of CM043873.1, from coordinate 8,184,559 downwards.
AATAAAGATTGATAAAATATTGATGATGCTTGTATAGACAAATTGTGCTTATGAGATTATGTTTGATGCATGATACTTTCTAGAAGTATAGAACCTTAATAAAAGATCTTAAAAGAAAATTATCATGGTTGCTCAATTCTTTATAAATAATAATTTTTTTATAACATGATGTTTTTTAATATGTTTCTTAACAATGAAATATTGTGATGCTTTACTTACAAACTTACTCTATTTTTATATTTGTGTGATAGTATTCACAAAAAAAAGTAAAATTATCACTTGTGAATGTAGCCTCAATGGAAAAGAAATGACAAGATTATGAAAAGAGAAAAAGAAATATAAAAAAGAGAAAGTGTTTGTTAAAAGAAGGGTAAAGTTTTAAAGATGATAAAATGAATGATTGTTCAAAATAATTACTATTATTTTAGAATAATAATTATAAAGATTAGCAAACATAACTATTCATCCAGTTTGTTTATATTAGAATAATGAGTTTTTAAATATGCCTAGTCATTCATAAAGTGATATTTTTCTAAGATAAGTTTTAAAAAAATTAAAGGTTAAAAGAAATAGGTAAATTTATAAAGATGATCAAAGATAATGTGTTAATAGCTTTTACATAATTTTTTTTTATTATTCATTTGCATGCTCTCTTCACATTTTAATGCTTACAATTAAATCATATATGTAGCTACCCAATATTATATATATATATATATATATATATATATATATATATATATATATATATATATATATATATATATATATATATATATATATATATATATATATATATTCAGCCTATTTTTGGCCTAATTTTTTAAGTTAAAATGAGGCATACTATAAAATTATTAGGGAGTAATAAGAGCTAGAATGTAATGTTATGACATATAGGATGATTTTATCATTTGTTTAGTTATTTTTCTTCATTTAAGAAAAAGTCATATAAAAAATTTTAGTTTTGATGTTGGCTTGGTATTTTAGTTTTTAAAGTTTGTAAGAATCATTATGACTTATATGTTTTTGTGGTTTTGATGTTAAATTTGTTTTCTTATAAGAGAAATTATTTAAATAAATATTGGGTTTGAAATGTGTTTATTTACAAGTAAAAAAGTTTTTTTAATTTGGTTTCATAAATCTTTAAATAGTTTTTATAAAGGAATTTTATGTTTTTAAGAACTTGATTCCACTACATGTTTTTAGAAAAGAAAGAAAGTTTTCCTCGGTTTCACGATAAAAAAAGTAAAAGAAATAGTTAATGTGGAGCCAAAATCTAGGAAGCCTCAGAGAGCCACACTAATTCCCTCTCGTGAATGACCAAACCTTACTTTCCATCTCATTGGAGATGATAATTTTTTATGGGATCATCACTAAGAGATGGAGAGAGAGAAAGAGAGAAAGAAATAATGGTAATGTTGATGAATGTTATTAATAAGAAATATCTTGAGTTCTCCTTAACCTAGAGTTTGATGTTTTTGTAATTTAAGCTCCAATTTCCTTATTTTTAATAAGTTTTTTATTCTTAAACTCTATTCAATATTTCTTCTTATTGTTAGGTTGATCAGAGAAGTTGGTCAACGAATTTATAAAACTTAGGACTTATGAATAATTAAAAATGAGGAGGTTAAAAGAAAAGTGTAGAGAGAAAGAAAGAAACAGAGAGAAATTTGAAAAAAGTAAAATTGAGAAAAATTTGAGATCATTGTTGGCAAAATTAGTATAATGGGTTTATGGAAAACCTTAAATTAGTATGTTTTATATGTTATTGATTCAATTATAAGATTGAGTAATTTCTTTATTAAAAAAAATTGTGTTGTCCCCTAGTAAGTTAAATTCAAAGAGCATAAAATAATGAATAATGTGAATCATGCACAAAAAATAAGAAAAAAAGAAAAACAATTCAATAATCTTGAGGCATGCACTTTAACATAATGTTATATGCATTTATTTGATATATTATTGAGTGACAAATATGATCTAATGTAAATATTTTAGGATAATTTTTGTGATGCTCTATTATCCTATTATTATATGATAGAAATTTATTAAACTATAAAATAAAAGTCAAAATAATGAGAACATAAAAGATTGATATACAACTTGCATACCATGTGTTTATGGATGTGATGCTTATATAGATGATATGTTAGATTAATAAAATAAATAATGCTTAAATGATGTGATATATGTGATAATTAGTATGATTAAGAAATACATGAGCGTAATAACATTTTAGTTAAAGCATGTATAGCTTTAATTACTTTTTATTTGCATTAAACTAATTGCATGTTATGATTACACGAGTATAAAAGTGTGATATTACAAGCATTGTATGATATTACTATTAATATATATATATATATATATATATAATAACTTGTCAGTCATGTGAAATATGAATTAGAAATGTCACTAGAAATAAATACAGTGACCAAAAAGTAATAAGATTGAAATATGTCTTTATAATAGTTCTTAGTAATTAATGAATCACATGATTGAGATTTGTCACTATAATATTAACTAATACCTAGTTAGTAGCATGATTAAGATTTGTTATAATTAATGGCTAGTGAATATTGAGTTACATGATTAAGAATTTCCATAATAATAAATAGCTGGTGACTCATGGGCTATGTGATTGAAAGGCTAAAAGTATAATAGTTAATAATATTAATGAAATAAATAGGTGTGTCTTATGCATAAAAATATAAAAAAACAAATAAATGATATTTCTACTATAATTTTGTAACCTGAAAAGAGAATATTATTTGGTTATTTAGATAGAGAATAAGAACAATAAGACTGATTCTCATAAAGTTTACAAGTTAAGTAAAAAAACCAACAAATAAGTTCAAATTAAGAAATGGAATGACAAATCAAGAAATGACATGTATTTTTTGTGGCCATGACATACATTTATATAACATGTTATGTTGGAAAAGTTTTAAAGAGCTATTTAATATTTATTCTTCTCATTTAATGTACACAATATAGAACCAACATGTAGCATGATCCATTATTTTATTATTTCACAAGTATTTATAGTGTGTTAGATATAGTTTATAGAGCTTGTGATAATTGACTTGGTCTATTTTTTTAACATTAATATTTTAGAAGCATTAGGATCATAGTGTAAGGATGAATAAGCAAAAGAAATGAATTGCTAAGTGTAATATTATTTGCAAAAGCATTGTATATAAACTAAAATGTCTATACTTTTTGTGGTTTTGTATCATGTATTAGTATGGATGTATGATGGATAGTTTTAGATCTTTGTGAATAGATATTTTATATGTGCGTGGATGTAGATATATAATTACGTAGATTGTTACATATGTAAGTGTATTTAAAAATTAATGTGAATGTATTCAAGAAAATGAACAAAATATAGAGAGGATCTATCCATTTGAAAACTAAAATATAAAGAAAAATAGAGTTCAAAATTATTAGGATTAAGAAATTAGATTCTAAATATAGTTTGGCAAGGAAATGCATCACATATGTTTTGTGTCTTCCTTAATAACAATAGAATGAAACATACAAAAAGCCTTAAAGAATGACTTTGAAGGGGGTCATTCAATACTCAATTTGGAAGATGAGAGTGATCTCGTAAATTTCTTACTAGTGAAATTGAAGATTGCATCTATAATGAGAAAATGACCTTGAATCCTTTACCTCTAGTCATGGGTCATCTTGCATGAGAGGTTAATAGCTTGAAAATATTTGATGTTAGGTTTGGGATTATCCTTTAATAATGTCGTATTTTTCCTTATATTTTTTTTTGGTAATGCTTATTTAATGGTATTGTTTTCATTCATTACAAGTTTGAAAATTTAATAATGTTTAATCAAAACCTTCATTAATGATTATAGCATTGAGGTATATTAAATTGAACATCATAGAAGTATATTCTTATGAAAATATCATTTCTCAAAATGTGAAGTATAAATAGAAGAATGTAACAAATTGATTATTAGATTTTGCTTTCAAGATTTCAAAGTTTAACTATATAATTGTGCAAAACATATATTTAGAGAAGTGAGAAGTGTTTGGAGGGATAATAACTTGATATAATATAATATCTCAAAAGTGGGAAAAATTATTAATGTAATATTTTGTGCATTTTTAATTATTAAGTATTTAAATTAAAAAAACTCATAATTTGAAAGTTAATTAGAGATCTTCTAATGAGGAAGGATTTGTAGCATAATAAATATAACAAAAACTAAGATTTATAAATATTTTAATTTTTTATATTTTTAGAAAATTTTATTTTTTTAAATTATGTTATTTTCTTTAAAATTATATATTATTAAAAAGTAGTACGATATCCCAAAAGGTGGAGGTGGACTAAGTAACAAAGAATTTGGATTCAATAACACTAAGTTGATAAACATAAAAAGTTTTTAGGTATTAAAACATAAGATAAGAGATTAATAGGGGTTTATTTACTAACTTAAAAAAGTTTCAAATTTTAGTAAAAATATTAAAAAAACTCATACAAATTTAAAATATTATCAAGGCATAGACCTTATAAATATAAGACTAATTAATTGTTTTTGGCACAAAAGTAGGAACAATGATCATAGAATTATAATAAAATTTGATACAAAGGTTGAAATAGTTTTAAAGAAAAATAATAAAATGATTTTATAGGGATTTTTAAATTTTTAAAATTATTAAACATCACCAAAAATGCAAAACTTGGCTAATAAGTAGAATTCATCAAGGAGAATCATAAAAGATTAACTAATAAATTTTTGAAAGTTAAATTGTATAAAAATATAAGAAATATTAGCTTTCATAAAGTTGATTTAAACATTAATTAAAATTTTAAAATATAATTTTTCCTAATCTTGATGCACAATTAAGGATTTGACTAAAAGTGTGATGAAGAATCACTATTGTACCAAGATTTTTATCTATTTCTTTCTATTTTTTTAAACATTTTGAAAACATATAAAAAATATCATTCTTTGCTTTGCATAAAACCATAGTAGAAGCAAATATTTATCCATTTTGAAATCAAGTATTATATGCAATATAAAGCGACTCATCTATTTACAACTGTTGAAAATATTGAGTTTGTTATTACTTTTTAAAACCACGTGTAAATACAATATCATAATTTATATATACTTTTTCTCATATAAATAAAATCTATAAATAATATTGTTATTGATGAATTATTATCTTTTATAACATGTTATAATATGCTAGATCTAAGTTCTCCTTTAAAGTCCCATGTAGTGTCTCTTTTAATTTAAAAGACTAAAAATAAGCATGAGCTAATCAACACTTGCTTAGTGATAAAAACATTCAACATAATTATAATTATTGGATAACTATATGCATAATTTATATTAATAAAAATATAAATTAATAAAAGATATATTATCTTTATTTTTTAAAAATTCATTGAAAATCTATTTTTTCTTCAACAAATCATAATTTATTTTGTTTTTAACCCTTTCTCATTTTTGGTGCATCCAAAATATGTTATTATGAATAAGACAATAATATCTTTTTAATAATATTTTTAAAGATATATTATTTCTAGTAATGACCTTACTTTTGAAAATATTATTTTATATAAGAAGACACTTATTTCTTGAGACGTGTTATTCCAAATAGCAAAATACTAGTTCTAAAGACATTATTTCATATAACAAAGTTGATATTTGCAAATAATTGTTGATACTTCTTACATTATATCACTTTATTGTTTTCAATTAAATTATACTAATATTTTATTAATTATCTACTTTTAACACATATAATATAATTAACATTTAACATATTAATAAAAAATAATATTATTATGTTTAAACAAATCATGTGTCTAATCATGATGCCAACATGTGATATATATTTAGCATGTAATTAATTAAAAACATATGACAAGGCATGCATAATAATATATTTTTATAATTGCAACGAGCTTCTCCTATATATCTTTCTTCACATATCATTTGAGGATTTTCACATAGTATTACACATCATATTAAATAATATATATCATGTACAAGTTTTACTTACCTCTTAAACTAAGTTATGGTTTCACTAAGAATTAGATCTTTGCTTGAAGTTTTAGTTGCTATAATACCCAAGGGCTTTTCCTTGGCTTTACCTTTGCCTCTTATATAATTTCTTTCTAAATATCTTTAAAACAACTTCACTTGCTCTCCTCTTCATTCTACTAAATACAACCAAGTGTTGGACCTCTCAAATTAAAAAAAAACTTTTTAAGTCATGGCCAATATCTTACTTATATTTATTCTCATAACATTTCATATTCTTAACCTTTCAAATACTTTTAATAGTTTGTTTATTTATGTAGATGTCATTTCACTTTTTTAACTTTTTATTTGTAAAGGTTTCTTATCTATTAAATTCATCCACACATTAATTTTCATAATCATTACCATTTCAGGTTTTAAATTTGGTTTAGTTTGACTAATCAAACAAGTATGATCACCAACTTTACATTATATGATTCTCAATCTTGTATAAAGTTGCATTAATTTTTTTCTTATTGTTTTATTATGATCCAATCATCATACTTGTACGATACTACTATTATTCTTATATTGCATTGATAATTTTTGTTTACGATTTTAATCTTTACCTTATCATACTATATATTATCTATCATCATATAATGTCACAAATTTTAATTTATTATTTCTAAGCATTCTCTTTATATCGTACTATATGATCTTGCTTATAATACAAGTATTATCAATTCCTTATATATCATAATAAGTCATATATGATGATAGATCTATACATTATGCTCTTATGTTATAAATATATTAATAAGACCATCTTATTATATCATATGATCATTTAAGACTAACTTTCATTTAATGCTTTCACGCTACACTAACTTAATTTTCTTATCGAGTACTTGTACGATATTATATGCTTTTGTTGTAATGTATAATCTAATCCCTCGTTACATGGTCGTATTAACATATCAACTCTATTATATTTGTATGATTGAATGTTAGATTCTATAATCTATCATAATTGTATGTTCTCTATTTTTATAATATGATATTGTATTGTCTATCTTGATTGATTGTTCTTATACATTAATAACCTAGTATGATATCCCTAGTCCCTTAGTCATCTTATATAATCCTTAGTTTTTTTTCTACACATTCACATTTGTCCTATGTTTATTTTCTCTCATACTCAATCATACCATACAATATAATATTATCATATTGTATCAACCCTTTAATTTGTTGAACTGCTCCAATGCCAGACTACTCTAATATCAGATTGCTCCAATGTTGAACTACTTTGACTCATAGCCAACCATGTTCTATCATAATTATATGTTGTCTTAATTATACTTATACTACTCAATCTCATGTTTTGAATCTATTCACTTGACTGTTTCTCTCACTCGATAATATTGCACAATCCGATGATATCATACTATATGATACTTTAAAATTTTAAACATTTTTTGAGATTCTAGAAAAGTCATAAAAATTTTTAAAATATATTTAAGTCAAAATCATAATTGATTTTTAACTTTTTTCTCTTTAATATCATCAGTCATTTTCTAATATTTTATTTTTTTAACATGCTATGGCTTTAATTTATTAAAATTTTTTGCTCCCAACTTTTGGACATTGCGTGACGATAGTTCAAACCAATGGAAAATCATTAAAATCCAAAGGACAAGAAGGTGAGAAGGTTTCTAATTGGTCTCTTGAGTATACATGATTGTTTGGTGGAATAAAGAGTTAGGAAGTGGATTCAATGCGTGAATGTGTGTAAAAAGGGATGCTTAAGGATACTATAGGAGGTTTCAAGAAATTGGAAAATTTCTCGAGTTGAGAGCTTAGGGGAAAGAAGGAGATAAGAGAAAGAAGAAAAATGAGAGTTAATAGATATTAGGAGGAAATCTAAGTGTAGCTAATCAAAAGATGCACATGAGAAAAAGTAATCGAGAATTTGCATTATAGTAGGAGAGTACTATAGTAGTTGCATAATGCTTAAAGGGAAAAGGAAAAGAGTTCATAAAAGGCATGCAATTTAACATCCATAGGTGACACCACTACGAAATGAAATTGAGGTAAATAGGTTTTATACTTTTGGTGTTTCTACTAGATGTAATATCATTTATTACATAATGTCTACATTAGGGATAATTGAAATTAAAATTAAGAAAGAATTTGAGCATGTTTATAATCCCTATTTGTTAATGTTATTGATTTTGTATAACTTAATATTATTGATAATTTTTATAAAAGTTATTATAAAAATATGATAGTGTGATATGTTATGAAAATTAAAGGAAAAAAGATATAAAAAAACATTAAAATAAAATGGTACATAATGTGAACTAGGAAAAATTTAGAATAAATGAAATAAATAAAGGGTTGGTTGAAAAGGTTAAACATGATTTTAAAAAATGAATAGATAATAGTTGTCTAAGTAGCTTAATCTACTATCTAAAACAATATGTTTTGAAAATAGGGCTATAATCCAAAATAACATATTTTGAAAGAGATGTCAAAGGAGTTAATGTTAAGACTATTCTTATCTTAAATGTGTTTTGAGATTATGCTTAATTCGGTTTGAGAATATGGAAAGGCCTAACCTTAAAACTAATTACAAGAAAAAATAGTTTGAGAAAAATATAAGTGAGAAAGTTGAAAGAAAATTTATAAGATTTATTGAAATTTGAATACTAAAGTTAAAAAAATTGATATTTACTATTTGTTTATTATGTGCCACTTATTTGTATATAAAACAATAAAGAATATTCCAAGATGTTTTATGTGAAATCCTATTCTATGTTGAAACTCAAGTTGTCTTGATTATGACCAAAAAAATCTTCTAATATACATAGTGATATAAAAAACATACAATCATCAATATGTTATTTCATATATATATATATATATATATATATATATATATATATATATAATAAAAATATATAAAAATATGTATACAAGAATGTAGTGTCTAAAAATAGTAGAGATGAAATAATTTTGCATGATAATTCTATTTTTTATCGATTTGTTTTTTCTTAGATTAAAAAAATCAAACTCGAATTGCTAATAAACCAAACAGCAGGTTAAGTGATCTTTGGGCTGAGCAGTTTCCTGGGAGGGTTTTTGGAGTTACAGGGATCTTCTCGACGCGTCAAAGATGAAGCTGGCAGGATTAAAGACGGCGGAGAACGCCCATAACGAATCGATTTGGGCTGTGGCATGGGTTCCAGCCACAGAAAACCGCGCTTCTCTTCTTCTCACGGGGTCCTTAGACGAGTCGGTGCGCCTCTGGCGCCCCGATGAGCTATCCCCAGCTGCGCCCCCTTCCACCGGCCACGCCCTTGGCGTCGTCTCTGTCGCTGCGCACCCTGGAGGTGTGATCGCCGCTTCCGCCTCGCTGGATAGCTTCATTCGAGTGTTCGATGTCGACAGCAACGCCTCAATATCCACGCTTGAGGCGCCGCCATCTGAAGTCTGGAACATGCAGTTCGATCCGAAGGTGAGGGATTTCTTACTTCGCAGTTGAAGCGTTGGCTTCTACTTGTTGAACTTCATTTTTTTTTTAATGGTTAATTCGAATGGTTTAAGTATTTCACTTCCCTGCAGCTAAAAAGTTTATGCGGGTATCGGTCGTTCATTTGAACCAGGACTTTCTGAAACAACTAAGCATTTTTTGCCGTTTCTTCCGTTAATGTTCTTCTGGAGTAGCATATCATTGGAAAATTTGACCTCCTCTGATGCATTTTTAATTGCATACCTTGACATGACATTCATAATGCATGAATTGTAAACTTTTTGGTGCTCATCTGAAAGTAAAACACGAGGAAATATATAATTCTCTTCATTTGGAATGCCTCGTGGGTGCAAGGCAAAAGAGGCAGAATTTAACACGTGTATTGTTCAAATATTTTTATTGCTGTTTGATGTTGATAAGAAAGTTGAGCGTGAAGTTTTACATAACCAAATGGTGGTATCATTTGTGCTAAGTAAGCAATTGGGTATCTTAGTATGGATGTCTTAAGCAAACATTTGTTAAGGTGAACTATTACCTTCCTCAGCCTATGTGAAATATATTAAAAATTGCTTTCACTCCAAAGTAGGTTTTGAAATAATGAAACATAAATATGAACCTTAAGCAGAGGAAAAATCAAGTCAATTGTTGGAGGTGATTGATCCTTATTTGTCTTGTTATAGATATTCCTTGAATCTTCTGTAATGATGCTGGCAAGTGTCCTCAAGTGTGAACTTAGGTTATAGATTCTTGATGTAAATTTTGTGACCGTGCTATTCTCTAGGAGGAAAGTGAACTTTGATGTTTTGAGAATTTCATGGTCTTTGGAATTTGTAGCACTTGATCATTTCTTTAGCATGCTTATCTATATGGAATCAACTAAACTAGTCAATCACTTGTATTAAGAGGTTGTGGGGTTTGTTAACCTTTACATAAACTGTCCTTTTTATGAACTAAAGATACTTTTTTAAGGCTCAGGTATTTAAATCAAATACATAAATTATATAGATATACTCGATATTTTTTGATTTGCATGAGTTGTATTGAATTTTAAAAATTAAGTAGATTAATTCTCCCCAATACCTAATACTTATTGTTGGAACATGCCTTTATATAGTATATAAAATGCAACGTCGTATGATTGAAAATAAATACAATCATTTGTAAACATGAAATAAAAGAATTAAACAATCAATTCTTTAGTGTCTTATATGTGGTTTTTATTTAATATTAGTCTAAAAATCACATAGAATTTTTTATTGTTTGGTAAACGTTTGGAACTAGGTATTATTGATAGAATTATCATGTTTTATGATACTTGTATTAGAATTGTTTAAAATTTTTGAAATTTATACTTTTATTATAATTATGATGATAACTTGATTCTATAAAATCTTCACTTTCATAGTTATAAGTCATTATCATATAGTCTTAATTGAGATGTACAAATTTTTAGAAAAATAAGTACTTCGACAAATAAGCTACACCTTTCTATTATATGGTAGTATGATAAATTTATTATATTTGTTTTTATATTTAATTATCTTTATATTCATATTTTTCATAACATCTTATATGCATCATTACATATCATATCATATCTATATCCTTGTATTATATCTATGTTTAATAGTCTCATGGACATTTTTTGGTGTAACTTGCACAGATAATTGGTAAATAAACTCTTATTAAAGTTAAATGAAACTACAACCAAATTTTATTGGACATTAATGAGGGTCCAACTCATGTTTTTTGTGTTGAATTTTGATTTGCATAAGTTTTGAAATATTTTGCAATGCTTTATGTTTGATCATGTCTATATTGTTAAAGACAGGATGGTCATTTGTTGATTAATCTAATAGAGAATAGTTATGACAATTAAAATTACTCAAAACACATAGGAGCTATGGTGCAATGGAAAGCCATTGTCATATAATTTGAATATCGCCACTTTGGGGTTGTGTAAACAATCTATTACAAATATGTACAGTAAATCTTCATGCGATAGACTTTTTGGATTTGATCAATGAGCAGTGCTCTTGTTGGGGCCAAACTTGGTTTGGACAAAAAAGCCTACTGATGTAGTTTGGGTTTTAAAGCTTGAGCCAGCCAAATGTTTGCAGCTGGTCCAATGCACTACCCATGCTTAGCTTTAAACTTTGGGCTTTTTGAAATTCAGTTGCGTGATTTGGGGGCTTTCTAAAACAAATGCATTTGTGACCATTTCCATGGAGCAAGATTTTCCTGTAGTTAGCTCTTTTCCTAAACAATAAGCTTCTGCTAGGTTTTTCCACACAAGTTCTCATTTTTTCATTGTAACTGCTTTTGTCATTGGCCCATTGCACGTTTACCTCAGTCACAATTTTTGTCTCCTTCACATTGCTCACTGTTAGCAACTCCATCTTGTTGCATTGTCTGCTTCATATGGCTTGCTGTTGACATCATCTCATTAACCTCATCACAACCTTGTCATTGATTCATAGGCTCACTGCCAATTAGATATTTTCTTTGACTCATTGCTTGGTGTTGATTGTACCTTTTTTGTAGGCTTGTTAACCATTTGCTGCCACTTGACTATTGTTTAAATCTGCTTTGCATACAACTTCTTTGTAACTTGCGCAAGCCATATCATCAATATTGAACTTGAGTTGTCAGCAATGTTGAATATGTGTGTTCTTCTACCGTGACCTTACTGTTGTATATGATGTATGTTAAATTGCCATATTTTGATTAAGATCACAGTACTTTTGTTCTACCTGAGGCTTTTAGAGTATTTATTTCCCTTACTTAAATGCTATGAACCTCCATGACCCTGGCGACCTGCAGTTTGTCCTTGTTGGGCTGTTCTGACCTCCAAGTAGGGCTGGGGCCAGGCATAGGCAAAGAAGCACTTGCCATAACTGTCTCTCACTCAATGATAAGATCTAGTCCTAGCCTTCCTCAAATCGTGAGCATGAGATAGCTTTGTCTAAACATCTACTTCTACTTATCTTTCTGGGAATGGCTTATTCAACTCATAAATAACTGACAGCACAAATATGTGATTTGATTCTCGCTGTGGAAAATTTAATTTGAATTTTTGGTCAAAAAGCCTACTAGCAGAATCATTTCAATATTGTCACTGTTTTAGGACTTGCAAAGGCATTTTTGGTTGGGTTTAAAACCAAAATCATTGTACGCCTCTTAAAGAAAGACTCACCAAATATGCTGCCAAATCTCACCTAAAATTAGAAAAGGTGCATACTCAATCTAGCTTCTTATAACACATTTAGTGTACAAGGCCAAACTTTGAAATGTCCAATTCTATAAAAACAAATCCTTGCTGATAAGAACATTATTTGACATGATAAACACTTACCTAGTAGGCATATAAATAATAATTTGCATACAGCATTGATTATCTATGTAAAAATATTATTCAAAACCACACTTTAGCTATGTTATTCTGTGTATATTGTGGATGTACCAAGTTTGTATTTAGAGGGACCTGTTACAAGAGGTATAACTAAATAGAATCTTTTGAAACGATGCCAATTGATACGGTTGTTTGCTCGACTTATGCTAGCTTTTGTTCTGTCAATAGCATGATTTGCATTGCTCCTTAATGTTGTGGACTTCTCTTTCCCACTTCACGTGAGTGATATTTTCAACGTCTATTACACTATCTCTGCAATTGCAATAGCTGGAGATGCAACCTGAGACACTCCAGATGGAAGTATGGCTGCACTATTGGAGAAGTATGTCGAGTTTCCTTTCCGAGTCAAGAATTAGGGTTTGATTCCAAATAACTTTTCATTGTGTGACGAGGGAAGGATCCAAGGAGGTTTTTAGTGATGTTATTGAAACTCAAAGAGGTGTCAAGGTGTTTGTTGTGAAGCAATGTTGAACCAATTTTGGAGAGTTACAATGTTGAACCAAGTTTGAAGCAATGTTGACTCAAGGAGGTGTCAAGGTGTTTCTCTGATTCGATCTGTTTTGGCTCAGATGGCAATTTATCACCTGATCCAATTAAACCAACCTACCCCACCCTCGATAGTACTCGATTCTTGTTTGGGTCCTTTGTTCTTCCGACTCTACTTAACTCAATAAAGATTGATATTACTTTCCAACACTCGGTCGATCTCATGAAGGTAATGCATTATTGATTCTTTGTATAACATTTATCTAGGTGGGTATGACCAGTTATTTTAATGGATACTTGTAAATTGCTGTAGTGTTTTTTGAGGTAGTGAAAAATTGAAGAATATAGCCTTGGGCCTTTTGATTGTTTTTGTTAAAAATATAAAATAAAAAATAATAATTATAAAAAATAAAATGATTTTTTAATTATTAAAATAATATAATGATTGACTCACCATTTGGACAATAAGTGTTTTGTTTTTGTTTTTTGACAAACATATACTTGTAGATAAGTCATGATTCAAACTTTTCATGCACTATTCATATATTAACATAACGGCATGATTCCCCAATTCGAATTTCCTCAGGGCATGATTTTAGCAGTTGCAGGAGGCAGCAGTGCATCAGTCAAATTGTGGGACACATCTACATGGCAGCTCGTCGACACTCTAGCAATTCCCCGCCCTGAAGGTTCCCGGGACCGAGCGGGAGGCGGCAAGTTCGTGCTCTCCGTTGCCTGGAGTCCCGACGGAAAGCGTTTGGCCTTCGGATCCATGGACGGCGGGATCGCCGTCTTCGACGTTCCTCGTGCCAAGTTCCTGCACCAGCTCGAGGGCCACTTCATGCCGGTTCGGTCGCTTGTGTACTCCCCTCTGGATCCTCGCGTGCTTTTCTCTGCCTGTGACGACACGCATGTCCACATGTACGATGCCGAGGGAAAGAACTTGGTTGCAAGCATGTCGGGCCACGCCAGTTGGGTGCTGAGCGTCGATGCAAGCCCGGATGGTGCGGCCATTGCCACAGGGTCGAGCGACCGGACCGTCAGGCTGTGGGATCTAAGCATGAGGGCATCCGTGCAGACGATGACAAGCCACGCGGACCAAGTTTGGGGCGTTGCTTTCCGGGCTCCTGGGGGTACCGGAGCGCGAACCGGGCGGTTGGCCAGCGTTTCCGATGACAAGAGCATTTCGCTGTATGATTACTCCTGAGCGAAACATGACCGGTTCTCGTGTAGCCATTTAGTTCGTTTGGTTCATTGACTAAACTTTCTATGTACTATTTGCGGTTCAACTTTGGGTTCTGTTTGAGAAAGCTTTGTTTCCTTGGTGTTCTTGAAGAGCAGACTTAACTGACGATATTTCTTATTCATTGGGAATGGAATGAAGGTTCTAGTGGAAAGTATAGAAACATACAAATTGGAACTACATATGATTTATACCTGTTATAAATATTCATAAACTTGATTTACAATTTTTTATATCTTTGTTTTTTTAATCTAATTGTTTCATTAATTAATTTATATACTTAAACTTGATGTTGTTATATCTATAAATATATTAATAAAATTATGAATGTAAAGATTAGGTAATAGTATTAATATATTTTTAAACCGTTTGTCATACTAAAATAAAAGTAGTCTATAATGCTATTTGAAAACTTAGAACTTCCAAAGTGAACTTAGTATTTTTTCAATACTAAGTTAGCTTTTGTCAACCTTAATGCGAATCAGAATTGCAGTTAGCTCTTGGATAAATCTGACTTAGGTAAAATTTGTTTGATTTATTGATGACACATTTACATGATTGACCAAGAGTCATTGCATTTGGATGATGTCATGTGGTTTGTCAAGATCGAACCTGTTCTACTTATTTATAGAATGGTGTTCTATTGTTTAAATTCAAGACTGGAAAGCACGTGTGAAGGAATTCAAGTTGGATGAAATGGGTCGAAAACAGATAACGAGTCGAATGCGGATCAAAAGAAATCCGACAACTAAAATGGATATCGGTTTAATTAAAGCTGCCACGCTGTCGTTCCTATTCAAGCCCAACTATTCCACTTAAATATAGGAAGGAAAGCTCCGTCTTTCTTCGTGGTCTGGAAGTCGGATCTTCCTCTCTTGTTGCTTCGTGTAAATACTTCAGATCTGGTAATTTTCATCTTGTTTGCTCTGATTCGATCTGTTGGATTTGGATTTTGATTTTGCGGCATTGCATCCTTCTTAATCGTTTCGTATAAACGGTGTTCGAATTTTTTGGTAGGTTTCATCTTGATCCTTTTGTAGAGATCTCAAGATCTGATTACCCATGGGGCGGAATTTGATTTTGTTGCTTGTTATTCTTGATCTTATACCTATGCCGTTCAAATTGTTTATGTTTGATGCGCCTTAGGTTTATTGTATGTGTTTCGTTATACCTAATTATCAGCAACGTATCTGTTGAGCAGAGCCTATTATCCTTTGTCTAAAATGACGAGTTATATTTTCTTTTTTTGAAGTTCTAAGTTGATCTGAAAAAAGGAGCCCAGGCGGGGATCTTTTTGTTTTGTTGGGATGTTGTTCCAATGTATTGCTCTTCTTTTTAGTTTTAATTTCTGTTTTCCCTTTTTTTTTTTTTTTTTTTTTTTTTTTTTTTTTTTTGAAGAACGTTAAGGCCAATGCCGGGATTTGATCCTTTTCATCAATCTTGGTTTCCATTATTCTTGGTGCTGTTTGATATGTTCAATGTCTTTCTTTAGCGTGTGCAAGGGAGGTTTTTATTGGCTGCGATTGCAATGCTTATATTTTCATGTGCCTGTGGAATATATGCATGTAATTTTGTTTGGCATTTCTTGCAGACGTGAGGATGGGGTTGTCTTTCACCAAACTCTTCAGCCGGCTTTTTGCCAAGAAAGAGATGCGCATTCTTATGGTGGGACTTGATGCTGCTGGCAAAACTACCATTCTCTATAAGCTGAAGCTTGGTGAGATCGTGACAACCATCCCAACCATTGGTATGGCGTTTTTTAGATGAATTTTTATAATTTAGGGCTTTTGAGTTCACTTGAATATCATTAATAGTCAAACATTTTTTGCTCGAGTTCGTCATTGATGGATATGACAAGTTGCTAGTGAGCTGGGCTTCGAACCCTAAGATTGAGTGATTGACTAAAACTTGATTAGCTAGTAAATAGTAGCATTGAATCATGCTTGTGAGAGGTATGCTTTTATGTATATTTTACCAGTTTGAATCCATGTTGAGGATAGAAGGAGATATTAAAGTTACATTTCTTATTGGTAAGATGTGCTACAAGTTAAACTCTAGCTGATTGGGAAAATTTGCACTAATCCAAATCATTCTTTTAGGAGATAAGGTTTGTTTCAAAATGTTTTGTGTAGGACTTGAAGCATTTAGGAGGATAAGTGAAGTGACAAAAAGATTTTATGAAATAGCCAAATTTAAATATTCACACATTTCTTGTAGAGTAGTAGGCTTCTTTATGTGACTAACTTATTTTGAATTGGTTTACTTATGTGAATCATTAAATAGCTAAATCACAAAGTATTATCAACCAATAATTGGCTATGTGACTTAAAGAAAGTACTATGTTGATTTTCCTAAACCTAAACTAGATTCTAATTTAACTTTAGTAGAAATGTGTGAATATCAATAGTTTCAAGTTCAAATCAAATTTTCAATTTATATCTGACTACATGTTAAGTTTTGTGCATTAGGTAGTTATGGTATTTCTTTTATTTTTAGAGATGCAATGCTTTATGTGAATAATTTCTCGGAGTTTGTAAATTATGTAATTGTTGTTTTAGTGGTTTTTATTTTTCTTCTAGTAATATATTGGGGATGATTTATGATTGCATTCTTGCATGTTCCATTTTCCTATTTGTTTCTTACTTTTTATTTAAATTGCTATATATTTTTGTACCCTAGTAGATTGTAGACCAAGTATCAACCTTGATTTGGATGTTAACAAATTTTTTTTTTTGATTATACATAAATATCATCTAGTTTTGTTAGGTTTATAATGCTTTACATATGTTAATCAATGGATCTTCTTAAGGTTTTAAAGTGTAAAACATGATTGATGTGAACGTTGTTCAATTGATATGATACTCTATAGTTTTTCCCAATCGTCGACTTCGTTCAATTATGTTTCTCCTCGATCATGATTTAATTGTAAATCTGAAATTCATGAACTTAGAGAATAAGATCATTTATAAGATCATTACCCATGGATGTTTGAATGTATTGTATTTATCACGTGTTTAAATATAAAAAGTGAAACAATTTCAGGAAATGATTGCAATAGACTCTTGATTTAGGAAAGACGTTGGCTATTTTTACTTTAGGTCTTATACGCAAATTGGTACTAATGTCATGATTATCTTCCTTTAGTGTACTTCGTCATCTCAATAGAATTTTGAGTATCTAATACTTATAGAAATGGAAAGATATATCCTATGGCTAGGCTTATCATTTGGTTTAACCTTTATACATTATCTTTATTCAATTGATTCTGTATCATACTCTTTTACTATTGGCTCTAATATTGACCTTAATAGCTTGCAATCTATCGGTTTATGAGATTATCTCCTACACCTCATATGCTTAACATTTTTACAGATTAATTGTTATTTGATGCGATTATTTATTTTAACTTAATCTTGTCACAAATTTTCTATTGTGGTTATTGATGTTGAATGGTTACCTGTGATGCTAAATATAGGGTGAATCCTAGATATCCACCATAATGTTATTATAAGCAATTTATTGAACCATCAATAAGAAATGAATAGGTTTTCTTGTATTTTTTTGTATATTTCAATAAACTATAGCTATCATGCAACTAGGCATTGGTGCAAGCATTAGTAACAAATAGTTGGAAGAGGTCAATGGTTTGACATTGAAAGGTGTAGGAAATCCCTTTACCTAAAAGTGAAGGGGAAATTGCATTAGTATATATCTTATTGTTTCTTTATTGTAGATGTTAGATGCTATTTCATCAAATGTGCATATGATATCTAACATTGTTTATGTAGTGATCAAAAGTACTAGATACTAAAGTTTCTTGGGAAAACGTTGTGACTGGATGTGTTTTAAGGTTTAGAAATTTGGTGAAAAAATTAAAAGTTGGCGCAATTAACGTTCACTATTGTAGGAGGTTTGTTAACAAGAGGGATGGTTTGTAGACCATGGAAAGGGTTAGGAAGCTTTATGTATGACTGCTTGTGGAGATGGTATTGTTGGTATTTTTCTCTTTGCTAATTGTGGTATGCAAATAAGTTGAGCATTACTACTAAGGTAGAGGTCTTAAGTTGGCTAGTGTTCCTTTTGTCGGTTTCTATTTTCTTTTAGTTGGGCAAACCATGGAAAGGGTTAGGAAGCTTTATGTATGACCACATGTGGAGATGGCATTGTTGATATTCTCTTGTCTAACTTTGGTATGCAGATGAGTTGAGCATCACTACTAAGGGTAGAGATCTTAAGTCGGATAGTATTCCTTTTAGTTGGTTCTAATGGGTTGTGAGGAGATAATGTCCTTTGCTTGATTGGGCCATAAAGTTTTGATGAGGTTGTTTGCAATTATGCAATCACTATAGATGTTTTTTCCTAAGAGGGATCCTAGCACTTGAGGTTTGCAATGTGTTGGCATAATATATGATTGACCAAGATGAGGACATTGTAAATTGGAATGGTTTATCTTTGGAGAAAACTTAAACAAGGAATGGAAGCAATGGTTTTTGTGGTTTTGAGTGAGTTGTTTTCTTCTCGAAGGATGTGAGTTGATATGTTTTTGGAACTGTGTGTATGGAATTCTTGGTTGTAATTTTGTAAGATCTCTCCTTTCCATATTTTAGTGATTCCTTTCAACCTACCTATGGAAATGCTTTCACGAGTACCTCAATTTTTGAGGAGGCTCTTGACTTGGAGATGAGGTCTTGGGTGATTAACTGGAGTCTTGACATCTTGGAGGTGACCATGGCCGATGGTTGGGATAAGATAGACGAGGAGTAATTAGCCAAGGAAGAGGAGATGCACTTCATAGGATTTGATTTTGATTCTAATTTGAGTGGTTGTGTGGCTTTTATAAGGAATGAAAAAGGATGCCCTTGTTGCATATGCAATGCCCTTGGTGGTGTTGTGTTGCAAGAGGGAGATTGATCAAGATCTAATTTGTGTCTTTAATGTGTTCGATGTTAGGCCTCAAAAACTGATGTCCATGTTGTCTACAGGGTAGGGTTGATGGGCATAGTGAACCATATTGTGTTTTTATAGGCATCCATCATGTTGAACCTTTGGTTATATGGGTGGTTGCATGGCTCTTATAGGGCATAATCAATGCCTTTGGCAGTGTTGTAATGCAAGAGAGAGATTGATCAAGATCTAGTTTGTGCCTTCAATATGTTTGATGTTAAGCCTCAAAAACCGTGTTGGTGTATTCATAAGGTGGGGTTGATGGACATAGCACACCATGTTGGTTTGTCAAGGCATGCATTAGGTTGATCTTTTGTTGTTCTCTTGTGTTAAGAGCATGGGTAGACGGGCCTTTTGGGAAGTTCTTTGAAAAGTTTAAAGACTGATTTTGTTTGCTTTATTTGTGGGAGGATTAGACATCTAGTTGAGAGGTGACACATTGCACCACTATCGACTTACGGTTCATTGTCAAAGCAAGGGAGCGAGTTTGACATGCCTTTTGAAGGAAGAATGGCGACATTGTGGTGTTAGCCTCGATGGAGGTGTAGTTTGTTGTGATTGGCTTATTGGTGAGGTCTTAGACTCTCTTGACAACCAGAAAATGACGTGTAGGTCAATGGGGACTATGTGGATTTTTCAAACCCTTAAGCATGTTGTAATCATCCCTGAAGAGACCAGATATCCAACCAAAAAACCTGGCTCGCAATCATCTAAGGCATTTGTTGTTGAGTGTGACTATTATCTTGTTGTTGCTCATTAGAGTTAGCTGTTCGATTTGGAGTTACTCATTAAATTCCTTCTTTCTTTTAGTTTTGGCTGTGTAAGACTTTTATCAATGCTCAATGTCTTCTCCATATCTTTTGAAGCCAATTAGAAAATTGTAGTGCATAAATGTCTGCATAATATTTGTTTGTAGATTGTAAATGTTCTTAACCAATTTTTTTAATCTAAAGAATGATTCTTGCCACAAGCCTAGTTAAAAATGAACTAATAATTCTACATTATCACTTTGAAATTCTTGAGCTATTAGGGAAAATTCTAAATCAAATAAGGTTAATATGGTCATATCTTGGTCGAGTATCATTGTGCAATTTTCATTGTTTCTTGGCAGTCAACCATATCTTATATTTCATCAAAAGACACCACATTGGCTATAAAGTTCGTCTGGTGGTTATCATTTATGTGCATATGAACAACCTTTAAGCATTTAAAAGTAAGTAAAAAACGCAACTATCTTGTAGAAGCTTATCCTCATGGTCAGTTTTGGTTGCCTCAAACACCCTTGCAACAGCGATGGTAGAGTCTCCATCAAGCCATACCCCTCAATTAGGATAGCCCACGATTTATCCAAACATGCAATCTCCCAAGAACCTCTATACTCCATAGTGGTAATTGCATGTGGATCTTCTTGCCCACAATGCAAATGAACATTCTTTAGTGATCTTCACTGATATGATAATTGATCCTTCTTTCCCTTGTTAAGTATTCATCAACCTTGTGCTTGTCCTCTTTAACTCCCCCAGGATATTTGGAACTTTAGAAGGATACAACTCAGGGATGGTCACACGCCCAACTTCATGCAATTTCTTTTGTTTCCTTTCAGACCTAGCAAGCCTGTTTACTTGGATGCAGCATGTTCTTGTTCAACTGTTTCTTGTATATCAATTTTAAGTAATCCAATACTTCGGTGATTCATGATTATTCTATTTCTGCTTATTAGGATTTAATGTGGAAACTGTGGAATACAAAAATATCAGCTTCACTGTTTGGGATGTTGGTGGTCAAGACAAGGTATTTTTTCTGATGAATTTATATAATGCATGGTTAATTATATGGATAGATTTTTGTGATTTCCTTTAAATTTGGGTCAATAGGTTTCTTTGTTACTAATAAATGGGTGATTTGTGACTTTTTATTCAACCATTTACTTAGTTAATGCAGTCTATGTGTTAAAAGTGCATCTATTTTTTATGAATGTTTGCATCAGATCCGTCCTTTGTGGAGACACTATTTCCAGAACACCCAAGGTCTCATCTTTGTGGTCGATAGCAATGACCGAGATCGTGTAGTTGAGGCCAGAGATGAGCTTCACAGGATGCTTAATGAGGTAATAAGTTGTTTTCTGTCATTTGCCTTACAAAACTAATAATGCCTCAATTCACAAATGCTTTTTTGGTTTGCCAGGATGAATTGAGAGATGCGGTGCTTCTTGTCTTTGCAAATAAGCAAGACCTTCCAAATGCAATGAATGCTGCGGAGATAACTGACAAGCTTGGACTACATTCTCTCCGCCAGCGTCATTGGTAAATTTTTCTCCATTTTTTTTCTCTTTTATACATTCATTCATAAACAAATATTTTCAGCGCTATGTTGTGAAAGCTGTTATGCATTGTCTATCTGAAAAGGGTTGCATTCTTATCAAGGAGGTCTCAAGTACATTTGAAATCATCAAACTGTTGTGTGCAATGTTGGATTATGTCATGTGGAAAGTTAGTTTTTAGAAAATAAATGAATATCAATATTTATATAATTTTGATATAATAAATAAAAGAAGTGTATTAAGTTCTGATGCAATGGATATGTTATACAGAATTTATTGTATAAATCACCATTTTTTGTATATTGTTCAATTTAAATAACATGCCTCTAATTTTCTTTTCTATTTGGAAGTAAAAAATGCTTTATAAGAAATGTTGATAAAGGATCATATAATTGTTGTATTTTGAGAATTTTAAAACTCGCCCATTATTTTAATTAAAAGGTTACATGTCCACGATATTGTACTTGTTTTGTGAGATTTTTCTTTACAGCACTAAAAATCATATATTATACTATCTAGGTGGGGATTAGAATGGGCTAGTCAGCATTTTGTTGGTCTTGCTGTGCTTGTACCCTAACAATTCTAATATTTGGCACGTATCCATAACTTTGCCCCCAAATATTTCCTAACATATTACACAATCGAACCCATAACACATTAGGCAATTGAACTCATCTTGCATGCCCTGTTTAGTTAACCATAGATAGTGAAATCCATTAAGAGTTTCACAATTCATATCAAGATATAATCTAATCATATGTATGTGCTTCTATTCATAAAATTTAATTAACCAATAGAATAAGAATCCTACATAGCAAGAGAAATCTAAATTAATCTCCTCAAGTCCCTTTGTTTTTTATGTAATTCAATAATTGAATTATGCATCTGTTCAGTTGTGATGGTTCAACCACAAATTGTACCATACCATAGTCAGGTTTACTTATTTGTTTCCTAAAGCCACCTTGGCTGTGGTAAATATGTTTTTATACCTATGCTATTAAGGGTTGGTGAAGCTTAATAATTATCTATAAATTAGTCATCTTTATAGGTTAAATTTTCAGTTGTTTGATTTACAACTTAGTAAAGGTACATTTTAATGAGTTTCAGTTCATTTCCAATACTAATAATTTTAATGATGATAATATGTTTTAAGGTTTAGGACACGTGATGAAAAATTTAATGGAAATGAAATTGTATTTGAAAATGATGTTCCTAAGAAATTAAATCAATGCACGTGTTCTATAATTAGTGACCTTCATTGCATGATAGAAATTATTGCAATATCATTTTATATTCTTTTTGTTATTTGTCTTTTGCATGAATTATTTTTAGATAATGAGTAATTCAAATATACATGCTTCTTATGAACACACCATTATTCTTTTCATGATTGATTTGAGATCAATTCTTCTCATGCGCATTATCTTAAAAAGGGTATCTTGGGAGTGATTAAGCTCCTTTTAGGTTGCCTTGAATTGGAGTTTGTTTGAGGTGGTCTCAACAGTTGAAGCTCTCAAGAGGCGGTAAGTGGAAGGTAGCTGGAGAGGAAGGTATGAGCCTCGAGAAGTAAAGGTTGTATAAAGACCATTGTGATGAGGGGAAGATTCGAGGTGTTTAGTGATGCTATTAAGATTCAAGGAGGTGCCAAGGTGTTTTTGTAGTGAAGCAATGTTGAACCAAGTTTGTAATGTTGCAGATCAAGTTGAGAATCATGAACCATGGAGGAGCTTCTACATGGCATTGCTAGCTAACCAAAATTGGGAGTTGTCCAAAAGTTAGGTGTAGTCTATTTTCTAAAAGAATTTTACTTAATATATCTTGATCCTTTGAATCATAAAAAACACCACCAAAGGAGATAAAAGAATCAATCTAGATTTGAGGGAGAGATAGTCTCGTGGAAGAGAAAACAGCAAGCAGTCAATCCCAAAAGGTTGATTTTGAGGCTTGTTTTTTCAAGGGGATTTGTTCTTGATGTTTTTTTCCTTGAGACGAGTTAAGTTTAATAGGTTGCCTTGAGAGGAAGGAGAGAGTTTTGGAAATGCTAAATTAGAAAGAACTAAAAGCATTGTGGAGCAAGGTGTCAATCATCCAAGGTGATTGCTAGAGGCAGAAAATCTATTGTATAGGTTGATTAAGGTTTTTATTAGTAAAGTTAGAACTTTTGTATGTTCTTTATTGTTCTTGTGTTTATTGTTTATTTTTTTGTTCATCTCACATGATTCTATTGTGTTTTCTTTCCCTAAACTTCTTGAGTATTGCTTTGGAATGGATCATCTAGTTTCAAAGCATAGATATTACTTGATGAGGTAGTGACTGTGTATTTTGTCGTGAAATGGTCGTCGAGGATAGCGACAATAAAGAAATGACATAGGAAGAGCAATTCAGATTGTTAGAAGAGCAAGTGGTTTTTTTTTCACAAAATAGGGACAAATCCTCGTGGAGATGATGTTGCCTGGGGAGATGGTGACGTGATACTCACCTCTATGAGCGACCAATGGAGAAAAATATGAGGTTGTTTAATGATGATGCCTTGGGTTCTTCCAAAAAAAGCTCTCCTATCTTGTCATTGTAAAAAATTATTGCAATTCAAGACGGAATGCTAGAAGTTACATCTTTAGCTAAAATCACAATAGAGAAAGTAAGATATTGAGAAGGGGAAGAAAATTGTTGGTGTTGGCATGAATTAAGACACTGTCCTAAATGGAGTCAATGTATGTGAGCATAATCCATCACTAATGGTAATGAGTATAGGCAAAAGTATGGATTTTACAATATAGAAACTTGACCCAAGAGCTCATACTCAAGACAAATTGTTTACTCGTTTAATCCAAGCGAAGACAAAGTTTGTGAATGCTATCTTTGACACTGGATGTTTAAGGAACTTGGTTGCTACGAATCTAGTCAAGAGGTTTTGGCTTGAGATGATGCCTCATCCAACTCTGTACACTCCAGGATAATCCACAACCTTGTCGATATTGAAGTCAAGAAGCAGTATTATTTGAAGTTTGCCATCACTCGAGAATTTATCGACAAGGTTGTGTCTGACATTGTTTCTCTCCAGGTTTGTCAAGTAATTGTTAGTAACCACTACGTGTTAGAGTAGGAACAAATGATCGGGCTTTATAAAGACAGGAAGAATTTTGTTATTAAAGGAGATGGTGAAAGCATAACCTACAGTAGTTTTGCAAGTGATAGGCATTCTACTTTCCAATTTGTTTTTCAAGCAAATGAGGTCTCACACCGACCATTAGGAGATGTGGGGTAGCAAGGGGAGGAACCACGACAAGGATGAGTGGATGATGACTACTTGGAAATATTTATTCGAGAAGGAAATCCTCGATAGATAATGGTATAGAACTACAAGTTAAAGTAAACTTCACAAATGTTGATGACACTAGGTCATCCTTCTCAAGTGTATTGTCTCAAGAAGGGTGTCGAGAGCAATTGAGTTCATTTGAGGGTGCCTAGAGGTCATTGAGCTTGGTGAAGGTGGTCTTGACAGTATGGAGTTCTCGAGAGGTGGACTGGAGAAATGAAAGGCAGTTTCTTTTGTATTTCATTGTTTTTGTGTTTATTTTCTCTGTTTAATTGTTCCCATCTTCTTTCTATACCTACAGGTATATCCAGAGCACCTGTGCCACATCAGGCGAAGGGCTGTACGAGGGATTGGACTGGCTCTCAAGCAACATTTCAAACAAGGTTCCATTCTCAACTCCTTTTTTCCCAACTTCCGCATACTGTCTGTTTTGGTTCCAAGCAAATTAACACTTCATCTACCCATATTTTTCCTGCAGTCATAGAAACACTGGCCGTTCCGTTGAACTGAAGAAGAAAGGTATCGATTCGTTGAGTCCTACTTTTACCTTTTGTATCTGGTGATTGATGGTTTTATCTTGATTTACTTCATGAAACAGCTTCCCTTCTCGAGGATGTTACCTCAAATTTGCTTCATTTCTGAACGTTTATCTTTATTTTTTTTTTTCCTGGGTTTTGAAACTAGTGAAGTTTGCCTTGTTTGTCTAAGAACTTTTGCAGTATATTTTTTCAAAAATTAGTTTTTTAAAGTGGTGTCTGGAATGAAATGAGAAAGAGGAAGATAAAATAACGAAAAGATATTAAGAGTTCCCATTCCAGTACCATGCTTCTTTAGTTTGTTCTTTTTGGTGGTTTGCTTTTCTCTCAATAATTAATTGTTTCTTTATAAAAAAAATTATTTTTAAATATTTTGTTTTAAAAATAAATGATATTTAGATGTGGGTTAGTTTTATGCTAAGATATGAATAAAAGGGTACTCTTTTCTTGTTTAAAATTTTATATTATTCAATTAAACTAAAACCCAACTATTCAATTAATATTTTTTGTACTCTTCTCTTACCATTTACCAATCTAAAACCACATGCCTCTCAAAGCTTTGATTGCTTGTAGATCATTCCCGTCTACTATTTGTTTGAAACCTGTTTTTGGTTTCTATGGTCGATTGGTGTGTGCAAGTCCCATGTATGACTAATATCTTATTTTGTTTAAAAAATTTGTGGCAAAAAATTATTTTGTGTTTTTAAAATAATATCCAAGATCGATATTATCACGAAGACTGATTATTGTTATCATTTCATAACATATAATCAAGTAATTAACACTTTAATTACTCTTTATAAACATATGGAACTATGACACAGAAGACAAACTAGTGCCATACATTGTTCACACAGTTAGGGGCTCCTTTCAACTATGTAGGATAAAACTAGTGTCTAGTTAAGCATGCGAGGAAACTATGAGTAATCATATCCTATATGAAGTATGTAATAGCCAAAATGAAGAAAACACATAAAGTCATGGTTCAAAGTACTTGGAAAATATTAATGATGATTTGGATGGGTATATATACAGGCATTTAAGTGTGTTTCAGTTAACTCACAAACTATAAATTATTAAGAAGAAAAGACATGTCTATATTACAATTGACTTATTATCTTCCAAAATGTTATTGATTAATAAGATGTAGGAATGTTTGTATGATGTAGTCTATCAACAACCTACAAGATGATCATGCTAAGGAGACTTAGTAAGATATCAATGTATAATGTGTTGAGGTGAACCTATGTGGCATCTCTTTTTTGTCACTTGACCTTTCTTAGTCTTTATGTCCAACTTCAATCTTTTTCACTTTTTTTTACTTATTTGCTTTTTGAAACCATTTAAACAACAATTAGTGAAAGCATTTAAAAATCAATTTTAACACATAATGGAAATGAATATAAGAAAAAAAAAACCCTCTTTTATACAACCTTTTAAAAACCATATTTTCTTTTAAAATAATATGCTTCATAAAATATCATTAAATAATGAATGTATTAAATGTTCTTTTGCTCAATTATAATAATATAATTTATCAAATGTTATGGAAATATTATATCTTTCATTTCTGCAAAGGTTAACTAACTATCACTCAAAAGTTTTAGTCAAAATAAGCATGAACTAATTAATACTAACTCAATTGTAAAAATATGTAATGTAATATAAAACAAACAAATATTGATTAACCAAATGTATGGCCTAATTCAATGGTATTTATGCAAAGTTTGCACCAAATACATATATATGTTATTAGAATCATGGTGGTGGCGATTATTATAAATAAAAAAACATTATTTTTAATTAAAGTGATGGATTAAACCCTAAAATGGCATACTTGTTGCTTTAAGCTTGGTATGTAAGCACTTGAGTTATCGTTTATGTTGTGTTCTTGAATCCTTTAACTAGTATGATTATGTTGAGACTCAGTTGGCTCTGGTGTGCCTACTTTTGGTTGAGAAATTACGTGTGATGATGTTGTTGTGACAGTCATGGAGTGATTTAGTTAAGAAGCATTCTAGTTCATGAATCTTAAGTCATTAATGAAGCATGTTCTATGATTTTATTACTTTATCTTTATTGTGTGATGTATGTGCGTGAGTCTTGAATTTTTATAAGCAGAGGGGTGAGATAAAGAGGAGATCATCTTACTATTGGATATGCAAGAAGTTTCAAGTTTGTCGTAGGAAGAGGATGAAGGTGATGATTATGTTAGAGGGATAAGAAAGAGAATTAGAGTGATCAAATAAGATTGTAAAAGGATTATTTTATTCAAACCATGGACTAGATCACGTCAAGTGTTTAAAAAAGGGTGTAGATTGATATGCATGTGCATGTGGGACTCACAACAAGTGCCAATCTAGTGTTAGGTTAATTAAACCCTCAACTCACCTATTCATGCATTGAATTGACTAGTCTATATGGTTTAGGAAAGAGAGAGAGTAAGTAGAGGGTTAAACATGTAAATAATTTACAAAACAATAGAGCAAAATAAAATTAAAAAAGAAAAAGTATTAAAAACATGAATATAAAAAATAAACAAATAATTTGATTAAAATATATATATTAAAATATAAAAAATATGAAAAGGTTAAAAATTCAAGAAAAAATTAAGATGAAGAGAAGAAAGTGTTTGGAAAAACTTATGAAGAAAATATTAAGGGTATAATGCAATGATTGACACAAAATTGAATACAATTTGATAATAAAATATTAGGTATTTAATAAAATAAGATTAATTAATAATATGATTGTATTTTATTTTAAGAATTAAGAAAGACCAAAGATTGAAAGAAATATTCTACTATCAAATTTAGATAAAAGAATCTCTTAAATTGTGATTCAGCATAATAATATATTTAAATATAGTTTCTTTCATATTACATTTTTATATTATCTTGTTTATAATATTTATGGCTTTCTTTATATGGGTTGGCATAATGTTTTATGGCATTTGGCTTTATTGATTTTATGTTAATATAAAGAATAATTAAAATAAAATATGACATATATGGATTTTAAAAATGACATCTTGATTGGTATGTTTAGTTCACATTTTATTATCTATATGGTTTTAATAATTAAAATATGAAGATAAAAAATAGATTCTTAAATACATTATTCATAACACTAAGCCCAACATGTGAGATCAGAAGATACCAATTTTTGGACCATACCTACCCAATGTGAGTGTCATGGCCTCTTTATCTCTCTCTCTCTCTCTCTCTCTCTTTTTATATATATGACATCATGCCCAATCTATTGTTGAATCACTTAGTATAGGTTTTCAGACCATATTTACTTAGTATTAGATCCATTATGTTATATCATAGGATATAGATTTTTGGACTATACTTATTTAGTATTTCATTTGGATAGATATTGACATAGGTCATTGATAATTATAACCAATAGTAGATCCAAAGAGGATAATGATTTAAATAAAATTGGTCCTAATAATCACTATAAATTAAAAATAAAAGAAGAGATATTTACATTTCATTGGGGTTTTATAATACATGTATGATTTATGATATTATTTTATCTTATTCATATGTTTTATAATCATACTTATATTTTATCTTAATATTTCTTTTACATTGTGTTATATTTATATTATTTATCTACTAAGATTATTATCTCATCGATGCTACATCACAATTCTTATATCTATAATGCCACAGGATGGAGAAGTAAACCCTATGAAAGAGGATCATAATCAAATTATGTGAGAGTAAGCAGATGTTATGCATAAATTATGGTTTAGTTATATTTACATTTTTAGTGTTTTGTATGTTTGGATTATACTATTTGTATGGACACTAAATTTGGTTAAATAAACAATACTTTTTGTTGGCTTGATGGATTTTAAATGTTATCATATTATTTAGGTTGTGGTTAGTGGTTATGGGTTTAGTCTTACCTTTAGATTTTCACCTAAAGTTGTATGTCCTCATATATATTTGTTAAGCTTTGTTTTATGTTTAATTTCATATTTATTAAGGTAGGGCCCTAACAAAGGTATTGGTTTTAGACTCATTACTTTATATATGGTTGGAAGGTTGCTTTATTTATGCTTATTAATAGATATATTTGTGTATAATATTAGATATTAGTGGATAACAAGAATAATAGTCAAAGGGGAAGCATGGCTTTAATTAATAAAAATGGTATAAAAATATGTTATTTTAATGGCTATATAGAAAATTTGGAGTAGTTAAACAGATATAAGAAATATTTTTTCATTTTATGTCATGAATATATGTTATCATTTATTTCTTAGATATTCATTTTATTATGATATATTATATTGTTACTTTGTTATCTTATAAATTTATCTACTAAGTTTTATAAAATTTCATTATTGCTAACATAACAAATCATGTTTTCACTTCACATAAAAATTAGGATTATTATAAGATAGATGGGAGTCACATCTATTAGTTATTTTAATGTGAGAATTTTGAAAGATATTGTCATACCTCACTTGACAATACTTCCTAATTCCTTTCTTAATAACTCCATTAAAAGAAAAGTCAAATCCTTAATGTAGAAAAAAGACACTAACCATTTAACCAAGTGAGGAATGATGGTTAAGTCTAACTCCTAATCAATTATAAATATTATATTCTTTTTAATTAAACTAATAAAGATACTAAATTTTAAAAAATTAAAAAACAAAGTATCCCTTAAAAACTATCTATTTTTCTCAAATATATATAATATCAACTCACAATAATAATAAACAACTCATATATATTGAACAAAAACACATGCTACCACAACAAACCTATATCATAGATCGATAATCTAGAAAATAAAATATTTCACAAACATATAATCTCCAACAAATCATTATATATAATATATTAAAATGAACATCATAGAATCAATTGTCAAAAAATACCTTGCTTTTAATCTTAGAGACCTAACTCATATATCACTAAGTTTTTCTTACTCAGTAAATACTTGTGTTATGCCTTGTAATGCAAGTAGAAGAGTAGGTGTAATAAGTTGAACAAATAAATTAATAGCTAAAATAAAATAGGAAAGGTAATGTAAAAGTTATAAAATAAAACTTGGTTCCAATAGTGTATCGTTATGCATGATATTTATGGAGTAATCATATCTCTATAACTCTATAAAAATATTCTTTAATACATATATAGACAATGTAATATCATTTAATCTTCCAAGCATATTTATTATCGTAGCTCTTAATATTTATTTATATAATTCTTATCTAGTTTCAAATAATATCCATCTTCAATTAATATCTATTTTTAAATAATATATTTTTTAAATCATATTCATTTTTGATAATAACGATCATGTTTTTTAAAATTACTTTTATCTTTAGGATCTTTATCTTATCTCTCTTGACATCTCATCATCTTAACCACCAAATCACATAGTAAGTAATAGGTACAAAATAACATAGCATACGACATATGTATTTATCATCTTCATAGATTTCAATTACCAAACACAACATGTTGTGGCCATCATATCATATAACAAGTGATAACTCTTAATCACACAATAGGTAGCTTTAATAATAAGGTCAAAAGTTAGTGGTACCCAACATTTTTGAATCACATAATAAGTGTATATAATGTCACACAATAAATGACACTAAGAGATAAGGTCATAAAAACACATTCTTAACATTAGTTTACTTTTATTTCTCATAAACAATACCAAGAATAATAGCTTAAATTTTCTTCATTTCTCTCTCTTTTTATAGAATTTATCATTGCACATAAAATTTACTTTTATTTCTATTATTCTAATATTTCTAAATTGGGCTATCATAAGATAATTATATATATATATATATATATATATATATACAAATGCTTATGTCACGTCACTTATGCACTACTCTACATGAACTCAATGAATATGCATAAACACTTGTCAACGATATCATGTTGTTCATACTAAGGCATGCAATTAACAAAATATAAAGAAAGAAATAATTTTTGCATCACAAATATTTTAATTTAACATAGTATGAAAGACTATTTGTTGTATTATAATTAGCCAATTTATTTATTTAGATCCTTAAAGATTATTTATTATCAATTATCTTTTTTTTTTCACTTTCTACAATAAAAATAGCTCACAAGATTCACATGTACTTATTTCAAATATTATATTAAATTACTTATTTTTCTTGCTCGATAACTTTTCTAACTACTACAATATACCAAAAAGATGTAAAGCATGCATGTTACTATTTAACACCACAGCATAGTTTGTTGACTCAAACATACATAGATAAAAAAAATCAAACTTATATCAATTTTCTTAAACTATAATCAAATCCTTTAAAATTTGTTTCGTTAAATTTCACATTTTAAAACCAAATGGCATAATAAAGCAATAGCTTAGATGCATCCTTAATATCTTAACAATCAGCAATCTTAGGAATTATCATAAAGAAACCTTCAATTGCTATTAATATTATGCACAATTTTAATAAAAAGGTATTATAACTTAGTTCAATTCTATTGCTCTTTCATGTTATTTTCCACAGCCAATTATTGCCAATCCCTTTCTTGAAAATCCCACAAACCCATTGCAATAATTAAACAAACTTTTCACACATTTTTTCTCAAATCTTACCTTTAAATTATTGATAATCTTAATTAAAATAAATAAAAAGTGCATTCTTACTTTTATCTTTCTTTCCTTAATTTTCAACTACAAGAACTTTCACCAAACTCCTTAAAAGAAAAATTATTCACACCTTCTTACCTTCAATAACAATAATAGCTCTACATGAAAAGCACATGGCTATAAAAAGCCTGACAAGGGATTTTGAAGAAATAACCTCCTTTGCATGGATCACTTACCTAAGACAAATAAACACTAAGACAACTTAACATCACTGTTGGAGACCATTGAATCACGTAGTAACCCTCAGCCTCTTTGACATGGTTTAGCTTAATGAAAAAAAAAGGAATTTACAAGCCCTTAAGTCATTTGACCAACAAGATTCTTCTCATCGATCCTCCCTTGTAGTGGATTAATTTTTTTTTTGAAAAAACTCATTTAAGAAGCCATTCCTTAAGTGGTTTCTCAAAATTTCATGAGACGTCAAGAGTTGGGTGGAGGGAGAAATATGAAATAGTTAAAGGAAAAGAATAGAAATAAAAAAAACACATATATGTTATAATATTTAAATAAATTATTCCTTATCCTTCTATCTTTAAAAATTCATAAAAAAATTCAAATAATCTTCAAAAATTACAATATATAATCAATGAATTCTTTGTGACATACTCTCCCCCAAAATATAATATCCAAAGTCAAGTTCTAAATCATTTCATCAAACATGTTTTTTAAGATATTAAAATAATATTATTTTCTTTTGATCCAAATAAATTTTTAAAATATTAATATTAAACACCCAGAAAAAGGATAATATTAGAACAAAGAAAGTATGGGTTGTCATAGATTTTTATTCATATTATTTTGTATGACATTATGATGTATCTTTGGATTTGTTTTTATGCTAATGGTTTTAATTTATATTTTATAGTTTTACATGAGTTGCTTATGAAAAAGATTTCTATAAGTAGATCTTTATTTGAGAAGGTTTAAATAATAACTAAATAGTTAATTTTAGAATTTATGATGATATTTAGGGTTTTGATTGATTTGAGTTTTTATCTCATCATTTTCCCCCTCTAGAGAATAATTATGTCATCAAAGTTTAAGTACTTATATTTAATCTCTTATAATTAATATGTTATGTTCATAGGTTTAAGAAGGGTCTTGAAAATACAACTAGCTAAAAGCACAAAAAAGGTTCATTAATAAATTCGATGTTAAATAATGTTGTTATTCAACGATGGCAAAGACAACAAAAACTTTGTTTTGAAGATAATCCTAATTTGTAAATATCATAAAAAGAATTCTATCATACTTTTTTAAAATTATATGTTTTGAGATTGATTTATGTGCATCTTCATATTCATCATGTACATAATTGTTATTATATTTAGCATGTGAATGATTCTAAAAAGGTTTTCTTTGGAAATGGTTAAGGTGAAAAGTTTTATTTTTAATTATTTCATCAAATTGGGCATATACACAAGTATGCTTTTGGAAAACAAAAGGAAAAGAAAACAATATTTGAAATTTTTTGTATATTTAAAAATAATAGGAATTTAATTTTAAAATATAGTTTAAAAAAATGATAGGTTAATTTATATAAATAAAAATAAGAAAATATCATGTAAACTTAGAGATTGTCATTTTCATTAAGTAAAACCCCAATATAATTATAAAGGATATACTCCAAAAAAGTGATAAATAACTTAATTAAATAAACTCATTGGATGATCTTCTTGAGTAGAGCCTTATTATAACCATAAAAGATCCATCTTAGTTGACAAAAATTTTCTATTTATTATAATATATATGATGAAAACCCATAAATCTAATACATACATAAATTTTACAAATTAAAAAGTCAAGTTAACAAGAGCAATAGTTTGTAGATATGAATTTGATAATTTCTAATGCATTGCTTGAGTGGGTTATGTATTATATTTTATACTTAGTAATATATGCCCTTTATATCACAAATGTGTTTATAGACTTTAGCATATGGAATAACCTAACCTATATTGTTTTATAATAAATAATATAGCATTGCTTCTTGAGCTTATATTAGTTGGCTTAGTCTATTTTAGTTTTAATATTTCAAGTCATAAGAATAAAATTTATGAAAATCTTAGAGAATAATAAGAGTGAGGATGACATAATATTTCTTGGATTATCATTGCATTTGATCTCATGAAATTAGGACTTCAACCATTGAGTTCTATTAGATGTTATTGCATCAGCAAATACATTTGATTATCCCATTGATGTTTATTTAATTATTTTTGATTCAAACTAATGGCTCTAAAGACAAATATGATTTTAATTACAAGTAAAAGTGAATTTTGTTTATATGTTGAAAATGGTTTAGTTTCAACTTTTCATTATAAATAAAAAAATAGTTTCAAAGTTTAAGTAGCACTTATTTTATTATAAATAAAATTAAGATGCCATAGTAGCTGAACAAGGAAAGGAGACGAAGATAAGGTTTAAGCATTGGAAGTTCAAGAAGGGTTTTGCGAGCAATCAATTCCTTTTGGTATAACCATTATACCAAAATTTGAGATAAATATTCTATATAATTGAATGGTGCATTTAATTGATGATTGACACACATAATAGGTGGTCTTTAAAGAAATAAATTTGGAATTCACGATAAGCATACGAGTTATAAAATGTGTACTATATTTG
Organism: Vanilla planifolia; assembly: GCA_023846275.1. Taxonomy (NCBI): domain Eukaryota; kingdom Viridiplantae; phylum Streptophyta; class Magnoliopsida; order Asparagales; family Orchidaceae; genus Vanilla; species Vanilla planifolia. Next base: position 8,149,453 of record CM043873.1, on the reverse strand, counting down.
ATATGATGTAATAAAAATAATTTTTTATTTTATGCTTCAATCAAACCATTGAAAAAGTATAATAAAAATGTAATTAATGGCAAATCAAAATGAAATTTAATAGATGTAATAATTGATAATTATATAACTAAATTTGGAATTTGAAAATAAATGAGCAAGTTATGTACATATTGTTATAATTGCTTTATGTGTGATTCATTGGCTTAAACTCATGATTTTATGTATATAAAAATTCATGCTTTAAATATTTGAAATTAAACATATGGTTAAGGGTAGATATAATATATTAACTTTATTTAATATTTTATTTGAAATCATGGTGATATATGAATATTAGTTATTGAAGTAAAAACTCGTATACGAATCTCATAAAAGAGAGATGAATTATGAGTTTTAAAATAATTTTTATTTATAAGAAATGTACTTATTTTTCAAATATTTTTATAAAAATAATTTTGTGTTAGTTAAAATTTTGATTTATAAATATATTAATTTATATTTGTTATGATTAAGAAAAGGAAAAAATAAAAGTTGAAATGATATACTAAAATTTTTAAGTAATTTAGTTTAAAATAGAACCTACATCCAACCCCAACTGAGGTTAAAGAAAACTCTCCTAGTAAAAGAGTTACGACTTAAGATTTTTCATTATAGTACACCTTTAATTTACTTGAAGTTTTTCCTTATAGTTTATTTTCAACATCTAGTTTTACATGTTCAACTATAACTCAGACTTTTATGAGCTCAATTCCAACTCAATTTTTTTTATGAAATTAAACTGAACTCTTGTTTTCATAAATGTTAGGTCACCCAACTCACAAGAAAAACAAAAATATAACAAGAAACAAATTTTGGATAAAAATGTATAATTTTTTATGCTTATTGATGAATATAAAATGGTATAAAAAGTTTAAAATTAAGAACATAATTGAAAAAATAAAAGCTTAAAAGAATTAGGTGCTACCAAAAAAAATTTATATAAGTAGAATATGATGCAATCCTTGTTTGAGATATTAAAATATTGTACACAATCATTAGTCATTTCATTCATAATGGCTAAATATTTATAAAAAAAATTTGATCATAGCCGTTAGAAAACAAGCAAAAGTTGTTTAAAAAGTTTTTCCAAATAGTTTAAAATACTTTTCCAAATGGCTCAAAAAATATTCTAAAATGGATTTTGCAACGGCATATATAAAGGCTAGTTATTTAGCCGTTATGCGGGATTAACTAGAGCCATTTATCATCTCTGAGGAGATCTTGGCCGTTCGATCAAACGTCATAAAAAGTAGATGAGTTCTGGATGATTAGATCAAGCTAGATTAGATTTGGGTCATTTGATCAAGTCAGATGAGATCTAGATCATTCAATTCTTTACTGCTAAAAAAGCATTAGATCTGGATCATAAGATTCAAACAGGAAAGATTTGGGTTATCAAATCAAGAATAAATTATTTCAAATGATAAAGATAAATAAAGTCGTCTAATGAAGTCGAACGTGATCTTAAAGTTTGATAAGATCTTAGAAGCAAGGCTTAAAGGCAAGTGAAATTTTAACCATGCAATCAATGATTCGATGGAAAGAAATTACAAATTCTTCAAGCGTTGCAAATTGTGTGAGAATATAGTCCCACATTATAGAATAGGAAATGATTTTGCACATTATATGTATTAGTTTTGTATTATATGCAAGCTTAATTGGGGTTAACTCCCATTTTGTGTGCTAGGGATTTAATCACCTAGCTCACTCTTATGGTTACATGATTATGGGTTAATTTCAAGTCTTATTTTGTTCCAAATCACGATATGTCTTACCTCAACTAGATTCAGGACTAGACCACACGAAGATCAGGCCTCGATCCGATTTGGTTTCAGTCATTGGTCCTTATGCTTATTAATGCCCGCTCGAGCTTAAAAGCTCGGCTTGAGGGCTTTGCATTTGGGTACATCTTGGGATGTGGCTTAAATTTTTTTATTTAATTATGAAAAATTTAAAATAATTTTTTTATTTAATCAAGGTTTAATAATCTACTTAATATAAAATTTAATAAAAATATAAAAGTATAATTTAACCAAGAAAAATGATTAAAAAATAAAATCATATTTTTTAAAGCAATAAATAGTTTAAGTAGGATTCTTATTAAGAAAAGAATTGAGAGAATGAAAAATCAAATCATATTTGTTTGCTAAATCAAGGTGATGATTAAACAATTTGAATACCTAAATATGATTTAAAATTTATACGAAAGGAGGGTGCCTCAAAATCAGCAATCTAACATTCTATTTCATAGTAAAAAAATATCTTATCAAAGTTGATGCACGTCTTCAATCCTTGAAACTTGTTAAATACTCCAAGGAATTTTGAAGACCACTAGTTCACTATCTTCAAAATACATGACTTGTTCTTTACATATAAACCTACTTCATACTAATTAAGCACATTAAAATAAAATGTTAAATATTTAAGGCTTGACTTATCAAACACAAAGGTGATCCAATAATTTTTAAGCAAAATATATGAATATTATATACATTAAATATATTTCAAAAATCAAAAGGAAGATAAAAGGATGATTTGATTAAACTAAATAAAAAAATTAATGTTAAAAAACTAAAGTTAATCATGTAAAAACAAAGTCATATAAAATAAAAACCCCTTAAAAGATAATAAAATTAAAACTTGGGACCACAAAGAAGGTGTAGTCTTATATAGAAAGTAGTATATAAGAAAACACCTAAATATTTGAGCAATAATAATGGATGTCAACTAATATAAGAGATAGTCCATGATGGTTCATTTAATATGGGTAAGATTATCAAGTATTAAAAAGGTGTACATAATATGGAAAAGAGTGTGTAATGGTGCACTGGAATATCAATAAAATGACTATGGGTGTAACATGATATGAAATATGAGAGGGTGCATCTAATATAGGTTTAGATGATTAGGTCTCAAAAAAGTGTACCCTCTTCCATTATATTGCAATTAAATATGAAAGCAATGACATTGGGTGGTATAATTATATTCAATATGTAAGAATGAAAAAAATATTAGTATTATTTAATGAGTATAATTGATTAAAAAATAGTTCACAACTTAATATGATAAGCATGATATGATTTAGCCTATGATTTGTGACTTAGATTTAGGTATATATATAAATAATTAAATTACTAGTTGACAAAAAAGTCTCAAATGAACAAAGATAAAGAAGAAACAATTTGAAAGGATAAATAAATAAAAATAAAGATTTTAAATTTAAAAGGTTACGTGAATTATATTTGACATATGATTATTTATTATTTTAAATTATTATAATGTTTGTATACATTTTATATGTATATAAATCCTAACATATTGTATGACCCAAATATATATTATTTTGTACACATGATTATGTAGATTTTTCCTAGTAAATTTGTAATGATGGGCTCAACCTATTTTATCTTAACAATTATATGAAATAAAGAATCACTTTATTAGATTTTAAAGAATTTTTAGTAGATTTGTCATCTTAACAAATCTATGTTCATAATGAAATAATAGAAAGGAGAATACTCAAATTGTGGTTAACATTGTGGTGACAATAATTTATTGTGTTTAATAATTTGGATTATTTATTTTACTCACTATAACAAATATGAACATTTGAATTTGATTATGTGAAATTGAAATACATGATTTTCTAATATTTCTATCAAACAAGTTATATCTTTTTCTTATAAAAAGTAGCTTTAAAACTCAAGTGACATTTTGGTTTAAAAAAAGAGGGATGCCGCACTTGTAAGAAAGGACTTGTGCAAGTTGATTGAATCTTCAAAATATGTGTTTAATCATTCTAAGTTTTTGTTTTCTTAATCACCCTTAAAAAGTTATTATGTAGTTCAACTGTAATATTTATACATGTACAAGTCCTACAATCATATTTGAAGGACATCACATTATGGGTTTATGTAATCAACATAGTGGGTTATAATCTTTGTTGACTTGTTGAACTATGCACATGCTTTCTTAGTAATGTAGGGTATTCTTTGGGTTATAAAAGAAAGCATTAATAATCTTGTGGTGCATGGTTGGGTTTGCTTTGCAAATGAAACATGCTATTATTTTATACAAAATGATACTTCTAAACTATATAAAATATCACATGTCATAATAGAATTTAGATTTCAAATGCAATGTCTCTATTGAAAAGAGTACTGCATAGCATGTCCTGATGGGAGAGAGAACACTCCCAAAAATCTTAGAGATTATATCACAAGTATTATATCATGGCATGTACACCAATAACAGATGCCTAGATGTGAGACTTTTTGTGAGTTAGCATGTATATCTTCCATTGGATGTTTGATTTTATACAATTTGCAAGGACTTCAATGTTCTCGCATAAGATATATGTTTGCTATTTTTTACTACACATATATAAACATTTGCTAGCATGCACTACTATGCATTTTTTGTTAGAAGTTGATAAGATGTGCATGCTCATCGCAAAGTATAATAATAAGCTCTTGGAGTTAAAGGGCATAAATCATTCGATACTATATTGGATTTATACCATGGTTTTCAATAGTTTCATGGACAGTGATAAGCAACATGTTGGTGCACACTCGTAGCTTTAAGGAGATGAACATGATCATTGAATATGCACACGAAAGCTATAAAGAACTTTTGTATTGTATTGTTGCTTTATTGTCAACATCATTATAGGAATGTTTATTATTATACATGATAAATAATTGTGATAAAGCATAGAAATTCATGAAACTATTATCAATACAACATCAATAACAAGAGCTTTGATAGTTAAACATAACTATTATTATATCAAAATACCATGAATGACCAAAATGTCAAACTTTAATAATATCAATCCTAATTATATACTTTCTTTTCAATAATAACCATAGCACAACACCTTTTTTCAACAATGTTTAATGGGTACAATTTATTATATCATTGTCCTTTACTTCGACCTCTAGAAGATTTTGGGCTTTGACTTAGATGGAAGGTGGGCTAAGAAACAAAGGGAAAGTTGGAATAATGAGTTAACATAATATACCACTAGAATAAGAGATTCATTTTTTTTATAATATTTAAATCATAATGAATATAAATATTAGATTATTTAAAACGTATCAAGTCTTTTGTAATTATTTAGTTGAATATAATATAAATAGTTTTTATTCTTATTTTTAATATCAAAATAATTAAATTTTCTATCCTACTCAAATTTGATAGATAAGATAATTTATTATTATTATTTTTATCATCAAGAATACTAACATTTATATATTATTCAAATTTGAGAGCTTAATATTTACATAATGTCGATTACATCACATAATGTCGATAAGGCAAATGTTCTCTTAAATTGTTTGTTTTTCATTTTTTTTCTTTTATTGATACTTTTCATTATCAATATTTCTCAAAAAATTTGATTATTTAGATAATAGTCATTAGAACCTAACAAGATTGGTGAGGAGATAAGTGCAATAAGAATACAATGATATTTCACAAACGATTGTTGAAACACAACTTTTAAAATAAAACAAATATTAAAATATAATATTTTTCATATAATATAAAGTTAACATATAAAAAATAAGTATCATGCAATATTTTAAGTTTTTCTTTTTTTCAATGAAAATTTTAAAACAAAATTATTTGCAAATATATTTTAATAACACAAAAATACTATAATGAGATATTTGAAACCAAAAAAAAATTGAATAAAGCATTATTCAATTTTAGCATCTATTACACAAATCTAATCAATATTGATTGAACAAAATAAGGCTACGCCCATTGATTTCACTAACCCGACTACAACCTTCCCCGATCCTCTTATAGAGTCCCCTGTCGCTCTCGCTGTCCTAGTTGTCCTGTCTTATTGGTATCGCATCTGTTGCACTCCATCGTAAATAGGGTTTGCCTTTCTCCTTCTGTGATCTCGACAAGAGGCTCCTGGTCGCCGGATCCGACACTCTCTCGAAGACCACCGGCGGTAAAACGCCTGATCCACCATGTTTCTGGTTGATTGGTTCTACGGTATCCTCGCTTCTCTTGGACTATGGCAGAAGGAGGCCAAAATCCTCTTCCTTGGTCTTGATAACGCTGGAAAGACTACGTTGCTCCACATGCTCAAGGACGAGGTAAATGTTTTTATTGATTACCTGTAAATCAATCTTTATCATACATATGTTATTTTTTGGGGGTTACTGTGAGAATTTAGTGAATGTATGGTTGCCCCTTTTTGTGGGTACATATCGAGACTGGTCATTTTAACCCAAAAAAATTTGATCGCCATTTGAATATTGAATGAGAAACAGGAAAACAAAAGGGAAATCATAGACTAGGGCGGCACAGAGACTTCATCTTGAAAATCGTGTGAAAAGGAGAAGAAACACATTGATGTGCTCCAGAGGCTTCCACTAGTAATTGGATGATTATAAATTTAGGAAAAGTATCACTCCAAGGCAACGATTTTCTGCCTAGGGTTCTCTTCAAGGTTCAGGCTCTTTGGATCCCCTATATGATAGGCACCTCGTAACTCTTTGTGATGAGACTTGTCACGTGTGTAGAGCGTGTCCTTAATTCTTGTATATTAATAGTTAGTGGACATAAATAAGTAAACATTATAGCTTTGTGCTGTTCATTGTCATGCACCTTAAATGATGGACGTATGCATGTGGTTCAGTTATAAAGGAGAGAGTGTATATTATGGGCAAGACAGATCCATAATTATGCCAAGGGTTTGCCTATGTAGTATGATTCATTCCCTTTGCCATGTTGCATGTTGCTACTGGTCGTATTTCATTTTGTAAATAATACCTATATGATTTGATATTGCAATAAGTGAGCATTACTTGTACCTTTTTTCAAGGTTAAAAGGTCACATGACGTGCATAGAGATGTATTCCTGGGTATGTTTGTCGCTATAGAATTTGAAAGCCAATGTTGTTTTTTTTTTTTTTATATCTCTTGATGATTTTGGCAGTTTGTTCTTTTTATTATTTATTCAAGCGAAGGAAAACTTGTATCTTGTAAAATGAAATACAGATAAAGAAGAGGATTCTCACGTCATTCATGCATTGTGGAAGAAAGAGTGGATTAATCTATATGTTTCTATTCGTGTGGTGGAGAAAAAAAAAACCTTGACTCTTTCTCAATCCATCTTTGAATTGCTATTGAGTGGATGTTTTTTTGAGTCAGTGGTAGTATACATCATGATAAGAAATAGATGATGCATCATTCAATATGTGATTCTCCTAGTATTTGGTTTGTTGATCCCAGATTTGAAACACTCAATTTGCATTGTCTTTGTGGTTATTATCACTTTTGGCAGCATCATATTGTTTTGTGAGAGGTGATGACCCAATATCTTCACATTTGTTTGCATGGAGTTAATGTTCTCATCTAATGGCCTTAGTATTTAAGCATTACCAGTGACCTTACTAGTGACTTTAACAACAAGCCTTAATCTTTTATGCCTTACACTTGTAAAATATATATTTATTTTTATGCCTAAAACTTGGATGGCTAAAAATTATAAGTCTTAAAACTTTTATACCTTACTTGTAATAAGCAAACTTTCATCTCGCAAATGACAAGTGTCATATCCAAGGTAGATACTTATTAAACAAGTTGTACGAACTGAAGAGACTAATGCCTTGTTACATAATAATTCATTTTATTTTCTTATCACTCCGAGAAAAAGGCTATGACAAAAAATAACAAAATAGAGGTGGCTTGGAGGAGAACCAAAAAAGAATGATCAACATGCCTGAAGCCTTTCCAAACATAAATAAGGGCTAAGGAATCCTCTCAAATGGAATTCGTTGGCTCCTACTTTTCTAGGATTTTACCTTTTTGTTGGCCTAATTATAATGTGTCTTCTCTCAACCCTTCTTTTGTTCTCTTTTTTGTTCATCGTGGATCTTGTGATTATCATTACATTCATGGTTTTTTTTCAGGCCAAAGTTTTTCACTTAAATTGCAGTGTTTGTTTTTCTTCTTGTTTCTCTCTTCTTCTTTTCCTTATACTTTGAACCCATGTTGATCCATGTTGGTAGTCACCATGAATTGGTACATCTTTGGAGCCAATAAGCTTAGGATTAAAACAAGACCAAATGCCCACCCGGGGTATGGCTGTGTTGGGTTTCCAATATGCATAAAACATGCAAAATATTCAAAAATTATTGCAAGCTTCAAGTCCCTTCATTACTTATCCCGTTTGCCATGTGCCAGCATCATTGCAACTACAAGCAGCGACAATGGCTAGTGTGATTATTGATTAGATCTAGAACTCCCTTGCTTATAGTGAGAAACCAATTATTTGTATTTGTCTCGTCTTTTTCCCTTAGACAAACTTAGATACAACAAACAAACATTTCTTGATTCCTTGGGGAGAGATTGCAAACTCTCTCTATGAGCTTATTAAAGTTTCCATTTTCATAGATGTCCAAATGTAATTTTTGATAATTTAGGTGTGTAAAAACATATGAATGATGGATTCTTTTAGTCAAATAATTCATAGAATTATGCTAGCGATTCCTTGGAAGGGCTAAATATCCACTAAAACAATAAAGAAAAGTCACTGAGCACATGAAGGTTGTAAAATGAATGATATAGAACCAAGGGATAACAGAATGAAGAGGAAGGAGTTAATTTCTTTTGAAGATGTACGGAATTTTCAGACTAATCTATGCTATAAATTGTGTTATTCATTTGGAGGCATAGGTTATTTCTATGTGGATATTGTGTTCCAACTAAATCTCAAGCCAAATTAAATGTTTAAATGTAGTTTTTGAATGTGTCCATCCTGAAGGAGAGGCTATTCCTATTGTGGGCATTTTTCATTTGAGGATATCCCTTTTTTGTTGATAGGTCCAACTTGAGGTTGTGTCTAATTGTGGTTGTTGATGGGACCATCTCAAGGAGGACATCAACCATCTCAATTTGTTTCAATTGTACATGACCAAGTAGTGGGAGTAGGACATCTACTAAACCCACTTTTAAGTATCAAATTAATTGGTTATGGTAGCATCACATTTGAAAATTATTCCAGAAGTCTTTTTATTACTCTCACCACCTATAGAAAGAGATTTAGGGCAACATTTTGGAGGTGACCTTTCAGATTGAGTTTTTTCTTCAAATGCTTGTTTTCTCATTAGTTATGCTATTTTTCTTATTTGCATGCCCATCTTTGTCTTCTTTTAGTTTATCATCCTTCTTCTAGCTTCTCTTTCTCCTTTTGATCTTCTTGTAGCCTTAATCCTTTTTCTACTCAAGGGAAAGGCAATCTCCTTCTATTTATTTTTTTTTTTATAAACAAGAGAAACATAGCCTCTTTCTCTTGCAAATCTTTTGTTAATTTATGTATTTCTGTTTTTTTTTGTGAGATCTCTATTTGAAATGTCTCTCCAAATATTACATTATTATTTTTCTAGCATCGATTTTGGGATGCGATAGGTTGATTAAAGATGAGAATGTGATCTCATGTTCCTGCATCCATTTGTGGCATCTTTCCAACCTTTATCGAGCAAGTGATTGAAGAGGTTGCACTTTGGGATATCATGTAGTTAGAAACCCATCCTTCTTCTAAAGCCATAACCGCATAGGTATCTAAAAAGTGATGGAGTTGTTTGTCAAAACCGTAATCGTTTGCTAACAAATGATAGCAAATCAACTTGGCTTTAATGTCATCATAGAAAATACTCAGTGTAAGATCCAATGGCTCTTGGGTTTGTGTTTGCCTTAATTGTTTAATTAGCTTTTGTGGTTGTGGACCTTAGAAACTAGAGCTACTACCTTTATTACTAGCCCCTTTTCTCACACATCCATTGTTCATTGTGCCATTAACAATTATTATTGTGCTTTTTCTGAAGCTCGTCTACTGTTTGTTCTGACTATTACTTGTGTTACCTAAACTAATGATGGACTTGAGAGTTGCAGCCTCGCATGGAGGATCTAAATTTGATTCATGATAGACGAGGAAGCAATATTATTGCTAGTGTATGGTTATTCTCTACAACCAATGATAATATCATCTTTATTAGAGAACATTTTTCTTTATTATGATGGCCCAGTTTTAGATTCCTACTTTGACTTAACAATATGGGAAGTTTGATCATCATATTTATACGGTAGTTTTAGACAATAATGACTCTCCACTTTGTCTTGAACTTGGTTAAATGTAAAGTATTTTCTACTCTTAAGAAGAATGCAACATTTGAATGGTTTTAGTGATTGCCTCTTACCTTGTTTTGAGCAGCTAGGGAGATCTTTGTACATCAGCATTTTGTTAGCTGCTTCAAACATAAGAAGCAAGCTGAGAGCCTCTTGAACCATTGATAAAAATTAAGAGAAGCTATTTGTGACTACAAACACTTATTTCATCAAGTTATGATGGAACTAGAGCAAAAAGGCTAAAGCATATTCTAAGAAGATATAATTGGTCCATAGTAATTGTGTGTTTCTAATAGGTCTGTAGTTCTTGATTGCTTGCTTCAAGAAATATATGATTGTGCCATTGACTACATTAATGAGGTTATAATGCTAATCGAGGAGGCTGAGAATAAGCGAAATGCTGATCTTTAGCAAGAGAATCTTCCATCAAGAAGAGCTCAAGCTACGCCTAGAAAAATAGCAATAATTTGCCTCATAATTGATAGAGGAGGACAAGTTGTTAATAATTTCCTACTTGGTTGATCTTTACTCAATGTCATTGGTAAGGAGGTGTTGGCTATTTTTTAGAAGGAAGAGTTATGTACTAAGCCTAGATTATTGAATGGTGACAATTGTGACAATAGCAAGGAATACGAATATCATTGTATTCACTATCACACCAATTTTGAGTGGTCTTAAAAGCACACATTAAGAGGCCCTTAAAGGAAGGTTGCCTTTAGGATTGTTGATTGAAGAAGGATAGCAATTAATTGATCCAACTCTCACAGGTCCTTAATAACAATGCATATGGAGCTAGTCAAGATGCATCAACCACATATGAGGAGGCCATTCCTTCAGATGACTAGGGAAAGGGTATTATCAAAATCATTTATTTCATCTTAGAGGGTGGTTGTGGGTGGGTCAATAAATTTTTTCGAGATGTTCAAAATTGAAAGGTCTTTAAACGAGTTTGTTGGCATTTCACCACAAAGGGAAGTGAGACATGATACCTTCTCTCTTGGCTCAAAGGTTTTTCCATGGCAATCCTTATAGAGATGCAATAGTTATCGTGAGCTAGATTGCTAATTAATGTCATGTGGATGTGGTCAACCTACTTTTCCTTGATGCATTCGAGAAGATGATTTGAATCGTATCATCCTCTATATTGGAACTTTCATAAGCTTAAGGGAGACAACACTAGGTTAGAGGGATGCTTGACATTGTTATTCACTATTGTAACTGGAAAGGGTGATACATTGATAATAGATTTGTTTGGTTTTCATGGCTATGTCTTGTGCACATTTGAGGAGGGGTGCTTGAGTCTCATCATGACCAAGCACCCAAACTTTGTATCACATTCCCAAGTTCATTGGGTCTTGTGCACATCTAAGGTGATTTGTTACAATTGAGGAAGTGCAATCTCTATGCCTAAAAGTGCCTTTCTAATTACTTATAAGAGCCAATTGATCTTTTAAAGAAACAGTTAGCTAATCCTACTGCAAATGCCTTTATTATTGACATTCTCTATAATTTAAAAAAGGCTAATATTTTTGTCATTGAACAAAAGGTTAAGCATTGGGACAGGCTATATAGATCTATTTGCTTAGTTTTCTGTTAATTTTCCTGGACTTAATTGTGAAATATTTGAACATCAACTCGAAACAAAGTGAGAATTCTCTCTTCTTTAAAGGAAGAAAACCTTTAGTCTTACGGAATGTGGCGTGGTTAAATCTGAGATTAGTAAGCTTCACGACGTTGGCTTTGTTTGACTTGTTTATCATCTCGATTAGTTGGCCGATTTGGCATTGGTAATGACAAGTGAATAAAGTGCGTCAACTTCGCTCATCTCAACCATGTTTGTTCAGAAAATTCTTTCCCTCCACCTCAAATCAATGACATGGACTCTATTATTGGATTCTATTGTCTAAACTTTTTCTATGCCTTTTCAACTTTTCATCTAACTAATGGTAGAGTACAAAAAAAAGACTTTGATTTCTTGATACTTTGGAGTTATTTTCAATAATGTTTCTTATAAAATTTATATCTTCTTCTTGGTAAATTTTTGAATGCTTTATTTTATAAATAATTAATTAGTTTTCCATAAGATTGTTTTGAAGTTCTAAAATATGCTACCTCATTTAACTTTTTAGTATATTGATTGGGATGTGACCTCATCTTGCTATTTTATAATTGTTTGTATAATTAATAAAAATATATCAAAATGTATGTTCGTATAACCAAAACAGCAATTATTATAATAGCATAATAGTCCATAATTTTTTTGCTTTTAATATTTTATATTTTTCTATCTTATCATTATGACCAACACGCTTGTAAATAGCTCTACATATTTTAGATAGTCCTAATAGGCCATGCACACCAAAAGTTCCCATGCATTGCCTCACTACATTATATGCAAAATAAATATGATTAACGTTGATATTAACCCAATTCTACATGATAATTAGTATAAAACCCTCATTAGAACTGCAATCCTTACGATTTGATTGGTTTGATCATGAATCAGATACTACGACAGTTTTTTGACTGTCCAATTTTGACAAATTACTTTATTCTTCTATGTTGTAATATTTAATCATATCCTTTGTTGTAAAATGAGTGGTCTCATCTTGTTTACAATTATTTGTATATTTGTGCAATTGTAAGACAACATTGTGTTCCATGTCACATCCTTGGCTTTACACTACAAAAGTTTTTTTTTTTTTTTAAAGGTACTGTTTTAGAAGGTATGTTTAACCTTTAGAGGAACTTAGTGATTACACAACATACTGGTCACATACAAATTTAGAATGTGAATCATTCATGATACCTTGGTTAAAGATCGACATTTTTACAATATTTTTGCTTATTGCTGGGTAAACTCTAACTGGATGTATACATTTTTATATCTAATAACGTCTTTGGAGTTGAAGTTTGACATTTTTACAATATTTTTGCTTATTGCTGGGTAAACTCTAACTGGATGTATACATTTTTATATCTAATAATGTCTTTGGAGTTGAAGTTTGTTCTTCATAACTGGAGCTTCTTGCAGACTAATTCTCCAATGTTGTTTTTTGTGCATGGAGAATACTCATTATGACCCTTATTCCTGAATTTGAGTTATCAAATTTGTCATAACTTTTGCATGAATGGCAACTATAATTGCTCCTAAAACAGCATTTCTGGAAACGACTTTCATATGTAGAACAACTATAAAGGACTAATTTCAATTCAGACTGGGATATTCTTGCTATGGGTAATACTTTGCATTCAATTTTTTGAATTACTTTGGTTGAATCTTGTTTTAGTGCTTTATGAACAAGATAATGATGGGACTAAGAAGCTGTGAAAGAATCAGTTAATAACTGAGGCACCCCAATGGCCACTTTTCCTTCTTAAACGAGTATGTTTCTGATGTGTGGGACCAATCTGATTCCCTTCCAATTTTCAACTTATTTTGAAATAGGAAACAATGCTTGTTTGCTTGACCTGGAAAAACTGGTTCTTATTTGCACAAATGCAGTTCTCTTGAGCTTTTCCCCGTGGTTGACAAGCATTCTGAAAATACATTTAATTATTGGGGTCTGGTTTTATCTTGATAAATATAGTGTTTTTTTGGGGAAAGAACCAACATTGTTGTTTGGCCTTTTAGTCATTGGTCATTTTATGGAAATTTGCTACTTGCATGCTCTGCATATATTCAGCCCTTGAATGTTTAATGTTTAATTTGTAGTCAATCTGTGATGCTGGATGCATCTACTATTTCTAGTGTTTTGTTTACCTTATTTTTGTTTTTAGTCTTCTTTTTTTTTTCTAACGACTATTGCCTGTTGCTTCTGATCAGAGGTTGGTGCAGCATCAACCAACCCAGTACCCAACGTCGGAAGAACTGAGTATTGGAAAGATCAAATTTAAGGCATTTGATCTTGGTGGGCACCAGATTGCTCGACGGGTTTGGAAGGATTATTATGCCAAGGTTTGATTTTCTTTCTTTTTTTTTTTTTTTTTGTAACATTTCCTTGGTTTCCTTATAGGTTATCCTACACTCTTTCCTGTTCTTGAGATTTCTTGGTTTGATTACATAGAACTGGTTGGTTGTCTTTGATGTCTGAACAGTGCTTCTGCGTGCTTGTACTTGACAACCATTTTTCTCTTTTCATGTTACTAAGCTAAATAACTCTTGATATGTGAGTTGCTCGAATTAATGTGGGATTTGAGGCATAAGTGTCTCTTGAATTTAAAGTAATCAATGTTTGTAGGTAAATATTATTTTATTTTATGTTTGCATAGTAATATATCCACACTGTTTTTAATGATATTCTTAGTATTGTGTGGTTTTGAAATATGAAAATGTATCATGACACTGTTTTTAAGATACCACTTGAGTGAACCAAGCTGTAATTTTAAGTTCCTATTTTAAAGCAGTTTCATGAGCTTTTTTCTAGTTTGCATGAGCTTTGAATTCACTGCATGGGTATTAAAGAACTGCTTGCTTAACCACCACTTTTGAGTTATATAGTTTCTCTGATTAGAACAATGGAATTTTAAATCTAATTCATTGAATGTTTTGGCATACATGAAATGCTTTTTAAGATTGAATGAAGCACTTACTTTTCTACGTCCATTGAATTCTCTAACCCATTTTGTTGATGATTTGTCTTATTTATCACCCATGTATGTCCATTGAGTTCTTTAGTATTTCTTTGCCCATGTGGGTGGTTGGGGTAACATTGGCCCTAATTGTCTCGACCCCAATCAAAACAGGCCTATAGTAATTTATATTACTTTTCACGTAGAATATTACAATTCCGGGTAAATTCCTATAGCTTTTGGTCCATGTGTCCCA
Source organism: Vanilla planifolia (assembly GCA_023846275.1). Taxonomy (NCBI): domain Eukaryota; kingdom Viridiplantae; phylum Streptophyta; class Magnoliopsida; order Asparagales; family Orchidaceae; genus Vanilla; species Vanilla planifolia. The sequence continues at coordinate 8,134,434 of CM043873.1, read as the reverse complement.
ATGTTGCTTCGCAATGCACAACCACACACCATTTGTTAAGGTTAATTTTCGATATCTTAGCTTGCTAAGTCTACCTTCCAACTCACCAAGGATGGCTTTGTAAGAGTAGATTGGTTCTGCCACATGCCACAACATTATGAATAGAAAGCAAATTAAGTCCAAGAGGGGTTATTTGAATGGACCTTGTGGCTCTTTTGGCAATTGGCATTTTCCATTGTTGTAATTTATTAGTTCTCGTTTAGATCTTTGAAGGTGTCTTTCTATTCTTGTGAAATGCCTTTGATTTTTTCATTTGAATTTGATTTTGTATATTGCACTTAAAGTTTAAATGGCGGGCAATGATATTAATATCATTATTGGAACACTAACACCTTGTTCCACTTTACTTTTTCTACAATATGACAGGAACCTACGAGGTAAAATTAAATTAGTTTTTATCAAAGAAACAATGAAACCTCATTATAAAATTGATAAGGTATGGCTCTGTGAATTTTTCTAAATTAGTGATGGATTCAATTGCTCAAGTCCGCAATAGATAAGCAAGATTTCAGTGATAAGAATGTCATAGTGTATCTTTCTTTTGACGAAATTATGGATATGGAAACCAGTGTGCGACTGCATAATAAGCGAAGCTTCGTAACAATCGTGGTTTAGAGATTTTTTTTTTTAAAATAGATATAATATATATTATATCAAAATGGCCAAGCCATACAAGTGTTACAACAAGGATCCTCAAGGAGGATCGAACATGAAATCAGACAACATAAATTTGAGTAGGGACTTGGGAATGGGGTCCCCAGGAGCCCAGACGAACTCATTGAGGCATGCAATACGAGCAACCCAGTCAGCATGTGCGTTCCCCTCTCTGTGAATATGGGTGAACTGGATAGCCTCCAGACCCCTGGCAAACTGAAGAGTCTCAGCAAAAGCCCCTTCCACGGGAGGTGGGAGATCATCTCGCGTACCACCTAGAGCGCCGCCATCGAGTCAGTTTGAATTTCCATAGCCCGGTGCAGGGGAAGGGATTCCCTAAGCAGGTTAAGGGCCGAGAGTATAGCCTGGGATTCCATCATATCAGTGGCCTGGGAGAACATCCTCTTGCTAGCCACCAAAAGTGGCCTTCCCATGCAATCTCTAACGATCGTGCCAAGACCAGCAATGGAATCACCAACGGCAGCGTCGCAATTAACTTTTATCCATCCTGTTGGGGGGGAAGCCAACCGTGCGTTACAAGAAAGTCCGAAGAGTTGCCAGGGTTCCCGCTGGACAGGAATGAATAGAAGGTATGCCGATTAAGTGCGGTGTTCACCTCGATCTTGATCGCCCGGATCAACGAACACGGCAGAGGCACCGGGTTGTTGTGCCTGGTCACGTTCCTCCTTATCCAGATGTAGTACATGGTGGTAGCTAACGTGGCCGCATGCCTCGCCCCGTCGCCGCGACACGCATTGGGCGAGCCCACAAACCGAAGGAGCCGGTCTATGAACAGTGACCCGGTGCCCGCACCCGTGGACCGGCCAAGCATGGTTAGAGCATCACGGGCCTGGCGGTCAACCCGGAGGTCTTGGGCACACGGGCAATCCCAGAAGACGTGCAGCAGGGACTCCTTGCCGTGCAGCATAGCTGACAATTGGAGTCCCGGCATAATCCCCTGCGGGACAACCACACCACCGTAGGGAGGAACTCGCCGGTGACCCTCCACACAAAAATGCGAACTCTAGGCGTCGCTTTGATCTTCCAGATTCCCCTCATCACCTCTGCGGAACGCCGACCACCCTGCATGTCGGAATTCACAGCATTGCAAACCACGCTCGTGTAAATCCGGCCACTGTCAACCCTCGTCGTCTCAGTGTGCATCTGGAGCATAACATCCTGGGCAGACTCCCGAGCTCTCGGAAGGTGCAAGATATGTTAGTGAGCTCCACGCTCGTCCAGGTTTGGATAACTTCCACATCCCAATTCCAGGCAGTCGTGATATAGTTAGCGATGCTAGCCGGCCATTGTGTATGCATATTGACAAAGGTCAAAAAAAGCAAAGTGGGAGGACGCCCAGCCAGTTGTCCTCCACAAACCGCATGGTCCGCCCGTCACCGATGCGCCAGACGAAAAAGGAAATTGCCTCCGGCATCACCTCCAGCACTATTTTGCACACAGAGGAGGCATTCTGAGGAGCCTTCATTAGCGGATCCCTTAGCGAATATTTCCTCATGATGTCAACCCAGAGGCTGGTTTCGCGATTGAGGATGCGTTTGCAGTTGTTCATTTGGAGCACTCGATGCCAGGCGCGAAGGTCGCGGAGGCCAAGCCCGCCCGCAGCCTTCAGCAAGATGATGCATTCCCAAGGCGCGTAATGCATGACGTTCGCACCGCTGGTCCCGCCCTAGAGAAATTTTCTAACGCGTCTCTTCATGTCATCGAGGACCCCCACTGGCACCACATAGTGTCTCATGACGTGGCAGGGAATAGCACTAAGGACAGAGGAGGCCAAGGCGGCTCTGCCCGCAAGCAACAGCGGCTGGATGCGCCAATTGACCACCGTGGCATCCATTCTTTGGACAAGGAAGTTGAGATCAGCCTTAGTCAGGCACCTCGCAGTGATGGGAACACCAAGGTACTTAAATATCCGGCCATGCTCCATGCGGAGCTTCCTCAGGATCAGCTTGGATTTCTTCTTGCAAAGCTTGGAGCTGAAGAAGACCCTGGACTTCGCGAGGTTGACCCGCAGCCCAGCGGCCTCTTGGAAAGTCCGCATGATGCTGCGGACAGCGCGCGCAGCCACGCGGGAGGCGGGAGCAAACACCAGCACATCGTCCGTCGACAGAAGGTGCGAAATGCGCGGCGCTTGCTGCCCAAGCCTGAACCCAAGTAGCTGTCTTGACTCATCTTCACAGCCATGAGGCCTGAGGCAGCGATGCAGGTGCGCATCTTCACGGCCATTTCCTGCGCGATGTTGATGTTATCAAAGATACTCCGCTCAGGGATGAATTCGGCTTGCTCGTTCAAGATGAGGGTCGGCATTAGCAGCTTCAGCCTCCCGACCAGAATGTGCGCCACCACCTTGTAGATGGTGTTGCAGAGGCTGATAGGCCGGTAGTGCTCCGATCTGCACGCCACCTGCTTCGGAATTAGAACGACGAGCGCGTCCTTCTAGCCCTTCGGTAGCCTTCGCTCCTCGAAGAATGCCTGCACTGCAATGATTACGTCGCTACGCGTGATGACCCAATAGCCATGCAGGAATTCCGTCGTGATTCTGTCGATACCCGGGGCTCTGTTCCTCTTGATTCCCCGCATTGCTGCGATAATTTCGTTTTCAGTAACCCTGCAGTCGAGATTGGAAGCCGCCTCATTGTCAACGATGCCAGGAAGCGAGGTAATCTGCGGCAAGGCCCCCTGGTCCCCACACCGCCATTTGCGATCGAAGTAAGCCAGGATGACCCATTTGATGCTGTCAAGAGAGTTCGCCACATTGTCATCGTCGTCCCTCAGCAGGGTAATCCGATTTGTTTGGGCCCGAGCCGTAGCCGCATTGTGGAAGAATCTCGTATTGCCGTCCCCAAGTTGCGCCCAGTGCACTTTGGCGCGCTACCACCACCATTGCTCCTCGTGTGTGCAGCCGCGGTGAAAGGCTGTGACCATGTTCCCAAGCCGCGCCTGGTCCTCAGTTAGACCCTCCTTAGACTCCCTTGTCTGAAGCTCATCGATACCTCGTTCCAACTCCTTTTTTCGATTAACAAGGTTCCCCACCTCCTCCCGGCTCCATCTTCGCAACGCCATCAACGAGCTCTTGAACTTGGTCATTACAATCTCCATGGGATTTCCCCCCGCCCGTCTTTGCCATGCATGGTGCATCACCTGGAAGGATTGTGGGAAGTCAAGTCATACGCTCTCAAAGAGCAGCCTGTTGGTGTTCGGCCACGGTTTCTTGCCACCCAAGTAACCAGCAACGGGCAGTGGTCCGACCAGAGCCGGCTAAGATGATGCACAGAACATTTGGGAAAAGCAAGCATCCCTGCAGAATTCATAAAAACCCGGTCAAACCTCTCCAGGATCCGTGCGTCGCCCTGTTTCCCGTTGCAGCACGTAAAGTGGTTGCCGGAGAATCCCAAGTCAGCAAGCTGGAGGTCCTGCATGAAGTCAGCAAGTTCTTGCTGACCCCTGCTATAGATGAATCTGCGCCCGCCGCGTTTCTCCTTGTGGGCGATAACCAGGTTAAGGTCCCCGGCTACAATAAGGGGGTCACTCCCACAGTAAGAGAGCCGGATGGCGTCCCAAATCTCCCGTTATTTATGGTGATCTTTAGGCCCATAAACAAAGAAACAATTGAGCTTGCAGTCAGCACGATGGGTAATCGTGCACGCCACCACGTGTGCCGAGGTCACTGTGATCATAAGATCAACACAGGTCTTCCACAAGAGAACAATGCCAGCTGACATGCCTACGGAACGGTGGGCCGCGAAATCCCAGTCCCTTCCAAGGAGCCAGTCCGCATCCCGCCGAGAGAAGGTTTGTGCTTTCGTTTCCATTAGTGCCACGACTGCAGTTTTCCCCTCGCGAACCAGTCTTTGCAAGTAACTCCTTTACTTACCCTTCTTAGCACCTCTAATGTTCCAGATTATAAGCCGCATTTTGACGTGAGCCGTGTTATCAGCGCTTCCATGCAATCGTGCATTGCCTCCACGTAAAGCCACCGCCATCAACTTCCTTTATGGCTGCTGCGCCCCACGAAGCGCAACCCAGGAATCGTCTCTTATTTAGTGCCATACCCATCTGGGCTTATGAGTATGTCCCCCTTTCGTTCCTCCAACACCAAAGGCAATTTCCCTTACGCCCATCTGCATGGGGCGCATGGCCTGTGTCCACAGCCATCAGGGGATGACTATCCAAGCTTGTCTGCATCCGGTCCTTGCGGCCCCCAGGTTGCGGAGCCCGCTTTGCTCTGCTTCTGCCACGTTCCGTGGATGGGCTTCTGATGCCATGAGACGTGCTGGCAGTGTCGCGGCCACGAGTTCTGCGGCTGGTGTCCTTCCAGGGAGGCAGGCTTGCCATGACAGCAGAGCCTTTGTGGTCAGCGGCGTCCTGTCTCCTGTGCTGTGGTTGAACAAGCATCCATAGCCCCAGCCCATGCGCCTCTCCATCTGTAACACGTGAGTTCTCCCGCTCCTGAGAGCCACTGGTGCCATCCGCCTCTGTAGGTTTGTTATCACCAAGGGACGTGTCCCCCTCCACCGTCAATTTTTTCCGACCCGCATCCGTAGTCAAGGGAAAGCCAGAGCGGGCAAGCCCCGCCTCCTCTTGCTTATTGTGGTGGCTCGCTAGGTGTCCAACATGTCCGCATGTGAAGCAGATCCGCGGCAGCCCCTCGTACTCGAAACCCTGATAGGTTCTCCCGAATTCTCCATTGAGCCATATGCTCGGTTTCAATGGCTTCGAAAGATTTGTTCGGACACACGCCTGAGCATAGGAAAAGCGTTCCATTTCGACAGTCCAGCCAGGAGGAAAGGTTCTTCAATCGTCTTGGCAATACGTAGTATGTTGTCAACGTCCCAGTAGATAAGTGGGAGACCCAGGAGACGCACCTAGACCGGTGCTCGCATCGCGGAGGCAGTGTTTGGTCCAAACTCGTGCGTCCAAATATCGAGCCCCATGGCTTGGCCAGCGATCTGCCACGGGTCGCCGAGCCAAACGTTGTTCCTCTCATTGATGGACTCAAAATGCAAGCAGAAGCAGTTAGACAAGTCGAAGACCTTGAAGTTCTTGTAGTGGCCCCATCTTTTGAGCAACACCCGTGCGATGACGGGAAAGGGAAGTGTTTTCCCGTAGACTCGGCCAACCAAGTCGAATTTGTGAAATTCGATACGTCGCTGGCAAGCATCCGATGACATGAGCACATCGCCCCCCTCAACGTAATCTGGAATGCCCGCGGCACGCTCCTTGACATCGATGTTCGCCGCCGTTATTGTTTGACCTTGGTTGCAAGAGTCGCTCGATTCCCAGCATCCTCGTGCACAGGTTTTCCTCCACTGAGTTTGCTCACCACGGGCTCCGCCTCGTGCACCGTGTCCTGTAGCTCCTGCAAAGCAGCACTCACTGAGCAGCCCTATAGGCCTTCCCCTCCAGCAGTCCCCTGAGCCTGAAGATCAGGGAGCAGACCTGGAGTATCCATCTGTTCCTTCACAATCATCGGAGCATTCCCACAATTTATGCGCCCCTCTGGCCCATGGGTATGTCCCCCTCGACGTCGAAGCTTTGGGAAGGAGGTAAAGTTTCGCCAACGGCCATTGTACCTCCTCCAGACGTAGAGGAGAGGCACTCCCGCACTGGGGAGTTGCTCCTAGAAGTCCGCGCCTTCTTATTGCTCCTCCGAGTCTTGCTTTCTGCCATCTCCCGTTCAGCTAGGGCTGCAGGTGGCACAAACCAAGCATGGGAACGATGCGGTGTGGTACTCCGCAGGATAGGCAAGCTGTTTTAATCCGTCCCTGCACCCCCGCGTTTACCGGGTCCAGAATTCAAATTCGAATTTCCTGGATCCACGTGCCCCGGTAAAACAATCCACAACGATCGAGAGCTTCACGTGACCTTCGCACGTGCGACCGTTAACCGTTGGACACTGCCAGTTGTGCGCTGTCCACCATCGCCGCACCGCCATATCGCTCCCTCCGAACGCACCGCCCCTCCAGAAACGAATGTCGGATACGCCAGCCCCCGAGTCGCCCCTCCCGTACTCCCGGCATCGGCACCGGAGTGCAGACACCCGGATGTGGCCCACACCACCACACTCGGCTGGCTCACGTCGCAGGCCCCAGGCGCTGGCTCACGTCGCAACCTCAAAGCTCAGAACCCCTTCACTAGCTCCCGTCGTTGGTTCCAGATTGTGGTCTCCGACGGTCCGTCACCGGCTGCCTTCATCGCTCCCGTCTCGGCTCCCGTCGCTCCAATATGGACACCAATGTCCTTTCACAATTTGCTAGTCAACCATCCGTGGTTTAGAGATTTGGTTTGTTATAGTTTTTGCACAATTATTAGTTGTATTCATGATATTGTACATTGAAGGAGAGTGTTTCTTTGATATTGGAAACCTACAAAGTATATCTTATCAAGGGATAGCCCAGAGTTTACTCTGTGTGGAAGTGATTTAGACATGGTTTGAGTTCCTGGATGATAGAACACACCTTTATTTTCTTATACTTCAATATTTTTAACAGTTTTCATCCATTTTTGCCCTAAGATCAACATGAGCTATAGGATCCTGGTTCTGCTTTGGCTTAAAGTTGGAATTGAATGGGATGATGAGATATACGTGTGGCAATACAACATCAGTTTCCACTGATTATTCTATTTGTCCTCAGTGTGGGGGATTGTTATGGAGCTGATCTTGATCCGAGACAAGGTTAAACCCAAACAGCCAAGTTAAATGTTTCTTACTATGTTTAAGATGTTACAAGAACAGAAAAACTATTTCCCAATGTCTGGTAATCCATATTTCTTTGAATATTGAGCAAGAGTCAAGTTCCAAACTACCCGTCTAGAATAAAGGACAAAACAATTTTGCCCAAGTGGATGATAATCCATTATCATCAGCATTCAATTATCTTTCAATCCCTAAGTCTGTATACTTACAGCATAGAGAAAGAACCTGTTCGTGGATAAAGAACAAACTCTATTCCTTATTTTATGATAATTTATTGCTCTCAAAAATCAATATTCGTACAATCCATAAGCTTTACTTTATACCTAAAGCTTACATGATAAAATATAATACAAAGCATAAAATTTTGAAACAAAATCAGAAAAATCAGTATTATGCACAAATAGATCACAGGAAATTGAAAATCCAACAATGATAATGATATATTAATATGATATACAGAAGTCCCAATAAACTAGAAATCTCGTAACAATAAGAAAGTTACATAAAAAAGATAGAAATTATAACATGCAGAATAGCCAAAAAAACCAAAATTAAATTTGAATGAAAGCCATGAGCCTATGGTATGGCCTCTTCAACATTTAAGAATTCATTATAGGGCTTTTGAGTAATCAAACTGAAGAATAAGATTGTTGTCTAACAGAAATCATAAAATCAAATTTGCAGCAAACTTTAGCTTTTTATGAAAATCCTACAAGCAAGCAGCATTATTAGACATTCTTTTGGGGATTTTAATTGATACATCCTCCTCCAAAAGCTTATATGACTAAGAATACAACAAATCAATATTTCAAAATTTGGAAAAATAAAAAAAAAATATAGTTAAAGGTCATAATTGTCAGAAGATTATTGTTCTTATAATAGGGTCCTTAGGAAATTTAGAGAATAACTCGAATTCAACTAACATCATATGCTAAAGTATTTGTAGTTTGTAGAGATATGAAGCCTATGTAATCTCTTAGAACTTGATTATAAGCAACAATAGCTACTGGTATAGTGAAAATATCCCTGGCCATTTCAGATGAAAATTTCTATTTCATTGAAGATAGTTTCCACCACTGCAAAACATCACCTTTCCTTTCCTTAGCCTGTGGTGATGGTGATTTGCTATTAAACAATAGATCCCTCACGACTAGCAACACTCTTATTAGTAGTACAAAAGGAATAAAGCTTATTAAGGAACTATTTTACTTCCTGAATTCTATTATATGCTTTTATTGGGACATGAATTTTTACTTTGAAATATGTTTTTTTATACATCTTGACATGGGAATCTAGTATGCACACAATCAACAACAAAATATGACAATTTGACTAGTATTTATCAAACATATTGCTAATAAAAGGAATCATTGAAGGTATGCTTTGGTTCAATGTTTTTTAACCTTAATAGGCTTGGCAAATATTTGTTTTCTATTGAAAAGTTTCAAACAAAAAAACCTTCATCAAAATTCGATTAAGGATCCCACATTATTTTATAATTTTTTCACTCATACTTCAAGAGCAAATGATCATAATGCAAATCTCCACATGCATACTCAGTAAATATGGTTTTAGTATGACATGTAATTTAAGTCAAATTCCACCTACTAGGTACATCTAATCATAAGTTTGTAGTTGTCGGTAGATCCTTGGTTGCCTATCTGTCTCACAAACTTGTGTAAATGACTTAGAGGATTATTGATGAATAAAAATCCCCCTTATTTTAATTATTATATTGCAATGATCTTCAATTGATCTTAGCATCATCAAATTTTAGAATATGTATTGCATTAAAAACATGAAAAAACCTTCTCATAAACTAAAAACCTGATGTACATCCTTGTGAAAACTTCAAATATTCACCTGCATTGTCGTTTGAAGATGCACTGATAAGTGTGATTATGTTTTGCATTTTTTTGTACGTGCCATTGATGTAAAATCTCAAAACTAGATTCAAACATTACATTAATTGTTTTGTGGATTCAGGCTGTTAAAGGAAATAATCCTTGATTGAAGGACCCAATCATCATCATGTGATCTTTCATAGGTATCCAAGGTTTTTATGATGCTATCAATCACATGTTAGAGATATCCTTTGTATAACTCATAGCGACGGGAGAGACGGTGACGGAAGAGACGGTGACGGAAGCCAGTGACTGACAACTACACCACTTTGGATTTTTGGTGACGGAAGCCTGCTACGGAAGCCGGCAACGGAAGCCAGCAACGGAAGCCGGTGACTGGAGCGGGCGACGGGAGCTAGCGACGGGAGTGACGGCGACCAGTGCCTGGGGCTAGTGACAGGAGCAAGTGACGGAAGCCTATGTCGGGAGCTTGTGACGTGTGCTAACGCTTGGACCCTGTGACGGGAGCTAGCGGCGGGAGCCAGTGTCGGCTGCCGACGACCTATGCCTGTGGTGTGGGCCACACTCGGGTGACTAAGCTCGGGCAGTGGTGCCGGGGGGTGCTCATTTGGTGGCTCAGCCCAGAGGGTAGTGACGGAAGACTGGTGGTGACGGTGTGCTCGGGACGAAACGAGTGCGGTGACTCGGTGGGCCCGCGTAGCTGATAACCACAACTGGTGGGGCGGCGCAATCGGAGGGTGCGTCACGGCAAAGCGGCGGTGTTGGACGGCACGTGACTGGTAACGATCAACGGCTAACAGTCGCACGTGCGAAAGGCCCGTGAAGCTCTCGACCGTTGCGGTTTTTGTCGGTTCACGTGTATTCGGGAACTTTGAATTTGAATTCCGGACCCGACAGAAGCGGGGGCGCAGGGACAGGATTAAACAGCTTAGCTATCCTGCGGAGCAACACACCGCATTGTCCCTGTGCTTTGTTTTGCGTCACTTGCGGCCCTAGTTGAACGATAGATGGCAGGAAGTAAGACTCGGAGGAGCAACAGGAAGGCGAGGACCTCTGGAAGCAATTCTCCAGTGAGGGAGTGTCTCTCTACTTCTGGGGGAGGAACAATGACTGTCGACGGAATTCTCCCTCCCCAAAACTTCAACACTGAGGGGGACATACTCAAGAGCCAGAGGGGCACACTAGAAGGTGGGGATGATCCAATGATCATAGTGGAACAGATGGACACTCTAGTTTTGTTCCCTGACTATCAAATTCAGGGGGATGCTGGGGGGGGACACCCTGGAGGGCCACTCAACGAGTGTTGTTATGCTGGAGCTACAGGACACGGCGAACAAGAAGGCGGAGCCCGTGAGCAAATTCATGGGAGAAGCAACCAAACCTGTGTACCGGGATGTTGGGAATCGGGCGGCTCTCGCAACTAAGGTTAGCTTCAGAGAAGCCCTGATCGCAAACAACAACAACAACAGCAGTTTGGTGACCTCTTATGTGAGTCCGGCCAACATCAACGTCAAGGAACGTGCTGCAGGAATCCCTGATTACGTTGAGGATGGTGACGTACTCGTGTCATCAGATGCTTGCCAGCAGCGTATCGAATTTCATAAATTCGATTTGGTTGGCGGAATCTACGGGAACACACTCTCCGTTCCTGTCATCGCACGGGTGTTGCTCAAGAGATGGGGTCACTACAAGAATTTTAAGGTCTTCGACTTGTCCTCCAGCTATTTTTACTTGCACTTCTATTCCATCAATGACAGGAACGAGGTTTGGCTTGGTGGCCTGTGGCAGATCGCTGGCCAAGCCATGGGGCTTGATATCTGGACCCACGAGTTCGGACCAGACACTGCAACCGCAATGCGTGCACCAGTATGGGTGCGCCTCCGGGTCTCCCACTCATTTACTGGGACGTTAAGAACATATTACGAATTGCTAAGGCGATCAGAGAACCTTTCCTCCTTGACGGTTGGACTGCTGAAATGGAACGCTCTTCCTATGCTTGGCTGTGCGTCCGGACGTATCTTTCAAAGCCGTTGAAACCGAGCATATGGCTCAATGGAGAATTTGGGAGAACCTGTCAGGCTTTTGAGTATGAGGGGCTGCCGCGGATCTGCTTCTCGTGTGGTCATGTTGGTCATCTGGCGAGCGACAGTAACACACAAAAGGAGGCGGGGCTTGCTTGCCCTGTTCTTCCTTCGTCTACTGACGTGGGTCGTGAAGGACTGACGGTGGCATTGGACTCGTCTTTTGGTGATGGCAAACCTATAGAGGCGGGAGGCACTAGTGGCCTTCAGAAGCGGGTGAACACACTCGATACAGAAGGAAAGGCACATGGACTAGGACCATGGATGCTCGTCTAACCACGGTGCAGGAGACAAGGCGCAGTTGATCACAGTGGCTCGGCAGCTATGGCAAGCTTGCCTCCTCGGAATAACGCCAGCCGCAGAATTCGTGGTCGGGAGATTGCCAGCACGTCCCACGGCATCAAAAGCCCATCCACGGATCGTGGCAGAAGCAGAGCAAAGCGGGCTTCGCAACCTGGGGGCCACGAGGACCGGATGCAGACAAGCATGGGTGGTCACCCCATGATGGCTATGGGAACGGGTCATACGCCCCATGTATGAGGGCACAAGGGGAAACTGCCCTTGTTGCGGGAGGAACGGGAGGGGGATATACTTACAAGCCCAGATGGGCATGTCACTAAATAGGAGACGTCTCCGGGGCTGCGTTTTGTGGGGCGCAGTGGCCATCAAGGAGGAAGATGGTGGTGGCCCTATGCGGAGGTGATGCATGGATGCATAGGAGCACTGATAACATGGTCTACGTCCAAATGCGACTCATAATTTGGAATATCAGAGGTGTCAAGAAGAGGAAGTCAAGGAGTTACTTGCAAAGGCTAGTTTGTGAGGGGAATGCTGCAGTCGTGGCGTTAATGGAGACGAAAGCGCAGACCTTCTCACGACAGGATGCGGACTGGCTCCTCGAGAGGGACTGGGAATTCGCGGCTCACCCTTCCGCGGGCATGTCGGCTGGCATTGTTCTCTTGTGGAAAAACTGGGTTGATCTTACGATTACGACGGCTTTGGCACATGTTGTGGTGTGCATGGTTAACCCTCGCGTTGACTGTTTGCTCAACTGCTTTGTTTAAAAGCCTAAAGACCACCATAAGCACCAGGAGATTTGGGACGCCATCCGGCACACTTCTTGTGGGGACGTTCCTCTCATTATCGCCGGGGACCTCAACCTGGTTATGGCCCAGGAGGAGAAACGCGGCGGGCGAAGATTTATCTATGGTAGGGATCAGCAAGATCTTACTGACTTTATGCAGGACCTCCAGCTTGCCGATTTCGGCTTCTCCTGCAACCGTTTTACATGCTGCAACGGTAAGCAGGGCGGCACGCGGATCCTGGAGCGTTTAGACCGGGTTCTCATGAATTCTGCAGGGTTGCTGGCTTTTCCCGAATGTTCTGTGCATCATCTTAGCCGGCTCGGATCGGACCATTGCCTGCTGTTGGGAACTTGGGTGGCAGGAACCCATGGCCGCAAATCGGCATACCGCTTTTTGATAGCATGTGGTTAGACTTTCCACAATCCTTCCAGGTGGTGAACCATGCATGGCAAAGACGGGCGGGGGGAAATCGCATAGAGGCAATCAGGACCAAGTTTGAGCGCTTGCTGATGGCGCTGCGAAGATGGAGCTGGGAGGATGTGGGGAACCTTGTCAACCTAAACAGGGAACTGGAACGGGGTATTGACGAGCTTCAGACCAGGGAGTCTAGGGAGGGTCTTACTGAGGAGGATCATGCGCGGCTTGGGAACATGGTCACGGCCTTCCACCGCGGCTGTGCACACGAGAAGCAATGGTGGTGGCCGCGCACCAAAGTGCACTGGGAGTAACTTGGAGACTGCAACACGAGGTTCTTCCATAATGTGGCTACGGTTCAGGCTCGGACGAATCGGATTACCCAGCTGAGGGACGACGATGACAAGGTGGCGGACTCCCCGACAGCATCAGACGGGTCATCCTGGCTCACTTCGAACGGAAATGACGGTGTGGGGACCAGGGGGCCTTGCCGCAGATTTCCTAGCTATCTGGCATCGTCGGCGATGAAGTGGCATCCAATCTTGGTTGCAGGGTCACTGAAAACGAAATTATCGCGGCCATGCAGGGAATCAAGAGGAATAGAGCCCCGGGCATCGACGGGATCACGGTGGAGTTCATGCACGGCTACTGGGCCATCACGCTTAGTGACGTCATCAACGCGGTGCAGGCCTTCTTCGAGGAGCGGAGGTTGCCGGAGGTCTAGAAGGACACGCTCATTGTCCTTATCCCGAAGAAGTAGGGGGTGTGTAGGCTGGAGCACTACCGGCCAATCAGCCTCTGTATCACCATCTACAATGTGGTGGCGGGCATTCTGGTTGGGAGGTTGAAGCCGCTGATGCCGAGCCTCATCTCGCGTGAGCAAGCTACATTCATTCTCGGGCGGAGCATCTCTGATAACATCAATATCGCACAGGAAATGGCCGCAAAGATGCGCACCTGCACCGTTGCTTCGAGCCTTATGGTTGTGAAGATAGACATGGAGCAGGCCTATGACAACGTGCACTGGGACTTCTTACTCGAGATTATGAAGGTCATGGGATTCCCCCTCGTCTGGCGTGATTGGATCGTTGCATGCATCACCCACCCGAGATTTTGGTGTTCTCAATGGCTCTCGTCTTTCGTGGGTGGTGGCACAGCGAGGACTCCGACAGGGCTGCCCGCTCTCGCCCTACCTCTACATCTTGGCCATTGAATACCTTTCGAGCTTGGTGAGGGACTATGAGTCAAGACAGCTGCTTGGGTTCAGGCCTGGGTAGCACACGCCGTGGATTTCGCACCTTTTGTTCGCGGACGATGTCTGTTGTTTGCTCCCGCCTCCCGCGTGGCTGCGCGCGCTGTCCGCAGTATCATGCGGGCTTTCAGGAAGGTTGCTGGGTTGCGGGTCAACCTCACGAAATCCACAGTCTACTTCAGCACTAAGTTCAGCAAGAAGAAATCCAAGCTGATCCTGAGGAAGCTCCACATGGAGCATGGCCGGACGTTTACGTACCTTGGTGTTCCCATTGCTGCGAGGCGCCTGACTAAGGCTGATCTCAACTTCCTTGTCCAAAGAATTGATGCCGTGGTGGTCAATTGGCACATCCGTTCGCTGTTGCTTGTGAGCAGAGTTGCCTTGGCCTTCTCTGTTCTCAGTGCTATTCCCAACCACTTCCTGAGGCATTGTGTGGTGTCAGCGGGGGTCCTTGATGACATGGAGAAGCGTGTTAGAAGATTTCTCTGGTGCGGGAGAAGCTACGCGAACAAGATGCATTACGCGCCATGGGACTGCATCACCCTGTCGAAGGTCGCTGGCGGGCTTGGTCTTCGGGACTTCCGCATCTGGCATCGTGTGCTCCAAATGAGCAACTGCGAACGCATCCTTAGTCATGAAGCCAGTCTCTGGGTTGACATCATGAGGAAATATTTGCTCTGTGATCCGCTGATGAAAGCTCCCTGGAATGCCTCTGTGTGCAAAATGGTGCTGGAGGCGATGCCTGTGGCAATTTCGTTCTTCGTCTAGCGCATTGGCGACGGGCGGACGGTGCGGTTTGCGGAGGAGAACTGGTTGGGCGTCCTCCCACTTTGCTGTTGGCCGACTTTCGTCAATATGCACACCCACGGGCCAGCTAGTGTCGCTGACTGTATCACGGCTGCCGGGGATTGGGATGGGGATGCTATCCGCAATTGGGCGGGCGAGGAGCTCACTGACAGGATTTTGCACCTTCCGAGAGCTCAGGGTCTGCCCAGGACGTTTTACTCAGACGCACACCGAGACGGCGAGAGTTGACAGTGGCCGGATTTACACGCATATAGTCTGCAGTGCTGAGAATTCCGTCAGGCGTGGTGGTCGGCGTCCCGCTGAGGTGATGAGGAGAATCTGGAAGATCAAAGCGCTGTCGAGAGTTCGCATGTTCTTGTGGTGGGTCGCCGGCGAGTTCCTTCCTACGGCGGCGTGGTTGGCCCGCAGGGGCTTAAGCCGAAATACCAATTGTCAGCTGGGCTGCACGGTGGAGTCCCTGCAAAACGTGTTATGGGATTGCCCGCGTGCCCAGGATCTCTGGGTTGACCGCCAGGCTCGTAGAGCTCTGATCGAGCTGCGCTGGTCCACGGGTGCGGGTACCGGGTCATTGTTCACAGATCGGTTCTTCCAGTTTATGGGCTTGCTCGCTGCATGTCGTGGTGACGGTGCGAGGCATGTTGCCATGTTAGCCACCACCATGTACTACATCTGGGCAAGGAGGAACGCGATCAGGCACGACAACCTGGTGCCTATGCCGTGCTCGTTGCTTTGGACAATCAAAATTGAGGTGAACACTGCACTCAGTCTGCATCTCTTCTACTCGTCTCTGTCCAGCAGGAATCCTAGCAACTCTTCGGACTTGCTTGTAACGCATGGTTGGCTTCCCCCCCCCCCCCCCAACAGGATGGATAAAAGTAAATTGCGATGCTGCGGTTGGTGATTCCATTGCTGGTCTTGGCATGGTTGTCAGAGATTGCATGGGTAGGCCACTCTTGGTGGCCGGCAAAAGGATGTTCTCCCAGGCCGTTGAAATGATGGAGGTCCAGGCAATACTCTTGGCCCTTAACCTGCTTAAGGGCTCCCTTTCCCTCTACCAGGTTGTGGAAATTCAAACTGACTCGATGACGGCGCCCAGGTGGTTCGTGAGATGATTTCCCACCCTCCTCAGGAGGGGATTTTTGCTGAGACCCTTCAGTATGCCAGGGGTCTCGAGGCAGTTCGGTTCTCCCATATTCACAGAGAGGGGAACGCACCTGCTGACTGGGTTGCTCGTGTTGCATGCCTTAATGAGTTCGTTTGGGTTCTTACGGACTCCTTCCCCATGCCCTTACTCAAACTCATGTTGTCTGACTTCATATTTGATCCCCCTTGGGGATCTTTCTTGTGACTCTTGTATGGCTTTGTCATTTTTGATATAATATATTTATATCCACTTCAAAAAAAAAAAAAAAAACTCATAGAGTTTCTTTTAAAAACATCCTTATCCTTCTTTTAAATTTTGATACTCTCGGCTTGGATGTCTTGTTAACTAGTCTTACAATTACCTGTGTTCATTGAGCTCATTAAGTTTTTGAGCCATAAGTGCTCAACAATCATAAAAGGGTACTCTTAGGCAATGATAATGATGTTCTTGATACTTCTAAGATCATAAATAAGAGACTTGGAAAGAGCATTTACTATATCACTATCAATAGCATTTTTAGATGTCTGGTTAAAAGTTTCTACTGTTTTTGTCCCATAAACTTGTTATATTGATGAACATCAAATGTCTATTCAATTGTGGCAGTGTCAAACTTTTTTAAGGATAATATTTACACTTTTTTTTAATGTTTTTTCTTTTTAGGAGTTATGATGGGCAATGTGAAATGACCCATACATCTAATCTCTCTCTCTCTCTCTCATCTTTGATCTGATTTTGCACCTTAAAGTTTCATACCTGTTAAGCTTTGAATGGATTGATATTACTGACGAAATAAGGTACATGAATGAGATTTAAATTTTTTTGGCATTATGCATGACCGCCATTGTAATATAAGGACAAACTTTCAATGAAGAAGAACAATCGTATTCTTATCACATTATTTATAAGCAGTATGCCCCATCTCAACCAAATAGCCATCAACATGATTAATTTAAGCTAAATGATTTGTCTTTGTAATAAGGATGAATTTTCTAGCAAAAGCATCAAATATGTTATTATAGTATTTCATAATAAGGGAGTAATTTTGTTTAAATGACTCTTAATTTTTGAAGAATTCATCTGATAGACTTTAATATACTTAGATGGCTTATTAAGTGATCTTAAAATCACTTGTGTTTGTTGACCTCCTAAGGTTATTGAGCAATAACTGTTCAACAATCATAAAATGGTACTCATGAACCGTGATCATTTTAGCAATGATGTTCTTGACGCTATTATTATCATAATAGACACGGAAAGAGCACCCATTATATTGTTATCATTTCATATATTGGTTACATAGTTTTTATTTTCTCTCCCATGTACTTGCTATATTGGTGAGCATGCTAATGTTAATTCATTTGTAATGTAGTGCCAAACTTTTGCTTTAGTGTAGTATTTACACTAACATTTATCATTTTGTTTCATTTTATGAGTTATGATGACCATTGTGAAATGGTCCAATACATCTGATTGCTCTCTCCTTTGTTCTGGTCTCATCTTGTAGCATCATCTCTCATCTCTATAGTCACAGTAATCCCAATGCCAACTTCATGCTGATTAGACTCACTATTTTGAATAAGTGGATTTTGCTGACAAAATAAGGTGCATGAATAAGATTTAAGGATTCTTATGATTATATGCATGATCCACCATTGTAATATGTAACAAACTTCCAACAAAGGAGAACAATTGCATTATTATCAATGTGTTCAATGCTTAATAAGACTATTGTAAATTTAATGATCAATAATTCTATTAGTGTGTGATCTTTCATCCAAAAGCACCAAATATATCATTATCATATTATTTATATGCAAATTTTCCAACTCAAACGAAGCAACCTTCAACAAGAAAATTGTAAAATAAATTCATGACCCAATTTTGAGAAGGGGGACGAACATTTAACAATGAGAACCAAATATGCTGATATTGAAATTTATACATTCAACATGGCATTAAGGTAAAATGGATAACAGAAATGTTCAGCAACAATAACAATAGTTTATATCAAAAATTTTGCATGCAACATGATTTTTAAATAAAAAAGCCTAGAAACATACGTGGGTCAAGAATGTTTGGAATGTACAATAAAAACAAAAAAATGGAATGCACTGCAAAATCAGTTAAATCGTAAAATTAGTAAGCCGATTGTGTTAGACAACAAAATTAATTTGTGACACGAAAATAAAACAGCATAATTGGCTCTTGCAACAAAAAAAAACAGTGAAATAAATGTTTGAAATCACAATAAGCAAATATGCAATGCTAGATCTAACTTATTTTCATCGTAGGATTCAGAGGTACACCGTGGCATGAAATCAAAATACCATAAATGATGCTCATCATTGAGAAACAACAAAATGTTGAATAAACGTCCAAAAACACTACAATGCGAGGCTTAGACAAATTTTGACACATTTGCATCACAGTAAACATCCAATCTTGTCAAATCTAGGTTTCCCAAAAATACTAATTAAAATGAGAGAATAATGGTGAAAAACCATGACAATTGGTGACCATGAGATCAATTTTCATTTATGAGATCTATCAACTATTGTCATTGTAAAGTGAGATATAAGCAGCGCAAGACATGAGAAGTAGAGGAGAGATGAGATGGGATGGGATGGGGTCAAAAGAGCAGAGAAGATTCCAGTGAAGAGAATGCAAAAACAAGGGCCTTGGCAATCCAGATGGTAGTTGAGGGAAGAATCAAAAACCAACGTGAGAAAGAGTGCATTGTAGAGAAGAGAAGCACCAAATGAAGGTCACGCCTTGTTATGCATATATTCCATAGCGTGTAATATTTCAGCTGTCCATTTCGGTCAAATTGCTGAAAAAGGCCAAAGAAAGTTATGCATAAGCTTCAAACACAATTCATAGTATAGATAAGGAACCAAAACTATCCAGTGGATTGCAGGTTTATAAACGATATATCAGTCTGTGGTATTATATAATTTCAAGTGAAATTCTTAAATTGTTGTCTTGAATGCCAAACTTGACTTATTTTGAATTCTGTAATTTTCATATAACCCTAGACTTATCTTGCTGCTTCTAATACATGCGTGTGCGGAATGCCTTTTGCTTTAGGCCTTGTGAAGTTTTGCATAAATTTAGTCATTCTTATCAACGTGCCTTTCTATTTGAGCTTATGTGTCCATGCTCCTCGATGTGGGATCATATCGAAATTTTCCAGTTTTTCATGTTTTCTCTATGTTAAAATACTGCTGTCTTGAAAAGCTAAAGGCTGTATAATTCCCAATCAACATGACATATTCATGTGTTGAACTTTTTTTCACAAGTGAACTCTTCAGCTTAATCCTGCTTGGATGTGTCACTCTGTTCGCAGGTGGATGCAGTGGTGTACTTGGTGGATGCTTTTGACAAGGAGCGTTTTGCCGAGTCAAAGAAGGAGCTCGACGCACTGCTTTCCGATGATGCCCTGGTGAACGTCCCATTCCTCATCCTGGGAAACAAGATCGACATACCCTATGCCGCATCTGAGGACGAGCTCCGTTACTATCTTGGTCTGAGCAACTTTACCACAGGCAAAGGAAAAGTTAACCTTACCGAGTCCAACGTTCGCCCACTGGAGGTTTTCATGTGCAGCATAGTTCGCAAGATGGGTTATGGAGATGGTTTCAAATGGCTCTCGCAGTACATCAAATGAACACCATCTGATGCCGTGAGACGCAAGATGACGGCATGAGCTCTGTTCTGTATTGGCTTCTTCGCGATGCAGTTTGTGTTGGGGGATGAAAGCAGGTCGTAGTACTTTTTCATGTCTTGTGGTTTTTTGTTGGGGGTGTATGAAGATCTCACATTTGTCGCATTAAAGCTTGTTGTTGGTGTTATTTTGCAACATAGATAAGTGTATACTAAAAAAAAGGGGGTGATTGAAGTCATTTTATGTCCATTTGAGGCTTTGGTTTTGATTATTTTATTTGTGTGCTCGCTAGTATTTTAATCACATTTGAAACACGTTTCGTTTAACATTTAATTGTTTCAATGCTAGTTGTGGCTTCTGCATGCAGCTTTAAATCACATTTGAAGGCCACGTCTTGTTGACGGGTTATTGGGTTTCATGTTTGTACCATAATGTTAACCCTGATAATTTTATGCATTTAATAACATAGACATCTAAGTAACACTGATAATTAATCATAAATGTTATTCAAATAACACTAAATTTATATCTAATCTTTTTTAAAATTTTATAATTAATTATTAAAAGTTTAAAAATTATAAACTCAATAATATTATATTTATTCAAAAAAACTCTACCTACTCTATGCTCAAATAAATTTTTTAATTAGATCTAAAAATATGAATGCTTATTAAAATTATATAAACATTTTAGTATTTAAATATAAAGATAATATATTTTAAAAAATTGATTTTATTAATATATATGATCACAAATTTATCAACTTAATTTTAAAGTTTATCTTGTCTAGAATTATAAAAATACAAGCTATTATACTACTAGTGGTAAAACTAAAACATAATTCTTAAATTACTTTATCAAAATATTTTAATCATTATCTTTTATATATTATTAATACATTATTATTGCAAGTTATTTTATTTTTTTAATTTTTAGATATATTAGACGTATCAATCATCATCATACCTTTTGTTTACTAACAAAAACTTAAAAATTATTATCAAACTTAATAAAACATATTCTTAGAATAACTTAAAAAATAAATTCTTTTATAAAAAAAATATAATCATGTAAGACCAATTACAATAAAAAAATTATTATAAAAAAGAATTCCTTGAAAAAATTCGAAGAGCATTTGTTGTCTCGAGTAAACAAATGACGTTTAATTTTATTACAAAAAAAAACAAAAAAAATTAAAGAATAAATTCAGTTTTAATAAAACAGCTGCGCAAAAGATTAAAACATAAATAATAAGTAATTTTAAAATTATGTGTTCAACCAACGACACATTGGAAGAACCCCAACAGCGCTGCATCTAATAAATCCCGAAAGAGACCCAATCTTAAAAAGCATACCTTCCTGTTCGACACCATATGAGATTTTAACTTCATTGGAATTTCTTTATCTTCGCGTCTACAAAATTAAGAGTGCAACAATATTTCTATGCTATCCCAAATTAGAGAAACATGTTCACCCGACAGAAATTGAACAATTTGATTGCACAGATTACAGCACACGTTCTTAACCCAAGAAACGAGACACAAATCCGAAGACCAAACACATACTTCAAATCTTGGATCGATAAGTTGGAACTTATGCCCTCTCCCCGCGGATCCGGCGAGCAAGCTGCATGTCCTTTGGCATTACGGTCACCCTCTTTGCATGGATGGCACAGAGGTTAGTGTCCTCGAAAAGCGACACGAGGTACGACTCTGCTGCCTCCTGGAGAGCAGCGACGGCAGAGCTCTGGAATCGGAGGTCGGTTTTGAAGTCCTGCGCAATCTCGCGGACCAGACGCTGGAAGGGGAGCTTTCGGATCAGAAGCTCCGTGCTCTTCTGGTACTTCCGGATCTCTCTAAGCGCGACCGTTCCAGGCCGGAAACGGTGGGGCTTCTTCACGCCACCAGTTGCTGGCGCCGACTTCCGTGCCGCCTTGGTTGCTAACTGCTTCCTTGGGGCTTTCCCGCCGGTCGACTTGCGCGCTGTTTGCTTTGTTCTCGCCATTGAGAAATTAAAGCTCTTCAAACTGCTGATGGGTGAAAACGGAGAACGATGACAAAAGTGGTGGGTGCGCGTGGATATTTGTAGCTCAAAAAATTCGTGAGAAATTATGGCGGGCTCAAGTGGAGGGTTATTGGTCGTCGGATTTAGTACAAACTAACGGACGTGATTTGACATTATTAATAATGCGGATTGCCAAGGTGGCAATCCTTCTGTGGAGGGTCCAGTTGCAAGAGATCAAGATCTGGTTTGGTAATACTTAAATTAAGTAAATTCATTAAAATAATTATTTTGGGTTATATTAATTAATTTGACAAATATTGTTTATTTTTTAATTAATTATATTCATCATTATCCTTTATTATATTATTAATAATGTAAAAATTCCTGTTTTTTCTTATGATATATAATTATTATTTTTAAAAATCTTACTTTTAAAGTAAAAGAAAATTTGATGAATGTCTAAATATAATTATTATTAAATAAAAGATATACATAATTTTTTAATCAATTAATAGAAATAACTTTTAATAATTAATTTAATATCAAACAACAGATTTCACAAAATGAATTCTAAAGTTGAGCTAGCAATATAAAGAACACGTGTATAATCTTGACCACTAAAGCATCACCGGTATACCTTGAAAAAATGTTATTTATTGAATTTTAAAATCATGATTTTTAAAAGACAAAAAATATATTTATTTTATTTTATCAGTTTATATATTATTTAAAAATATTTTATTGTTTTATATAGTACTTAACTTTCATATCCAATTGAGATTGGTTAATAATATTGTATTAGCAATACATGCAAGAACAAATTGATTATAAACTTAACTACTAAGGTTTATGATATATTTTCAAAAAATGCTATTGACTGAATTCTAAAACATGTTTATTTTAATGGATTTAGAAAACTATAAAAATTTAATTGACATATTTTTTATATTTTTAAAATTAAGAAAATGAAATCATGTTTTATCATGAACTCTTTCCTTTTATTTTTCGGGTCAATCTTTATGCATTTTCAACCTAATATTCAAGGCATTAAATTTGTATGTATAAATTCGTATTTTTTTAGTTCAATTTTGCTTTATGCTCTCCTAAAGAGTATTGAAAACTTTTTTAAACATTTTTTTTCTTAGTAACAACTATGCATTATTTAAATATTCAACATCAATGTCGCTAGTATTATTTATTCTTTTAATTTCTTACTTCAAAATGGAGATGTCTAAATTTGTTTGTCTAAATTCACACTTTTCTTAGCTATGCTTGACTTGATGATGTTAAGGAGACTTTTAAGGATCATTTTCTTGTTTTCAAAAAGACATTGGATTTCTTTGACATATACAAGGACGATGTCATTAATATATGATTGCAATCTATCATTCACTAGTCACATAAAAATTTGCGAAATATTCAACAACATTAATGTTTCTATTAAAACATGACATCTAGATCTTTTATTAAGACAATATCATCTAAACTTTGGTTCAAATTTTTGTGAATATTCTTTATGTCATAATTAGTCAAGTAAATCATCAAACCTTAGCACAAGGTGTTGATTTTTTTATGATCAAGTTAAATGTGATAATAAATTAATGTTCTATGTCCTTCATTTTTGTTTGACCATCATGGAAATTTAATCTTCTTGCATATTTGTATAAATAAAATGCATGCAAATAGAAGTTTCAATCAGATCACATACGTTTATGTTATTTAAGAATAATAATAAGTGGCCTTTCTTAATGGGCTACCAAAGCAAATAAAATCACTAAAAGGAGTTTTTTAGTTTCTCTTAAGAAAAAATGATTAAGGTGAAAACCATTTCAATTCAAGTGTTAGTGGAGATTTAAAGATAATGGGTAAAAATTTCTTAGCTCAAAAAATTAGTATACTAAGAGACTAGTGGTAATTTATAAGTTAATTATGTTGTAGTATATTAGATGGGCATATTAAATAAAGTTTTGATTGGTTTCTTATTAAGGACACTTTTTAGAGGCTTTAAATTATTTTAAATTTGAATACTTTGAATTTGATTAGGGAACATCAATATTATGCTAAACATTAAACTTCCAAGACAAACTTTCTATGAAACTTAACTAAATATTAACCTTTGAGCTAAGAAACTTTTACCCGTTATCTTTAAATCACCACTAACACTTGAATTGAAATAGTTTTCACCTGAACTAAATATTGAATAGTTTTCACCTTAATGTCCTCTAAAAAGTTTTTAAATTAGTAATATGGCTCACACTAGTCTCTTAGTTAACAATTCATTATGACAATAGCAAAGTTGAGTTGTGCTTTTTCTTCAAAAGCTAAATCTCATTATGCGAAGGAGATATTTATGATACTTTTAAATTGTTATTTGGTTTAAAAATTGTGTAAGTTGTTACACATTTGATGACAAAATTCAATAATTTCTTCATTGATTACTATATAGAATCAGAAATAGATCATTACCTAAACTACAAAACAGTGCAACAATTTGAAATTGTTATTGCCTAAGTTCAACAAATTCAAACATTGAAGGATAATGACAAATATAAGTGAGGCTAAAAGAAAGAGTACAAAATGTTGGGAATCTGGAAAATGAAGAAGCGAAGACTTTCTCTATATATCATTATTTGATTTTACTTCTTGGGCACTATTTTTATCTTTTTTTTCTAGATCATGAATTGCATAGCAATAAATCATTCTTTACTTCTTTTTTTTTATGAATGTTTCAAAAAATTATTCAAATATTATATTTATTGTTTCATGAATGTTGTAATTAATATATATTTAATATTTAACAATTCTTCAACGAATCATATTAGCATTATACGATGATTTATCTTTTAAAAAATTTAGATTATCTAAAAGAAAATATTAAAAAAAATTTTGTGAACATGAAATCATTCATCATGATAATAATATAATACGAACAATCATGCCATTTGGAAAATATTTCTTTAAAGAATTTATTTTGTGTTTGTGACCAAACTATAATGCTTACATATTAATAAAATGGTGCCATGTTTTTTCTTTGTTAGAGAAAATTAAGAAAATGTCAATTTTAGTGCAGCATGAAAGCTTTTGTATTGCATTGTTGAATAGATCTCAAAACATTTATCAAAAGACTCATAAGAGTCTGATTATTAAGTTCATAAAAAGATAATATTTAAATAATGCTAAGCCTAACTTTGTGTTGGCTTATTTTTATATTGGTTAATTGAATTGAAAGATGCAGAATTGTATGAACAAAAAATATTGCTTCAATAGTCTGAAGTTTTGATTATTTTCAAACTTTGTTAAAGGTGTTTTTTTATTTTGTATTTGAACTGAGCTCTTTAATATTATCTCCAATTTATGAATTACAATTGAATTAGGATAGTAGGATAATCAAAATAGATATTATTCAATATCTTCATAAAAGATAAAGTTTAAAATAAACCATACTAAATGGAAATATAATTACGTATCAATATAAAACAATCATGTAAAAAAATGTAACTATATCATATAAAACAATTCCTGTGGTAAAGCAAATAGAATGAAGGACACCTCGTTTATGAACCCCAACTTCAGAAAACAAGAAAGAGTTAATCATCAAACTGAAGCAACTTGCGAGTTTAAACTTCAAAAAAAAAAAAAAAAAAAAAAAAAACAAAACCAAACATCAAGGATTTCTAATTTCAAGAGTTATTACACATGACCAGGAAAAACATCAACTGGAATTACACCTAAAAAGTTTTAAGAAAAGTGGCGTTCCTGCAAAAAAAAAATAAAAACTCAAAAGAACAATATGACAGAGGTAATAATATTTTGCAGTTCATATAGCTAACATAAAACTAGGCATCAACTTTCTCAGCATCATCAAGGAGTGCCTTTGTTGGCCTCGCTAGAAGATCAGTGTACTCCTGGAAAGGAGACTTTGCAAAGCGAGTCTCAATCCACAAGTCCGGTGTCAAAAAGGCATAGGTCTTCATGAGACAATTGAAAGTTGCCTAAGAAGAGAAAAATACATTAGCATTCACTTGCGAAAGTTGAATAGCCAAAAAAAAAAAAAAAAACACTAAAAACAACACAAAATTACAATAACTGAGAATAATATTAAATCAAATCAAGAATATAACTACATTCAGCCAAGTAATAGCCTAAAGCAACAAGGGAACTAGCAGTCCTACAACCCAATTTCCAATTTTATTATCTATATGCCACGTGCAGTTTTTTTTTTCTATTCTTCATAAGTGTAAACCGAGAAACCCATCTGTTATCTTTTAATTTTTTTATTATTTAATTCTTTTAAATCTATTTAGTTAGAGCTATGAATAAATATTTTCAATAGAAGAATTTAAAAAATCTTTAGAGATACTAACCTTAGCCTACCAATTTTAATTATTTTTGTTTAGATAAGTCAAAATAATTAATAATATCATTTTTAATTAAAAATTCAAGATGATGATTAACATATCCTCCACTTAATCCTCAATTGTTAATCTTGCAAATAATTGACCTCATAGTTCATGATTCAACTTAGAATCAAAAGACTTCTACAGTTAGTGGCTCTATTTTAATGTTTCTTTTTTTTTTATTATGACTAAGTAGAGTTTTGATGAACTCATATAATACATCCATGTGACTGAATAACCCCAAATATGCATGACACTTGATAACATTGATAAAACTTTCAAAAAGATACGAAAGCTTTAATTGAGTGATGGACACATGGCTCTCTTTTCTATTCAACATAACACTCAATTTTGTTCATCCAAAGATATTAGAGCTAAAGAAATAAGTGATGAGTATCATGGGTAAGATTGTCAAAGAAATTTTTCAGAGTGAGTGAGATATGGCTCTTTGACATTGTGAGTTAACTATAAAATTAGAATTTTAATATACAAATTGTTATAAACTCTACAAATAAGCTTGAGCTTTTGGATTATTGGATGTTTAATTCCGTACACATTAGACACAACTTGGGGAATCATTTGATGCAAATCCATCAACAAACAATAAACACTTTCAAAGTGAACATCTAATAAAGTTGTTGTACCTATCAACTACAAAATAAGTCAATGCCATTACTATCAAATTAATACATATATGTCAAAAGAAAAATAGATAATAGGAAACCTTAGTAGATGCAATTTAAAAGAACAAAATACATTAAAGAAACAAGACAAAAAGAGTAACCTAAAAACAATAAGAGAATTACATATAAATAATCCACTGTATAGAATAATAGGTGAATTACAAAATACTTAAAACTTCAAAGAATTAGAGATGGTAAAAAAAAACATTGCAATATGGTACCTCCATGTGATTGAATAACACAATATGCATGACACTTGACACAATTGATAATAGGCTTTAACCACATGATTGATAAATGGCTCTTATGGTTTGAGCATCCATGATAGAAAACAATTGGTGTAATTTACACGCAATACAAAAGGTATAGTAGAGCATGTTGCCATCTTTGCTGTTTAACATAGCATTCAATTCCATTTTTTTCAAAAGATTTCAAATTTAAATGAGTGATGAATATTGAGTGCATGATTCCCAAGCAAGTCATTAAATGCACAAGAAAATTTTGCTTAATCTGACATTGTTAGTTGGGTATGATATTAGAGCTTTGATTGACAAATTAAAGTGGACTCAACTAATAAGCTTAACCTTTAGGGCTATTGAATATTCACTTTAACTATATATTTGACACAACTTGGGACACCATTTGATGCAAACCCCTCAACAAACAAAAAACACCATTAATAAAAAAAATCCCACAAAGGTTTTGTCCCTATCAACTATAAAATGAGTCAATGTTGTTGGTAATCAATTCATATATACAAGCCAAAAGAAAAAAAGGTGATAGAAAAACTTAATAGATTTAACAAAAGAAAACAATACATTAACAAAACAAGATGAAAGGAGCAACCTTAAAAATGATAAGATATAAATTATATAAGTAATCCATTGTATAGAAAATAAATGAATTACAGAATACTCAAAATATTAAAGAATTATACATAACACATAATATTCCTT
Source organism: Vanilla planifolia (assembly GCA_023846275.1). Classification (NCBI taxonomy): domain Eukaryota; kingdom Viridiplantae; phylum Streptophyta; class Magnoliopsida; order Asparagales; family Orchidaceae; genus Vanilla; species Vanilla planifolia. The sequence goes on along the minus strand of CM043873.1, from coordinate 8,106,674 downwards.
AAAGAGGTGCAAATCACATGAAGGAGTTTTCATTCACAACCATTTATTAAATGAATCAATGCATAAAATCGGAAATAAAAAATGGTTGAGAAGAGAAGCAAGAGTGCATCACAAGAGCAAATACATACAAGCAAACTACAAGTACGAAAGGTGAAATCGATAAAAAGATAAGACATGCCAAACATACATACAAATAACCAAAAACAAAGAAAAATGTGGATATGAAATTTCAAGGTAATGACAATAGCCAAGCGGTTAATATGACGAAAATAAATGTTCTAAGAAATTGAACAATAGACATTAGCAGAAAAATATTTAAGTATTTAAAATACATGATAACTTCATCAGCAAACATCAAGCTAAAATGACCATAAATATAAATAGAATAAAGAAGATATCATTCACAACTACTAAAAGAATTAACCATTGCTCCAAAAAGAAAATGGAAGTTAGAAACAAACAGCAGCTTTTAAATAGCCATTGCACAACCAACCTGATAAATGATATGAGACACCATCGCAGGACTTAAAGCACACTGAACATTTAAACCACTGAATATTTGTGGAACGATGGTATATCTCAAACACGCCAAAATTATTTTGAAACTCCTCCCTCGTGTGTAGGAATACTGACTAAATTTCATAATCATATCTCATTTTTTGTGCTTTTACTTTGATCAAATACCAAATGAATAAATCTTTCAATAAAATTTCCGAAACAAACTCTTAAACTTCACAAACCAAACAAAGCATTAGACTATAAAATTCCCAAATATGAAGTACAATGATTCTGTGAAGTTATTCTACGACAAAATCAATGTTCGAGTTCAATGCACATAAATATCATAATAATAATAGCCAAGACACGATTAAAGACAAGAACTCGAATGATAAAAAAAATAATAACAGAAGCTACATTACAAAAAATCACCATAAACCTGAACTTCATATATTCAGTTCAAAAAATTATAAGGCATCTCAAATAATAAACAAAACTTTACTTTGCAAAACTGGAAAAGGCAGAAAATCATCCATAGAAAGTTACCTTGACAAAGTTACCAAGAGTTTTGGTGGATCCACGAGAGGATGTGAACACATCTTCAATGCCTGCGAACTGGAGTACCTTCTTAGGAACTCTCGCAGCTACAATCCCAGCGCCCCGCGGAGCAGGCACCATCCGCACTGTGACAGACCCGCACTTGCCAGTGACCTTGCAGGGAACAGTATGCGGCTTGCCGATCTTATTACCCCAGTAACCCCTTCTCACCGGAACAACGGATAGCTTAGCAAGGATGATCGCGCCTCGGATAGCCGTGGCCACCTCTTTAGAACACTTCACACCGAGACCAACATGGCCATTTCCATCGCCAACGACAACAAACGCCTTGAAACGCGTGCGCTGCCCGGCTCGGGTCTGCTTCTGGACTGGCATGATCTTCATAACCTCGTCTTTGAGTTGTGGACCGAGGATGCTTTCCACAATCTGATGCTCCTTGACTGGAAGAGAATGAAGGTAGATCTGCTCGAGACTAACGATCTTGCCTTCCTGCACGAGGCGGCCAAGCTTCGTAACCGGAATCCACTTCTGCTCCTCGTCACGGCGGGGACCACCACGACGTCCGCCACGACCTCGGCCACCCCTGTCACCGCGACCGCCGCGGCCAAATCCACGCCCAAAACCACCGCGATCGCCGCCTCTCTCCATGGTGGGGAAAACTGGCCTTTCGAATTCCTAAAAGATGGAGAAGCTCGAGGGGTAAGATGAGGGTTAGGGCTGAATAATCTTATTTATAGGTGTTTGCGGTTTGGTTATCACCGTTGATTTATGATTTCCGGTTCCTGTGCGGTGTGGATGGACGATGCCATATGTCGATATTTTTTTAATCCTAAAAACAAATAAAATGGGCAATTTTTTCTATCATAATAATGTTGCTATTTTTTTTAGTTATAATTTTAAGAAGTTCATATGAAAGCTTGTATCAAAATAATATATATGAAGATAAAGTTATCTACAACTTTAAGTCCTTGTTCAAGTTAATCCAACACTACCAACTTTTCTTTCTAAACAAATAATAATCCATCTCTATAGCATCTTCTTTCAAGTGAATAATCATCCTCTTCTAATCAATAATTAGCAATTCATTCGCCAATGTTTTATTTAGTTTATCAGATGATTATTATTTGTTTAATATCTTCTTTTTTTTTAAACATATTCATCAAGAAAGAATGAGCTACATAAAAATTAACTCATATGAAATATACAAAAGAAACAAAATTAAGATATGTTCAACAAATAATGTAAAGTGAATAATCAAGTTGAATCAAATATATCTCATATATTTGACCTTGAATGAATAAGCCTTTGTTCAAATATATTTTTTAATTTAAAAAAATTATTAACAATGTGTCATGTTCGAATCCCTCAAAATATAATTAATCATCAATCCCAACAAATCAAATATGATAGTTTTATAAATTTGATATTTAAATAGAAAATTTCAACATTCACAAATATTAGATTATAATGAATATAAAATAGTCTATGCATATAAACAAATTATTCACATAATATTATTCATCCATTACATCAATTCTTTATTACAACAAAAAATATGATTAAACATTATTGAGCTCTTTTTCTTAATATGATTTATATCTAATAGTTGAGAAATCATATATAAAATTTGAGTTTCCATTTAACTCAATAAGAAAAACTAATCTAACTTAATAATGAGACACCTAAGATTTTGCACAACCCATATCATATAATTCAACTATAACAATAAATATTTTCAATATTTTAAAACTAACTTTAAAGTATGTTTCTATAATTAAACTTTTCTTAATTTAATCATGAACACAAAAATATTTTAAAAAATTAATCATGTCCACAAATGATTGGGACACCCATATATTCATTATCAATGCATATGACATTATTAAATTTTAAACCTTATTGTTTCCATCTTTCATGTCATTATCTTCTTTTTTTTAGTAATAGTAGATATGTATGAATCCATTATAATATATATCATTTTTTACTTATTAATGAAATTATTAATATCTTATGTTAAATGATTTTTAGTATTGAAACAGTTACAAAATTGATAGATGTTTGATAAGAGCATGTTTTAGAGGACAATATTACTAAATTGAAGAAGAATCAAATTATTAAGACAGTGTAAAATCTTGATCATTGGTTTGTATTTATTATATTTTTAAATAGGTTTAGTCAATTTTACAATATTTTCAAACTAATAAAATAATTTAATTATTTTTTAAATAACATCAAATGTTAATTAAGTTAAATGAGATTCTAATCCACTTGATCATCACTTGGTAACATAAAACAATTTTTTAGTACTCTATGAATTAGTTAACTTTATGTTCACATACTTTTTGAATATTATCATTGAATTGTTTAGTTTTGATAGAAAATTTTCAAATGCATATCCAATAAAAAATGTTATGATTATTGCCAAGAGAATATGCTTCTCTAATCATAGCAATAAAGGTAACAAAGGATTATTTAGGTCTTATGTCATACTCTATTTATATTTTCTATCCAATAATCTATAAAATAATAGAAGTATTAGGACAATAAAGAGTATGAATACACATGAAAGATACTTTCAAACCATCTAAGCAAAAATGATGATAAAAATTATTTTCATAATCAAATAAATCACACATGTTAAAAGCAATAACATTAACTTTCACACATGCATAATTATTATAAAGTACAAGTATGTAAGTCTCATAAAAGTATTTCATAACAAAACTTATCACATATCCCTCTCTAACATAACTCATCTCACATGTTACTCTATTCCCCATCTATTTTTATATTTGTGACAACTTATGATATAAGTTGGTTATAAGTTTTATAAAATTCAATAAGTAAATTATTAATTACTTACAGTATCACAAAAAAATGTAATAATAGGATAACTTATAATAACATACGAAAAATAACAAAACATGACATCTATAAAATGATCATATAAAAACATATAATATATAAATAATTATTTTCATATCCATTTACATATATATATATATATATATATATATATATATATATATATATATATATATATATATATATATATATATATTATTTAATATATTTTTATCATTATATTCTTATTTTAATTTCTTTTATTTTATATTTTAATACCAAAAAATGAGAGTAAAAATTTTAATAAATTTAAATCCATGAAATATTTACATAAAAAAAATATTATGAATGATCAATGACTCCAAAGAGGGAGTGATAAAATTGAGAAAATAATAATGAATTTAATTGATAAAATAGTTTGTAAATTTTATCAAAAATTTTCTTAAAAATATTATTTAATATGATGTTATAGATTGTAAAATGTAATATGAATAGAAGTAAAAAATATGACTTAGCAAAGATAATTGTGTAATATGATTAAGAAAATGATACAATATAATAAAATAATCAATAAGTTAAATAAGCTGAATTGGATTGCATGGTAACGAATGTCATTATCAAATATAATAAAAAAATCATATTATATGATAGAATAATTAATAAGTGAACTAAGTTGAATATAATCATTTGATACAATAAGAATTATCATGTTAATATGGTATTATGATAAACAGTTGCATCACTCATATGAGTTTAATTACTTTAACAAGTTAATGGAGAAGGAAAGAATCAAAGTGTATAGTACAATATAGGCAAATCATATCATAAGATAAAATAATAAAAAATAAAATTAAGAATATAATATTAATATGCTCATAAGATAAGATTATATCATATAAGTAAGATAATAGAATCATATCAATACAATAGTGTAATCAGTGCATCGATGTCATCGATTGAATGAGATTAACAAACTAAGGAAGAATTGTATTGTATAGTATGGTCGAAGTATATCATACAAGAGAGTGAAATTAAGAAAAATGTGAATAGACAAAAAAGTTGGTTAAGGATCACACAAGAACGACTAGGACATGATACAAGGCCATTAATACATAAGAATAAATGGTTAGTACAAGTAATATCATATTGTACAATATTAAAGAAAATAATATATAAATATAATCAAACGAGAAAGAAAAACTAACTAAATTTAGTAGGTTAACAGATTAAAAAGTCATATAATACGATGAGTATTAGTGTATAAGTGTGATTTATTATATAGTAAGAATAATGCATGAAAATCATTGGATTATGACATAACAAGAAAGATGTATCTTATAAGTATGATAAAAGAATCATAAAATACAAGGTAAGGAGAATGTTTGAGAGAATAAAAAAATCATTGTTCATTGGGTTGTTTATTCCCCATTTCCTCTTAATGTTGTCCCCATACATTAAATCGAGATAAACTTTGATGACTAATTTCATTAAGATAGTATTGCAATGGATAATGTAGTCCTCTAAGATCTTTATGGTTAACTTAATATTTTTATAGATACTTTTTTGGAATTAATTACAGCCCATCTTTTTTTTTCACAACTTATGAAAGGATTTGGATCAAGGGGAGAGTCTTTTACTTTCATTTATGGCATCTATTATGCACTTTTCAATGACCATCACTTGGATCTTCTCATCACATTGTTTGCTATTACTATGCTCTAATTTAGCAACTATAAGTTCTATAATGTGCCTTGAGTGCAAATAGCTTGATCAACTTTTGTGCCCATGCAATCATTTTTACCAAAAATTGGTGTGCTCCTACCTTTTATATAGTTTTTATGTGTGTAACTATAATTGGAGACCAAAGTTTTTGTAATTAACAGTATATATATATATATATATATATATATTGTCTTGCGGGTGTGTGTGTGTGTATAAATATATGCTACATTCATAATTTTAAGAAACAACCCTCTCTCTTTTGATCCTATTAAAAACTAATTATTTTATATATACTTTGTAAATTGAGCTTTTACTTTAGTGATCAGAATTACATAAAATTTTATATGTTTATATATCATCTTTTTCTCTCATGAATTTATTTTTTTTTATGGAGTCCTTTAAATGTTTGTTTTGAATGCTTAAACTAATACTTATCTATATTTTAAATATTTCTTTATAGGGCTTATTGTTTATGTTCAATGACTAACAAAAAAACCTTGAATTCCTTTGAAATTCATAAGGATGTTAAGTCTCTCAAATCCGTACAATTTTATTCAAAGTATTTTGAAAGTCAACTTCTCTCTTTAAATTTTTTCTTTTTCCCTTCTCTTCAAAATCGTGATAGATTCATATTATTATTCTATTTGCACTTCATATCTTTGCAATGGTTCAAATCTAAGGTATCCTTTTGCTTTGATGTTTAACCACACTAAATTATCTTTTACAAATTTTTTGTATAGATCAAACCATTCTTTCTATGATCAAAACGTCCAATTTGCATATGGTAGATTAGGTATTTTCCCCATTCTTTGACCTTATCATCAAATTGTTTGATCCTACAACCAAAAATATTACTCTAGAACTTGTTTGATTATCAAAATCTTGTCATATTCTCTAACCAAACTTGTGCAAGGGTAGCCTTTATCAAGCAAATAGTTTGATATGAATGATCATAGGTTAGACCATCCAATTTCTTTTTTGGTTTTAAATACGAGCTTTTGATATTTAAAAAAATGTTAAATGGTTTTCTAGAATAGTAAAAATAGTAGAATCAACATATTTCATAAATATACTATTAATAATAAAAAAAATAATTATGATGAAATCATCATAATTTACTCACCCATGTAATTTTATAAGAACATTAAGGTCACAATATATTTTTTTTATTTTTTTTCTAATTTTTACGATATTTTGATATTGAATTGGGATGTTCAATGAGCAACAATTTGCTTAGCCAAAATTATTAAATAACTTGGTAAAATAGTTGAACAAAAGAATATATTTTCAATATTTTATTTAATTAAATTTGGTTGATAATATTAAGAATATCAAGTTTTTTGCTCTACAAAAGAGTGTTAAGGTGATATTTGTAAGACTATTTTAATCAAATTTGGCTCATGATACTGAGCATATTAATTAATTTTGTAATGCATAAAATAATATTTAGATGTTAATTTTAAAACAAATTTGTATCTTTTTCTAATTTGTCACAGCTAAAACATACCTTGACATGAGGTAACCTACCAATTGGTAACCTATATAGTTCTTAAGACATTAAATCCTCACATTTAATCTTTAATTTTTTAATCCATTGTTAGTGATATTTAAACATCCATAAATAGCTCTCTTGATGTCAAGCTATCTCCTTTACCTACTACAACCCATATTTAATATATTTATTTCAAATTATTAAACTAGACATTAAAAATTATATTTTTCAATTTGTTATCTTCAAAAAAGACTAAACTCCTAAAACTGACTATAAAAAGCATCCTCAATTTGCAGAAACATACCAAAAGAAGAGTATGATAAAACCATTGTGAAATATTGACAAATCTTATGAAAATTTTTAAAGTTGGTAAGAAATGAGAATGAAGTGATATATCTTTTGACTCTTATGAATAGACAAAAAATAATCATCAATAGAGAGAAAAAGACTAATTAATCTCATATTTATCTTAAATTGGTATTCCCATTAGATTTATGGTATCGCCAATGTTCAACACTAGTTTGCCTATTTTTTTTTAATAATTATTGAGTTATGATATCATCATTATTTGGGATTGTTTTGTATTTTCTTTAATAAATGATCACATCAAAGTAAATAATTGAAAGACAAATCATCACAAAAATTTAATTAATTATTAAAATTATTTCACTCAATTTACACTTGATTTTAGTGCATAACATTTGGAGAATCACTATATTATATTACTATGTAGTTAATTTCGTATTTTGACATTAAATCTTGATGTTTTACATTAGAGTTGTCATGATTTAATATCACAATTATTACTTAAAACTTAGTAGTAACTAATCACATGTGTTGGCCATATATATATATATATATATATATATATATTGATATTTTAGATAATTATATGTGTAAATGTCATCCATAGAACCATTATGCTGTCAAGGTTTTTTTGATAATTAGAAGAACATAACATCATGCTTCATATATAAAAAAAATACTAGCATCATAATTCATGTTAAATATTAGAAAATCAGTGATTTTAGAAATAGATTTTGTTTTGTAAAACGCCTCCCCATTAAATATCTTCTTTGTTATATATGCAAAAATCACTAAAGAAAACTATATTAGATGCTGTAGCTAATAAACGGGAGCATTAAGCTACCAAAAAAAGAGATAAAAAATAGAATGCCATAAAGTTAGTATACTTCATATTATACAGAATCGTTATTAGTTCCTATTAGTTCTTGGATAAATTCTGGAGAGGTTTTAACACCCATCCATGCAAGCCAACAATCACTTGCTGTGGTCCCATCCTCACAGCTGCAGGCTAATCATGAGAAACCAATGGCTCACTCGCTTCCACGTACAAATGTTGAAAAAGAATAAAAAAAAAACATTACAAGAAAAGTGAGAAAAAGGAAGATTGAGCAACAAGTCTTTCCATGTATGTCTTCTCAAATGCATGCAATCTTGAACAAATGCAATAGTTTACATGTAAGAAGCTGCTAAAGTTCTCCAGTCACGGGAAACGTACTGTAGAGGAAGTCCCTACTTCCCACCTCTCTCTGGTTGCCACACTTGAATGGATTGGAGTATATTCCTGCAAGTAATAGTTAACAAATAAAGTTAAGGAGTTTGGCAAAAGGAGCATGATTTCATTTCAAGTATTTGGAAGGACATCAGGTGATTTGGGTTTGGTTTTGCTTTGTTACCTCCAGCTTTCCCATGAGCTCTCCTGCTGTCTGTGCAATAACCATAATGTGCCTTGCTGAGCTCTCGATGAATCCTTCTTTTACTCCTCTATCAAACAATGCAAGGAGGTCATCGTAGTAGCCATCAACATTCAGCAGCCCCACCTTGCCAAGAAAGCATGGATCTTTCAATGAAACAACACGCAAGTAAATAGGTTTTCTTAGAAAAAGCTACGCCTCACAGGCTTCTCGTGTATTCCCAGCTGAGACCAAGCAACCATCTCCAACAGCTCCTCCATGGTCCCGTATCCGCCTAGAAGTTGGACATTAAATTTTGCAGAAGAGAAGGGAGAAAGAGAATTTCTTTTGTGGGTTTCTGCTAACCTGGAAGGGCAATAAACGCATCAGCTTGTTTAGCCATTTCTGATTTCCTCTCGTGCATGTCGAACACAGCCTTGGTTTCTCCAATTGTTTCCCCTGAAATCTGCAAATGGTCCTTCATTTTGGTTTGGATTTTTGTTTTAAAGAGCAATGAGCTCGAAAAGCAGATGCAAAGAAAAGTCGCTTGCCTCGTTTGGCAGCAGGGTTGTGGGGATAACCCTGCATCCAAAGATTTTGAAAGCTTTACTTAATTCCATGGGAGTGGTATGAAGCAGAAAATGAAAAAACAGTTCGGAAAGCTATGCATATATGGACATATATATATATATATATATATATATATATATCACCCAAGGACATGGCAGCCACCATTGAAGACTTCACGAGCGAGCAAACCCATCAGGCCTAAGCTTCCACCACCATAGATCAAACTTATCTTCCTTTCAACCTGAGATCAATAAAACACAAAAAAGGATGTTGAACAAAGCAAAGCCACAGCAAATTTTCTTTCATACCAACCATTTTTCTTCCGAGTTCAAGAGTTGCTTCACTAAACGAAGGCCTGTTCCCTGGTCGACTGCCACAGAAGACGCAGATTCTCTTGATCCTTCCCTTCCTCTCGCTCTCCACAGCCATGCTCTCTCTATCTCCATCCATGACCGAAATGAAGACGAACCGAGCCGACACGCCCTTTTGTCTGCTGAAAAAGCAAGCACATGATGTTGGAGATTAGCCTAACAGGGATCGCGCTCTCCTTCACCGGTTCGCTTCTTCGCCGATGAATCAAACCATGGTGCAGTAACCCAACAGCAGCCCATATCTAATCAGAGCCTTTGAGCTCATAATTGTGAAATGACATGATTACTGTGAACCATGGTTTGCAACATCACATGAACTCTTATTGGTTGCTTCATTTTTACCAACCTTTTGTTGAAGCCCAGTGCAGGCTTTATCTGCACACTTGCCGGCATGCTTTTCAGTTAGTACGGTAGAACATAGTTTTTTAAAAATAATGTTAAAATACAGTCATATTTAAAAAATTACAATAGAAAAAAATGTTATTTAACATAAAAAGAAATTAAATGAGAAAGCGTGCTGCCGACTTGATCCATGGTTGTCCTGCCATGGGTCCATCATGGCTCCAAACCGATCGTTGGACCAGCTTCTGTTGTTCTTAAGCACAGATTTGCAAATATATCCCCAATAATTTGCTAAATTGAATGTGTGGTCTAATCATGTGTTAGTTCATTGGAAGGTTTGACAACTAATTAATCATACACCATTAAATAATGGTAAATAATTGTTAGTTGGTGACTGCTATGGATGTTGAAGTAGACTAAAACAGTCTTTAGAATATGGCCATTCGATCATGGATGGTCGGTGGCTTATGTCCATGTTCTTTCTAATCAAGGGTTTATTTCCTTTTTTTTTTTATTTTTTATTTTTTGCTTACCTGTCGATGGAATTATAAACCCAGGGAGAACAATCAATTCCAAACGACGTCTAACATTCCGTTCCTCACCGCGGTTTACAAAAACGACGGTTAGATTGCTACGGATTGAAAAGACGTTTTCGTTAGATTCGAAGGAGAGAGAGAGAATTAAAAAATATATTTTAAAATAATATTTTATTAAAATAAAAACAAATTATAAAAAAATGAAAAAAGATGTAACTCATGTGTATAATTTTTTTAGAGTGTATTTTATTTAGTGATATTGTTAGATTGTATAAATATTATTTAAAGATTTTAAATGTTCAGATGAATGATATTTTAAATAATATTATTAAAAATAATGATTTTATCTAGCTGTTAACAAAGTTTAAAGAGATAAGAGTATTTGATATTTATAATTGAATTAAAGATTATTAAAAAGGGAATAAAAAGATAATTGACATACATATAACAATATTATTTAAAAAAATAATAGACAACTAAATTGGCAATTAATCAGAAGAAAAATTTGTAATGGATTTATTTGGAAGTTCAATGCTCAACCAAATTTAGGAATGGCTTGGTATATTGAGGGTTTTTTTTAATATTTATTTAAATAATATTTATGTAAGAAATATCATTGAAGAAGTAAATTTTTATTTTTTTGGCTTCATTTGCAAAGTTATTTAATAGCACTTGTTATGATAAAAAAAAATAGAGAAATTTAAGTAGAAAAAGTTTGAACATAACATATATATTCATGAGAGGATTCCAAGGTATTATCATGTTATTCAAAACAAGTGTGTAGACAGATGTGAGAAGGGAAAATAAAAGATATTAAATAACCAACATGAGTTTTTGACTATTTGGAATACAAGGTGAAGTGAGCTCCCTTGGTATTTTGTTCATCAAAACAAGTACTTTACATATGAAATGTTTGAATTCCTCAAAGAAATAAAGTGAGATCCTTTGATACCATGTTTGTCATGTCTTGCACAACATCAACATAACTCAATAAAATATATTCATAATATAAATCTATTGAGTTATATTAAAGTTCACAACATAAAAAAGATGACATGCGTTACTAAAATGGACCATGGTGACAAAAAATCCACAATGATATCGAAATGTTCCAACAAAAATAACAACATGCAAAAAACAAATAACTATTATACTATATAAAAGTCTGAGATCGATACTAATATAAAAATCTAAAATAAAATAAAAATATACACACATGTATGCAATATCCCTTTTGCTCACCAACCATAATAGTTTCTCAACCCTTGGGTATCCTCTAAAGACACTTAGCTCAATAAGTGTTAGTAACATATCTTGCCATATAAGTAACTAATAAGTATGATATGCTTAGTAGATAAATATCTAATTATGTGTAATAAAATAATAAAAATAAATAAATAAAATAACTAAATAATATGATAAAATAATAAATTAAAAAAAAAACATAATAATCTATATAAAAGATGCTGTATATATATATATATATATATATATATATATATATATATATATATATATATATATATATATATATATATAATTAGATGTATATAATAATTCTAGTTTTATTTTTTAAAATTTTTATATTCATTCATTTTCTTTAATTTTCTTTTTTCAATAATTTTCTTTTCACACATTCATTCTTCTTTTAGGTCTAAATTTTTTTTCATGCCTCCTATGCTGACACATGAGAATCCCATAACATATCTCATCATCATAAGCTTTGACATTTTGAAATGTTATGATCTATTTTTGAGTACACGACAGCAGGGGTCAAATATCTTATTATCACTAAGTCTCTTTCTCTAATGTCTTGCTCAAGTGAATTACAATTGATAAAGTAAAACTTTAACACACAATCTTAACTTTCAAGCACAAGCACTTCTTAAAGCTTCCGAACCATTAAAGTTGTGTTTGTATGAGAATTCAGGAAGAGAGATATTTTATAGGCAAGCAAGCAAGCTCAATAACAAAAACCATCCATATTTTCCAATAATTTACCTGAATCACAAATTTCATGTACTAAAGAAAATAATTTAATTATAAAAAACCTTGGTTGAGACATAGTAATCATTTCATAATTACTTTTGAGCCAATCATTAAAAAATGTTCACAAATAAATTAAATCAAACATTAATAAATCACAATCAGCTCAATATTTGTCCTAGGTGATCAGTTGGTGTTTCAAACTCTTGCAACAAGGAGCAGATCTCTGGCAAAATTTGGCTATAAGCTAATGTTTCTTCGAAAGAAACAAGTGGAAGTGATTACACAAGCATGAGACAAAACTAGGGAGCACATCAAGAAGAGAAGGATATCCATTTGCAGGAATCACCATTTACCTGATGGTGCACACCCAATATGCAGCATCAATATTGCAACTTTCAGTCATACAATTTCCTCAAGCATGATTCTCAGCCAACCACAAGCCCTCAAATGAAGCTCTGTATGATAGCAATGTGCAATTAGTTAATCATTAACTAACATAAGGCTGGCAAAATGACAAAGCACTAAGGGGTTGGAAAAAAAAGGAAGGACAAGGTATAATTTTTAAATTCTAAAATGACATTCATACATAAAGATTACTATAATAAAGCCGATTGTAGGATTCAAAACCTATGAAAATTGCACTGTAGCTTCATATCTACACATGCATAACAAGATGAATTTAAGTAAAATGTGCACTAATTAGTAGTTATAAATGAATATACCTTTGAACTAGCAGCCAAATGTCCATAATAAGCCTTGAGTGCCAAAACCATCAAACAATAAGCTAGTACCTAAGTTTGAAGTAATATGTGGCTCCACAAATCAAAATGAATCACATTTAGGCCATCTTCTCAAAGATCTCAAAGAACGAGCTAATTTTGCAACTGAGTACCTTTTAATTCCCACAAATCAAAGATATGGTTAAAATGAATTCATCATCTATTCTCTTCAATAACCGCCAAACTCTATTGCACTCTGTGCAGTATTCTTCCAGATCCTCATCCCCCTCATTTTAGACCAGATCTTTTCAGCATCTTGCCACCTCCCAGCATCTGCATAGAGATTTGCCAGCAACACAAAATTCCCCGAATTCTCTGGCTCAAGATCCATGAGCACCTTAACGGCAGCCTCTGCCACCTCAATGTCACCACTATTCCTGCAAGCACTCAACAAAGACCCCCAAATGGCTGCATTGGGCCTCAAAGGCATTTCTTTGATCAGTTCCAACGCTTCCCTAGTCCTTCCACATCTCCCCAAGAGATCCACCATGCAACCATAATGCTCTGCTCCGGGCTTGATTTTATATTTTACCTTCATGGCTTGGAACAGCTCCCTTCCTGTTTCCACCAGCCCAGCATGATTACAGCATCCTAGAACACTGACAAATGTGCTTGCATTTGGTTCAATGCCCCTACAAAGCATTTCGTCAAATAGCTGGAGCCCCATTCGACCACAGCCATTGACTGCTAGCCCGTTGATCATCGTGTTCCAAGATACCACATTTTTACGCGGCATTTCATCAAAAAATAAGCGAGCAGACTCCAAGTCCGCACATTTGCAGTACATGTCAACAAGCGAGTTCCCAACATTGATTGCAGTTCGCGAAAGGTCTTTGTTTTCAGCATAGTTGTGAATCCTTCGCCCGAGCTCTGAATTCCCCGTCCGTGCACAAACGGGAAGCACGGTAACGACCGTGGCATCATCAGGCTCCACGCCTAAATCCCACATCTCCAAGAACAGTTCAACTACTTTCACATCACGGCCAGCCCGTGCAAACCCAGCGAGCATCGTATTCCAGGTTACTACATTCCTTTCGTTCGTTTGGCGAAAGAGGCGCAGGGCGGTATCCAGTTCATTCCTTTTGCAAAAACCATTGATCATCAAGTTCCATACTACGGTCTCTCTATGAGGCATCGCATCGAACACCTTCTGAGCGTCTTCCATCCGGCCAAAGTGAGCATAAAGCTCAACGAGCTGGATGGAAACCGCAGCATGAGACTCGAATCCTCCAACAACTGCAGAAGCATGGACGGCGGACCCAGGGTGGAGAGAAGGAAGCAGGGAGCAGGATTTCAAGAGCGGCGCGAAGGTTTGCCGGTCTGGCCGGAGTCCAGCAGAGCGTAGGAGGGAGAAAAGGCGGAAAGGTTCATCCGAGGGAAAAAACGACAGTGATTTGATAGTAGCATTGAAGAGAGAGAGATCAGGAATGGAGGAAATCAGAAGAAGGCAGCGGGCAAATACGGGACGACGAATTGAAGCGGCGGCGGCGGCGAGGTCTGAAAGGAGGGAAGGGAAAGAGAGATGGAGGCCGCAGCGGAGGACGTGGGTGAGAATTTCGGGAAGGAGATGGCGAGAGGCTCGGTCGTTGAGGAGACGGAGGACGTAACGGCGCTCTGCTTCATTGTAGCCGACGTTGTAGTTGTCGTCGTTTGAGCTCATGCTCCCTCGCCGGCTAAAGTTTCACGGATCGACTAACTTAGCATTGGACTTGTGCCGTTTACCGTGTGCTTCCATCTAATCACATCTTTCTATTTTCCTCTACCTCCAGTAACACAATTGTCACAGTAAAAACAAATTAAGCATTTTTAAAAAGCAAATGTAACTTGCCATTCTGCTGTTTGCCTTCTTGCAACACAATTCACAACCCATCAAATGATATACTATAATATCTATACAAGGAACAGCTGCTCATTAACCTCTGCATTATACCTTGTGGTTAGATAAATAAAGAAAACATAAGACTAATATGAGCAGCATGCAGACAAGTAATCTGCATGTGATAAAGAGATCAAGAAGTAGAAGATACCAAATTACAACAGGCAGCCAAAAAATTACTACAGATTAGTACGGCATGAGCAATCTATTAGTAAGCCATCAACTAATTCTTCAACCAGTGAACTCAACAGTCCTCTTTGTATTTCTTCTCCTAATTCAAAAGCTTCAATCTCAAAATCAATCCATCTACCTTGCTTGCTGCTCATGTCCCAGTCCATGAGCTCCTCCGCCACCAAACCCTCCAAGCTCCTCCGAGCCGAAATCTCCTTGCACGCCTGTTCTGCGAGTCCCTTCCCAAAGATCATCGTCCCTTGACACCATGATCGATATCCCGCCTTGAAGAAAAGAGAAATCTTCAGCTCCAAGAACTCGCCCACACAATCAAAAAGAAGCTTCCTCTTGGACCTGCAACCAAACCAGCTTCCCTTGCACTGCAGCTCCTCGAAGAGAAGGGGATCGAGGGCAATACCAGAATGCGTTTCATGGCGGAAATCCATGCAGTTGGACATTAAATCAGCACTTAGAATTTCTCTAACAATTTTCAATTCCTGGTTGCATTCTTCATCATGGTCTTGGATGCCGTTCACTGATTCTGCACGGGCAGAGCAGATTGTATCAGAGAATTAGGAAACATAGGAAGAATATCAATTAGGAAATTGTTTGCTCTTAAGCTTGTTTTGCATTACCATTAGTTGAACACAACCCTATTGGAGAGTCATAACTTTCATAAGGTGAGAAAGAAGTTTCGAGTATCGACAAAGGGCTTGGATGATCGGGTTCTTTGTGTACTTCTATGTGGCTGCCACTGCTGCTGCAGCTGCTAGTTTCTGTATCATCAATGTCCTGTTTCAGAGTAAAAAAATGGAGTAATGAATGCACAAACTCAAGAGTAGTAAAGCTAGTACAAAAAAGAACATGTTCACTGTAACTTGATATCACAAAAAACTTTTAACAAAAGTATCATAAAAACACCATGAATTAACCATGCCAATATTTTGTTGAATCTTAACAACTGACAAAAAATATAAAATTCAATTGATAATCCAACATACAGAATGCACGGGTTAGGTTTTCTAGGCTCCTTCTTGCTCTCTAATAATTTGAACTTCTGCAGACTACCTTCTAGGATTATTTCTTATCAATAATAAAGCACTTAGCGATTGGTGCATCCAATAGACTCAACCTACTTCAACTATATTTCACCTTTGTTCCACCACACCTTCA
The DNA here is from genome assembly GCA_023846275.1 of Vanilla planifolia. Classification (NCBI taxonomy): domain Eukaryota; kingdom Viridiplantae; phylum Streptophyta; class Magnoliopsida; order Asparagales; family Orchidaceae; genus Vanilla; species Vanilla planifolia. Next base: position 8,090,056 of record CM043873.1, on the reverse strand, counting down.
ATTCTCTTACTCTTCATTGAAGCAGGTATCAAAGTAAAAAAGAAAGCTCAAAGGATTGGAAAGTGAAACCTTTTTTGGTTCATGATTGGTTAACTTATCGTCACAGGTGCATTATTATAATCTTGAGCTTTTGCAACAATTCTCTTCCTGTGCAATGACTAAAAACTCTAATCCCAAGTTCAACATTACCAAAACACCCAAATGTACACAATATGCAAGATTAAGATTGAGAAAACTCTTTCTTTTTTTTAGATTTCATTAAGTTAATAATATACAAGGAAACAAATTATAAAGATACAATGATGGTTTAAAGAAACCTTTTAACACCTGTTTATAAACTACAAATATAGTTAGCAAGTTAATGAATAGTTTCTTTAATTTACCCAATCATTGATCAAAGTTTAACCAGATTTTTCACAAGTGTATCATATATTCCCGACAAAAACCCGCTAAAGCTAAAGGCGTGATAAATCACCCCCACCAAAAGAACTTGATGTCCTTGTCAAAAAGTAATCACAATTTGTCTCTCGAATTGCCATGGAATAATATCCTATCATAATGGTTCAACTTCTAGTTTCCCTTTCTATTTAACAAAAAAAAACTCAATCCTATGGGCCTTCTTGCTTGGATAACAATTTTCATAGCGATGTTGTCACAATATTGAGTTTTTGTAACAATCCTCTTCCTGTGGGACGACTAGAAACTCCAATCTCTAGTCCAGTCTTATCGAAACTCCCAAAAGCACAAAATATGCAAGATTAGAGTTGGAAAAATTCTTCCCTTTTTCTGTTTTATTAAGATAACAATGTGCAAGGAAAAAAAATTACAAAGGCCTTTAATACCTATTTATAAATTACAAAAGCGGTTAACAAATTAGTGTAGTTTCTTTAACTTGCCCAACCATCGATCAAAACCTAATACAATTTCCCCAAGTGTATTGTACATTCCCAACAGAAAACGCCAAAGCTAAGGGTGTAATACTTAAGGCCTCAATATCCATGACGTCAACTCTTGAGGTGACCTACTTATGACATGTTCAAAGGTCTTCCTTTCCAAGATAATCCCCAAAACATATTCTTATCTGTCATTCTTTCTACATCTCCACAAACAAAAAGGACTTAGGTTGGACCACGAAAGGACAAAAGGAGAAATCTTGCCTTACACATCATCAAGGCGATGAGCATTCTCAATATTTCTTACCATGATTCTTTCTTTATGTTTTAATCCATGGTTTATATTTGCTTGTTTGATTATTGAGTATAAACTCCAAGCACAAGCTATTTCCCAAGACTATGCTTGAGCACCTTAATATGACCTATTCATGCTCTTAGCATTTGAAAGACTTTAAACAATCTCTACAAAAAATAAGTCAAGCAGTGGGAACAAACTAAGGAGCAATCAATCCAGGATCTCAAAATCAAACCAAATATGAAGATAATTAGTATGAGTTTAAGCATGGATGAGCAAATGGTTGGCAAAAAATATGGTCGCAAGAGACATTTTTGAAAAACTTGAGATTAACTTCTTTTGCAAAGGTAGAATTGTGAATACAAAATGAATATCACAATGGAAACATACACGTGTGGATTATTTCATTTACATGTCTAAAACTCTTGCCAATACATTATCCTTAATCAATTTTAGATTGTAACATTTAAAAAATATATCCACATATTGTCATGATAGAATTCTACAAAGTATTTTGAAGGGCTTATAATGTAACTTAAGGAATAAATCAAGGCATACTCCAACAAGTAATTGATAAAATCAATTAATTATTATTATTATGAATTGTTCCATTATTTTTATGAAATTACATTTATGATGATAAACCTAATTTTAACCAAAATTTAGAGTTGTCTCGAGTGGTATAATTAGGATAGAACTCCAAATCATATATGATAACATTAATTGTATGTAATATTTTTCAAACAAATTTAAAATTTTTTAAATGCATATAAAATTATTCATGTAAAAATAATTATTATATAAATAAAAATAAACTTCGATTACTTGTGATTAAACTTGATTAGTATATCTTGCTATAAAATTTCACATAACCTAACCTACATTTGTTTACATGTGTTTTACACGAAAGATTGTGGTACAAAAAAATGTTAAAACTAGAGGTATTAAATGATGGGTCTCGCATATAAGGTGGGTAATTTCAAGAATGAGTAGAACTATCCTTGGAAGTGTGTTCTCAATATCTTTTTAGCTCGTATGATCTTCAAAGTATTATTTCATTTATACTTCCTTGCTTATTGATACTTGGAAGACCTCCTCCATGTATTACAACATTATAATAGTACACGATCATGATATTGTACATCTGACTTGATTTGTATTATAAAGTATAATTCATGCAATCATAACATTGCACCATGACTTGATTAGTACAAGTTTTGTGGAATTTGATCTTCCTACAATTGGATGCTCACTTGATTCATAAGTTTTCAGATCAAAATCAAACGTGGATGCTTTAATACATTAATATAGTATCCATCATCCTAATGAGTACATCTTGGCTGGCCCCTTTTTGCTTCAACCATTATTAGACGGTATTATCAAGTTGTTCATTTCACATTATCTTCCTTTCATTACTTAATTCATAAAACATGCTTATCCAAAACAAATGCTTTAAAAGAGATAAATGCATTTGTACAACAATGGATAAAGGTAAAATCTTTTAGACACTACATATTGGATCAAGAGATATATAACTAAATGTTTAGAATTAAACGAGGTAGATAATGTCATCAGTATATTTTTAATGATTATGATTCTACTATTAGTATAGGTGAATATCCCTTGGAGCAAAAAATTTTATAGATCTCGCTTCGAACCAAAATGTTCAAATATGATGTGTCAAAGTGCCAAAAAACATATGATACCAAGGGATGGATGCATTTTCATGCATTGGTTAAGTTAAAGAATATTTTCTATTATTACTCTAATAATATAATTTCTAAGGTTTATGTGATAAATGTACTTCTTGCATGTATTTATGAAGCATCTTCATCCATTTTAATAAACATTTAGTTCATGTGTTTACTTTCATATATTCTAAATTATGACAATGAACAAGTAATTGGTTTTAATGCTATTAACTATTGATAGCTTACTCCATTGATCCCCAAAAAGTTGATATATATAAAAGTTCTTAGAATATTGTTTAGTCCATATTGTCCTCTTAAGGTTAGGGAATCTGGTCATAGCAGAAAGCCAAAGGAGGTCATCCATCTTTGATTTCCAGAATTCAAATTGGTCATCCAACACAGGGTTTGGTCAAATTTGATCAATTGAATACAAATTGGCAGATTGATTCAGGGTGTTTAGAAACATGTTCAGGCCTTGTTTAGTAAAATGGCTTAGTTCTAGATAGGAAGTTAGCATCAAGCCAAGCATAAATTTGAGTCAATCTAAACTCATCTGATGTTTAAAGGTTCTGCATCAGCAACCAAAACGTAGAAGGCACACCAAAAGTCAAGCAAGGCTTGAGTTTTCATTTGAGTCAAGCAAGGAAGGTGGCCAGTACTCATTTCTTTTAGGGAAGTATGTTGTTGCTGTGGTTGTTTACTTAATACGAAGTTTGTGTCTAGTTGCAATCATGTTTTCTTCCATATCTTAAAATTCTACATAACTAAATGGAGGACCCTTGCAAAAGAAGCCATAGATTAATATACATGTATGCAATAACGATGGTTTTAATGTCTGCATATAAAATCAATTCATTGGATCAATACAAATCATCATGGACATTCTCCTTTCAATCTTCCACTAATCCTCACAAAAACCTAAAACCAAAAACATCAGCGACAAGTTTGCAGAAAGATCACAAAACTAAGTATACAAGTTTGGCTAATGTTGTTTAGCTGGCCCATGGCTTCAAAATCCAAGGAGTTCTAGACCATCAAGAGAAATATCCCAAACCTCAGGAAGAGCATATTTATTTTATTTTCTTTAATTTGAAACATATTCTCATAGGTCACCTCAAGTTTGGTCTATATTTTATGCAATATTGCTAGATTCATAATGCAATTATATTAGATAACATTCTGATAACAATGTAGGATATTTATAAGCATGTGCATTTAATTGACTTTTATGTTCTTTTTACATTTAATTCAAAAATTTCCTTCTAATGTACAAAATTGTTCACAACTTTAGTAGGAAAAATAAAAAGACACTGTACAATATCCCACAAATCAAAATCAACAGACAAGTTCCAATATCGAAAATATTTTTATACAAATAATAGAGGATGATAAGAAGTGCTTTCACCAATGAGATTGAAACTTCAATCATGTTATGTGCCATGATTGGATCCTATTTTGAGAATATCTTCTCATTGATTCAACCTACACTAATACTAGAAAAAACAACATTCTCACAAAAAAAGTGTGAATTATACTTTTTTTGTCAAATTAGTTAACTAAATATGAATTTTAAGATCTTGATGTTAATGTTGTCTCTACTAAAAGTTCTTATTGAAAATCTCTCATTGAGCTTTGAAAAGGATTATGTAATGATTGCAATCAATGAATACTCAAAAAGGTTTAGATGATTTGACAAACACACAAGCTTACATCCAACCCGGCCACAAAAGACTAAGCTTACTAAATGCAATCACTTTTTGTCAAAAGAGGGGCAGGCAAAACACCCTTACAAGAAGATCCACAATGATTAAAAACAACTCAAGAGAGTAATACAAGTAAATGATTTATAAGAGCCAAGATACAAGCAATAATGGCAACAGCAAACTTAGTTTTATTACACATAAAACTTGTTCATAATTCACTTATAACAAATGCATAAATACGTAGCACACTAAATGCAAGAATGAAGAAATGCTACCAATCACTATTGGAGGAATTACAAGAAAAATGAGAGTGCAAGTAATTGTAAAAAGGGATTCTATGAAATATGAAATGCTGAAGCTAGAATTCTAAAAATAAAGTCTTTGATTGAATATTTTTACATTAGTTTCTTCGCTATTAGTTTATTAACCTATTTATAGATAAAGAAGCTTTAAACGACTAGTTAAAGAAATTACAAAGGCTAAACAACGACTCTATTTCCCTGAAAGCTTTCCTTCATTCAAAAGGAGGCAGAAAAACTGCAACTACAATAGTCATCTATGGAGGATCAAAAAGGAAATCCAACAATAATAGCTTCAGGAGATGCTCAGGAGGGGCATTCCCCAGCCCCAAACAAAGTCGGAGCGGCAGACAGCACGCACAGCCCAATCCGCCGGCGCGTTTCCGTCTCTTTGGATATGCGTAATAGTAAGCGCGTCGAGTTCCCGAGCATGCAGAATTGCCTTGGCAAATAAACCTCCCGTGGGAACCTGAGTGAGGGTCGTGCGCACCTCTTGCATCGCGGTAATTGAGTCAGTTTGGATCTCAATGGCCCGGAACTCCGAGAGCGTGGTCCTCGCCAATTCAAGAGCCTCTAGTATGGCATACACTTCCATGAACATACTCGCCTTGGAAAACATTTTCCTTCCGATCACCATCAGGGGTTTCCCCATGTGGTCTCTTGCCACTAATCCCAAGCCCGCCAGATCATCACCAACAGCAGCGTCGCAGTTAATTTTAACCCATCCAGTGGGAGGGGGAACCTAGTTTTGGGCTACCATCAGCTCAGGTGAACTGTACAGGTTCCCACAAGACTTGGATGGGCAAGCTTTGCAGAGCATCGCAACCTCAATCTGCAGCTTCTGCAAGATCGTGCTATAGTTGGGCATTCTTTCGTTGTGCTTCTATGCATTTCGGAACTCACAGATATAATACATCCCCGTAGCTAACGTTGCTGCATGCATCATGCCTTCATCTTCATGTCTCTTAGGTGACCCCACGTACTCAAGGAACCTCTGCATGAAGGGCTCCCCTCCACACACACCAGGAAGGAGGCCAAGCGTGGTAACAGCCCCACACAGCTGGCAGTTGCTCCAAAATTCCTGCACATGCAAACACTCCCACATGATATGCTGTGGCGTCTCTTCAACATTACACCCCCATATGCAGTTACTGCTTACAGCCAGTCTTCTTCGAGCCATCCAGACTGCCGTGGGGAGATGATCCCCCACCAAACAACGACTCTATTTCATTTCCTAAAAATGTTAAACTAGTTGTTATAAGTTTGCGCTATCATTTGTATCATATGATCGATGGGATCGTACCATACGATGACAATAAAATAAATTGTTATAACTGTATGTTAAAAATTAATGTACCATTCGAAATTCTTGGGCATAGATGTAGCGAGGATATGTTCATATACAAGACTTAAAAAACAAATAGTAAGATAAAAATTCTCATACCAAATTCTGAAAATTTTGTTTCTTAGCCTAATGATCTAACTATATTGTATGATAATAAATACTATACCGTACAAACAATTCTAGACTTCCCATTCAAAACTTAACCCACTGACTGATTAAGAGTACTTTATCTATATAAAACAGCAATACTGTAAGATACAAAGGACTATATTGTACAATAAGTTAGAAAACCTGTTGAATTACTCAATCAAATCATTCTATTGTTATGCATGCACTTATATTAATACAAATCATACTGTACAATAAGAATATCATACCATATGATCGAATGTAATATAAGCATAATTTGAAAAACCAAATTTTATTTAAACTCTCATACATTATTAAGTTCTAAGTGATAAAAACTATTTGCTAAACTAGTAGACTCTTAAAAAATACTTGATTTAAATAAAACTTTAAGTATGCATGTAAGATAATTTATACAAGCTTATGATCCTAAGTATCATATAAAATAACATAGATTTTAACAATCTAACTCACTTAAGTAAAAGAAAATATATACAAGACAACCACCACATTATCAAGGACAAAGATCATCCATGGATTCAATCAAAAGTTAGTTGCACTATCCTTGGCAATCTACCATGATAAATATCAATGTCAAAGCATCTTATTAAAACAACATTTTTTAATATTCCTAAGATAACATAATCAAGAAATATATTAGTAATTTAACATATGATTTTATCATCATCAAACTCTCACATAAGACCATGAAGTTAAAAAATCTTATTAGATAAGGTTTATAAAATAAATCCTCTGATATCATCTATACATCTATTAACAACTCTAATTATATCCTAGCTTGTTAAGTCATTTCTAATAGTCTCTTGTCATTTGTTTTTTAAGTCTAAAATTTTTATTTATAAGAAAAATTCTAATTCACGTCTCTTAATAAGGACATTAAATAGACTCATTTTAAGATGTCTAAACCATCTACGTTAACTATCCATAAGATTATCCTCCCATTGATGCAACATTAGTTTTCTCTTAAATGAACTCATTTTTAATCATATTCTTTTGAACATGACCACTCCCACTTATCTATCTTAATAACTCTTATCTCTAAACTCATTTTATGTTAATGATTGTACTTCATAAACAAATATTTCATATTATATAACACTGCTGATCTCATTATGACCTTAGAAAACTTATAATCTAAAATTAGATGTTTCATTCACATAACAATTAAATAACTCTTTATTTCATCCAAAATGCTTCAACCTTAATACGATCCTCCCACCAATTTTATTATCATTTTTTAATATAAATCCAATCTAATGAAAGCTCTCACATTTCAACATTTTATGATCTCCAATAGTAATGTCTACACTTGTACTCGTACATTTCCTCACATTTCATATACTTGCTTTTTAAATTCCTTGGACTCTTAAAACATTTTTCATAAGTCTAATTTAACTTTGAACCTGTCTCTATTTCAATCATCATATTTGCAATAAAAAATATACAACAATGCACTTCATCTAAGATTTGACTATTAAAAGAATACAAAATCAGAACCAACACAAAAACTCAATGGTTTGTTGAAGCCCAATTGTAATCACAAATTCCGTACATATACATATGAAGATTTATAAATTGTTAATGCATATTGTTGTTCTATCATTTTTCAAAGATAAAATTAATTTTATGTCAAATAAATATAATTGTCACATAACTCTTTGTGAAAAGTTATCTAAGAAAAGATTTCATGCACATATAGTAGTAGTGTGTTATGTGCATAAGTTGAATACAAGGAAGGAGCACATGACATCAAAAGAAAAAAGTAACATTGCACATATAATTTATGCATATAAATGTGATACAAGACTAATGTTTATGGCTCAAATATGATAATATTATTATACATGTAATATCACATTATACAAATGTAACAAAGCATGGTGAGTCGAAATCACATACTATATGTAATCTAGATCACGCTTCAGCAAGGTTCACCTAAGGTGATCAAGCTAAAGTGTTGGGATGGATAACTTTGATCAAATGGGGGTAATTTTTGTTCTGCCAAAGGAACAACCCATTCTAAAAAGTAATGATCATATTCTTCAATAACGGCAAATGAGTTATTTGCTTTGATTTTCGTTAATAGATATATTTAAGATCACTCGATGAGACCATTAAAACTAAGCCTCATTCATCGTGCATTTAAGCTTTACATACCTCCAACAAACTTTCAAACACTAATTTCCAAGTATGAGGTTAGTCTTTGTGAGCCTTGCTGCAATATCATTCTTGAAGAACAAATTTAATGTGCCAAGAGACTCAAGTTTCATTTGCAAATATTCACACAACTATAAGCTCTTGAATAGATTACATTTTCTCTCAATCTCTGGTATTCTTTTTTATATATTCACCACATATATATTGGTTTTATTTATTTCTGTACTCTTTATAACGAACCCTTCAGCTCAATTTGTGAGCAAGAGACAGCTAATCGCATGGACTTTGCATGTGAAAAAGAGTGTTTTCATACTAAAGCTTTGTGCTATTGAGAGTTTTACAGCTTCTAAGCATAGTTCTAGAGAGAATTGGGGATGCTTACTCCAAGGACCAGTGTTTGAAGGATTGCATAAGGCTTCTTTGTTGCTTCTCTCGTCGAGTAAAGAAGTGTGAATAGTCGTGCTCAAGTAAAGCGTTTGGGTTGAATACAAATACAATTATTGTACTGAACCATTTAAAACTCCTTTGCAATTTTCTTTTTGTTGTGCTTACTTTCTTTAGTTTCATAAGTATTGCAATGCACAAAATTTTAATTAACCAACAAATTTATAAAATCTAATTCATCTCCCTCTTGGATATGCTTGCAAGGCCAATAAAAGAAAAAGATAAAAATAAGCAGTTGAAAAAAAGGCTTATGAAATGAATTTGCAATAGAGCATATGAAGATTGCACAGATTTGACAAAATTAGACAACTAGCAAGAAGTGAAACCAGAAACTAAAAAAAAGAAATACATTCACGATATTTATATCATGCTTAAATCTCATAAAACTATCAAACTACTTTTTAGGTTATATACTTTAGAAAGGTGTAAAATAATCAACACTCGTGCTTAACATTATTCAAAAAATAACATAGATGCTTACTGCAGGCACGCCCACTTAGTATTGTTCATGAGAAAGTATGCTGATGCTGTTATGTTTAATTAGGTAGGTTTTAGCATACTGTGGTTTTCTGCACATGAATATTCATAAATTCTTCCTAGGTATCTTGTCATGAATCGATAAGACAAATAAATATAAGTTGCTTAAGCTTGTTCAATTGAAGAACAATGACAAAGTCTGCCACACAAACCTCCCATGCAGTACAATCATAACAGAAGTTAATACGAAAATGTTAATTTAAAAAAAAACATGTAGTGAAAAGCATACTTTCTGCACCTTTGTTGTTAAGCCTGGTGCTTGAGCATCATCTAAAGAACATTCAAATTGAAACATACCACCTTCATCATTTGTACAAGATCTACAATTAAGATTCTCAGGTTCACCAGATGTACTGAAAATATGACTGTCAGAAACAGATTCAAGTGGTACAACGGTATATTCAGAACCAGGTTTTGAAGAACTACTGTATGGAGGATTGATCCGAGTAGCTAATTCTTTCAACTTCTCCTCCAATAGAATGCCCAAGGCATCACCATTTATACTGTTAAAGTCAGTAGATAATTGCTTCGTAGTAGTAAAGCATACAACTTTCTCTTCGATGTCAAGGCCAAAAGAGCTCTTCATTTCCTTTCCCTCGTGTTCCATAACCACAGAAGGAATATCATGTCCAAGTACAGGCTTTACAATAGGAGTAGCAAAAGTAAAGGATACAACATCTGTGTAATTTTTCATGTTACTGCTTCTCCACTTTGAATGCTCGTCTATTACAAAATTATGAAGGACACATTTTGCACAGCTATCAATTTGTGACTTGTCGACAGTTGATTTTTCCTCAGAAGTTATGGTGTTATTCTCCAAAAATTCTTTTTTATGCGGTAGACGTCTGTCACCTTTTTCCAAGTCGTTTACTTGTTGTTTGCTAGTGATAACAGAACAGCAAGGGCCATTGCCGACACTAACACCATTTCGAAACTTATTTCCAGTCTTATACCCAGAAGATGAATTAGTTCCATGAGATTTCGGGTTAGTAATCAAAATGGAATTTGAATCCCCTTTTTTCAGCTTTAGATTATGCTTCCTGGTAACATCAGGTGCACTTTCAGCTCTTGTCTTAAGCTTTCTGCTATTCTGGCTGTTGAGTGATTGATGTGATTTGGGGTCTGTCCTTACGAATTTCCTCCTGTTACTGCTTGGCTGGTCATTTACTCTAACATTTGCTGTGGCTTGCTTATCAGTTGAGGATGCCTCTTCATGAGTTTTACCATCACAATTGCCAACTTTTGAAACATTCAGACCTCTAGTAAACGATTGAACTCTCAGTGACGTCTCTGCAGCAGAGTTTGGAGATCTGGCAGGTGACTTTTCAGGCCTTGCAGGAGCAGGTATGGTAAGCGTTTCTTTTGAATATTTATACTTTAAAGCAGTTGTTGATGACCTAAAGGTCTTAGCTTTCAAGGTTATATTCGCTTGAGATGGATGGCCCAAAAACTTTGATGCTTCATGCCTCAGAAAAACTAAATTATTTTGAGGAATAACAACAGGGTACTTCATAGACACTGAAAACTTATCATGGGGAACCATAGGACTCTCCACCAAATTTGAAGGCAGCATTTCCATGCAAAACCTATCAAATGGACAGCTTGCAACATCTGGCATTTTCACTGCTTTCCTAAGATTACCATCGTCTCTACATATCTCACGATTAAATTGATCGTTTTTATGTGAGTTTGGACTTCTGTTTTCGATGATGCTGCTTCCTTGAGAAGAATGTGAGTCATTGTATTGGGCAGCTCTCATCTCAGCAGCAACAGGCAAAGAATCCAAGCCCATGAGTCTAGCTACCACGCCAGGATCCCTGAAAGCCTTTCCTTCATCTGTCTTTAACGAAAAACTACTAACATCTGCACTTGCCGTTGAACACATAAACCCCGCAGTTCCTTCTTCACACTGCAAGCATGTTGTCATATCATAAGAAAAGCGAAGGACAAAGGAAAAAAAAAACAAAAAAAGAGTTATAGAATACCCTCGAGTACCTGTTCTGATGAACTTGACTTATCTGCAAACTGATGTTTGCTAGTATTTTCTACATAAATGTTAAAGAAGAAACAGTTTAAAGAGAGATCTAAAAAGACGTTTAACGAGAGATCGGATTTCCCTTTGCGTATTTTTTTCATAAAAGCTATTTGCGGGAGAGAGTGACTTACTGGCCAATTCAGTCTCATTTGACAAAAGCTTCTTCCGTGACTTCTTCAAGTCGAACAGACTAAATAATCCACCAGCTTTCTTCACTGATTTCTTCTCTCCCATGTTCTAATCCGAGAAAAGGTACTCCTCAGCAGACCCTTCCTAAGCAACATGAAGAAAATAGTCAAATAAAAAACCACGACCTCTTGATCAACCTACAGCTGTAAACTGCTTCATTCACCTAACCAAATACAATTAAAAAAACAAATAAAACTTTTTCTCATCAATAGCGATATTTCTTCGAAATTCAACAGTAAATCCGCTCGTTTTACAGCAAATGCAGAAATTGTGAAACAAAATGCTTGAACTACAAATTTTCTCAAACCTACCAATTTGCATAGAAGGGGACAAGTGCACAAGAAAGATATGCATTCTGCTCAAAACACGGGACGCGCAATACCCCGATGAATTCGCGCCAGAACGAAATAGATCATACGAATCTGGAACGAGTACATGGTGAGGGAGCTCAAGAGCTTCACGCGTCCGAGGAAGCCTCCGCTATAATTGCACACAGAGACCCAAGTATTCGCCAAAATGAGCCCAAAATTACCAAAAAGGAGAGGCGTTTTCAGGGTTTCTCGAAGGTCGAGCAGGAAATGGTGAAGTAAACGGAGCAAGAGCTTGGGAAGCAAGGTGCCGCGGTTAGGGAGGGACCGGGAAAGGGGGAAAAGTTAATCAACTTTAGGAAAAAGATAAAAACGAGTTAGGAAAAAGCAGATAAAAATATTTACATTAAAACCAAAAATAGTTAAATAGTTATTCTTTAACGAATCACTACTCTCCAACGTTAATTTGTTTGAATTATTTTTTAAGAGCAAAAAAATCTTTTTTTTTTAATTTTCATTTCTTATTTTTAATACTATATTTTAAAAACGTTTCTAAAAATATTTTCACCCATAATAAGCTCGTCAAAGTTATATAGTTGGTGCTATAATAAAGAATTATATATGATCATTTGGGTGTATATGTATTTTTATTTTTAATAAAATGTATAATTATATTCATACTAAATTGATTAGAAAAGATTCACCAAAAAATATTTCTTGTGAGAAATATTTGATTTATTCTTATGATTTTATTTATAAATATATTTTTTAGAAAGTCTATTGAAAGAAAAAAATAATTAGGTCATTAAGAGAAAATTAATTTTTACATAATGAAAAAATTAGATATAATATGTTTAATATGATTTTGTGACAAGAAAGAAGAAAATAATTAAAAATATTGAGAGACGAAGAGATTTTAGACGAAGAGATTTTAAAAGGTATAAAATAGAATATTTGCTTGCTTTTTTCTTAACAATTTGAAATTACTGGTCTATGTAGTTATGGATCATTAAAAAATGATATACCATAATTTTAATCAAATTCTTTAAAATTATTAAATGCAACCGTCAGTCATAAAAGTGTTAGTTTATGGTTATGACCATGGTTTAATAATTTATAATTAATTGTTGAATGATCATATTTCATAAATTATTATAGAAAAATATTGTTAAAAGTTGTATTTGTTAATTTATTGTTAAAATTCGAAAAATTGTTTATTAAAATAACTTATTATAAATGAAAATATTAATTTTTAATTTTTCAAGTTAAAAAATAAAATAAAATAAAATAGATCATTATTATATCTTAGAAAGAATCGATATTTTGTCACAAAATTAAATATAGATATAATTTATTTTAAAAACTAAATATCATTTCTTTAAAGTGTACTTACCAAGATATTATTCTTAATTTACTTACAAAATTTTATCTTTTATGTCACATAATTAACTTCAAAGAAAATAATATTTAAATGATCAATAACTTTTTGAATGTGAAATATGCTAAGTGATATTGATTCATATATATTGGATTACTTAATTACAACTATTAAAGAAGCATTAAACATTATTCATCTACTTCATTATGTAAAGAATTAAACTACAGTATTTTTTATTAGAGTTTCACATGACCAATCATAATAACTAATAATAACCAAAGATAAAAGTCAATTAAATAAATATATAAGCATACAATTAAACTATAATATTTTTGTCAGGTGTTCACTTATCCAATTCATAATAATTAATAATAATTAAAGATAAAAATCAATTAAATAAATATATGATGACACGCAAAATCTTATGCAAAAATCTATTAGTGAAACAAAATCTAAAGTCTATCCAATATTAATTTAATCACAAAATAAATCTAAAAAATCTACAAAATAAAAATGTAAACAAATATCTCAAGTATAAAATTGAAACATATTAACCACTATAATACATTATCACTATATATATGATATTATAGTCCACAAAGTCTTATAATATCAATTTTATATAATATCTTACCATTAAGTTAACTAATAAATAAGATTCTTGTTTATGATTTTATAATCTTTATATTACTGTGAAGTGACGTATGATATGTGCTGAAAATATTAATGATATTTTGAATAACTCAATAGAAAAGTTATATGATAATAAAAATATAAAATATAATATAATAAGATAAATTAATGTTTGAATGATAAATGATAATCAAGAATTATGAACAACTAAACCATATATTAAAATCGTCTTTCAATGTTGGTTGAGTTATTTTCAATTTTTTAGATTACGTATTCCTTATGATTCATTTATTTATTTTGATAATTATTTCTTAGATTCAATAACTTTTATATATATATATATATATATATAATTTCAACCCATAAGTATAATAAACTAACATTCATATATCATCATTTTAGACATTTGCAAAGAGTGTTAATAATATTATATATAAACACACCATATCAAATGAGGTCATGATATCTAAATGATATCCTCATCTTGTAAAGAGTGTTAGTAATATTATATATATACACCATATCAAATAAGGTCATGGTATCTAAAATGATATCCTTATCTCATATCATACTACGAGAATAATGTCTAAAGAAAATATGAGTTATTATTTTCTATTCCACCTTTATAAAATAAATTTGTATATCATGACATATATCAATGTCACCACTTATTTCTTTAAAATTTATCTTATAAATTTATATTTTATTTATTGAGTAAGTACATTCTAATTTTAAAATCTCAAAATATGATATTATTGGCACCTTGAAAAGTATGTCAGGATATAATAGTTAGATCTCAAATTTAAATATGTTATTATGTTCATCACATAATAAGAGATCTATACATATATAATTTATATTTCAAAAATACTATTTTGGATTTTAGTAAAATTTCAAAGATAAATATTAAATTAAAAAATATTAAGCAACGATTGACTTATCCTCTCATTTTATATTAGAGGATAAACTCTCTCGTGTTCCTTGAAAAGCCATTATAGTGTTTAAAAAATAAGTATAAAAGCAAGAGAGAAGGAAAAATAGGAGCTTAGAAGGTGAAGGGAAATACTTTAGCTTTCAAATCTCAAGTTCTTGCACTACTTTTATGAGATGTAAAAGGAAGAGGAGAAGCTTTGAGAAAAGAACAAATTTTTAATCCCAAATTTTAGAAATTATATTTCATGATAATAGTTCGACTTCTATAAAATCTTAATTTCACAATACAATATAGTCGATGGTATTGTTTTAAGTCGTACTTGTATAACAATAATATCATACTGGTATGATCATAATATTATATTAGTTTGACTTCTATAAAGCCCTAATCCTACACTACGATAGGGTCAATGACGTTATATGATATAATAACAGTAATGAAAAGAGGATAATTTGATAAGTATAGCTTTTTGAAAGTACTTTTATTATAAAAATTAAATTTTTATTGAAAAGTATTAAATTAAATTTTGTTGAGAATGTAAAGAACCAATAAAAATAAAAAATAAAAAAAATATCTTAGGATTGTCAAGTAAGTAAATCAATTAATTATGATATAGATAAGTTATAAATATTTTTTACTAGTATTATGAAAAGTTTGATGATGCATTTACATGACATGATATGCTTTATATATATTTTGATTTAATTATAGAACTTTGTGATTATATATATATATATATAAAATTGCACTTGTATAGTTGTTTGAGTTATATTATGATATAAATCAAAATATATAATAAGATCAAGGAAAACAAAATGAAAAGAAAAAAAAAAAAGAAAAGATGATAATATAACATTAACAAGAGTATGACCTTATTAGATAACGACCTAATAGATGTGATATATAATATAATTCACATGTGGTGTCATGATACCCAAAGATAAGGTCATGACATATAGAGAGTTTGACTTAGCTATGACGAGATATTTTACTTCTCAATGTTATTAGTACTTAGAGATGGTACTTTGCATTAGTTGGTTAGATTTAGTGATAATGAGATATTTTACTTCCTAATATTTTGATACTTAGAATTAAGATCATGATATTTCATGACACTGAGACATGTGATGATGAAATATAATATGAGATTTTTAAAAATTAAAAAGAGGTTATGAAAAACTCTAATCTTAGAAGAAGAATGGATATATGAAAACAAAAAAAATTTAGAAGAAAAAAAGAATATAAAATTTTCTTAAAAAGTAAAACAAAAAATATTATATGCTTATGATGAGTTAAATATATATGTTTATAGTCATATATGTATTATTATGATATTCTTTATATAAATTATCATTCATTCTTTTATTTATTACACCAACTTATTATTTAATTATTTTATTTATTTTTTATACCACTGTATTGTATATAACTAAAAGTTTACCTACAAAACATATTATGCTTATTTTTTACTTATATTATATCATATATTATTCAAATATATTGATAAAGATATTTAAAAGATAATTTAGGACCTAGGGATTAAGAGATTGATGTATTTTTTTAGTATAAGGGATACTGTGTACGTATAGATATATTTATATTTTATTTTAGATTTTTGTATCAATATTAGTTTCAAACATACATATATAAAAGTTTTTTTTATGCATTATTTTTTTGTGTTAGAACATTTCGAAATTATTGTAAATTTTAATGTCACTCTTGCTTATTATAATAACACTTGTTCTCCTTTTTATATTACAAACTATTATTTACCCAAATAGATTTGTACTATTGATGTATATCATCGAGTTGTATTAATTATGTTAGGTGAGGTGTAACACTTACATTATAAATCTTAACATTCTTGAAATCATTTTCTATATTACTTTCTTTTTGCTTTAATAATGTACCATCTATTAATCTTGACATATAATACATTTTACTTATAATGTTTTTACTGTATTTTATATTAGGTATAGTATATCATATGACATCTCCAAACTTTTTTGATGTCTATTACAAATTATTGTCTTTTCTTTTAGCCTTAATTGTTTTAACTTAATATATCATACTTTTGCAATCAATGTATTGTTTATTCCCAAGTAGTTCTTTAATTTTACATGTAACTTAACATATCATACTTTGAGACCATTATATATTATATTAGTTATACTATCACCAATAGAAAAAGACCACTATTGATTCTTATGAAATCTTAGTTAACATCTTATATATTGAAAAAATGTATCATATGTTCAACTTTTTTAAATTGACTTAACTTAAATGTATCTTATATGTAATCCAATGCACAAATGTTTGTTGCCCAAATAGGAACAAACTCTTTAAAACTCACTCAATTCCACTTAAATCAACTTCAGACTTTGTTGAAACATTTTTGCAATCCTCTTACTTACTATAAACTAAATCCTTTCAAGTCTTAGTTAGCTAGCAAGCGTGAGTATACTTTTTGGAAGAGAAAAAATTCCATGCTTGTATTTTATTTTAAAAGTCATTTATAATTTTTTTCATACTTTGGATGATTGATAGAAGTTATTTGGGACTCATGTTGTTTTGCATTTATTATAGTAAATTAAAATTTTTTGTTTACTTCATAACAATTGAATTTAGTTTTTTAAATATTTACTTTTGTTAGCGGATTAACGATGACAAGTTTTGACTAAAATGATAGTCATATTGAAAAAAAGTCTTTCTTATATTTTCAATAAATAAGAGATGATTGATTTTAAAATAATAAATTTGAGATCTTAATGAATTCATAGATATAATCAATCAAATTTTAAAAATTTGATAATCTTATCATTTTAAGAATTCAAATTTTTAAAAAACGTACTACCTAAAAATCTTTATTTCAACTTAATAGTATATATTGCTCCAAATAAACATTCATAAGAATCTTGTTGATATTTAAGTTGATTTTCAACTTATGTATAAATATTGATCTTATATATATATATATATATATATATATATATATATATATATATATATATATATATATATATATATATATATATATATATATATATATTATCTCTTATTAAGTTGAAAAATTATGAAATAATGAAAGAAAAAAAGGAAGTTATAAGAGAATATAGAGGAAATAATATTATGAAAAACTTTTAATAAGATAAAAATCATGATCATAATCAACAAAAAGGTTTTACTATAATTTAGTAAAGATGACATTAATCTCAAAACAAATTTTAGATAATACAATAAGAAAGAAGATATAAAACATTTTTTATAAAATTATTTAAGAAAGTTTTAAAGCACAAATATTATCACAGGATGGATAAAGCTTAGGTATAGACATTTGGTCATGTATGATAAAAGGATTATGACAAAAGTGACCAATTAAGTGGTACAATTAGCCAAACCTACTTAGGATGAAGGCTTGAGCAAGACGATCAAAGAATTATGTAGAATAAAAAGTCTACAAATAATTAAAAAAAAATGAACAAATAGAGAACACGTGCAAACAAATCTAAAAGAGTATAAATAAATGAGTTAACAAGTCTAATTGTTCTTTATAAATTTAATGAGAATTTTATTAAGCTATCAATAATAATGGTTTAACTCTATATTACATTGTTTATTTTTTATTTAAAATTTATTATTTATAAATCAAATTTCAAATTAGAATATTTCAATGATGATGATGAACTATAGCAATGTGAGGCAACAAGTTCAACAAAACTCGATGACTTATAAATTTTTTTTTAATTTTTTTAATAAACATGAAATGCGTTATCTTAAATTTTTAGTTTTATAAATCCAATAAATCATAAAATAAAATTGTTTGTATTAAATCTGACACGTGCTGTATGACTTGTCAACGAAGTATTTATGTTTGCTGGTTTTCCTCCATCGTCATCAATACACGCAGAAAACTGTGTACGGACGAATCAAACTTCAAATAAAATCAGGGCTTTTTGCTGAACAGCTGCCTTGTCAGAATTTTTTTTTAAAAAAAAATTAAAAAACAATTCATAATTTATTAAAAACGTGGCTTTTATAAATAAAATTATAGTAAAAATTACTATTATATCTTTTATGTTTACGAATTATAAAAGATACATAAACAAAGGGTACACATCCATTGAAGCGCACAGGAGCCAAACTTGCATCTGTTGCTGTCAACAGTCTTTAAATGGCACTTCACGAATATTTGTAGAGATTTGATATTTTAAATTTAAAAAAAAAAAATTAAAATTTAATATATAAATAAGGTCCAAGTGTAATTGTCATTGAACAATTATGTTTTTTTTAAATGTTTTTGATAATATATTGGTAAGAAATGTTTGTAAAAATAATTGATAATAAAAAAGAATGAATATATATATGATAAGAATAAAATAAATTTAAATATTATTTCAGTACCAAAATTTTTTTTATTCTTTTTATCTTTCTTTTTTGAATAAAAAATGCACTTTTGTAATATGATTAATAAAAAATTTTCTCACGTTTGAAGAAAAACTAGGTTTTGCAGAAAATGCAAAAAGGTGCTCATAAACAAGAAAAAGGAAGACTAAATTGACAGCTGATATGATTTAGTTTTAAAGTCCTGGGTTTGATTTCAGTAGGGTTTTTTTTTTTTAAAAAAATTGTTTGATAATTATCCACAAGATTAAATGAATCAAAGAAAACATCAACTTCATTTTTATTTTTGATTTCCATTTATAAGCAGCGTTTTTTTTTGTCTTAATTCAATTTTATTCTGTTCTTATCAAGAGTAGGTGTTCTAAATAGAAAAAAAAAAAAGCTTGATTCACTTTATTGTGGCCTCCATTTGTTTATAAATTATTTAAACATTTACATATCTAACTCCTCCAGGAAACTGATCACAGAACAAATTCCTGAAGCACTCCTTCCTTTGTTGCTTGCTATTTATATGGTCAGGTATGTACAGATCAGTGAACAAGAGATTGAGAGGAATTGAACCTATTCAGAAAGCAGCAAAAGATAATTAAAAAAGATAAAGAGGTTTCTCTTGAGGGAAAAGGGATGACATGGTTGGAAGAAAGCAAAAGAGATTTGGGTTAATTTGATCGCAGATGAAGCATGTTGTAAGGAGAGAATGAAACTTGTTACATAACTTGGAAACAAGATGACACTGCTTCAGAGAGCTGCTACAAGAACAGCAAGAACATACAGCTAAGTCTTCTCAGCTAAAGAGACTTTGCTAAGCCTGCTCAATGTCTGTTTCCCTTCTCTAGCAACAGCCTTCCTCGTCCCAGGACGACGACTGCAAGATCCAAACAGCGCCCTCTGTGCCACGGCTGAAGAATACGGGCTAGTCGTCAAACCTTTTCCAGCTTTAGCCGCTTCGTTGAGTCGTTTTCCTCCAGCCACAGGCCAGCTCTGGCTGTCCTCCGATGATTTGGTTATAGCACTCATCAATCTTTTGATGAAGGTTAAGCAGAAAGAGGGTCTCAGAAGTCTTTTATAGAAGGTATAAAGCCTTTGAGGGAATTGGAGTTTGGTCAAACCATTGAGGAAGAATCCAAAGGTGGTGGCCGAAAGCAACACCAGCTCTTATCTCCAGTTCCTTTAGTGGTTTGAATGTTATTTAGCTGTCTTGGAAGATAAGAAAGTGCAAAAGATATTTGGATCTACAGAAGGGATTTTAGATATATCTTTCCCAAAGAATTTTTGGAGAGAATTGACCACAAAAGAAGATGGTTTGAGTGGTGTGTGGAATCTCCATTAGAGTTTAACATCATATAGAAAGAGATAGGAGAAAGTGGGGTCAATTGTGCTACCAAAAAAAGATGGATGTAAACTGTTGGGAAAATTCTAATAGGCAAGATAGACATCACTTATTAATAGAGATAAAAGAAAGATGAGAATCTTACATTTGCAAGATTGAATCAGTTTTGGGTATGTTATACAAGAGGATTTAATAAAGTATTATACATAGGTTATAGCTACAGCTTGAAATATATGCCTTTCATGTCGAGGAAACCAGAAGCAAGGCACCAGAATAGGATCTCCACAAAGACAAATGCAAGAGTGCCCCACTTTTTAGAGTGGAGAATAGTTTGCAGAAAGGATTCGCTCAAGTTAACCTGCCAAACACAAATCATTCCTTTTAGAGGTCCATGAATGACATTTTCGAGCTTATGGTAACTAAATCTGAAACTTATAGGACACAATTCATTCCTGTTTCGTGAACCAGTACGCTTAATGACACATAATAATACAAGCATTGGTGATTTAGATCAGATAATAACCATCAAGATTTCTACAAAGAACCAAAAACTGGGAGGAGCTCAGCATTGTTTTTAGGATGTATATTCACCTCCTTAGCCATGCAATTTCTGGGTTCGCATTATTTTTACTAACATTAGTATGCTCACATGGTTGAACATGCTGCACGAGCCAAGCAAAGGTGGTAATCGAGGATGGAGCCATTGGGAAATATAGTGGTAATGAAGAACAAAAGGAATAATCAACTAATTAACAGGTTTTTAGTTTGTATCTGCATGACGGTTCAGTTGGCAACATATGGTTAAGGGTAATTAACTATCTGTTCTGTGCTGCGAAGTTGCATAATTTGGTTCTTTCGGAACACAAAGATGAACATGCAACTTGAAACAAGAAGAGAGAATAAAACGTACCAGGTTATTTGATGGTTTTTTCCAATAAAATCCTTGTAGAGCTATGGGAAATAATTCACATGCAGCCAAAACATACACTATGAGTGCATTCATGCCCATCCACTGGAATAAAAGCGTTGGCTTTCTTATATGTTTCACGTCAACCTGCATTTCAAAAGAGCTTTCACTAGTGAGGTACAGTTCGTTAATGCTTATTCTTATTGCTTGACAAATTGGGTCCAATGCATCATTGACAAAAATAGTAATCAAGGCATGAAGAACTACATATTGGAGCCATTTAGAATCCTGGCATGACTAACTACATATTGAAGCTATTTAGGGTAAGACAAAATCTATTGTTGTTTGGAAGCATAGTTGACATGTTGACCGGTGGCATTCATTGGCGTAGGGATGTTGGGTATATTTACATTGGAAAACTAGTGGTGACCAATAGAGGTGATCACAAACAACAAGAAGTGGCAATTATCGACAAAAAGTGTTGAACCATTAATAATTTATATGTGATTTGTTTGATTATGACACATCTTATTATATTAATGTCTTTATTTTAAGTGTTTTAAATTATGCATTTCAAGATTAACTAGGTGAATTATTTGAAAAGCTTGAACCTGACTCTGGCTTATAATTAGCAATGCTTAGTATGTAACATACCCTAGATATAAAGGTTAAACAACTTGATAAAACAAATTTGTGGATTTTCTTTGTTTTGTTTTAGAATATTAAGACTTATGATAATATATTAAATGCACTAAAACAATGAGGAGCTTCTGAATAAGTGTGATAAAACTTTTTCAAAAAACTCTTCACTCATCTCATGTACAATTAGAACAAGCTTAAGACATACATTACATATTATTCTTTACTAATAGAATTATTTTTTAAGAGATTAAAAATAATAATTTGCATTACATGTTCAACATATTTAGAATAAATTATCTTGAAAAAGTACAAAATTAAATGTAAGGCACAATACGTATGTTTAATTTAACTTAATACATAGGTTGAGAATATGATATGTTGACCATAAAATTATTTTCAGAGCTTTTTATATGATACGTTATACTTAATGCACAATAAGTTCAATTCAAATTATTTCAAACACTGGGGGAATGGAAGGTGTATTGAGTGCCTAATTTGAGCATGAGACTTGTATATTGTATGTTAAAATTTAATATATAGTACTATAGTACAATTATTTTATTTAGGTGAAAGTACTATATAATAAACAAACCTGAGAATTAAGCATAAAACGTTATTATTTAATATATAATATGACTAGTATAAATTCAAACAGTCCTTAAAACATTCGGTTTGTTTAGTTCATTTTTTATGAGTAACAACTAGTTTAACTACATTTCAAGATGTTCTAATATAATTGTTAAAAAGCTGTTAGGGATGTTTGAAACTAGTGGAAGCCTTCTTAAAAATATATAAGGCTCCAAACTTAGACTAAAAGCTTATGATCAATTAAAAAATCTTTTAGGAAACTTTCCTACTTGAAAATCATCTACTTCAAATTTGGCTAAGGAAGCTCGGCTGAAGTTGAAAAAAGCTGTAGGCATATTTTTCTCAATCATCTAAGAAATACTTAAGCTAAATTGAACATCTTTTTTAAGCCTTTTCTTATAATGTTTTAATATGTCTCTTGATATTATTATTCAGTTATATGATTTTGCAATTGAGTTTTGTTTAGATCTTTTATCTTATTGTTGAGATTTTTTTGTTTTTTTATTAATATTTTGACGACTTTGTAGGAACTATTGTTCCAATGTATAAGTTTTTTTGGCTTATTGTTTTGTAAGGTTTTTTTAGTCTGATGTTTATAAACTTTTAGTTTAGGGTGAGGTTTTTTCTACTTGCATATGTGACCTAATCTTTTGGTCAATGATGAACGTAAATTTGATTTTAGATCGAACCACCTAAAAATCTCTCATGTATTTACTTTATTGTAATCCTCCTACAATGAGTTATAAAATTTAAAATAAGATTTCTTATTAAATTTTTAAAAATAATTAAGAATCTCAAAAGACTTCTATTATATTTCTATTATTTATTTTAAGATTGCAATTTTTATAATTTACCCCCTATTGTGTGAACATTCTGCTCCTATTTTCCAACATTAAGCAGATGTGACTGTTGACTAAAGGAAGAGGTGATTGCTGATAGTTGGCAAAGTCAAAGGTCATTGTTTGCCATCCAAGCAGTAGCAACGACAACGAATTCGATGCAACATTGGATGCTAGTGCCTAGTTTGCTTTTAAAGTCCTTAAGGGAAGCGTAGGAGTGACTTAGTTTTGAAACAAACATGACAAAGTGATATCCTCTACATATGATGAAATGAAACAAATATTAAAAGTGTCTTCATTTTTCACCTTTTAATTTTTATTTACAGGAAGTCCCTGATATCCTGATTATTTCTATTTCCATTCTTAATTAACCAAACCACATTTTAAAAAAAGTGATTCTTCCTCAATAGACTACCAAATAATATTATAAGAGATGACTTCTTAAGTTTCAAAGGGACCACTCAAGAGGGCTATTGGTTATCTATAGGCAACCAACTATGAGATAATTCTCAAGAAGAAGGTTAAGAAGATGCATTTGACCTAACTTGTTTTATCACCTAAAGGAGTGAATACCTTTTTCATGCAACTTCTTGCTAGAACGATAAAAAGACCATGAACTATTCTAAACTCAAAAATTTAAGTGTTTGTTTGTAGAGGCTAATAAGCTATGTTAGCAGTTTATAAATGTTTGTAAACCATTGCATGTAAGAAATTGGTGTGCTTTGCAAAAAATCTAACACGAGCATTTGAGTTGCCATGCAAAACTTTGGAGGAGCTTAGATTAATAGTTTTATTTATTGAATTGTCACAATTGAACTCAAATATTGATAAGAGCATATGTCCCAACTATAAAGGGGCAAGCATGAAGGGTCATGACAACTACCAAACTAACCTTGGTTAAGGTGTCATGAAGTTCATATGTCAAACAAAGATTAATGAAAGAATGAGGAAGCTTTTCATGTCATAAACAATGAGTTGGAGGGCTTGAAGTTGGAGTTTAAGTTCTCTCTTTGAAGTTGAAGTTAAAAAAGCTAGCAAAGAAATAGCAACACAAAATTAATTTACTTGATGCTAGAAATATTTGCATGGAGCTTGGGATGATTTGATTGATAACAAGTTGGAAGGTGAAGCTATGGTGGTCGTTTACAGAGGTTGGAGGCGTCGATGGAAGTTGTGGTGGTGTTGGAGATTTGTAATGAGTTGGACTTTGGATGCCTTAGCTTTCAATGCCCCTCCTACAATGCCCTTTTGAAAAAAAGAATCGATAGGCTAGAGAATTGAGTAGAATTGTTACATGCAATTATTATGTCATCAAATGTGCTGGATTCTTCTAGTTATGAAGTTGTGCTAGGAAGCTTTTGTAAGAGTTCGACATGTTTCATTGAAGTTGTTGAGGTGATGCCACGAAAGATGCAGGCGTCATGGATAGATCATCAATGAGTGCTATGACTTGGAATTTGTCATAGAGGATGGATTGTTATTAGATGGTCTTGAAATTTCCAACCAAAAATTCGGATATAGGAGCAAGACATCAATTGGCACCATCTTTTGCTGAACAAAGCTTCCATTGTACTATACATCAACAGATAAATATCTATAACCATAAATAATCATATTTCTACAACACAGTTTCATGCTTTACAAGGGAATTTCATGAGTATCACAATGATTCACAATAAAATTAACCTAACCTCAGTCATATGTATGGTATATTAAATATGTTTTAATTACATCCGTTTGAATGTAATATTTGATGATCCTTGGTGAGTCTGGATAAATGAATACAACAGTATTGTACATTGCAATCCATTTCAGGAATTTAACGTGCATTAGAAAAAAACTAGTTATTGGTCATCCCCAAATGTAAGGCACATCTTTTTGTATATTGTACGCTACACAGGCCACCAACACACACAAACATTTAAACACGATCAAGTCGATGCAAATACTATAATCTTGAAATTCCTCTTCATCCTTAAAGGGTCTTGTGAATTTGACATTAGTACACTATCAAATTTAAAAGTGTTCACTTTTAATATATCTCGTCTAGCTATGACTCCATCTTTTGAATGATACTGTTAATTACAAATCAAACTTATCAAGTCAATTTTCTCGAGCCATGTCCACAATGACTGTTACCCCTCCAGACTAATAAAATTATTGTCTATCCTTCCTATTTTAATCTCGGTTCAGTTAATGCGTTAAAATATTGAATTAGTTAGGTCATTGTGATTATGCCACTGCAAAATCAACAGGTGATACTACCATGTAATCAAAAGAAGAACAAATCCTTACCAGATAATATATCAACGATAGAGCAATCGCTGAACCTCCAGCTGTGAGAAACATATAACTCAAAGTGTACAGGGGCTTACTAAGGGGCATGCCTGAAAGAAAAAGAGCACAAAGCTAGATAAAAAAAAATATAACAAATTTTCAAATGTTTTTGATGGACTGGATCGTTGTACCATGCATGCTTATACCTAATATCGCCACAAAATATGCAAACAGAACAAGCATCACAGAGCTCACAGACCATATAAGGACTCTTTTCAAGTGGCTCTGCAGCAGTACAGGAAGAATCTCTAATCAGATAGATGTGGTACCATCATCAAAACTTCAGCAACCTATAGATGAAGCTAGAATCTATGAAATGTTCATGAGGGTGGTTTTTACCTTTATATGTACAATCACATGGCCAAACTGTAGCCCGGCAAAACATGTAACAGTAGCCATAACCGAACTGATGATGACATAGCAATAAGACACCAAAACATTAGCACTGAACTTGTTAAGCAAAAAAATGGATCAGACTGAAATGACACAAAAAACATAAACATAGAAACTATACATTTGAAGTTCTATATCTGGTCCATCAACAAAATAATCATGCAATAATAGGTCACGTTGAAAGATTAATGAAAATACAAACAATCTACACCACTTTAAAAACTTTAACTAAATGACCTCAAGATACCCTCGGGGTCAAATGGGGCAAGGCACCATCCAGGTGAGTTTGGTGGAAGGGGTCCATAATCTGGTGAGTTAATGCTGCAATCCTAAGAATATCAAGGCAGTTTCTTAATGAGGTTCAACAAAGAAAAGTAGTTGATAATTGATCAAACTTATCAACATCACTAAAAGATAAATCATAACCTTGGTCCTTTTATAGACAGGATTCTGATATAAGTGCTTTTCTCCAAGAAGCAGTCGATCTATGAAACCAACAGCATTACATGGAGGACTAAGGTTACCTCTCAAGCCACAATAGACCTATTATTTGAATGAAACTTATGAGTAAGAAGACAAAGTTAAAAATGAACACCCAAATACATCACTAATAACATAGAAGAATGCTTAATAATATTCCATCTGCTACAATATATTACTAAGGGTTATAGGTTATCCTTGAAATGCAAATTTCAATGAAAGAAGTTTCATTTACAGATAACGTGCAGGCACACTGGCCTTTCAAAAACATTCATAAAAAAAAACTAAATTTCAATGAAAATGTTACTAATCATGGATTCTAGCTACCACCTTTGGTACAAAAAACTTCGCATTTTTTTAACAAAAAGGCTAAACTAAATTTCACGATGTTATGAGTAAATCCACTATGGGTTCATTCCAAATGGAATGCCAGCAGTGATGTGGCAGTGCAAACTGATTCATAAACAGCAACTATGTATAGGATGACTTTTAAAAGGGTGTCATTAATCCTAGGACAAAATATAGGCTAATCCTACCACCCTTTTTCAGTGTTTTGCAAAGAATTTGAAACCATGTCAAAAATTACATCAATATCCAAGCCATGTCTAGACCCATATCAAGATTTAATCTTCTAGAGTAATTTTATATTCGTTTAGTATTTTTAATAGAAAATTTATTGAACACCAAAATATTACACAAATTTGGGCATAATATCTCCTATTAGAATGTTGTAGATTTGGTTACTAATTTTCAGAGGATTCAATTTTGCAAATTGAGTAGAAAAGATATTCCATTTTAATAGAGCTCAACAAAGAACAAAATTGTGAAAGAACAAATCCAAAATCTTGATCATAGAATTAATATGTTGGCATGGGGTGGAACAAGTATTAGTGAAGAATGCCATGACACTCCTCCCCTCAGTGAAAAAAAAACTAATAAAAATGTATTTTTTATTGTCATCAAGAATCCTGAAATCGAGATGTGAAATTTACTATTGCTGCAATTATTTGTTCAAGTTAAAATTAAAATTGACTCTGGTGCTAATATAGATTGTATTAAAGAAAGGAGAAAAATTAAAGGACTACTATGCATTAGATGCCCATGTCTAATAGTTTAAGCCTACACATTGATTGTGAGCAACCAATTGTTTGCATTTGTTTTCCTTATATTTCTATTAAAACATATTTCAACTTGTTAAAGGTATAACACGGAGTAATTCAGGGCACATCTTTTAAGTGACTCAAACCGTTTTAAATAACCAAAGACGACATTGAACCATATCATATGGTAGATGCAATATGCTAAGATTTACAAATGAAAGAAAATTTAAAGACATTTAAGAGGAAAATTCTCTTTTAAATATCTAAATATTGTTTCTTTGAAGGAATATATTGAATATATAGCATCCTCAATCATGTGAAAAATAGGAACAAGGAACACACAAGTCTATCTTGAAGTACTTACAAATTTTGAAACAGTAAATCAAAGGAGTTCCTATGAGACATTGGAAACATAGAACTCTGAATCAGAGTTACAAGGGGACAATAGAACTGAAAAAAATTCATAGAATTGATGAAATATACAGATACTCATTAATGAAAATGTTGAAGAAATTGCAAAACTACATGAAATGATGGGCTTAAAAAGCAGTTCTGTAAGTTCAATAGATTACAAGTACAACGTATGCCATGTTAAAAGCAAACAACAGAATTAATAGAAAAGTCATGATATATGGCTGAACAAGCAGATTAAATCTAAGAACTAATTTCAAGATTCTAGTAATTAAATTTATTTAGGAGCATATAGAAAAATTTTCAACTAAAGTTGAATAATTCAATCAACAACCAAAGAAAAAATAAGAGCCTTATATATAGAAATAGCGGGGAATCCCATTATCAAACCATTGTGTGATATATAATAGCTACCAACAATTGTTCAAAACAAAATATATTCCATGCTATACATAGAATGAGCTTATATCCATGGATATCTACAACAATTTAAAATGAATAGGAATTGAAAGAATTATTCCGCAATTTTTTTTTCATATGATCAAGATAGGTCACTAAATGGGGAATTAAAAAGATTGGGCTATATCAATGGAGCATATGCACTAATCTGTGAAATTGAGACATGCATGGTAGCTAAAAGTCTGTTGAATTTCCGAATGTGGATATTTCCTTTAATTATATTTGCAAGGCAATTAGACCAAGCTAATAGATTTCAATAATTATAATCAATAAGATTTGTATTAATGTTGACTAATCAAAATTTTGGATTCAAGATGGAGTTTGATGAAGCTAACAAACCTATTATGTAGACATAGACTTTGAGTTTGTTATAATAACCAAGCATTTATTTAGATATAGTTGTTTGATAAAGATATTAGATATATCTTTAATTACCTAAACCAAGATTAATTAAAGGATAACAATTTTTTAGAAGTCAATGGACAAGCAATTAATAGATGCAGCAATAAAGAATAATCAGATATGTGAGGCTGACATTTATGTCGACAGGCTTCAATTTGTACAATTAATATCAGCTGTTTATTCTAATGCTATATTTATTCTAAAGCTAAAACATGATAACGAATTAGATTTGAATGCACTGATGTAATCAATCATAACTAAAGTTCTGAAGCTTTGAAATAGAAATTGTTTTGATGATGCAATCACATGGATAATGAGGAACTGAAGACTTTGTTATTAAAGAGAGGATACAGCATGTCTTACCATCCATCTTAGTCCTATCTTGGCAGAGGAATTTGGGCATGGAGGATGATAAATGAATATCTTCAGGATGTTAGCCCATGATGATGGAGAGTTGTAATCTTCCATGAAGCTCGTGACCTTTTGGAGATGATGTCGAATCTATTGACATTATATTTAGATCTTATTCATGTAGTTGTCAAAGCAACTTGATAATCCCTTAGTCGATTCATGAATCAAGATTATACCATATACTTAGATATGCTATCTTCTTTTAGTAAATCTTCATGATTATAGAGATAATTTGGAAACTTCTTTGTTTGGTAGGGTTTTGGGTGTATTTTGAATTTTGGGGAAGAGTGTTCATTACCCTTTATTTCATATACCATTATTTTGGCTTACTTACTATTGGAATAAACTATAAAAACGATATTATTCAACTTTGTGGTCAAATTATGTAAATTGGGACATTCAAATTTTGTGTGCTTGGTTTCTTCAAGAAATCACTTAGCTTGATCACTGCATGCGGTCTTTGTATGCCACACTATTGCTATCCCCTTCCCAGCAACATAGTTATGAAGTAAAAGAATACATTCTTTTGAGGAATTAAGAATGATTGACTTTTAAGAGAGGTTTCAAGAACTCAAGGAGTTCTAATAATTTATAGAAAATTGTCCTTAAAAAACGATAGTGTTTGAAAACACTTGGAATTAAATATTCCATTGAAGGTGACTGATGGAGAATAATAAGATTTCACATTATGGGATAAATGAGGACACGTGACAAAAATAGTACCATGAAGGTGACATGAAGTTTTCATTAATGCAAAACTGCCTGCCATGGAAAGATAGAAGTGGCATTCATTCTTTGTATATAAAAAATAATGGGAGATCTGTAATTAAGCCTGAAGGGGCCTGAAGGAAAATGAGGCGAGAACTATATTAACTCCTATAAGAACTTCAACTAGTTTCCCTTCCATCTATATTTTGTACCCTTACCTTGAGTATGAGTTTTTCTACTTTGTGATTTGTTGGTTTCAAGCTTTCATAGAGTGCCTGGATGTGTCAATTGTATCCAATGTAAGGTTGAATGCCCAGCTCTTGACCCTTCTCTTTAAGTTCGCACTACAATTTATCTAATATATGGTGGCATTCCAATTTATAGTTTAATCTTTGATTAAAATAATAAAAATATTTATTGCTTCATTAGTAGCTGTTATCAATTGACGTCATCATATGTTATACCATGCTTCTGATCTAAAAGTTGATGTCAGAGATTTGAGTAAACCTACATAAATGATGTAGACTGAGCAGTACTCTTGACTACAAATGTTTTTTAATAACTCCGCTGCCTGTGTCTTTTATTGTCTGGTGGATTGAGTTGTCTTTCTTGCATTTGATTGATTGGCATCCATTGTCCCTCGTAGAGTATCTATTTGAATTATTGGTTTGAGAGACAATGGATACAAGGGACAATGGTTACAAATCTGTTGCCCGTGTCTTTGGTGTTGCCCAACATATACAAATCCAATGTTGATGGCAATATTTATCAAGAGAAATGTTCAGTGCTATGGTTCCAAAATACAACTAACAGTCTTAACATCCTTTTCACAAAAATGTGGAAAAAACGTTCAATAAAAATATGTCTGCCAAGTGGTTAAGAAAAGGAGCTTTTCAGGTAAATCTCTAGATTTGCTTATATTTGAATATTTTGGGTCGTTCATAACTAGAAAACATCTTTTATCATACATATAATATAGAAAATGCACAACATGTTCCATACTTCCGTGTGACTTAGGTCAAAAGGGAACTGCTATTTTGCCAACAGGTTATCAATTTTCAGATAATAATATTGACCAGCACTGTGACTAAACAAAAAAACATGAGAAGGTAAAAACGTGGCATGAAAGCAGCCTTTGAGTGGAATTGTGAAGGTTTCCATTATACCAGTGAATTGATAATCTATTGGTCATAAAATTGCCGAAAGATAGCATAGTACAAATTGTGCTTACCATTGCAACAGAAAATGGGCACGGCAATGCACAAAGGGGTCAAGGTAGTCATTTTGATTGCATGGTTTTCACATATTCTAATTGTACAGTAAGCATTTTCTGCCTGAACAGATCATGTATTGGAAATCATCAAATTCTAAAATGCCTTCCCAGCTCAACATGATGAATTTATATGCAACACGTTAAGGTGAGGTCATAAGCAATGAAACGATGATCCATTTTACATGCCAGCTCAAAAAAACAACAGCTTAACAAAACAACAAACAATTAGCATTAACTTTAGGTCTCATTAGAAAAAAAGTTTGTTCGAATTGAGCAGAAACTAGCCAGAATTTTGGGTACTTCTCTCTGCCAACAAACAAGCAAATTATATTGAAGTAGACAGTATCCAAGGGTTGTTTCAAGCCTAGAAGTCTAGAGCAATGTAGATCGAATGCATGCCAATAAACATAGAAACGTAAAAAACAAGTCCAACCACTTACAGTTTCAATTTGATGACCAAAGTTTGACATGGACAAGGTTGAATTGCTGCTAGAAACTTCAAATTCCCAATTTGGCACATAAAGACCAAGGAGCAAGCCAATGTAAATCACGGAAAGCAATGAAACAACAACCCTTCAAAATAAAAGATTGATTATCTATAAAAAGCCATTTAATTCAGAAGTACCAAGAATAATTTTCAGAATGATTCCACTTAAGTGGCAAATTTAACTTGCTTGTATAACTCTTTTATCATATAAGATGCAAGCAATCACAAAGAATACATTTTCAGAAAACTCAGAAGAAATAGCTAATGTTCCAATTATTATTATTATTGGACAGATTGAAAAGTTCATAATATAAGACAATTTCTAATCAATATGCAACGAGTTGTCTTCATCAAGAATATTCTTCTCTTTATTCTCTCATCTTTATATCTATTCTATTTGACTGTTTATTGTTACATCTCAGATAATAAGAATTGGGAAAAAATTTCCAACTGCAACATGGTGTCAAAGTCTCAGAAATTAACCATTTTTCTCCCATTCCTTTATGATCCCTTGAGGACACTACAATCCTCAACACTCCTAGTCCTCACTGGTACTTCCAGCAACACACACAACTAATCCTGTGCCAGGATAAGGATAAAGAAACCTGCAAAGTCTATGTGTCATTGTGGATGAAGACTCCTGCTGCATTGTGGATTGGAAGCTCCCTCCACCACAAATCTTCTGCTTCCACTAGTTTATGCTCTATTAACCACAACCCTTTCATCTCGTCTCTACCTTATATTGAGAATTGGTGGGCAAGATATCCACATAAAGTGGGTGAATTATGTAAAACATAAATTTAAAAAAAAAACAAATATTGTAATAAAAGTCTTTTATTAATCTTAACTCTCTTGTAAGTTTGTTTTAGCAAATCTTGTTTATTTTTTAATTCTTTGTGTGAGAAATACAATAAAGTAATGATACAATAGATTTTTTTATGGTTCAATCTACAACTAGATTTATGCATACCTTCGACCAAAAGGTTAGGCTCGCACTAAAAATACTTTTTGTGAAGACAACGTTGTGTTGCTGACTTCTAGCCATGGTATTTCATTTGATAATAACAAAAATTTAAGTATTTCTAATAAATTTGTTTGAGTAAATTTTCAGATATTAGATAGCCAATGTTCGTATTCATGAGAGAATTTAAAGAATAATAGCAAATGTCAGATCTCATGAATATCGTCTTGGTTAGAGTAATAGACTACCAAGAGATTCAATTTGAGTTTAACTTTAAGTATTTTATTTTTATTTTGATTAGAATATTAAGCTTAATTAAAATTATTTTTTTAAAGTATAATAATTTGATTTAAGTTAATCATCTAAAAAAAAATATTTGAATTCTAAAATTATCACCATCTTAATTTCAATTTATCTTGATCATCTTTCCTTAGCATTTTATTTTTTGATCATATCTTTAGAATCTTTAAATAATATATTACAAAAAAGTATGTTATAACAATAATAATTAATTATTTTAATAGAATAAGTAATATCTTTAAAAATATTTCAATAATTTATTACAAAAAATATGTAATAATAATAATAATAATTAAATAATTAAAAAAATAAAAAAACTAATTCTACATAACTTAACATTAAATCCTAAGTCTTGGGTCAGGGTATTACTCCTGAACCTATTTGTTACAATAAATGGTTTGAGGAACTCCTGAACCCGTATAAGATCAGTGTTAGATCAAGTCATAACTCTCGAATTCGTTGATTAATTTATATCAATTATTGATAGCACAGGTGACTAATTCCCGAACAAACCATGGATAGCCAACCTCATTAATTGACTGATCTATAAGCTGACAAACTTTTAAAAACACATATGGTTGGTTCATATATACAATGTGGGACTAAATATAACGCTTTTGATTGCACGATAGACTTTCAAATTGTGAGAATGACATAAGCCGTTCGATCACACAATTTCACAATCAAACGTTTACAATCTCATCTATCTTTTGAACATGCCTAATTAGATCTGCTGTTAGAGAGCACAATTTTGTGATTGCACGGTCCATGTTTAATTCGTGTGCAAGATCTAAATCCAGTCGTCAGATCATGATTGAGATCTAGTAGTCCATATCAAATACTATTTTCTAAACAACACCAGTTTAATTTCCAACTATCTGATCGAGCAATTTTTGCAATTGGATGGTTAGGATTATTTCCTATCTTGCGGCTTTCATTTTTGTTAATCTAGATAAAATGGTGCCAACAGATCATTTGCATAATGGCTATTTTAGCCTTTATTTTCGAGCTGTTTACACCATATTAAAATATTAAACCTATGCCCATTATTTTAAATAAAATAAATAGTAATAACTAATTCATTTATTTGTTACATGCTTTTAATCAATGAAAAATATCTATAGATAAAAAAATTTTTGAATATAATTGATTGATGAATTTTTAATGAAATCTTGATCAAATTAAAAGAAAATTTTCAAGTCTTTCAAGTCGTAAGCAATCGGTATTCATCGCTAATTCCATTTCTTGTGTCTTTCAGTAGTTAAACTATAAATCTATTTCTTCTTAAATTAGTTAAATTCTCATTTTTTTATTTCTAATTGATTCAATTAAAACACTTGTGCCTTGTTAAGCATTTTATTAAGCATAGGATTTTTATCTGCATTAAGTTCGATTTTGTGTCGTCAAAGTTTTTTCTTCTATTGTTAATTTTATTTTGTTTTAAGGCTGTTATAACATGTCTCTTTTTTTCTACTTGCAAAAATCAAAGTTTTACAATCAATTTACTTGGAACTAAGTAATTCTATTTTGAATTGTAAAGGATTTTATAAAAAGTTTTAAATACTTGATTTTGCTCATTTTTATTGCATCATCAATTCAGCACCCCTTCTTAGTGTGCCTTAAACCTACTATAGAGTGGCTAAATAGAAACACTAACATCTTCTCGGATTGTTCTTTGCTTAATGTTTCTGATTAGGACATCAAAACGCCACAAAAAAAATGCTAAAAAAGAAAGAGACAGAAGTAAAAAAAAACATTCATGCATGGGCACGTACTTCCCTTGTGTGACATCAATAAGTGCAAGTGCCCGACATTGGATGCCATGCACCGCAAGACAGGTGCCCAACTTCGCGTGCCACAAAACACAGGGTGGACGCCCGACTTTGGAATACGCAACTGAAAGTGCAAGCGCACGCGCCCCCATCGAGCACCATGCACGCGCCTGAATTGGGTGCCGTGTGTCGATTTTGCCACGGACGTTTTTGCCCTGACAGTGCATAACACGTGATCGGGTGGATGCGACAGAGCATGCGAAAGACGCACATGAGCGGGAGATCATCACGTGATGGCAACGGGCCAATCGGCTTGAAATTTCAGAATTTGCCCAAGGGCAATTTCATTGTTTTGTAATTTAAATATGTATTAAAATATTGCATTGAACTCCTATATAAAGGGGTAAGAATATTAAGTGAAGCAGAATTTTCTAACAAAAATTTTCTAGAGAACTTTCTGAGAGAAATTTTGTAAGAGATTAGGATTAAAAATCAATCAAGAGAAGAATTCAAAGTGAATTCAAAATAATTAAGAGAATTCTAAGAATTAAAATTTTATAAAATATAAAAATCTCTTGAAGGGAATCTTTTTAGAATTATTATGCATTGTGGCAAAAAGTACTTCTCCTTCTTTTGCTCCAGACCATTCATGCTTCCACTTTCGCTGCAACACTATGAAAAAGGTTTACTTCGAGGAGTCGAGGCGAGAACACTCCCGCAGACAGATCGGTTTCCCATGAATATTCTGTGATAACCTTGGAGAGATGCTATTCTAATAGCATATTACTTAATTAAGCTTTTTTCACTAGTTTGATTGGAGCTATAGTCTTCCATTATCTAAACTAAAGCATTTTTCTTTGGGGGTTTGGTTGCATGTGTTTTATTCTCTTTTCATTATAAATGGAATAAGCTTCCTTCTAATGTTATTAAATGTATATTCTTGGGATGCTCTCAAATTTTGAAAGGTTATAGTCATTATGATTCCTTAGCCAATAATTTTATATTGCTGTGGATATTATGTTTCATAAAATATTCTTTTATTACACTTCTATGACTTGGACTATGAAATTTCCAACAAAAGTTCCACTTCCACTTATTGCTCTAATACCTAATCTTACTCAACTACAATTTTACATTCCTAAATGACATCCTTGCTCTCACACACTACCAAGCAATTTGCCATCAATGACTAAGCATCCTCCTACTACCTTTGATCTACATTTGTCAATTGCAATTCAAAAAAGGTATATTGCATAATACTTTTCACCAAATACAATCTCTTATCTCACTTATCACCCATGTTGTGTAACTTTGCTCAATCTCTCAAGTATTTTAATTCTTAAGATGTGCCAATAATCACTGATAGACTCTAACTCAAAGCATGTCATGGATATTGAAATTTAGGCTCTCATTGATTATTAGAAACAATATTTGCTTTTGTCATTATTCATTCGTACTTATTTCCAGTCGATTAGTATTCACACTCAAGTTTTGTATACATGACAATAATGATTGCTACGAAGATCACTTAGTGATAGCATATTCATAGCATTGATTATTTAAAGACCTCCCTATATGCTTTATTGAATTTTGTTCGTGTCCTCTCCATTGCCATTAGTCAATGGTGAATATTAGTCCAAATAGATGCAAGCAATGTATTTCTTTATGACTCTCTTTGAAGAGGTTTATATAGAGAAACCTCATGAGTATTTTGTTCAGGAAGAGAACAAAATTTTTAAATTTTGAAAAGCCATATATGATTTGCTTTACTATCAGGGATTCAGGACATCAAAAGTATTTTCATAACATTGAGTTTTGATACAACAAAGATAGTGTTTCTCTTTGACAAAGTAAATATGAAATAAAACTACAAGAGAAAACCAAACTTTTTGATGTAAACTAGCTTATTAGACTATAGAAATTTTATAAAATTCCAATGAAGAGGAAATCTTCAAGGATACTCCTTGTTTCTGACATTTTGTTATCAAGCTCATCTACAAATTTTGCCTTTGCAATTGGAATGGTTAAAAAAAAGAATTAGTGGAACATTGTTTTACAAATTTTAAGATGTTAAAAAGTCAAAAAATCTTATGTAACAAAAACATAATAACTTAAAAATTAAATATGACTTTGATGCTACATATGTTGAATCAATTGAATATCAAAGGTTTACTATTAGGTATTGCATTTTTGTGAGAGAAAATCCTATGCCATGATAAAACAAAAAGTAGATAGTTTTGCAAGATGAGTACTGAAGTTAAAAAAAGAGCAATGGCGCACTCTACTTGCAAAATGTTGTGGATGAAAGTAATATTGAATAATTTCTTTTTCTAGTTAATTAATGACTCATGCATGAAAACTAAGCAACCATCTATATTACCAGTAATTCTATTTTCATTAAAAGAATTTTTTTTAAAAATGATACAAAAATTTTATTACTCAACTAACAAATTAAAAATGATTTTATATATGATGCATTGACATAGTAGTACTACAACTTTTAAGACAACATAATATCCAGAAACAAGTAATAAAGTTTAACATTTAACTTACATGACTTTCTTTTTTGTTTTCTCTTCAAAAAAAAAAAAGCAAGGTAGTCATTAAGAAAATCTGATAAGGCCAAAAAGTATTACAGGATGCTGGAAAAGAGAATTCTTTAGCACAAAGTTTAAGGGATAATTTTTTTTTATATGTTTTTTAGTTCTTTAATCTCTAAAGTACAATCACAAGTCATACATTTCTCATATATCTGATAAAATTTTAGGGTGAGACTCAAATAGAGTGATTCCTTTATGAGCTTACTTGATGGTATTGCATCAATAGGGAGGTTAGGTTGAGTAGAAAGCCATATTAGATTCTACCTGATGAAGACGTCATTCTGATAAAGGAAATTCGAGAACAATCTAATATTGAGGGAAGAGGGTTGACGATGAAGGGCTCGAAAATAGCAAAATCAATGGAGGCTTTGGAGGCAGTGTTTTGATCAATAAGTACACCCTTAATAAAGGCTGGAGTTGGAACAATGATACCTTGATCAACAAAAGTTTGAAGAGGAGAGATATTCGAATTTGGATTATTGTGAGTCTGTGTATCTGATGCTTCAAAAATGTGGCTGTAACACATCTTAAGAGATTTTTGTTTTCATAATTTTTTGTTTCTTCATCTTAAAGATTCTCAGTAGTTGTTGATTTCTATGAAAAAGCTTTGGGTTTAGATGATAGTTTAATTTCTTGTGATTGAGCTTGTGGCAAAAGAAGTAAAAATCTAGAAAACTTTCAGACTCACAGTTTGTCAAAAACTAATTGAATAATTACAAATATGTATTTTATCTGATAATTTATTCTAAATATTAATTTCAACATATATTCTTGTGACATTGGGTCGGACAAGGGAAACAGTTGATATATCGATCTTAAGAGGTTCCCCAATAAGATGGCCTATAGAGAAGAAGGGATCTTTGCTGAAAAAGGTGCACAGGTACAAAAGGAAGTGAGATTCAAATAAGCACAATTCATGACTTATTTTGTATGAAAAAAACGGAAGCCATTTGAAGATTAATAAGGGGAAACCTTAGAAGGTGCACATTCCACATAAGCAGCACTTGTTAAAATCCTCTTCCCGTTCGAATAGAATTAAGTGTTGTGGATCTAACAGTCCGATTGAGAAAACAACCTCTAAACCTAATTGCCAAAAGTCTTTTACATAGTAAATCCAAATTAGGGTGACCCAAAGAGAATTTTCCAATTGAAACAAATATGAAGGGGCTAGAAAGCGTATGTATATCTTCATTAGTGAATAAAATTGCCGATTTGCCTTTGTAAGTAATGGCATCTCTCACAATGGTCGGCTAGTCCACAATGAAGGTGCATTTGTTCTCAACTAGATATGTAACAGTCGAGGGCTTGGGGTGTAGCTAAATGATATCCGTAAATGATTGTATTGTGTGTTGCTGGTTGCCTAGCCAGAGAGTGAAGGGCTGCAGTTAGAAAAGAATTGGAGGCTGAAACCTCCTTAACTACTTGGGCAAATGAGTTAGATGCAATTGGAGGAATAGAGACCAGAGGAGGAGTAGGAGCCATAGGAGATGGAAAAGGTTTCGGAGGAATCAGAATAAAGACCAAGGGGCCAGCCATCACAACCAACACCAAGAAGTGACAAGGCAAGCAAGGCCAACATTTAAGTCCGTGAGATGCAGGAGTTGGGGGAAACGCTCTCTGAAATTCAAATATTTTGTGAAATCAAGCGTGCGTTCCAATTATGAGAGCGAGAGAGAGTGAAAGAGGAGATGAGCAATGCTCTGCTAGTAGAGCCCTACATCTAAGTTATCAAAGTTGTGGAGTCGCAGTCACGGAAGTCGTTGTCTCAGACTGTCGCCATCATGGTTGTGGTCGTGGTCTCAAATTATCATGGTTGCAGTCGTGGAGTCATGGAGTTGTGAAAGTAGAGATGTTTTGACAAAAATGATTGTGCAACCCTTGTGTCTATAGCAAA
Source organism: Vanilla planifolia (assembly GCA_023846275.1). NCBI lineage: Eukaryota > Viridiplantae > Streptophyta > Magnoliopsida > Asparagales > Orchidaceae > Vanilla > Vanilla planifolia. The sequence continues at coordinate 8,050,373 of CM043873.1, read as the reverse complement.
AGAATAACTATTAGATATTTTTTACAAATACTTTAGAACCTTTTTAATTCTCTAATTTTTTCAACTATAGATATCCTAAACAATCCAGAGTATTAATAATAACTTATCTCTTATGATGAAGCCAAAAGACAAGATCCAAAAGCATTATGGAAGAGAAAAAAAGAATTGTTTATTTTGAGGATTTAGGTGAAGAACGTAATAAACTCCATAATGGAAATTGGAAGTCAAAAGAATCGTACTTTTAAGAGTCTAGCAAATCAACTACAACTGACGACGAAATCTTAACTTAAACCCTATTCATTGGGTTGGATTTAGAAGCTTCAGTCGAGAAACAATGCAAGACGAAGTTTGTAATTGATTGATAATAATTGATGAAATGCTTTATGAAGTGGTCCTACTAAATACCAAATCATCTAAGGACATCAATATCTTTAGAATTGAGACATCTTATAGAAGTGCACAACAATACTATCTAATGAAAATGACATGAAATACATGATAGATTGAGATGTCAAGAAGTAGCTAATGCATGTTGCTACAACTACCTAAGTGAAAATGTTAGTCAATATAAGTTAGAGCTAAGTATTGTTGCAGGGATCAACGATGAAGCAAACCATTTAGAGAACTCATCAAGACTTACCTAGATTTATTTGAGGAACCATGTGGATTCTATTAAGAAGAGTTGTCAAGCACCAGATTAATTTGACAACTGATGCTACAATACTTAATCTAGAAATGTATTGACACTAGATTATTGAGAATGAGGAGATTAAAAAATAGGTAAAAGAGTTGCTAAATATTTTAGTAGTAAAGCTAAGAAGTTCATCATATGTTCAACTAGTTATGGTGTCAAAGAAAGAGATTGTCATAAGTGCATCGACTTTTGAGCACTTAACAAGATTACTAAGGAATAATATCTGTTACGTCATATCAAGGACACTTGATCAATTCCTTTATGCTAAAGTATTTTCAAAGCTTGATTTGAAATTAGGATATTATCATGTGCGTATTCTAGAAGACATCTAGAAGAAAACATTTAGACTCTATAAGATCAGATGAGTGGCTAGTAATGTCACTTAAGTTATGCAATACACTAACTACCTTCATGGGACTAATAAATGATATTCAAAGATTGTGTTGAGAAGTTTGTGATTGTTTCTCTTTATGACAAGCTCAATTATAGCCAGAAATTAAAAGATCTTCTTGACCATAATAAAGAAGAGCTCTCAAGATTGCAAAAGAATCAACTCAAGCTCAACATGAAGTGTGAGCATGGGAGGAGAAACCACATATATTTGAGTTTTAGAGTTGAACATGGAGAGATCAATATTGATATAGAGGAAATCAAGACTACTCGAGATCGATCGAGACCTCAAACTGTTACAAAAGCTAGAAGTTTAATAGAAGCCTACAAGTACTTGAGGAAGTTTACTATGAAATTCTTAAATACAGCAACACCTTTACATTTGTTTACTCAAATGAACCAAAAGTTTGACTACAAAAAAAGTTCACGAGGGAACATTGCTAAAATTGGGAATTATCAGCAAAAAAAATACTTGCTTCACCCAACTTTCAAAACGCAATAGAACTAGAAGTTGATGTGTTGGATTATGCCGTAAGAGCTATTCTCATGCAATAAGGCCTGTTTGATACTATTTAGAGTTAACACAAAGGGAGTAAAGAAACTACCCAGTATATGACAAGGTGTTGTTAGCCTTATAACAAGCAATGAAGCATTAGAGATAGTATCTCTTTTGGAAACTATTTTACATTCAAATCATCAACATGTCCAATATTTTCAAACACAAAATAAACTGCAACAACACTAACATATGGAATGGATGATTCACATGAAACAATTTAATTTAGTGATAAAGCATAAGAATTGTAGTTAAAACAAATTGGCAATAATGCTCTCTCATTTGCCACTTGTTTCTCATTACTACCAAATGAGCTATGCTGAAAATCCAGTCTTCAAAAGAATTCTTGGGGACCTTCAAGAAGTAAAACCTTCCAAATATATCCTCTAAAATGGATTAGTATACATGGGTTGACAACTTTGCATAACTTGAGATGGAGATAAGGTGATGGATTTGAAAAGCACAAAGTACAAAAGTTGCTACATACTTTGGAGTCAAAAGGATTAGAAAGAATTCATAGAGATATGTTTATTGGCCACATATGCAGGCAAATTTTAAGCACATTAGAGGATGCATTTTGTGCCATACTTCAAAGCTTGTTAGCAAAAAGCAAGGATTGTACATATCTCTTCTAGATTCCACAGGATCACTACGAGAAAATTTCAATGGACGTTGGTGGTGGACACCTACATACCAATGTGACAACAATTATCTATAAGTGGTCAATGATAGATTCTTTAAGATGTCCATACTAATGTCGTGCCAAAAGAGAGAATTTTTCTTCAATAATGCTTGGATACACTATAGATTGCCATTGTCTATTATATTAGATTGGGATGGAAGATATCAGAGTCATTTATTGTGTAAATTTTGATTGATAATGACAATCACATTTAAAAGGAGTACAATATTCCATCCACAAACCAAGAACCAAATAAAGGTTGTCAACTATAGGGTCACATATCTACAAAGAGAATATAAATCTTGAAGACCTAAAACATAGGATGAAAATCCTAGCCTTTGTTTAATGTATTTACACCTAATCTTTGTATGGTTCAATTGATTGGAGTTCAATCAAGTTGTCGCAGTTTTATATTGAGGAGATCATTTGATTTGGAGTTTTAACTCGATGCATCTAGAGGTGTTGAGGGGCATGCTCAACAAAAGGATTAGAAATTTCTTGAGAAAATCAATGAGATTTATATAGAGATTGAGAGGTAGCTTAAAAAGTCCTAAGAAAAAAATACAAATAAAGATGTGATTGTCATCTTGTTGAAAAGAAGTTGGTGATCTTGTGTGATTGGACATTAGTATAGATAGCCTAAACAAAAAAAGAAGAAAGTTAAAGCCAATCTAATATGGTCCTTTTGAATTTTAAAGAAGATCAATGACAATTCTTACCAGCTCAAGTTACCACCATATATAGAAATTCATTATTTTGTGTATATTGAGAATTTGAAGCCCTTTAAACTATCAAAGCTCAATCAACGACAAGAACATGAGAGCTTAACTCTAGTGAATGATCTAGTGTTGAGATATAACTCGGTCGTAGATGAGGAAAATATTCTAGAAAAGAAGATAACCACCATACACGATTAAAGAATTTCTTATTGTATTAACAAGAAAGGTTTGAAGTTTGCCTTAGCAAAATGGTACAATTAAGATGGAGGAATAATAAAATCTCAACATTTGCATTTTGATGACCACTTACAATTCTTGGGATGAGAAGAAAATAAGTGCTATTAGGACATCCAATTGCATTGAAGAAACAAAGGATTCAAGGAACACACAAGATAAAGGATCGATGATTAGGAGATTAACCAACATCCTCTCAAGAATTCATCAATTCCTCTCAAGAGATCCCCAAAACAACTTATATGGTCATTAAGCCTTTCTCCAAACCCATTTTGTAGATGGAGGAGAAGAAGAGTAGGTAGGAAACATCTAGAGAGATATTTGCAAACCCTTTTTGTAGATATTAATGAGGCATCTTATTATTTTGAGAGAGTTTCAAAGGATTGATTAAAGCATTCTCGACACATCCCACAAAACACCCTCAAGGACCACACCAGTCTTGAGAGACCTCCCTTAAGATCTACCCAATATCGAGGGTTAGCCTTTATTTTGACTCGATAAATTTAAGACTTGTCCAAACCATCACTAATTACAGCTGAGTATAGAAAATGCCCATATTGTTGCTACTTAGATTTTTTTACCTTTTTACCCCTAGGACAAGAGTATATAAAACAAAAAAAGAATGAGAGAAGGCAAAAATACAATACAAAAGAACTTAAATCAAGAAAAAAGTTAGTAATTCTTTCTAATCACCATATTTCTTTCTCTCAATTACTCTTTATGTATTAAGAAGAGAAATCTACCATTGTTTTCCATTGTTGATTGTTGGTGAATTTCAAGAATTGTTGAGATTTAGATCTAGCAATCCTACAAAAATTCAGATCTAAAAGGTCCACTAAAGTAAGCAATCATACGAAGAAGAGGTAAGCCTAATTGATCACTTAGGACCTCTTTGATCATCTTATCTCTACAACAAACTTGAACTTCATGATACATATGCTCTAACTTTTGAGGTAGTATTATTGGCCAGAATGGAATGTAAATATGCTATTGGTAAGATTAAGAAATTCATACAAAAGACATTTTCTCATTATTATATAGTTTATTCTCTATAATATTATCTCCTTTGTTCCCTAACTTTGGTATGTACTCTATTTGCCTATTAACAAGCCCTTCTCTCAATGACAGCAATAAGAAAAACCTTTCTCCCTAAATAGTAATCAAGTAAGCTCCAATTTAAAATCACATGTAAATTCCCTAAAAGAAACTTAAGAAAGATATACAAATTAGTAGTCAAAATACTAATATATACTCTCCATAGAGTTAATATAAACTAATTCAAATCTTCCAGTTTCATATTGAAGTTTTCTTGACTTAGTATTTTTGATATCCTATCCGTTTGAGGAAGTTTTAATCCTGAGTAATGAAACAACACAAGTTGATTTAAACCATAATACTATAACCAATTACAGCAAGTTTTCTCTAAAAGCATGTTTCTTTGCATATAATAATAAAGAAGTAAATTGCCAAACTAGTTTTGTAACAATTGGGCTCATTGTCTTGAAGATCATCTCGATGATAATGTGAGGCCTGATTATTAAAGATTAACTTAATAAGAATAAAATCATCTCCAAAGTTGAAAGTTCAGGCATGACAATCTAGATTGAAGTGATTCAAATTTAAATATTCTATCACTTTCTCAATATGGCAACCCGTTTGTCCATGACACAAAGTGAAAGAAGAGAGCCAAGAGAAATTTTGCTTCAATCTTACCAGCGATCTTTCCAACTTACTTCTAATTTAACATCTCATCAATCTTTGGTATGGTTTTATGCCATTTAATGATGAAACCATTATTTGATGGTATCTTGTTTCTCAAAAATGTGATAAATTTCCATTTCATTCCCTATTCACGTTCTTATCTCAAAAATGAAACTGAAACATCCAGCAACAATTTCTCATCTCAAAAATGAAATGAAAAATTCAAGCAACCATTCCAAAGCATTTAACAACTCTATAAATCCATGTTTATGTGCGGCGCATAAAATGAAGTGGATTCATGTATCAAGCTTCCTTCCAAATAAGTTTTTCTAAAGATGGCACTAGCAAAAATCCCAGAGCTTCTAATTTAAATGTCAAAAAAAAAATCTAGAGAAATTTTTGGATTACAACTGTTAATGATTCAGAAAGCCATGTAGATTTGTAAAAGCAGAAAATTTCGATATTATAATGTTATAATGTTTTCATATACTTTGAACATGTGTTGTTGCATTGTTTTGGGCATATGTATATGAAGTTAATTCTTAAAAGGTTTTTACAAGCTTGAATAGCTGAACATGGTCGGTAGAGATTCTCATTCATGTGATGGCATATGCTCAATCTAACAGAAGATGAGTTCCTACATTATCACATGATAAGTTCCACATGGCTGAAGCTCTTACTGGTTGCATTGGTGACCAATAACAAGGAAAAATAATTTTCACATTTGCTTTGGTTAGAGACCCTTGAGATTTTCTGCATCATGTTCACATCTTACAAGTTTTGATGCCATGATATTGACGTACTGACTGATTGAATTGGTTGAAATGACTAAACCACAAACCAGTTGTAAAAATAACTTGCCCTTCAGTCACTATTTGTAAGCATTAAGTAAGACAGAAAAAATGACAGCCGTTATTGTTCATTAACTTTTGTCAAACTAAATATACATGGCAATGACCAAAGCAATCAAAATAGACAGAACTTAAGAACAAGAAGTTCAGTTTAGACTAACAGAGAAGGCCTTGAATAAATAAAGCCTACTGCTCTTATTAGCTACCATCAACTTTCTAGTTATAAAAATCTACTTCAGCTGCCTTTAACATGTATTATCCTTATGTTTTAGAAATCATCATAAAAATTATTTCAATTGCATCAAAAAAAGAAAAGTGAAAAACGTCCTAATACTGATTTTAAATTAGAAAGTCAGTAAAGCTCTAACCATTGACTGTAATATTTCCTCATGAATGACATAGGAGAATGCACTGGATGGTTGCTAGCAAGCCATATCTCTGACATTGCTACTAGGAAATACCCAATAGCTATCCTCTGATTCATGCACAGAAGTAAAATGAGAAATAAAAAAATTGATATGAAGGAAATGGACAAAAAAAAAAAAAAAAAAAAAAAAATGAGATAGCCGATGGCACATGTCATTTGCTACTTCATAAATCATTTGAAACAACTGGAATCAAATGTCAAAGGGTACATCACATATTGATACAAAATGAATGTCGGCTATAATTGTAAAGCATGCTTTGTAGCATGTTGTGTAGAAGGCATGCCTGGTTTGTGAAAAGTATGACCATTCTTCCTTGAATTGGTGAAAAAAAAAAAGATTTAAAAGGAATGCAATAAGCATTTTATGCATAACAACAGCTAGGGCTCACTAGTTGTTCTCAGAAAGCAAAAATTAAGCATGAAGATGTATTACAAGAAAAATAATAAATTTGCGAACTGCTTTCAATTCATCAAACTATATTTCATAACTAGAGCACATAACCCTTTCTAAACATTTTGGAGTTCATACAAATGATACTGCTTTGCAATTTGATGGGAACTACGTAAGCACTAACCATTAATCAAGTAGGGATCATAAACATTTTTTCAAATCACAAGATACAAATCCTCAAGAGAGAAGTCAGCTGTCATCCTTCCACCTGGAAAATCCATTGCTAAAATTTGAAGGGAGCAATAGTCACCTTACAAGATTATGGCTGAACGATTGATAACTTATAATTAATCATGCATGACAAGATCGATTGATTTCTCTACCACCTACCAAAGTCGTGGTTTCAATCAATTTGAAAAGGTCATAGAAGGTTCCCATGATAGAGTGCTTAGTCGAATGGCAGTGTTGCTCAATGGAAGGGGCTACAGAATATCTTGAGCATTGGTGGATTTGAATTTCAAAGAAAGGTAAAGCTCAGATACTCTGGATGATAGAAGAGGAAACTTCTTTTGTCCTTCATTCCCCCAAGCATATAACTTTGGTAGTTATAAAAACTCCACCAAATTCTTACAATCCTAAAAGAAAAAAAAATCAAGTGCTTATAGGTGGCCTTGATATTATGGAAATTGCACAAGACAATCTTGCAATCAATAACCACTTTACTTTTGGTACTTAGGTTAGCTTCCAGAACTCGCTTTAATAATTTAGGGTTAGTAATAAATATCAAGCCTAAGTAGTTACAATATGATGGTGACAAATGTTCAACTATAATGTAAATCATGTCTTACTCGATACAAAAAGTCATCTCCAGGAGTCCACTTCTTCTACAAGTTTCGATTTGTTGTAAAGGTGCATCACTTGATGTCTTCCCACTTAACACATCACTTTTCATCTTGAGACTTAGGTTATCCGTTTTGAGTTGATCCCAATAATCTTCAAGACCTCCCAATGACTTTCACGCAGTTGTCTTTCTTTCCAAACACCTTATCCTTGATCTTGTGCATATTTCCTCAAGACTCTATCGGTGTAAGCCCAGTCTTGAATTGATGTCCATATCATATACCCCTTCTCTTCAGAATTCAAGTTCCTTGAATCTTAACCCCTCTTTATTCTCTTCCTTGACTAGATATTGTAGTCGTCCCCCATCGAGTACCCTTAAGAAGGCTTTATATATGAATGTAAGATGAGGTAACTCAAATTTCATGTGTTCCAAATTAAACTAGTTAGCAATTCATAACACTTGTCCTTTCCTCTTCTTTTAAAAACCTACTATTGTGTCGTGCATGATCATCTCCTTCTTTTCCAAGATAATGTCTTCTTGGAGCTTTTTCTCCACGCCTAACATGAGATCATCCCTCCAGAGTAAGGTTTATTAATCATGGAGGGTTTAAATAGTTTAAATTCTCAATGTTAAACTAACAAGTGGGTCTCCAAATCCAATAGTAAATAGAATCATTCATTTTAATGACTAAGAATGGGTCATAATTTGTCTTTACCTTTTTACCTTAACCCTTCAAGTGCTCTTTGCAAATATGAAGCCATGGCAGATCTCCTACCCCACCCTAGAATTCAAAACAATATTTGTTGAGCCACACTTCGCACTTTTGTTGAGATATTTTTAGAAGCCTCTTGACAAGCCTGAACTGCTCGGATAATCTTAAAAAAATTTTTGAGTTCTCTACTATGTTCCTTCAAACAAACTTTGATGTCAACTTGGAACTCCAAATCAAAAGAATTTTATAGCACATGCCTTAGATACATCAAAAAAGCTCCAACTGTTAGACACATAGATTGCACTATATAGGAAAGTAAGATATAGGTAAGAACTTGTCCAATGTTAACATGAAACAGTTATAGTTGAGTCAAACAACCTAAAAATATTGTGTACTTTGCCTCACTTATTTTTTATTTTCATGTTTGTAGCTTGGAGAATTAAAATAACTTGAAACATTTGCAAAATAGGTGTTGATTATTTACAATTTACAATAATCTTGGAAATTTTTTTGTAAAAAATTTTATAAAACCTTATAACACTAGTTCATCTCTCTTCCTGATGTGCCTTATATACACAAAGCTTTAGCTATTTAAAAGCATAAGCCACAACTCTATTATTCTACATTATTACATACCCTAGACCTTGAAGAAAAACATAACTAAAGATTTGACATCCCTCAGATCACTCTGGCGACACCAGAACTAGAGCTACAGTTAGCTTCTCTTTCAATTTAAAGAAACTATTTTCATAATCAACATTTTACTTAAATTTCAAAACTTTTTGAACTACTCTCATTAGTGGCGATGCCATATATGGAAAACCTTTCACAAATTTCTCATAAAATTTGGCCATAACAAAAAAACTTCAAAATTTTAGAACTCTAGTAGATCTAGGATAATGCACAAAGATAACAATCTTTTAAGGATCTACAAATATTCCAATTGCACTTATCACATGTCCTAAAAATACTATATAAGACAAAAAAGAATTTACATTTAGAAAACTTAATATAGAGTTGAGGTTCTCTTAAATTTTGTAATACAATGTACAAAATAATTCATGTGATCTTTTGAAGACTTTGAGCATACAAGTATATCATATATAAAAATAATTACAAATTAATTCAAATATTTTTTTAAAAATCTCATTAATATAACCCATAAAAGTTATAGGTGCATTGGTTAGTTTATAGACAACACTAAGATCTGATAATGTCCATAACAAGTTCTTAAAATAGTTTCGACAATATCAGCCCTTTAATCTTTAATTGATTGTATTCAGATCTCAAATATGTCTTGGAGAATATATTTCTTCTTAACAAATTGAACATGTGTTTTCCTAGGAGACACACTAAGACAAAGAAACCCCTTGTCCAATAGCTCTTGAATTTGGGACTTCACTTCTACCCACTTTATAGATGCCATTATATAGGAAGCTTTTGATATTGACTTAGCTCATAATACTAATTGAATCTCAAACTTGATCTCTTTAATTGGAAGAAGACTAGTTATTCATTTGAAAAAATATCTAGATATTCACAAATCACGAGTACATCTCGAAGCTCTCTAAACCTCTGATTAATTGATACAATAGATAACAAATATCCTTCATTGCTCTTTTTGATAGTTTTATGTCTTTAACATAGAGATAAATAAGATATCTTTTCCCTTTCAATGATAAACTATTTCCTCTCTATTAAGAATTATCATTTTAATTTTCTTTTCAACACAATCAATGAACATGCAAGTCCATGTTCAAAATAATATCAAATTTAGATAAGGATAAAAAAGCAATTCAGTGGTAGATTCTTTACCTCCCACTGTTATTTACCTTAAACAAATCTATGTACTCACGCCCAACAGGTAGTTTTACAAATAATGGATCAATCATTTGTTGCAAATTAATGATTCATGCACCAAGCACTCGATGGAATATAAAGGAATGAGAGATTTCACATAAAATAAAATAATCAATGGTAATTATTGAAAGAATATTATATTATCACATTTGAAGGATGACCAGCATCCTGCTAAGTAATTGTAGAAAAGTTAGACCGGCTACCTCAGCTTGTGCCCCTGATGCTAAATTGATGCACTACCTTTGCCTTACTAGAATCTCCTCAAGTGGCACCACGACCAAGACCCTATGGAGTGGAAGCTACCTTAAATTCTAATGGGGACAAGCTTTGGCTATGTAGCCCAATTCCCTGCAACTAAAGCATTGGGGTTGCTCGCCTTGCTTGGACTGATAAATATCTGTATGAAATATTCCACAATCTACACATTAAGGTACGTTTCCACTAGACTCAATATCAATCTTGTTGCCCCCAAGATTGAAATCTTGTTTACTATTAAAGAATTGGCCAAACTTTCGACCACCCTTTCCTTTATGAAAAATTTTCTTAAAAGGGTTGGAACTTTTGATTAGCAAAGATGCCTCTTTCTTCCTTTCCACTATTTTGCATGCCTTAAAAGCCTTCAACTCTTGTTATATCATCTTTGCTTGCTCCACAAGCTGAACATAATCAATAATACTATAGGAGATCAAAGCAACCCCAATAGAATTTTTCAACCCTTGGTGGAAAACACATCTTTGCTCCTTAAGACTTGTCATATGGGTGCATGAATAATGAGCCAAGAAAAAAGATTCTCTCTCATAATCAGTCACATATACATTTCCTTATGTTAAGACTAATAATTTGTCTCTCATCTTCTCTCTTATAGATGCAGGCACGTACTACTTTAGTCATTATCAAACTCCACCCAATAAATTTCTTGTGTCATCTGATCTTTGCAAAAAAGGAGGTGGCAAGATTCCCACCATAGAATAGTAGTCCTATCAAGACTAGCAAGGCAAGTGCCACTTTCCTATCTTCGAGGCAAGCTAGCCCATTTAATATTTCATTCATTTGGCTCAACCAACTTTCTACTATTAATGGATCAAATTCTTCTAAGACGTGAGAAGATGTAGCTTCTAAAATTGTTCTCAAGATTATCTTCTTGGAAGCCTTCATAGCTTCATTGAGGTCCTAAAGAAGAGGAATGTAGTACTAGTATCATGTTTCATCTGCCCCTCTCTTGAATCCTCATCCATTACTTGCACTTAGAATTCTACTTGCTTTGAATCACTTGCTGCTCTTCTTTCATGATCCAAAACTATATTAGATTTCCAAATAATCAAATAATCAATTTTTCTACAAAAGGTAGCAATCACTAGAAGAAATAAGATCATGAGTGTGTAATTTACTTTCCTCACATATAAGCCTTTCTTAGGTTATCAATCTTGAGCTTTGATAATACCATGTCACGCCCCATTCAGCTATCCAATAAATTACATCCAATAATAAACTTAATAATACTAAAATACCAAGTCACAATAGAGAATGCAACAAATCTAGACAACACAACTCAAAATTGGGTGAAAGTGATGGAAAGACATCACAAAATCCATGATTCATGATAAAATAAATCAAATGAATAAATAGCTATGCATAATATATCTCAAAATTATTAAAAGTCTTAACACAAATTATAATTATATTCTTATACAACATCCATTTACAATAATACAAATATACCTATCTCAAACAAAAGTTCTCATAGAACTTGAAATAAAAACACTCTCATATAAAGTTTGTCATATCTACTAGACTTCTCAACTCTGTGCATATCTGTATTTTGACTTGTAGTTTAAGTAATGAACATAGCATTCTTAATAGGAATACGAATAGTTATAGGCAAATAAAAAATATGAATGCATCAAATAGCATGTAGATAACATTAAAAGTAGTAATAAGAACGCATGACAACTAATGAGTATATAGAATGCATTAAAATCATCATATGTGAGCTCATGCACATCATTCTCATGTACATCATTCTCATGTATGCATACTCATAATGTAGAACTCAAATCATATAATATTGAAATTATAATACTTCTTTTTTATTGTATCTTCTTATTTATTATTTCTCTGATTCTTATAGCTTTTCACATTCATTTCATCTTCCTTTTTCTCAGGCCCTTGTTCTCCTAATGACTATTATCTTCACTCCATAGGACCTCATATTATGTCATATCACATCTATAGACCTCAACTAACAGCTAGCTAGGCCACCCAATCATCGCTTTCCCGTTTATCGTCACCATGAACGAAACTTTAATAGAAACATATCTCTACCTATCGTCCTCCTGCGCCAAAGTACTAATGATAATAAGAACAAAGTTTGATGTTATCTCAATCGTAAAACTTCCGCTTAATATTGTCATGTATTGTATACTAATGATGACAGGATCTTTGCTTATCGTTGCCCTACATTAAAGTGCTAACAATAATAAAGGTGATCTCATCATATTGAGTAATGGGATAAGGACATAGAAAAATCTCAATATTTTTTTATCTTTTGATATTTTTTATGACCTCATATATTATTAGACTCATACAACTTACTCTTCTTTTTTTTATTTCATTTAATTTTCATAATTCATTTCTTTTTTATTTTATATTTTGATATTCATGACAATATATATGCTTATATATACATATATATAATTTGTGTTAGTATGTTATCTCATTAATAGAATATATGAACAATAAATTGATGTCATGTCTTATGCTCATATCACATCATTTATCTTATCATGAAATCTCAAGATAATTAATGAACTTACATCATAATTATATTAGTTTTACTTGATACCTCTTTTATAACTTTCCCCTCTCTTTTAGACATTCCTTTCATTGCTTATACAATATCCATCACATTTATCAATATGCACTTACTTTTCAGTCACAAGTTTTTTTATAATTCTCAAACTTTATTTAAAACTTCCCTTTTATTTAGAATTTTTCAAGCTTAGGTTAAAGATCTTTCCTGCATAATTTCACAAATTCTACATGATTTCTTTGCTAAAAACATTCACAAAAAATAAGCTTGCAAAAAATTGTTGGAATGCTATTTAGATCCTTCTTTACATATTATCAGTTCATCTTACCATACAGTACATTGAGCTTAACTTCTTGTGAGTCGACTTCGACATATGGTGTTATTGTCAACACAACATACGTCAAGCAAACCAGATGAACCATTCGAAGCCCATATGTTCCACTCCATGAATTAAATGTAACATAGGTTGGAAAGTCGTGTATCTTCCGTTTGTTTTCGAAAACTGAGGCTTACAACCATTCACACTCTTCATCACACATGAATCACCCAAAAACCCTTGCATATGGTATGTCAGCTTTACATATGGTAATGTATTTCTGTTTTCTTTGAGGAAGAGTCGCTCTTACACAGAGCATTGAACATATTATCTATTGGCACTCAACTTATGTTACATTGGACCTAAAATACAGTATATTAGCCCTCTACGTATAAATGTAAGACACAGATAATGGAGGCAACTTCATCCAATTCTCGTCCAAACAAAAACCAACTCTCAAACTAAAAGAAATCACAAAAGCATCCCAAACAAAGGAAATATCAAATAAAATCATACCTTTACTAGCTCTTTTGCAAGAATTGAATTCCCAACTCTTTCTAAGCTCTTTCTTCCCATAAATCAAAGGGCTTTTTCTACAACTGCTTCCTATCCTCTACCCTTTGCTCACTATAGTTTAAACAAAAGCCGTCTCTTCACCTTCATAGCCAATCTCTCTCACTCCCTCTCTTTAGCATTTTCTTCTCTCTCCTCTCCAAAGCTTTGGATACAATACTCCATGGCCCATATTTTGATGGAGAGGAGAATATAAAATCCTTAAAATAATAGAAAATGATTTCTAAAGTGCTTAATAATTCAATGTTTTCTTCTCTCGAAAAAAGTCCTAAAAATGCCAAACAACTTCCAACAATTACAAATCGTATAAAAAAATTAATCATACAGAGATCTTATCACTAATATACTCAAACTACCATTACGAGCTATTTGCAACTTGGCATGCCTTCTAAGATGCACCAAAATTTAACGATTTTTCTCAAATTTATCTCTGTGTAGTAAAATACTAGTATCACATCACAAATACATGTAAATTTATATTTAAATATTTAGGCTGCTATAATAGCCCTCACAACTCTTCAAAAAGTTTTGAAACTTCTACGTGAGGTCCTTTAATTAGTATTTGACTTTTCCTCAAGTTAAAAGGAGTTTTCCATCTCATTTCTTGAGTTGTACAAGTAATCGAATGTAACTCTAATAGACATGAACAGGCATCTTCAACTATCCAATAATCATTAAATCTGTTATTTGAAATCTTCAATCTTTGTTCATAAGGTATTTGTCCTCATCCTTTGTCAACTAATGTCTTGGGCTTGTAAGAATTAAATGACATCTCTTTCTCACAGATAAAGTGCTTCAAGTATCAATTGAAAGATATCAAAAAGAATAATCTCATTACTTCATCTCATTGACACACTCCATTCCAATAACACACTTGAATCTTCATTACCACTCCATCATCATCTTAGAGCCCAATTAAATTCACCAAAAGAATAAGGATAGAATGAAAGGGGCTATAACTAGTCCTAGTCATTACATAAGACTTGCCAAAATAAGATTCTTCCAATTGCCCATGTCAATGATGACTTTGACTAACTACTACATATGCACTCAAAAGGTAAAAAAAGTCTTCACAAGTCTTCTTGTTCTCCATTAAAACCTTCTCATGCTCCTTCAGCTAGATAGATCAATCAACTAACCGTGTCCTTTGTTCGGGGCAATCATCATCCTCTTGCCCCTAACCCTGTTGTTGTTAAACTTCTCAAGGCACAACTCTAGATGCAGCTTTTAGAATGTATATTTAAAGCGACCACCAATCTTGCAATGATCACGATATTTCATAAGTTTTTTAAGCGATTGATGTAATCAAAGCGTTACCATTCTCAAGAGGGTGATACTGCTTGTTCTTTATCCCTAAGTTACATCATCTTTCCATGCAATGATCTTCACCTGTAAATCTGATTCTTCTCAATCATCATTGCAAAAAAAAATGACATGTCAGGGTTTTTGTACAATGGGTTGGTGTTTGGTATGATACTGTTGCATTCTTTATCAATGCCTTCTCTAATGAGACTCTAAATGCCACTACTATCATCAAAACTAAGTGGTATTGATGTATAAATCAAAAGAAGAAGCTAAAAAGGTGCAAATGTAAAGTTGTTGAGGCTGCTACAATTCTCCATGGGTTGGCAGGCAAATAGACATGGTGATGCTAGGCAATCTAGCTGACGCAACATGGAGGTTGTGTGCTTGCAGCTGAACCGAGGGTGCTAGAGGCAATGGGGCATAAGTGCTGAAATGACATGTGAAAGTGGGCACTAGCAAAAGTGCGGGTGTGGGTATGGGCTATTGCAAGGTCTTGCAGGAGCGCAAGACTATACATGCATAAGCTAACATGGATGCCGTGTCGATAAGATTATCGCATGCAAGCATGTACGATGTGCTAATGGGACTGCCGCGCAACTGTGGCTAGGTGGTGAAACTCATGCAGTGCTACAAGACCCAAGAGCTTGTGAAGGGAAAATAAAGTTATAGCAAAGTGAAAACGATGGTAATGTGACTTGTTTGGAATGATGTTGATGAAAAGGGGGTGTGGGTAATGTAGAAAGGAGATAGAGATAAAAGGTAAAAGTAAAAGATAACGAAGATGAAGCTCACTCACTAAAGTGAACCCAAGAAAATATCACATAACCAACTCAAATACTTAAGTGACCAAACTGATATAAAATGAAATTAAAAAATAACCAAAAACCTTCATTCATTCCAAAATTGCCTCTATTTATAAAGGATTGCATCATTGCATAATAACTAACACCTATAAATGTAAGCAACAACTAACAACTACAATACTTAAATAAAAACTCCCCAAAAATGTTAACTCTTGGACTTCCAAAGTTGATGAACAATGCATGATCATCATACTCTTAATATTACTCCATAACATCTCCTAAGTTAGTTTCTCAAAGAGCTCATCATGTCCTGCATCAAATATGTCAAAAGTTAAGCCAGTTAAACCATCTCCTTAAGATACACAATGGGTTAGAACTTTTTTCACATCATACTCTCAAGACTACTCCATGACATCCCCCATGTCAATTACATCCATAAATACGCATCCAATGTATGGCTTATCAGCTTTAGTAAAGCAAATGATTATTTACAAATGAAAGAGTATACGTGAAGAAAAAAGCATCTTGATTTAGCTAATCCAAGCGTCGAGTTTCTCAATGTTATCCAACCTATCATAGGTTAGTAGATCCTCCTTTTCTTCAAATTTGAATAGCTTTACTTGACTTCTAAGTGAGGCTAATATTATTTGTGCCTTTCTCTTTTTGCTCTTCTTGTATGATAAGATTATGCCTAAATTCTTTCTCTCTCACTAATTGTACTTCATCATGAGGACGTTCCCTCTCAACTTATCCTTAGCCATTACAACTTAGGCCAATTGTTGTCTCAAAACAATCTCCATTAAAGCATGTAATGGCTACATAAATTGCATAGCTTGTTACTCTAACTAATGAATAGACTTTCCATCTTGTACCAATAAGATTTATTCTTCTCTTCTCAACTCTCTACAATTTTCAAGGAGCAAGTTATTTCTCTTTTCTTAGCATTTTTATTATACAAGAATGGAATGCCTCATACTAGAAGCATGATTTGTCTACACTTTGTTTGCTAAGTCTTTATATTTTTCAATCCAAACAATAGAAGGGTCACGATAGGTTGTTCTTCTCAATGTAGAGAACACAACCAAATGGCCATGTCATTTAGTGGAGTAAAGCTGGATTAAAAAGGAAGGTGATGGCATTCATATGCTCAAGATAATGGAAGAGTAAAATGAATCAAGAGGATTAGATGCTGCTACACGACACTTAACCCTAAGAAACATAATCAGCCAATCTTTTGATCAATATCTATATTACTATGATGGCAACTACTCATAATACTCGATGTAGCTAGTTCTGAAAATCTCATACTAGCAACAAATATTGTGCCTAAGCTATTACGTCCATATTGGTTTTTTGTATTTAACTATTGTGTCAATCATGCCTTCCTTGATACAGTAGGTTATCCCCCTAAGTCTACTTCTTCTTAGTCTAAGTCCAGTCTCCTGGTGCATCAACAACTATCTTTTTACTTACTAAGGCATTTCCCCCTCGAGACCTCTGAATGAGTTAACATTCATAAAATAGCATGAACAAATTTGTTTCATCAAATTTTACACTCCCTCCCAAGCTAGCCATGCTCTCTTGTCATCTTAAGGACATTGCACATTATCTTGGAGCTTGCCTCAATGTCCTTGCCATGCTTACCCTTGAGCTTGCCATCATTGGCCTCAAACTTGCCATTGTCTTTAATCCTTATGTCTTTGGCCCGCCTTCCCTCTCCCCACCTTAGCTTGTGGTGAGGTTGTCGAGAGGAAGTCTTGTGCTGCTTTGTTTTTCTCCACATTTAGTGAGCATTGTCTTCTCTCTACTCTTTGGACTTACTTATACACAAGAAGTCTACACTAATGCTTCCCCCATCCTTGAGAAAATTCTTACTTTTGTCCCTTCACCCCCAACTCCCTCCCCTTTCAACCATTTCTCTTCCTCCTGAGCTCTGTCTTGTCCTTTTCCTTGATCTCTACAATAACTCCATATTTATCGAAGAACGAAACCCCTTTCTTCCTCATCAAGTTGACAACCAAAGGTTTCCCACCATTCCCTACCTTACTAATGCTCTCCCCATCCTTAACAAAGTTCTTGTTTTAAATCAAATGCAAAAAGCATCTTACTAACCATGATCGAACATTTGTTAAGTTAAATTATTAGAGAAACCCATAAATAGAAATAGCAAATTACATATCATAAAAGTAATTACAGCAAAGCTGTCTACCACTTCAGAAGATACATATAAGGCAGAGATGAAATAATTACATAAAAGTAAAAAGGGTACACAATACTACCTGCAGCACTCCAAGCCAGCGTATCCGATCAATGTCAACACCATATGTCCAGTGATTTCGTCCATGGAAGTATCCACCTTAAATTAACATGGGCATCAGCTATCCCATAGTATCTATAAGAAGTCAATAAATGTAAAGGACAACAAAAACAATAACTTTATGCCAATAGAATTGCATATAGGCCAAAAGATAAGGAGCAAACCCTGAAGCAAAACACCCAAGAAAAAGAGCTTGATTGTTCGCATAAGAACTTTTCTTGTGGTCACAATTTTGTTTGTAGCTTTCTGCATAAAACCAATATCAGAAAGCGAAGAAAAACAAAATAATCCTAAGAAAAACAAACAATTAATTTTTAAAAAGAGAGAGTAAAGTGAAAGGATTTAGAAGTATAAAATAAATAAAAAGTTTAGAAAATAAAGTTTTCAACAAATAGAAGAAAAAAAATCTGAAGTAATTTCTACTAGCGCCTCAATGATGGCCAGTTAAACCACTCGAAAACGTAATTTTCTTTGGATTCCATAAAAAATTCCAAATCCATCAACACCATTGCTGTCATCAAGAATGATGCAGAGCCCCAGTGCAAGATAAGACAAAAGCCTCAATAGAGTTTAGAGGGTTAAATTTTTAGTTTTCCAAATTATTACCAGTGTGATTATATTTGGTAAGACAATAAAGGTGCTGAAGGGCATGTGAGCTTCAGGTTTGAAAGTTAAATAAGCCCTATAATCACAAGTGTGGAAACATTCCAGTTTAGCAAAATCATACAGTACAATAAGCCCATATCATATGATCACAAGCCTTGATAAGCTTTTATATCTCAAGAATAACTATTTCTAACATGAAGAACAAGGCCATGGATTTGAGACACTACAAGAAATAATGATTAAGATGATTTAGAAAAACATAATTCAAGGGATTTTATTACTTTTAGGTGTCACTAAATGGGAGCATTTTATTAACCACTAGAAAAGGTAAGGTTAGTTTTCACATTCTATAAATGGAGTAATTTACCATATTGTAATCATATTTTTGATGAACAAAAGCTGAAACATCTCTCTCAAGTCTCCCCCTAAACATTATACTAACATTTGCTATAAACATCCATAGCTTATAGTCATAAGGTTGCCTTTGCATTGTATCTTTACCTCAACTTTTCCATGGTTGCTAGCTCCTCCTCACCTTCTTGCACATTCTCATTCTAGATATATTCCTCTTAACTTATTGCACACCAGTCAATTGGGTGCTTTCCATCAAGGGCACCTCATGAAAATCTAACTCATAGGTTCTATTTTTCACCCTATGAAATTCTAATATCTTTTTTGTCTCAAGATTAGTAATGAAATTTTTTCCTCCATTATGCTTCCTAGGATTATATACACATTTTTGTTAATATAGCCTTTGTATTTGTTTGTGATTACATGATAGTTTTGGTTGGCCCTTAAATAATGCTCCCTAGATGTCCAAACAAACTATTGAATATACATGCATAACAGCACATTATATTTGTTAAACTTTTGATCAATATGTGACTTGTTTAATGACAATAAGACTATTTTTTTGTTTACTAATGCTTCTTCTTAAAATATATTCATATCATATATCTCATGGTTCTTGAACCATTTGGAGGCATTAGTCTTTGACTTAAATGGTTTATTGACCAGGTATTTTGTGAGAATGTAAAACGACACTAGACTAGAAGTTTGAGAAACTTGCCAAAGTAATTAAAGAGTCCCTTGTTTTTAGATTATAAAACCTATGATAATAAGCATAAGGTATTAGGACAAACAAGTAAGATTTTAAACCTACAAGAATTCCAAATATACATGTTTACCACATTTAGGATAAGCTAAGGTATGCATTCACATGATGTTTTCATACCTAAAGAATTGCCTTTGAAAAGCTTAAAAAATTATTAATTATATTCATTAATTATGCTCATTTTACTCCAAATGTATAACCTTAAAAAAGTCTAAAAAGGAATATAATATGCGATATATGACACCTTCATGTAGTGTACGTTAACCCCATTTATAGTATATAGAATCTTTCGTATATTATGCATGACATTGCGCTATCGTTTCGTTTAGTACAACTAGTTCAAATGATTGTATGCAAAAGACCGAATGATATGTTGAGTGAAAAACATGAAATCTAAGATTTGCATATGATATATTAATATTAATGTATAGTAAGCCTAGTTTAAAAAAACATAGCACTTAAGTGGATGAATGGTGCACTGGACGAAAAACACAAAGATTACATACAATACATTAATTTTAAAGTATAATATCTTTAATTCATTTGGGTTATTTTACTTTAGTAAGAAGATTAAACTTAAAAATTGTGCATGATATATAAATTTCTTAAACATAGTATATATAATATATTTAAAACCTGATGTACAATATCTTTCTTTGGACGTATGATATATCTAGTTTATTTTAGTAACAACTAGTTTAACTATGATCTAAATTTTTTTAAATAACCATTAGAGAGCTATTGAAGGTGTTAGGAGCATTTACGCTTGAAGATCATCTTATTCCTCAAGAATATGATTAATACAACTAGGCTGAAGCAAGAAACTAGTTCATAAATCCTTTCTAAGCCATACAAGCAAGGTTTTTGTTAGCTTAATTGAAAATCCTTCCCAAAGTTTTTATATTATGATATAATGTGTCTCTTAATCTAATTGTTTGGTTACAAGATATTATATTTTTTGAGCATTACTTTGTTCTCTTCATCCCATGCAAAGACTTTGTATTAGTTTTCTATTTGACTTTTTCACCACCCTTTGGTGGGTTCTCTGACTCAATGTAGGCTTATCTAAGCCACTGATTTATTAGTCCTCTAACCTGATATTGTAGGCTCATTTGGGTTGGTGATTTGTAAGATCCTCTAACCCAATATTGTAAACTCCTCTAAGACAATGCGTTGGGTTTCCCTTACCCACATCTTTGAAAGGCTTTTGTTAGTATTTGTTTAGTCTTTTGATCAGAGATGGAAGTAGATTAATGTTTAAATCAAATTATCTAAAAAATATTATGTATTTATTTTACTACAATCCTCACACAAAAAGTTTTAAAAGGTAACAAGAACTCTTAAGATATGATTCAAGAACAAGTTTAGTTAATTATTTGATAAATACTTTCAATATTTTGTTATTTACTCTTGAGTTTGTAATTTTTACAATCCATCATTTTTCTTGTGTAGACATTCTAACTCTCATTTTCTAATAAGTACTATAAGAACGTGATTATTTCTATTGACTAATCATAGTAAAAAATATTTTTTATGATGTCTCAAACAATTATTGTTGAACATGTTATTTTAGAAGAAGGTGTTTCATCTTTTCATCTCGTCTTGTTCAATGAACATATTTATCTTTACTGGAATAATCAAATGCAAATTTTTCTTGAATCCATTGATCGTGAATTGTGGAATATTTTTAAAAATTCTTTTGAATTTCCAACTAAGAATGTTGATAATAAGGTGGTTAAAAAATCTTTAAGTGAATTTTCACTTCAAAAGAAACAAACTATTCAACTTAATGCAAAAATATTAAGCATTCTTCATTATGGCCTCTTGGCCAAAAAATTTAATAGGGTTATAAACCTTAAAACAGCCCTTAAAGTTTGGATACAACTTGAGGCCACTTATGAAGATACTAATCAATTGAAAAAATCTAAAATTGATTTGCTTATACATTATTTTGAGCTATTCTATATGAATGAAGGAGAGTTTATTAAAAGCATGATTATTAGATTTACTACCATCATAAATAGACTCAAATATTAGTAAAGTTTTTACTAAAGTTAAATAGATGAGAAAAGTACTCCGTGTGCTACCCCAGGTGTTAGATCCTTGGTTACAACTATTAAAGTATCCAAGAATCTGAACCATCTAACACTTGATGAGCCACTTAGTAATCTCATAACCAATGAAATTAAGATGACAAGGAGAAGAGAAAAACAAACATAGCTCAAGCCATAGAAGAAAGATGAAAATTTAGATTTTAGGATAACTCCACTCAATTTGCAAGATCATTCCTCTTGAAATAGTGAGATATAACTTTTATCTAAAAGTTTAAGAAAAATGTTTAATAAATATATTGCATGAAAATTAGAGAAGAAGATGAAGAACCACAAGAGTAAAGAAAAAAGAAATAGAGGCACGTATCAATAGTGTAATGACCAAGACATTTCTATCCTGATTGTTCAAAATTGGCAAAAAAAAAGAAGCAAAAAAATAACTATACGAAGGAGGAGAAGAAGAAGGACATAGTAGCTACATTGAGTGACTCAGACCATCATCATTCTCCAATAGTGAAGCATCATCATTGTCTAATAGTGAAGAGAGTGAAGAAGAATAATGATTGAATTGCCTCATGGTAAACCATGAATCTTCTAGGATGAAGATGACAAGGTAAGCACAAAATCATAAAGAATTAAAAGAAAACTTTTGTAATTTGATTCACTTTTAAAAATTTTTCAAAGAAATAAAAAAGTATGAAATAAGCATTCCAAATATCTTGGCTTTGTGAATCTTTAAATGAAAAAAATAAAAGATATTTAGAAAAGTTGAAATCTACTAGAGATAAACCTAATCAATCTATAAAAAAAAGTATGCAAATAATAAAGTTGTTTTTGATCAATTCAAAAAATTATATTTAAATTGTACTACATCAAATAATATTTATGAAATAGCACATTTCAAAACTAGAAATTTTTGCATGATTAGAATTCCAACAATGCATCATATTTATCTTATCATTATTTCATAAAGAAAGAACATATCTCTAAATATTGTAGGATTATAAAAAATGCCAAATCTAGATATGATTCATATATTTGAATGAAAAAGACAACATCAATGAACCTATAAATTTTCAAATAATTGATTGTAAAGTGACCAAACTCAAATTTGTTTAGGTTTCAAATCCTAAAACTTAAATTTTAAACTTAAGTTCTTACTTACTTCAATTGAATTAAAAATAGAAAGAAATTTATATGAAAACATGTTATTTAGTTTTAATAACCAATTTTAGTATATCTATAAGTTTTGAATTTGATTTCTTATATATATATATATATATATATATATATATATATATATATATATATATATATATATATATATATATATATATATATAATGTCATATGCAAAAAAATAAAAGGAGAGAAAAAATGAGAATAAAAAATCTTTTTTAATTCCTTGGTCCTTTACATTTCTTATTTTAGAAAAATATCACAAAATATTTTAATTTTACCTTTTAAATGAAAGACAAAAAAGAAGACAACTAGAGTGAAATAATAATTTTTATATTTCATTAAGACTAGTTTAAAATTAATTTGAATGCATATAATTAAAGGGAGCACAAATTTAAGAGCATTTACATGCATATATGTTTTTATTATTTTTTAATTTTAAAATCGACTAATAATTTTGTCATCATTAAAATGTATAGATTCTATATGTAACTTGTTTGATGACAATAAAACTATTTCTTTGTTTACATATGCTTTTATTTTAAATATTTCAAATTATATATTCCAACTACTATTTGAACAACTTAGAAAATAGTTGTCTTTGACTCAAGGGCTTATTAGCAAGAGGTTTGGTGAGAACGTAATAGATATCAGACATGAAACTTGCATAACTTGGCAAAACAATTAAGGAGTCTCTTTATTTGTTTTTAGATTATAAAATATATGACAATAATTATAAAACACTAAGACAAACTAATAAAATTTCAAGTATGTAAATTTCAAATAAAAGATTTTCGAAGTCTTTTTCATATATCTCATCATATTTAGGATAAGGCATGCATTCACATGATATTTTATTCCAAATGAACTTTTAAAGCTTGTAAAGTGTAAATTACATTTAATTAATTATGCTCATTTTAATCTAAAAAAATAATCTTAAAATATCTAAAAATGAATATAATGTACGATACCCTAACTTTAAGTATAGTACACATGACATTGTGTAACCATTAGTTATCAAGTTAGAGACTTGCTTATAGTACGTTAATATTAACATACAATACATCTAGTTTAAATGACTATACACAAGAGATTAAATGGTAAATCAAGTGAAAAACTTGGAACCCAAGTTTTGTGAATAATACGTTAATATTAATGTATAGCACGTCTATTTCAAAAACATAATACACAGATGGATGGACAATACATTGAGAAAAAAACTTGGAACCTAGGGATCGAGGGGATTGCATATTATTCAATATTTTGATCAACTTTTTACTTAGGAGACTAGCAATAGTATCAATTGAATCAATCAATGTAGGATAGTCTCTTAATCATTGTGTGCATACTATAATAAAAGGTTTATTTTCTAAATCTAGCATGGAAATTAAAGCTAGACTACAAGGTATCTAGGTTAATCAAGAGTTCTTCTAATCCAAGTAGAAAGGCGATTAAATTGAACTCTTTCTTTCACCTCTAGCCTTTTCTTAGTGGTCAACAGAGAACAAAATTATACTCAGTGAGGTTAGTGAACTAAGGTGGAAAGTGCAAATGTCATTGACAAAGAAGGACGACGAATTGATCCTTACATGATACCTTCCACCTCAAAATATTCTAAGGTTAGGATTTAAGGGCTGTGTATGTAGTATGTATTTGAAAGTGAAATTTTAGTAATTATAAGTAAAAAGTGGTATATAATAAAAAAAAGGTCAGTGCATGTGTAATAGAGTTTAGAAAGTGTTATAGCAGTAAGAATCCCATTCAGCAATTAGAAACTAAATTCCCCTTTTTTGCAACCCACACGATAATGAACACCTTAAATGGCATTTTTATTCCATTGCCCCATTGAGAATGAATTAACTGAAGAAGAAAAGAAATGTAATTGCATTCCTTCTAAAAAGAAATTATACATAAAAAAGGTCCTCTTGTCCAAACCTAAAAAACCATACCCTGCATACAAGCGCGATCGAAACACCCACGCTAAACAGAAAGGAAGGCATAACGAAGTCTGCAATTGTCACGCCGAACCACGGTGCATGGTTTATAGCTGGAAAAGCTCCACCGGCATCGTCCACAAGGATCATGAACTGAAAAGCAGCCGAAAATTCGAATTATGATGGAAACAGCAGAGATGAACGAGAGAAAAATTATAATTTTCTAGGATTACCGCTACGGTGAGGCCACGGAAGACGTCGAGGGAAGCGAGGCGCTGGTTCGGTTGGGAAAGCCTCGCCGGGTGGACAACAGAAGTGGCAGGCGGGGTAGGAGGACAACGTTGGCTTTCGGGTAGCATCTCGCCGTCAAACTCCAGAGCACCACCGCCGCGTGCTCCATCGCAACGTTGTGAATATGAGTCAATGAGAGGTGCGCGCTCTTCGGATACCACAACGATTGAATCCATGGCCAATTGCTCAGACGCGCCGATGAGTACATCACCTGAAAAAATATCACGTTGGTAATTGGTGGATGCACGCATTGTTAATATAAATTAAATTGTCATATATAATGTACGTGAATTTATCCAATGCCTATGAATATAAATTTAAAAATGTTTATCTAAATTAAAAGTCAGTAAATAATTTTATCATCCATCTCATCTTTATTATCTCATTTTTGGTTTTCTCATGTTTTATTTCCCCATATTTGTCTTCAAAAGTCATTCCTTCCATCATCTCGATCTTCTCTACCACCTACTCTTCAATCAATATAAAAAATGTTCATTCTTTTTTTCTTCATAGAAAGGATGTTATCATTGCCAAAAAAAGTCTAACAATTTCCAATTTTCACCAAATTCATTCCTAAAATACATATCATTTGAGCAGAAGTTAATGGAGTCAAGTTTATAAAGTTTTGAATAGATAATCATCTTATAAGAATAAATGAAAGTTAAGTATGGTGTGTTAGTTTATGAGTCCAATAGAAATAATGTATTTTCAAATATGGAGACACATTTTAGGCCATGATTTTATCCTTTTAAGTCCATTATGTGATTGAGTAATCAAGCAAGATATGGAATAAGTACTAATGGCCAATAGTTAGTCATTGAAAATATCATAAGAAAAAAAACTCCTAGTATCATATAAGTATGACCAAAGTTTTTTTTACCCTTCAACAAAGCTCCAAAAGGCCTCTCCCAACAAGACTTTCTAATACACTTCATCGAACAAGAACCATCCAATGGATTCCATTACGATCTTAACGTCATTCTTAGACTTAGTACCTCACCAAGTTAGCTAGGTTACTTCACCACCAATTCCTTGATCTTGGTCCTTATACCTCATTTATGGTCTGTGGTACATCCTTTTAAATCATCCAAGATTTGCATCCCTTTGCTCCAATAAGTTTTAGATTTTTCATTTGACCATGTCTTTGGTTTATCTCTTCCCTGATGTAATCCGTGCTAATTTAATGTACAAGAAAAGGGATAGGGGATGAGAGGGTGAATTGTGTTTTTAATCTTTTTATTATTTTGAAAATCTCTTGTTAAATTAAAATTTGATATTATAAAATCATTGATTTAATAATTGTATTGAATAAAATTTTATTATCTTAAAATATTTTTTAATAAAATATTTTATGCTTGATAAAAATAATTTTACAAATTTCTTTTATATGCATTTTAATTAAGTATTTTTTTTAAATAAGATAAATATCATAAATTACAAAATAATAAGAAAATAAAAGTGACAAAAAGATTTTTAGATGGTTTGACCTAACTCGTGCCTACATTCATCTCTAGTCAATCTAACCAGGATTCCACTAATAAACCTACTCTCTTTTACCGTAACAGATAGAGATAACATTTATAAACTATACTATTTTATTGCAGCAGGTAGAGGTTCATCATCACAATTATAATTATAAAAACTTATAATATTAAAGTATAATATAAAATAATAATTAATCATAATATTTTACTATTCACTTATAAAAGCTTAAAGGACACAAGTTTATGGATTATGGTATTAGAATATGAGTATACAATTAAAAATTATTAAAATAATCTAAATAATTTAGTTTTAAAATATTAAATCTAAAAGATTTATCAATATGCTCTAACATTATTAAGAAAAATAGAACCAACAAATTTTTTATATTATTACTATCTTTATTAGAACAAATAATAAGGAATTAAAAAATAAATTGTCAATTGTAAAGAAGTCACTAGTAAGACGTGCAATCAAAGAAAATGCTAAAACATGAAGGAGAAATGAGTCGTAAACACGACTCAAGACATCAAAATCAGATTGTAATTTTCAATTTTACATGGAGAGGTGCGTTAGAAAATTTCTCTGGGGAGGGACCAGCGGCGCGAACGTCATGCATTACGCGCCTTGGGAATGCATCATCTTGCCGAAGGCTGCGGGCGGGCTTGGCCTCCACGACCTTTGCGTCTGGCATCGGGTGCTCCCAATGAACAACTGCAAAAGCATCCTCAATCGCGAAGCCAGCCTCTGGGTTGACATCATGAGGAGGAAATATTCGTTGAGTGATCCACTAATGAAGGCTTCCCAGAATGCCTCCTCTGTGTGCAAAATGGTGCTGGAGGCGATGCCGGAGGCAATTTCCTTTTTCGTCTGGCGCATCGGCGACAGGAGGACCGTGCGGCTTGCGGAGGACAACTGGCTGGGCGTCCTCCCACTTTGCTGCTAGCTGACCTTCATCAATATGCATACACAATGGCCGGCTAGCGTCGCTGACTGCATTACGGCTGCCGAGAATTGGGATGAGGAAGTTATCCGCACCTGGGCAAGCATGGAGCTCACTGATAGGATCTTGCACCTTCCGAGAGCTCGGGAGTCTGCCTAAGATGTTCTACTCCAAAAGCACACCGAGACGGCAAGGGTTAACAGCGGCCGGATTTACACGAGCATTGTTTGCAATGCTGTGAATTCCAGCAGGCGAGGTGGCCGGCGTCCCGCGAGGGTGATGAGGGGAATGTGGAAGATCAAAGCGACGCCTAGAGTTCGCATTTTCATGTGGAGGGTCATCGGCGAGTTCCTCCCTACGGCGGCGTGGTTGTCCCACAGGGGATTATGCCGGGACTCCAATTGTCAGCTGTGCTGCTCGGCGGAGGAGTCCCTGCAGCACATCTTCTGGGATTGCCTGCGTGCCCAAGATCTCTGGGTTGATTGCCAGGCCCGTGAGGCTCTGACCATGCTTGGCTGGTCCACGGGTGCTGGCATCGGGTCACTGTTCATAGACCGGCTCCTCCGGTTTGTTGGCTCGCCCAATGCGTGTCGTGGTGACTGGGCAAGGCATGCTGCCACGTTAGCTACCACCATGTACTACATCTGGATAAGGAGGAATGAGACTAGGCACAACAACCCGGTGCCTCCTGCCGTGTTCGTTGATTCGGACGATCAAGATCGAGGTGAACACTGCACTTAATCGGCATACCTTCTATTCATCCCTGTCTAGCGAGAATCCTGGCAATTCTTTGGACTTGCTTGTAACGCACGGTTGGCTTCCCCCCCCAATAGAATGGATAAAAGTTAATTGCGATGCTGCGGTTGGTGATTCCATTGCTGGTCTTGGCACGGTCGTTAGAGATTGCATAGGAAGACCACTTTTGGTGGCTGGCAAGAGGATGTTCTCCCAAGCCGCTGATATGATGGAAGCCCACGCTATACTCTTGGCTCTTAACCTGCTTAGGGAATCCCTTCCCCTGTACCGGGCTGTGGAAATTCAAACTGACTCGATGGCGACACTTCAGGTGGTGCACGAGATGATCTCCCCCCTCCTATGGAGGGGGCTTTTGCTGAGACTCTTCAGTTTGCCAGGGGTCTGGAGGCAATCCTGTTTACCCAAATTCACAGAGAGGGGAACGCGCCTGTTGACTGGGTTGCTCGTATTGCATGCCTCAATGAGTTCGTCTGGGCTCTTGGGGACCCCCTTCCCAAGCCCCTACTTAAACTTATGTTGTCTGATTTCATATTCGATCATCCTTGAGGATCCCTCTTGTAACACTTGTATGGCTTGGCCATTTTGATATAATATATATTATATCTATTTTAAAAAAAAAATTGCTAATCAAATATGAGATCTAACATAGAGTAGATATTTTTAAAAATCGTTATTTGATTAGTGATTCAAAATAAAAAAAAAATATAATAAATATGTGTATTAAAAATTAATTTGAGTCTTTTAAAATTTTTTTAAAGGAATTGTAGGCCTCATGCAGGCCTAGAGTTTGAAGACTTATTTTGAAAATTAAATCCAAAACTTATGTTTTGTCCTTTCATGAACTTATCTAAGTTAGAAATCATCTTATTTCAAATGTTTTTTTTTTAATTTTTTAATATTTAAAATAAAATTTTCATTTTTTATTTATAAACAAGCTAATAAAAAAATTTAAATGTTTTTTTATCAAAAAATTCGACTATTTTACAAACTAAATTTTGTAATCTTGATAAAGGGAAGATAAATGATACGATTAATTTCAAGTACTTTTATATTTATTTTGTAAAAATAATTTATTTTAATTATTTATTTATTTTCATCATAAAACTAATTCAGAATTACATAATTTATGCTTTATTTCATTTAAAAATATTATAAAAAAGGAATAATAATTTTTCCTGATTTTTAAAAACAAAGTCTATTTAAAATAATTAAATTATATATATTAAAAAATCATTTTTACAAAGAAAAAAATTAATTAAAATTACTATAATGGGTTATGCAAACTTTTGATGGACCAAATCAAATAAAATGTAATTTCAATTTATCTTATTCAAATCCTTAAAGTTTTTTTATATTAAATTATTATTATTGTTATTATCTAGGTAGAAAATTATACACAACTCATTCAAATACAACTAATACCAATTGAGAATCATAAATCGAGAACAAAACCAAACTTGAATATTTTTCATCAATTAATCCTCCATTCATGGCCTACTTTACATCCTACTTGCAACCAATATGCTTCTAATGTTGTTCTTCACACAACCACTTGTTAAAGCCCATTTGAATGCAATCCGTTCACAAAATGTGACCCTCCAATTGTTTTTTCATGAAAATTTGAGAACCTCAAATGCAACAATCATCAAGGTGGCTTTTGGACGATGTAATTCCTCTACTTACTTCGATGACATATTTACTGTTGACGACAAGGTCACTCGTGATCGAGATCCTGGCACTTTCGATGCAAGTTGACTTCAAGGCATCGTCGTGTTTGCATATATCGTAGCTTTGGATACCTATCTCAGTGCAACTTTTGTCGTTTCAAAAGGAGAATGCAGTAGGAGCTCTTTATCATTGCACAAAGTTGTTAAGACATCAGAGAAGATAAATGAGTTTGTAGTATTGGGAGGGGACACATATGTTTCAATTTTTTTGAGGAGATGCTATATACAGTTTCGTATCGATCAACACAATATTTGGGTTTTCTATTGATGAGCTCAATGTATTTGATCGAATCAATTAGATATAGAAGTCTTTTGATATTAATAACTTCAGTTTCTTTTGAATAAGTAATGTTTTCTTTGAATTTATAATCTTACATATCATATATATATATATATATATTTTTTATCGAATTCTCCGTTTTAAAAAATATTTCTCTGCAGGCCATAACTTGGAAAGATATGCATTTTGACGCTACAATGAGTGCCAAAAACATTGCTAAGAGAAAAGGACCAAAATAATCTGGCAATTTAATATAGAGATATTTTTTGGAAAAGGAACAAAAAATATAGTTCATTCTATTTCTGTAGTCCAGTTTGACTTTGCAAATGTACCTTTTATTTTTAAAAAAACAATTAATGCATAAATACCATCGAAGAGTAAAAAGCTATAAGTATACACTTAAAACAATTAATGCTATTTTATTTTACTAAAATAAAATAGCATTTGATATTAAAATATTGTTGGATTATAAAAAAAAAATAGTTTGACTAAGTCTTAGAATAAATGTTCAACCCAAATTAATTAATGTCTTGTTTATTTTTATTATTACAAAAAGAATTGGATGAATTAGAAAAATAATAGAATTGAAAAGATTGAAACATTATATTTAAATATATTAACTTTTGATAAATTACTAATAGAATATGAGGGATAATATAGAGTATATATTTAATGAAAATATTATTTGATTTTAAAGAACCAATTAAATTAAAAAAATATAATCAATATATGTATTAAATATTTATTTATGTATTTTAATTTTTTTAAGTAATTGCGATCCTTATGTGGGATCCGCCAGTTAGAGTGGCAAGGTATAATCTGGAAAATTAGATCCGAAAAATCTTTGTCCTTTTGGGGACTTATTTGAAACTGTCTTATTTCAAGTGTTTTTTTTTATTATTATTTTAAATAAAAATTCCATTGTTTATATATATGTTAATAAAAAAATTTAAATGAACTTTTAATAAAACAATTCAACTATTTAACAAACTAAAATTTGCAATCTTGTCGAAGCAAACATAAATGATACGATTAATTTAAAGAACTTTTATATTTTATTTTGTGACTAAGTTATTTTAACTTTTAATTAATTCTCATCATAAACAAATTCAAAATTATATAATTTATTCCTTATTTCTTGTTAAATGTATTATAAAAAATGAATAATAAAATGTCATATTTTTTAAAAATAAAATTTATTGAAAATAATTTAAATTAAATTAAATATAATAAAAAATAATGATCAAAGTTATTTTCAAAACCAATAAATTAAGCAAAATTATTAAAATGGGTCATGCAAATGTTTGATGGACCTAACCAAACAAAATGTAATTTTCATATATATTTTCCAATCTTTTGAATTTTATTTATTGAAAATTATTTTTGTTGTTATTAGCTGGATGGAAAATGATGTCAAGCTCATTCAAACACAACAAATATAAATAAAGAGCCATGAATCAAGAACAAAAACCAAACCTTAAGCCTCTTCATCAATTGACCCCTTCACTCCCTCGATCATGGCCTACTCTCCATCAATTTTCTTCCTGCTTACAACCAAGATGCTTCTAATCTTGTTCTTCACCCAAACACTTGTTAAAGCAGACTTCAATGCAACCCCTTCAAAAAATACGACTCTCCAATTGTTCCTTCATGAATATTCAAAACCCCCAAATGTGACATTCATCGTGGTGACTTCTGGTCAAAGTAATTCCACTTTCAACTTCGGTGAACTATTTGTCTTCGATGGTAAGATCACTAGTGATATAGATCCCGACATACCCGAAGTAGGTCGAGCTCAAGGAATAGCTGTGTTTGCATCGACCTCAGCTTTTGATATCCATCTCAGTGCAACTTTGGTGTTTTCGAAAGGAGAATGGAATGGGAGCTCTTTGTCACTACTTGGGGTGATCAAGGCGTCAGAAAAAGTGAATGAGTTAGCAATAGTAGGAGGGACGCGTATCTTTCAATTTTCTCAAGGATATGCTAAATACAGTTTCGTCTCAACCAACAGTATATCTGGGGTTTCAACTGGATCACTAAATGTATTTGTTCGAAAAAATTAGATTAGAAGGTCTTTTGATATTTATAAATTATGTTTTCTTTTGAATAAATAAAATATCACCTTTTTGTCCCTCTCCTTTCAAAGAAATGTCATTTACAAGTTATGAAATAATTATTATGTGTATCCGATTTTTCCTATGTCATATGTTATGTTTATTTTTTTTATTAAAGGCTTGTTTTGCATGATTGGTTGTTTTGAATAAATATCAAGTTATCAATGAATCAAAGTTTGTTTGAAAAAGGCTATTGTTAGATATCATTAAATATATATATATATATATATATATATATATATATAATTCTTGAGGTAATTTTGTATGTTATTATAATATTATCTATGTTAAATAGAAATATTTAGTTTTATTTAAAGTAAAAAACTAAGACCAAGTATATAAAAGTAGTGGAAGGATAAAAAGAGTAGATATTGGTTGTGATGACTTGAAAGAGGCAATAAGGATGGTTATAAAATTAGATGTTAGAAAGAAAAGATATTTTTTGTCATAAGAGATAAGATGGAAGTCAAAGAGAAATTGACTTATTTATTCACTTTCTATAAGCATCCATCTATAAGGGTTAAAAAATTTTCATTAGTTCTCATCTTATTGTAACTCTCTTTCGTGTTAGGGGATCTCCTATTGGTTGTTTGTAAGTGCTCTTCCTTTTTTGGATGTTTCTATTGGTCTCTTTCCCCATCTTTTATTGAGTTGGTATATTTTTTAAGATTTTATCAATACTTTTATTTTTTTACATATAAACAACATATGTTAAAAAGTTGATTTTACTAATATCAAACATACTTGATAATAATCTTTGCTTGATTCTAAGGGTTTCTTTTTTTAATCTAGGTCAAAAATTAAGGGCTACTATAATTTGAATAGGTTGTGCCCAATTTTCTTGGAAAAAAATGATCTATTAGATAAGTTTATAAATGATCATATGCTTATCAAACTATTTATTAGATTGTTTGATTGACACTTGATAAAACAACAATTTTGAAGTTCACTTTTAGCATGAAGTTTGTACTGACATCAAATGATTGATCAAATGGTTAAATGGTTGTCCAATATAATGTCAATTATGATGGCTTGGTCCCCATTAGATTAGCCAATTATGATCAAATGCCAACTATCCATCTTCTATTATGTTTCATTTGCTAGCTTCAATCTCAATTACTTAAAATTTGGAGTTTTTTTTCAAAGCATTTATCGTTATGTTTTGATATCTCAATAAAAGATCTCAAAATGTGTTGCAACTTTGCAATACCTTATATTAAGGCTTAGAATATTTATAGCTATTAAACTCTAAGAATTAGATAACTCGTTGTTTTGCCTCTCGCTTTTTCTGCATACTTTTTTTTTTGAATATCTTGCCTTAATATTTTTCAATTTATTTTAATATCCTCAATTGCCTTCCCCACTGAACCCACCAACAACATGCTATGGAGTACTATTCATTTCATTATCAACCATCCCCCATCAATAATGAGTCATGTCTAAAAGATTGAAGACATTAACTTTTTGGAAATTTGATGATATATATTTTTAGGCTTGCCCAAAAGAAACTAAACATTTCTTATTAGGTTATTGTCTACTAAGAATAAAATTGTTTAATGATCAAGGAAGATCATTATTAATGACTGTTGTTACCTTCACTAAAGATGAAGTACTTCACCATAACAGGACTAAAAAAAAGCATGGCCAAGTTTGGTGACAAGACATTGTGTTGTTAGCAAAAATAATTTTGCAAGTTATCCTATATGTTTTGCATCCATTTCTACCACAAAATCCTCTACAAGTATCTTTTTGACTTGTTGGATTCTCCTTACCTCACTATCATCAACCACTTCCCCAAAAAAAAAACTATATTTTTTATATGAACTTCTTTTATTTACAATGTTAAGCACATTGAAAAAAACAAGAGCTATTCAATTTAGAGAGGATTTGGACCTAAAAAATTCTTCTAAAACTAACCATAAAATAATTATAATTTGAATATCATGTTATTTTTCTTGTTTTTGGTCATCTAAAAGCATTGTAAATGCTTGAAACTTTATGACATGTGTTGATGCAAAAATTTGATAAAAGAGAATTAAATAGAAGTTTACTTTTATTAGGGATTTTAAGAAGTGAGATTATAGAGTAAGAAGAGGGAGAGAGCTAGATCCTTATGGGTTGAGGATAGATATGGAAGAAGTGTAAAGTGAAAGCATAATACTTCTCTTATTTGATGATCCTCTTTGAACTTATTCACTAAAGGTGTATTCATGACTAATGGAGAGGAGGGCTTGTCTTCATTTTCCTTTAGAATATGGGAGTTTTTTTTTGTGATTGTGGCTTAATTACTTACCCATAATGGGAGAATTATTCTTTCATGTCAAGTTACCACTGTTTCATTTTTTGTGTATTAATTATTTTGGGCATTTCTACATTAGGATGAGTTGTTGCTCTTACTATTTTTATGATAGTTCATTTGACTTAAAATAAAGTTTGTAAGCAGTTGATAGAGAATCCTTGTGTAGTTAACTTATAATGACTTGGACACAAGTTTTTGCTTTCAATAACTAGGACTTGAGCTTTGATTATGAGTGTCTAAGTTTTGAAGGTTCAACCTCATGTGTTTGGGTCTCATGAAATTGGCCTCAAGTATCTTGTGATGTATGCATGGCCAGTTTTATATTGATAAGTAAGATTAAATTAATGAATTTTTGTATCTTCAATATTATAGCTTTCATGATTGAGTTTATTATTATTATTATGCTTGTGCTTATTATTTTGCTAACCCAAATCTAATTTACTTAAAATCTAGGATTATTTTAAAGTAATTATTGTTCTATCTCAATTCTTTTCAATATCTTCTACTTCCTTTACCATCGTACCTAGCACTAGCTCAATGCAGCTATCCCACAATAATAATATATCATATCTACAATAGTTTAATGATGACAACTTTCTTCAATTTAACGACAAATTCTTTGTTAAATTTTTCTAGATAAAACCAAATATGTTCTTATTAGCTCATAGAATATTAAAAATATAATATTTTAAATGACCAATATAGATCATCATATTATTACCTTTGTTATCATCCATCTAGAAATGCTCATGATTTCTTACTCATCATCATCAATACTTGTTCACAATACAACCTCTTAGACAAAAAGTAAGATACCATTATGTAAGGTAAATAGTTTCAAAAGAAAAATCGTTCGTCAAATATTCCTATATATAGTAAGTTTTGTATCTGGGATAGTGATCAATCATATCAACACTTTTTCTCTTGTTCAAATTTCACCATCTAGATCATTGTTTTAAGTCTCATCTTTCAAAAGTGTATCAACTTTTTATTATTTAACAAACAATTAAGATCTAAATATTACATAAATATACAAACTTATAACTCTATACTTGGAGCAACACTAAAATTTAGTTAGAAGGTATCAACTTTTTTCCTCTCAAAAATATCCTTATGAATGATGCCAAATACCTTTAAAATTTTCATCAAAAAATGTCAAAATAGATGCAAAACATTACTAAAATAATCTAATTGTTTAATATTAAAATATTATTGGATTAGGGAAAAAAACTTATTATTTGACTGAGTCTTAAAATACATCTTCAACCTAAATTAATTAATGTCTTGTCTATTTATAAGATTATAATAAGATTTGGATGACAATAAGATTTGGATGATTTAGAAACATAACAAAATTGAAAAAGTTAGATCGTTACATTTAAATACATTAGCTTGTGATAAATTATTAACACGATATGACATTTGAAATAGAATGTATATTTAAAAAATTTTATTTGATTTTGAAGAGTGAATTAAAATAAAAATATATGTATTAAATATTAATTAAAGCTTTTTAATTTTTTTAATGAGTTGTCAGCCTTATGTGGGATCTATTATAGCAAGAAAATCTCATCTAGAAAATTAAATCCATAACTTAGATTTTGTGCTTTGATGAACTTATTTGAATCTCTTATTTCAATTTTTTTAAAATAAAATTTCATTTTTTATTTATAAATTAGACAATAAAAAAATTTAAATAAATTTTTAATAAAACAATTCAACTATTTAACAGCCTAAATTTTGTAATCTTCACAAAGGAAATAGATACGATTAATTTCAAGTAAATTTATACTTTATTTTGTAAAAATAGGTTATTTTAACTTTTGATTTATTCTCATCATAAAACTAATTTAGAATTATATAATTTATGGCTTATTTCTTGTAAAAATATTACAAAAAATGAATAATAAATTTTTCTCCTTTTTTAGATATAAATTTTATTTAAAATACGTTAAATTAAATTAAATATAATAAAAAATAATGGGAAAAGGTATATTCAAAACAAATAGAATTAATCAAAATAATTATAATTAGTCATGCAAATATTTGATGGACTAAATCAAATAAAATGTAATTTTAATTTATATTTTTCAAATTCTTAGAATTTTATTTATCTATTATTATTATTATTATTATTATTATTATTATTATCTAGATAGAAAGTGAGGTTAAACTCATTCAAACACAATGAATATAAATTGAGGGACATAAATGAAGAACAAAAATAAACTTGAAACGTGTTTGTTAATTAATCCCCCTGCTCCCTCGATCATCTCTTACTCTCCGTCAATCTTTTTCCTCCTTGAAACCTAGATGTTTCTAATCTTGTTCTTCACCCAAACCCTTGCTAAAGCCTATTTCAATGCATACCATTCATAAAGTGTGACCCTCACATTTTTCTTTTTGAAAATTTGTGCAAATGTAACAATCATCATGGTGGCTTTAAGGCAAAGTAATTCCACTTCTCACTTTGGGGACATCTTTGTCATCGATAACAAATTCACTAGCGATTGATATCCGGACACAACCAAAGTAGGTCGACTTTAAGGAATTGTTGTGTTTACATCAACCACGGCTTTGGATATCCATCTTAGTGCAACTTTGGTGTTTTTGAAAGGGAAGTGAAATGGGAGCTCTTTGTCACTACTCAGGGTGGTCAAGCCGTCAGAGAAGGTGAATGAGTTTGCAGTGGTGGGTGGGACACATATGTTCCATTTTCTCAAGGATATATTAAATTCTCTTTTGTATCAACAAACACTAAATCTTGGTTTCGACTATGGCTAAACGTATTCATCCAAAACAATTAGATATAGAGGTTCTTTGATATTAATAAATTATATTTTCTTTTGAATAAATAAAATATAACCATCTTGTCTCTCTCTCCCACGAGAAATGTCATTTACAAGTTATGGTATAGTTTCAAATGTTTTATGATTATTTTCATATTTTTATGTATAAATAATATATAATAAGTTAACTTTAATGTCAAACATATTTGATCACAATATCTTGGATGTAAGTTTAAGATTTCTCTTTTTAATGTAGGTTAGAAAATAAGGGCTATTACAATTTAATTAGGCCATGCCCAATTTGTTTGGAACAAGAAATGATTTGTCAGATTAGTTCATAATTGATCAAATGTTTATCAAACTATTCATTGGATGGTTTAATAGACACTTGATAGTACAATAATTTTGAAGTTCACTTTTAGCATGAAATTTGACCCTACATTAAATGATTGATCAAATGGTTCAATGGTTATCCCACAAGGTGCCAATTATTTTGGTCTAAGCCAACGAATGATCTGATCCCTATTAAATTTGCTAATTATGATCAAGTGCTAGTTATCCATCTTCTATGCTATCATTTTGCTAGCTTTAATCTCAATTACTCAAAATATTGAATTTTTCAAAAGTATTTATTGTTGTGTTTGGAAATCTCAACGAATGATTTGGAAATGAGCTGGAACTTTGTAGTAGCTTCAATTATATTAAAGCTTAGAATTTTTATACCTCACATTCTAAGAATTAGTGGACTTGTTGTTTTACCTCCCCCTTTTTCTACATACTTTTTTGGAATGGTTTGCCCTAATATTTCTCAATTCCTTTTAATATCGTCAATTGCCTTTCCCATTGAACCCACTAGTGACAGACCATGGACAACTATTCATAGCATTATAAGCCATCACCCATCAATGATGAATGATGTCCAATAGATTCAAGACATTAACTTTTCTCAAATTTGATATATTTTTTTATTTGGCTTTTCAAAAAGAAACCAAACACTTTCTTATTAGCTCATTATCTAATATTAATAAAATAGTTTGGATGGCCAAGAAAGATTATTATTAATAACTATTGTTACCTTTAATGAAGGTGAAGTGCTTCACCATAAAAAGACTAGACTAAAGCATGGCCAAGTCTTGTGACAAGACATTGTGTTTTGGCACAAATAATTTTGCTAGTTATCTTATAGGTTTTTCATCCTTTTCTACCACAAACTCCTCTCCAAGTATCTTTTTGACTGTTGAATTTTCCTCACCCCACTGTCATCGACCACTTAAAAAACTACCATTTTTCTATATGAACTTTTATTTAGAATGTTATACA
This sequence comes from Vanilla planifolia, assembly GCA_023846275.1. Classification (NCBI taxonomy): domain Eukaryota; kingdom Viridiplantae; phylum Streptophyta; class Magnoliopsida; order Asparagales; family Orchidaceae; genus Vanilla; species Vanilla planifolia. The sequence goes on along the minus strand of CM043873.1, from coordinate 8,011,308 downwards.
CATTAAAAAGCAAGAGCCATTCAATTTGAAGAGTATTTGAGCCTAAAATGTTCTTTTAAAACTGCCCACAAAATAATTATAATTTAACTATCATATTAAGTTTCTTGCTCTTAGTCATCTAAATGTGATCCAAATGCATGAAACTTTTTGACATGAGTTGATGCAAAATTGGATAAAAGGGAATTAAATAGAAATCTACTTTTATTAGGAATTTCAGAAAGTGAGATAACTAAGTAAGGAGAGGGAGAGAGCTAGATCCTCATCGATCGAGGATAGAGAAGGAAGAAGAGTGAAGTGAAAATAGATGGCTTCTCTTATGTGATGAACCTCTTTGAACTTATTCTCTAATGGTGTATTTATAATTAATGGATAGGAGGACCTGTCCTTATATTCCTTTAGGATGTGGGACCTTTTTGTATGAATGTGGCTTATTGCTTGCCTACAAGGGGAGAATTATCATCATTGAATGTCAACTTACAACCCTTTCATTTTTTGTGTATTAATTATCTTGGACATTTTTACATTAAGATGGTTATTGTTATTATCATTTCAACGACTGTTCAATTGAATTAAAATAAAGCGTGTAGGAGCTTGAAAGAGAATCCTTGTGGAGCTAACATAGAATGACTTTGATTGAAGTGTTTGCATTCCAATAACTAAGTCTTGAGCTTCGATTTCGAGTGTCTTGTTTTGTGGGTTCAACCTCGAGTGTCTGGGTCTCAAGAACATGGTCTTAAGTAGCTTTTCATGTATGCATGACTAGTTTTATATTGATGACTAAATGTTACACCCCATTTTTTCCTAGGCTGATTTTTGGCATACATTTTTTTTTTAACATATAGACAGCTCAGATCGTCCCATACCAACCTGAGTAGCCTACGAAAAACATAGGATATAACACATCATTACACACCTACTTTCCTTAACAATGTGGATCCCATCTCCCGGGTACACCGTCAACTCAGGATTCATGACTCCTGAATTAACAGATGGACACGCGCAATGTTACTCCTACTAGACCTAATACTCCTAGCCCATACCGATAGGAGAACCGATCTAATAGAAGTCTGAACCCCCATGGTAAGTTTCATAGTCATGTAATGACCTCACCATAAAAAAAAATATATAACATCCATAGAATAAATATATAAATATGGCACTCCACACACCATAGCACCAAAACAATAAGTAAGACAGTGAATGGAAACTACATCACAAGAATAAGATCCAAGTCCAACAAGTGCAACATCCAACCAGATACATAAGTCAGATTCATCCTCACACAATACCTGACATAAGAATAATAGTCTCACTGAATACATCCAATAGCATCAATCACACTAACCAAAATGTCTCAAAAATCACAGATCAGATATCCTCCACTAGCCTGCTGACCACGATCCCACCTAATCTGGGTGGCGTCAAGTCTACCGAGCCGCTGGAAAAATATAGATAATAAAGGAATGAGCTACGCCCAGTAGGAAAGACAGCTAGTAAAACTCACATGCAAGAGAAGGATAATAGCAAGAGTATAGGAATACAACATAACAATGTATGGTGGAAAGGCACTCTCAGTTCCAGACTCCGACCAACCACAGTCACCCCAGTCACACCAGAGTAGCTCTCTTCTGGGCTTCCAGGTAGCATGCCAGTGGGATCGCCCATCTCGAAACATGCATGGCGCTTAGGCAAAGCATGCCAGTGGGATACGCCCATCTCGAAACACGCATCATAACGCCTAGCACCCGACACCTCAGCGTCTATGTAGCATGCCAGTGGGATTGCCTATCTCGAAACACGCATGGCACCTAGGCAAAGCATGCCAGTGGGATTGCCCATCTCGAAACACGCATCACAACCTAGCCTGAGGTTCCAGGTAGCATGCCAGTGGGATACGCCCAATCTCGAAACACGCATGGCGCCTACCAGTCACATGTATACTGTGGAAGCTAAGTTTGAACCGCACAGTTACCTACCACAACTACCCTAAAACATCATATAGGGTCTATAGTAGTCCGGTCCATTATGTCAATCCGTGAAATATGCCAACATTGAGTAAACTGACTCAATCCATGCCATTGCCGTCCAAGCAACACAACTGTACCAGTTATTGACTGTTTTGGTAGCATCCATGTACCATATCTCTGTCTGACTGTTTCAACTGTACTGTCATCACTGATAATATTTTTCCCTACTTCAGGAAATTTTTCTTTACATACGGATCTCCAGAATTTTCGAGATCGCTCAAATCTCAATTTCTCTTTTTCTGAATTTTTTTCCAGAATTTAAAATCCCGAAATTCTAATTACTGCATTTTTTTCCAAATTCCAAAAAAAATCAAATTCTGCCCTTTCTCAATTTTACGAAATTCGGAATAAATTTCCGAATTAAAATTTAAATTCACATATATCTTTTTTCCGAAAATTCGGATTAATTTCCGAATTAATTTTTAAATTCCACATATATCCTTTTTCCGAAAATTCGGATTAATTTTCGAATTAAATTTCCTCCGCGCCGTTCGTCCCCGCCGAATCCCGCTGAACCGGTTTTCGCTGCCGGTTCGAGCCTTCGCGCCGTTCGTCCGCGCCTAATCCCGCTGAACCGGTTTTTTTTCGCTGCCGGTTCGGCCTTCGCGCTGAACCGAGAACCCACCGGTCGAATAATTAATCCAATTTCCAGCCGACGTTTAACATTTAAATTATTAATAAATATTGAATAATTACAATTACTTAATTAACTAAACCGAAATTAATCTAATCCATCTCCTTCCTCCGCCAGGCGCCCGCGAAACCCTAGCCGACGATTCCTCCGGGAAAATTCCGTTTCCCCCGTCGATTTCCGGCGATCGAGATCAAGGAGAAACAAAATCCGATGTTCATACTATCCTAATGTTTCATTAATGCCACTAATTTCTAAGGTTCAATCAAAATTTCCGCCGAAGTTTCATCCAATCCCCATTTTAACAATCTATGAAATTAAACAAATTTCAGCATTTGATACTATCTTAACATGATTAAAGCACATAATCGAATCAACACATGCTTGGTAAAATTTCCAAATTCGGCGGTTATAATTTTCCGAAGAAAAACCCTAAAATGCTAAAATCAATAATTTGCATTAATCAATTCCAAAAACCACAATCCGCATGCTCCGGTAGCTATTTGCAAAATAATCCATATTTTTAATTTGCTAAATAACTAATTTAAAATCTGAATTTCCTACCTTTCTTCTCCGGCGACGGTGAAGCTCGCACGCGACCAACCGCTGCTCCTCGCCGAACGGAACCGGTACCAATCGATTCTCCTCGGTCCCGCGAACCTCCAGGTACAAAAAGCCCCTTGAAAGGCTGCCGGAAAGTATCGCCGTTCGCCGCGAACACCTCGTCTCCGGCCACCACTCAAAACCCTAACAGCCGAACAGTTTCGGTTAAATACCCCGCTTAAACCGGTAATAACCCGTTAAGAACCCATTAAGCGCCGGTTGACCTTCTAATAATGCCGCTTAACCCCGATCAGCCGGTTAATCTCCACCGCTGATCTCGTCCGTCCGATCCGCTTATCCGCGGCTTATCCAACCGCACGCGCAAATGCACTCGGCGAACCGCCTCCGCCTTCGCTGAACTGCTCCGGTCCGGTTCACGCGCGGTAAAAACCAAATTCCGGTTTAAAAATCTAATGGGCCGATTTAAATAGATTTTCGAATTTCCAAAAATCCAATTAAACAGGGAAAATTACTTAAAAATTTCCTCGGTGCTCCGAAAAATCCCCAGAAAATTTCAGAAATTCCAATAGCCTCCAATTGAGCTCCTGGCTCATCCTACTGTCGATCTGAAATCATCCAAGCCACAATTGAATTATTGAAGATTAAACGTATAATATTTTACCGGGTATAACACTAAAATTAAATTAGTGAATTTTATAGTCATTTACATTATAGCTTCCATGATTAAGTTTATTATTATTATGCTTGTGTTTGTTATTGGGCTAACCCTAATCTCAATTACTTAAAACCTTGAATTTTTCAATGTAATTATTTTTTTATCCATGCCTTTATTAATGATCTTAGAATGAGTTAAAACTTTGCAATGGCTTAGATTATATTAAAGCCTAGAATTTTCATACGTACCACATTCTAAGGTTCACCAAAATTGTTTCTGTTTTACACTTATATATCATTTTTTATAGTGGATTGCCTTAATATATATCTCACTTCCTTTTAATCTCTTCTATTTCCTTTACCATCAAACCTACCACTAGCTCACTAATGGGATACTCCACAATAATGATAGATTATGTAACTTTTTTTTAATCTAATTAAGTTGAAAGAAATCTTAAAATCAAACCAAGAAGATTGCAATTAGGTATGATAGAATTTGACCAATTGAATTTCTTAAAATATTTTATTTATACGTAAAATTATTAAAATAATAATAAAATATTAATAAATATGTCATAAATTTAAATATAATAAAAAATATTATTTGAAAATATTAATAAAAAGATATATAATAGATGAGTTTAATGATATTGAGATTATAATTTTTAGAGATTTGAAATCTTTTATAAAGTTTTAAATATTCAGATATAATTGTAAATATTTTTTATGACAATAATGTGGGTAATTTAACTAAATAGTGTTTTTCAATAGTTCATATATTTCAAACCTAATTAGACTAGTTTAGAAAAAACCTCAAACAACTATAGCTTTGGTTTCTTAGGTGAACCACTTTTGATCAGGAGTTGAGTGTGGCGAGCAAAGCAAAATGTTATCTCTATCAAGGTTTTTATGAACTAGAGGAAGCCTCATTGTAATACCCAATCGAGAGAGAAGCATTCCAACTAGTGTTTTTGATATCTTTAGTGAGGCAAGACTTAAGTCTATATTAATATTATTTTTTTGTTTAATTTTGCATAATTCAGGTTTCTATGAATAGAGAAGTAAGGATAAGATTAGGAAGAGCTGATTCTAATGGAAAAATAAGCCAAGAAATGATATGTTCATCATAGAAAAAAGTGATAGGTACTAAAAGATTAAAAGAGAAAAAATATAATTGTTAGCTATTAATACATATCATACAGGTACTAATATCATACAGTACGATCATTTTAAACTCATAAGGAATAAGTGGTTAAAATGTTACGATAAAAGATTGTATGAGAAAATTGCAATAGATGAATTACTTTTTGTATTAGTAGGAGAAGAATTAAGCTACGTTTGAACTATAGGTTCATCGTATAAAGATGATATAAGTAACATACTTGCACGACATGTTGAATTATCGGTTTATCATATTACAACATAATTATCGGTTCATTTGTTGAAGACTCGGCATCCTTTTTTAAGCCAACTCTCCTTCCCAGTCCCACGGGAGCCGTCTCTCAGCCAAATTCCCTGCCTTCTGCGGCCTTAATAGACTCACCCCTCCCTTCAATCGTTGAACGGAACTCTGCTCCCACTACAGAAGATCCTCATGCCCTGGAATTCCCTCCGCTTACCCTCATCAAAACAAAAAAAAAGAGGGGCAAAAAACAGAGCTTCATCGTCTGTGACTTCTCCTCCCCGTACTAGGAGCGCGGCGGGCTCTAAGCCGCCTTTATCTCCTAATGGTTAACATCCTTTCCTGGAACGTCCGGGGGGTCGCCAACCATCCCACCCTCGGACGCCTTCGCCACCTCATCCGCTCCAATCACGTCGACCTTGTCATCCTGATCGAACCCTTCTCTGGGATAGATCGCCTCCCCCTCCTCTGTCGCAATCTGGACCTACATGACGGCCTCAGTTCCCCCTCGGGTAAGATTTGGCTGATTTGGTCCTCCAGATGTCTGGTGTCCCCTGTCAGTTCGTCCGACCAGGCCGTTACAGTCCAGGCCTTTACTGGTTCCCATTCCACAAAATTCATCACTGCGGTCTATGGAAAACACAACAGGAGCAGGCGCCGGCCTCTCTGGCAGTTCCTCGCGGACTCAAAACAGGCGGTGGGTGATTCTCCCTGGTGCGTCTGTGGGGACTTCAATGTCACAATGATGGAGCAGGACCAAAGGGGAGCTGCAAGATTCCACAACAACGAAGCCAGCGATTTCCATTCGGCTGTGATGGACGCTAATCTTCATATCCCGACGACTATCGGCGGACCTTTCACTTGGCAGGGCACGCGGCGCGGTGGATTGATCCTGAAAAGGTTAGATTATTTCCTTTGCAATGCTGGATGGTTGGAAACCTTCCCGGACGGCACCGTGGAAATTATGCCACGTACTGCGTCTGACCATGCACCCATTCTCTTCCGAGTCGCGCCCCGTCGCCGGCTAGGTGCAAAACCTTTCCGCTTCATTGATGCCTGGCTCAAGCACCCGGACATCGACGATCTGGTCCAGCGGTCGTGGAACGTCCCAATAGCAGCGACAGGGATCTACAGGCTTATTGGTAAACTAGCGAGGCTTAAGGTATTGCTTAAAAGATGGAACAAGGACTCATTCGGGGACCTGTTCAGAAACAAGGATTTGGCAGTGCAGAACGTTCGCGATGCCGAAGTTGCCTTGGCGGCAAACGCCTGCCAGGAAAATGTCGATAGGCTTGCCTCAGCCAATTCTTTGCTTCTTAATCGTCTGGAAACAGAGGAGGATTTCTGGAAGCAAAAGGCCGGCTTGCGGTGGATTAAAGAAGGCGATGCAAATACAAGCATCTTTCACGCCTCTGTAAAAATGAAAAGGCATTCGCTTGGCATTCAAAAACTCAAAAATCCAGATGGCTCTTGGTCGGTAAGTGATGAGGAGTTAGCTGGCCTTCTCACAAACCATTTTCAAAACCTATTCCGGGACAATGGCTACTGCAGCTCAGACGCAGAAGGTATCCTTTGCCATTCCCCGATCTCTGTTTCGGAAAATCAAAACGATGATCCCTTGCGCCCCGCCGACGAACTGGAATTGCGCAGGGTGCTATCCACTATGCATGAATCAAGTGCCCCAGGACCGGATGGATACTCCGTCAAGTTCTTCAAAAAGTTTTGGACCCTGCTTGCACAAGACATGGTAGACGCCGCAAATGATTTCCTCATTGGCACCACGATCCCTAAGGCACTCGGGGCGGCGTGGATCTGCCTGATACCGAAGACGACGGCAGCCACTGCCCCTGCCGACTACAGGCCAATAACCCTTTGCAATGTAAACTGCAAAATCCTCACCAAGCTCCTCTCTTCACGGCTTTCAACTTTACTGCCTTCTATCATCTCGGTCGAGCAATCCGCATTTATCAAAGGACGCAACATCACAGACAATATCTTGATGGTGGAGGAAATGCTCTCTCGCCTCAACAAAAGAAGGAAATTCAGTAATGTGATCCTAAAACTGGACTTCAAGGCCGCATTCGACAAGTTGGGATGGTCTTTTCTTCTGGCGGCTCTCCAGGCAAGAGGCTTCAGCAAAAAATTCTGTGATTTGGTGCTGAACGTTCTTGACGCCACATGGTTATCAGTTTTAATCAACGGATTTCCCAAAGGCTTCTTCAAGCCCAGTCGCGGTGTCCGTTAGGGAGATCCCCTCTCACCGACACTGTTCATCATCGCTCTTGATGCACTTAGCCGGTGTCTTACTGCAGCGGTTGCTTCCCGTAGCATCCAAGCGTACGTGACTCCAAAACTTAGTCGTCCGATCACTCACCTGGCGTTCGCGGACGATGTGATTATATTCACTACCGCGAACCGAGCCTCCCTTAAACAGCTATCAACCTTGCTCCAAACCTTCCTCAACGCTTCCTCCCTGGAACTTAACCAGAGTAAATCGTCGGTAATACATGCCCGTTCCCCTTCCGCAGGTGCAAGAAGAAGAACACAGAACATCTTAGGATTCCATCATGCGAAACTTCCTTTCCTTCATCTTGGCTGCTGGTTGGATGTTGGAAGACCTCGAGCCTGCCATTTTCAACCGCTGCTGGACAAAATCAAATCTCGTATCTCTGCCTGGCAGAACAAGCTTCTCTCAATGGGTGGTAAGAAGGTGTTGATCAACTCTGTGCTCTCCTCCATGTCAGCATATATCTCGGCATCCCGGTCCCCTCCACAAAAGGTGGTCTCTTCCATCAACGGTGTCCTTGCCAACTTCTTCTGGGGAAAAAAAAACAATGCGCAAAAGCACCACTGGGCGGCGTGGCATAAGCTGGCGCGGCCAATTAACGGACACGGAATTGGAATAATCAACCTCAGCGCTCAGATCCTGGCCCAATCGGCCAATCTTTGGTGGCGTTTACTTCACATAGTCACTCCCTGGTCACGCTTCCTCATCCAGGCCTACTTGCGGCGCGGCGATGAAGTTTGGTCGACTCGCGGGGACTCTCCTGGCTGGCGTCGCTTGGTCGCATTTTGCGATCGGCTGCCCTTCGTTCGTGCGAAGGAAGACGACGGTCTACGGTTGCTCTCCCGGTTCGACCGGCTCAGCATCCTCCTCTCAATCCAACAGGCGGGTTCGGTCCACCCAGCGGGACCTGGTCAGCCACCTCAACTGGATTGGACTATGGCTCAGCAGCTGTACGGACAACTTGGGACACTTCTCTTTCGCCAAGGCATACGGCTTCTTCTGCGGTACATCCCTTCCCCCTATTACCAAGCGATATGACAACAACAATCTGATTTGGCGTAAAAGAATTCCGGAGAGAGTATCTATACTGCTGTGGAGACTACTCAACGATGCTCTTCGTCTGCCACCTAAGATCCAATCTATTGGCATTTCCCTTGCGCCAAAATGCCCCTTTTGCCTTTGTATTGACACTACTGAGCATATCTTCTGGCAATGTTCGGTCACATATTCCACCTGGATTTGGTTTGAACGTCGCCTGAATATCTGCAGTCACACTCCTCACCTCGTTCGAACTTTCAACTGGTGGACATACAAAAAATCCCTCAGCTCCCTCGCATTTTCAATCCCGGCCTCGATCTGTTGGATGGCTTGGAAATGCTGGAACTCGGCTTTGTATGACGGTATCATCACAACCCCGGATAAATTCCTTTGGGACACACAGAGATTTCTGGTTCAACTTTCCTACCATAGGTCAACTGGACACCTGCTTGCGGTAGAAGTCCTTACTCTTAGCAAACTAGGTCTCATGTAACTCCCGCTCTTGGTAGTAGGATCGTCATGTACCTTTCCCTTCCTAATAAAATGCTCGTTTAAAAAAAAATAAAAAAATAAAAAATAAAAAAATATATATATATATATATTTGAAGCATACTTTGTTATCATACTGATACAATTATAAAGATCAAATTAAATGATCCTATAGGGGGTTAAAACATAGGGAGCTAGCTTAGTCAAGTTCGAGATAGTATGAGTATAATGCTTGGAATCATATTGTATGATAAAGATAAATATTTAATTGAAGCATCAGATAAACCCTTTAGTAGGATGCTACAGAGGGTCTTAATGGAATACAGTGTAATACGTCTAAGTTGATCATAATGGATGATCGATCAAAACTATGGATGAAATAGCTAAGTTATGAGAGAGAAAAGGGTATACTTGGACTTGTACTTTAAGTGTAACTGTAAGGTATGATGAGTTAGATAAAATGCTTGCTACATATTCAAAAGAAACAAACAACAACTTTTTGTGTAGTGATTAGGAAAACCAATCCCTAATCCAACCTTACTAAAATAGAAAATGCAAAAAATGGACAAAGTTAAGGTTGAGAAAATACTTTCTCTTTGTTGGATTTCATGAAGCAACACAAAAAACAAAAATTCATGTAATAACAAAGGTGGTTCCTTAAAACCTCTTCAACAGTGAGTTATAGCCTTAGAAGTGGTTGATAATTACTTTATTCAATATTAATGATAGTTATTTATTTTCCCCTACATTTGATCAAAAAATGGTCATATTTTGGAATTTCCTTCAGATCCACTGAAGCTAAGGGCATAATAAACAATTCCAAAAGAACTCGACACCCTCATGGATAAGTATTAGCAATTTATCTCATAAATTACCAAAGAGTAGTGTCCATCTCTCATGATGCTTAATCAGTAGGTTTCCCCTTCCATTAAGCCAAAAACTCAATTCTACAAACCTTCTTGCTTAGTCCAAAGGTTCGATGATCCAAGATCTTCTTCACGTTCTGATCAAACTATTCTGACATAATAGGAGTACACTTCGTTTAGCTCATTGAGGATTTCATCTCATCTTTGTGATACTTCTTTAAGATGATCACATGAAAGATTGGGTTGACCTTGATTTTGTCTGAAAAATCAATTGACAAGTCACATTATTGACCTTTTGGACAACTTGAAATTATCCATCATACTTTGGGTTCAATCTATAATGCATAAGTTGGCTATCAATTTTTCTCCAAATCTAAGGAATCAACTTCAAAAACACTTTATATCCTACATTTAACTCCATTTACCTGTGCTTCTAATATGCATATTTCTTCATTCTTTTTGTAGCATTCCTCAAGTTGTCATTGGCTTCGTCTACCATCTCTTTCTTATCTCTGTAATACTTTCTTACTATAGGAAACTTCCCACTAAGTATTTGTTATGTAATCTCTAAGGAAGTATTAGGTTGTTGTCCCAAAACCAACTCAAAATATCTCAGCTCTATTTCTAAGGACTCTTGTAAGCTATAAGAAAATTATACACTTTTTGACAACTTTAACCAATTGTTCTAACTTGTCATGATCTAATGTCTCAAGAATTTTTGTAGTAGTTGGTTTATCTTCTCAGTTTATAGATCAATTTGTGGTTGACTAACTATGGAGAATTAGATTGGTTCTTATCACAATGTCTTATTCACTTATAATGTCTTTGGACACATTAAAGTACTTAATCATATGTCGATAAAATAAGTTAGTAGCTATATCAACTGAACAAGTTGAAGGTGTAGTAATGAATATAACATACTTTAAGTGATCAAAAACCACCATCATTGATGCCATGTCATTGATCTTGTGGAGCTTGACAATAAAGTCCTTAGAAATAAAAGCTCATGATTTCATTGGAATTAGAAGAGGTTATACCAAACCTAGTTGCTTTCTTCTATCTACCTTGTCTTGTTGGCACACCAAACAAGTCTTAATAGAAAACTTAATATCATACTCCATTCTAAGATAATAATAGGAATAAAATAGGACAAATAACATCCTTTCTTAGGTAAGATGTCCAACCAACTGTGGATCCTTGTCCTATAATGTTTCACCATCAGGATTCCTTTTCCATTACACCAAAAACTTGATTCTATGAATATTCTTGTTCTGTCAAATGTTCAATGATCCAAGATCTTCTTCACATCCTAATCAAACTGTTGTCACATAATAGGTGGAGCATGCTTAATTTGGGTCCTTTGGGGCTTTGCTCATCTTTGTGATCTTTCTCTAAAAGCTTGCATAAACGTTGTGTGGACTTTGATTTTGTTAGACAAATTTGGTCTTGATAAGACATATTATAAACCTTTTGAACCATTTCATAATCATGATAAATTATGTAAATGGTAAGGTGAGATCCTGATAGATCACATCCCTAATAGATTTACGCCATCAATATTTTCAAATTTTATGACACTTTTTTCATTATATTTATTTAGATAATACCAAACATATTCTTGTTGGTATATCACACTACAGATAGAGTTGTTTAAATGACCAACAAAGACCACCATCAACAATTATAATTATCTTTGTTATTATCCTCCTTGAAGTACTCCTAACCTCAGACCTACAAAAAGCAATATTTGTTCATAATAATGACCCATATATGAAAAAGAAAAAAAACCATTATGTAAAGCAAATAGTTTCGAAAGGAAAATCATCATATTCCCATGTTCTATAAATTGTTAACTTTTGATGTGATCAACTATAACAACTGTAACAGCCCTACTTTTCTCTTATTTATATTTTTATATTTTTTATAGAAAGAGCTCTATGAGACGAATCCAACGATGTTTAATTTGTAATTTTCTGAGCTCTAATGAATAAATTATGAATTTTTGAAGATTTGGAATAAATTTGTAACGTAGAGGATAGATCTGTAATTTTTAAATGTCGGCTTAGTTTAAATCCGATTGGCGGAGGATATATTTGCAAATATAACATTTAGAGGGGGTTTTCTGCAAAAACACGGTTCACGAGCCGACGGATAAGAGCGCCTATAAAAGCCGAGCCAGGTGCGTTTGGAAAAGCACTTCTGCGAAAAACGCCGGCGAGGATTTCTATAAGTTCTGGCACGCGACAGTGACGGCCGGCGAAGGTTTCCGTAAGGTAAGAAATAAATTTTTTGTCGTCGGAGTTGTGTAAAGTTTTCCGGTGAGCGGGGGAGACTGACAGGCGGAAGCCGAGCCGGATTCGATCGATTCAGCACGTGAAACGACCGATTTCAGCGCCGGCGAAAGATTTCGGTTTCGCCGGACGTGAGAGAGAGAGGGGCGGCGTGAACCGGTCCAGGTTTTGGACCGGGTTATGCTGAACCGGATGCCGAGCGCGCGCAGTCCAGCGCGCCGAGCACACCCGGTCCAGCACCGCGAAAGAAAATTTTGGGGAAAAATGCCGTTTGGAAAAGCTTTTAGAAAGTTTTTCTGCGCGGGCGGTCCAACGCCGAGCGTGCTCGTGCGGTCCGGCGGGTGGTTCAGTGCCGCGTAAGCCCATCTTTTGGGATTATTTTGGGGTGTGTTTGGGATAGTTTTTAGAAAGCAATTTTTGACTAATAAGCATATTTAAATTAATTATTTGTGTATTTTACGGGCTTGTAGGACATCAAGAAGAAGCAGAAGTGAGTAAGACAGTTGGTACAACAAATTCAGGTAGATAAATTTCTAACCCTGTGATGTAGCGCAATATTATGTATTTTTACATGTTTTTCTTACTGTTATAAAATTGTGATTGTTGCATATGTTCATGGTATAAAAAGAAAGGAATATTATGGTGTGGATTATTTATGCATTTGTATGAAAAAAACTGAAAAGAAAGAAATAACATGGTATGACAATGAAATCAAAAGAAAGAAACAATATAGAAAGAAGGTCTTTTGATATGGCATAATTGTTTGGAATTTTGATTGGAAATGATAGTAAAAATGGATTCCCAGAGAACATTATCCTCACCACTAGGCCCAGCATGTGTTGCAGGGTATCGATCTTCGGATCAGATATCTGCCTAGTGTTTATACCAGGCCCAGCGTGTGTCGCAGGGTATCGATCTTCGGATTAGATATCTGCCTGGTATTATGTGCTATGACTCCATGATGATTTACACCAGGCCCAGCATTTGTTGCAGGGTATGGTACCATACCTGCCTGGTGGCACTATGTCAGGCACCCCACCTTACCAACTATAGTAAATTAAGGATGCTGCATAAGAAATAGTCTCGAGTGAGGACAAACCATGCCTAGGTGGGGAACCGACGGTGAGACAATTCTAACCCTCTAACCAATCCCATATATTTTTAAAACATTTTAACCAAATCAAAACCATGGAGCTGAAATGAAAACATGTGTATATTAAACTGTATATATATACAATATACCATAAAATTGAAGTACCAAAAAGTACCAAAATGAAACCAAATCCACTCCCACCAAAAATCTATCCCCTCTCACATGTCAGGAGTATAGTCCTCTCCTGTACCATTATAATCCCCAGCTCTCGGTGTAGTGGATACATGACCTGTGATGAAGCACTAATGAGACATATATATCTCAACAGATAAATCCATTATGTAACCAAGTAAAATAAATCTCCAGATATAGAAGACAAGCCGTGAAACATGATAAAACAAAATCCATCTCATAAGCGGTGAAAAATAAACCATATGAATACCTTCATATCAAATGTCATGCAGTATCAAAAGTAAACCAGATAAACATGTATACCAAATTTCCATTTCCATTATTTTATATGTTATATACTTACTGGGCCCGATTCCCTTTGAATCATCATCCTCTAGATCCAATCATCATATCAAATGACCTCCAGCCGGCATCCATCCAGTTCATAACACTAGGCAGATATCTGATCCAAAGACCGATACCCTGCGATCTCATCCGCTAGGCCTAGTGCCACCAGGCAGGTATAGTACTGATACCCTGCGATCACATCCGCTAGGCCTGGTGTCATCAATATATACTGAGGTCATGGTACACATACACACTAGGCAGATATCTGATCCGAAGAATGATACCCTGCGATCTCATCCGCTAGGCCTAGTGGTGAGGATAATGTCTCCAAGAATCCAATTTTCATTTTTATTTCCAACCATGTCACACATGTGATAAATATGCCAAAACCATATCAATATGTCCAACCAATTATATTTTATCTCATATTATGCTTTTTGTTTCAATTTCCTTTTTGTCATCTTTTATGCTTTCAGTTCAATCAGAAAATAACACCATAAAACATATATCAAGCCATGAGATAAAAGTCATGTAAAGAAAAACTGTAATGCAGCCCATAAGAAACCATGTATCGAAATATAAATAAATACTATTGTGCTATATCACAGGTTACGAATTTATCTACCTGAATTTGTTGTACCAACTGTCTTACTCACTTCTGCTTCTTCTTGATGTCCTACAAGCCCGTAAAATACACAAATAATTAATTTAAATATGCTTATTAGTCAAAAATTGCTTTCTAAAAGCTTTCCCAAACACACCCCAAAATAATCCCAAAAGATGGGCTTACGCGGCACTGTACCGCCCGCTAAACCGTGCGCACACGCTCGACGGCGCTGGACCGCGTGCGCACGCTCAGCGCTGGACCACCAGCGCAGAAAAGCTTTCTAAAAGCTTTTCCAAACGGCATTTTTCCCAAAATTTCCTTTCGCGGTGCTGGACCGCCCACTCCCAGCACGCTGGACTACGCGCTCTCGGCGCTGGACCGGGCGTGCTCGGCGCGCTGGACCGCGCGCGCTCGGCATCCGGTTCAGCGTAACCCGGTCCAAAGCCTGGACCGGTTCACGCCGCCCCTTTCTCTCTCGCGTCCGACGAAACAAAAGTATTTTGCCGACGAACTTTAATTCTTAAGTCTCTCGTCGGCCAACTGACCGCCGCTCCCCTAAAACTTATAAAACAACAAAGAAAATAAAATTCACCTTCGTTGGCCGTTGTCGTCGCGTGCCGAAATTCACAAAATTTCCTCGCCGCCGTACCTCGCCGTCGTGTCTCGCCACAGCGTTCGCAGAAACGCGTTTCAAACGCGCAAAGTCGGCTTTTATAGCCGCGGCCGAAACCGACTAAATGGAAACGTGAACCGCATTTTTTGCAGAAAACCCCCTCTAAATTTTCTATTTGCAGATATATCCTCCGCCAATCGGATTTGAACTAAGCCGACATTTAAAATTTACAGATCTATCCTCTACGTTACAAATTTATCACAAATCTTCAAAAATTCATAATTTATTCATTAGAGCTCCGAAAATTACAAATTAAACATCGTTGGATTCGTCTCACAGAGTTCTTTCTATAAAAAATATAAAAATACAAATAAGAGAAAACTAGGGCTGTTACACACTAGGCCCAGCATGTGTTGCAGGGTATCGATCTTCGGATCAGATATCTGCCTAGTGTTATGTGTTTGGTTGGATGCCGGCTGGAGATCATTTATTGATGATGTTTGGATCCAGAGGATAATGCGTCAAAGGGAATTGGGCCCGATAATAATACACATATAAAGAACTGGCATTTCTTTATGGTTTTCATTTGGCATTACCTTATATGTATGTATGACATTCATCTTTACTGTTAATGGTATTTGTTATGCCTTTTATTTTCTTGGTTAATTATGTGAATTTATCTACTGAGATTTATAAAATCTCATTTAGTGCTTACATCACAGGTCATGAAATCATTACACGGAGAGATGGGAATGGTACTGCTACAGAAGAGCCATTGTCAAGAGATGTGTGAGAGTGAAAAAGTTTTAGTGTGATTAAATGTTTTGAAAACATGCCTATATCTATTTTAGATTTTGGAGTTGGTGTTTGCCTTACCGTCGAGTCCCCGCCTTTGGTTTTGTTTATTTGTCCTCACTTAGACATTGTATCTCATGACTCTGATGTTCATTTTGTGATCTAATGGTATTGATGGCGGTGGGGGCTTGACAACAACACCTTGCTTCTAATTCAAATTTCATCATCCAAGTCCTTGCTTTAAGTCTCAACTTTCAAAACAGCATTAACATTTTTTTTGAACAAACAGTCAATCCAAAATATTACAAAGTCTACAATTAGAGCAATAGCAAAATCATTTCAAAAGGTATCAACTTTCTTTTTGCACTAAAAAATATGTATATGAATGATGCCAAACACATTCAATATTTCTCATAAGAAAACCTCAAAATAGATGATGAAAATTACTATGACAATGTAATTGTTTAATATTAAAATATTGTTGGGTTAGGAGAAAAAAAATTATTGTATGTCCTGGGCCTAAAATACATGCTCAAGCCAAATTAATTAATGTCATGTTTATCGATGATTGTTCACAATAAAGCCCCTAAGATAAAAAGTAATAATAATGTTTTGTAAAGTAAATGATTAAAAAAGAAAAATCATCTATTGCATATACCAATGTTTTATAAATTCTATCCTTAGGATAATGATCAACCATATCAACCCCATGCCACTTGCTCAAATTTCACCATCTAGCTCCTTGTTCAGATCTAATCTTTAAAAATAATATCAACTTTCTTTGAATAAACAATCAATGACTAAATCTCATAGAAAAAAATACAAAACTATGAGTTTACACTTGGAGCAATTACAAAATCTCCAAAGAAAAATCAACTTTTTTTTCTCTAAAAAATTGTGCATACGAATGATGCCAAAAATATTTATAATTTCTCATAAGAAAATGTCAAAATAGATGAAGAAACTTACCATAACAATATAATTGTTTAATATTAAAATAATAATGGATTAGAAAAAAAAAATTTATGATTGAGTCCTAAAATACATATTCAACCAAAATTAATTAATACCCTATTCACAATACTTGTTCACAATAAAACCTCTTATATAAAAAGTAAAAATACTATTATGTAATGCAAATGATTCAAAGGAAAAACAATATCAATGCTTTGCCTCTTGCTCAAATTTCACCATCCAACTCCTTTTTTTAAGTTTTGTGTGACTAAATACGATCAACTTTTTTTAAAACAACAATTAAGACTATGTATCATAGAAAAATACAAAACTACAAGTTTACACTTAGAAGAATAACATAATCTTGTAAGATGGTATCAACTTTTTTTGCTCTAAAAATATGCTTATGAATGATGCTAAACACATTTAACACTTCTCTTAAAGAAAAAGTCAAAATAGAAGAAAAAAATTACTAAAACAATATAGTCGTTTAATATTAAAATATTGTTGAATTAGGAAAATAATATTGTTTGACTTAGTCCTAAATACAAGATCAACCCAAATTAGTTAATGTGTTGTTTATTTACAAGATTATAGAAGTGGATGAATGAGAAACATGATAAAATTTCAAAGGTTAGCACATTATGTTCAAATACATTAGCTTATGATAAATTATAACAAATTATGACGTCTAAAATATAATAAATAATTAAAAAAAATGTTATTTGACTTTTAAAATTTCATTTACAGAATTAGATCCAAAACCAATATTTTGTCCTTTTACGAATCTTTTTGGGTTGAAACCATCTTATTTCAAGTTTTATTTTTATTTTTATTATTTTAAATAGAATTTTCGTTTTTTTATTTGTAAGTAAGCTAATAAAAAATTTTAAATTAATTTTTAATAAAAAAAATAACTATTTAACGAACTAAACTTTGTAATATTTACGAAGATAAAAAACTACGGATAATTTCAAGAGAATTAATATTTTATTTTGTAAAAAATAAGTTATATTAACTTTTTATTTATTCTCATCGTGAAATTAATTCCGAATTATATAATTTATGTCATATTTCATTAACAATATTATTAAAAATGTCATAAAATTTCTCAATTTTTAAAATAACTTTTATTTAAAATACTTTAAATTAACTTAAATATAATAAAAAATATCGACCAAAGCTATTTTGAAAACCAATTAATTTAATCAAAATTATTATAATAGGTCATGCAAACGTTTGATGGACTTAATCAAATAAAATATAATTTCAATTTATATTGTTCAAATCCTTAGTTTTATTTTATCTAAAATTATTATTATTGTTATTATCTAGAAAAAAAATGATGCCAAACTTATTCAAACATAATGAATATAAATTGAGAACCATAAATCGAAAACAAAAGCAAACGTAAAGCCCCATCTTCAATTGATCCCCCTTCTCCCTCGATCATGGCATGCTCTACATCAATCTCCTTCCTCCTTGCAACAAAAATGCTTCTAATCTTGTTCTTCACCCAAACACTTGTTAAAGCTGATCTGAATGCAACCCCTTCAAAAAATGTGACCCTCCAATTGTTCTTTCATGAAAATTCTAGACCTCCAAATGCGACAGTCATCAAGGTGGCTTCTGGCCAAAGTAATTCATCTTTCCACTTCGGTGACGTATTTATCGTCGACGACAAGGTCACTAGTGATCAAGATCCCGACACACCCGAAGTTGGTCGACTTCAAGGCATTGTTGTGTTTGCATCGACTACGACTTTGGAAACCCATCTTAGTGCAACTTTGGTATTTTCAAAAGGGGAATGGATTGGGAGCTCTTTGTCGCTGCTTGGGATTATTAAGGCTTCAGAGAAGGTGAATGAGTTTGCAATAGTGGGAGGGACACGTATGTTCCAATTTTCTCGAGGATATGCTAAATACGCTTTTGTGTCGTCCAACACTACATCTGGGGTTTCCACTGGGGCACTTAACATAGTCATTCGCAACAATTAGATACAAAGGTTCTTCGATATTAATAAATTATATTTTCTTTCAAATAAATAAAACATCGTCATCTAGTTGCTCTCCCTAAAATGAAATGTCATTTACAAGAGAGCGGTTGTGTTGTGTGTCCAATTTCTCCCATGTCATATGTTACGTTTATTTTTCATTGAAGTAAAGCTTGTTTGGTATGTTGGTTGTTGAAAATAATTGTCATGTCATTAATGAATAAAAATATGATTGAAAAATATTATTGTTATATGTTATTAAAAGTACATTTATTTCATAACTTATAATTAAGAGGCACCTATTAGATTGATTTATTATATGACAAATTTTTAATTTAATTTTGATATTAAAAATAAAATAAAAATGATAATGATATTTTGGAAAATTTAAGTGATCTTTTGTAACTACTTTACACTCTTGTACGTTCCTATGCACATGTTTTTCTGTTTCTTTTTATGAGGTCAAATGGCATCGACCAAACCTCACCAAGCAATCCTTGGACGTCTTTGTTTTAGGTGTTGAGCCCCACGTGAAGCTCATCGAACAAATTTTAAAATAGTTAAAAATTCATAAAGGATTATCAATACCATAGTGATTGTGCT
Organism: Vanilla planifolia; assembly: GCA_023846275.1. Classification (NCBI taxonomy): domain Eukaryota; kingdom Viridiplantae; phylum Streptophyta; class Magnoliopsida; order Asparagales; family Orchidaceae; genus Vanilla; species Vanilla planifolia. The sequence goes on along the minus strand of CM043873.1, from coordinate 7,991,882 downwards.
TACAAGTTTGTTTAAATATCTTTAAACATTTATTTGTCTTTAGTTTCTAGTTCTAATTATAATTTATCAAATATTAAAACATTTTAATAGCATGTTTTAATTTTATTATATTTGAATTATAAATGCTAAAACAAACAAGTGTTAAAAATCAATGAGAAGTATTCTAAAATTGAAGGATTCTACATCATTAGTAAATTAAAGATAATAATTAAACAATAATATTTTTTTAAAAAAATTGATTAAAATATTTTTATATGTTATTATAATTCTAAGTATTTTTATTATAAATTATTTGGTTTTACTTAGTGTAGAAAAAAAGAGGTTGAGTTCATAAAAGAAGTGGTAAGATAAGAAGGAATAAAAATTAAGTATTGGTTGTGTTTAGTTGAAAGATAAAAAGGATGGTCATAAAATTAGACATCATAGAAAGAAGCAATTTTTTGCCATAAGATAAGGAATAAGATGGAGAGAAAAAGGAATGAGAGGATGAAATGGCTTCTTTATCCACTATTAAGAAGCTTTTATTTATCAAGGTTTGGCAATTTTCACTAGCTCTCCTCCTATTACGACTCCGTTTAGTGTTAAGGGACATCCCACTATTTGTTTGTCAGTGCTCTTCCCTTTTTGGGGATTTCTTTTGGGTTGTTATCTCATCCTTTAGTGGTATACTTTCCAAGGTTTTATCCTTATTTTGATATTTTAACTTATAAATAACATATGTGAAGAAGTTGGTCTAACTACAAACATACTTCATCATAATCTCTTTTGTTAGATTCTAAGGTTTCTTGATGTATAACAAATTTAGACTTTTATTAATATCTAATTTGAACCTAACAATATTAAAGATGCTCAATAAATTATTAGTGAATACGAAAGGATACTATGTACTAATTATGATTAGTTGACAAATATGATATGTTAGAATTCTTCATAGATTAGCATCCAAAATTGTAATACAGATTATTAGATAGAGTAAGTGGCAACACATCAGGCATTAAACATAGAATTCTAATAATAGTTTTTTTACATCTATTTTCACACAAAATAAAAAATTTAAGGATGCTTCACTCACTTTAAATTACTTTCTAGAAAATAAAAATAGCTAAAAGAGTGCACCTTTTTAGTGATGATGTCTTGTAGTCTTGTTGGTGTTGGCATATAGCATCAAAGATAGAAAAAGGAAAAGTGGTGGTGAATTAGGTTAGTAAGAAAGCTTGGCTAAAGGGGTAAGAAGATGGTAGACTAGGATTTGGAGCCTTATTGAAGAGGGTAGAGATTTGGTGATTTGATCAAAAGAGTGAGTGAAGACTTATGAGTGTTGGTAGAAGCAATAATTTATTTGGTTATCAACAATTTTGGTAGAATGTCTCTCACCTTCAATTCTTGTCTCTCATAAGGGTTTGCTTCTCGACTCTTCTGGTGAAAGATCTCTCACCTTTGATCCTTGTCTTTTATAAGAAAAGTTGGAATCTCTTTAACTAGAGTTAGATGCATACTCTTTATTCACAATAGTGAAAATATGAAACAAAACAAATTTTTATTCCATAATTGATTTTATCATAATGAATATTCTTTTTTATAGAAACCTCAAAGGTTCATCAATAATTTTTTAAAAGTAAAAAATTACAAAATTAATTATGTTAAGTTGTTGCCAAATTGTCTAGCATTTCAATCGACTGTAAGTTTGAGCAACGAAATGGTAGGGGACGAAATAATGAAGCGAGTGGCGTGGGCGGAGCTACCAGTCCTATATGTAGGTACGCATGGATTGGGCAGAACAGCATGGGTCGATGAGAACATGCAGGTTGGTGAGGGTTGTCACAAGCCATAGCAGATCGAGTGGGTCATCGTAGGTTATCAATCATCGTTGGTCCAGCATAGTAATTAGGTTTTTGGGTCAATTTTGGTCACAAAGGTGCACAATTTAACTCAGACAGTGGCAATAGCTACTGATGGAAATGGTGACTGTGACAGATTGGGACAAACTATAGAAGTGGCAAAATAATAAAAAAACAAAATTTTAAACATTTTTTAAGCAATTTACAACTATATTTTGCATCAATGGACTTATGAAACTAGTGTAATCATGACATATGTGTGTTTGTGAGCTAACATTAAATGCTCTTATGTCATCCTCCCAAGGTATGAGAGAGCTTGGCTCTATGGTATTGGGGTGATGGGTACAGTAATACTCTAACAGGTGTGGCATGCTATGGTATGAGTCATCATAAGTAAGGAGTTGTTGATCGAAAGCTTGCCCTTCCAACAAATTAAATTTTTTTAAAATTTACAATATTTGGTTAGAATTATCCCACGATCTAAAATATTCTCTACATTATTCTTACTCAATCTCAAAACTAACATGGTGGTAAGAATCGATTCACTCAACTTGGGATAATTAGGCTCAAATAGCTCACTAGCTATCGGATGTGATACCCTATACAAGATTAACTTCTTATTTTTAAAGGTTGCACTAATCTCATACTCTTTTAGAAAATCCAATGCATACAAATTAGTACCTAGTTTTTTAATAATCCTAAAAAGTTCAACCTCATATGCTTGTAATTTTTTATAAGTTCTAAGAAGGAATCATTTGTCTTAACTCTAATTATAACATAGTCTATTTTATAAAATTTCTTAACTTTTTTTGAGTATCTACTAGTTTTTTATATTTTTTTGTTACTTGAATTAATTTCTTTAGATATAATTTTATGTATTAAAGAGATACCAAAAGTAAAAAATTAAGAGATAAAAGTTTATTAGTAAGATAATAAGATTAATAAGAGGTATTAACTTATTATTATGAGCCTATATAATAAGTGGTATATCAAATAAGGTAGTGACAAACTCTTTAATTATTAAAAACCAAACTAAGTCTTATCTTTCTAACTTAGGATAGTATGATCAAGCATAAATTATTTGTCTTAACCTTTTTTATCAATAAGCTTAAAATTGTTTATAGATTTGCTATACTTAAATGATTAGGGTTTTTTTATGAGATGAGACAAGATGTAATATGATGTTCTTTCTTTCATAAATAAAAATATGTTAATCTTACTCTTCAAAGTTACATCCTTATCAAAAATTCATTATCATTTAAAGATAAGATGACCTATTTGCATAGGTATGATATTACATAAAACCTTATTGCTATACCTATCCAACTTTAAGGGGTACATAATATCGTTATGTAATAGTATAAAAGATTTATCTATCCATGACATAGAGTAATGGTTTGGGTGTTTCAATAGAGAATCTTCTATTTTCTTATAACCTTAAAAGATATTGTATTTATGCAACTATCGTTATCTATGATCATCCTATAGTTTTGCTTTAGGAAGGGTGTGAAGAAGTGGATCATAATGTGGGTTTAAAAGGTTTAGAAATTATGGAGGGGGTAGACAAAGTGCAAGTATAAGTGAGTTAAGAAATGGTGATGCAAGCCTTTCGAGAGACTGGCTTATCATTTCTCTTAAAATAAAAAGTTTTATTTTTTTAAAATTTTTTATTATATGATAAACTTTTTCTAAGATAGTAACATTTCTTAAGTTAAGTTCAACCTATATGTATTTATTTAAACTACCTAAAATAAGAGAGTACTATATTCTTGGGTTAATCTATATCACACCTAAATTTATAATTCTCAAACTTATTAATATACTACTCAATAGATCTATCACATTGAAAAAACTTTTACTATTTATCAAATATTTTGATATTATAGGTTATTGAAACAAACCTATTATATAATTTAATCTTAAGGTTTTTCCAAGTTTGGGATACTTTTTCATCATTATTAAAATATTATCGTTCCAAGTTTCTAAGAAATCTATAAGTAGTATCGATGAGTTTAGTCTTAATAAATTGATATTTTCTTCACTCACTTATTTTTCATGATAAAATGAATAAGATGGAGAGAAAAGGAATGAGAGGAGGAAATAACTTCTTTATCAATTATTAAGAAACTTTTACCTATCAGGTTTTAATAATTTTCATTAGCTCTCCTCCTATTATGACCCCCTTTAATGTTAAGGGATATCACATTTGTTGCTTGTGAGTGCTCTCCCCTATTTGGGGATTTCTTTTGAGTTGTTATCTCATCCCTTAGTGGTATACTTTCCAAAGTTTTATCATTTTTTATATACAATATGTTAAGAAGTTGGCTTTGCTATTGTCAAACATACTTGATTATAATCTCTTTAGCTAGATTCTAGGGTTTCTTGATGTATGACATTTAAACTTCTATCAAGGTCTAATTTGGACTAAACAATATTAGAGATATTCAATAAATTATTAGTGAATATGAAAAGATAATATATACTAATTAAGATTCGTTGACATGTTTGATATTTTAGAACTTTTCATAGATTGACATCCAAATTTGTAATACAAATTATTAGATAGAGTAAGTGACAACACATCAAACATTAAGCATATAGGTTTAAATAGTAGTTTTTGCTATATCCATTTTCACACATAAAATAAAAAATTTAAGGGTACATCTTTCACTTCAAATTACTTTCTAAAAAATAAAATTAACTGAAAGAGTGCACCATTTTAGCGATAATATCTTATAGTTTTATTGGTGTTGGCATATAGAGCATCAAAGATAGAAAAAAGACAAATTAATGGTGAATTAAGTTAGTAAGAAAGCTTAGCTAAAAAGGTAACAAGATAGTAGGCTAAGATTTGGAGCCTTATTGAAGAGGGTGGAGGTTTGGTGATTTGATGAAAAGAGAGAATGAAGACTTATAGGTGTTGGTAGAAGCATGAATTTATTTGGCTATTGACTCTCATAGTGGAATGTCTCTCACCTTTAATTCTTGTCTCTCATAAGCGTTTGGTTGTTGACTCTTCTAATAGAAGATTTCTCATTTTTTATCCTTATCACTTACAAAAAAAAGTTAGAATCTCTTTAACTCGAGTTGGATGCACACTCTTTGTTCACAATGGTGAAAGCATTAAACAAATGGATTTTTTATTTCATAATTATTTTTATCATAATGAACATCCTTATTTATAGAAACCTAAAGATTCATCAATAATTTTTAAAAAATAAAAAATTACAAAATTAATTATGTTAAGCTTTCCTCAAATTGGCTATGCATTTCAATCGATGATAAGCATGAGCAACTAAATGACAGGCAAAGAAACAGTGGAGCAAGTGGTGTAGGTGGAGCTACTGATCTAATATGTAGGTACGCATAGATCGGGTAGAACAACATTGGTTGATAAGGACATGCGGGTTGGTAAGGGTTATCACAGGTCATAACAGATCGAATGGGTCATCGTAAGTTATGAGTCAACATTGGTCAAGCATATCAGTTAGGTTTTGTGTCAAATTTCGGTCACACAGGTGCACAATTTAACTCAAGTAGTGACAATAGCTACTGATGGTGATGGTGAAGGTGACAGACAGGGATGGACTATAAATGCAGCAAAAAAAATAAAATTTTAAACATTTTTAAGTAATTTGCAACCATATTTTGCACCAATAAACTTATGAAACTAATGCGATGTCAACATGTGTTTGTTTGTGAGCTAAAATTAGATGCTCCTATGTCATCTTACCTAGGTATGAGAGAGCCTAGCTTGATGGTATTGGGGTGATGGGTGTAGTAATGCTCTAATTGGTGTGGCACTATATGATATGAGTCGTCATAGATAAGTAATGAGTTCTCGATCGGAAGCTTACCCTTCCAACGAACTAAATTTTTTTAAAATTTATAATCTTTGGTTAGAATTTTATCATGATCTAAAATATTCTCTACATTATTATTACTTAATCTCAAGACTAACATAGTGGCAGGAATAGATTCATTCAATATGGGAAGATCAGGCTCAAATGATTAACTAGCTATTGAATGTGATATCCTATACAAGATTAAATTCTTATTTTTTAAGGTTGCACTAATCCTGTACTCTTTTAGAAAATTCAACACATACACATTAGTACCCAGTTTTATAATAATCCTAAAAAAGCCAACTTCATATGCTTGTAGTTTCTTGTAAGTTATAGGAGAGAATCATATAACTTAACTCTAATTATAACATAGTCTCTTTTATAAAATTTATTAACTTTTTTTTTAGTATCTATCAGTTTTTTATAATTTTTATTACTTGGATTAATTTTTTAGATATTATTTTATGTAATAAAGAGATATGAGAAGTAAAAAAAAGAAGAGATAGAAATTTAAAAGTCTACTAATAAGAGATATCAGCTTATTACTATGAGACTGTATAATAAATAGTGGGTCTAATAAGGTGGTGACTAACTCCTTAGTTATTAGAAACCAAACTAAGTCTCATCTTCTTAACTTAGGGTAATGTGATCAAGCATAAATTATTTGCCTTAATTTTTTTCTTTATAAATAGGCTTAAATTTTTCTTATAGATTTGTTATACTTAAGTGATCAGGGTTTTTTATGAGGTAGGAAAGGATGTAATGTGATGTTCTTTCCTTGATAAATTAAAAAATGTGAGTTAATCTTATCCTTCAAAGTTACATCCCTATCAAAAAGTCATGATCTTCTAAAAATAAGATGACTTGCTTGCATAGGTATGATATTACATAAAATCTCATTATTATACATACCTAATTTTAAGGGTACATAATATCATTGCATAATAGTATGGAAGATTTATCTATTCATGATAGAAAGTAGGGGTTTTGGTGTTCCAATAGAGAACCTCTTATTTGCTTAGTAGAATTAAAGGATATTGTATTAATGTAATTATCGTTATCTATGATTATTTTATATGGTTGTTTCTTAATTTCTATGATGATGTTAAAGATGTTAGTATACTTTTAGTTATCTTAGAATTGTGAGGTTAGAAGGGTGCACCTTATCATAATTTTTTTTTGTTTTTTTAATTCTTACTCATATTTCTTATTAGATATAATATTTTCTTCTTGTTTTGATACTTTTTATTCATTAACATTTTTAGGTTCATAGTCATGGATCTCTTTGAATTGTTAGTAACTACATGTTCCTTTTCATGGCACATAAAATAGGTGATTCCAAATTAGGCAGTTTTGCTTGAAGAAGGGTGTGAAGAAGTGGATCGTAATGTGGGTTTAAGGGGTTTAGAAACTATGATGGAGTGGATAGACAAAGTGCAAGTATAAGTGGTATGACAAATGGTGATGCAAGCCTTTCGAGAGATTGGCTTGTCATTTCTCTTAAAATAAAAAGTTTTTTTTTAATTTGTAGCTATGTAATAAGCTTTTTTGAAGATAGTAACATTCCTTAAGTTAAGCTCAATATATATGTATTTATTTAAATCTACCTAAAATAGGAGAGTACTACATTCTTGGGTTGATCTATATCATACTTAAATTTATAATCCTCAAATTTATTAATATACTTCTCAATAGATCTATCATATTGAAAAACTTTTATTATTTATCCAATATTATGATATTATAGATTATTGAAACAAACTTATAGTACAGATTAATCTTAAGATTTTTCCAAATTTGAGATAACTTTTCATTATTGTTAGCATATTATCATTCTAAGTTTTTAAAAAAATCTACAGGTACTTTTGATGAGTTTAGTCTTAAAAAATTATTACTTTCTTCACTCAATCATTTTATTTGGTACTTATTAAAGTAATCATCTATATATATAAACTATTAGTTTATGTAATCCTTAGGATTATAATTACTATTAAAAATTAGGGCATCTAGTTGCATATTAAGGATATACTTTCTCTCTTAATACCTCTTAGCTCTTTTCTTCTCACTAAACATGTTTAGATCATCATTTTAATCTGACTCATAAGAAGACTCATTTCTTACTCTATGATCATGATTTCTTCTATGGATATGTTGATCAAATTCATTAAAAAGATCATCATGTTTTCCTATTATCCCTTTCTCTTTTGAGATTTGGTTCATGTTATTAGTTTAAAAGGATTTATTTGACTATCTAGGTGAGTTGAGTTATTGATGATGATATTTCTAATATGGGATCTTGATTTAAGTTTTATCTTTGATTTTAGATTGATTCTTGACTTTGATTTACTATTTTAAAAGACCAATCACATCTTGTAGTCATTCAAAGGTTTGTCACATAGGCAAATATTAAGAAAAGAAAATAATATGAGATATCTTCTTATTTTTATGTTTTATTTTTCTTAAAAAATTATGAAAGCAAAGTAATCGTAACTATAGACCACCAAAACTAAGATGGTGTGCTTCCAAAAAAATGATGAGTGATTAGGGTCCTACTTATGTTAGACCACGAGATAGAATGAGATAATACCCAAGAAAGATAATGGGGAGTCATATCGTTATTTTTGTATCACCTTTTAAGACAAAGTTTACCCAAAATAAGATAAGATTTCTTGAATGGATACATTAAGCAAAAAAGAAAAAAAATCTTTTTTAATAAAAAATCATGTTCATTAATTCTAAAGTTGATGTAAAGTAAAAAACTATATTCTCTAATACCAAAGTTAGATACACTAAACAAAAAAAATAATAAAAAATAATTGACGAGATACCAAAGTTGATGTAAAGTAGAAAATCATGTGTAGTAATAACAAAATTAATGTAGAAAAAATTTAGATTTCTACTAAGAGCTAATTTGAAGTCTATAATATTGAACATACTCAATAAATTATTAGATAATACGAAAAGATAATATACAATAATTAGGGTTAGGTGGTGTGTATGATATCTTAGAATTCTTTAAAGATTAGTGTCCCACATTATGACATAGATTATTATGTGAAACAGTTGACAACACATTAAGTATTAAGTATAGAGTCTTATAAAATAGTTTTTTGTCACATCTAATTTCACACCTATAAAATAGAAAATTTAACACAAACTCTATATATAATACTTTAAGAGAATGAAAAATAATTCTAAATTTAGATTATTACTTAAAAAATAAATAAGAGTCAAAATGCTATGATAAAAGATTTCATTATAAAAGTGTACTAAATGATTTATTGGGTTGTATTAATATTGAGAGAATTAAGCTACAATTGACCTATTGATTTATCATACAAGGATGATATAAATGGTATTTTTAGAATTGCATGAGTACAATGCCTAAAATTGTATTGTATGATAAATATAAAGATTTCATTGAAAAAATGAATGAGTATGTTAAATGGATCATATAGAGAGGGACTTGTATAGAATATTATACAATATAATTAAGTTAATCATAATGGACAACCAATCGTAATTTTGTATGAAACGACCAAGTCAGGAGACAGAAAAGGTTTTGGTTGGACTTGTACATTGAATGTAATTGCATGACATGATGATTTGGGGGTAGTGTCAGAGGTACATTTTCTAAATATTAATAAAATACAATTTATAGTTTTCTATGTGGCAACTAGGAACTCTAATCCTTAAATTAGGCTTACTAGAACACAAAAATATAGAAAATAAGCAAATTCAGGGTTGAGAAAATACTTTGTTATTACTGGATTTCATGAATGAAGTAATGTACAAGATAGGAATATACAACTACATAGGTGATTCCCTAAAACCCCTTTTATAACGATTTATAACCCTATAAATATCGAACAATTACTTAATTTAGTACTAAACAACAGTTCTTTAACTTCACTAATTACTGATCAAAGAACAATAGTTGCATTTCTAAACTTTTCTTTGAAACCACTAAAGCAAAGGAAATAATAAATTATCCCTATTAAAAAAAACTCGATGTCCTCCTCAAGAACTATCAAGTAATCTATCTCTCAAATTGCCATAGAGTGGTGTCCTCCAATAATGTTTCACTATTATGATTGCTTTTCCATTAAACTAATAACTCTATTCTATGAATATTCTTACTCTGCCCAAATGTTCAATGATCCAAGATCTTCTTCACATCCTAATCGAATTGTTGTCACATAATTGTTGGAGCATGCTTAATTTTTCTCCTCTAATACTTTAGCTCATCTTTGTGATATTTCTCTAAGAAACTCGCATAAAGGTTGGGTAGACCTTGATTTTGTTAGACAAATTTGGTCTTGATAAGACATATTATCAATCTTTTGATCCACTCATAATCATGATAAATTATATAAATGGTGAGATATGACCCTAATAGATCACTCCATAATAGATTCAAGTCATCAACACTCTCAAATTTGATAACACTTTTTTCATTATGTTTATTTAGATAAAACCAAACACATTTTATTGGTATAATAAACTAAAAATAGAGCAATTTAAATGGCCAACAAAGACCACCACCAATAATTATTGTTATCTTCGTTATTCTGCTTCTATAAATACTCTTAACCTCTTACCTATCAACATCGATACTTGTTCATAAGAAAAACCCTTATATGAAAAAAAAGAATACCATTATGTAAAGCAAATTGTTTCGAAAGAAAAATCATCCATCACATATTCACATATTCTATAAATTGTAAACTTATGATAGTGATTGATTATAACAACGCCTTGCTTCTTAATCAAATTTCACCATCCAAGTCCTTGTTTTAAGCCTCAACTTTCAAAATAGCATTTAACATTTTTTTGAACAAACAATCAATCCAAAATATCATAGAAAATAATACAACTATAAGTCTACATTAGAGCAATAGCAAAATCATTTCAAAAGGTATCAACTTCCTTTTTTGCACTAAAAAATATGTGTATGAATGATGACAAAAACATTCAATATTTCTCGTAAAAAAACAATAAAATACATGATGAAAATTACTATGACAATATAGTTGTTTAATATTAAAATATTGTTGGGTTAAGAAAAACAATTATTGTATGTCCTAAGCCTGAAATACATGTTCAAGCAAAAATTAATTAATATCATGTTCATCAATAATTATTCACAGTAAAGACCATAAGATAAAAAATAATAATACCATTTTCTAAAGTAAATCATTAGAAAAGAAAATTCATCTATTACATATACCCATGTTTTATAAGTTTACAATTAGGATAATGATCAACCATATCAACTTTCTTTGAATAAACAATCAATGACTAAATCTCATAGAAAAAAATACAAAACTATGAGTTTACACTTGGAGCAATTGCAAAAATCTCGAAAGAAAACATCAACTTTTTTGTTCTAAGAAATGTTCATATGAATGATGCCAAAATATTTAAAATTTCTCATAAGAAAATGTCAAAGTAGATGAAGAAACTTAGCAAACAATATAGTTGTTTAATATTAAAATAATAAAGGATTAGAAAAAAAAAAATATGTTATGATTGAGTCCTAAAATACATGTTCAACCAAAATTAATTAATGCCCTATTCACAATACTTGTTCACAATAAAACCTCTTATATAAAAAGTAAAAATACTATTATTTAATGCAAATAATTCAAAGGAAAAAACCATCTATTATATATTCCCGTATTTTATAATTTTTATATTTAGGATATTGAACTAGCATATCAATAGTTTGTCTCTTGCTCAAATTTCACCAACGAGGTCTTCTTTTTAAATCTTGTATGGTATCAATTCTTTGAAATATGCTTATGAATGATGCCAAACATATTCAAAATGTCTCATAAGACAGTCAAAATAGACGAAGAAAATTACTAAAACAATATAATTGTTTAATATTAAAATATTATAAGAATAAAAAATAAATTGTTGTTGACTAAATCCAAAAATACAAGTTCAACCCAAATTAATTAATACCTTTTTTATTTATAAGATTGCAAAAATAATTGAATGAGTTAGAAATATATTAAAATTCAAAAGGTTGGAATATTATGTTTAAAAACATTAGCTTCTCATAAATTACTAACAAAATGTAAGATATAAAATAGAGAAGATAATTTTAAAAAACTATTTTTTGATTTTTAAGAGTGAATTAAAATAAAAATATAATGAATATATGTATTAAATATTAATTTCAGAATTTTTTAAATAAATATTAAATATTTGTGTAGAATCCATCTTATTTCAAATTTTTTTTAACTTTTATTTTTTAAAATAAAATTTTTAGTTTTTATTTATATTAAGTAAGCTAATAAAAAATTTATAATGAATTTTTAATAAAATAAAATTTAATTATTTAACAAACTAAATGTTCTAATCCTGACAAGGTAAGATAAATGTTACGCTTAATTTCAAATACTTTTTTATTTTTATTTTCTTAAAAGAAGTTATTTTAACCTTTTAATTTGTTCTCGTCGTAAAACTATTTCAAAATTATGTAATTTATGCCTTATTTCTTGTCAAACATTATTAACAATGAATAATAAATGTTCATAACTTTTTAAAAAAAAATTATTTATAATACTTTAAATTAAATTAAATATAACAAAAAATACTGGGCAAATTTATTTTTGAAAATAATAAATTATTCAGAATTATTGTAAGGTTCATTAGACCAAAGAAATAAAGAAACAAAACCGAGAAAGTTTAAGGGATCTAATCAAACAAAAAGTAATTTAAATTTATATTGCTCAAATCCCTAAATTTTATTTATCTAAACTTATTATTATTATTATTATTAAATGCCAAATAATAATGTCATACTCATTCAACTAAAACGAATATAAATTAAGAGCTATAAACCATAAACAACATCTAACCGGAAGCCTCTGATCGATTGATCTCCTAGCTCTCTTGATCATGGCCTACTCTCCATCAATCTTCTTCCTCCTTTCAACCAAGCTGTTTCTAATCTTGCTCTTTGCTCATACACATGTTAAAGCCGATTTGAATGCAGCTCCTACACCACAGCTGACCTTCCAATTGTTCTTTCACGAATATTCAAAACCCCCAAATGCGACAATCATCAAGGTGGCAACTAGCCAAAGCAATTCCTCTTCACGCTTTGGTGACATTGATGTCATCGACTACAAGGTCACCAACGGTCAAAATCCTGACACACTTGAAGTGGGCCGACTTCAAGGCATTGTTGTGCGTGCATCTACCACGGCTTCGGATGACCACGTGAGTGCAACTTTAGTGTTTTCAAATGGGGAATGGAATAGGAGCTCTTTGTCGTTGCTTGGGACGATCAAGGCATCAGAGAAGGTGAACGAGTTTGCGATAGTTGGAGGGACACGTATGCTCCAATTTGCTCGAGGATATGCCCAATTCACTTTCGTCTCAACCAATGCTACATCTGGGATTTCCACGGGGGCGCTCAAAGTGTTCATTAGCATAAATTAGATGCAATAGTTCTTCATTATTAATAAATTATATTTTCTTTTGAATAAATAAAATATCATCATCTGATGTCTCTCACCCAAAGGAAATGTTAGAATGCATCGTATTTATCCCAAGTTGTATGCTCTATTTATTTTTCACTGAAGGAAGGTGTATTTCGCATGACAATTGTTGCAATGTCAAGTTATCAATGAATACATTCAAAAGTATTATTAAAAATATATTTGTTTGATAATTTATAATTGAGAAGTATTTATTAGATTGATTTATTATGTGACAAATTTTTAACTTTTTTTAATGTAAAAAATAATATATAAAATGTTTATGATATTTTTAAAAGGTATGATGATTTCTTACAATTTCAAAAATACACACAAAAAAAAAAACTGATATTTATTAACCAAAACTAGGTGTGTTCAACCAATGAAAAAAAGGTTTGCAAGAGATTCCTATTTCTAAGTCCGTATCCAAAACGAAACTATAATTGATTTGCTAAAATTATATATCTATAGTTTAAAATAATACTAAATTATTATAATCTTGAAAAACAAGTCATAATTTCAAATATATATAAAATATTATTTGAATATATCATTATATAGAGCTAATCAAGAAGGATTTAATAAGGTGAAGTTTATAATCTACATTACTTGTGAATTTTTAAAAAAAATAATATAAATATAAATTCTTAAATGGTTGAGGTTAGAATTTTAACTTTATAAAATCAAGTTTTTACTATTTTAGGTGATGGGATTGAATTAAATTTTTAGCTATGTATCACAAGGTGGTAGGAAATTTGTAAAAAATATAAGTAGAAAATTAAAGAGAGAAAGAGAAAGAAAGGGGTAAATTAAAAAGAAAATATTGAAATAAAGGAGTCCAACTAGAAACAAATAGTAAGAAGTGTAGAAAAAGAGATAGTATTAGTGAAACTAGAGTTGGAACGTGTTTTTATAGCTCAAAAGAGAGTTTGGAAACAACTAGAAGAGAACGAGTGCAATTATAATAAGAGAATGAAAAGAAAACTAAATAGTAGCTAACAAAAAGAAGTAAACATTTAAGTTGACTTTACTATTGAATTCAATTTAGTTTTATGCAAATAGTGATGTGGTTAGCTTGTGGTTTGAGTTAAAATTGGTATTGAAATAATTTGAAATAGATTTAGAGTGGCTAAAAAGTGATTTGAATGAAAATAGAGTATTTGAATATGAAGAAAATGTTGTTAGTTTAGTATCATGCAAGAGTGATGGTTTAAATTGTATTTGTAAGATCAATATTAGCTATCTAAAGTAAAAAAAGATAAACTAAGTACATTAAAGTGTCATACAGGCATTCATGAGTTGATCATACCAAATGAATTTCCCATTCATACCAATAAATTGTGTGTAAAGTCGGTAGGATTGGATACTCATTTGCATCATATAAGGGAGAATGGTTTATCATGCTTTTATGATATAGTTGAGTGTGCTCAATATATAGGATCAAATCTATTTGAAGGTATGTGAATATCTTACATGTATGATGAGGGTGATCATATGGCATGATAGTTGTTAAGTAGATTGAGATTAGAAATGATTAGCTCATACGTATCGATAGCATTAGTTGTACTACACAATGCATTGGTAAGCTTAAGGACGATATGGTAAGTGGAGATTGTCTTAAATGACGTGAAATGTCGTACCAGTGCGAAATATTTTGCTAGGTTAAAGTATGGACTAATGCAAAAATGAAAATCGTATAATATGATATGAATAAGTATACCATACCATCAATAGTGAATAATAAATCACTTATTGAATCATATTGTATCATTTAGAGAGAGAGCTAAGGATCATACTGGATGATCTAAGTGATAATAATATATGATGAGTTGCTTAATGGTATATATATTAGAAAATTTTGCTGGTCGTTTTGTGCAATAAGGAAGTTGTATAAGTAAAACTTATCATAATAATTTAATTAATAAAAATAAATTACTAAGTTTTAAATTATATTAAAATAATTAATAATTATATTACATAAGATTATATGATGATTGTTGTGTATGCATAACATTGTAAAAAACGTTATAACAAAGGGATGTGGTTAAGGTATTTATTGTTTCAATATAGATAGGTAAATTAGTAAATGTAATATAAATATATTATTAACTTAATTATTGATTTATTATAAATTAAAACATGTTCTACATTATTTTTTATTATACATTTTAATATCAAGTATAACTATAAAAATGACATTTAAATGGATCATATTAGTTAACAAATTATATGTAATAGTAGATATTTATTTATCAACTTAGAGTATATTTAACATGAATAAAAATTTAATATTCCATGAAATTGAAAATAATTTAGAGAAAAAGTTTTGACATATATAATTAAATAATATAGAGGAATTCAATTGATGTTAAACTATTGAATGATAATTGGAGATATTGAAAGAAATATTATAATAAGAAAGATTATCAAGAAATTAAATTGGTAAATTGAAATTGAGTTTGAATAATTAAAAATAATATAATACCAAGGTTGCTAGGAATGACTTTGTGAATTTGAAGGGATTTGAATGATAAAAATATATAGAAATTTAAGATGAACGTTGAAATGGTTTTGGAGATACCTACAAAAAATTATCAAGAAGATTAATTTGATAAATTAAAGATATCAATCAAATTTTAAAAATCATGATTAGGTGTTTCAAATATTAAGAAAATTTCTTTAGAGAGTGATTTTTTATATTTACACACTATTTTAACATTTGTAATAATTTTAAAAGAATGACCTTGAGTGTATTTCTAATCAAATTGCATAACAAAAATCGAAAGTTCTATTATGCATGAGAAGGTAGCTAGCTCAAACAATGGAGTAGTGAGTAATGAACCCCTTAGATAAGAAAAGATTCAAAAAGTAAGAGGAATGACAATATGAGTGTACGCACAAAAATAAATATCACCTATTAGAAGCAATGATCAAGTGGAATAATATTAAACAAACCATGTGCAATGCTAGTAAAAGAAAAGAGGAAAACCTACCAGAGTGTTACTAAAGAAGAACACATATTATTACATTTCAATAGTTATCATTTAGAATGATCATGTATTAACCAATTTCAATTTTAACAATGAAACAAAAATATTATATGTTCCAAATTAGTATAAGAGACTATATTAGAAATATTATATAATTTCATACATACAAAGAGATAATAGAACTTGCACAAAACATGAATCAAAAACCAATCTATTATAAATGTTAAAGAAGCAAAAGGAAAAAGGAAAATAATAATTTTGGAACAAGAGAAAGAAATATAGGAGGACTAAGAAATATAAGTTAGGATCTAAATCTATCGCATTTAAAAAGGGATAGAAACCAAAATGCATGACTTGTTGTAAAAATTACTAGAAAAAATGTTATAAAAAATAATAAGTGTTTTTCTTGTGATGGACGTCAACATATACTAAAGAGTCTCCACATGTGATGGAAGAAACAGCCATTTGTGGAATCATGAAGAGCAAAAGGGATTCATTTGAAAATTCTCAAACAAGAAGAATTGGCATGTTTTGCATGCAACATGTGGTGACACTATTGTAGATATTGCCCAAGAATCATGATAAAAGCAAAGAAAGATGGCAATCCAAGCAAAGAGACTCTGTATTTCTAATTGCTAATATTGGTAAACTTTTGATACATGAGTGACTTTTAAATTTTATATCCATTTGATTGATTAGTAGATTAGTTGACACAATATTTTTTTTTGGAACTTAGTTCTTAATTGTTACTTGAATAAAATTTATGTGTATATTCATGTTTGAGGATATGTTGGAAAGGAAATGATAAATTATGTGAGAAGTCTCAAAAAAGTAAATTATAAATGTATAAATTATGGATTAGTTGGTTAATTCCAAAAAAATGAATAAAAGAGATATGGAATAAGTAATGAAAAAGATGAATGGATAGTAGATAATTGTGAATAGTGGTAGCTACGATTTAGAATGCAATATCTAAATGATCCCATGAAAATATTTAGTTGATAGAGACAAATAAAGTAGACAAATAGTTGAGTATATTAACATGAAGAAGACAAGAGAATTATCTCAAAAATAATTATGTAAAAGAAGGGAACCGGATAAAAGATGTTGATGCGAATGCTATAGGAACCTTTGCCTACAATACAATCAAATTAGTAGTGGTAGTTGTTCTATGGAGCCAAAGATATTAATAATTAGATACTAGTGGTTAGGTGTCCTTTAAGTATGACAATCTTAAATATTGGAAGCATTTGTAATAGAAAAAAGGCATTACTCATATTTAACATAAATTACAATCTTAGGCTAATGGGCAATCAAAGAAGATAGTTCAAATTTAGGATGATCTTTTGAGACTCAGTGTGCTGTCTTACTCCTCAAATTGGTTCAAGCATTTTCCACTTTTCAATTTATGTATGACAATAGATATCAATCAGCCATCAACATGGCATCATATGAGGCTTCGCATGATAGGTACCATAGATCTCCATTAGGTCAGGTTAAGGGTGAGTTTAGGTAGGCTTTTGAACATCATATTATGGAGGAGACTTCTAAAAAGATACATAAATTGAGGGATAGACTATGAGTTGTGCAACATTTTCAAAAAAAAAAAAAAATACTTTGATAATAAGTATAGACTAATTCGTTTTGAAGTTGGGGATAAATTATTCCACAATGTTCGCCTAATATGAAATTATTTCAAATTTGGAAAGGCTTTTAAATTGTAGCCTGTGTATGTTTGACCATGGAAAAAAAAATAGATCTATGACTTATAAACCATGGTTGCCAAAGGCACTAGCTGGGATGCTAATATTTTTCATGTATTAAATTTGAATGAATACATACTAGACCCATCACATACTCTTTAGGAGGAGCATAGGGATCTCCAACTGTAGTTGATGTGTCATATCAATACTAGTTAATGCATGTTTTAAAGTTTACTACAAGATGGAAGTCTAACTATGGTCAAGCTTCTTTGGAAAAACAAGATGAGCGAAAGACTACATGGGAGGTGGAAAGAGAGGTCTACCACACATGGTCGAAGCTATTAATTCCAAAACAAAATTGGGCTTCTCATGTTTATTTCTTCTACATTTTCTTTCTTTTTAAAGTATGCAAGTTAACCTCTACATTGCTCATTATATTTATAACTCCCATTTGACATCAATATGATTCTCATCAAATCATAATTAACAACAATTTAAGTTAATAACTTAAATTTATATATATTTAATTAAAAAAAGAAAATGAAAATAGTATACCTTGGTAATGTTATAGAGCAAGTTGGCTAGTAGACATGGAGTTGGTAGCACAATAGGTTGGAATCAAGTCGACATGTCATCAAGCAAGTTTAGTAGGTCAACACAATGTACTGGTTGGAGTCAAGTTGGTGTGTCTGAATTCTGCCAATGGTTTAATGCGGTGTAGCTAATCGCATAAACCTGCAATCCAAATTGGGTTTGAAAAACTCATTCACTAAACCATTTCGATCAAACATAATTCTGGTCGATTGGTCAGGTCAAGTCAAGCCTACAATGGAGCTAGCAAAACAAGGCCCAATGGGTCATTTATTTTCATTTTTGTATTCCATCATGAAGACCTGAGAGTGCAATTTTTGGTCCTTTCTAAACTTTATACGTGAAGAATAGATATCTAAATTGTTCAAAAGTGTCGATATATTTATGTCTAGCTCTTAGGTATAAAAAATCTTAACCATCATCCTCTCCACATATAATATGATGGTAGATGATCATACGTACAATGAGAAATAAAACTTATTTGAAACCTCAGTTGTGAATATTATACAATATGATATTAGTTAGTCAAACAATATGATCAAGTAAGAGAAGCAATCATTATGCAAGTGTGAACAAGTTGTTAAAGCAAATTTTTTTATTATATAAGTACAATGATGTCAAGAGCATTTAAGGTCAAAAGTGTTTGACAAGTTAAAAACAAGTTTTGGTATCATAGAATATGTCCATAACACATCATATATTGCGATATAGTACAACAAAGTGGAAGAAGTGAGCAGGCACAAAACTTGCCTAGTGATCATACCAAGTCAATTACACTAGTGTACAAAGGCATTAATATAAAGAATGAAAGTAATGCTATAATAATATAGGTATGAAATCAAAAATCATACAAGTAAGATAATATGAGAAAAAAATCTTCTAAGTCAAGTAAGCTAAGAGTCAAGTGACTTAACAAATCGTACAATATGAAATAGCTATAATAGTAATGCAAAATAGAGAAACTGAATAAATAAGGTTTTGTATTTGAGTTGCTTTTGATCCAAATCATTGGAATTGAGTTGCTCTAGATGTAAGGTTTGGAAATTACTTGGTTGCTTTTTTTAGACAATAAATGATTTCTAAGTCATACTCTTTAATGAGCAAAAGATAATGTCTTTAGATTTTTTAAGATATATTTTAAATTTTGATAATCTATAAATACTTCACATTTAACCTCATAAAGATAATGTCTTTGTATTTTTAAAACAAAGAAAATTATTGCTAATTCTAAGTCATGCATTGGATAATATTTTTCATGAGTTTTTAATTAATGGGATGCATATGCAATCACTTTCCCAAATTGCATCAACATATAACTCAAACCTTGATAAATTGCATCACTAAAAATTTGACATCTCTTCAATCCTTCTTGCAACACTAACACTGAAGCAGTAGTCAACTTTATTTTAACGTTTGAAAACCTTTTTCACATGTAGAATCCCATTCAAACTTTACTGCTTTTGAGTTAAACATGTCAAAGGAAAAGTTATCTAAGAAAATCCTTTCTCAAATTTTTTATAATATTCAGTCATTCTAGAAAAACTTTAATTTTTTTACTATAGTTAGTCTAGATCAGTCCATAATTGCAGAAATCTTTTGGGGATCTACTAAAATCTCTTTTGAACTAACTACATACCAAGAAACACTACGTTAGATAATTAAAAAAGATATTTTGAGAATTTAGCATAAAGTTAATGATCTCTTAATATTTGTAGCACAAGTAAATGAGTAGCATGTTCTTCTTTGCTTTTTGAATAACCTAAAATATCATCAATAAATACTACAACAAATTGATCTAAATATTTTTTTAAACTCTCTATTCATCAAGTTTGTAAATTCTATAAGTGCATTAGTCAATTTAAAGGGTAATACTAAAAATTCATAATGCCCATATCGAGTTTTAAAAGTGCTATTTGGAATATCTTCCCTTTTATTCTTAACTGATAGTATCATAATCTCATGTTTATCTTTGAAAATACTATTGCACCTTGAAGTTGATCAAATAAATTATCTATCCTTGGTAAATGTATTTATTCTTTTTAGTGATTCTATTAAGTTCTTGATAGTCAATACACATTTTTAAGCTTTCATCTTTTTTTCACAAATGAGATCGAAGCTCCCCACAAAAATACACTAAGTTTTATAAAACCTTTTTCTAACAATTCTTGTATTTGCCTTTTTATCTCCTATAACTCAATTGAAGCCATTCAATAAGAAGCTTTTGAAATTAGTAAACTTTTAGGAACCAATTGAATTTCAAATTCTAGTTCTCTTTTAGGTGAAAATTCTAATAGTTCATCTGGAGGAACATCCAAGTATTCACATATTTGAGGTATCTCCTATGGTTGAAAAAAATTCTTATCTACATCCATCATAGATATCAAGTATCTTTCATATCCTTTGGATAATAACATTTATGTCTTCACCACAAAAATAACAAAAACTCTTTGTCCTTGCCCAAAATATATTAATTCTTTCTCACCATACACTTTTATTTTCACTTTCTTTTCTCAATAATCTATGGCTACTGATGATCTGATAGCCAATCCATACCCAAAATAACATCAAATTTGATGATTAATAACATGATTAATTGCACAAAAAAAATTCTTCTCTATTTATATTTCATCTTAGATGAAGAGTTATACTCTAATTTTACTCATCAAATAATTTAACTAATAAAGATTATTTTAATTTCTGAAGTTGTATATTTAATTTTCTTATTATGTATAATGATATAAAAGAGTGTGAAGCCCTACAATCAAATAAAGCAACAGCTTATAAACTTTATAAAAATAAGGTACTTATAATCAAATCAATAAACATTGGTACTTTTTGTTGAGCAATAATGTAAACTCATGGTCAACCACCTTTAATTAATTTAAGCTTTTCTTTTACTAAACACAACCACAAATATAAAGATATACAAAATTCATACACATATACATGTGAAAGTGTCTCCACTTATATATTTCCAATCTACCTAAAAGCTTATGACTTATTCTAATTCTAAACCCTGGCATCGACCCTTACAGATCACTTTGCAAAGATTCAATATCCTACAAATACATATAAATTACTCATCCAAATATTATATCCTCTAAAACTTTTTTCTTAGGATGTTAACTCCTCTAATACCAACTTGTCATGCCCCACCTAACACCATAAGGAGTGACAAATGAGACCAATTTTTAACCTAATTTCTTTTTCTTTCACATTCAAAACAAATTAAATTTTACTTAAATCTAAAAAATAAATAGATAGAGTCTCCCTTATAAATTATTTATTTTTTATATATAATATTTATTATCATATATATATTGACAATTATATCATAAAATATTAAAATATATCATCTACAACAAATGTAAAACAAATGCCCCACATTCATACTACATATTTCATCAATCAAATCTACAAAATCACCAACAATCAACAAAATATATAAAATAAACATCATAATTATTCTGATAATATAACAACATAAACTAATAATAAAATCCAGATATATCATAATCACATAATAAATTCTCCAAAGACATATTCATTATATACCTGAATTCTTAAACCTCGATCACATGATAGATTCTTTAAACACATACTCACTATATACTTAAATCCTTAATCCTATTAGAGTTCCTATCTTATTATTATGAACCTGATTGACTTGTAATATAAGTGTAAAGAATAAGTCTCAAAGAGCCCAATAGATAAATCATAAATAGTAAAACAATATAATATAATAAATATAAAAAAATAAAGTTATAAACTGAGTAATAAATGACATAAGTAAGAAAGAACAGTTATATGAAACTGAAATAATAACAACAAAAAATAACTTATCTAATTGATTTATATTTTCTTTTACTTATGTCTTTTTCTCTATTTATTTATTTAAATTCTTTTTTCTCAGTTTATTTCTTAATTTAATTTGGACTCGATTTCTCTTGGATTTTTATCCATACTTATATATCATAACATGTCAATATCAATACCTATCAAACTATATCCAATAAGGAATCATATCATATCCATATTAATACCCATCATACTATATCTAACAGGTTATCATATCATATATATATCAATACCCATCAAACTATATCCAATTGATAAGCCTCTACCCATAGTCATATCAATCTGTCGACATTATATCAATTATCACCATTATGGTTCTAAAAACCAACATGTTTCTTATCATTTTTATTATTTATATTCAATGTATCATTCTCATGCACCATATTATATAAATAATCATATATTTCTTAGTTTTTTACATATATTTTTTCTTTTATTTTTATTCACTTATGAATCTTACTTATTATTAACAATAAGCTATACAAATCTTGTTATTCAAATTTAAATGCATGAACATATTCAATTTCATGATCATAAATAAGAAATATCACTTTATTTCAACATGTTTAAGGAATATAAGCAAACAAACATAGTTACATTATCGTTAATCGATTTACCTGTCTAATCTATGTGATGAAAATCTACCTCCTAAATTGATTTGCTCTTTTAATATTAACTTTTTTTTTGTCATTTTTGTACTTACAGTCAAAAATTTCAAATCAAAAGTAATTCTTGTCATAATTTCCTAAAATGTCACTTTATTGCTAATAGAAATAAACACAACTCAATTTTGGCTGTCACGACAAGCAACTACGCCTAATTAAGGAAAATCTAAATTTTGTAAATTAACACAAGCATATGATTAATCTTCTAAAAAATAGAAATTTCACCTTCAATACACCATCGTTCGTACATGGAAAAATGAATTTTTTAGCCATAGCTCACAGTTTTTGTTCGAACGATGAATCTCCTACGGCGAGGGTTGCAATGGAGAAATTGATTGCAAAAGAATTTTTCTCCTTCCTCGAATTAATGATTTCTCAAGTTTCCTAAGCATGTGAAATTGATGGAGATTTTGGGCTTGTTGTCGTCGACAAAAGAAAAGAGTTTTGGTATTTTTTCCAAATTCTATTGCTTAGGTTTAGGTTCTATATTTAATTATTAATTTAGTTTATAAATATTTAATTATATAACAATTTCAAAAATTCATAACAATTCTAAAAGAACTCCAATTAACATAAAACAAATGTCATTAACATCATCTCAAAAAGGTCTATAAAAAAATATTTTTATTATAAAATATTAAAATATTTTTTTATGACACATGTTTTGAGATATGTCATGAATATCATTTATATCCATTATTTTACAGACTTTTCATGCTTATAATATCAAACTAATAGAATAATAACATTTAAAATATTAAGTATTTGTTACAAAATCAAAGAAATTCCATTATAACTTTTCAAATTTTGGGGTATTACACCCTGAGCTGATTATCATGACCTATCGATTATCCTTGGCCCATACTTCTTGAGGTTGTGATGGAAGTACTCCCTTATCTCTACAAGTGCCTCCTCTATTAGTAATACTTAATGGGAAAGAAGTTATCTTAGATATCACCCATGGGTAATCTCTAATCATATGGCCTAGTTCTCTACAACTAAAGCACTTGGGTTGGCCATCTTTTCTGGCTTAACAAATTCCCTAATGTAGCTGTCCTTACTTTATGCAAAAAGACATTCTCCTACTTTATATTTTATGCATCCTACTACCACTAGCACCAGAAACATACTGATTTATTTGTATCAAAGTAGTTTTCCTCTAACATTTTGGAAGATCTTTTTCAAAGTATTTGAACATTTAGTTGATGCAACCATTTATTTCATTTTCATTGTTATCACTATCTTGCAAGCTTCAAAGATTTCTAATTCCTACTCCATCAATTTTGCATGCTTACCAAACTGAACAAAATCAATGGTTTTATATGGGATAAAGATAACTTTGATAGATTCCTTTAACCCACGATGGAATACAAAACATCTATAATTCTTCAAGCTTACCACTACAGAGCATTGTGAGCTATGAAATAAAATCTCTTGTAGTGGATAACTAACATATCAGATTGCCCTAGAACTATTAATCTTTCCCTCATCTTTTATTTGACTAATGGTGGAACAAACCATTCGTCGAATTCTTCAACAAACTCTTCCCATTGAATTGCTTTCGTAAGCAAGCCTTTAAACTAAACCTGATGGCAAGACTCCAAAAATACAAGAGTACCCTTAACAACATTCACTACAAATGATAATTTGTGACACTTAAGATAACAGATTCTCTCAAATATCAAAACAACATGGCCAATCTAATTCTCTCTTTCAAAGGAATTAGTTCCATTCTAGTGTCCTGAGTACACTTTCAATTAAATAAGCCTTGTTTGACATAAGAGTTTTTTTTTGGGAATGAGTATGATTTTACCAATGAATAAAATTATGTTTGAGAAGTATTGTTATTAAGTATTATTAAAAAAAATATTTGTTATTAATTTATAATTAAGAAGTATTTATTAAATTAATTAATTATGTTATAAATATATTGACTTAATTTTGATATAAAAAAATAAAAATGATCATAATATTTTAAAAGGGTAAAATGGTTCTTTATAATTTTAAAATTATTAAAAATAATAAATAATGATGATTTTCTTATGTATTGAACAAAATTAAATTTGTTTGACCCAAAAAATTTGTGACATCCTCGGTCTTGTATTTCGAATGTTGATATATGGTTACTATGTTACACATCATGTATACCAACTATGATTAGTTTTTTTTTTCTTAAGCAACAACAATTAAACCTTGCTAAGTTATAATTGTATTTCCACGATACATCACCTTTTTTTAGAGCCATTTATTTTTTAAATCATTCAAGTAATACATTTTTGAAAACCAAATACGTTACCACATAAATAAAAGTCTTACATTCATTTTAAAATGTAAAGTACAAACAACATTGTTCTAGTAGTGAAAATTTTAAAGTATAATACCAAGTTCTAACAAACATGCTCAGTTGTCACAAAGGTTTATAGTACATCATTTATGTCAACTCCTAATCCCTAATCTATGAAGAAGTAAAGAAATTAAAACATGATAACTCTTCCTAGTGGCCCTTGAAACACCCATAATTGAAGAGAGAAAGAAGTGATCATTGGGTGATGTTCTGAATTGAAGAATCAATAAAAAAGAAGTGGTTATTAATATATTTTTAAGTGGAGAGATATAAAAATGAATAAATCCTACATTAAGATAAGAGGACTGATCCTAAGTAATATAAGTATAGTCAAAAGTCTCAAATTAGTGAAGCACCTTTTGGAGATAACCTGAGCTTATTCTCATAAGAACTTTATGGTTGAGCATATTGGAGTTAGAAAAGTTTTAAGATATGTGACTAACCAAGAAGAGATTCTTTAGATAAAGACAAAATCTAATTAGTTTGAAATAATACCTCACTTAAAAGGTTGAGATGTTACAAGACATAAAGGCTAGGATATTATAATTTGGTATCAAAGTATTGCCTTCATTAGTTTTGATGTGGTTCAAGGATGAACTAAGAAGAAAATAGTGATCACTATAAACCAAAAAGGATAAAAAAAAAGATCACTAATTGACATCATAAAAAAGAGAATCATTCAATAAAGAATGACTCTTAGCAAGCTTCTATGTGAAAAAGATATAAAAATGAATAAGTTTTACAATTGCTTAAAAGGAAAAATCCTAAGTAATATAAGTAACTAGAGTTTGAGAAGTATTAGAATAGATTATCAAGAAAGAAGAGACCCCTTAGATAAGGACCAAACTTAATTAAATTGAGATAATATCTCACAAAAAAATTAAGATATTATAACTCTCCTAGAATCTTATCATATACATCTACATTACCTAAAATTGTTAGGCAATAAAATAGGTATAGTTATTTGACATTGGTTTAATAAGCAAAAATTATATATATCTAAATGTAAATAGTATACATATGGGATCATATCATATGTTAGGTCATTAATGCATCCACATAAAATAATAAAAGTATTGATCCTAAAAAAATAACTTATTTGCCAAATTTTAATATAATATTTTATTAAAATCCTTTCAATTAATCCTTTATCCTTCACAATTATCATTTACAGTAATTTGTTTATCCTCATTAGATTTTCAATAATCTTTTGACTTTTAAGTTTATAAATCTTTCTTGATTCTTTGACCTTGTCCATCATACCATTTGATGCACAATCTTGAGCCCATGTCAACCTAAGTAACACCATATGATGAATACGTAAAGTTTCGGATACACTTACGTAGGATCTTTCCAACTTAAGTAACACTTTTATTATTTTCTCATATGATTTAGTCATGAATCAACTTCCTTTAAGGAATTTTATTAAAATTTTTCTTACTCTTAAGATTTCCTTATTTATGACATTGATTATGAAAAAAGTTGGCACATTATAAATTGCATGTGATGTTAAGAAATGCACATAAGTCAATTTCTTAAAGGTAAGCCTGTGAAACTAAACATGATGATTCTCAACCAAAGTTAATAACCATACAAACATAATTTAATTTGGATAAAAACAACCATCTCCCATGCAACCAATAATCTTAACATGATTTTTCAGAAAACAAATTAGCCACTAGCAATAATACCACAATCATCAAGTATAAGCATAAAGAACATAAAATATGTCTACCTTGTTTTTAGAGATATAACCACAACCTGTGATTACTCTAGCTCAACTTCACAAATTTTTCAAAGTGAAAATCCCTTCCCTTTTTCTTCCTTTGTTGCATTAATATTTTTCTTAAATTTCTTCACATGCATACCCAAAGGACTAATTCCTTCCTTCTCACATGGCTAAAACTTACTTTCCTTGCTTTTTATCTCTTTTGTATGGCTACTACCCAAAAGAATTTACCCTAAATTTCTAAAATCTCACAACATCCCCTTTGACCCCTCTTTTATAATTTCTCTTATATTTCTTTCTTTCTATCAACTCCTCAAATCCTTAATTGATGTACCTCTAAAACTCTAAAACTCTTCCTCTTCCTTAAACAACTATGCCTCCTCCTTTTTTGACAATTTCCATCACTTGATTTTAAGTTTTGTTGATTTAGGTTTAGAGATTTTTGAAAGCTTCAAAACAAAATTCTGATTTTTATTACAAATTAGATCTTTATGATATTTTCAAAATATTTTTATAAACATTACTTCCAAATATTCAAAGGCTGATTTGATAATTTCCATTAGCTCCCCTCATACAAGTCTCTTCGGTGCTAAGAGATTCCTCATCGATCAATCATGAGTGGCCTCCCCTCTCCAATGGTTTCCTTATGGCCCTTGTCCTATACCTTGCTCAATGTGCCAAAGGGGATGGGCTCCTTCAGTGGCTACGGGCCACCATCTATTGTATCGCGAGGTGGCATGACAAATGGAATGGTGCTAAGGAGTAAAAAGGAGGTGGAGAATCAAAAGGTGGACAATCACATATGTTCTATACATGTGTGATTATTTATTTCTCTCAAAAATTTAAACATATCCCTAATAAGGAGTTTGACATCATAACATTGGATAATTCTAAGGTGGATAATTTTAATGGTTGATTCAAGGATGCACTTGTGGAATTCCTATTTGGTAGAAGTATTTTAACTATCCTTGACTAAATACAAAACTTCATTGTGAGTGAGAACATTTAAACAATTTTGAGTGATAGATATAAGATTGTACCAACTCCTCTAATTTGATAAGCGAGAGGATAAGGACACTCTTTGGTAAGAGACCCAAGACGATTACAAGGCAAGTTTTAAAGTTAAAAGCTATGGACCCCAAACTTTTGCCCATCCAAAAATCTTTGGAGTTCATGCCTATATCGATTTGTTTACTTGGCTACCTTTGGAATTGTAGGTAGTACCAAATTTGTATAACATTAGCACATATGTGCATACTATAATATCAATGGATTTGATTACAAACAACATAGCAACTTCATGTAAATTTATTAAATTTAACATTTTAACACTTATATTTATTTTTGGCTATTATTTAGATTTAATTAAATTTGATAAATTTATTAATTAATAAAAAAAAGAAAAGACTTTTAAAAGAGGATGATAAATCTCAAATATTAAAATATGAATCATTAACAACATGATAATACCAAATTTATCAAAATTTGAAATCATTTGAAAACCAAACTTAATAGAAAAAAAACTTTTATAAACATAAAGATCTCATTAAATAATCTACATGAAAATTGATTGATAAATTTTTAAGAATTACATAAATCAAAACATATAAAAAAATTAACTCAGGGGATAAGATTTAAATCAATCATTTATTAATACACAAGTTTTCTCAAACCCTTATGGTAGTGGCTGAACATAGAATATTAAATATGTTTTAATATTCATAATCTTAAAGCTAAGGTTTTGTGACTTTCAAAGAAAAATTGGTAAAAAGAGAGCTGTAAACATTTGGAGAAGGAAATGTTGTCAAACCCTAAATAAAAAAAGTAAGAAATAAAGGAGTCAATGGAATTCAGTGAAAGCACATGTAACAGAAGTTCCTTAAGGCACATGTTCTATGTTATGCAAATCAAGGTAAACAATTTATATAATTTTATACATATGGATGATGTTTTATATAATTAAAGCCTGATAAAACAAAATGGTTTGATACATCTATCACAAAGACAAGTCAATTCTTCACATCTTTTACATACTGTGCTGATTAGTATATAACCATGAAGTTGACTTATTCATTACGAACAAATGAACCTAACCTTTAGCCTATTTATAGCAAACCAAAAGCTTTGTACTTCTATATATATGATGAACACATTTCAAATGCATGTCGAGTACTTACATGAGCGATCTATTGGTTAATTTGAACACATTTTAAAGAAACTCAAGCATGACTTGTTTGAGATGAACAAATGAACCAAATGTTTAGAGTTTTCTGTCGCTAAGTTTTATTTGAAATTCAATGAATTTTACAAACTTTATTTTGTGCATGCAAAACTTTATTTGAAAATTCTTAGTTTCTTGAGTCATGGCTAAATGAAGTTTGATGTGTGATATACCAAATTATTTTACAATAAATTCATCCAGATAAAAAGGTTTTAACACCATTAACTATCTATGCAAGTAATTTACTTGGTAAAAAAAAAATTGATTTCTAATTTGATTTGCAACAAAAGAAGTAGCATCATCATACCATCATAATGCGACCTACAAAATGTCCTGTCAGGTCCAAATAAGTCGAGCAAAGTCACTCCAAGCGCTCGATCTATTGAAAGAAGAAAAAAGTTCATATTTATTTCGCATATTCCGAAGCAACCGAGTTGCAAAAACAAAGGGACATAACAATAAGAATGGCAACTACTTCTATATCGCATGATTACTCCGTGCGAGAGTTTAAACCAAAACTATATAATGGAGAATGGGATTGTCAAGATTTTGGTCAGAGATGTTAGTAGTTAAGAGGGATTACATCTTGAAAGCCAACACACAAAGTGTCGATTCACATTTTATACATGCAATATGAATCATAAAGACATGAAAAAGTCTTTTTTTTTTTTCAAATTGACACCTTAGTTAATTAAGCCAAATGAATACTACATTACTCTTAAAGAGTAACGAACTGTCAATTATTTTTGTTCTTCAAATTGACACCTTGTTTCATGTGAAAGTAATCTAAGTTTAGAAATGTACTTTCTACATCAAACATTCTTAATGTCGACTGATCTTCAACTCTGATATGAGTGCCCTTGGCTGAAACTTGCAATTTTTTAGCACCGAGTATAAAATGCTACGATTTATACTCACAACAATTTAAAAAATTACGTGCAGACTTTTGTTTTAATGAACAAATAGTGCAAATAAAAAAAAATTCATTAGCAAAAGACATGGTAACACAAAATAGTTGGCAAGGTGATGAAATCCTACTTAATGAACTTAGCTTGCCTCCTTTGAAATAACATTTAGCCAGTGTGCTATCTCATTCGAACATGTATTCCAACTCACACAGGTGCATATCGCTTAATTGTCACTCTTTAGGGGCTTCCTAAGAGAAATGTGAGAGATATGCATTTATCGATAAGGCCATATTGAGGTAATGGTAGGCATATAGGCAGAGAGTACATTGTTGTCTTTTCAGCCCCTCATTGATCCCATGACATCATAACATCTAAGCTTTGGAAAATGCAAGCTTGCTTCTCTACTGCCCAATTCCAATTTGTTTGTATATCTTAACATAACTACAACCTCTCGGTATGGTCAGATACAACTTGCCTACAACCATTCCCTATTCTGTGCAATCCCAAGTTGCTTCCATTACTCCAGCATAACTCAATGTTTCTGCATAAGAGCGTCATTGTTATGAGGTAAGCTTCGGATCTTTAAAGAAAACAGATATTGGATGCATCCCCCTTTGATCTTATCCCACTTTTTCCTCCTGAAGTATTCTTGCAGCGTGTGGGGAGGGTCTAGTTGGTTTGCTGTGGACAGTTCTCCTTTATGGTTTTGGATCTTTACTTATTCCGCGTTCTGTTCATTGTGTTCTAGGAGTTCTCTTCTAGACAAATGTTAAAACTTTTTTTTGGATGTTTTTGTGTTACTATGTTGCTGTTTTGATCATGGAATGGGTTTTTACAGCTGTCATGTGTATTATTCATGGGTGAAAACGTCTTGGTTTCAGTCCTAGGCCAAGTTTGTGTGCCAATATAATATTTTGAGTTGATGATTTTACTATATGAAAACTCCTTTGTTTAGTAAATGAACTTGCCCAGAATCACCTAGTTTGGATCCATGAGGATGACTATTCTTGCAACACCTGAAAGAACAACTAGGATGGGCCCCTACCCCTCTCTAAGTGGCCAACTTATGTTAATATAAACATTCCTTTGTCAGTTATCACTGTGTTGCCTTCATCAATGACTCTACTACATGAAACATGGGTGTGTTCAGTAACCATTGTGAGGTGACCTTGTCCATCATATCTTACTTTTGAGCCACTCCAGGTGGGGCACTAGAGACAACCTTGTGTGACATTCAACTGAAGCTTGTAAGGTACAAACATCGCTCATATACCGTAGTTGCTTGATATCTCTTCTTTGCATGGGTCCTAAGTGTGGACAATTAACGCCCAGCCTTAAGGATTATCTTCCTATGGTGCTTTGCCATTAAGCCATCTCCACCATGGCTTAGTTGGCTACCATGGCCTTACAAAGACTAGCAGTTGTCACTTCTATGGCTACACTACTTAGGATGTGGATCATGTCCTTTTGCATTGCCACAATGCCACCACTATGCTTCAACACCTTTCTTCTAAAGGAGCATCTTGAACCCACTTTCATTCTGTTCACATGATTCTTATTGAGATGGAGAATCGTATTTTGCATGACCATAGCCTTCTATCACTTGTGACGTACTCTCATCATTTGTTATCTCATACAGCACTATTTTATTGCAGAGGCACTAAGAGTGGTAGATAATATTAAGGCCCCCTACACCCTCTCCTAATTAATGTCAATCCTCCACTTAGCTAATATACAATAAACTGTGATATGATTGACTATTTCTAGTGGTAGGGCTACTATTGGCATCCACGACAACTCTGGGGCTATGTTATTAGCTACAGGTTGGACTGTCTCTACTATTATGCCCCAAGTGACGGAAGAGTAGGCCCTATGAGACAATCCTATTACCTTACCATTTCTTACCATCTAAAGCCTATGCTTGGTTTGAGTTATATATTTGATGTCATCCAATTCTTTTCTTATAAACTATGGATGATTAACCATGACCCTTTTTCACAAGATGTTCACTACTCTCCACTCCCTTACGAATTATAAACTCACTCATGTATATAACAAGGGAAACTATGCAGCTAATTGAGTTGCAAATTCTGCTATTTTATGTGATTGTACTTAGGTTAGAGGCATTCCCATTCGTGCCCAATTATTTGGCATTCTAGAACAGGATGCAATTTATGAAACTCTTTGATTTCATAGTATTATAGGCTGCAGTCAAACATTTCAAAAAACCTTAATTTTATGCACTATAAATCATAAAGCTTGACAGAGCAAAACATTTCCTTTTGCATTTACTCTGATATAACATGAAAAAAAAAGTGAAACAATTCATTATACCAACAACCCCTACAAAAATAAAACAACCAGTTAATGAAGGGACACCAATGTCATTCACTAAAACTACATTCTTCTTTAAGAAGCCTTAGCTTGAACCTCTTTCAATGGATACTCAAATTCCTTAATAATATCTTTCAGGCTAATGACAAAAATACTGGCTCATAATCTAATGACAACTAAACATGAATTTTAGATACATTAAAATAAGCGTTGATCTTACAGACTAACCTCCAGTACAAAAATGCCCTGAAGCCATATGCTTTATCAAGTCATGACAATTTAAGAAATAAGAAATCAAATATTATTGAAGTTTCTTCTTGTGCTTTCCTTCTACTATCATACCATAAAATATCAGCGAATCTCAATAACCTCCAATTGAAACAGGTTTCGTGTACCAAACTTGCCCTATTCCATTACAATATAGTTTTTACCATAAAATATTGCGATTGCTGGCCGTTCATTTAACAAAATGAACTAGAATAAAGCAACCTTTCAATACATCCTATACCTGGAACATGAAAAAAGAGGTGGTCTACCTAACAAAGCCATAGCTGGTATAAAATAGACAACACATTGTCAAGGCGATTATTGCCCCACATTTCAAACTAAGTTATCAGCACAAGACGCATGGCAATGAACCCATGTCGGATCAGCATTCACAACACGGCATTTGACCAAGGCTTTTTAGTTGTCTGACTGCGGCATGTAATCCTTGGAGCTCTGCTCAGCAAAAACATTCTGAACCATGCATCAACCCTAGCACCAAGCGCAACTGATCTTTCTCACAATGCAACTCTTCCAGTACAAGAAGGTCTAATCTAACTTGACCAAACAAGCAATGGAAACTTTTAGTTCTTAGATGAGCCCCTCGAAAAGGAAACGTTCACAAGTGATCCAAAATCCTCAGTAATTACTTATGTCATAAGGCAAGCTGCTGCCTTCAGCTAGTCAGAAGCTTCATTGAGATACGAATCAACAGCAAAAGATTAAAACATACAACCTTAATTAGTTGTTGCCAAGGTATCCTAGAAAGACCCCTGCAATAAATGTGGGGATGTCACGCAGCACACTCTAAATTTTAACCAACTCAAAGGTAACCAGAGTATCTGCTTCCCCATCTTCTTCCTTTGCACTTAATTTTATGCTAAAGCACTGCCAAGTGAAAAATGTTCCTTAGATTCCTTGATTTTTCCTCATCTTAGGATTCACGTGAACAAAAAAACTCTGTTGAATGCTTCTCTATTTCCACACATAACTATCCACATAATGATTCAAGACGCCTCTAAACACCCCATCCCAACAGCCACATTCCCATATGAAAAAAATACCAATATTTAATTATCTAAAAGGTCATTTAATTAAATACTAACAATCAAATCCATTTTTAGCACAATGCAGAACATTTATCTCACGAAACTAATAATTAATAAAGGAAAGCAAGTAATGATCAGCTCAACTGCACTGTCCATGTACGTTATCGTCACAAAGACATTTTTGCACGATGGGTAGGGTACTGCTCCATGAATAAGCTTATGCTGGCAAATAGACTGCTGTCTAGGCTTCTATGAAGTTAGACTTCATTTAACTACCATCATCTTACAAAGCACTACGAAGAGGCTCCAATTCATAAAATTGTTCATAGTTCCTTGCATCATTTACCTTTTTCCTTTTAAACAAGCGTCTATGCTAAAGAATTTTTTTTTCCTACAAGATAAGCGATCAATTTTTATCATAAATCTTTGAATGACTAACACTTATCACTAAAAGAGGATAAAATTCTTTTATGGAAAAAGTTTTCAAGTAAGGGGTAAGCACACCAACACGAAGCTAAAAATCTCTCGAACTTCCCTCAATTTAGAATCAAATAGATAGATTTCAAAAGAACTTAATAGTAAGTAAATCAACTTGAAACTAATATTTGTATATTATTATGCTACGACATATGCATATATAAGAAATATCACACTTTAGGTACTTATCAACTATTTATGTACATAACATATTGCAAAAGATGAACTTAGATTTCTACCTTTTTAAAAACAAAAATATATGCATAACAATTACATACAACTATTTTGTTCACAATTAAGAAGCTTGTGCTTGAGAATAGATTAAAAGATGATTTAATAAAATCTATGCATTTACCAAAAATTGAAGAACTATATAAATTATTACAAATTGTATATCTGTTATTGCACTTTATTTTCTATGGTTAACTGAATTTCAAAAACCTTTTATTCAAAATTAGGATGTTCCATATATTTGTATCTGATTGAAAAAAGCTTGACTGACTCGTCAGTCAGCTTGATTTCAATTCTCTCTAGAGGAAAAAAAACTTGAACAAAACTCATTCCTATCTTTATTTTAGATGAAAAATGCCATCTAGAGAATAGATTCAGCATTGAACAGTAGGATCGAGCATTTATGGGCTTGCGGGTGTCCTCAAGCTTTTTGGTCCACGGTAGTAAAGCTTATCTGCATCAAGCCACTTCTGACTCAATGATCACTTTTCCAATTTGGCTTAGGTGAAGGGTACGCTATATTTTCCATTGTATTTTATAAACTATGAAGGCTAACATCAAACATAGAGTCTATATCAAAGATATCTTAGGTCCAGGTAAGCCTCTGAAGCAAGCATGGGTCTCAAAAACATAATGTTCCACCTTCAGAAAATATTTTCCAA
Organism: Vanilla planifolia; assembly: GCA_023846275.1. Classification (NCBI taxonomy): domain Eukaryota; kingdom Viridiplantae; phylum Streptophyta; class Magnoliopsida; order Asparagales; family Orchidaceae; genus Vanilla; species Vanilla planifolia. The sequence continues at coordinate 7,956,677 of CM043873.1, read as the reverse complement.
CATTTAGATTCGGTCCACAAAATTCTCAGCTGCATTCAAATTGGTTGGTTTTACCACAGCCTCAAAACAAAGTACACCAAAATAGTCAGCTTCTGAGCATATGAACCAAAGCTTCAGTGAATAACAAACTCCCTACAGTGCATACTTTAGAATGGTCTCAGGTCAAACAAAATTCCCTTATTTTCTATTGATTGTTAGGCTTGGAGAGAGGGAAAAATTGAAAAATGGTGATGGCAAAAGATAAAATTATAGGTTAGTTGCAGAAGAGTTCCTCATATTTGCCTTGTTGTACAACAGTTTCCATGGAGTTCAATAATATCAAAATGAGTCCATATAATTTCGTTAATACAACAATTAGGCTCCTAACTATTATTTTTCTAAATTATCATTCCAAAATAGCTAAATGAGTTGCTATGACTTGAATAATTGTGCAAGAAGGTCCTTATACAAAAGAATAGTTTAAGAGAACAAATGACTAATAATTTATCTGCTACATTTAGAAAACTATGGAAAGAAGACCATATAAAGGTTAAGTGACTGTAATATCTAGAGGTTAAATGACTGCAATATCTTAATATGAACAATTCACTTACCAAAACAAGACCATATAAACTAAGAATACATTCATCTATTCATTTTAATATTCAGATAATTGCAATGGATTGGGGCCAATTTGTGAAGCAACCTAAAAGTCTCAAATTAGGTTTAGTCAAACTTCCAAATCATGGATTTAAGAAAAATTAAGCCTTAATCATGTTTTCCAATAAAATTTAGTCTATACCTTAACCATTTATTTAATTTCTAGCTTTGGAAAGTCTTTAGAATGTACACTTGAAGTAGACTATAATGGCATTGCTGATTATTTTATAACATAAGCTCCATAATGTTGTAGCCTCTCACTGTAAGTTACCAAATCTTGGAGATCCCAAAGTACAATGGACCAAACGCATGATACATGGCATTGCTGATTATTTTATAACATAAGCTCCATAATGTTGTAGCCTCTCACTGTAAGTTACCAAATCTTGGAGATCCCAAAGTACAATGGACCAAACGCATGATACTTAAGACTATACACGTGGATATTACCCAACATATAAATTATGCTCCCATTGGCCTTTTATTTACATGAGTAGGTATTAAACGTATATTTCAAAACCTGCGATCATTGTCAACTAAGGTACAAATATGGCAACAATATATTATAGAAACTTAAATTTTGTGAAATGTCTTTGAAAAATTCTCTATTTAGGTCACTTGATGAGCAGAAATTTTTGCCTCTGATGATTTCAGCAACATGGAATTTTATTGACAGGAAAAAAAATTATGAAGTTAAAGCCTCTTCAGCTCTATAAACCATTTAAAGCCATATATTTAATTCAAGGAGAACGTTAGACTTCCTCTATTTCCAAAGAATGCACTTAAGAGTAAGAGTACACACCTTCCATAGTCCATCATTTAGATAGTGCATGTTGTCAACACCAATTCCTTTGTTAATTACTCTTCTGCAGGGGGAAAATTTTCACGTAGGTCAAATCATAATGGGTGAAAAACAATTTAAAACTTGCATTGCTATGGCGAGTATGACTATTCCTTTCTAGAATATCTTGAGTAAACTTTTAAAAGTGAAAAACCATCCTTGAAAACAACAGCGAGAAATAAGTCAATATTGAAATCAAAGAAAATGCAAATGCTGATAGAGAACCAAAACATCAGGTACTAAAATGCAATGTCAAAAAATAAAGTAACTGCCTACTGAACAAAACGAATAAAACCTCTACGTTAGCCTAGCAAGCAAGTGTTACTGTTCTCAATGAAATTCCCTGTAAAGCATATATAAAGGAAGTCCACAATAAAGTTTACACGTAAAATGCTTTTTATCTATTATAATTTATGCAGTTATCAATGCATAATATGTACAAGACAAAACAACCATATCCAAAGAATGGGATTAGCAGTTCGATAGTAGTTTGAGCAAAACTTAGCATGGGAATTATAAGCAAAATCAGGAAGTCAACAACTAGTGTTGGAACAAACTCAACATACATATTTTACAAAATAGTATTAATGCTGGGCATCCATTAGAAGGAACAGCCTCTACTGTTTGCATACTATCCAAGTTTTCAAAGGCCACAACGTCAAAGCCTACTGATAAATGCTAAGGAGCTTCTAATTACTTTAGATGAATGCAAATAAAGAAGCTGGTCCATGACACAACAATTATGATAGAAACTAGAAATTTTAATAGTTTAACTGACAAATTGATATGATTAATAGACATTATGACTTGCAAAAAACAAATGCTGTGTCTTCAAGATAGGAGGTGAATAGGATGGCCAAGGAAATTAATACACTATGGTACAAGTCTTGATACTAAAGAATAAAATTGAAATAAAAGTGGAACTGGTATGGTGGAGTGTAAAAAATTGAAAGAGGTCAAATCATAGCTATAAATATTAAAATAAATACTGTTTGTGCCCCTAATTGGGTGCTAGTCTTACGACATACATCTGCAGTGATTTGAAGATAGTAACAAGGATCCCAGCAAATGAAAAAAAAAAGATATATCAAAACTTTCAAATGGGCATGTTATAAGTGAAGGAAATAAATTTAAAGGAATTCAATGTGCTTATGAGCTTGAGCCAAATAAAAAAGGCAAATTATTTTCGAAATTACCTTAACATATGTTCTTGTGATTGCTAATATACATAAATATATGAAATGAAAATATAAATTTACTTAATAGAATGGCATGTTATAAGTGAAGGAAATAAATTTAAAGGTATTCAATGTGGTTATAAGCTTCAGACAAATAAAAAAGGAAAATTATTTTTGAAATTACTTTACAAATGTTCTTGTGATTGCTAATATACATATATATAAGAAATGAAAATATATATTTACTTAATAAAATGGAATGCATCCTTGCAAGAATAAAAAATTATCATTTAAGTTACAAAGATTTTGAGATTATTTTTAAAGAATATTTAACCACTCAACATTAATTATCATAAATATCCATTTTAAAAGTTATATACAAATAAAAACTAGTTGAAACAATACCTTGAGTTAAAATAATGGAAGCTTGAGAATGAAAAAAGATTCTATTCAAGAGTAGTGACTTAGCATTATCTGTGGGATGGAGTTAAAGTAATTAACCTTATGTGCAATAATGCTAGTCACATTTGAAATTTGGCAAAGTTGTGCTTGAAAAAAAAAACAAAGAATGCTATGAGAGGTTAAATAAAAGGAGATATAACTGAAAACTTCATACAATTGCAGGAAAACAAAGAATTATGAGAGATCCACCAACAAGTGATGCAAAGAAAATAGGATTTGAAAATAAAATAAATTATTATATGCTAAAGAAGGAGAAATGCACTTATACCTCATCAAAATAATGGAAAAAAAAACCAAAGGTCTAAGTCAAGTAAAGAATAATGAAGATCAGAAAATATGAGTAATTAGGATAATAAATTGAGAGGGATGAGTTATTTCAATAGGCTTTTCCATAAAGGTTTTGACAATGAGATTGAATTAAAAGACCATAATAATTTGAAAAAAAATGGAAAATTTTATCCCCAAATCCATAAAATGGAGATAAGAGAAACTTTGAAGGAATTGAAATGCAAAAAAGTAATTGGTACAGATGCCATGCCTATACATTTATGAAAACATGTGTGAGAAAAAACTATCTTGACTTATGTCATTTCAAAGGCTAAAAAGATGAAAATTACTTTCTTTACACCAAGAAAACCTATCAAGAAATTAGAGCCAAGAACAAAGATCATTACTCTATTCATTTAGAAAAAAGAATATCAAGATTCCATAGTAACTTTGGAATACCTCAAATGAATACTTATTAAAATATGTAAAATAAAACAATAACATGAGTATGCATTATGTGTCATTAAATATTTTTATATTAAAGTTAGCATTTGTCAAGGCAACACCTTTGAGTTCATAGTGTTTTACATTTTGGATTGCCCTTGCCAGCTAAACTTGAGATGAAGAGTAATTGCATATACTCCTATATATGACAATGTACAGCTTGGTACTTTTAGATAATGCAATATAATGGTTGAAACAATGTAATGGAAAATAAAAAGCAAGCACCATGAAGAGCAATCTTAGAGTTATAGGAATTTCATTATCGTAAACCTAAATTAACGAAATGCTAATGTTGTAAAAGTACCCATAATGTAGATATGATAATTGGTGAACACAAAGTATTAAAGATAAGATGGGAAAATTGATGAAAATGTCAATGATTGGATTCAAGCAGATTAAACAAAATAAATGAATGCTTTTGGTGTATTATGCAATTTCACTTAAAGTTAACGCAATGCTTATAAAATTGCAACAAAATTAGCAATGTTATACAATATTAAATGTTAGCCAATAAAATAAAAACATATAAATAGAATGAATCTTGTGTGACTTCTAATTCTTTTTATGTCAAATTGGTTATATAAATTTTTAGGAAAAATCACCACTCTCTTCTCAATTAATATGTCATGCTCTCATGATTCTTTGTTAATTCTTTTTCATGCTTGCCAATAATTACTTAGCGATTCAGAGTTAATCATAATAATTGTATCTTTAGTTCTAACTAATGAAAAATATACAACAAAGGCAAAATTAAACATGTTCAACAGTTGCACAATAAATACTTTCTTCCACATTCTAATTTACTTAGCAAATGGCATAGTTAATATAGCATAAAAGTAAAACAAAACATTTCTAGAAAAAAACAGTGATTATAACACATTACTGATTAATTAGAAAAGATGAAAAAGCATCCCAAGAGCAATTATATAAAAAAGCACAATAATAACTATGTTTGTCTATACTGTCAGTTAGAGATATTACTCGTGAACAAGCATACCAGCACCAATATCACAGTACAGTTGAGAACGCCACTTACATATCTTTTGCAGACATTTTTGTAAATCCAATAGCCAAAGCATGCTGCTTTCCCTCAGCCATTATAGCCTGAAAAAGAATGATGTGAATCTCAATTACATGCCCTGATTATCTTAAACACCAAAATTCTGCCAAGTAGAATGAATGATCAGAAGGACAAAAATGATGATCCAAACAAGTACTTCATTCCCTTAAAATTCCATCAAAGTATCCCCAAGGAGCAATCAAACTAATGAATGTCAGATTTGGATATCAGAGCTTGTATCAAAGTAAACACATTCCATCTACCACAAGCAACAGCAAATTGGCTCACAGTAATAAAAAAGGAATAACAGAATGGTTTGCTATTATGAGATACTGAGTATCACGAATCATACCCAAGATAAAATAAAGAATGATCAAACAGTTTCTTGGACCATAGAAAGTTAAAATTATGGTCAATCATGCTGTTTCACAGATAGAAGAAATTTATAGGGAGAAGTATTCACAATGACATCAACACCAATAAGCAAGAGAACAAGAAGACAATTTTTCCATTGAATGCACAATAGTAGCTATGCAAGAGGTGATACCACAGGTGTTTCTTCTTGTACATCATCATCCAACACACCACCTGGGGATGTAAGACCAGGGCACATTATATTTGCACCAGAAAGTACAAACTTTATAGCACCTCTGTCCACTTGTAACTTTTTCATAATATTGGGATCTATATAAAGAAGATAACACAGCAAAGTCAGTACAAGACCCACTTAAGACAATATTAGCACAACATCTCGTTTAAGACCATTTGTAGCATAATGGCTAAAAGCAGCAATTGCACCAGCACAACTACTGAGTTCATGATGATATATTAAAATGTGACCAAGATGTTCCTTCTGTTGCTTTTTTAATTATTATTAATTTAAATTTAAGCACGCCATTTAAGCACGCCAGTGCATGCTGGAAGTTTTATTAGGGGGAGCTGAGAAGTAATCCCAGCAAAACATATTAGACAGTCGCAAAAACCAAAGAATACAATGTGATGAGCTGACTATCAAAAGGATTAAAATACTAAACAAACCTCAATCTACAGAAAGCATCAAGAGACAAAAATTAGTTCAGCTCTATACTTAACATTGATGAAGCAGCCTCAGTGTTGGCATGTAAGGGCCATCCCGAATATTGAAAAATAATGGGACGTTGTTCACCACAACAAGGTTCACATGGTTTTGACTAAAGATTGCAAAAGACAAAATGTCAGCATCTTCACTATCAAAGCGAAGCACAAAAGTCAGTTCAGCAGTTCGATATAAAAGAAAAATCTTAGAATGTAACAAGTAAAATCTCCAAAGCATAGATGGGAAATCATAAATAAGTAAATGATCAGACATTACATGTACATTAGTCAAGCTTATGATTAACCGTCTACAGGCACTGTCAAGAAAAAGGTGCACAAAATCTATATGCTCCTCTTTGATTGATGTGAACTACAAGATAAGAATAGAAAAGGTTCCCATAGAATAGAAGCCTTTTGAAGTTAGCATCAACAGCCTATTTCATTAATAAAGACTAAGGTCTCATTAACGTTTACTGTTGTTGTGCAGTGCTCATAGCAACAACAACAACAAATCAAGAAACCTTAGTCCCACAAAAGTGGAGTCAAAGCATTAATCCTATAAATGGCACGTAGCTCTATCACACAGCAACTCTTTGTCCAGTTCATGTATGCATGTTCTTTCATCAGTCTCTTGCAACATCTTATTCTAACTTCAACACACTGGCAAACCCCACCAATCCCGCAAACAAAAGCAAGTCCAACATCAAGTTTAAACTAGCTTGAACTTTATTCGAGTTTATCACTAACTGAAGCTACACACTCATTTAAGTTCCTATCCGTGATTAATCAATTATCTGTCTTAGCATCCTCTTTTCACAATTAATCATTGTTTGTTCATTTTTTGAGAGCCAATATTGCACCAGAAAACAATATGACTGCCACTACTGCCCAATGCATTAATATTTATGGCAAGGAGTGTTTTGATATCACATAATGCCATTTGGACCCTGTTGCATCCATCCTTCTTGAAACTTACTAGAGATATAATCAGCTATTTGCCATCTGTTAATTGATTTGAGATGTCTAGATAGCAATCACAACAAGAAGTAGGACAGAACCTATTAATTACCGAAAGGGGAGGATTATGAGTTTGGCCAACCCATCCCAAAACTCATCGATGTCCATCCCATCATAGAAAATGCACTCTTCCTAATTACCTCTTCACCAATGGTAATATAGTCAATACACTTTTAACAATTAACATAGATAATTATTTTAGACCGAATGAGATGTAGAACCTTTGATTTTAAGCAGCCATTTTTGATGAATGATGCAACTGTTTGACCAAATGGTAGTTAATACGTGGCAACAAAGTGGGGGGAAACAAACCGATGCAACAAAATGACGAGCAAAAATGAGGAAAAAAAGAACAAACCAGGCGAAAAGATCTATCGTCACCTAAAATTCACTCCAAACAACATTAAAAAATTACATCCATAATCATTCACATGACCATAAAAGAACAATAAAAAGACCAATTCATGAGCATGACATCCTAACAAACTTAATAATCAAAAATGGCAAATTCCAAATTTAAATAATATTCTAATACAAAATTCATAGTAATCCAGTAAAAACTAATTAAAACTCAAATTTATAATGGATATAGCAATTAAACGTTAAAAATGAATACATCAAATTTAAATAACTTTTGAATTATAATTACAGCAAGCCATAAATTGGATATGGAATAACACTCCAATACCCAATTCTCCCTCTTGAGATAAGCATGTCATCAAGTTCACAATAAAAACTTTGAAAGAAATTGTTAGAAAATCTCCCATATTTATGGCTAAGCTTTTTTGGGATTTTTTTTCCTTATTTAAGGGTTCCTCTCTATTAATAGATTTTTCTCTCATTTAGAAGATTCTCTTTATAATAGAAATTCTCTAATTGATTAGGAGATTTTTTTTTTCTCTGTTATAAGAACTTTCTAATCGTAGATTTCCCTTTTCTAAATATGTCTAGTCTTCATATAACTTTTCTTGTACAAATGAATGAAATCAACAAATTTTCTTCCCAAATTGTCATAGCATCAAGGATACTAAACTTGGGCAAAAAAACATTTAGCCTCCATTGCCAACAAAATATAGCTCTTTTCTTCTTCTATCAGCCTTTGTATTCGCCGTTGTTGTTTCCATCAACTTTCATAGTTATTGTTGTTTATTGAACTTCCTATTACCATCACCATCCACTAAGGTTTTCATTGCCATAAAATTATACAAAAATGTCCAGTTCTGCCTCTATTGAAGTGGTCTTCTACAATATCAAAGAAGCACTAGCAAATCTGATGCCAAAAAGAATTGCAACAGATCAATGCCACCAATCGACTCAGTAGGAAAAAAAGTTAAAAACAGTTGTAATTGATTAAAAATATTTTAAATTAAAAATTTAAACTCAAAAATATACTCAATACCAAAAATAAGGAGACCTGAATGTCATCTCATGGGACGAATAAAATTATAATTATGGCGTGGCTTTGGAACTCTTTGCAACTTAAAATTAATGATATGTGCATTTTTCTACCAACTACATGACCAGCTTGGGAACCTAAATAACAAACATATTCCAGAGTAAACAATGTTGCTTAAAATTATGAATCAAGGATCAGAAAATGTAAATCAAGCAAGGAAATAGAAGTCATGGGTATGTTAATGTGTTGAAGATTTGAAATAGAGGATGGACCAATATTATGTGATAAACATGAGAAACATTGAAGATGCATCTATGTTAAGGGCATTTATCAAGAAGTATCAAACTTATAGTTGTTTAGCAGGGCAAAAAGGCAAATTTGATCCTATAAGAATTCAAGTTTTGAGCAATGACCATTCATCACCATTCAATGAGGTGTTGTCAATCATTTTGGGCAAGTAGAAGAGTAATGTTGGAGCCAAAATTAATCGAAGATTCAATTATGCTGAAAGACCATGGTCCAAAAGAGCACATAGATAAGGAAATGAGAGAAATGAACACAATTCTACAAGACAAGATGATAAGTAATATCTTGGATAAACTTATTCAATAAACGTAGACATACTCAATAGAGGTTTTGGACATTGTATAAGAAACCATAAAGCAAAACATAGGAAAACAAAGGTGCACAAAGACCACTGATAGAGCAAGCATACCAAGTGTCAACACAACATGAAGAGCAAAAATGTCCAAAGATAAAGAACTTCAACTAAAGAGGAGATAAGAAACTATTCATGATAACCCCTGAGAAACTTTCAAGACCTATTCAATCGAACATTCAGATAATCTTGCAATCTATAATGGTTTAAATGCCTTGAAAAAGTTCTTTTGAAACCCATGAATTATTAACTTTGGAGCCATATACCACTAACTCATGCCTCTCAAAATTTTAGCACATACGCCATTTCCTTAATAATAAAAAAAAATTCAACTACAAAAAATTAACCATGTAACCAAAATTTGGGACAAGCCAATCGAAAACTCACCCTTAAAGATATTTATGTTCTAAACCTATCCACAAACTTACTATCTATTGAAAAATTTCTCATGATTTAAATTGCAAACACTCTTCCCAACTAACTACTTATTTTAAGATCAGAATTCAAGAATGAACATTGGGCATGCAAAGGAGAAAGACGGATTGAACTATCGTGAGGTTTCTAAGAGATCAAATGTTAATAAGATTAATCATGCCCTCCCCTTATGTTAGTAAATAGAATCCTATAATGCCTCATTCAAACAACACTCTACCAATAAAGACTTTATCTAGGTTCATCATTGTAAACTCAGTAACCCCTCTTTTAAACTTCTTTGTTTGTGATGTATGTTAGTTTGTAAAGCACAAGCATACATCTTTTTCCATAATCAATAAAAGAAACTTTGTTCACATTCAATTGATTCATGGTGAGATATCGAGTCTATCCATGATATCATTTATGTCATTCATTGATGAATACACTGGAGTAAGATTTTTCTACTCAAATCTAAAAGCAAATCGAGTGCTATACTTCCATATCTTCTCTTCAAGATAAAAAAAACCATTTTGGCATTCAAGTTAAAAGGTTTACACTCGACAATTCTAGGGATTACTTCAATCAAACCTTATCTACCCCTTTTTTGTGTAAAGGAAAGTGATCATTCATGAGTCATCCTATGTCTATACCCCTCCAATAAAATGGGAGAGTACAGAGAAAAAATGGTCACCTTCTTCCTATAACCCTTGTATTGCTATTCAAAAGAAATGATCCAAATAATTACTTGAGGGAATTAGTTTACACATTACCAACCAAATTCATACCCAATTATTGAGTTTCAAGAATCCCAAGAAAGTACTATCACAAATTTATTCAACTCTTAGCATAACAAGCCATCTTGTTATTAGGATATTTAGATATTTCTTACATGTTCATGCGTATAATCAAAACTTAGAAATTGTATCCTGATGCTATCAAAATCATCTTTGTAATATATTCTTCAATACAATAGGGGTATAAAGATGCTTTCATCCATCAACTAGAAAATTCATAAACGAAACAAATATAATAATCACCAAAAGAATACCATACTTCATCAAACCTTATCAATCGTATCCAAAACTAGCACCTAAACCCAAAGTTGACTCTCAAACCAAACCAAATAAAAGGTTTTCTCATTCCTACTAAAAAAGGAAAAACTAACTCCTAGATCGAGACCAATTTAAGCATCAGATTTAGATCCTAAACAATCCCAATAGCCCTTAGGCTTTATCCAATGATAATTGGGAAAATGCTAGTAGTGTAGAAATGCATATCTTATCAAAAAAAATAAAGCATGAGATGTTTCCAACTATGTCAGTCATCTACTGAGGTTTCCCAAAAACTCATTTCACCCCGAGCTCGTCCTAGAGTGCATCAGCCTTGATGCTACTTTCTCACTAACATTCAACCTTCAACAATCCCACATTGACATAGCCCTTGCCCATGTTGTTATTGAGCTCATCTAAGAGCACTGGTATTGGAGCCACCTTCCTTGTGCTCACCCACAGGCCCGCCAGCTACTAAGCTGACCTTCAACTGTCAAGCTTGCCATCATCCTCCCTATCCTCAAGCCCTTTGCTTCTTGAGGTTATCATCCTAGAGCTCTCCATCCTAAACCTAATAATTGGCCCCAAAGTAAGGAGGGTCTCCTCCATTGCTCCAAGAAGAGATTCTCCTACAATCTGTTGTTCTCGTCAAAGCAAGGAGATCTCTTTTGATGGAGTTGCCAATTGGTAGCCCTGGACTGCCAAGCTTCGCCACCATATCTAGAGCATCGTCCTCGCTCTCCCCATAAACCACTTTTATTCAAAAACCCATCATTAGCATTCCCTTTCCTCTTCGAGAAAATCCAAGCTATTGCCCCTTCTCCCATTATCCCTTCCCCCTCGCACTCAACTTAACCCCCAAACTCCCAAGCTCAATCATGATCCTCTTAACCTAGCTCCCCAGTAGATCACTTGTATCAAAAGACCTAACTCCCCAATTGATCTCTTGTATCAAAAGACCCTCCTCTCTTTTCCCTCTAGGTTATTTGCTAGTGGAACAAGTTTTCATAAATACACTCCAAGCCAAACATTTAGTTTTGGTACATCAATGTAAGATTATGTGAATTTTGCAAAATGACATATTAATAGAAATTTTTTAGCAAAACGAAAATTAAATAATAGTTTAGCATTGGGTAATATAATTAATTAGTAATTAAAAAAATAATTTAAAAATAATATCAATTAAGAAAATTTTAATTTTAATCAATTTAACATATGTTGCAAAAAATTGTTTGATATTATTTAAATAAAAAAGATAATTAACAAATTAAATGATCATCTAATTAACAATCTAAATGAATTATTGATGATTTTAATCGATAACTAGTTAAAAATAATTTTTAAACTTAACCAAATACAAATTATTATTAGTTAAACAATGACTAATGATTGTTAAGTTCATTAACTAAAAAATAATTACAAATAAAATATAATGTTAACAATAACTAAATATAATTTATTAACTATTCCAAAGTTCACAATTAGACCATTCAAGTGAATTATGATTATCCAATAAGATTAAAATTATCAACTTTTTAGATCATTCACTCAAAGAAACTATCCCAATCCCATTTTCTTAAATTCTCGTTCCTTCTATGAATTCGCTTTAACTGAGATCCCTCCTAGAGTGAGGCCCTCCTCGGAGGATCTTTATTCTTTAAATCCTCGAACTCTTGGCTCCTCTTTTCATCAAAGGATCAAATTTCAAAAATCAAACAAATCTAGGAATCAAAAAATTCCCACATGTCAAATCTTAGATATAAAAAGGATATTTTAGTGCATCATCCAAGTTTAAAAAACAATGCAAATAAAGGCTTAAGTTATTCTACATGAGACAAACTTTGCTTAGTCTTTTCATTAGAATTATCTATATGACATAACATAATTGGTAAAATAAATATAACTATATATCTCATACTAAATTTAGTGACATTTATATCAAATACAAAAACAAGAATGCTTACTCGATCCCCTTATTTTGTATGCAAACTTGATCCTTCAAATGTAGAAATTGCGAATAGCTTCTATGAAAGATTTCTTAAAGCTTATGTATAAGTCAGTACTAAACCAAAGAAAAACAACTACTTCATTTGTTATCAACAATTTATAATTTTAGAGCAACTACTATCCTGCCCCAACCAGTTTAAGGCAGGCCAAACAAACAGCTCAATGCAGCAAAAAAAAAGTTGAGAAGTATTTTATCTTCTCATAAGATAACTAAGATAAACAAAAGCCACAACATAAAATAAGTATGCAGGAATGTGTAGGGAAAACTCTAATGAACTTTATTAAAGAAAAGGTCACAACCAAATCAGGTATACAGTTGTTAAACACAACATCCTTTTTTCAAGCTTTTTAACACGAAAAAAGGTTAATGAATCAATATCTGTCACAACAATAGTATCCATCTATCATTTCTATCATCTATTTCCTTAATCAACAAAGAAAAAATAAACATAAGAACTTGGATCACCAAAAAGGATAGCCTTATAGTAATAGTTCCATAAAATTAAACCCTCCCTCCTAAACATCATACTAAAACCTCATAGCTGTTGCTATGCTTCAAAGGTCAAGAATTACATCCAAATGTTGTTCTTAATCCCAATAGAGGTTTTGCTAAAGATTATATATATAGAGTTGACAGTTTTTATACTCTCAAAGGCAAGTAGAGCTAGCACCTCATGCAAGAAGAAAAGAAAAGCCAAAGGCTTAAAATATACAATTTTGAGCATATAATTCTTAGGTACTTGATCAATAAATACATCATATTGATATCAATTAAAAAAAAGTTCTAACACAAAATTGATGCACTGAACCAATTGGAAAACCTACTTAAGATTTAAGAAATCTATTTTAGGCCCAAATTTGTATAAGAGAAAATTTAACGTTCTAAAGTTGGTTGAGTGATGCAAGAGACAAAACAAAGGAATCCATTCGATTTTGAAAGCAATTCCCAAGGCATAATCAATTATATTAACAAAAATGTTGCATACTAATGCATTGTGACTCTATTTTCCCTCCTATAAAGATGACATCAACTATTTGGACGAGAATGAAAATAAAGACTTAATTTTCATGTGATGGTTTTGTTGGTCATAAGAACTGAATGCTATGAACTTCTAATTATGAGTTATACGCATAGTATATGCATGAATTTTCTCCTGCATACTATCATCCCCTACTTATGTAAGAGAAAGCTAGTTCTAGCTCAACTTCAAAAACATGTTTTTATACTTTATCATGTTTTCTATCTATTTTTGTGGTTCTAATTTTTCAATTTAGAACAAAGAAGAGTTAATGGGTAAAGTTAGTTGGGATATATACAATCAAAATGTTCTATCCCTTTTAATCACATCATAAAAAGGGATCTTTTAGGCTTTTAAGTAAAAACATACCTAAGTCCTAATTGTATGTCAAAAACCAAGGTGGCTAAGGCGTGTAGGTCACTTTGATGTTTTAATCAATGTGCTTCCTTGGCTTTCTTAATATCTCATCATTAATTGTCATATATTGTATAAAGCATACATGGTCAATTTGCCCTTCTTCTTGTCTTGCTCTCTTGGAAGAAGCCAAACATTTCAAATACTGAACTTTAAAAGGAATGTGTCACAATTTGCCCACAATGATGGAAGAATGATCTTTGCATTAAGACAGACATGATCTCATTTTAAGCATATACTAGTGCTCAATGGCATATACTATTTTATTAGACTACTACAAGTAATAGTAAATTGTAAAATGATGCTTGATTAACAATTTTTACTGACCATTTCGCAACAATCAAAGGTGATTTCTTCGGAAGTAGATCATCCATGAGAGGTTCTAATCCAGGGTACTACATAAAAGTTGTACAGATTATCATAAGTTAGGCTATAATTAAATCTTACCAAATGAAAAAGAACAACAAAACAAGTTAGATAACCCACTTCATCAACAATGCTTTGCCTGATCTTCCTTTGGACAGAAGCTTTCAATTGATTTTGTGCAGAAATATCTTCAAAAGTAAATCTTCAAATGCAAAGGTAAATAGCAAAAAAAAAAAACCAAATTGAACATTAGAACATTTTTTTGAATGGTGGGTATCACTAATGAATCTAATGATGATCTAAGAAACAAAAAAGTACTAATGAAGGAGGAGAATAAAAACATACATGTCAACAGGATTATAGTGATGAAGTAACATGAAGAATCAAGACCTATGAAATTGGTTTCATATAACCCGCATAAACCCCAACACACGAAATAATTATGCATTGAATCAAGAGAAGACAGGTCTAAATACCACCCTCTGTTTTTCTATTATACCATATATGTTATACAGAAAACTGGAAATCCTTGGATCAGTGGAAAATATCAAAAATAAGGACAGCTTATCAAGATGTCAAATGCAGCTCTTGAAGAAAAACTATAACAATGTTGGTCTTATAACATTCAATCCACTACAAACTCAACTACCCAAGTGCATTGAAATGTTAATGCACCTGCTTTTGCCATGCAAATTTTAGTTGAACTATAAAAGTTTGCCCGAGTGTTTCAGGCATCTGAGGTTTTAGAAATAAGTTGCTTTTTGAGAATAAGCTTTTATGGTGATTTCATCAGAAATTACTAGTACAATATAAATTAGCTTCCAACATTTTTCGTTAGTTATGCTCAGCAAAAACAGACTTGGCATGATTTGGTTCACATGTAACATAGAAGTAAAATGCCCGTTTTTGCACAAGAATCTGACTTGTCACTGAACAATCATGGGAAAAATCAAATGGTGTTGCTTTCATTACAAACATCACATAACTGACGCATTGAAAGTGTCTTAACCCATAGACTACATTGTTACAGTTTTTTGTGCATTGCTTTCTGAAAAAATTCACATAGAATCACTTTTCACTGAACAATCATATTTAAAAGCAAATGGTTTTGATTTTATACAAACAACACCACATAACTGAAACATACAAGCAGCCTTAGCTAATAGACTGGACCTTTTACAGTTTTTTTTTTTTTTTTTTTTTTTTGCTTTGTTTACCAAAAAAAATTAACATAGAATGACTTAGGTTCATGCCTGAATATTATAAAAAACTGAGCATCACTTGTGCTTATGTTAATATGAGCAATACCCATGCTGAACAACTATTTAATCTAGTAATGTTTTATTTGCTCAGGAAAATAATGCACGTGATCTGTCCACTGTAGTACCAAAACATGTTTAACAATTTGCATTGGCCATGTTTTGTAACAACAAATCAAATTCAGATACAAGAAAAATGATAGATAAGTTCGTCACAAACATCTAATGCAGTGCAATTATTGGTCTAGATACAATAACCTAAGGTCACCTAGGAATTCAATATCAAAACTCAAGCATGTGAACACCTAAACATGAACTGTAAAGCTTGAAAGTAGCATAGAGAGTATATGAGAAACCTAGGGTATGAACAACCCAACTCATGAACTGAATTATAGATACAAAAAGGCAACTCAGTACTACAAAACTCTCACACACATGGATTTCAAAGATTGAATCCAAAGGGTTTAATATATACATGTCCTTATCCTACATTTTATTAAGAGGTTATTTTCATGAGTTAGAACCCAAAACCTTCAAGTCCCATGACAACTTTATCAATGTACCAAGACTAACTGCAAAAACTAAATCATATACATTAACAAGAAAATCATGAGTAAAATCTATAACAAAAGCAAGAAACTAACTAAATTGAGTAACACACACAAGTTGTAACCGTATGCCAAGAAAAGGCAACAAAAAATTGGTTAAGGGGGCATTAGAAGGAAAAGAGGCTATTTCCATGAGTTAGAACCCAAAATCTTCAAGTCACATGACAACAACTTTATCAGTGTACCAAGACCAACTTCAAAAACTAAATTGTATACATTAAAAAAAATCATGAGTAAAATCTATAACACAAGCAAGAAACTAACTAAATTGAGTAACACACAAGTTTTAACCATATGCCAAGAACAAGCAACAAAAAATTGGTTAAGCAAGGGGCCATTAGAAGGAAAAGAACATAAACAAGGGGATATCAAGATCTAGCACCCACATAAAGAGTCAAAGCATAATGTAAACGACTAAAACAACCATCAAGAAAGAAATGGTACAAGGGAGTTTCTATTCAACACAAAAAGGAAGATGTTATTAAAACAGGTTAGGTAGAGAAAATATTTAAAACTTCTCCCTAAAAATGAAAATAACCAATCTAATTGTTCGTGTTGTGTGTACCATAAAACTGAAGAGAATTTAAACATTTTGAGGCCAATAAACTCATGACAATTATTCATTAAATGCTACCATACTAACCAACTCTCCAAGGAACATAGAGTATCAATATCGTAAGCACCTAAAATCAACATATGATACAACCTCAAATAAGGCCACATGGCCTACAAAAGCTCAAAAGCATTCAAAATTAATAGTGTTGTAGAAATAAGAAGCCAAAATATGACAAAACACAAGCAGATTTTGAAAATAGTGAAGCAATACCCCCATCATGATCAATGGCCAAATGCTTATTTGGTCATTCATATGTCATCTAAAATATTCTGGACTGAGAATGAAGAATATACAAAGATAATCTAGTTTGTTTTGTATCGAAGAATTAGAACATTTCTTTTACTTAAACTGGTTATTTATTTTAGTTCATTTGTATGGAGTTGAGTATAAAGATATGGTTCAATTCATAAGTTATTAATCAAACACAACTAAAACAAAGAGTATCTTTCTAAAAAAGTATGTCCATGCAAACAAAACTAGAAAGTAGAATAAAAAAACTTCATTAAGAATCAAAATACTGCAAAAACTATCATTAAAATAAGATAAAAGTAATTTAAATAGTTGTAACTAAAATAATGAATGTAGAACTCGATGCCATCAGCGACCCTACACAATTTGATCAAAACACAAAGAAGACCAAACTGAATTTTTTAAGATCGAAAATTTAGTATTTTTATCATTTATCAAACTCTAAAAGTATTTGGCTGTCTTTATCATACAAGGATTACATCATACACTTAGCATAAAATGGAACCAAAGTCAAAAGCAAGTTTATTTCTTGATCACTCCATCACTCTAGTTATCAATGTCTCAAACCCACTGCCTCACATATTTATCTATTACTTGATGTCCTTTTTATTGAAGTCTCATTTACAGTTTTTTTAATAATCAAAACACACTTATAATGACCAAAGACAATTAACTTGTACGGCTGTCTCCATCACAAAGCACCATTGATAACAACTTATTCATTGTTTTCATTTTAGCTGATCCCATCATCCCTGTCCTTCTAATCCTTAAACATGTCATTCACACCATTCCAAGTTCCTCCTCATCAAATTAGGACAACACCTCTCTTAATCACACTTTGTCTTCACTCCACCACAGTTACTATCAATTTCTCAACCCATTACTTCATGTATCAATCTACCAAGTGATGTCAAGTCAGAATTTACCAAGTGATATCATTTTTATTCAAACCTCATTGACGTTTTGTTCTATGACAAGAATAAAATCCAAAATAACCAAAGAAAATTAACTTGTATGGATATCTCCACCACAAAATAATGTTTGATACCATCTTATCGGCTACTCCTCTCATTCTCACACATGTAACTGATCCCACCATCCTAGCTCCTCTGATTCCTAAATATGTCTTTCACATCATTCCAAGTCCCTCTTCATCTGCTTAAGATAACACCTCTCTGTCACACTGTCCTCACATAAAAATATTAATTCTTCAATATCATAACCACCATCACATATCATTACCATATCTAAAAATGTCGTTGAACCTAAACAAATCTTCAAATATCTATCAAACTTTGAAAAAATGATCCCTTCACCTGTAACCAAGCTCAACGATGCACACTAGTGTGCTGCCATGTGTGATGCATTTAAAGAACTTCTTAAAAATCATAAATGGGTTCTAGTTCTATTCTCCAAAATGTAGAATATAGTCAGTTGCACAGATTTGCAAAACAAATAAAAACTTGATGGGATCATGATAGATATAAAGTGCATAAAGTTTGTATGATAGATAAAATTTTACTCAAGGGCCTAGCATTCAGTTTCACTCCATATTCAACCCAGTTGATCAAACTAATCACAACTGATCTTATCCTATCAAATGCTACTCAACTCAATTGGCCTATTTGTCAACTAGATGTGAACAAAGCATTTCTCTAAATCCATCTCAAGAAGAAATAGTTTATGCAACAACCATCACACTTCATTTATTCTAAACCATCTAATCATACCTACTGTTTTCAGAAAACTATCTATGACCTTCAACAAGCTCCATAAGCTTGTTACACTAAGTTCAAAGGTCTCCTACAGGCCCAAGGCTTTGTCAAGCATCAATATCAGACCTCATTTTTCATAAAACCTCAAAGGAAAACACTTTTCTCCCCTCTTTCATGTTAAAGGCACCGTAATCACAAGAGTTAGCTCCAATGGCTTTTCACTCTTGTCCTCGACAAACTTCTCTTGAGGATCTTGATGATCTCAATTCTTTCTTGAAGTGGAACTATTGCATTTCAATTTTGGAATTTTTTTTTCTCCAAAAAAGTACCTCATTGATCTCCAATGCAAAAAAAATATGAACGAAATCAAAAAGGAGTTCAGACCCCTCATCCACTTCAAAAATAATTGTCTTCAAGGTAGCTCACCACCAATAGATAATACACAACATCAACTAATCATTGACACATTGTAATACTCATTTCTCATACAACTGAAAAGTTTCATATTTTACAAACCAACATCGTTAATTCATGTATTTTTCAATGACTAATCATTAGTTTGCCAAAAAATTGGTTCTCCATTATCAAAAACATACATCTTCTATTTTCTTTTTCTTGGATGCTCGTCCTCCATGAATCTTTGTGCCTTCGCAGATGCATATTGGGCTAGTAATTCAAGTGATAGTATGTCTAATACAAGATATACCGTGTTCCTAAGTAGCAATCCAATCATCAGGTCATTCAAGAAAAAAAAACAATAAATAGTCAATCCAAAAGGAAAAATATCAGGCTATATCTACCACAGTTGTGGAATCTAACACTCCTCTCCCTTCTTACAAAGCATATTACTATCGTGACAATGTTAACACCACTTATCTTTGTCAAAATTCAATCATTTTATAATTGCATGAACATGTCTAAGTAGACTTCCAATTTGTCTATTGCTGAGTCCATAGCAAGCAACTCCATATTTTTTATGTCCAATATGCTAATCAACTAGCTGATTTCATAACCAAACCTCCAAGCCAATAAAAACATTAGCACCAATGTCACAAGATAGGTGTTGGTGATTCATACCTATTTTGCAGGTGCAATATGGATCATCAAATATAATCTCTAATAATCCTTCATAATAAAGCAGCAAGTCTAACTTTTATAACATGTTAATTCTGATTATATTGTTGTAATTCTCTTTTTTACTTCTTGTAATCAATGTCACAAATGATGTAATTTTCACTTGCCCCAATTAACATTTATGAATTACATAATGGCATGAAACACAATTAGATTGGCAAGATAGTTTTGTTTCACCATTGAATTCATCAACAACAACTACATAAGCAAAGTAATACTACGTATCCAATATTATCCTTTCATGCTAAGCAGCAGTTTCATAGAGATGGGTTTAGGGCATTACATAACCCCTAAACCAAGTGCCAAACAACATTTAACACCAAATCGGGTAACTGAAAAGTTAACCCGATGTGATAATTTATCCTTGTTAATCCTGACCCAGCCTCACCCATGTGTTAAGCAATTCTCTCTAATGATGGAGCTTAAGCCTTTTTTTCTCTCCCATGGAGGGAGACAAAAAGGACATTGCCACCATTCTTAACAATACCTTCAAATGTAACAATAAGGCTGGCATCAAAGCATTTGCTAGTGACTCCATAAACGACAGTCCAACATACCTTGTACATAGCGACGCCATAAATGACAGTCCAACATGCCTTGTACATAGCGACGACATAAACGACGGTCTAACATGCCTTGTACATAGCGATGCTGACACAAGAGCATCTTGTGTTAGCTCACAAACATGCACCCGCTAGCGTCGCACCAGTCTCATTTGAACTCGGAGCCGTACCTGAGCCAAATCTTACTTTGATTAGTCATTTTTGTCAACCATAGAGGTCAACTATAATGCTCTATTTTTTTTTATGAGTATCTCTACTATTTTCGTTCTGTTCACCCAAGCATTCTAGTAAAATAGGTCATCATCGACGTCAACTCCTGTATTTGCTTCACCCATTATCGTCAGTCGTCCATCATCACCTAGTCTTATGCTGCTTCCAATCGTTGTCACCTAGTTGCCCAAGATCACCTGGTCGCCTACCATCGTCAGGCAACCCAATGCTCGCCAACCGCCCAACATCGCCTAGCCACCCGCCATCTAGTTGCCTCCGACCTTCGTCATCTATTTCGTCCACTGCTGCATCCTATTCACATCATCATTAACGTCTGACCGTTATTGTTACATGATTACATAATGTCATTATATTTCATGCATTTTTATATTTTACATTTAAAGTGAGTGATTCATTTTGAGTTAATATTTTGGAATTCCAAATATCTTCTTTGAATTTACAAGTAATTTAACTCCAAAATTATCTTTTCATATGCCCACTTGGAATAAATATCTTGAAATTCTAAATATTGTTTTTAAATTCTCAAGTAATTTAACTCCAAAATTGTCTTTCTCCATGCTAACTTCAAATCTTTTCAATACTTACATGTTTTCAAGATGCATTTAATTCTCCTTTTTTCATACATAGTTAATGAACTCAATGAAATTTCTTTTATTTGTATACTTCCACTTTTGTGAGCAAAGAGTATGCACACAACTATAGTTTAAGAGATTCCAATTTTTCCTCCCCTAATAAGAGACAATGATCGAAGATAAAATAGTTAATGAACTCAATGAAATTTCTTTTATTTGTATACTTCCACTTTTGTGAGCAAAGAGTATGCACACAACTATAGTTTAAGAGATTCCAATTTTTCCTCCCCTAATAAGAGACAATGATCGAAGATAAAAGACCTTTCACCGAGAGAACCGACAACCAAACAAACTTCCTCTTTTTTCAAGGCCCTGAAATCTTCACTCACCTTTTTACTCACTCAACCAAATCACCAAACCTTCACTCTCAACAAAACTCAAAATCCTAACCTACCATTTAGTTACCCCATTAGCCAAGCTTCCTCACTAACCCAAACATCCATCTCATCACCATTTTCTATCTTCGGTGCTCCACATGTCAACTCCAAAGAAAACTACAAGCCATCATTACCAAAAAAATGTTTTTTTTCTGTAATTTTTACTTTCTAGATAGTGATCTAAAAATAAGGTTATTTTTTATTCTATTAAGGTACTCCACATAGAGTTTTTTTTTTTAAATTCTATATTTTATAGTATAAGATTGAATATGACAAAACTACTTAGTAGGACTTTATTTTTAATACTTAACGTATTGTCACCTACTCTAATTACGACTTTAGACGCTAACTTTTGAATAATTATAAAATGTTATGCATGTGACCTAACCCTAATTAGTGTATAGTATCATTTACGCTTAATACTTAATGTGTTGTCACCTACTCTAATTAATAATTTACACTATAATTTTGGACACTAATCTCTGAATAATTATAAAATGTCACGTACACAATCTAGCCCTAATTAGTAAATGATGTATTTAACATTCTTTAATAATCTACTAAACATCTCTAGTATCATAGGCTCCAAATTAAACCCTATTAAAAGTCTAATTTGTCCTGCATCAAATGCGAAATCAGAGGTGATCCTCCCTTGGCGATGCCTACTCCATAGCCAAGGACGCCGGTGTCATAGACAGAGCTACCACCGACATTGGAAAGGATGTGGTCGTGGTCTACCATCTCTTGGAAACACAGTTCCAAACTCTATGAAAAAATTCTTTACAAGTTTTATTTTTATTTAAATATTTTTTCTCTACTTTTTTCATATAAAACTTTTTAATAATATTTTTCATGCACATTGTAAATCTAAAAAATAGTATTTAAAATTAAGATTTTTTTGAACAAAAGAGTATTTCAAAAAATAATTTTATGTCAAAAAAATTTGATAAAAAAATTAATCAAAATAAATTTTGAAAATAATTTTTGAAAAAAATGAAGTTTAAAACCCAATTTATAAGTACGCCCTTTTTGTTAAACATGAATTCATTTTAACACAATCTAACCAAATTAACAGTCAAACAAAAAAAAATACTCAACCCCAATTTAACATGGGATGACAGTCAAACAGCATTTTATCCTTTAACCTAACTAACACAGAGATAATCAGTTGAGACAAATCCCAGCTAACCTAACCCCAGCTGTTGCCAGACAGGCCCTAGGTACAGCATATTGTTCACTACAATACCCACGCAGAACCACCGCTATGAAACTTAAAACATGACGGATTGTAAGAATGACAAAGGATATGTTAAACGAATATTTGAAAAAATAAAAACCCTATATTTAACAAAGGGAGGGGGAGAGTGAGAGTGGGCTCACTTTTTGAACATTTTGCAGTTGAAGACCTTAAAAGTAAGACAACAATGGCGTGTGATCCCACGGCGGAGTCTTGCCCTTGCTCTGAGTCTCTTCTTGATCGGGAGTCGGGATCACGCGTACAAAAGAAGCGGCCACCGTTCTTCCGGTTAGGACCAGACCAGCGTAGCATTCGAACGATCGTGGGCTAAAAGCCAAAGGCCATTTGATTTAAGAAAAAAATGAAAAAATAAAATTTATAGAAATAACTTTAAAAACGGTTTTATATAGGAAAATATTAATTTTATTAACAAAAATATTTATTAATTTTATTTTTTAAAAATATTAAAAAAAATAGATTAACTATCCTTTCACAAAAAGGCTAATTTTATGTGTAAAAAATTGCTTGGTATAAGAAAACTTTGTTTTTTATGATATACATTTTAAAAATAGTTGAATGAAAAAAAATAATTTAATCTATGTTTAAAAAATATATAATGATTAAAAAAATGAGTAAATATAAAAAACAATACAACATATTACATTAAAACCCTTCTTAGGATTAATTTCATGTGTAAAAAATTATTTTCAAGTGAAATAATTATTTTTATTAATATATTTAAAAGAAAATAGTTGAATATAAATGAATATTTTTTTAATTTGATTTTTTATGTTTTAAAAAAATTATATAATATTTATAATATGATTAAATTATAAAATACAAATGAAATAGAATATATTAAAAGCATAAACTACTTTACATTTCATTAGGTATTGGCATATGTCAATAAAATGTAAACAATTTTACTCATCTTTGCCTTCACATTAAATGCATTGTGTATTTAAAATCACCAAAAAGGAGTTTATATTATGAATTTGTGTATGTCTATGTGTGTAAATATGTATGTGTGTGTATAATCAAATTTTTTTTTGTATTTTACTACTAATGATATATATATATATATATATATATATCATAAATAGCAAAGCATCATCATATAATTATAACACATGCAAATGATGTCATATTATGCAAATACTTATAATGTCTTATACTTTATAATGATAGTTTAAAAAATTTTAAAAATAAACTTACTTATATCATGATTATTTAGTTCACATACATGAAGATTTCTTTCATAATATTTTTTATCCATTATCTCTTATTTCTATTTCTTGTACAATTATCATTTTATTTCTTAATAATAGTTCACATTATATTTTTAATTTTAAGAAAATTCATGCAAAACTACACACTTTCTATTACAAAAAAAATTACTAAAAGCTATTACAAACAATCCATAAAAGTCCTTACAAAATCAATTAAAATCCATTGTACTTAACTTCAGATCATATAATATGATCTATTATACAATACTATACTATTAATAGCAATCCCTAATCAAACATGATAGTCAAATGGGTGATCACTATAATGCTTACTCAGGAACCAATTGTATTTGTCCAATCACCACTTTATACTTTAGGAACATTAGTGGTCATTGGTTGGACAAAGGACAGGATAAACGATTATTGTTAAGCATTTCTTGAACCCAATCATACTTATCTAATTAGTATAACATATTGTATAATCATTAGTAGTCACTATTTAGACATAGGATCAAATGGATGATCACTCCTATGTATTTTTTGGACCTGATTGTACTTATCTAATCAGTACATTGTATTGTATGATCACTCAGGACTTCTATTAACTTAGTAATTATTATTATCATGCAAGATTAATGACTTTTCACTAACTTGATCATGTAGATCATATAAGAAAATCAGTTTAATCATATGGTACAATTAACGTGGCTAAAAATAGCAATTAGGTTACTTGATCAAGTCTTCACTAGATTCATAAAAATCCATCTTGACAACACCTCAAATAGAAAAATGCTTAACACTAGAAAGGAAACTCAACTCAATTGGAAATCATAACTTTAGTATGTTATTTCGATAAGAACAACATTATAACTTGCGACTAAAACCCACTTTTCCCTTTTTCTCTCTAATCTCCTTGAATCCTATAAGCATTTAAGCCATGTTTATACTTGAATCTCCTATCTCTCTTTTCTTTGCTTATTACTCAAGATAGCAATATCACTTAAGAAAGAAACAGAATAAGACAATAGTTCTTATTTAAAAATATAAAAGATTATTGAGTGTTATCTTTATTTCTCGTTTTAGTTTTAAAAATTTTAATAAATTTAAATGATTTTCAAAAATTATAAATCATATACTTACAGATTACTTAAATTAAAACATTTACAATTATGCACTCAAATTTTGGTTATGATAACTACTATTTTAACATGCATTTTAAAGCATCTATATTATGATAATACTCAAATTTTATATGCAAAAATAACTGAATCCAATAAGAGAAACTTTCTTAAGAATATAATTTATTATTTTTATTAAATAAGGATATTATATTATGCTTGATGTAATATATATTCTATACATCCTTAATAATGTATCATATTTTTAATCCACCATACTATATGTATTATATAATATTACATTATGGCAATCAAAATAGTACTTTTTGTTTCCTAAATCTCTAAGTGGACCATTTTGTATGTTTACTTCATATATGGTACTTATAGTTTCATTAATTGAATACCTCTCTAACAAATTATATGCAGACTTTGTTCTTATTAATCTCCAAGTAACATATTGTATATTAAAGTTAACATATAATACATATTATTTAAGACATCGTACATCAAACCAAAAAACCTTATGTGCACCTTCTTCTCTACACTAATTTAAGTTGAACGTATATAATGGAGTCTTATTTTAGACAAGAATGCAAACTATGAAATCCACTTTGTTTTATTCTAATTTACTTCCAAACTTTGCATAAACACATAACCCAAGATTCTAAGCATGAATATAAGTTTAACTCTTCTCCAACACTAAAAACTAAAATCAAATTACTCAAAATCCTCTATTTTGCTTTTATTATTTCTTAATACAATCACAACTTGATGCTTTGTCTTCTTTTGTCTCATTAACTCATCTTTATTATCTTCTATATTCTATAGTCGCTACTCACAATTTCTAATTATTTTATTGGTTGCAAGTTTCTTCAAATGTTTTTCTATTCCTTAATTTTCCTCTTGAAGCTTGCAACATGTCCCTTCTTCTTCCCTTCCCCGATTCCTTTTTCTTCCCTCTCACTAAATCTCCTTTCTTTCTCTCTCAATAAACCTAACAAAATGACTTCCCTTCTCATGGCTATCTAATTTTATTCCTATCCTAATCAAGGTGGTAGGCTTAATTTTACAAAATTATTGATTTATTCTCAATAATTGCCCAAATGATGTCTACATCATTTTTTAAAAAATTTAATATCTAATTTTAGAATAATAAAAATACAAGCACAAGATAAGACTTGCTTGGGTTTCTTTTGCTTTCATAAAACTCTTAACTTTGAGTTATTTTTTTTTAGATTGTTGTTAAAATGTATTTATCTAACATTTATGAAAAGTAAAATTCCAAATAAAATGTATTTATCTAACTATATTATGTAAATATGTACTTAAAATTTTGAAATAATATAACTAAAAACTTGAGTACGTGATGCATTAATGCTTTACATGATATGGCATAGATTATGACCATGCCTCTCCATTGTTTTTCAAAGTTGAATCCCCTGATGTCATGTCCTCGATTGGTCTTAAATTACATGTGAATTTGTATGTTGTACTTCCTCATATCTATTTAAGCATTAAAATTTTTTGAGATAATCTTTTGCCTCATGATTGGCATAAGAAAAGGTTATACAATCATACTACAATACTATTGGTCACGACATCCTAAACTTATGATTTATTTAGATTCATATAGCATTCCAAATTATAATAAGATGTAATTTTATTATCATTTTAAATCACTTAAATTTTTATAAAAATTGAAAATAATCATTTTATTTTTGCAAAACAACATTAAAGAAAATCAATATAACTGAAAAAGAGGGACGAAAATCATATATAAATTATTTAAAATTTAAAACTAATTTAATTAAAATTAAAATTTTGAAATAATAAAAAGTAAGATAAAATATTTAAATAATTTAATAATCAATTTATTTATAAACTTAAAGAAGTTTAAAATATTATTAAAAATATTAAAAATTTTAAAAAAAATAGCAAACTTTGATTGTAACAAAATGTACAATATTGACTTAATAAATTTATTTATTAAAAAAGTATTGATGACAATAACATAATTAAAAGTTGAAAATAATAAAAAAATACAAGGATTTTTAAGTTTAGAATGATTAAAAATACTAAATTGTGCTGGAAAATATAAAGCTTGGCCAACGGGTAGAACTCGTCAATGAAATCGATAAGGAATTAGTAAAAACATTTAAACAAAAAATTGATAAAAAATACAAAAATTGTTTGAATTCTTAAAGTTTAATTTAATTCTAAAATCCTTAATTTTCCTATGGTGGAGGAACCAATATAATGAAATTTGAACTGACCAAAAGCAACTAGAATCTAAAAGATAAGAAGATAGAAGGCAACTAATAAAAATCTTTGAAGAGATATGACAATTTATAGGGATTTAGAGCATCGAGAAGGTGAAAGAGTGCTTGAATACATACAATAGAGAAAGCTCTCATATAGTGCGAGCAAATCTAAAAAGAAAAAAAAATGTGAAAGCAAAAGTTGATAAAAGAGAAAATAATGATTTTAAAAATGCATAGATGTTGATTATCTAAATGGTTTAATTTGTTATTTAGAATAATATACTTTAAAAAGTAGGGTATGGTGCAAAAGAAGGCATCATTAGATCTATTCCAATTTTAGAGAAAGATTTTCTTGGGAATAAGTTTAATTTGATTTTAAGAATATAAAAATCCTTACCTTACAATTGATTAAAAGAAAAAATAAAATGAGAAAAGAATTAAAAGAAAATTATATGATATTTTGAATAGAAGATTAGGCATTTTAGAATGATAAGATGGTATTTTATTTATCATATTTATTACATGTTTATATATACATTATATGATATTAACTCAATATACAATTTGATCTTAACTATATATGTTTTATAACCTAATATTTTAGAAAACAATAAAACATAATAGGAAACTTTAAGAAAATAATGAGATTGTTGTTACTTAGTTTTAGTGGTTTATTTTTTTACATTATCATATTGTATAATGAGCTACAATAGCTCGTTTTATTTCCCTAGTAATATGTATTAGTGTTTTTACTATGATGTATGAAGTTAATCGCAATGGTATAATTTGGAAATTATTTTAAAATTTTTTTTTAATTGGCTTTTAAAATTATAAGCATGCTATTAATTTTCATTTTATATATTTATAAAAAAATATTTTTAGAGTCAATATTATATATAAATATCATGATACTAATTAAAAAAATAGACAAAGTTATCATATTTTATTCCTCTTAGCGCATGAACACAATAATAGAAGTCTTAGGACCTATATGACACCTGCTTGACTTTGCAAGAGCATTAGTGTTTCAATTGGGGCAAACTTTCTATGCCATTTATGGATACATAAGATGTAGGTTTCACTTTAACATTTAAAAAAATGCTAGACCTTCTAAGTAAGCCAACATCAAAGAAAAAGCAAATAACTATTCTAGAATGATATCATTCACCCAAAAGAGAGAAATGACAAATAATTTATAGATTTAAGATTTCTTTAGTTTAAAGTTGTGTTAAAAAAATTGTAGCTTTCTATGCATGCATCTTATCCATGTGTTTCTAATGCCCACACTTTATTATTTATTTATATGCTTATATGTAAATAATGTGATATATAAATGATTACTAACTTTAGAGGCAATTCAAAAAATACAACTTCAAGTAAATCTACAATAACAAATTGAACATAAATATGATGATTTGGAAGATTACTATATTACTTATCTTTTTGAAGATATGATATCTACCAAAATTTAACTACATCTTCCATACCATATTAAACAAAGAGAAATATGACTAAATGCTTGATTATTTTTATAAGAATAAAAAAATTAAATTATTATTATTTATAAACTTTGGATATGACGTCAAAATCTCAATGGGACATATCATATCTAAAATTTATGTGAAAAATTAATATTAATATTAATAATCTTTTCTAAAATGAGTGGTTGAGAATAAGGACTAAATTAAAAAAGAAAAAAAAAATAATAGAGAGTAGATCCGAATACAAGAGACGACAAAAGATGCATCGTAATTTTTATTTCCTTGACCAAGTATATTTTAATAGTATTAATTATTTTTTTAATAATATTTATTTTAAAAACTTGGCGCAGTTTTCTTTTCTTAGTTGCTGCCGTGGAAATGGCCGTTACGTGCGTGCCAGCATTGTGAAGCTACAAAATTGGCTACACGGGTCTTCTCCCTAGTCACCCTCCCTCCTTCCATCGCAAGCTTGTTGACAATTTAAATGGCAAAATCGTGTTGCTCAGCAGAGCACAAATGGCGTCCAAGCTCAAAGTTGATGCTCTCCGCGGCGAGCTGTCAATCCGAGGTCTCGATACCTCGGGCACCAAACCCATCCTCGTAAGCCCTCGATGCTCTCTGTCTCCCTGTCTCTCTCTCTCTTGAATCCGGTGAATTCAATCACTGTTTTGTTCCGATTCCAGGTCAAGAGGCTTGAAGCGGCCTTGCAGGCAGAAGAGAAGAATAAAAAGGTCGTAGATCCTGATGAAGACGGGGTTGGAAATAGCATCTCAGATAGCGGCAGGAAGAGGAAGCGAGGCACTGGGGATCCAGGGCCGCAGAGCACAGTTGCCAATCCTAGCTGTGATGACAGGAAGGACGAGGAAAGAATCGATGAAGAGAGGTTGAGAAAGTGTACTGTTGCTGAATTGAGGACACTAGCCGCCCAGCGTGGAGTTTCGGCAAGTGGAACGAAGATGGAGCTTGTCAAGCGGCTTTCCGAAGTTGCTGAGATTTCAGAAGAGAATGCGAAAGGTGTAAACCATATACTCTTCTTTTTTTATTTTTTTAATTTGATTTTTTGGTGGGGATTAGCATATTGAACTGTATAATATTGTAGTGGGCATGGGTTTTGTTTGACGTCGTTTGCCGATGTGAAATTTCAGAAGAGGAAGCTGAGCAGATTCAGGAAGAGAAGTTAGTTACTGCTACCAAAAAGGGTGGTGCCGTTCTAGATCAGTGGCTTCCGGAGTATATAAAGTCAAGTTTCCATGTCTTAAATCACGTATGTGGGCCTCATTTTATCCAATCATCTTTTTGTGCCTCCTCCTGAACAAATTAGGTTCTTTGCATTCAGTTGGGTCATATAGGTCCACGGTGTTATTGTTATTGTTGCAGTCATGTTAATAATGTTGCTGTGTGCACTTAAAGCAACACTGGAGAAAGAGCATTCATAAACAAATTTTGAGCCATGGCCTTTGTGCAAAATTCTCAATGCACTATGGTATATAATTATCATATTTTAAGTGATAATTTTAGTTGGGAGTCTGAGTTGGACAATAGGGTCTACTTAACTTGCGAAAAAGTGGCAAAAAGGAACGAGAAACTTGTAACAAACTTTTGCTGATCCAAATGAAGCTCTAAGCTACCTAGAAATTCATGTTAATAAATTGCCCACTGCGTCCAATTAAAGTAATGCTGGAGAAAGAGCATTCATAACCAATTTTTGAGTGACAGCCCTTAAGAAAATTTTTGAAGCACCTATAGTATATAATTTTTATATTTTATGTGATAATTTGGAGTTGGGAGTTAGAGTTCGACGATAGGTTGTCTCTAACTTGTCCTTAAAATGTCAAAAAGGGATGAGAAACTCAGAACAAGTTTTTATTGATTCAAATCAAGCTATAAGTTCTATGGAGATTCATGTTAATAAACTTGTTTACTGCATGCACTTAAAGTAATGCTGGAGTTAGAACATTCATAATCAATTTTTGAGCAGTTGCCTTAAAGAAAATTAGGAAAGAACCTATGATGTGTATATATTTTGTACATTTTACTACCAAATGATAATTTGAAGTAGGAAGTCTGAATTTAACAATAGGCTGTATCTAACTTGTATTAAAAAAGGACAAAAGGGGTTGAGAAGCTTTGGACAAACATTTAGTGATTCAAGTCAAGCTATGAATCACCAAAACTTTTTTTTTTCCATCTCTTGGACTTTGATCCAAAAAGTTCTACAGATGTTTTGGCAAGCTTGACATTGTTGACTTAGTTATCAATAATTCAATGATGTTTACTTGTATATATTACAATTTTTTACACTTTATATGTTTTTTGTATAATTAGTATTTTGATAATTTTATTGTTGAGAGATATATCTATTTATGCTCCTTTATTCAATGGGCAAATCAAATGAAGTGCTTTAAATTGTTCATATTACATATTTGGTCTTGTGTTATATCACTCTATAAAATATTTTTTCTCATTTGTTTTGTTCATCATGTAATTCATTCATAAGTTTCATTGTTTTATGATTCACAAGCTTTTTACATTTGTTTAGAAGGTGCCATGACTCAAAAAGAAAGTTCTATATAAGAAAGGTGAGATTATTGACTTTCTTTGGTACATGCCATAATCAACAATTTATAAGCATCTAATAGAACTAAGCCATATTTGTTATTGAGGTTTGCTAGCAATGCCTTTAGATAAATAGGTCATTATGGGCTGCGTTCCAACCATAGATAATGGTCCCTACAATGGGCCTGTCACCTAGTTGTTTAAGGAAACCATAAACGATGTGAATCTTTACAATTCTTGCACTTATTTTTTTATCCCTTTTTGAAAGGTCAAACATTTTTTTTTCCAACTATATCAGACACTACTGATTCCAATCACATATTCCAAACTCATCTACTACAATGCATTTCAATAAAAATGCCTGCGGTTAATGGAGCATTAGTTTGTTGATATTGTATGCATATATACATGAAATGGTTGAAGTAGAAATATGTGCATCAGCAAGAATGTGTTTATAATTACCATGTAAGTGAAATAAAAAATTTAAAAGGCTACTATTGTTTTCTTTCTTAAGTTAAGCATAGGTATGTAGTTGCTTTATTAGGAAATTTGAAATCATAGAGAAATCTTGCATATTTTTATAGTGAAATAAAAAATTTAAAAGGCTGCTATTGTTTTCTTTCTTAAGTTATGCATAGGTATGTAGTTGCTTTATTAGGAAATTTGAAATCATAGAGAAATCTTGCATATTTTTATAGTGATGTCATCATAACTAATGTAGGTGACTCTATGTAAAAATAAGGCTTTTTATATTTTTGTTGCAAACATTTTAGAATAATTCATCTTGGTTTGCAATTTAATTTAACAAGTTCACCATCATAAGTTACGTTGAATGTGTAGTAGGTCCTTAAAGGATATCCTATTTGTTTTGATATCTTTTGTATCATACTTCTCAAACTTAGCAATTGTTTAAATTTTGCAGGGAGGAGATTTTTATGATGCCATTTTGAACCAAACAAATGTTGGAGACAATAATAATAAGTTTTATGTGATTCAAGCATTAGGTTTGTTCTGTTATTTATAACATAATATATATTTTTGTTCATATCTTTATTGGTTAATGGTACATTCTATACTCATTTCCTTATACATTTTAGGCCAATCTTTTCCTTTCAAGTATTATACACTTTGGCATGTTAATTTAATGTTCAATAATCTGAATGTTTAACTCTAGAGTGAAACATTAAATGAGCTCAACATGATCAAGCATCATGGGTGTGGGAGAAATACATATGATTTGGGAATATTTTTTTAGACATTCTCATGGAGTTGTAAATGGTGCGTCTTTCTACATTGAATAGGCGAAAGTGACTTAATAAATTTAACAAACTAAAACTTTTAAGTTTTGTATTCAATAATTTTTCATAAGAGAAGGCTATATGGAATGATTTATTCAATCATGTTAATTATCTCAATCAATAAGCAAAAGTAAGAACACTGTGGTCAATGTTGACAAATCAGTCATTGAGTTTAGGCACATGCAATTGATGTCGTTTTCTGATTTCTCACAAGATACTATGATTAAGCTATCTTTCCAACAAAAGCATTTTATGATGTCAACTTATACTTGTACATTGAGAAGTAAATGTGTCCTTATAGTTTCCCTGATTTGAATTTAGCCATAACATTGACAATATTGTTCTTTAACTCCTTAACTGTAGTTATCTCAAGTCTTTCCATTAAATCCATTCAAATTTTTTTGCTCTTTAATCGTAGTTGGCTCATATTTTTTCTTTCAAAATCCAATTTTATTAATTAAGTCACTGTGCTTTAAAAATAGCTTGGGAGGGATTAATTGATAAATATTGTCCTCCATCAATCGCTAATATAAATTGAAGCAAACTTGCACCTTATATTTATCTCTTTTTTATAATAAAGACAATCAATGATAACAAAGATTACCATGCTATTACTAAGGATTTTATAATTCTATTCAAGATTATGTATTTATGCCCGTACCATTTTGTTTTGGGACTAAGTTTTATAGTACTTTTAAGTGTAATGTCTTTTTTATGTTCCCCTCTTAGATTCATGTTTGCATTGCTTGATTTTGGAATTGATGAGATCTAATTGTAATATGAAATTGCAGAATCTGATGATGGTAAGAAATTCATGATTTACAATAGGTGGGGTAGAGTTGGAATAAGAGGTCAAGAAAAGCTGCATGGTCCTTATACGTCAAGGGAAAGTGCAATAAATGAATTTGAGTCAAAGTTTTTTCTTAAGACCAAAAATCATTGGTCTAGAAAGAAAGAATTTGTTTGCTATCCTAAATGCTATACTTGGTTGGAGATGGATTATAGTGAAGCTGGAAAGGAACAGGTAACTTTTTCAGCTTTTATTTACAGGCATTGGGTTTCATCAGTTGATTGTATTTGGCTATTTTTTGATCACATGAACATTTATTTTGTATGTTTGTTTGTTGTATATATGATCTGTCTATTCTAATAGATGCCTGATAAAACCATAAAATCTGATGACACTCTACTTCAAGAGACAAAACTTGAGGCTCGTGTTGCAAAGTTCATTTCTCTTATATGTAACATCAGCATGATGAAGCAGCAGATGCTTGAGATAGGCAAGTCATTTTTGTCCTTTTTTAATCACATAAAGCCATGCTTTACTCTACGTTAGTGATAGAATATTCTACTGATAAACATTTCATTTGGAAACTTATTATTAGCTGAATGTTGAGGTTAATAAGAAAAATAGTGTATGAGTATACTTGTATGTTATTGTTATCTAGTTCAATTAGAGCAAAGAAGTTGACTTCTTTCTGTGTAAAGTTTGTGTGACATTTAATCTACAGTGTGACTTCAGTTTTTTTTTTCATATGCTCAAAAATTAATTTCATGATTATAAGAAAGTTGGATGAAGAAAGTGTATATCCTTTTTGTTGTTAGAGCAAACTGAGCTCCTAGACATTGTTCATCTTAACCTTCCTCTTTCCACATCATCTATTAGTTTAATCACAAAAACCCGTGCTCTATTCAACATGGATGATAGATCATTTTCATAGAAAAAGTACTATAGGTGTACATTTGTATATTATGGTTACTGGATTCTATGAGAACAAAGGATGAGTTAACATCTTTCTCTATGCACTATGCGCAACAACATTCAATCTACTTTATGAGCACACTTTTAATTTTCATAGGCACAAAAATGAATTTCTTAAATATTAGAATGTTGTACGAAGAAAATGACATGTTATTAGCCTAGGAAGACGTTAATAGAAAAAGTACTATAGGTGTACATTTGTATATTATTGTTACTGGATTCTATGAGAACAAAAGATGAATTAACATCTTTCTCTATGCACTATGCACGACAACATTCAATCTACTTTATGAGCGCACTTTTTATTTTCATAGGCACAAAAATGAATTTCTTAAATATTAGAATGTTGTACAAAGAAAATGATGATTGTTTTTGTTGTTAAAGAGAACCGAGCTCTAGATTTTGTTCTTCTTGGTCTTTATCCTAGTTAAGATTTGAAAATAAATTGATTGATGCTATAATGTGTTGTTCAATTTCTTGTTGGTTAATTATGAGAATCAATGCCTTCTAATACACGCTTGCTATTCATAAAAAAAGATTTAGTACCCATTTTCAAGTTTTGTAAAAATTTTATATTTTTCTGTTGCAATTTTAAGCATAGCTTTGTGAGTTTTAGAAGATAAATCTCTATTATAGAAGCCAACCATTGATATTGCACTACCTTATCAGGATTTCTTTTGCATGCTTGAGTTCCAGAACTTGCGGTAATTTAGATGTCCTTGTCCTCCTGATTGGTTTGGCTAATGTTTTGCCCTTGCATAAGGCAGAACAAATATTGTTAGACTGCTATTAGAAATATGTAAGTTATATATTTTTAGTATGTTGCCAATTTGAAGTTTGAAATACTAATATCTAGTGAATAATGATTAATTATTTCCTGTTTTTAACAATACAAACAAGAATTAAGAAAGATGTGATGCGATATTAGTGGAATTTCATATTCATATTTTTCCTAAATTTCAGTGTGTGCATATTCTGGATGATCATAAAACCACTATTCAAAAATTCTAGGCGGCATTATTGGTGCTTGAATTGCTAGTAAATTCAATCATAATCTCAAGCATCTAATCGATAAATTTACATTATAGAAGTCAACCATTGATAATGCACTGCTGCATCAGGATTTCTTTTGAATACTTGAGTTCTAGAACTTGCGGTAATTTAGATGTCCTTATCCTACTGATGGCTTTAGTTAATGTTTTGCCTTTGCATGAGGCAGAATAAATGTTGTTGACTGATATCAGAAATATTAAATTATACATTCTTATCATGTTGCCATTTTGAAGATTGAAATACTATTATCTAGTGAATAATGATTAATTATTTTCTGCTTTGACCTATACAAATGAGAAATGAGAAATATGTGATGCTATGTTAGTGGCATTTCATGTTCCTATTTTTCCTGAAATTCAATGTGTGCACATTCTGGATGATCAAAAAACCACTGTTCAAAAATTTTAGGGAGCATTATTGACGCTTGAATTGCTAGCCAATTCAATTATACTCTCAAGCATCTAACTGATAAATTTCCATTATCAATGGAATGAATTATCATCTAAATTGTTTCATTTGCTTGTACTCTTTTATCTTAATTGTGCCTTGCTTGAGAATGTATCTCTAACCAAAAGTGGGAATATTAAATGTGTTTAGTGGATGATGATTTATTCTTTTTCTTGATAATGTTAGTTTGTGTATCTTGATTAGAAAATGGAATCTTTAGAGAGGACACCAGAAATACAAAAATTTTTAGATAATGTTTCTACGTTATAGTCTTGGAATACCTATTTTTGGCTAGCTTCTAAGATGAATTTCATTCTGTAACTTTAGAATTTCATCTTATTTACTAGTTGTATTGTCTATAACCATGTGTGTAATAATTGTGGTTTAATAACATTCCTACACCATTAGTTAGTTGCTTAAATTATGAAAATCGGAATTGTTTTGCAAGTGTTGCTTAAATAACAAGAATCCTGTAATCTTCATTATTAATGAATTTTTAATTATAGTCTTGGAATACATGTTTTGGCTAGATGCTAATATGACGTTATTCCTATCATGTTAGAATCTCATCTTCATTACTTTTTATGTTTTCTATAACCGTGTATGCAATAATTGTTGATACATGTTTTGGCTAGATGCTAATATGACGTTATTCCTATCACTTCAGAATCTCATCTTCATTACTCGTATGTTTTCTATAACCGTGTATGCAATAATTGTTGTTTAATAACATGCCTACACCTTTAGTTTGTTGATTAAGTTATGAAAAGCTGAATTGTTTTGCAATCATTGCTTAAATAATAACAATCCTTTAATCTTCATTATTAGTGGAATGAATGATCATCTGAATATTTTAAGTGCTTCTAGTCTTGTTTTGTACTTATGCATTGCGTGAGAGTGTAATTGGAGAGAATGGAAATTTGCTAAGATGTTTCCATCATTTTGGAATCTCATCTTCTCAAAAGTTATGTTTCCTATAACCATGTATGCTATAATTGTGGTATAACATTCCTAGAACACTAGTTTGTTGTATAAATATTGAAAATCTGAATTGTTCATAATTGTTTCTTAAATAATAACATTGAAGTAATCTTTGTTATCAGTGGAATGATTGGAGAGAATGGAAATTTGCTAAGATGTTTCCATCATTTTAGAATCTCATATTCTCTGCAGTTATGTTTCGTATAACCTTGTATTCTATAATTGTGGTATAACATGCCTAGAGCACTAGTTTATTGCATAATTATTGAAAATCTGAGTTGTTTCTTAAATGTTTCATCAATAATAACATTCCACTAATCTTTGTTATCAGTGGAATGAATATTTGAGTTGTTGTGTGTACTTCTAACCTTTTTTGTGATTGTGCATTCATAATCTGACAAGGAGTGTTAATAGAATATTCAAAGAGGGCACTAGAAATATGAAATGTTTTTTATAATATCTATCCTTTTCCTATTATCCTGGAACACTATTTTTGGCGAGATGCAAAGTTTATATTATTCCTATAACTTTAGAATCTCATATTCTCTACTTATGTTTTTTATAACCATGTATGCTATAGTTATGGTATAATAACAAACCTAGAACGCTGGTTTCTTTCTATAATCGTTGTATCTTTATCTGTTTGCTCCTCGGTTTGCCTTGATCTTTGTTGTCAAATAGATGCCTGGTATTATCAAATTTTATGCCATTTTCTTCGTGCAGGCTATAATGCTGAAAAATTGCCTCTTGGTAAACTCAGCCAATCAACAATTCTTAAGGTAAGCTCTTTGTCTAATTTCTTATGTTATTTCTATATGAGAAGTTCTTGGTTGTTTCATTCTTTCATTGTAATTACTTCCTATTATTGAATAAGAGACTTGGTGTAACAATAAATTTTGTCCTGCAATTGGATGTTAATCCGAGTTGTGGAGTGGCTTACAAATTATGAGATAATGCCAATAGGCTCCTGTGGATTAGATCTTTTGCTAAAACTTGTGCATGCAAGAGATCTTTAGCAACAGGATCCCTTGATGAAACATGACAGACTTTGATCAGATGAGTGACTTAGAATGCCACCTAAGCAAAGGAGGAGGTATTAATAGTGTTCCATTTGGCAAACCTTTACATCAACTTTGTTTTTCAAAAATCCATCAAATCTGAACATTGACTTTTTTTATCTTACTAATAAGCAAGGAAATCTTAATCATGCTCCATTAGTTCAAATATTCTATATCCCATCAAATGGGCAATCGCTTATCTGTGAATTTTTTTTGGTTTATTGGGACACATGTAGGACTATACTGTTGTCAAAACTTGAGTAGCTTGTAAGATATTTTCCAAGTGCATATGAAAAACAGCTTTTCATTTATTTTTTCCTGCTATTAAGCTAGTATTTTGATCTTGCCAGAAAAAAAATAACTTTACAATACAACTATTTTCCCCAAACAAATAAAGTTTTGGAAAACCTGCTTTCCGTATATAATAAGGTTAGTAAACAATGGCTTTGTAGTCGTTGCAGTATGAAAGCATGAGAAAATAACTCATTTAGTAATGCCATGGATAAGCAAATCGGATTGATTAGTCATTCCTGTAGATACATTTGATTCTAAATATTTAAAACCTGAAACTTTTATGGATTGATCAGAAAGCAATGCCTTCAGAATGTAGCTGTTTTTGCCATACAAATAAAATTTTGTAAAGTTGGTAAATGATAATTCTTACTTACATCATATTTTATTATGGCCTGTACTTTGCAGTATGCCTTTTAGTAATGCAATGCTTAAGCAAATCAGATAGATTAATCGTTCCTGTAATAGATAAAGTTGATTCTAAATATCTAAAGGAAGAAACTTATACTGATTAGTCAAAAAAACAAAATTTTCATTGCCAAACAAAATTTTTGAAAACCTGTTTTCCATGTGTGATAAAGTTAAGAAGCAGAACTTTACTGCTTATTTCATGTTATTAGTTGGTCAGTGCCTTTATTATGATGTGTACCACGCAGTATGCTTTTTAAAAAGTTGAAGAAAATCTTCACAGTTGATGCAATAGTTTTGAAAATTAGGTGGGTTAGTTCTTGTATACATTTGATTCTAAATATCTAGAAGTGTGAACTTTTATTTTTCTTGTATATAAGGAGCGGAAAGGTACAGCATATATGTATGAATTATTGGATTATGTAAATACGTAAATTATTCAGGATTATAGAAAATAAAACCTTTTGATTCTCAGTATTTATGCAATATGAAATGTCGTCATTTACTTCTCTTTTTGGGACACTTTTATTTGAGGTTACTTAGATACCTGTTTTCCTTGTGATGGTAGGAGTCATTTTAAGAAATTTACGATATTGTACACGTGAAGTTCTCTTCATCATAAATCCTAGCATGTAATTGGATAGTTTCTTTGTGCATTGTTTTTTTTTTCACTAAATTTTGTGTTGCTAATCACGGTTTTATTTTCCTCTTCCTGTAATTTTAAATATCACAAAATGCTTCATTTTCTCTGGAAAATATTTTTATAAACAAAGTAACTATTTTAAGCCTATTATCCTTGGTAAAAGGCTAATTTTCTACAGGCATTGCATTTAAATGGGAACATTTACTTCAGAACGTACTATGTTTATATTATATTGACAGTTGTTTAAAATTTGTTAACTGCTATTTGCGACTAATGTAGGGAGTTCAATCTTAAACTTGAAATGAATAAGGAGGAGCATGCATGCTTCAAAATTAATATGCATGTTGTTATGATCAAAACAAATGCCAATCTAAGCAGGAGGGTTTGGTAGAGAAGTAATGGTTCTTAATGAAAACATATTCCATATGACAGCTTCCGATGCTATATGTTCTTTTGCTCATCCCATTTCTTCAATTCTGGATTTGATCAATTTTATATATCTAAAAACTGTAAATTTACCCTACTTTTTCTGTTCCCTATGCGTGTTCCATTGAACCTTTTGAATGGTACAGGGTTATGATGTTTTAAGGAGAATTTCTGATGTGATTGAGCAAGCTGACAGGAAAAGACTTGAAGAATTAAGTGGGTAAGCCTCACCATTTTTGTACTATATACATATTGCTTTCTTCCTCTTATTGTAATGTTGTTTTACATCATCACATGCATTTGATTGCTTGCAGCTCTATGGTGAATACTTATTTCTTGAAGAATGGTTAGTTATCTAGATATGAATAGTGTATTCTTTGTGTATAATACCACCACTAGTTTTTCACGCCTGGTTGACAGATTTTCAAAAATGGTTGGTGCTTAAATTTATGCAAAATTGGGAGAATATCCAAAAGTGAACAATATGGGAATTATGCAGTCTTGCTTAATCTTGAATAGCTTTTGTACCTTGAACCACTAAGGTCTTAATGCAATTCTTGTTGCTTTTCTTCCAAGACATGCTGGTATATAGCATGACCAAATTCTTTATACTAAATGCTTAAGCAAACTTTTATATGTTAAGTAGTGGTTTAGGTTGTGTTGAAAATTCAAAATGATAATATATTATGGATCAAGCCACCAATACTCATTTTCCAATCAAGAATAAGAACTAAATTTATTACCTCATTTGATAAGTGATAAAATTGGATTCTAGTAATTATGAAATATTATTATTATTATTCATTAATTTTGAATGACTACTTTTAGAGCATAGGAGAACTTATTAACAATATTTTGGTCATTTAATCTATTATGAAAGCTATTAAGATTCACAATATAAGTATTTTAAATAATTTTAGAAATAGGACAAACAAATTGACCTAACTCAAGACTTAAGTAGATTTATTAATTACTTCACATTTTAACTTATCTTAAGGTTTTTTGTGAACTTATGACTAGAATCATCAATTTACTAGATATAATCATATCTTTTAAAGAAGACCCTTTTTTTTATTATTTTAAAGGGGATAAGATTTGCAACATACATGGTTATTAAATATAGAAAAAAAAATCCAACCTTAGTTATCACTCACTAGGTTTGAAAGAC
The DNA here is from genome assembly GCA_023846275.1 of Vanilla planifolia. Classification (NCBI taxonomy): domain Eukaryota; kingdom Viridiplantae; phylum Streptophyta; class Magnoliopsida; order Asparagales; family Orchidaceae; genus Vanilla; species Vanilla planifolia. The sequence continues at coordinate 7,915,511 of CM043873.1, read as the reverse complement.
GGTATACTCCGACAATCTAGGCAACGTGAATGTAAACTTGGCTTCAATCTGCACAACATAAGTTGGGAATTAAGGCCAAGTGATATGACTTTGTATTATAAAGGGTAACAAGTCATTTATATGAAGAGTAAAGATTAATAATAAAAGAATAATTAATTTTATTCATTCCAAAATAAATGTATGAGTTAGCATACTAAATTCAAAAATATTGAACACAATACTCATCATAATAAAATCCAATTAATAAAAAAATTATCAATAAAAATAGTAGAATAAAACCCTTGGGTACTTATCCCAAAAACGGGTTACTATTTGCTCTTTTACGATGATGGTCTACCAATGAAGTGTGCTAGATCGAAAAAACAATATATAAACCAACATTTCAGTTTACAAAGTTAACTAGTAGATGTAATGCCCTAACAAAGCATAAGCAACAAGAATTGGGATATAAATGTATAGAAAAAATGATATGCATTTATGAAATATATGATAACAATTCTTGCATCATCATAAGCTTGTACCTTACAATATGTATATGAATTGAAATAGAAAAACAAATATTTGTAATGTCTAAAAAAAACATGTATCCATGAATAAGAATGAAAAGATGCACATCAAGTACTCAGATATTGCTTATAATTAATCTAACTTAATTTCAACAAGAAAATTATCCATGTGAGTTATGAATGTTGACTTCATCAATAATCGAATGTTTAACTTGTTGATCAATTCAAATAAAATATAAACATAATAATGATATCGAAAATAGCATGTGTTAATAGTCCAGTAACATCCACACAATATATATAAATCACATTTGAGTTTACAAAGTAAACTAGTAGGTGTAACCTCCTAACAAAGTATAAGAAATAAGGATTGGGGTATAAATGTGTAAAACAAATGACATATATTCATGAAATATATGATAACAATTCTTACATCATCATAGGCATACCTTACAATATGTATATGAATTGAAATAGAAAAACAATATATGTAATGTTTATCATGCATGATGTCTATGAATAAGAATGAAAAGATGTGCATTAAGCACTCAAATACTACTTATAATTAATTGAGTTAATTCCCACAAGAAAATTTTCCATGTGAGTTATGAACACTGATATCATCAATAATCAAATGTTAACTTGCTAATCTATTCAAATAAATTATATACATAATAATGATATCGAAAATAGAATGTGTCAACACTTCAATAACATTCACACAATATATATAAACCAACATTAGAGTTTACAAAGTAAACTAGGTATAACCTCTCGACAAGCATAAGCGACAAGGAGTAGGGTGTAAATGTGTAGAAATAATGACACACATTCATGAAATATATGATAACAATTCTTACATCATCATAAACTTATACCTTACAATATGTATATGAATTGAGATAGAAAAACAAATATACATAATGTCTACCATGCATGATGATGTTCATGAAATATATATATGATAACAATTCTTACATCATCATAAACTTATACCTTATAATATATATATGAATTGAAATAGAAAAACAAATAGACGTAATGTCTACCATGCATGATGTTCATGAATAAGAATGAAAAGATGTACATCAAGTACTTATATACTACTTAAAATTAAACTGACTTAATTCCAACGTCAGAGTTTACCTAGTAAACTAGGTGTAACCTCCTGACAAAGCATTAGCAAAAAGGATTGGGGTATAAATGTGTAGAAAAAATGACACATTCATGAAATATATGATAACCACTCTTACTTCATCATAAGCTTATACCTTACAATATATATATATATATATATATATATATATATATATATATATATATATATATATATATATATATATATATGAATTGAAATAGAAAAACAAATATACGTAAAGTCTACCATATGTCTAAGAATAAGAATGAAAAAATGTACATCAAGTACTCATATACTACTTATAATTAAACTGATGTAATTCCAACGTTAGAATTTACAAAGTAAACTAGGTGTAACCTCCTGCATTAGCAACAAGGATTGAGGTATAACTGTGTAGAAAAAATGACACATTCATGAAATATATGATAACCACTCTTACATCATCATATGCTTATATCTTACAATATGTATATGAATTGAAATAGAAAAAAAATATACTTAAAGTCTACTATATGTCCAAGAATAAGAATGAAAAAATGTATATCAAGTACTCAGATACTACATGTAATTAAACTGACTTAATTCCAACGTTAGAGTTTACAAAGTAAATTAGGTGTAAACTCCTGACAAAGCATAAATGACAAGGATTGGGATATAAATATATAGAAAAAATGATACATATTCATAAAATATATGATAGCAATTCTTACATCATTATGAGCTTATACTTTACAATATGTATATGAATTGAAATTGAAAAACAATATATGTAGTGTTTACTATGTATGATGCCTATGAATAGGAATGAAAGACTCTGATGCTATTGATTCAGCTCTTCTAGAAAGGGATGTTAGAGAATAAAGTGTGACACATTTTTTCATAATGTAATAAAATCTCCATATTAAGATCCATTTGTAGTATAGTAGTATGGGAGGCCCCGGCCCCTAGTTTGGATTCAGCAATGCCTAATGAATGAATATCTGACTAAAACAAGGAACTTCCATAGTTTCTAATTTCATTTCAGAGGAGTCAAATGAACACAGAGTAGGCTCAATAGAAAGTGAACTTTAGATACTACTTATAATTAAACTGACTTAATTTCAACAATTGTTCATGTGAGTTATGAATGTTGATATCATCAATAACTGAATGTTAACTTGTTGACTTATTCAAATAAATTATAAACATAATAATGATATCAAAAATAGAATGTGTTAACACTCCAATAACATTTACACTATATATAAACCAACATTTGAGTTTACAAATAAACTATCAAGTGTAACGTTCTGAAATATATGATAACAATTTTTACAACATCATAAGCTTATACCTTAATATGTATATGAATATACATAATATCTATCATGCATGATGTCTATGAAAAAGAATGAAAAGATGTACATCAAACACTCATATATTACTCATAATTAAACTGATTTAATTTTAACAAAAAAATTGTCCATGTGAGTTATGAACATTGACATCATCAAAAACTGAATGTTAACTTGTTGATCTATTCAAATAAATTATAAACATGATAATGATATCGAAAATGGAATACGTGTCGATTATATATAATCATGTAAGTAATCATAAACCTCACCATCCACTAAGCATAGCTCATATATATTATTTTTATTTTGTCTATATATCATGCTCACCTTGAAATAGAAGAAACTCTATTGTGGACCTAAAATAGAAAGAAAGCTATTGTTAACCTAAAACAAAAGTATTGTTACTCTTGAGTGCCCATCAATTATCTCATTCAGCATGCAATCATGCTTATATATGATCAATCATAATGTTACTAATAATGATATTAAGGTATTATGAAATATGAATTTTACTTGAATTTTCAATTTTAATAACGAATAATCATCATGTGTAACAATATAAATATCCTCACTAGTCTCACTTGAATAAAGTGAATATATCGTAATATGTCATTTGTTGTTTTATCAAGATCATATAACATTTATAAGAAATAAACTAATTACAAGTACATTTGTCTCGTTTTATTACATGTTCATGATAAATACCTAAATAGAATAAGACAACAAAAATTCTAATATTTAATAAACATGGATAAAACATTTATAAGATTTAGCGTGAGCTCCTAATGATAAAAGGCGTGCTCATCCTCTAATAGATAAAAGTTGCCTATATCTAATGCAGAAGTTAGATCGAAGTTTTTCCAAAATACACAATGTCACTTTCATTATGGTTAATTGGTGTTGTTTAAAAGTAACATATAATTCAAATATATATTTTATGCAATTAAATTATAATTAATGAAAATTCTAATTCACAAAATTGATTTGTCATAAAAAAAGTAAAATAATTAGAAAAATAGAGAAAAGTTGTTCATGACTTGAAGTAAAAAGAAGAAAAAAGAGAGAGAATGAGAGATAAGAAGGTGAATGGAGTAGAAACTCATAGTGATGACAACTTATGTGTAGGTTATTAATAAGAAGAAAGGAGCTAATGACTTCAATGTGAATGCTCAGGTAGACACAGTGATGATGAGAGGGGTGTGTGAGAGAGAAAGAGAGAGAGTGATTAAGGTTATTAGCACTAAATTTATGATTAATTTGGTCTGGTTTAACAAAATTGAATTGATCTTGATTTATATTAGAAACACTATATATTTCTTAAAGTACCTAAAAAACATTGAATTTTAAGTTGGTTTATGATACATACAAATGACATGAAAGGTACTTCTTAAACATAAGAAAGTTTAAATTGTCTTTTTAACACATGTCAAGTCTTTTCATACTATATATCTAATAGAAAAAATAAAAACATGTATCTTATGTTCATATAATTATACAAATAGGTTTTCTTGGTTTAAAAAATAATCAAATCAATACATAGGTTTCTTAGATATTGTAACTAAGCCCCTAGTCTTTTTTTTTCTCTTAAACTGCTATTAAAAAATAGCGATATAAATTCTTTTAGTTTGTATAGCTATCTAAGTAGGTTCCTCTAGAGAGTGGTAAGAAAAAATAGTATTATGTACTAAGTGAAATATTTATGATTTTTAGATCCATATGGCTACTTTTGAAACCTGATGAACTCACTTGCTCAATTAGACAAATATGATGGACAATTAACTCCATATGTTATGACACTAGAGACTAAACAACACAATAAAGATTTGGAATCTAGCTAAATATTATAACATGTTGAAGACACCTTTGAAACATAATGCTAAACAAATATAGACCTTGTTTCACTCAGGTCAACCTCTTGTATTTGCATAATTAGTACACTTTCACTTTCACTAAGTGAAATATTTATGATTTTTAGATCCATATGGCTACTTTTGAAACCTGATGAACTCACTTGCTCAGTTAGACAAATATGATGGACAATTAACTCCATATGTTATGACACTGGAGGCTAAACAAGATAAAGATTTGGAATCTAGCTAAATATTATAACATGTTGAAGACACCTTTGAAACATAATGCTAAACAAATAGAGACCTTATTTCACTCAGGTCAACCTCTTGTATTTGCATAATTAGTACACTTTCACTTTGGCTTCTCATGTTATTGATGTTGAATGTAGCCTTAACACTTGGTATTTCTTTATTCTTTTCGATGATGAAAATCTTTATTCTTTGTAATAAACTATTTAACTTGTATATGCTTGAATTGTGTTTTTGAAAACCTAAGATCTACAAAGAAATGATAGATATTCATCAAGTCAATTATTACACAATGTTCTATTAGGGAATGCACCATTCTATATTATTTATAGAACTTACATCTTTGTCATGCTCTATTAATTTAAAAAAAATTGCAGAGAATTCTACACAGTGATCCCACATGACTTTGGTTTTAAAAAGATGCGTAAGTGATAATATCATTCCTTGCTCAAGTTTTGTATTAAACCATCATCAATTGTTGCACAAGAAATCTTAACTTGGCTTTCACTAATTATGGATGCAGGTGAATTTGTGATTGACACCCCTTATAAATTAAAATGCAAGTTGGAAATGGTAATTTTTTTTCTAGCATCTCTTAAAATTATGGAAATGATTTTCTTGTGATTGATTGACTATTTAGGCATGGTTATCTCAATTGTTAGTTGTAAACTTAGTAATAATGAACTTAGTTTATTTGCTAAACACTTTTACTTATATTGGTGTATTCTACTTTGAAAAGTTGTCAATGCTTTTTTTATGAACTATTGAAGGCTTTATTTGCTTTCTTTGTCTCTTGAATTGTCTTAGAGAATAAAAAAGTTCAATAGAATTTTATTTTTGTTACTAATTTATTCTTTAGCCTAAAAGTTGTAGAATTTGAGATTTGTTTTAGGAGAGTTTTGTTGGTTTAAGTGTGAAGTTTTTGGGTAACTTGTTAAAGGTCCTAGGAGCCTTTTTCATTGGTGTCACAAAGGATTGAGTTGTTTTCTGTATTCTTTGTTGTGGATTGTATGAAATTAGAAGTTCCATTATAAGCAATTTTTTTAATGTTTTTTAGTTGTTTTGTTATGTGATTATATGAATAAGCTTTCTTTACATTCATAATTTTTAACGATTTTATCAAATTCCTATGTTTCTTTATGTATAATGAGTATTTAAATATAGGTACTTGTACATATACACATACATAAATACATACAAACATATATATATATATATATATATATATATATATATATATATATATATATATATATATATATATATATGTTTGTATATGCGTGTGTGTGTGTGTACGTGCACATATTTATTATTAATTGTTTTAATGTATTCAATGCACACTTTTTAGGTCTCGGCTTTGGGAGAGATTGAGATTGCAACTAAGATTCTCAAGGATGATCCAGACATGCTGGTATTCTTCTGTGGTTTCTATTATGGTTAACCTTCTTTTTGACATTTAGTTATATTCCTAAGCTTTATTTGTTGGTGCATATTGTATTTATACACCTATAGACATGCAATTTTTAGTGAAAAGTTTTTGATAGTGGAAAGTTATTTTCTTTTTTTATTGAAATTGAGCATTCCCTTTGGAGCATATGAATATTTAAGTAGGGACATGTGCAATGTTCCCTCCCTTAATCACTTGTTACTAGGGTGCTGGATCGAAGGACATGCTTTCCTCTTAAAAGCCAAAACTTAGAAATTTCAAATACTTAAAAGAAAATGTTTTTCCTTTTTGAATATAAAAAATGTAAAACTTTTTTTATTTTTTAAGGAATGTGAAAATAGGCTCATGAAACTAAAGCAGCCATGTACTCCACTTAACTCTATTCATTTTATCTGTTTCAATGTTCTCCCTTATAATTCCACATCTGAAACCTAGTTCTTATGTCATTTGAATGCTTCTGTTGAAAGCTGGTGGCCTTTGATTCTTTCTCTTGCATGCTGATGGAATTCAGGATTTAGAAATATCATTTTCTTGTGCAAATTTTGCACCATATTTACATAGGAAGTTTTTCTTATGCAATTTAGAATGGAACATTATTTGAGATGTCATTTATTAAATTTTCCTGCAGCCTCATGCCAAGTACTCCATAGCATGAAATCTATAGAGGCATATGAGACCAAAAATGAAGGATTCAAAGTTTTCATGATTTATGATATCATTTATTGAATTTTCCTGTAGCCTCATGCCCAGTACTCTCTAGCATGAAATCTGTAGCCTCATTTATTAAGGATTTTGAAATATCATTTTTTCTTGTGCAAATTTTGCACCATATTTACATAGGAAGTTTTTCTTATACAATTTAGAATGGAATATTATTTGAGATGTCATTTATTAAATTTTCCTGCAGCCTTATGCCAAGTACTTCAAAGCATGAAATCTATAGAGGCATATGAGACAAAACAAAAAAAATGAAGGATTCAAAGTTTTCATGATTTAAGATATCATTTATTGAATTTTCCTGTAGCATCATGCCCAGTACTCTCTAGCATGAAATCTATTGGCGGATCAGAGAAAAAGGAAGGATTTAAAGTAAATTTTTGGCATTTTATTTGCTGAAAATTTCTTCAAGTCATTTAAATCAAACTAAGTCATTGGCTATTTTACTTTAAAGGAAACATATGCCACGCTGTGTTACCAAATTGGTAGCTTTTACGTTGCATCTGCTGGGGTGGCTGCTAAAGCTTTATCTGATAACAAAAGGGCCATTGTTAAGAAACCTTTGTACTACTTTTGGCTTGCTCATTATTCTGTTTCTTGATTTGCTTATTTTGTTCCATTTGGTTTGTGATAAGCCATAATAAACTCAAGAATAAGGTTTGTTGTGAAACTTTAAGAAGAGAAACTTTTTTTCCATGGAATGGTAAAGGATTTGGTGAGCATGGTCATATTGCATGAAAAAGTTTTGGTAATTTTTCATGTGACTGGTTTTGCGTATGGTTTGGGATGTGGGGATTTTCTTAGGGGCATAGTCACATTTTTCCATTATGTGAAACATGGAACAATGACTAAGGGTGACTCTCAGGGTAAAGCTTTTGTGGATCAGAAGTTACTAGCTTTATTTATTTGACAGCCATGGTTATTAATATTCACGATTCATTATTTTGTCATTTTTTGAGCTTTCAAACTTCCTCAACTCAAGCTTATCCTAGAGTACCTTTTGCAAATGTTCATTAACATGAAATCAGTTCATCTTATGAAATATTTGTGATTTCATGTGCTATGTTCTCGTAAAAATTAAAATCCTCCCTTTGTAGAAATGGTGTTTTCTGTTTCTTTTGTGGCATTAATCTATAGCTAAAAAAGTCGGAAAGTATTTATTGGCTAGAGTTGTATAAAGCTAGCTTATGCTTTATTACTCATTTTTTACCGTTTCTTTAAGTTTACAACATAGAAATTCATTTTCGTTATATTTAATTTTATTTGCTTCAATTGTTTTTTTTGTTGCTCTTACTCATCTTTTTGTCTTTTTTCTCTTTTAAGTTTTTCCGCTACTCAAGCTCATGTAGCATCCCATTAGGACCTTTTGTAAATAAGTATCAATAGGAATTAGTCCATTGTACCTATGATATATTGGTGACTTCATGTGCTCAGTTTTTATTATAATTAAAATCCTTGCTGTGTAGATATGGTATTTTCCATTGTTCCTGTTATGGATGGCATTATTCTGGAACATAAAAAGTCGGTAAATATTTAGTGGCCAGGGTTCTATAAAGCTCGCTCATCCTTTGTGCTCATGTTTATATGTTACTGTTTCTTAAAAATTTAGATATTGAAAACCAATTTCATTGTATTTTTTATAGTTGTCTATTGTTTTCTTTTTGTTCTTTCTCATATAGGGGCGATATTTCTGCCACTGTTTTTGTAGGAAGATCCATTGTTCTTTTACTATCAAAACCTCTGCTGCGAACTGACTCCTATTGAAATTGATTCAGAAGAATTTTCAATGGTAATTACTCTTTTGAAAAGCTAGCATTAAATATATGCATGCCATGTTCTTATATGTGAAGAATACCGTACATTGGTTGCTTTTGGTAAAATGAAATATTTACTGCAGTGATTAATTTTTGCTTAGGTTTTCATCATATGGTTCCAGATAAAGAAAACAAAAGAATCCTTATAAGCTTGTACCATGATCTCAATAAAAAAATGTTTTTATAGGAGTGATCATGCCAAATTGGTTTACAATTTGGTAAGAGGATTTTGTTTGGCCCATGAGAGCTCATCATTTCAATTCAAGCTAATATTTGACCCAAACGTTGAGTGATCATTAGTCTTTGTGCCAAACTCTCACCTCATCATTTCAATTCAAGCTAATATTTAACCCAAACATTGAGTGATCATCAGTCTTTGTGCCAAATTCTCACCTCATTATTTCAATTCAAGCTAATATTTGACCCAAAAATTGAGTGATCATCAGTCTTTGTGCCAAACTCTCACCTCATCATTTCAATTCAAGCTAATATTTAACCCAAACATTGAGTGATCATCAGTCTTTGTGCCAAACTCTCACCTGTAGTTTTTTTTACATTGTATTCTATATTAGTTTTGCATACACTCAAATGATCTTTATTTTTCTTGACTTTCCATTGGTTTTGGCTATCCCATTCTCATTGACCCTTGTAGTAGAGCAAATAAAGCCTCATAGACTCTGTTACCCATGAATAAACTACTTTGCATAAAAAATGTTGAAAGAAAGGATCATTAATAACCGAAGTGCATATAAAAAAAGAACAATACAAGAAAATGGTAAGTTATATAGTAAATTTTGAAGTCTGAGGAAAAATTATGACTATAATTAGAAAATTTTTATTGGGACTTAGAATATGTTATAAAGCTTCTCTCATAAATTTACATGGTCATACAATCTCAATCACTTAGTTTATTATTCATTAACTTACTCCTTTTATAGATATTTTCCATTTTACTGTGCCTGCACGTTTAAGCGGTACTAATTGACAAGCCACAATGACCTTGTTATTTGCATTTTGCATTGTGAAGTCATGTTGTATTGCAAATCTTTGCCAGTTCTCCTTGTATCATTTGTCTTGCAACTCAGACTTTATCTATAATGTTATTGTTGACCCATTTATTGAAATAGATGCGTTGTATGTTTGTGTAATATGGCCCATGGCACAGCTTGGAATATCAATTGAGCTCAGTTTGTGTGAAACTTCGCATTGTAATATGGCTTTACACCTTAACAATCTTTCACATAAAAATTGGTCATGTATGAACAATTAGGTTTGATTAGTCGATATCTTTTTCAGTCTTCCATATGTTTGGTTTGATACCATGCATCTTAGAACTCATATATTATTGTAATGTTTTGCAAGCCCACTCACTAATATACATAATGCCTTAGTAATGTGACCCATGACACAATTGGAATAATAACGCGAGTTAAGCCAGTGTGAATCTTCACAACTATAATTAGACTTTATACATTTAGCAATCTTTCACTTAAAAATTGATCATGTTTTTCATATCTTTAGTTCAATGCACCATAATTAATCAATTTAGTGCATAAGTTAATGATGTTGGAATGAAGTTTTAGTTTATTGATGATATTCATGTTTGAGTAGTTAGTTTTGATTAGTCAATATCTTTTTTAGTCTTCCATATGTTTGTTTTGATATCATGCATCTTAGAACTCATATATTATTGTAATGTTTTGCAAGTCTACTCACTAATATACATAATGCCTTAGTAATGTGACCCATGATACAATTGGAATAATAACATGAGTTAAGCCCGTGTGAATCTTCACAACTGTAATTAGACTTTATACATTTAGCAATCTTTCACTATAAAATTGATCATGTTTTCCATATCTTTAGTTCAATGCACCATAATTAATCAATTTCGTGCATAATTTAACAATGTTGGAATGAAGTTTTAGTTTATTGATGATATTCATGCTTGAATAGTTAGGTTTGATCAGTCGATATCTTTTTGTCTTTCATATGTTTGGTTTGATGCCATGCATCTTAGAACTCATATATTATTGTAATGTTTTGCAAGTCCACTCACTAATATACATAATGCCTTACTAGTGTGACCCATGACACAATTGGAATAATAACGTGAGTTAAGCCCGTGTGAATCTTCACAATTGTAATTAGATTTTATGCATTTTAGTAATATTTTATCAAAAAAGTTGACCATGTTTTCCATATCTTTAGTTCAATGCACCATAATTAATCAATTTAGTGCATAAGTTAACAATGTTGGAATGAAGTTTTAGTTTATTGATGATATTCATCTTCATCATCATATCATCTAGATTCTTTGTGTTAAAGGATTTTTTTTAGTGAAAATTCCTTATCAAAGTTTTAGTTTCATAATACTTGACTTGAATATGCTTCATCATGAGATGAAATATAAGATTCCTCATAAGATAGATATTGTTATTGTCATTGAATAAGGTATAGTTGTGTCATTCTTCTTGACTTCTTTAAGAAGAATTCTTGAGTCATGTTAATGCCTTAATGGAATCTCAAATAGTAATTTACTTAGTTTCATGCTCGACTTGTCTATAGGTGTTGTGTTTATCTGATGGTACCTTTATTTAGAATCTATTATATATATATAAATAATGACGACTCAGAGATTATGACTTGGTAATCCTATAGGTTTATGGCCATTTTGTTTGTTAAACTCTATTGCATAGTGATCCTTGTACAACCACTCTTCATTTAATGTAATGTTAGTCATTTTTTTAATCTCTACTATCTTGCATCCCAAAAGTTTTATAAACATTTATTAATATTATAGTAAAGGAAGTAGTAGCTAATAATCTCAGCATAAAAGTTATCCTTTGGCTTTGACCAACATGTGCATGTGAAAAACATCTATAAACTCCAAGGTTGGCTCCACTAACTTTTTTTTGCATTTGCTCTTCTTGTCTTGGAAACTTGAAGTTTAGTATTATGTAGCCCTTATGTATAGTATAGTAAGATGCCCATTTTGTATGGCTTAAGTAGACTTGTATGCTCATTTAGAGTCATTTTGATCCATTTAATGACTATCATTTCTCCCTTGATAACTTGAAATTTAGCGTCATAGAATATCCTTTGATGGACTAGTATGCAATCTCATGCTTTGAACTTGCTCGTTCAAAGCCTTGTTTATTTGTTCGGTAACTAAATTTTGCAATGACTTGTTTACAATCGTCTTCATCATTTGGATTTATGAGAACTACAAAAGTATAAGAACTCTGTATCTTATATTTGACATCATTTTCTGATCATTATGCCTTCAACCTGTAGATTGTCTCTGCCTCCACTTATACCTCACTTATTAAAGTGCTGAAGATATTTGACATATTCTTCAAAAAGTAAACCCCAACCTTCTTGATGTAATTATTAATAAAGGTGATATAATACCATGATGCTCCATGTGACGACACTAATGTTGGTTCTTAAATAGTCTGATGAATTAGGACAAGTTTTTTTCGCCATAATTCTTGACAAGTCTTTGCCCAAACTAGCATGTTGTTTACCAAGAATATAGTCTTTGTATATTATAATCCATGGGGTTTTAGGATAGATAGGAAACCTTTTTGTACCTTAATTGTGTTTCTTTCTCACTAATATGATCAAATTAGTTGTGAAAATTGAGAATCATCCTTGAAATTATATATCATATTCTTACGATTGTTCTTAATATACAAAATCCCATCCATGATGTTTTGTACAACAACCATAGCATCATTGAAAACCTTACATGAATCATCTCTAAATATGGTATAGTATCCATTTTGTTTAATTGGTCAAGTTCCCTTCAAATTTGGGACATGCAATATATTGTGCATTTTCATCGTGTCATTTAATGCTGTAATTTTCTTGTCAACCTCGTAATTTTACACAAACCATCTCTAGATATAGTATGGTATCCAGTATGTCTAATTGGCCAAGTTACCTTCAAATTTAAGACATTATATATTATGCATTTTCCATTGTGTCATTTGATGTATCATTATTTTGTCTATCTCATAATCTTTAAAGATTCATTATTAGCTATAATTGTTGTGATTTCTTATTATAGAGCTTTATATCAACTCTTTATATAGCATAAAATAGAATATTATACTTGACTCAATAGTTAGTAATTTTTCTCCTAGGTTTGACCACTTTGTTGCATTCCTTGTAATCTCACTTCAAATGATTTTTCTTGTCGCAATTCTAGAAAGTGATCTCACCTTTCAATTATGACTTGTTATGGTGTTGCAACTGCAAATATTGCATAGCAATATAGCTCCATGTTGCATTTTTCATTGTGACATTTGATGTATAATTTTCTTGTCTATCTTGTGATCTCTAAAGATTTATTATTAGCTAATAATTGTTGTGATTTCTTATTTTAGAATTTTATATCAACTCTCTGTATGGCATAAAATGGAATATCACACTTGACTCAACCATTAGTAATTTTTCTCAGGTTTAACCACTTTGTTGCAACTTCAAATGTTTTTTCTTGTCGCAATTCTAGAAAGTGATCTCTCCTTTCAGTTGTGACTTGCTATGGTGCTTGAACTACAAATATTTCATAGCAATATAGCTTTATATTGCATTTTCCATTGTGACATTTGATGTATAATTTTCTTGTCTACCTTGTGATCTCAAAAGATTCATTATTATTAGCTAATAATTATTGTGATTTCTTATTACAGAGTTCTTTATCAACTCTCTTCATGACATAAAATGGAATATTACTCTTGACTCAATAATTTAGTAATTCTTCTCCTAGGTTTTGACCACTTATGTTGGAATCCTTGTGATCTCATTTCAAATGTTTTTTCGATTATGACTTGCTATGGTGCTTGAACTGCAAATATTGCATAGCAGTATGGCTCCATGTTGCATTATGCCCTTTGCCTCCAGCGTTTTAGCCAAACTCAGGCAGTTTACGTGATTCGTTAAACCAAATATCTTTCACCGGAAGACATTTTTAGGGTTATTGAAGCTGCATTCGTGGAAGATGTTAGCCACATTGCGTTCAATGCCTGATGATCAAACATGTCCTAGTTTTTGTTAAAGCAATGGTTGACCATTTCCAAAATCCAGTTTTTTGTGCTCAGATTTATCTATCTTGACTTTACCTTCTAGTTCTTTTCTATGATTTGCAACAAGTTAGTACCGATTCACTGCCATTTATTGGGTTATTCATATTCTGCAATGCACACATATCGGCCACACTGCATGATTGTTTGCTAATAATGGTCCTGTATGCGGTATAATTTTTTTTTAATTAAGGCAATAGTTTCGTCAATATTTTCTAGTTCTTTTCTATGATTTGCAACAAGTTAGTACCGATTCACTGCCATTTATTGGGTTATTCATATTCTGCAATGCACACATATCGGCCACACTGCATGATTGTTTGCTAATAATGGTCCTGTATGCGGTATAATTTTTTTTTAATTAAGGCAATAGTTTCGTCAATATTTTTGGTAGATGAAATATAAAATACATAGTAGTTCTTGGGTGATGTGAAGCTCAAGTGACAATCGTTTTTTATATGTTGGGTCCATATCCTTTAATATATTATTCTGTATGTATTACAATGATAATGCAATTTGCCTTCCTAATGAGCACAGATAAGAAAGTACATAGAGAATACTCATGCAAGCACACACTCGTACTACACAACTAACATTGTGCAAGTGTTTAGAGCATCAAGGAAAGGTGAAGTTGAACGTTTTAGCAAGGTAAATCTTAAACCATTAACTCCCAACAATTTGTATTATTCTAATACTATCATTGTGATTATTTTAGACCCTTGCTAAATAATGTGCATCGAATGAACTGTGGCTTCTTTCTTCTTTGCAGTACTCTAATATAAAAAACAGAATGCTTCTATGGCATGGTTCTCGATTGACTAATTGGACCGGAATCCTATCACAAGGTCATTCTCATTCATTCTTTAATCTCTTAGCGTGAACTTTGTCCAAGATACTCTAATGGGTTGTAAAATAATATAGGTTGAGTTTCTCTGCTGGCTGAAATCTTTTCTTTTATATCCATGAGGTTATAGTGCTTCTAAAAACGGAATGATAAAAAAAAAAAAACATACCTTCTGTGCTGTACTTATAACTGCTGAGGGCTTATGAATGATTATATGAAATGCTTTCTGACTTCAATTAGAAAAAAGAGGAGTTTTTCTTTTTGTTTATGCTTCTTTTATCATTGATGCTAATTAGCCCTTTTCTCTGAAAAGGTTGAAAGTTCAAATCCAAACAAATTCCTCAACCTCTTTGGAGACAAAGGCAACATATTGAGCTAGCTTTTGCTTAGTGATCATGTAAAAATTACTATCAAGTGAACTTACTGTTTATGAGTGTCAATCCATAGAATTGCTTTCTAATTCAAACAGAAGAACTATTGATACTCAATTCATGGAGTTGCATCCTAATTCAAACAAAAAAGTATTGAAAATTCCTTGGATATTTTGATGGGTAAAACTTTTACATATGTTAATGCATAAAGGATGTAATAGTTGAATGATCAATTTTTTATGTTAAACTACTTGATGATTAGGGTTAAGGATTGCTCCCCCAGAGGCGCCAGTCACAGGTTACATGTTTGGCAAAGGAGTTTATTTTGCTGATATGTTCTCAAAAAGTGCAAATTACTGCTATCCCTCTGCTGATTGTAATTCTGGGGTGCTACTTCTTTGTGAGGTTGTTTCTTTTCCACATATAATTAACATTGCTTTTCCATCAATTCTATTAGTCTAGTGACTGTTTTTGGCATATAGGTTGCCTTGGGAGATATGGCTGAGCTACTTCATGCAAATTGTCATGCAAATCTTTTGCCAGAGGGGAAGTTAAGGTTGTTCAACCCTTTTTTTTTTTTTTTAATTTTTATATTATTTAGAAAGATGGATCACTTGGATCCAGTTCAACCATTTTCTTCCAATTTAGTAACATTTTTTACTGGTCCATATAACAATAGGAGCTGTGCCTCCATCTAAATGTTATATACTTTGTTTACTTGATTAGCATATGTTATCATGGAACCCTTGTCTTCCCTGGGCTTTGGATCCCCTCTAATTTTTCTTTGCAAACATCTTCTATCAGTACAAAAGGAGTTGGAGGCACAGCACCAGACACGTCTGAAGCCATGGTTCTTGAAGAAGGCTTGCTCGTTCCCCTCGGCAAACCAAAGAAGCAAGGTGGTCAGGTGGTAATTGCTTCGCATCTATAATTTCCTTTCCCATGATTCCTCATGAATTATAATTCCTTGTTTGCCTTTTGCAGTGTAGCTTGCTGTACAATGAATACATAGTGTACAATGTAGATCAAATCCGCATGAGATATCTCATACAGGTGACTTTCAATTTTGGGTCCACTTAGCCACTTGCTTCCGGCTATTAAAAGGGTTCGTTTATGTGTGATGTTGTATTAGTATTGAGGACGATGAAAGAAAGGTGTGTTAAACAAAGTTTACAGTTGGCCCATATGTGTGTTTTCATTTAGGTGTACATTTGATTGTAATTCCTTGTTTGTCTTCTTGAGCCCTTGTCAACTATACACTTAGATTTTAGCATATGGTTAATTGCATGAAAAACTACTATAGAACAATGATCGTTTGGAACGTTAACACTAAGAATTTTAAGCATAGAGAATCGTCTTTAGGAATGAGAAATTGGATGCAACACTTGTATGTATTGATTTTTATAATGATATGTTAATTATATTAATCATAAAATGTTTTTTTTATCATTTATTATTTTTACCATTTATCACTTAAACTGATTTTTAACATTTATTACTTTCTACATTCGTGAACACTATAAGTTATCATTCTATCGCTTCTTGTATAGTGAAAAGAAATTCACCACTATTTTTTAATGCATTTGAAAAATATTCAATTAAAAAAAAGGAATAGTTGAAGGATAGGTTCTATTTGGTTAAGACCAAAAGTGAAAATAAGATTGTCAAAATTCAATAAGATATTATTTTCATTTATTTATGAAAATAATAATTTCTTTTGAATCTAATATAATTTTTTCTTAATATCAAATATAAAGAAATTGTAAGTCTTTTAAAGAATTACAACATTCTATTATCATAAGATGAATATATTTTATAATTTCATAGAAATTTGTTTTTTCAAAAAATACTGAGAAAGTGTTGATCTAAAATAAAAAGATTGTTGAGATTGTTGATGAAGAAACATGAATATATATTATGATTCATATACATAAAAATTATGTAAGAATAAAAAGAATCTTTTATTTCTTTTTGAAAATGCATAAATATATATTTGTTTTTTTAAGCAAGGAGACTAATCAAAATTTGATATTTGTGACAAAACAATCTTAATAAATTCAAAGAAAGGATATTTAACCTAACATTAAAGAATTTGAACTAAGATTCTAGATATTAAGATTGAATGAATAGAATGTAAATTTTAAGATTTTGGTCTTTTTTTATTTAGGAAAATATATTAATCGCAATGATAATGGAATTTTGAGAATGATTCCAAACCATTCTGATATCTTTTTGGAAAGAAAATCATATGAAAAAGAATTATTATGATCCCAAAATCTATTTTTGGTAGAATCATTAACCAAAGAACTCACGAAATTTTGTTAATACAATTGTGTAATTAAATGTTTTACAAATTCTAAACTAGATTCAGTATCATAGTCGATGTCATTGATTTTCACAGGTCCAAAAATCTCTAACCTAAAATCATGAGCAAATAAGTAAATACACATTTGAAGGAATAATGCATATAGAAAATTTTGTTGTTGGAATCTATCTTTTCTTATTAAGTTTGAAATTTTATTATTAATATACATTTCTATTATAACAAAAAAAAGAATAAAACTTCTTTTTTATGAAATGATACAAAATGAAATATGGTCATGACATATATATATATGTTATGTATGATATATATATTTTTTATTTTTTTATTTATATTATAAATATGAAACTAGAATCTTATATTAAATATTATCTACATAGTTTTAAATATCTATCTAAAACTAAAAAATATAACAAAAGAATATAATAAAAATATAAAGATATTTATAGATATTTTATTCTATATACTCAACATTCATTCAATGTTTTTTAACTTTAATTTCAATATAGTTTAATTTAAGATTCTAATTTTAATTCTATATTTAGTTGATCCGATATGAGTGGTTGGATCTATTATGACATAGGAATGGGTGCCCAAGGACCTTATTATTTTATAACAAAAGCCTTTTCTAAGGATGACAAAAAGATGATCTTTTTATAATCTAACTTATTTATTTTCTATGAATTTTAAAATACTCATATAGTTTACTTGACATAAAAATTGAAAGAGAGTCTTAAAACAAAAATAATTTTATTTTTTTTATCAAGAATTAAAATTAAATATCATTTTTACTACTAACCCAAGTTTGATAATTTTGAAAGGATTTGAAAAAAAAAAAATCCTTAAACTTTATTGAGCCATCTAAAATCAATTTTTGTCTTAATTCAAATCTATTTTTTTTACTTATTATGATCCCATCTTTTATACAAGTTAAAGTTAATTTTTTCTTATTCTAACTTTTGTTTTTGTGAAATTATTAGGTTTAGATATTTCCACGAAGATTCTTATTCCTTTTCAAAGAGATGGTAACAAACCTTATGGTTTCTTATTTTGCGATGGAAAATGAATGCCTTAACAACTCATGTTATAATTTGTACAAACCAATGAGTGTCGATATCATCTCATCGAGTTAGTAATCATAACTAGTGCCATCACTATAGCTTGATTCATGCCTGGCTGAACTCTCAGTGAAAAGACATCTCTATCAATAATTGTTCTCTCCATTTTGCCATGTTTTCTATCCATCTGCCATTTGCAATATTACATAAGTAAACTCTTTTAGCTTACATTTAAACCAGTTTTTTTTTGTTAATTTATTGGTAAAAATCTCATGTACCTCGGCTACAATTCTTGCATCTGCTATTCGATAAATCTTGGAGCATTTTTTGTGGTTCGACCAAGTCATCATGTAGCTGTGGCTATAGCTGTATGCTTGATTTGGCTCTAATGCATCAGAAGCTATGGTTACTTTGCAACTGTTGTTGATCGAGTCCTTTGTTGCCTTAAGAAATGGTTGCCTCTTTGATGTGAGCTTTGAAGCATCCTCATCGCCATGAAAGGCTTCCCAGATCTCCTTCATGCTTGGAAGCTGAAGAAGCAAGATTGAGCTTTATCTTTATTTGAAAATAGTTCAAGTTCTTTAGTAATTTAGCTTCTTCAATTTAGGCTAACAGTTTATACTAAAAAGTTATGTATGCAATAATATGTTGTTAGAAAATGCTTCATGAGAAAAATTATATTGTAGAATCATTAAAAAACTATTTAATTTTATATAAAAATAATGCTTATTTTGTTAGTATTATTTTGCAAATATAATTTTTGTATTATACATATTTATATATATATATATATATGTTTGTGAAGAAAACATTGGCTACAAAGGCTTCATTTTAATAAATAGTATTTTTGTATGATAAATTTTCAATTAAAATATTCTTTGTCTAAGCAAGTAATGCCAAACAAATCTTTATTTTAATTAAAAAAATTGTAAAAGTTTAACCTTTTGGTATAGTTTTCAAGTATTAGAATTGATTTGACTGAATAATAAATTAATTAAACACATAAATTGTTCTAAAAGATTTTAATTGTTAAGTGACATTAAATGGGAAATATTTGATGAAATGGTTTATAGTTTGTAGTAATTAAAATAGTATTTAATTTATTATAAAAACATAAAATTATTTGGTATATTATTTTAAAAAATAAAATTTTCTTTTTCTCTTCATATTTTATATATCTTTTAAATTAATTTTGAAAACAATTAGTCAAACACTATTGTGAAACATATTTGCAGGCAAAAAACACATGCTGACAGTCTTTTTGGACATGCCAGTCCCAGTCCATGTAACTAAAAGAATTAAAACACTTATTTGATAAAGTTTTAGTCAAACATAGACAATGTAAATTTTAAAAAATATTAAACCAATTTATAAAATAAATTTACCCGAAAATACTAATTATTTTTGTAAAAATGATAAAGATAAAATGGAAATTTTTAAAGTTTTAAATAAAAATTGAGATTCGGTTCACAAACTGAGTTTAAATAAAAAAAAAACTCCTTCAAATATTTTATTTTTTACGAAGTAATTTCATCAAAATTTATTTATTTTTACATAAATAGTATTTTTTCGAACTCTAAACTCCTTTTTAAAATCATTTTTATATTCAAAATACTTTTCCCTACATAATAAATAAATGAAAAGGATGCCTTGCTTGTGATCGTACCTTGCTTCGCCGCCGCCGGATGGTGAGCAGGACGTTGCCTGAAAAGTCCATAAGCGCCGCCTCCTGCCTCCAATCTTGCGCATAGTTCTCCACCCGGAACACCATCCTGCCGTCGGCGTCGTTGTAGACTGTGTAGCCGTTGCCGTGGAATAGCAGCGACTTCTGCCACACCGTCAGCCTCACCGTCGATCCCGAGCACATTCCCCGCCATAACCTCGCCGAAGAACTTCCCTCCGCCCGTATCTCTTCGTCCACAACGTTCTCCCTCTTCTCCATTCCTATTAAAGAGCGCAATTACTTCCATCCATATATATATATATATATATTTATATATCCACACAAATATAAATTAACAAATATGTGAAAACATCATTGCATATGCAATATTTAGTAAATAAAATTGTCTATTTATGCAATTATAAAAAGTTATTAAGCAGAGGAACGTTAGGCGTTATTCGTGCTCCTTGTCACGAGAGACGTGTTGAATGAGCCATCTCATGGAGAAGTAGGATAAGTTTTGGCTTTTCATATGTGCTCCATATATAAACATGCAGTTATTAATTTGTGAAATAGACTAATAATGAAATATTTAAACATATTTAAAAGAAAAATCCACGTACACAAACTGAGGCTCAAAGGTGCAGTTAAATATTATGTATCAAACCCGAACCCAAGGTGGGTTTGAACCGATTATTGTATGTATGGCTCGGTCTGCAACAAAATAGGCACTCGAGTTAGCCGTTTTATAGACATATTTCGAATTCATCTATTGTTTGTGACAATGCTTTGGGTTTATTTTGGAAATGCTTATTAAAACTAATATATATTTATATTTTTTACCATCAAAGTTGGTACATATGTAAATATTGAGCAAATAGAGAAAACAATAGACATACAACTGCAAATAGAAAACCCACAATAGCTTAAAAGTTCTCTTTAGTGCGGCCCTTATCTTTCTTTATGTCAATTCATTTATTTATTATTTATCTATTTTCTTAAATATCATCTTTTGGATTTCATCTTTAATGTCATCTTCGACATAAAAAATAATTTTTTTAAGTATATAAAAAGAACTAAAAACTATAGCTTTTAGTTACAGATAAATTAAACTAAGTTTTTTTTGTTGAATTAAATCAAAATAATTTATTCAACTATTTACAATACAATAATAAAATGAATTAAACACTAGGTTTTCATAAATATAATAGCATTTGCTATAATGTAAAAAATTATAAACAATTATATTATTATAACAAATAAATCAAGTTATGATGTTAATAGGACTATCATCTTCATTTATTGTTTCTCTAAAATTTCATAATGCATTTTCAAATTATCTAAAATATATTAATTAAAAATAGGCTAAATTAGTTATTACATACTAAGCAAGAAAAGCCATATAAGTATGTATGTTTGTCATTATATTGTTTGGGCTATGTTGCATGCTGGATTTATAATATATCTATATGAAATAAAAAAATATATTTACCAAATGCAATGTTTTGATCGTTATTTTTTAATCTTGTTTTATTCTTTTGTTTTTAATATTATTTTCAATTGGTCCCTTGTCTCTTTTCAACCTTGAAAACCATGTTTCAAATAAATACAACTTATACCTCCAATAATTTGGCCAATTAGGTCAACTTTCTTATTCCCAAGTGCACTTTTACTTAATCTAGCTCACATTATACCTCTCAATATGAGTCATTTTGACATAAGCTAATACCCCTTAGAATCTTATCCCCTTTTCCTAAATAATATAATTATGCCTATTTAAGACAGAGTTTTCATGACAAATCTTATTTGGTCTTTTTAATTATCATTTTGATTCTAATTTGTTCCATATAACCATAACAAATAGATGCAATCATATATAGTAATAATGTAATACATAATCCAAAATAAAACAAGAAATCATATGACAAGAGTTTTAAATAACAAATTCATCTAAGAGTTCTATTATAGCACATAACAAGGGTAATCATTTGCAATACGTCAAATAGCCAATCATATGCATCATGAATTATATGTTTTTTTAATCACTTAGTAGGCGACTTCATTCTTTAAATTTCTCTTCAAAATTGCCATACTAGAACCATATCCAAGGGATCATTCTACAAAGACATAAAAAAGGTTAATTAAAGCCTTATAATCATTTATATTCACTGTATATTCTAATATAAATAATTACTCATTGAGCTCTAAATTTTATGCCAATTTTATAATTTTTTGAAGTTGTTTAGCATTTTTAAATTTTTTTATCTAATTCTAATATTTTGATTAAAATAATATTATTTTTTCTATTAAGTTTCATCCTTTTATTTTAAGATTGAGTCACATCCAATTATAGCAAAATTAGTATTATTAGATTTCTAATAATTTATTATTTTATATTTAAAAGTTTTCTGTCTCCTTTTAAGAGTCATCACATACTTTTGTTAATATATAAATTTTTTTAAATCAAATAAATTATCAAAATAAAATTATAAGTAAAATTTTAAAACATGCATTCACTTACCTTTGAAGATTTTACTAGTTTCCTCCCTTATGAATTTAGCCAAATAGATGATCATTATAATTTTTGTCAAATTATGTTCATATAAATTAAATTTTTAAAGATAATTATTTAATTAATTTTAATATAATTGAAATGTTTCACTAAGAAACTAAAATAATAAAATATAAATAATTATTATAGATGTCAAAAAAAATATCAACTTATCATAAAGTAGTATTTATAAATAGATTTAAGGAAAAAAAAATTAGTCACCTTTAACTACAAATAGTCATAATGTTGAAGTTTCTAAGGCTTTCTAATAGTTTCCATGTGTCTAACTGGGGAAGCAGCATAAAAAATATTCTCAAAAGACACTTTTGTGGATTGTTTTACTCCTTCAACAAAGTCCATAAGTGATTCAAGAAACGGTTTAGGGCTAGTTAAAGATTAGATTGATATTATAGCATCTCATTTAATATTATGTATGCCTTGATTATGTTGAGACTTCATGAATAAAAATCAAAAGATTGATATTTTGATTATTGAACCTAACTTTTGATTTGGGGAAGACATGGAACAAATAATAATTTTTGGAAGTATCTAATAGAGCTTGTCAATTTGTAAGCATGTAAGTTTTTAGAATTGAGTATATATTTAGAAAGAGCTTATTAAGAGGACACCTTGGATCTTGGTTTGTTATTTAAAGAGTTTGAATGAATTTAATATAAATTGTTGAAGTTAGAGGGAACCTTTGATTTTTATAAAAGCTTAAGGTTTTTGTTTTCCTTATAGCAACTAGAAGGAGGTTATAAGGCTTTAATTAGTCTTGATTTGTGATTAAGTTAATGTAATTTGGTTTAGAGAGAGGATGAATGTAAGTGGATTAAATAGCCTTCTAAAAGGAGAAAAGGATTCCTATACGCTTGTTTTCCTCCCTTATGAAGGGAAGAAGGGAAATTAAAGAGAGTTGAGGTGTTGTTTTAAGGAAGGTGGAGCTATAGTTGATTGGTGTTGTTGTGCTGAATGCATGAGAATTTTTGGGAAGATCAATTGAAGAGAGTGTTGCAATTGCATGCAAATTCAATAAGGAATAAGGTGCTGTAAGAAGTTGAGCAAAGCAAGGGGGAGCTAAGTAAAGGTAAGGATACTACAAGAATCTTGTTAGGAGAGTTTTTTCGTTCTTATTGGAATTAGAAGCAAGGAGGAAACAATGTATTTTAATAAGGAGTTTTAGAAAATTTTAAGGAATTAGAGGATTGTCGCATTGAAGAGTTGATGTAGAGTGACATATTTTATAAGTCTGTTGTTAAGCTTTTCCCTCATTAACTTAGAGTTAGGCATGCTTGTTTTACTTGCCATGTTGATGATTTTAGTAATGTTTCTTTTGGAATTAAGTCATTTATGTGATAGTTGCTCTATCTAAATTTCAAATATTACTTTAAATTAGTTTTATGTCAAACAGGGTGGAGTTTAGCACTTTAGGTTATTATCTTGAGGTCAGAGTACTATACACCATGCCTAATGTACCATATGTTGAGTTGAATGTATCCTATATGGGAGGGATAGATAGTATGTTTGATAGCTATTTTGGAAAGTGGAGTGTTGAACTATTGATTATTATACTGCTAGTTTGATAATAATAAAATCAATGTATTGTTTGACTAATGATTTTTCTTGAGTATTTCATATCATAAATCTTAAGATTAAATAGATTAATCATATGAAGAGTTTGATCGCTTAACTCAAGAATCATATCAATCGTATCTTAGTGTTAACCATAACTAACACTAAGACAAATACAAGATTAAGCAACATTTGGAGAAGATATTTATTGAGTTATCTTTATGGGTGTTAGCATTAAAATCCATAGGAATTTATTTTAGATATTAGGATTCAATGAGATGAGTATATATGTTAAATTCTTTGAAAAATATTTTTACACTCATTTCTATGATTTTTTTTAAGACATTCATCTCATTTAGGCTTCTTATATATACATGATACCTTAAAATAAAGCAAAATGATTAGATTTCATTAATTACTTAAACCTAATCAAGTAGAAATTAAAAATTAAATAAATTAAGATTTGTATAATCTATATTAATTATACTTGTATGATGATATCATCATACAATATGACTAATTATTTCTATGATTAGATAGATGATCAAACTTGGGAAATTATTAATTAATTTGCTAATATGTGATTTGTATATATATATGATAACCTTATCATATAAATAAGAATATTGTTCCATGAAATGTGCTAATTGAGGTTTTAAACTTTGCCTTCTATATAATATGATAATAACCATCATGCTTATAGAATATATTTTTTAGTAGATTAATCATGATGATCATTTGGGTGATAATGTGATCTACAATTTAAGGTATCATACATGTACTAGATATATTTTGTACAAGTACGATAGCTTTTAAAAAAGCATTTTTTTATCAAAGACTTAGGTTGTGAGCAAGTTAATTTTTACATACTAGTATAATATCCCTTTTATATTAAAATGATATCTTTTAATATAGAGTTTATTGTTAAGGCATAGGCAAAAGTGAGCTAATTTCTTTATACAAGTATAATCAACTTATTATAAGTTTTGATACCGAATGTACGGTGGTGTTAGCTATGAAAGTCTATATATATATACAATAATTTCCATCGTACTGTATAATCATGGGAAAAAACTTAAGAGCTAAAAAATTAAATCTAAATAATTATGTTATTCATACTTATATATTGAGCTTATAGTACAAGTATGATTATTTGTGAGTTATAAAATAAACTAGTTAGACATGTCTAATAGATTGGATGATGACTGATATATACCCACTGGCATAGACCTACTGGTATCACACTAGTCCCATTCGAACTCGAACCCATACTTGAGCCGAATATTATTTTGATTAGTCATCTTTATTAATCATAGGGGTTGACTACAATATTTTATTTTTTTCTTATGATTATCTTCACTATTTTGCTTTATTCATCCAAACATATTTCGTAGTACAATACATCATCATCGACGTCGATTTTTGTGCATGCTTCATCCTCTATCGTTAGTCGTCTGCCATCACTTAATCATCTATTACTCTTGATTATTATTGTTTAGTGGTAGCACTGGTCATTCACCATTGCTAGGGCACCCATTGCTCCCCGGTCGCCCACCATCACTTAGCTACCCATTAGCTACCACCCTCAGGCCTTCATCGATCACCGTCATCTATCTCTTCTAGTGCTAACACCCCGGTCACATTATAATTTACATTTGATCGTCACATTGCATAATTGCATAAGTTTTTCTATATCATAATTTTTTTCATACATTTTTATTTTTACATTTAATATGATTGACCCATTTGGAGTTAATGTCATAAAATTTTAAATATCTTTTTAGATTTTCAAATAATTTTAATAAAAAATCATCTTTTCTTACACATTTGATATTTACTGTAGTTGACATATTGAGAGTTAATATCATGAAATTTTAACGACCTCTTTTGAATTTTCAAGTAATTTAACTCCAAAATAGTCATTCCTCTTTTCTTATGCTAATGATAAATTTCAATAGTACATTTTTTTAATTTTTTTATATATTGAGCTATCTTTTATTTATAAATATGATAATCTCTCTCATTATCATATAATTATTGATGAATAAATTTTTTTTATTTATGTGCTTTTATATTTATGAAAAAAGAGTATACATCAAGCTCTAGTTTAAGAGATTCCCACTTCCTCTCCTTAACGAGAGATATTGAAGGTGAGAGACCTTCTAGTGAGAGAATCGACAATCAACCAAACTCTTATGAGAGACAAGGATCAGAGGAAAGAGACCTTCTATCTAGAGAATTAATAAACAAATTCTTACTTCCACTGACACGTGTAAGTATTTACCCAAGCGTCACCCTCCTTAACAAGGTTACAAATATTAGCCTACAATTTTACCACCTTTTTAAACTATGCTTCTCCATGAACCCAAACCAGTACCTTGTTTCTCTTTTTTTATCTTTGATACTCCACACTCTAACTCTTAGTAAGCTAGAAGATATAACTACCAAAAGGTGCACTCTTTTGATAACATTTATTTTTTAGGTAGCAATCTAAAATTAGAGTTACACTTTTTTTATTAAAGTACTTCATATAGGTAGTAATCTAAACCTACTTTCTAAAATTTTGTACTTAATATTTAAGGTGTTATCACCTAAATCAACTTAATAATTTTTGCTAGAATTTTGAAATGTTAATTTTTAAATAGTTTTAAAATACCAGACAAGTCATCAAATGTTAATTAATGCATATTATCTTTTATATTTTCTAATAATTTATTGAATATTTATAGTATTGTAGACTCCAAATTAGACTATGATAAAAATCTAAATTTAATCTACATCAATTTTGGTATTAGAGAACATAATTTTTTACTTAATATAAAAAATATTTTTTCTTGCACAAAAATTATACTAAACTTTATTTTTCTTCTTAAAAAATTATTTTACTTAATGTATCTATTAAAAAATCCTTAACTAGTTTTAGATAAATTTTTTCTTAGGAGATGATGTGAAAATAGTGATATGACTTTTCATCATCTTTCTTAAGAACCATTTAGTTCTGTCTAAGAGGTGTCTAATAAAAGCAAGCCTTGATCACTCATCATTTTTCTAGAAACACTTCTCATGTCAACTTTGGTGGCATATAATTGTGGTCACTTTGCCTTCATTATTTTTTTAATATATATATATATATAAAGAATATCCTACATTGTTCTTCTTTCATGATATCCACCTATGTGTCAAACTTTTATATGACCACAAGATCTGATAGATCCTATCAAATGACAAATCAAAGTCAAAAATCAATCCAAAACCAAATACAAATCTTAAACTAAGTCCTTATGTTAAAACTATCTTGATTAATAGTCTAACTCACTTAGATGATTAGACAAATCCTTCTAAACTAACAATTTGAACCAAAACTTATTAGAGAAAAAAATAATAGGAGAAAAAGTGTCAAATCTAATAATCTAAAAGAAAAAAAAACCTTAAGAGACGTAAGAATCATAGAAGACATGAAGATAATTCTAATGAATCTAGCCAAGATATTTATGAGAGAAATCATAGCTATAGAAGAAAAAATGAACCTTCTAATAAGTTAGACTAAAATAATGACCTAGATATGTGTAGTGATGAGAAAAGACCTAGGAGACTTCGAGTGAGAGTATATATCCTTAATGTGAATCTAGATATCCTAATTTTTATGATAGTTCTGATCTTAAAAATTACAGCTAATATACTAGTATAGATAATTATTTTGACTAGAAATATAAGAACAAAAAATATGTGGAATAATAGATCATGATGATATTAAGAGGTAATGGTTATGGTCTTAAATTTACATGCATTATATGTTTTTATATCTATCACAAACTTCATATGATTACATGTTTTAAGCATATTTATATGTTCTTGCATATTTAATATAAATATTATATGTTTTATTATTACTTTTCATTATTATGACCATCTTTTTATTATATTTTATTCTATTTACTATTCTTAGATAAAAGTTTACCTATTGAGTTATATGAGCTCATTATATACTTGATTTATAAGTTATGACACCAACACTTCAAGGGATGGAGAAACTTAACACTTTTAAGATTAGTCTTATTAATGTGTCTATGATGTATTTATAGCAGATGGGTTATTAAATATTGTATATATTAGAGTGATGTATGAAAATTTACTAAAATTTATTTATCTCAAAGATAATTGAGAAAAGCTTAGGTTTAAGTATTATATCAATACAATGGACTATGCAAAGTAGATTTAGAATAGAAAATTCTAGGATTATCGAGCAAGTAAAAATGTTTTCAAAAGTCAGGGAGGGACTTGCACCAACTTTAACATAAGGGATCTCAACCTTTGAAAAGTGATTTGAATATCACACACCCAAATACTCATATTACTAGTAAAGTGGCATGGTATACACATAAGTAGAACTTATAGAATGTCAAACAAGAAATCACATAATCACATGCATAAACAAGAGAATCAGACATGATGAATAAAATTTTTGAAAGTAGGAATAAAATAATAAAGAACTTTCTTGATGATTTGGTAGTTTTGTGAATATTGGATAATGGGTCGAGATCTTTCTTCTTGAGCTTTTTGTTATCCTTTCTAAGGCACCCTCAAAATCACATCATCATATTTTTTTGTATATAATACACTCATATCACACAAACTTAGCAATAACACTTTGTTATTTCATTCAAAAATTCATCACTAATAACATGGTGAGTATTTGTATTTTTAGAAACCTTAATAATAAAATAGTAATTTATTAACCTAGAATATAAAATAATATTTTAGAATACAAAAGACATATTTTTAAGGCTTTAAATCATATTTTAAAATTCCAAATGTCACTATAAATTGTAAAAATAAATAATTTAAAATTTCCCACAAAACTAAAAAATATTGACTTGAAAAGCTAAAAAATTGATTGTCGTAAGCAGTTCTTAAAAAGTATATGTGTTTCGATGATGGTAACATCAAATGGTGAGACAACAAGTGGTGTGCAATGCAAATGACATGGGCAGAGAGGTGCATTATGCCCCTAGTCTTGTTGTCAAGTTGACGTGAGTTAGAGCAAATCAGTGTAGGTAAATGGGTCTATTGCATCATAGATAATGTCTACTTATGTTGATGGGTTGGATTAGATAGATGGGTTGGTATGGGTTGAGCAGGTTGACAATTTTGAAGAGGTCGCACTAGTTTAACGGGCTGCACGGGTCAAAGCGTAGGTGGCTAGTTTGTTGACGGTAGTGATAACGATGACAAATAGTGGCAAATGGTGACAGATGGTGGATGACGATGAGAACAACTCAAAAGTCATTTTTAAGCACTTTTGAAATCATTTTTAACCAAATTTTATACCAACAAAATTATAGGATTTCTGAAGAGATGACAAATACTAAATTTAAAGTTAAAAATATCTAAAAAAACTACAAATTATTCTTCATACAATTGAAATGAAACTATATAAGTAAATAACTTAATCAATTATTAAAAGAAAATTAAAATATATAATAAATAAATGTTAGGTGTAACTGATCCCCACAATAATTTTGATAATAGAGACTAATGAAAAGTAGAAATACTAAATTTAACATGACTTCAAGTACAAATAGTACTAGTATGCCTCAAAGCAAAACATTTTCATGATGTATTAGATGTTATTGTGTCATAGAGTAGTGGATATATTTAAAACCTTTTAATATGCATGTATATAGTAGCTATTGGTTTTAACCTTGATTAGAATTGCTTGGTTTTAAAAAGTTGTTTTTGGAAATTATGCTTCTTCATCATTCTTACTTGTTGTTTAGTAGATGTGTCCATAATTGTGTGTTTCTATGTAATGTTGTTAGATTTTGTGTGGTTTTTATTATGCAATTGAGTTGTGGGTCAAGTGAGTCACAAGTGACTATTCATGAATAAGAACTTAGGAAACTCTTCAAACTCTCAAGATACCTGACTCTACATCAACATTATTGAAAGTTGAAGCCAACTCATGTTAACAATATGATGGTAGAAGAGATCAACGATCAAGATTGAGGTAGTGAAAAGAGTCATTTTCATTATTTCCTTAACATCTTGCTTTGACATTTATGTGAGGAAGAAAAGAGTTGATAGCCACAAATTATTCTACATGGCATGTTGAGATTAACTTTGTACTATCTATGTATCTAGTTTAGAGGTTCAAGGAGTGATTCATCTATATTGCTTCTACACTAATTTGTTGTAATGCAAGTTTTCTCAGATTCTATAATGGCATGTTCGTAAGCACTAAAAAGGATGATTGTCGAGATTAACTTTAAAGGAATTGAAGGTTACTTATTAGCTATCATTGTTTTTAACTTTGTTATGGACAAAGATATCTATGAGGGGTATGAGTAAGGAAATAATTCCTCGCAGGAGGTTAGATTTCCTAATAGTGAACATTAGACCCTTAATCTTATTCCTTCCTTAGGACCAGCTCAAGCATCATTAGTCAAGATCCATGCTTATTGTCTTGTAATCATCTTAAAATCACCACTCATGTCAAGGGAAGCATTGTTAGCCCCAACTATAGCTTTCCCAAATATTTCCTAATTAAGAAACAAAGTGCATATCGATGCTATGGATAAACTAGTGACAAGCATGTCAATGGAAGAAGTGGTATAGCTTATGAGAGTTGAAAGAATTTACCAACCTTCCTTCAAACAACAAGCTTTATGTGGGTACCTTTCAATGTCAAAATAGCTTTTATATACCCTAGTTGAATGGGAAAAGTTATAAGAGTAGCACCAAAAACAAAAATAAAAACAAGATGAATATTAATAATAAGGCTTAGTGCTAATACCCTTTAACATCTTAGAGGCACAAACTTTACTTAATAAATTTTATTGGGATAAATTTTATTATTTATTAATAAAATTAACTAAATATATCTACTATATGATGAATTCAAGCTAAAGGAGAAAAGTTATGTATTATTTTCATCAAAGGCATAAATTTTGATTAAAAAAAATCATTTCATGAAATTTTATAATTTTTGTTAAAAATTATTATTATTTAATGAAATATCATACATTCTTAGAAATAAGGGTTTCGAGTGCTAATGAGGGAGAAAACATTAATTAAGAAAGACTAAATTATTAAAAATCTAATGGCATAATTTCATAAAATTTAGATTTAAATTAGTCTAAAAAAAGGTTTATGCTATAAGAAATTATTATTCTAAATATTTTTATAAGAAAAATATTACAATTATCAAACAATTTTAAAAAAAATTAAACAATTATTAAAAAAATATGACATTTTTTTGGAGTGTAATGATATTATTTTTATCGAAAGTTGACACATCTAAGAAGCTGTATTTATGAGAAAAAAATATATTTTTAAGAAAAATAATATTAAATGATGTAATTATGAAAATTTTGAGAATGGAGAATGTTTTAGAAAAATTATTAAAAATTTTTGGAGATCAATTTTTTTATAAAAAGATCTAAAAAAATTAAATGTAATTTATAATTTTAATTAAGTTTTAATACTTATCCATTTTTTATAGTTTCTAACCTAATTTCTCTAATGGCTAAAAATCAAAACCATGCAAAATGGCTACCATTGGTCATATAATCATAAAAAAACTTCAAGGAACATTGAGTATGATGTAACATCCATTTCATTGAAGTTTTGTGTGTTAATGTGACATGAATCAACAAGTTTTGCCAATTTTGAGGAAACCATAGGCATAAGAATGGATGAGAATACAAACAATTCGAATTAAAAACTATAAAATATAGAATTTTGCTATAAAAAAGGCTATTAACATTTTATTAAAGAATAAAAAAGAATTGTGGGCTATTGTGAGAGGATGTAAGAGAATTTCATGATAGAGTTATCATGAAATCTCATATTGAAGCTTTTCTAATTGTGACCATGACATTGAATTCAAGTTAGAAGATTATAAATCTTGTTGTGCATTTTCTTGATGTTAATAGCATTACATTAGGAGCCTTAAGAGTTAGACTTGATAAAATTACAAAGCATGGATTGGAGATATTTAATGATTTGATATGATTTCCAATTCACAAGTTATGATTATCAAATGCTTATTTAATTTCTAAAAAAATTTATTTTATTACATTATTGTTTGGCATGAAAGTTTTTCATGGGAGCATTGGCATGTGTGGCAAGAAAAGTTTCTTAAACATTTGGTAATTACCAACTTAAAATTTTTAATAATTCAAATATAAGAAAATTATGAGAATAAGATTGGGAAAATAATCATGGATAAGATGCGAGATCTTTATGAGTTTGATTATGTAGAAGATTCAAAAATGATGTAACCTAAAGAGGAAGAGTCCAAAATAATATAACCTAATACTAAGAGAATTGACCTAACATATTAATTTGATAATGATATCTTCAAACTAATGGAATTAAAAAGGGGATCAAGGATGCAATAAATTAAAAAAAATAAGAAAAATAGTGTGAAAGAGTTATTTTTTTTTAAAAGAATTCTTATTTTACATACATGGATATCTTAATGTCTTTTATTTGCTATGTTTATTTTCTTGTGATAATATTAATCAAGAATATGACATGACCCAAACATTATATTGATTTGAATGTTTAAGTAGATTATCTACTAAGCCAATATTGATTAGTTTAGCATTTTTTTAGTATTAACAAAATTTAGATCACGTTGATACACTTCACAAAATCCAAAAGGAAAATGAATAGAGGTGAATTAACTAAGCATATTTTACTCAATTCTTTTTGATATTATGTTTTAGAATATAATCGTGTGGGTTGTATGTGACGTTATTCCATAGCAAGAATCGAGTGAGACCATATGCTGTAATGGATTATCAATGTTAACTCAGTTATCATTTTCTTTTATGTGTCAATGGAATTGTGATTCTTTTACATACAATATGTTTTTTTAATTGTGTTATAATTTTAAAGAATTTTTTGGATCACCTCATTGTAAAGAAAAACTATATGGTACATGTTTTTAAAAAATGGCCATACTTATTTTTAAAACAATAAATTTTATATTAAGAAAGATAATATTAAAAATAAATTTATATTTAAAGGATTTTTTTTTGGAAAAAGGGCTTTCATAAATAAGTATTATCTTCAAATTAAGAAAAGAGTTTTAATAAAAAAGAGTTTTTCTATATATTTATCATGGCTTTTTAAATTAATAAGAGAGAACCATTTTTATAGAAAAAGTGGTTTTTTGATATTGATCATATTTTAAATATAAATAAATGATAAGGACCCTACATACCCACAACCCTAAGGAGCCATAAACTCATAATATGTTGGTAAAAATAGATAGTTTGCCTACTTGAGGAAGGTTAGAAGGTGAATTGGAGATATGAAGTGCAAAGCTTCCATAATAGAGAAAACATAAAAAAAATTTGTGTGAGTTAAAGACTAATATCTAAGCTGGATTATTTATAATTAGGATAGGCATTAAGGGTCTCCATATTAAGAATTGGGACTCTTCATAAGACCCTATTAAAGATGCAAGGATTGTTGGTTGAGTCTCACCAACTTATAGTTGTAAAGAAAGATATTTGACCAAGTAGAATGAGATATAAGGCTTATGACGGTCTCAATTCATGTTCCAAAAAAGAAGCAAAGGCCTAATTAAAAGGTTCCTAATGAAGTCTGCATCTTTTTCATAGTCCTTCTTTATTACATTTGCTCTCTTTCTTATGGTGTTCCTTCAAAGTTTTTGAATACCTTGTGGTTTTCCATGCCTAGCTACACTTAAATATCATAGCAATAATGTGTTGCTTCATTTAAATCCTATCAAATAAAGAGAAGAGGTGGCTTGACTAGTTTCAATGTGTTGCACTTCATGATGAACACTAATTATCTTTGGTATATATATTTTATGGGCTAACTATGTAGGTTCCTCATTAAGCTAAGTCGCTTCAAGTCTTCGTTACCTTAGAAGATTAATCTAAAGTCTTAAATAAAGAGGTTTTCAAGACCTTCTGGTTTCATAAGGAAGATAAGAAGTTTGTAAATTTAGTATTTTAATGTGCAAAGGATAATAGATTATTACCTCAACTTCACCTTATAAATCCATCCGAATAGTGTCATATGTAGGCTTTATTAGATGACAATGAAGAGAAAGAATCAATTCCTTGATGCAACCAACTCAAAAACTTTTCAAACTTGATGGGATAAATTTCTCATTAGCCCCTTAATGAGGTTAACATTTTTGGGCATAAGTCCCCTCTGCTCGATTTGAGGTTAGTAACCTCTCACCATGTAACATCTCATTATGTTTGCTTCCTAACAGTTAGAACCTTGATGGATTTCATGACTTAAGCAGAGACAGAGGTTGATCAAGGGAGAATTAGATCCTAAATTCTTTTCTTGTGAACTATGCTATGCTTAGGGAAAGATGGGATGCAAATGTTTGATACTTACTGAAGTTTCTTTTCTTCCCTAAGGACGTGTCCTTAATCATAAAGATGAAGAATGCTCAAATGACCTATGGAGTTGTTGTTAACCTCCAATGGGTGAGAACTAAGTTCCTTTATAACTTTGTTTACTTTATCTTATTATATTATTTTTTGAGACAATAACATTTAATTAGGTCATAGATTGGCAACCCAAATTAGAACTTGGCTTAATAAACATGTCCATGTTCTAAAGACAATGGGTGGCTTGAGGTTCCTATGACACCTATGTTTGAATAAGATAATGAATGATTACTTGGTGATATTGTAGAGATGAAATCACTAGACAAGAAAAAGCTTATGGAATAATTATAGGTAGATGGATAAAAGGTTGAATGCTCATATATCCAAAAAGAAGAGAAATATTATTATATGCTATACTTTTAAGATTATTGTCATAAGATATTAAGTCACTTTTCAGGTATGCAACCTACTTTTATTAGTATATAATGACTAAAGGGAATTATTGTCTTAATACAATGAGGATAATTTGTGGCATTAACTCATAATGATAAAGCATGCTTTTTATAACCTCATTAATAGTGACTTAGGAAATAATCTTAATTTGGTGAGGCACATGCAACAATGAATAAAAATCTCAACAACACCTAGTTTTAAGATGGAGGAAGTTGTGCGACCATTGTTTGGGTTAAGAACCTAAATTTAGGATCACCTTAAGATTTAACCCCCAATAGTACATAAAATAAAGAGTTTTAAGAATGTTATAAGCTATAACTAGATCCATATTCAAATGTTATGGCCTCACTTTCATCACTGGCCTTTCTTAGAATTGGGATGCCACTTAACATCAACTTTCATGTCTCTTTTAATTCTTACAATATCAAATAGTTAAAACTTTTGAATTTTTTTAAAATCAAGTTGTGAAAGTGATATAAATTCTTTTGAGGAAAACATTTAAAACTTTTGTGAGAGTAATATTTGTATAACTTATGAAAATATCAAGTTTTCATATTTTTATTTTAAAAGTAATATGTTCCATGTAGCATTAATGGATGATAAATCTTTTACATATTTTTACATATCCTTTTGCTCAATTATAATAAACATAAAAAATAATGTACTAATAACTTTTAATTATTATGTACTAGATGTCATTCATCCCAATAGTTCTATGAGATGCCCTCTTTTGATCTAAAAGTATTAAGTCAAATTAGATACGAGCCAACCATCATTAGTTTAGTGGCAACATAATATAAAGTATATGATTCTTGGGTCATGTATGGTCTATATTAATAAAAATATATGAAACTAGTGAAAGATATATTATCTTCTTTTTTCTTTATATTCATTTGAAACCTAATTTCATTTTTAAACAATTAAATTAGTTTCTTTTTAAACTCTTTTTATTTTTGGTGCATTTAGAACATATATTTTGGATAATCTAATGACATCTCTTTAATAATATTTTTAGAGACATATTATTTGAAGTAATGATCCTACTTCAAGAAATTTGTTATTTTGGATAACAAAATAATTGCTTCTAGCAACATTTATTATGAATAACAAGTTGACTTTTATAAATAATTATTAATGTTTCTCATATTACATCACTTTGTTATATTCTTTTTATTTAATTATATCTATATTTTGTTAATCTTTTTTACATTTTAACATATATGACATGATAAAAAAAATATAAATTATTATGCTCAAACAAATCATGTATCAAATTATCATTTTAATATATTATTACAAATCATATATAATAAATATTTGTTAATAGATATTTCATATATCATCTAAGACATCTAATTAGATATTATATATTACATCAAATTAGATAAACAATTTATAAGTTCTTATCTTTCAAATATGAGTAATAGTCTCATCAAGTCTTAGATCTTTGCTTCAAGTCTTAATTATTATAATACTTATGAGTTTTGTTCTCAATTTTGCTCTTATTGTGCACCTAACCTCTATTAAATTACTTTTATTTCTTAAGAGCACTTCCTTTCTTTTTCTTTCTCACTCTAATATAAGTAGTTGAAATTAACTATAATAATTTTTCTTAAAAATCTCTTTCATAGTTTGGCTTCACTTGCTTTTATACTAGATAACATCTCTTTACATTTCTCATTTATTCATATCCTTTTAATAGTTGTGTTCTAAAGTTTTGCATCTATTCAACTTCATTTTCATTTAAATCTAGTGGTTTTCCCTCGATTAAACTCTCATCATGATGATTTATGTAGTCATTCACCATTTCAAATTTTAAATCATTTGTACTCATACAAGAAACATAATTATATTGTATATTTTGCAACCTTTCCTTAGCATGTCTTAAATTCTTCTTACCGTACTCTTATAATATCATTATCATACTAGTATAATATACCCCCATTCATCTTATATTGTACGGGTGATTTTTCTTGTATATTATTATTTTCAACTTGATCATACTTATACAATACCTAACTTTATATCATACACTTAGTTAAATCTCTTATCTATTCCATTTATACTTAGTTAATAGAGGTATTCATCTTACTCGTACTCATATGATTCCTTAGCATACTTTATAATATATCTTTCTTAGGGCAAAGCTTGATGATCCTCTTATACTATTTTTATTATACATTTAATCATACTTATACGTTAATTCTTATTGTATGATGTAATTTATACATCTATTACTCGACCTATCAGACTTAATTAATTTTTTATTCTCAATTAATCATACTTATACGTTACTTTCTTTTGTATTCTATGATACTATATTACATGTATTAATGATTTGGCCTTATGCATTAATGTCCTTATATAATGGGATGATCATCCTTGTACGATCCTTAATCGACTTTTCTTGTGTGTTTATATTTCTCTTAAGTTAATTTTCTCTCTTATTAGATCATACCTTACATTATTCTTTGATTGTGTTGTACTGTCAGGTCATTCACATACTTAGCTTATTTGACTCACCTGATCCATTGCGTTGATGCGCTGATAAAACCTTATTATATCTATATGATTTTTTTATGCTACTTGTACGATATATGAATTCATTCACCTGATTAATTCTTTTGCTTGATTATACCATATAATCAATCATATGATATTGTATTATATGAAATCTTAAATTCTTGAAACATCATTAAAAAATTTTAAAAAAAATTATAAAATTTTTTAAAGTATATTTAGATACATTACAATCATCACAACTCTCCTCTAAATTTCTATTTTAATTTCAATTCCTAAAAGATCTTCATGCATCAACCAACAGTACAACAACTAAATAAATACACGCTTGATATAAAACTTATATATCTCAATTTTCCACTCATAGAAATCTCACTTTAGAATTAAATTTAATTTCATTAAATTATCTCTTCAATTTTCTCTCTCTCTCTTTCTCTCTCTCTTTTTGACTTGACCACACAAAAACTCTCAATTTTTTCTTTCTTGGCTAGTCTTCTCTGGATTTCCTTCTAAATCTTTCTTTTAGCTACTTGTTCTCCCATCTTTCATTTTCTCTCCCCTTTAGCTTGGTCAGAAAAGCTGTATTTTTTGTCCAATTTTTTTTTAAATCCCTTCACCGTTTAGAGCCTTCTCTTTTCTCTCCATTCCGAAAATTAGGGATTTTTAAATTAAAAATTAATATTAAATTAAACTTTAAAAAATCTAATATTTCTCTCATTTTTTTTATCAAACTGACATTAAAAAAGAGTATTACTGTCCAGTCAAGCTTTTCAATTTTTCAATATTATTTATTATTTTTAATAAACTTTAAACTTAAAAAGACTTATAAAAAATCATATTTTATTGTTTTCTCTAAATCAATATTGGCTTTTAATTTTGAGATCATTGCATCTCTTTTTTGTATAAAAAAAAATTGATTAAGTTAATATTTATAGACCTTATGTCCTCCTCGAATTGTGTTATTTTTCTAATCCATTTAATATTTTTTAAGAATTATCTCAAAACCTCTAAATTAATCTTTTTTAATCTTTGATATTTCATTTTATCATTTAAAAAATTCTAATTTATATCAAAATAATATTATGGAATTTTAAATAATTTATACACTTATTTCTAATCATATCTTACTTTTTTGATATGTCATATATTCTCTTTAATAATGTATGATTTTTCAAAAAAAAATCATAAATATTCACAAAATTTCTCATAAGTTTCTAAAACTTTGAATATTTTAAAACAATAATAAAATTATATTTTATTATAATTTCAATACTATTGGTGGTCATGAAACGCAATACATACATGTAAAACAATTAAGAAATTAATGTAAGTGAAATCTCTATAATTCCCATGTTTATATAATAACAAAATCAATTTGTCAAGGCAAGATTAATTTAAATATTTATAAATAAATATTAGACAAAAAAAAACAAAGTTTCAATTAAAAAAAAAAATCATTTGAAGATTAATTTAAATATAAAATTACAAAAAAAATTATCAACATTAAGAAACTGCCAAGATGGTTACTGCACTGGACTTTTGTAAAGCCTTTTGTCATTTTAGTATTCTCTGTTTTCAGCTGTGTTTTCTTCTTAGCGTCTGTTTGAAGATAACGATTGCGATTGAAAAGCACTTTTAACAATTTGTTTCAAACTTTTAATGTCATAATTTTTATTGATTTTATCAATTATTATATTTTAAAATCATGATTTAAAACTATTTCTTTTGAAATAAATATGGAGACACACTGACTTTGGTACCTTGCTCTATTTAGAATATTTTAAATGTTTTGAAATTAGTTTAATTGATAAGGAGTTTATTAAATTTTTTTTACAAATTTCTTATAATAGAAGTTATTAAGATCTTAATTTATACTTAAGAGGACATGAAGAGAAAATTGGTACATACTTGTTGATGAATTCAACTTTATTTATATTTGTCTCCTAGTGATTTGATAATTTGTAGGTTTTTGCTCAAATTGTCTTCAAAACTTTTATGTTCTTTACATCTTAATTTGGAGTCATTCTTAGTGTTTATAAGTTATAGGTTTATTTCTCTTTTAGTTAACACATATTTCATTAAGTGTCTAACTTTAAAAATTTATGCTTTCTCACTCTTGTAACATGTTATCTAATGTAAAAATAAGTTGCATAAGGGAAGGGGATGATATTGAGCTAATTCAGTGAATCTTAAGATATAGAATTGCTAGTTTTATCATAGTTCATAGATTGTATTACAAATGAGAACCTATAAAAGGGTACATGTAGGAATTTTATTAATTGTTTAGCATTATGAATTGTTATTAAATTGTATTGGGTCATTTATGAGATTCATAATGAATTTAGATTTAATTCCACATATTTTTATTTTATATTTTTTTATTATTTATATTATATAAGGATATTTATATCATTTACTTATAATAAAGAGCTCATGTGGTATTTTTCATCATCC
Source organism: Vanilla planifolia (assembly GCA_023846275.1). Lineage (NCBI taxonomy): Eukaryota > Viridiplantae > Streptophyta > Magnoliopsida > Asparagales > Orchidaceae > Vanilla > Vanilla planifolia. The sequence continues at coordinate 7,875,166 of CM043873.1, read as the reverse complement.
TTTTCTAGTGGTTCTATATCATCTACTTATTTTATTGGTTTTAAAATATATTTCTTTTATAAATTGAGAGTAAGTCACATGATTCTCATAATTTGAAACACAGAAAATCAATATAAAAATACTTTTTAAAATACTTAAAAAGTATATCATTATTATCAATCTATGAAAGCTAAGGATAATCTAGATTGAAATTAAATACAACACATGTGAGAACACTTAAAAATCTTTGATAGGGACATAATGATAATAAAAACTAAATCCTATCCATTATATTTATTTATTCCTTAATGATCATAAAATAAAATTCTTGTAATATAGTGTATCAACAAAAAAGACTCAAGTATATATATCAAACTATTTGAACAATAATTATGCATTATCCATAAACACATGAAACTATATTCCACAAATCTTTTTATTATCAATCACACATAACACTCTACACACTCAATCTACTAATGAGTACGATTTATATCCATAACAGTAAAGCTCCTATCTGTTATTATAGTGGATGTATTGTTTGTGATATAAATATTAAAAAGATTATAAAATTCTTAATAGATAAACTATATAATATGAAAAAAATACATATAAAATAATAATAATATAATATCTCAGTTTAAATGATATAATAATAACAAAACAATGGATAATCATAAAATAAATCATGATATAAAGTATGCCATAAAACCAATAATCATAGATAAACTATATAAAATATTAATATGTATTTTTTATTTAATTTTTTATTTCATATATTCTGTTAGACCATTATCTTCATGATCCAAAAACTAATAACTCTATAATCTTGGTCATTATCCAACATAAAAGGACATCATGTCCTTTATCACTCTACACAGTGTATTAGTAGCTCAATGCGTACCAATATATTTGGATATCATCGCTCTATCAAAAGAGATCATATAACCTGTATCTTAACTCTAAAACATAAGGAGGACAATGTCTCTAAAATACTAATAATTATAGTATATTTTACTTATTAGTAAATAACCATGCTAGATATTCAAGTATGAAATTATTTCTTTACTAATTATGTCTATATAATTATCTCATTATATAAATATACTCAAATAAATATTATTGTTTTTATGTAAATCAAGCACACAATTTTGTAAATGAATAATATGTGAATAGGATGTGAAATGACCATGCTAAAAGACTAATAAAATAATCACAATTAAATTCATTAAAAATATGCATAAATATATTATTATATTTATACCATAATTATAAGATTTACTTATCTAAATCTGAAATAAAATTGCTTTGATCATTTTCTCTATAAGGTTTTTTATAATAGAATGCACATACATAAATTATTATATACTAAAAAAAATATCAATATTTAGTATTTTCCATAAATTTTTACAACATTATAAAATTTATTTATTTTTCATTTTATTAAAAATATCATATACTATGACCCAATTTATTATATTAAATGATTCTTGTAACCCCTCCCATATGAACTTAGCCTATACTATTTACTTAATTATCACATTGTATGACAAAACTCATCATATAATATGATCCATTCATCTACACAACACTTACTACATATAACCTATTATATAGTATGTTCAAAAGAAATGTATAGTACAACTAGCCAATGAATACTTGTAACCATAATGAATTAATTCAATCCTTTGTTCAAAGGTAGCTTAAGTTGGTGATAGTGTAATTATCCATTGTACTATACAATCTTGCCTATATAGAAACAATTTCCTTCTAACCTTTTTTATTTTAAATCAAATCAATTCCAACTATCTTAAAACCCTCTTTCATCAATTCAAACTCCTACAACAACCTCTAACCTCCTAATTTTGTATAAAAACAAATTGAATCAAATAAAAGAATTCAAATTTGATCCTTAGCACTCTTAGTCACTTCTTAGTTCCTTTATTTTTCTTCTATTAATATTGTTGGCTTGTAGCTTCATCCATCATTTCCTCTCCTCTTGACTTTTTATCCTTCTCTCTAAGTTACAAAAATATGCTTAAAACTTTCTTTATAATCCCCATTCTTCTCTTGTCATGATTTCCTTAAACAAATCTTTCTCTTCCTCCTTTCTTAACTTTTGCTTAAATTTTCATTCCTCTCTCTTTCTCTCTCCTTTTTTATTTGTTCTTAATAACATGTCTAGCCCAATCAAGGATCATATTTAATCCCATTCCAATAAGGTTAAAGAATTCAAAATTCAATCATTTCCTCTCTTAGCTACATGGTTCCTTTATTGTTTCTTTGTTGATATTGTTAGACTACACCACTATGACTTTTTTTCTCTCTTCATGATTCTTATCCTTCTTTACAAACTACCAAAATCAGCTCTAAACTTATAATTTCTATTTTTACATTCCTTTGGTTTACTTTCTTCAACAAACCTTCCTTTTCTCTCTCTCTCTCTCTCTTGATTTTTCTTAAACTACTGTTATTCTCTCCCTTCTCTTTTATTTCTCTTCAATGACCTATTGAACCCTTCTAAGAAATGTATTTAACCCCATCCCAATTAAGGTGGTACATATATGTACAATATTGTTAGGTCTTTCAAAGGTTTGATTCCATGTCATATAATTCTTTTAAACTTATCCCTTAAATAGGAAAAACATAGTTTTACTTAAAATAAAATCATAAAGAACTTCTTTATTATTTTTAAAAAACACTTTATGATGCTAGAAGTTTGAAAACCATTTAAGATCATGGTATAAACAATATAAAAATTCTTTCGTTGAATACCAATAGAAGCAAATCTTTTAAACATTTATAACATTATATTGAATACCAAATTTTTACAACTTTTTTGAAATATCAAGAAGTCAATGGTATCAAAGTATACAAACAACTGATAAAAAAAGTAAAACATCTTATTTGTTAAGTTATTATGGTGTTATCTCTCACTGCTCACTTATAGTCTCATAATAAACCTCATTTTGACATGAAAATGCTTGGCTAAAAAAAGAGTAAGACAATAGTCATTGGCTCGATGACAAAATCATGTATGTAAAGTAATGCATGTAAATGTACAATGTAAAAGAAGCACCAACTTTTATGCACGATCTTTTTAAATCTTTCATCTTTATTTTTATTTTAAAATCAATTTAGAGCAATAACTTTTTCATAATACATTAAGCTTATTTCAAAATATGTATTCCAAATAAATAGCCCTGATGAATGATTCCTTTGGCTTATTTCCAAAACTATCATTTTAGAATGATAATCGTTACTCTAAACAATTATTTATCTTTCATATTTTAAATCTTGTCTTCTCTTTTATCAATACTTGATTGAAATCTTTTTATCTTTTTATTTCTCTTTTCTTATTATTATCCTTTCATTTGTCTTTATGTGACTATTATCACTATTTACAATTTTCACAATTGTTATCTTTTTCTTTTCTATTATGTGATTATTATCACAATTTGCATGATTAATGTATCACGTAAACACGTTAGCACTAATGATTATTATATTAGAAGGCTTTGTAATGTCTGTAGAGAGGTAAATTGTAGAAGTTCCAAAACTTTTAGTCAACATCAATAACTCAAAACAATTTTACAATGAAGGGCTTTATGATTCTTAATCTTGTTAGCTTTTGTAATAATTATTTTATGAAATATTATTAAGCTTTATAAAACTAGTTATGTTGTAATACAAGTAAAGTATACATAAAAAATTTCAAGTGATTTGATCCAACTCAGTTCCTCATCTACCCTAAACTAGTCGATTAGGTAATCCACTAAAATACCAACTTAATAAAATCCTACAACATCAACTTAATAAAATCCTATAGCATCTCTTTGATAAAGCTTACGACATTGGCTTGATAAAAGCCAACAATGCCAGCTTAATTTATGCATGCAATCATAGCTTGGTAAAAACCAATAAGAATAATAAATGAAAGTCTTAACAATAAGATAAGTAAAACTAAATAAAAAGCTCAAATACAATAAACCTCTAACAAATTGAACAATCAAAAAAGAGCTACGCTCCTTGAATCATTGGATATAACTTGAAATAACAATATACAACTTATCTCATGTATGAAATACAAGCTATGATGAGTGTTTTCAAGATAAATGCCATAACTTTACACTTTCTTCAACATCAAAGTGATGAATCTAATCAAACTTCTTCATAAAAGATTTTTTAATTAAGATATATTTTTTTATCAAGTTTGAATGCCTTTATATAATCTTAAGATTACACTCAATGACTCCAAAAATTCTCTCAAATAACTATATATATCTCCTTAAAAAATTGTTAAACTAGTCATTACTCATATCCCTAATTTGATCATATTATATGATCCCAAGAGATCAAGTAAATATGATGCTATATTAACAACATCATTCACATAATTATTTAGGTCTGATTAAGTTATTTTCTCAGCTCATAAAGAATCATATAAATATGATGATTACATATATAATATGAATAGAATAAATCCGCTTTAATCTAATTTCAAAGCTCTTAGAAAAAACTATATGATGTAATCATATAATTCAATGGATTCTATGATAAGCTCATTCATATTGAGCATAATAGATTATATTAGTATAATACATGAATCATACTCCTACAATGTAAATCCACTCAATTTTTATCCTAAGTACTAAACTAAGCTTCTCAGGTAAATGTTATCACATAGGTATGAAAGTGATATTGTATTTGTGTGATGAAGATCCTCCCTTATAATTAAAGTACTCAATGCTTACTAAATAGACAAATGGATTGTAATTATATGATATGAATATTGTATATATATAATAATAAAGAAGTCCTCAACTCACAATATTCTATTATAAATGATTGTACAATTATGATGAACATCATTGTACTGTACAAAACTCGTCAGCTCCGAGCATCTCTTAGGATAACAGTTGACATAATTGTATGATATGAGGACTATACTTATATGACAATACAACCTAATTCCAGTTACTATCATCATCACTTGATGCAATATCTTGTCCAATTCTACTAATAAAAATATTGTACAAGTTTGAAAGTTAAAATATTACTATATAGAAGATTAAAATACCTAAAACTCAAAATACGTCTATTAAGTAGGCTATCAAAACTTTTATAAAGGAATAGTACATATAAAAATAGTGCAAACAACAATATTATTTAGAATCACTCTAAACCAATTCTTTGTCTAATCTTATGAAATGGCTAATCATATTGTACGATAGGCATACTCAATCAAGTATGATTAGGACAAACTATGCAATCTTTGCTCGAATCATTCATTTCTCAATTCTTATTTGATTCAATAATGATGAATGATACAATATATAATGAAAGTAATATTTTAAGATAATTAATTAATCAACTTAGACAAAATATTTTTGAGATAGTGAATTAATCAACCTAGATGAAGTGTATGCTTCAAGTAAAGACTATATGAGTGAAGATGATTTTAAAACCAATTTATGATGATCCTATTTTTGCTACAAACTCCAATTATTTTTTAATTTGATTCATGTTCTGATACCATTGATGTGACAACTATATTTTTAGTAAAACTTCTATTCATTTCTTCTCCTTAAGCCTTTTTTTCTTAAATTTTAGAATTCAAATAAATAAAATCTCCCTTATATTTTTTTATTTTTTTATTTAAAAATATATCAATATATCATAAATATCTATAATTAAAATAATCATATACTTTATATCTGATACAATCAACTATAAGTAATTAAAATCAATAGTTATAAATAGCTAAAACTATCACAATAATCACATTTCATAGTTTCATAATTTCTTGACTATTATAATAAATTTTAATATATAGATATAATACTAAATAAACTATATTATTAATAAGCCATTTAGTAACACTTTTATAACACAAACTTTTGTAGTTTTAATTCTTTTTTACTATAGTTACTACGAGTAGCCCTCTTTTTGTTATAATTTTAATGTACCTAAAATATTAGTGTGAAAGGAAGCTAACCCAACCTTTATTAACTCAATAGGTTATTTTTAATAGTAAATAAATATATTAAATAAATAATAATTTAGGATAATCCTTTAATCATAAGTATTAATTATATAATATAAATAATCATAGCCTTATTCATATTAAAATATAAAAAATATATATAATATATTATAAAAAAGTATGCTACAAACTCAAATAAATAACAAACACATATAGTTCATATTATATCTTTAATATTTTTTTAATATGGTCTTATTTATCAATACCTATTTTTACTTAACTAAGTAAATCTTATGATGACCAATGCTTGTACTCCCTCTCTCTCTCTCTCTCTCTCTCTCTCTCTCTCTCTTTTAGGGTATTATATAAGTATCTTTTCTTAGCTTAAATATAATAGAAGTTTTATTTATTAATTTATCATATCATATTTTTATGTATAATAATACTCAATATTTTTATAATTATAACTATCATATATTTGTAACTAATCTCAATAGTGTGACTCATTAGCTATTAGCCATCTCATAGTGAAAAATCTAAGCTTTGTGACACATTAGTCACTAACTATCTCACGACATCAATTCCAAACCTTGTGGCATGTTGATCATTAGCCACCTCATGATAGTGAAATCTCAATCATTTGGCACACTGACCATTAGCTGCAAAAAAATATTTTAATTTGAGAGAATTCACTATTCATGGATGTTATTTTATTAATTTTAATTCTCATTCTTTTAATTTATTTTCACATATATAATCCTTCTCGTTTTCATAGTATTTAACTAGATATATATTTTTATAATGATATATCAAATGTCATATTTACATAATTATTCATGATAAATAACTTTACATAATAATTTATCAAAATTAAAAGATATACATCTAGTTAAAGGTGTAAATTATTATACAGTAATATAAAATATTATTGTATCAGTACATCAATATCACGCTCTATACAAAATTCGCATGCAATATCTTAATTTGAACAATCAATAATTCATAAATATATATATATATATATACAATATTTATATTAGAGTGACTATCTTATAATTTTTTATTATTTGGGATGATATGTAGTCGTTCAATTTATTGTATTTGTCAATTTCAACTTATAAATTATAATATCATCAATACAATTTATAAATTTTACACAAATTAAAAAATTTTAAATTATTAATATAAAATTACATAACTCGTTTTTTAAATCACAAAAATAACCTCTTCCTTTCTCTTTTATCATTTTTTCTCCTTCCCAAAACCTTAGCTTACAAAACTCTAGCACATTTCTTTCTGAATTATTTTACTAGTCAAATAAAAACTTAATTAAAACTAAATGCATTGATTTTTTTTCATGGATTAGAAATATTAGAATTTAAATCATGAGAAATAAAAAATCTATTTTTAGTTTTTTGTTCTTACCAAGAGTTCAACCTAACTAAAATTGCCCTCTTTTTCCTTAATTCAGTAAAAAATATGACAATGAGCAATTTCCTTATTGCCAATTAAGGAACATCTGATGAAACCTTCGATAAGTCATGCAAAATTGATGCCCTAAAGTTGCGTTAAACAGGGAGTTACAAAAAAAATAACTATTTTTAAAAAAACCCAAAATAGTTAATATATATATATATATATATATATATATATATATATATATATATATATATATATATATATATATATATATATATATATATATATATATATATATATATATATATATATATATATATATATATACTTATTAACTTTAATAACTCATAAAAATTCTAAATGAACTCTAATTGAGATAAATAAATATTGTTAGACTCATCATAATAACTTCTATCTAATTATATAATTATTTTATATTTTTTAATATTTTATTTTCTAAGATTTTTAACATATTTTATAAGATAGTTTAATTTATGCTTTATTTAATGATTAAAGAAATTGTAAATTATCCTACATAGGAATTTCATTCTCAAAATTGAAACTAGCTTAATATACTTCTTTTGCATATATTTCTCAAATTCTAAGGTAACCTCACATTATATTTTATTTTGTCATTATACATTAACCATAAAAATTGCTTTCTTTCTTAGTTGCTTGATCTCTTTGGCTAAGATTCTTATAGGCTTCTCTTCATAGCTTATATTTGGTTGCTCTTTTGTAGTGTTTGGATCATATTACACTAAATATCAATAATGTATTTCCTTAAAGTTGAAATGTGGAATATATTATGCATGTCTGTCAATGTTTGAGGTGACTCTATTCTATATGTAACTTCTTCAACTTTTTTTAGTATTTGAAAAGGTCTAATGTATCTTAGCTTCAACTTCCCTCCTTTATCAAATCAAATTACATAATTCATCGAGCTCATTTTTAAGAATACATATTTACTTTCTTAGAACTTTACCTTTTATGCTTTATATTAAAGCAGTTTTTTATGATCTAGTGCTTCCTGTATTCTTTCTTAAATCATTTAAATCTTTTAGTTTGTTTCATCATCAGTTATGGCCCAAATTAATTTTTGTCATTGACTTTATAACAACAAAGTGGTGATTGATATTTCTTATCATATATTGTCTCATATGATGCTATTCTTATATTGGATTGATTACTATTATTGTAAATGAATTCAAACAATGTTAAATGAGCATCCTAGCTTACACCAAAATTTTGTATGTTTAGTTTCACCATATCCTCCAAAGTCTCTATAGTTTTACAAGTCTTTCTATCTATCTAAGGATAAAAATATTATACTAAATCTTAATTAAGCATTAAATATTTCATATATCTTTTTTCAAAAATACAAAGTAAATTTAGAATCTTGATATGATATAATTACCTTCTATATTCTCTATAATCTAATAATTTATCAATATAAATTTACACTAGCCTTTCAACTGAATAAGTAGTTCTAATGAGTAAAAAAATAGGTTATTTTTTTAACCAATCAATAATTATCCATATAGTATAATATTCTTAACTTATTTTTGTAACAAAACTATAAAATCTATTGATATTTTTTTCTATTCTTACATTAGAATATAAAGAGATTGTAACAATCTACTTAGTCACTATTGCTCTCCTTTCACCTATTGGCATATCATATATTTGTTTATGTAGTCATAAAAATCTTTGTTCATACCATTCTGCCAAAGTCTTTAGTTTAAGCCATAGTATATTTTAATAATTCTTAGATGTGTTACATACTTTGTACCATGAGCTTTCTTCAATAATGTTTAATTCTATGCACCTAATATATGAATACAAATTATGTTCTTATAAAACAAAACTCTTCATTTAAATTAAAGTTTGTTTCTTTTCTTTCAATAGTTTTAGCCTTGATTTGTTAGATATCTTAGTTTATATCTTAAGAAACTTTCAAAGCTAAAGATATTTAATAAATTATTAAAGAATGTGAAAAGATATTATAAATTAATTAGGGTTATGTGACATTGAATATTTAGAATTATTCAAAGATTGACATCCAAAATTATAACATAATTATTAAGTAAAGTAGGTGGCAACACATTAAGCATTAAGCATTGAGTCTTACAAAATAATTTTATCACATCTAATTTCACACATATAAAATAAAAAATTTAAGATAAACTATATATGGAGTACTCGAATAGAAGAAAGAATAATCTTAACTTTAGATTATCACTTAAAAATAGAAGTTATAAAAAGAATGTACCTTTTTGGTGATGATGACTTGTAATTCTCTTTGGAGTTGGAATGTGGAGCACCAAATATGGAAAATGGTAATGAAATGGAGGTTTGGGTTAGTAGAAAAGCTTAGTTAAAGTGGTAACAAGATAGGTTTGGATCTTGAGTTTTATTAATGAGGTGGTGGTTTGAAGATTAGATCAAGACAGTAAAGGAGTGGGTGAAAACTTATGAGTGTAAGTATAAGTAAGAATTTGTTTGGTTATCAGCTATCTCAGTGGAAGGTTTCTCACATTCGATTCTTATCTCTCAAAAGGGAGAGAAAGTTGGAATCTCTCTAACAAGAGTTAGGCACACATTATTTACTCACAATGATAGAAGCACACAATAAAAAAAAATTTATTCATTGACAACTACTTACAATGAGGAAGAATCTCCCATTTATAGATGAAGGAGAGATCAATATATGAAAAAAATAAAAATAAAAAGAAAAATGTACAATTAGAAAATATCATAAGTATGAAAAAGTAGAAGGTTAATTTTAGAATTAAATTACTTGAGAATCTAAAATAGATATTTAGAATTTTGTAACATTAACTCTTAGTGGGTTAATCATATTAACTATAAAATATATAGAAAAAGATAAGTTTAGAGTTAAATCGTTTAAGAATCTAAAAATATCTTTAGAATTATATAACATTAACTCTAAGTAAGTTAATCATATTAAATATAATATATAAAAATACATAAAAATTTATGACAGAAAAAAATTAAACAATAAAGCAACATTACGATCAAACGTTAATGACGATGTGACTAGAATGCTAATAGTGGACAAGACATATGACGATGGTTGGCGGTGATAGGATGATGGTAGCTAACGGGTGCCCAGGTGATGGTGGCCTATAAGAAAGTAACAAGTGGCCTAGCAATGATGAGTTATAGAAGATGTTGGGCAAATAGGTAAAAGAAATCAGGAGCAAAAAACAATCAGGTAATGATGAATAACTAATGATAACATGTGAAGCATGCATAGGAACCAATGTTGATGATGGCATTTTTTACAATGAAATAATTTTGAAAAAACATAACAAAAATAGATGAGTTAATAAAAAATATAGCACTGTGGGCTCAACGGGGTGTGTGATTGTGAACTAACATAAAATGCTCTTGCATCATCCTCCTTGAGTGGGAGAGAGCTTGCTTGATGGTATCAAGGTGATGGGATAATAGTTCTCTAACAAGTATGGTACGATATCATCATAAGTAAGTTAGGACTTCTCGATCATAGGCTTGTCTTTCCAACAAACTAAAAATTTTTTAAGTGTATAAGCTTTGGTTAGAATTATCTTATTATCTAACATTATCTTTACTTACTCTTGGAGGTAATATAGTGATAGGAATAGATTCACTCAATATGAGAGCATTAGGCTCAAATAGTTTACTAAGTATTAGATGTAGCACTTTATATGAGTTTAAATCCTTAACATTAAAATTTGCACTAATCTCATACTCTTTTGATAAATCCAACACATAAACATCAGTTCTTAGTTTTTGAATAATCCTAAAAGGTTCAGTATCACGTGCTTGTAATTTCCTGTAAGCTCTAAGAGGAAATTATTCTAACCTAACTCTAATTAATATATTATCCTTCATAAAATTCCTTACACTTTCAATTATTTTTTTAATATTCTTCTTTTAACATCCTATGATTATAATTTATTAAAATTGTTTACTCATTTTTTTGATGTTATATAGCAATTAAGCAATCATGAAAAATATTAGTACAAAATTTTTTAACCTAAAAGAAAAACTTCTAGAGTATTAGATTGTTGAAAACAAGAAGTCAAAATGATGGTAGGTAGCCTATGGCGAGTAATTTATGATAAGTTGCTAATGGTAAGTTTAAAGTTATAAATAATGTAATCTTTTAACTTGTATAAGTATCAATAAATCTAAAATGTAAGAAAAACTAATTAGTTTTGAGTTATTCTCATTATATTTATACTTCATAGCTTTAATATGAGTAAAGCTTGATTTTTCTTTTCTTTTGTGATATTTTGATGAGTATTATATGAAAACTTTGATGAGTCTTATGCTTCATCTCTTCATCCTTCTAACTTATTCTTGATCATTATTTTTCTTCCAAATTATTCATCCTTACTTTGGATTTATCTTAATTTATTTCCCATCAATAAGCTCCCAAGGATTATAGCTTCCACAAAAGAACCATCATAAGGCATGTCTTACATCACTTGTGTGTGGCAATGCACAAGGACAACCTGTGCACAACATTTGCCTGCATTCTCACATCAACATGCATTGTGTGCACATTGTAGCTCATATTAACTCTCATAACTTAATCACATACATCAATGCACAACACTAGAACCATGTAACACCTCTAACTTGTGTAGGCCATGCACAAGTTTTGCATAATTATGCATCACCCACACACCTTTCATGCCTAACCTATGCACCTGTTTATAGTTTGTAAAATGAATAGTGCCATAACCACTTGTTTCAACTCTATTTGCAAATTCTCTTAGTTTCACTCCCATGTCATCTTAACATCAAAAAATCATTCTTTCTCACCATCATTGAGGTTAAAAGATTTGGATAAGAAAAAATGGTATATTAGATTAATAGATATTTACCTATTCTATCGATATATCTTCATACTCTACTAACTTGGATGCTACTCAATTGACACCTAAAGAGCTTACAAGCATCTCATTGAAGTTCAACAAAAATCCTTTATTTTATTACTTTGCAAACTATTTATAAACTATATGAAATAAAAAGGTAAAAGGGAACACCTAAAGAGCTTGCAAGCATCTCTTTAAAATTTCAACAAAAAATAATTTTTTTCTTTACTTTGCAAACTATTTATAAACTACATGAAATAAATGATAAAGAAAACTTAAACTTATTCTTATCTTTAAGAAGATAAGACGTCTAAACTTTAAATCGCCAAGAAAGTGAAACCTAGATGCATCACAAGGAGAAGACACTTTCAAGGCAATATTCATCCCACCTTAACTACCTTACTAACTACTAATAATTATCACTAGTTTAACCAAAATAACTAACTCAAGAAAGAGAAAAATTATAATAATTATAATTTTATTTTAAATCATTACAATATTATGAAGCATAAAAATAAAATAAATAAATAATGATCAATATAATAAAAACTTTATCTCAAAAGAGAAATCATAGCCTTTTTCTTACTCCTCTATAACTCTTGATTTGAGCTTTGATAATTAGCTCATGTATCGTTTAGTTTTTGTGCACTCACTAACTATTTGGATTATCCTCTTATTCTATTGCATATCTAGTATATGTTTTGACTTACATGAATATTCATTGATACCTATACTTCATCATTGATATATTAATCTTGTTATCTATATACATGGGCAGATCTCTTATGCCTGAATTAGGAATGGAGAGGGAAAATGTTTTTTACTAGTGTTATAAGCATTTGTCATGGGCAACAATGGGCATTATAGCTTGCATGTGGGTGACCATAAGATGTCATCAACTAATGTTCTTAATAATCACATAAACTAAATATCTAAACATATTGTATATAACATTTATGACAATTTTGATGATTGTAATTATCATCACTTTTGTCACCACACAACAAGAATATCTTAATGAACTCATTCTTATAAATAATTTTTATAGTTCAAATATAATATATTTTAATATTTAAAATCAAATTAATTGATTATCCTTAAAAATTAAATTCAGATAAACATTGATATCAAATATTGAAAAAAAACATTTTTTTAGTTTTATTTTAATATTTTAACCTATTTGTTTAGAATTTTTTAATTAAATTTGAAATCAATATTTAAAAGAATACATTTTAACCAGATGATGGACCCCAAATAAGTCAAGTTAAAAATTATTTAAAATTTACAATTATTATATTCTTTATGTTATCTTATTTTCAAAAAAAAATATATTTTGACAATAATTAATCAAATATCTTTATATTTAGATAATATATTTTAACTTCACTAATTTCACTATGTTGTACTTAACTATAAAAAAATGTGACCTTAAATTTGAAATTAATTATTCTTATTCTTGTTATGTACATAGCAACGACACGTATTGGTACACTACTACTAGACGCAAATCCATGGGCGTAATCTCCCTGTTTGACGCCGTTCGTTCTTTTTGTTTCTACCAATCCGATTCCCTCGTGTCTCATTCTTCATTTCATATCCCTCCTTTCTCCAGCCTCACGACTTGACCATCTCCTTCTCACAATTCAAAAACCCAAAATCTAAAGTTGCTTTTTCTCCTTCGTCTCAAGTATCGATCGCCATCCCGTAAACCTTTCTGCAAAATCCAATCTTTTTAACCAGATCCACGCCTCAAGCTCCTTTTATCCATCTTCTTCAAGCTCTCCTTTTCTTCCGACCCTAATTCCATCAAACCTTTTTTTTTAAGTTTAGAATCCATCCCGTTTTCGGATTCTTCCATATTTCTCGTTCACGTCCCATACCAAAGTCCGTGATGTTGACATACGCTCCCTGCACGACGTTCTCCACCACGACTGCCGCCGGGGACGGCTTCTCCCGCTTGTCGGACGACATGCTTCTTGACATCCTGTCCCGACTGAGCTCCGATCCCCGTGATTGGTCTCGCCTTTCCTGTGTCTCCTCCCGCTTCGCCAAGCTTATCGGCAGCATCTGCTGCCGTTCTTGGTGCTCCCATTTCATCCCTGCACTCACCGCGGACCTTGTTTCCGGGTCTTACGAAATCCCCGGCGGATGGGCCGCCCTCCGCAAGCTCTCCATGTGCTGCCCTGGCCTTCACCACGCTGGAGTCCTCCTTGATGAATACCCAAGCCCCAGATGCAGCAGGCGCCCCATTTGGGAGCCTCATTTTGCCTTGGCGCCCAAGGGCTTCAGCCGGGAAGAGGGAAGCAAGCTTCTTGCAAGCCGCTTTCGCAGTGATTGCCTGTACATCAGCCAGTGGCCAGCGTGTGTTCATTTGGAGACGAGGAGGAAATACTATTTGTTTAGGGGTGCATTCAAGGATTTCAAGCTGTCGACTGTGTGGAAAGCAGTGAACGAGGTGAAAAAGAGCAGAATTGAGGCAAAATGCGCATTCTGTGATGCTAAAGAAACTTGGGATCTGCATTCTGCTTTTTGCTTGAAGAGGGGCTTGGATTTCCATGAAGGAGAGGCAGTTGTTCGGGCTTTTGTGTGTGAGAATGGACATGTCTCAGGTGCGTGGGTTGAGAAGCCAATGTATCTCTAAGGTTTTCCTGTGGTCTTCTTCGAGTTGCTGTTGTGTTGGATTGGTAGGTTTGTTGTAACCTACTATTGGGTATGTGATGCTGTTTTCTACGCTCTTGGCCATCCTAGGTGCATTTGATAAGCAATGAACTTATTATGACGTTTCTAAACATGATATTTTTTGCTGTGAAGCTGTTGATCTCTCTGTTTATTTGTGCTATATTGTTGATTCATGTGATTTTATCTACTCATCGCTTGTAAATTTGTTATTTTATAGAGGTTAAGTGTTTTTGGAAGATATCACCAAATTAACTGCACTTTAATGGTCAACCAGATTATCTGCGTGCTTTTTAATTCTATGCTTAATTCCATATTTAATGCAATCTAGATTTGTGTGAGAGTTACTCTCTACTGGTGTAGAACTGATGGCCGATATGCTTATAATGACTATGATATTTGTAAATTCTGCTTTTCTTTAACTTTTGTTACTAATATATTTGACAGTTTGCATTACATGTTTGCCCTGGACTTTCTTTTGGTAAAGCTTGCTTATAAACCTATGTGGATGTGTTAATTTAAATGGTAAGCATGTCTTCAGCTGTTTTATTTTTGTAATTTTGTAGTTTTTTTCCACAGCCACTAGAGTTTTTGCAGGGCATATTGAGATCCTTCTAAGCTTACTAATAGTCTAATATTGATATTCATAAGTTACGTGGAGTTTGTGATGTAGTTCAAGTTTTGTTACATTTAACGTATATAAATGTTTAGATGGAGTACTTCGGAAGTTTGGTGAATCATTCTACGAGTTACATGCTCAAGTAGATATAGGAGATATTCTTGAATTTAACGTCAATATTATGGCTGCATTTTTATGAGAATTGTCAGCCTACTATATGTTTAGTGGCAATTAAAACAGTAGACTTTTGATGTGATTCAAGAGAAGTTTGTTGGTTTAGGTGCGTTCTTAGCTAAGGTTTGTTTAAATTAAGTTTTAGAAATGATTGTTCCAGCTGGAGTCTACCTTGCTTTGGATATTTTTATTATTGTTTAGCAATCCTTAGATTAGCTTGAATATATAGTACATCTACTTACCTCTAGGTTCATGTATTTGTTTATTTGTGTTTGCAATTTCTATTTAATTCGCCATAAGTTCATATCTTTCTTGTGATTATTTCGCATTTGTTTGTGATATATTTGAATATTGAGCTCATGTATTTGTTGATTATGATCAAATGTGCCATAGGGTTTCACCACAATGTTTGCTCCTAACCCAATTATATTTTGGTTAACCCAATTTTCCATTCGTCAGATAAGTTAATGTGGGCATACAATAGGTTTTTCTTCTTTATATGGCTGCCAAAAGGGCCGGCCTCACCTTTGCTTGCAGATTTTCCAAGAGTGTAGGTCCTCCTCCATTGCTAGAAGATATGGGATTGCAATTTGCAGACATCATGAGAGTTGTTTTGCCGGCAAGGAGGCGACACATGAGTGTGGTAGTGAGCCAATTGAAGATGTGTGAGGGTGGTCTTCGGCTAGGAGGCATAGCAGTGTGTTAATCAGTGGGAGAGGGTGCGTGGGAAGAGAGTTAGATGGTTTATTTTCAACCTGATCCCCTTGGTTAAAATTATCCTGTGTTAGCTAGGTTAAAGATTAGGATCGAAGTTATTTTAAATTCCGAAATGCTAGGTTGAGGGTTACCCTTAACTAACATAAATTAGCTAGGGATGATCCCATCTTAAATAGGACCTTAAGTTTCAGCTTTGATTTTGTTTTGGCAATATTCTTTGAATTTGCTATGAAGCTTTAGGATTTAGAAGTACTTTGTGCAAAAACATTGGGATTTAGAAGTTTGGAAGCTTGCTTGATTATCTTTTCTTTGGCTTGATCTGAAAGTTTTTATAATTTCTTAGCTCATATTTAGGCTTCAAATCTGTTTGTGAATTTTGATTAGTAATATCTACATTGCATAACTTTGTCATATTATTTTCTTTCTCACGTTATGTAAACAAGCTTCAGTTCTCATAAATTTCTATTTTTGATTATTTAGCCTCTTTTTTAGTTGAATGCAATTTGCTTATAATGTTAGATTGCTTGTTTATTGATAGAAATCATAATTTTATTTTAAAAGATTCAAAAGCTTTGTTTATATGAAAAATTAAGAAAAATGTATATGGCAATATTTTCAAGCTTAATTGTCAAGTCTTGGAATACTTCCAATGAACCTATTCCTTGGATTATATTTTATTTAATATAGCCACTTTTATCTATTTTTTCTTCTTGTTCTTTAATTCCACTCACTATCTCCACATTGCATTCTTTTTTGTGAAGATGTGATTGTGATTTGCTTTGTTTTATTAACATTAATAGTTAAACCAAATTGTTGGACAAGTTAGGAAACCTATAGGGCAAACAAGAATAACTTCAGGTAAAGTCAATAGAAAATAATTGAATCCAAATCATAAATGAAATCCTTGCTTATACAATTTGTCTTGTATCATGTGAATGAACTAGCACATGATTGGCAACATGAAGGCTCGATAACTTGATCATCACCTTTCTTTTAATGTTCTCCATAATCACTCCAAAATTTTTGTATTGACTTCGAAAAATTTCTTTATTTCTCTTCAACAAAATGTGCTAGGCTACAACAGCACATACCTTTCAAGTTTAGCTTACAAATCATATTTAATCCATTAGTTGGTTCGCAATAAGAGGCTAATATACTGTAATCATGGTGTCATTGAATGCATAAACAAAGTAAGATAGGAGCTATGGGATAGCATAGTGCTAAATGAACAATGAATGACCTGAGGCGATATATGAAGGATCTGCATAAAAACTTTGTAGGCATTCCCTTTCCAAAGAACTCTTTCACCAGATGAGTAGTTAAAGTTATGTGCTTCACCCTCAAAAGTGAAGATATCCAACTTGAACTTAGAGTAGCTAGTGTGATCTAGTGATTTCAATTTGTTTGAGACCAATGTCAGTATTATCATTTCAGTGATTTTTACCCTTCAATCTTTGTTGGAGATGTTTGGGGATAGGTTGGTATGCAGAGTGGGTGAATTGGGGGAGGGTAGAGATTAATACCTCTTTTATAGCATCAATGTAAGTTGAGTTAAAGGGGAGATCTAGGTTGTTAGGGAGAAAACTCTTTAGAAATGTGGTACTCGTATAAAAGATGCAAATTTCATGACCAATATCATACTATACACAATCCATTATATTTTTTAAGATTTATCATTTGTTTTATATAGTTGAAAGTGAAGGCATGTAAGCTTGCTTAGGTATATGCGTACATGCCAGATGAAGTCTTGCCAATAAACATGAGCATTGAGTGGAAGAAGACTCTTTAATGAATGGCAAAGTGAACTCTACAAAGAGATTTGGCATACATTAAATCTCATCGTATTGCCTCAAGTTAATTTGTTTATTCTTAGTTCATAGACATACAAATAAGAAAATACAATGTTTACAAGTTGCCTCACACCACTTTTATAAGTCTCCAACCAATTTATTAGCTGTTATCCTCATAATGCACCTCAGCTAATACAAAATAATTGCTTTCTCTAATTGCCAGCCTTCAGAAGGGTCCTCTTCATCATTAATTTTTTGAAAACAAAAGATGAATAGTTGCAGGATCACAAGACCGAAAAGATTTATCCTCGAAATATCTATTTAATTCATCTACTTTATTTTCTTTAATGTCTAAAAAAATTGTCTAGATGACCTTTAAAGAAATATGAATTTTTGTAATTGCTAACCTTAGGAAATTTATTTTTCTTCTAGTCATGAATTGAAAGGGGCTTCTTTAGCTTGTTAGAGTCAAAAGGAGGACCCAAAGTATTTGAAAGGTCTTAATATTAACATTTCTGCAATCCCTTTGTTGTATTGCATACTTATAGTAGAATATATAATACTCGTTGAGCCCATTGAATCCACATCCACCTATAAGTATTATTCAGGAATTTTCACAATTGTTGTCATAAGTGTATTGACTCTTGTAAAAAAAAAAAAAAAAAAAAAAGAAAAAAAAAACAAGTTATCAACAAGCATCTAATGATGAAAGACCTGAAAAAAATGACTTAGCAAGTTATTGAGATTGCCTACTGCTTATGTTGTCATTGTAGTAGATAGATATGGCGAAGGTTCTTCTTTTCCTAAGCTCTTTTTTACTCCACAATAAATTATCAACCTTAACATCTACAAGGGTAAAGAAACAAGGATCGCAGGTACATGGTTTGATGAGTTGTGTGGGTTTTTGTATGAATCCTAAAAGCCTGTGAGCAACCTGTTGTTTTAAAAAACTTCTTAACATTGAATTTTTAGGTACATAGATTAAATTGGCTTTGACTAAATTTTTCTCTGTAGCTTCATGTGTTAGAAATGCAGTATCCTCAGTTGTTATACTAGGTATAAAAGCATTCTGATATGAAGATACAATCCTTCTAACAAATATTTAATTATCAACAGTCATCATTTTAATGGATCGATAGAATCATGTGCAGAGGAATATAGACTTATGCTGACCCACCTGAAGTGTCACATGTCTCTATGGATTTTAGTACGATAAGGCAGTGTATGTGCACATTATTAACCCTATATGAAGAGATAAGTAATGGAAGGCGACACATACAATGGTCATTTGTACAGTTGAGGTTATTTACATAAGAATGAGGGACATGATGTTGTATCTTTAGAAATCACTTGCTATCATTAATGGAAAGGATCATATGCACATAAACATGTTCATTGATTTGTACATCTTAAAGTATTGTGAAACTTTGGCAACTAAGTTTGGATGGAATGATTGGTCTAGTTCTATGGTTGAAAGACCCCCTCATGAGAGCCATGTGGTATTTGCATATCAAACAGCCATGCTTAGTAATATTAAGATGGAAGCTCAGCTTTCTACTCCACACACACAAAGCAAACGCCTCATGGCCAATGCCAGAACTCCCCAACAATACAGAAGGCTGAACAAGACCAAAATAGCCCAATTCTTCATTTAACATCGTCAGCCTGATCTCGTGTATGGCCCCATCTTCGTTGTCAATTTCCATGATGAGATTGTCATGTACCTCCACTTTATTGAAAATTATTGATGCATGGGACCTGATTCTTGTAAGAAGGAGCTTTTTTATGTGCAGTGCATCTGGTTTATACCTTTCTTCTTCATGTTAGAAAAACTGGGTTCAAAGTGTTCAAATGTAGCCACCTTTCTGGATTTTGTACCATCTAAGAGGTTTGATTCTTCAAGGAAGATAGTTTGGTGTATGGACACAGCCTTTTCTGTTCCTCAGTTCAAATTTATCCCTTTTATTTTATTTTAATTTAATTCCTATAATTTAATTATAATCCTAAACATTTTGTAAGGTAGTTTTTTCTATTCTCTTTAGGGTTTGGTGGCTTGACTTTTTAGCTTTTTTAGTTCATTTTTAGGATGTATTTGTAAACATATTTATTGGAAAAGGATAGTGTAATGTTTTTAGAAAATTATTGTCATATATTGAATATGAAACTATAAAATCTTGGAATTTTGATTGTTGAATTTTTTTTATTGTATGATAAATTAGAACATGTTATGTTATCAGAATGATAAGTTTACGATTTGTTAAGGGGAGATTCTATGCCCAAAATACGAGTCACATCAATCAACTCAACAATATAAATTCTTAGATTTGGGTTATTTTTGTTTATATTGATACATACTAAGTTATTTTTGCATATCTAATTTGGTATTATTTTTTATTTGCAACTTAACAAATCTTCTTATCATACAAGAACCCTTTTATATTAGTTTCACATCATATTTAATAGAATAATATTTTAACCATCAAGTTATCATGTACCTTTGAATCTATCAAATCATCACAAGTTGGATTTATTATGTCATATCAATTCTATTGTTTCATTAATTTTGTTGAAACAATCCTTATGGGCTTAGCTATGCCACCAATTTTGTTGTTTTGTTGGCTCTGTCATGTTATCGTAAATTAACTCAATTGAACTATTACCTCTAATTGTTTTGTCTTATTAATTATGTTGAACCATTATTTATTAACTATGTTACCCTGCTAACTCTTCTTGGCCATCTATATTGACGATGTTGTTTTGTTGACTTTGTTAGATCATCATGCTTTTGGTTATGCTTCTTATCTCTTCATCCAAGTTGCCTTGTGGACTCTCTTGAGCTATCACTTTCAACTAAATTGTTAGCTAAATTGTCACGTCTACATTGACTAAACCATTGCCTTCAACTTTACTATCATTTTGGTCCTATTGCACCACATCAAAACTATTGTCTAATTGGCGATGTTATGTTAAACAAACTCTACTACTTCTCTAATTTTATCATGCCAAACATGCTCTGCAGACCCGTGTCATTTCTTGTCACATTATGCTAATTGAAGTACACCACTTTTAATAGAACTTGTTATGGATGAGTTGTTTCAAGTAAAATCGAAATTGTGTCCAATATAAGTATGATATTTCAATTCAAAAACCAAACTCATCATATTGACATCATTATTTTATTTATTAACATGTGTTGAATATCTAATACAAGATTATTGTGTATATTCACTCAACAATATTAAAAGAAATATCTCTTTCATATGTATTTGTAAAGATATTTAATTTTATTCATAGTTATATGCTTGAATTTATGAATTAACATAAAAGATTACTTAGCAAATAATAAAGCTAAATTCAAGTAAGAAATCTCAATCTTTTCTAATCTTGTCATCATCTAATTGTTCTCAAATTTCTTCAATTTTAGAAACTTAGTTATTTATGTTTTTTCAAATAAAGAATATGATGTTTTGTGTTTAATATTTCTTTTAAAATATAAACAATTTCTAATATTAATATTTCTTTCCTATTGGATGTGGCACTAATCTTATGGCATGAAGCTTTTAACAGGGCAGAACTATCATATATTGGAGCCAAGTTAGGAAGGCAACATAAAAAATATTTTTTTTAGGATATTATTTTTCTCCTTAAAAGATGCATCATTATATGTTAGAACATTGATGATATAATTTCCTATAAGCTTTCACTGCTTATGAGGATTTCATTTTCTATGTTAAGTTTTCATCTTAAATAAAATTAAATAAATATGAATTTCAATAGATAATTTTTTATAAAATCATTCATATCATTAAGCTTATTTAAGTTATTTATATTTTAATCAATAATTAAAATATTAAATACAAAATTAATTATTAATATGTAGGTTTTGGATAATAATGGTTTTAAGAGAAATTAAATATAAACTTATCTAACAAATAATATAATTTAATATATGGGTTTTTTAAATTATCAATTTAAAAACAAGAAATTTCTTGAATATCAAAAGTTAATCCAATCAATTACAAAGCACATCCAAAAATAATTATGATTTTTTTCATTTTACTCTATATTAATCAAAAGTAAAAGAAAATTCTTATAATTTTTAAATTCTTTAATTTTATTTTAATAACATACAAATATTACTATAAATGTGTCTAGAGAGAGAAATACGAAAGTAAGTGTCTCCACTAAAAATAAAAAAATTAGCTAAAAGAAAATATTTCTATACCGCAATTTGCAGCTTGCAGGCTCAATCAGCCGTTCATTTAGCATTCTGTGATCTTACGGTCCAAAAGGTGCGATCGATTCAACGGCCTGCTATATATTGCCAATGTCGTCAACGTTTGCCGACCCTCAGCGATAGCCTCCGAAACCCTAGGCTCCTCTCGCTCTTCCTGCCTTGCCTCAGGAAGTTTTTTGCACCTTTTTCCCCTTTTTAGGCAGGATGCTGGTTTACCAAGATCTTATCTCAGGTAAATTTGATTTTTTTTTTTCTAGTTTTTCCTTCTTTTCTTTTCTTGGATCCTACACCTTGGCTTTGCGATCTAGCAATTTATTGAACATTCAATACTTTATTACGGTCCATTCTGTGCGTTGCTCTTATTAATCAATTCTTCTCGTATATTTGACTGTGTAGGATCTAGCTGTTTTTTGTGGGCAAGGAAATATTGTGGTTACTTCTGAATGTTTTCGTCTGAAATTCCGGTTGCTTATGAAAATTGTTTCTGAACCAAAGACCAATTGACATACCTGCTCATTTGGAAATCTTTAAATCTATCTTTTAAATTAAAAATTCAAGTTTGGGAATTGGGAATTTGTTTTGGGTGACATGGGAGAGATTGTAAGATGGAGAAAAACTTTATGCACTGGCCTAGTAGATTCGTTGAGGACAATCTAAGCAAATACCAAACATCATAATACACTATATGATATTACGTCTTTCGTTATGGTAGGAAATGTATAAATACAGCTTTTTATTATAACAGTCCGTGGTCCCCTTGAACATGTTAACATTTATGCCTTTTAGGCTTCTTTGTATCCGTGAATAGGACCATGTGCACGTAACAGATGAGTTACTATTTGAGGTGAATGGATAAATTGCTAGGGCGAAAGGACTGCATGATTCACTAGGGCAGTTGTGAAAACATTGTTCATGAAAATTCCTTGTATGAATTAGTCATTTGAATTTTAATCTGGATTTACCAAAATTACAATCTTCATCAATATGTATTTTGGTTGTACAAGGCGTGAATTTGAAAGAAGAAAATATGTTTTAGGTCTTTTAAGAGAAATTAAACCTTTAAAATCAATGCAAACAGCATATTTTGTTTGTTGAAGCATCTCAAAAGAGGAAGGAGTGAAGTCATTGCGAGATCTTTTGGACAGCCTTCCAAAAAGTTAAGAATTTTGTGAAAAACAGTTGTGAAGTTTCTTGTCTCAAACCTTTTCACTTTCTCATGGCTTCTTTGAAAAGGTTCCCATTGGTTATTGCAGGGGACCCATCCATTAATTTCTTAGCCATCTCTAAACTGATGTCCTCATCAAGCTTGGATAATATCAACATCTGAGATTATTTCATCTTTTATTTATTAATTGGGCCATATATGAGGTTGATTGTGAGATCAATCAGTTTAATTGTTCATCTAACCATTGATACTCTGACATTCTCCCACTTGGTCCAATTATTGGACCACAATCATTAGTTGTTTGTCTATAAATAATCCACACCCAATATCACATGTTATGATATCTGATGGTAAAACTACTAAATGTTTGTTTTGGCTGACATGTCCCCTTATTTGGAACTTTCCTTCTGTATACTACAAGACCCGTATTTTAGTCCTTAAATACATATTGATACAAGAAACCATAATTGCTTGACATTGCTTTGAGCTTCACTAATTAAAAACTTGGTTCACATAACGTGTACAGCACATTATAATAGAGAATCTAAACATATAACTAAGTTTGGAGTGCCATTTGCATGTGTTTCTTTTCATTCATTATCATAACCATGTCTCATTATTTGGGCATGTAAACTAAACAATTTTTGTTGTAATCCTTTCATTAATTGTTTAGAAATTATGACATAAGTAAAGTGCTGAGTTGAGTTTATGTTTTTAAACCTATTTCTTAACAAAAAAAACACCTTAATTCCATTCACATTTCAAACTTGTATTATTTATCATTTTTGGAGAAGAATATTGTTTAGATATAGTAATATTAAATCTTTTGATGGCTTATTGATTGTGTTAATAACCTCAAATCCTTAAGTGAATTTCTTCAACCATAAGGTGTGAATTGTAATCTTAGAACATGACACAAATTTAGCATCTATAGTGGATGTATCTATGATAGATGTTTTGCACTAATTCGTTAAATGGCTTCTTATGGGAAAATGATAAAGAAGTCAAAAGTGGGCTTTCTATTATGTTGGCATCTAACAAAATCTAAATCTTAATATCTTATCACTTTTGAGCCTTTGGATTTATTGTACATGAGCATTTGTAGGCATCTTAATTCCTTTTTTATAATTTTGCAGTGATCCTTTGTTGAATTATTCTGATAGCTGCTTAACATTTTCATCATGAAACTAATTTTTGAACTAGTGAAGTTTTGGAGTTATATGAGGCTACCAACAAGATAAGTTGATGGAACAAATTCCATCACTTCCTTTCAACATTTTTCTTAAGGACATTGCTTAGGATTGAATTTATGCATGGAAATAATCCTAGGTAAAATTCTTTCCCTTCGTAACTTTTTAGAACTTTACTTCTGAGACAACTCTCGAGTTTCTTTGTGATCTATTATAGAATTTTTATTCCAATAATCACATAAGCTGCATTCCCCAATGTCTTTAATGTCAAGTTCTTAAATAAGATTTTTTTTGTTTTATCTCAAAATATTTAAGTCATTCACTGTCAATAATTTGTAGTCTACGTGTAGGACAGAATATTTGCTCCCTTTTATCTTATGCTTGATACATTCAGCAATGTTGTTTACTTTAGAAATTAGAGCCAAAAGCTATGATTGTATTGTTAAATGTAATGTAACAAGAAGCCCTTTGAAGTCCGTATATTGGTTTCTATAAGCCACCTTTTAACTTCCATTGAAAATCCTTTTTAGTTGATATGTATAAGCATCTTTCATATCTACGTCATTTAGAATGCCTGCTTTCACATCCATTCGGAGGCAATTCCAATTCATGCGTGCCAGTAGTGCCATGATAATTCTTGGTGAAATTTTTTTTGATACAAGAGAATTTTTCCTTTTAGTCTATATTCTTTCTGGGTATAGCTCTTGGCAACAATTTTGTTTAAAATCTTTCTTTATTATCATTTCCCAATCCATTGCACTCTATCACGTGCAGATGAAATTGCCTTTTATGGATAACAATGTCAAAATCCAATCATAGTAACTGAACGGCAAGGTTTTTGGAAATAGCTAGTTTTCTTTGGTCGAATCCTTGTTAATGCTAAGGTTGTGGTTCATTATTATCAGATAACTTTGGTTAAGTATCCTTTGTTATATCTTCATTTGACTGTTGTTCAATGATGACATCTTCATAAACCATTTTTTCTTCAATTTTCATTTCTATAGCTGATCATTCAATGCTTATGGAAACATTTATCCTTTCTTCACTGATATGTGCATGTTGTTTTACAGTAACCCTATTAACATCGCCCTTTTTTTTAAATTTAGTATTACTAGTCTCAGATATTTTTAAATGATTTGGATAGTAAAATATATAAGTTTTTTGGTTTTTTGATAGCATTGAATAAATCATTGATTACACTAAGATCTACTTTCTTTTTATATGGGCTCCATATCCTGACTTCTATTTAGCATCCCCAAACATGATTCCTTAGGTTTGGTTTCCTTCCATCTCCTTGAATCTTTTGAATCACCTTAGTTGTTCTATATACTTGCTTTTGTTATGCATCCCCAAATTTGATGATGCCTTGAGCTTGACTTCCTTCCATTCTCAGAGTTTTTTTTTTTAATCACTTTAGTTGGAATGCTTTTTAAAGTTATCAAGAAAACTTTTATGCATACATCCTAAAAAATTCGTGCAAAACAGTTATACTAGTTGCCATGCCCATTAAAGTCATATCTCGTCTTTCTACAAAACCACTTTGGCGTGGTGTATTTTTCATAGTGTTTAACCTGGCATTGTCTCAATTAATTATATTTACCATATTCATCAAATCCTTCTGACCCTATTTTTTTCATTTTTGTGTGATTGACTTTCAACCTTCTTTATGAGTCCCTCAGGAGTTCATATTATTTAAGATTAGTCAGTAAATGGACTAAGCTATTATATGGAAAATCATTGATTTTTAGCATTAATTATAGGGACAGGCTTAGAAGTATCAGCGTGTATAATTTACAATAATTATGGCTCTTTTCTTACCGTAGTGTTGGGTTATTTTTACGTTTATTGCAATCTGCATACACACAAATGAGAAAAACCTTGACTTGACAAAATTTTCTTTTTTAGGAACCCATCTAATCTATCGTTACATATGTGACTTAGATGTGTATGGCATAAGAAAGATGAATGTTCATCTATTAAGCTATTCTTAGGACCAATATTATCTTGAACATCTAAAAGAGATTCAGTGAAAAAATAGTCTGAAGATTCTTTTTATACAAACTACCAATTAGAATACGAAATACAATTGTAGATCCTTTTTTATATTATGTACGTTTATGGGTAGTATATAGTATACGATCCTAACCTCTTTGACTATTTTCGGACAAATTTATTTACTGGGATATTGATCCTTGTTCTTTTGGTTTAGTTTGTTGTGCTTAGATTTAAGATATTTTTGTTTAATTTAGTATGCTACAATGTTTATGTTTTATATTAAGCAATGTTATTTTAAATTGAAATTTTCACGTGCTAAGTATTTGTTTATTTATACCTCTTTTCTGTGCTTCAATTAAGAGTTTTATATCATGCTAATTCCACATGCTTATTTTTCTTAAAATTTTATATGGAGTGATGCAGGCGATGAGCTTTTTTCAGACTCTTTCGAACATAAAGAAATTGAAAATGGAATGCTATGGGAGGTCCAAGGCAAGGTTAGTATGAGTATCTTTTTGCATGAACTAATAGCATAATTTTTGTCAAAACAATCAAATTTTACCGTTCATTGTGTACCGATGTAACAATCAATCTTGTTCAATGAGATGCTATGTAGTGGGTGGTGCAAGGTGCTCTATCAGTTGATATTGGTGCAAATCCTTCGGCTGAAGGTGGTGATGAAGACGAGGGAGTTGATGACCAAGCTGTGAAGGTGGTCGATATTGTGGACACCTTCCGCCTTCAGGTTTGCACACCTTGGTTGCGTTTAAAAAGCTGATCCTATTTGAATTCTGAGCTTCAAACTATTTCATTTCAAAAAAAAAATCTGTTGCAAGCTTTCCTTCAGTTTTTCAAGTTTAACCATGACTTCATTTCTACTTGCATGACACTCAAAAGCTCACTTTTGAAATGATGGGGTTATCTTCCCCGGCAACCATTGATATGATAGATTTTTTTTTTTTTTTTGAATAGGAACAACCCGCTTTTGATAAGAAGCAGTTTGTTACCTATATGAAGCGCTATATAAAAAGTTTGACACCCAAATTGGATGCTGAAAAGCAAGAGTTGTTCAAGAAACACATTGAGGCTGCTACAAAGTTTCTGCTTTCAAAACTCAATGATCTGCAATTGTAAGTGCCATTTTTTAAAGAAAAAATATATGATGAGCTCTGGTAATCACCTTATCAATTGAAAATGTTTCGATAGATTTTGAGTTTATTTGTCTACTATTTTTCATATTTCTTGTAAGTGTTATTTTATTAATCTGTTCAAGGCATAAGGCGTGGCATTTGCATTTGGACTATTTTCAATTATTTATTGATGTAACTTCTAATTTTCTTTTGGCAGCTTTGTTGGTGAGAGCTTGCATGATGATGGGGCTTTGGTGTTTGCATATTATAAGGAAGGTGCTACAGATCCTACCTTTTTGTATTTTGCCTATGGATTGAAGGAGGTGAAGTGCTGAAGCTTTTGCTTTCAAAGGGGAAGGAAGCCTGTCTGTACTTCAAGTTATCTGTGTTGAATTTTTGAATAAGTTTTGCTGCTATTTCAACTTTCAATAGATGCACTGTTTTTTTTTCTTATAATGTAACTGTAACTTTTGTTCGTGTAATAACTCGAAGAAATTGGGTATGTTTATGTGTTTTATATTGAGACTAGTTTGATAAAAAGTTCTCTTGGTTTACTGCAATGAAGAAGTTGAGTGCAATTAGGAATCAAATTGTGTATTTTATTTATTTAGATCTTTCCTTATGTTTTCATTTCATAAGTGGATCATTTTCAGGATGAATCTTCATCTGATCTAGTTATAACAATATCAAATTAAATTTATCTATTTCAGATTTTTATTTCTTCTAATCTCTTATGAATATGTTCTGAATTTGGAATTTGATTACTATGTTGGAAGATTGTTATGTAAATTTTTAATGTTTTGTTTGATGATATTGTTAGGCACTCAAGAAGTATTTGTCTCTGAAATGGATGTTTGTAAGTGAAAGATTGTTTAGATAAGATTCAGTCACATGAAATATGAGGAAGATGAATTAACATTTGATGCTGTACTTCAAAGTAATATTCAAAATTGTAGCTTGTTAGATGATGTGAAATGGCATTAAGAAAGGCAAAAATGACTTGGTAAAGGGGAATATTGTAATGGTTTATCTATCTACAGTCAACCAAATACAAATGACTTCTTCCATTTCTCACATCTTAAAATTAAAGAAATAATACATTATTTTTTGTTTTTCTCATATATTTGAAATGGAAAAAGGATGAACATTGATATACCTATTAGTTCCTTTTAAGTTATTATATCGTAATACTATAATATTAATTATATATATAATAAGAATAAGTTTAATTTTACTCCACTATAATTTCTTTCTTTTACTTTTTATATTATATTATATTTATTTATTTATTTATCATATCAATTCCTTAAGCCTTATGCTATTATTTAAATCATTATTAAAAATGGTGTAGTTCATTCCTTTGGCTGTTGTCTTCTTTCGACATGGAAAAGATGCTTTAAGATTCTCTCTTTGCATGGGAATGAGGTTTACTTTGGGAAATCCAAATGACCAGCATCGAATGGGATATTGATCCAATCATTCATTACTAAACGCTTATTTTTGCTTTTTAAGATTTAGGAGGGGAAACTTTTAAATAAATTAATTCACAAAGTATAGAAATAGTTTGGTGGCATGCCAAAATATTTGTATTAAAATATATTTTAAATATATATTTTTAATATGATAAGTAGCCTATATCATAGACACATTCCCAATTGGGTAAAGCAATTAAGATCATTATGAATGGATGATTAGTGTTTGCTTGTGTCTATAATGAGCATTGATCTTTTGGTTCTTTTAGGTTTTAATTGTTTCAATGGTTTTGATTGGAATACAAGTTAGTGAGATTGAAAAACATAATTAAGATGTGTTAATGTTTTATAAAATATAATTTAAAAACAAAGTAAATTAGAAAGACAATTTTTTTTGTTTGTAGTTTTTGAAAAAAAATTAAATAAAAGCATAATAAATGTAAAAGTTGTGAAGGAATTTTATACGTAAAAAACTAATTACATAACTAATAATTTATGATTAAAATCAAAAACTAATTTGAAATTCGGTTTTATCATATGTATATAATATGTTCCTATATTGTATTAGTAAATTTGGATAACAAGATATGATTTAGGCAAAAATATGGAATATTTGCTAACAATTTTTTTTTTAAATCTAATAAAAATACTTATAATTTTTAAAATAATATATTAGACAAATCATAATGAATATTTAAGTATGATGTGTGCATATAAAACAAATAATAATAACAATTAAAAAAAATTATTCAATATAATCCAAAAATGATAGTAGCATCCAACACATTGCCTAAATGTTTCACTTTGAGACATACTATTTTTATTCGAACTCAAAACTATATTAGAATTGGCTTCTCTACTCTTTATTAACTCTACTATCATTGTCATTTATGGGTTTTAAGGGTTCGATTATGATCAATTCTTGTTTATCTGACATCTTAATTTGTTTGTTTAATCAATTTATCAAGTTATTTGTATCTACATTTTATTTTAGATTGTTTAAATATTACTTTGTAATTTTTTTAATATTTTTAACTTTAAATTCAAAAGAAGACATCCTTGCAATAGTCTTGTCCTTCTGCAGTGCAAACTTTTGTCCATTGTGACTTACTATTAAGTTTTTGTTGTTGTTTCCAGCATTGGTCACTGTCTACCCACATTGCTGCCTCTATTACGTTGCAGGTGCGACTAGTTCCATGGACTCAACTCCCACTAACTTGACTAGTTCCCAAAACATATAGATTATTTTGAAAATTGATTATTACTTAACTTTTGCAACTTTTTAGAGATTTTCTTTGTAGAATTCAAAATATATTTTTGTAATTTATGGTAGCTTTTGAAACTTTTAAAATATCTTTTAAAATATCAAAAATCTAATATTTAATATTCCAAAATGTTTTTTTGGTAATCTAGACTTAACAAATTATCGTTATACCATTGAGAGTTTTATAAATAAAGATGCTTACTATATTGTAAGATATAAAATTTTGAATAAAGTAATTAAGTATTGTCGCCAAACTTGCTTAATTCATGTATATCTTTTGCGATTAATCTAATAGTGTGATTCTAAAGATACCATAATAATAGAAGTGAGAGGCTAAAAAAAATCTCAATCTATTATCGAGTATCCACAATGAGCACCAAATTACTAAAAAAATGTTTAATCTTATTATTCTTAGTGAGAAAAATTATATTTTAAAATATAATTATATAAACATCTTGTAATTATTTAAAAACATTTGAGTTTACAAAAAATATGTAAACGATACTATTTGTCATGTAAACAATACTATTTGAGATAAAATTCAACTAGGTTAATTGTCCTATAAAAGTTTTATTCATATTTTAGTTATCCATTAAAGTCATATTTTTCTTTTTAATCTCCCAAATGGTAAGAATTTATTAAACAACTTTAACAATATATTATTTTTATTTAACATTAAATTTCATTTATTATTTGTTTCCTACATATATTTTAAACTAATTTTATTTAAACACAATTCTCCAAAAACATTGTCCTAACATTAACATAAGTGATATGCTACATACTAGACCAACTAAGATTTTATAAACTTAAAGAAATTTTAAACTTTTATTTTATATTTATATTACTTTATTTTTTTTTATAACTTTCACTTTTACATATCTATTTTATTATAAAAAATACATGGTTTTCTTCACGAATTTGAGAGATTGACCAGTCTATTACATATCATTAGTGGAGATATAAATATAAAATCTTCTCTAAAATATAATTTTTTTCAAGAAAACATTTGATCAAATAAACCTTAGTTCTAAAAGCTCCACCCAAACATGGCATAATTTCTAGTTTTATAATTTTTTTTTAAGAAATAATTTTTTTCACAAAACCCAAATTCACACTTGATTCATGCCAAGCTCAACCTAAATCCCAACATACCCAAACAGAAGAGACAAAGGAATCATTAAGGTTTAACCTTACAGATCATAATACAAAAATAAAATGCAGGAAACGAGAACACATTTCATCCAAAGCCTTCTTCCACCATGGTCATACAAAGCCCAAACATGCCCTAAGCCCATATGACTTGGCTTTTACACAACAAAATGGTAAAACGTGAAGCTTATTTATGATATCACAACATCCACTCCATCTTCCCCCAGATGCCCAATGCACCGGCGATTACATGACATGGCAAGCACAGGCATTCTCTTCGCTGACGGAGTCGTAGGATCCCGACGGCAGTGCCATCGCCGGAATGTAGCAAGTTGATGCAAGCGGGTCGTGACCGGAGTATAGATAGCCGCTTTGCTGCATGGTTGATGGGTAAAGGGAGGCGTAACCATAGCTGCAAGCCGGTTGTGCTGTGTTATAGCTAAGGATGTATGCCGGTAGCTGAGATGAGTATGCCGTCGATGGCAGTTGGATCAGTGGTAAGCCCTGCTTTCCGTTAATATCAGTGGTTTTCTCTTCGCTGCCGGAGGCGGAGATGGGGTTGGTCGGAGAATTTTTGACTTTCTTCTTAGCGGCGACGGCAGGGGAAGGCTTGTCGGCTTCAACACCGGCGAGTTTCTCCTGAGGAGGCGAGGGGGCAGCGGTGCCCGTTTCGTTGGGTTTCTTCGGCAGCTCGCAGGCGATGGTGGCGGGTTGATCGGAAACAGAGGTGTCTTCTTCCTCGGAAGTGTTCTCCGGATTTCCGAAAGGACTGACGGCGTTGCCGTCGCCCTTTTTCGTGTTCTTCTTACCAATGGTGGCCGATGCCGATGTTGGGCTTTGTGAATCGGGATTCTTCTCCGGCCAGAGCTCGGCGTGCTTCCCGGCCTTGCTAATCCTCTTCATAAGAAGATTGGCGTCAACGTTGCCTGTAACGGTGACCTTCTGCAGCTGGGCATCCACCATAATCCTGTAAACACCTAAAAAAATCCAGCCACAAACCCACAAATTAGTCAAAGCAAAACACGAGCTCAACGACAAAGAAGGAAGAAAAGAGAGACTTTTGGAACCGGGAAAAGGCATGAAGGTTCTGCTAAGAGGTGTTTACCATCGATACCCTGCAGCACTTTCTTCACCTTCTTCTTGCATCCCTCGCAGTGAATCGAAACCTTCAAAACCCAAGTCTGAAAAGCCACAAAAATCGTTTCTTTATGGAGGAAATAAAGGTAAGTCCAGGCGAAGAGGGCAGCTTTTACCTGGCACTTTAGAGGCTCCGAAGCTTCGGCACCGGAAGACATCAGAAAGTTGGAACGAAGATGGAGAAGAGTGTGAAGAAGACTAGCGACGCGGTGGTGGGGGAAAGAAGGAGTTCAAGTGGGGGAGTTGTTACTAAGTTGGGTCGAAGTCCCTTTATAAGCTTAGTGTTCATTTTATTAGCTAAATATATTTTACTTTCACAATTTTTTATTGTGAACATATGATGTATTATTTAAATTTTTCTTATTTTCATTAGGCTGATCAGTCAATATACATTAATAATTTATTTTGTTAAAATAGTTTTATATGATAAATATTTTTTAACAATACCAAACTTTGTAATTAGTGAACATAAAAAGCAATATAGTTAAAATTTGAAAAAAAAAATCAATATAAATAATATTAAAAAGAAAGTTAGTCAGATGAAGTTGGTTAGTATTTTTATGTTATGAAGGTTATGTAAAAAATATTTATATTATGCTCATTTTTTAGATTTGAGGTTAGACTATTTATTACATTGAAATTAGAATCGTTGTGTTTATAATTAAATAATATTAGTGTTATATGCATAAAATTTAATAATAATATCAAAATTTTTAAAAGTACCTTAGAAAATAATAATTAAAAAAAAACTAACTACCGTTAATGCTTTCCCAAACCCGTCGGGCGCAACTTCCTTGAGAAATCCTAGACGAACCCTTCCTTTCAACACGCTGCTCGCCGGCGACACCAAGCTCCGACCAAAGCCATTCCGCCTATCTTCCCCAGTAATCTGCCTCGCCGGATCGAGTCGTCTTTTGCGCTGGCCTCCCTTGTTAGCTAGCTGTCTTCTCTCCCTTTCCTGTGGGCCGTCCAACACCTCTTTGAGTGCCCAGACCGGCGTTCCATCCTCTTACAGAATCGCCTCTGCATTCTCCCTCCCTAGAGCTCCTTCCTGAGGCCACATCTGGCCACCGTCGGTTCTCTCAGATCCCACCCCAACTCCTTCTCAGGCGAAATTCCTACCATCCCGAAATCCCCCCTCCGGAACTTGTTGAGTTGGATTACCCGCATTACTGGTAATTTCAGTCACTTTCCCGTCAATCCACGGACCTCTACTCTTCTCCAGTCAGTGTGCTAAGTTCCTTTCCTAACACCTTTTAACTTCACAAGTTTGCAATTCCACTTGGTAATACTTGGTAAGTCTCCTTACTTGCTTGTTCTCTTAACTTGCCTATGATAACATATTACTTAGTCTCTAACACTATGTTTGCTCTTTGCTGGCACTTATGTGCATCATTCTACATTTTCTACTTGTGTGTGTGCGAATTTTTTGTGGTCTAGTTTTTACCATTGTTCAATTATAATATTCTATCAATGGTTCTATATTTTGATTTCACTTTGAATAAAGAACTTGCATGACTAGCCTCTTTATTATATGTTCAATTGCTGTCTAATGTGTGCTTTAGCTAATTAATTGTTGCATTCATTGCATGTTAATTGAACCTACATTAAACATCTTTAGGAGTTGGCGTATTGTGTCAACTTTGGTATCAAAGCATGATAATTTAGGTCATGCATCACATTTGTGGCCAATAATGGTATTTCCTTTTTTTCTTTTTGCTAGAATTAATTTGATTTGTTTGAGCTAAGTATAATTTGCAAGAATTTCTGTTTTAGCAATGAAATTGGTCTATTACAGTCTTTCATATCAGTCTTGCTTGCATAAGCATTTATCTCCACATTCATTTGCATTGAATTAGAGCAAGCAAACTCTCATTTTTGTGCTTGCAAATTGTGTTTGTTGGATTAACTTTTCATTTGGGATAGCCGTTAATTAATAATAGAGTTTTCGACTAAATTGATTCATTAAAAAGTGACTGCTAAAAGAAAAAAAAAACACTGTGCTTATTAGCTCTTAGGTTGGTCCTTCAAGGTAAATTCATTTTAATTATAGCAAAGCTCTAGTTAATTCCTTCATTTATTGCAAGCTTAATTTCTGCAATTTAACTTTCACTTTTTATTTTTGCACTTAATTTCTATAGTTTTTAGTTCTAAATTTTTATTTACTGTAAGTTTTTTAGTTCTTTAAAGTATAAGGAAAGACAAGAAATAATAATGTAAATTTTACACGACAACAATTAAGATTGCTAAAGTGAACTCTTGAAGACAACTTTTGTTTTTTTTTTTCTATTTCTAAAACTAAAATTCACATAAAGCAAAGAAAGCCAAAATACAAAAATTAAATCTTTTTTCTTTATTTTGTTACACATTTCTTAAGTTTTAAAATTTACATTTTAAAACTTAAGAAAAATCAAAACAAAATAAATTTTCATAATTTGTTCCTTTTTATCATATTGTCAAAACCAAACCAAATTAGATTACTATAATAAAAAGAAAAAGGTAAAATATATTTTATTTTTAAAATTTACATTTTCAAAATTCTCTCTATATAGGATTTTTTGTTCACACTCACTTGAAGATTTAGTAGCAAACCTACATAGTTGTGTATTATTTTCTTTGGTAAAATAAGATTGGTGACTACACAACCTTTTTGAGAAGTTTGAGACTCTATTTCACCATTACTATTAGATAGCATTATTAATTTGCCAATCCTTTAATGTCACGTCCCGTCATTTATAACACTAGTATTACTGCCTGACTGACGGCAGATTAGAGTTTACGCAGCTAATTGTGAGGGAATAACCCACCGTGGACGAGAGTGACGTAATAATGATAAATTTTACTTTAATAACAATTCTACTGATATATCACAGCAAATAAAGGTGTATATATATCTGCTTTGTTCTGTAAAGATCCTCAATAACATGACAACAGATAAAATCAACAAAATGTATAAAAGCTCGTATCTTTAGTTGCTTATGGCGACAAGTCGTTACATTTAGCTAGAGTTTTCATGACCCTTAGTTTTCTATTACTAATTCACATGGGTATGATTGAAGAGCAACTCAATAGTTTATCAATTGAGCTCAATGCGACTTATAGATGTATGGAAGGAAGGAAAGGGCTTTTCATCTTTGAAGGGAAATTACTTTTTGAATGCTATGTTGATTTTGAAGAATGTATTGAACATTATTTTTAGTGCTATACATTGGAAGCGAGAGAGAGAGAGAGAGAGAGAGAGAGAGAGAGAGAGAGAGAGAGAGAGAATTGAAGATGCAAAGTGAAAACTTTCAACTTGAGTCCTAGCTCACATAGATGATTTGGAGTGAGATATAAGGAGAATTGGATTAAAAGTATGATGAAAATACAAAAACTTAAATTTGTATTAACAATGATGGTATGCACCAATGCATTATCATCATCTTGGGAACAATATATGCTATTATTTAGTGACAAAATATGTTTCTAAATTTTGTTTAGTATTGAAGGTGTAAAATTTCATGTCCAATCTCAATTGTTGATGCAAATCATTAACGACTCAAAATCATTGCCTTGATGGTACTATCTCGAGACCAACATTTGTAAGCCAATTTGTTATGGCAAGTACCTTGAGACTAGTTTCTATAAGTCAAACTTTGAGACCAACTTCTCGAGATTAATTCATTGAGGCCAGCCCTAGAGGCTTGTTTACCAAAGCCAATCCTACAAATAGAAGATGTGTGAAAAACATACGTCTGCCTTCCTTCGAACAATATAAATCTAGTTTGATATGATAACTACTCGACACTTGAATTAAAATTTTCAATTATAATAGGTTTTTTCCATTTTAACTAAGTCATGTCGTCAATAGTTGAATATTTTGCTCAAGTGATTATAACTAGCTTATCCACGTCAATAATAAGCAAATGTTACTTCCAAACAATTAAGCTTTTA
Source organism: Vanilla planifolia (assembly GCA_023846275.1). Classification (NCBI taxonomy): domain Eukaryota; kingdom Viridiplantae; phylum Streptophyta; class Magnoliopsida; order Asparagales; family Orchidaceae; genus Vanilla; species Vanilla planifolia. The sequence continues at coordinate 7,838,239 of CM043873.1, read as the reverse complement.
TAATTGAACGCCACATGTAATTCTCCACGTGTGAAAATGAGTTGAGCCTACATTAGTTGCTTTTTCAGTTATAAATAGACCCCTAGAGGTTTACTTTTGGGTAATGGATTGATTCTAATTGGATTTTATCTTTGGAATTTGATTCAAACAAGGTTGAGATAGAAGTAACATCCACATTATTAAGAGTTGTTTCTTCTTACTTTCATTGTATTTTCCTTGATGGACGTTTCTTATCTTCTTATTTGGTCATCCTTAGCATGTGAGGATCTCATGTTTCTTTCATTTCTTTTACTTTGAATTTTTCTTCCTCTATCTCTTAATAGAAGAATTTGTTTTTTCCTTGAATCTATAATTTGCATCAATATTTATCTAGCATCATCCATAAGAATAAACAAGAAAGCCAAAAATGAGGGCCAAAGGTCTAAAGCCCTTGATTCTAATGGCAAAACCTATATAATCCCCATGATCAAGAGCTAATTGATGCATAAGGTCATTGTTTCTATCAGGTCCACAAGACACTAAGAAGGAGAGTGAATTCATTGTGTAAGTTTTCTTTTCAAAAAATGGTTTAGTAAACCTTTTTCAACTTTACAAAGCTATTTTAATGTTACAATAAAGTAAGAATACAAGTGCAAGGAGAAATAAAGAGGTTACACGATGATTTCTAGGTGATTCAAGTCAAACTCTTGAGCCTATGTTCACCATCAATCCAAATGATATTTGGCTTTCATTCTTTCTTCACTCCTTCGTCAAAATCAAGTGGAAAAACCGATTACAAATAGTCTTTTCATGAATAAGGCACAACCAATACTTTACATTAAACAATCAAGAGTTGGGCCACTTTTTATATTAAATAGCTTAGAATTGGGCCAAATTCCTTTACATTAAACATTTTGAAGTCAGGTTTACTCTCCACATTTAACAACCCATAATTGGGCCAAAGTAAAAACAACTGGGAGCAAATTACACGAATCCAAATGATTTGGACAAATATTCAAATGGAAAAGCTAGTAGATTGAAAAATAATGTTCAATGTGTTCAACACATTTGTGCGTGTGCTAAAATGCCTCTTTCATGATGCAGACCTAATTTCTTATTACAATCTCTCAATTGAATGGATATTGGAAGACAAGCATGCACATCACTCAAATTGCTTACAAAATAATCTCCCAATGAATGTTATAGAGCATAAATCTTGCATTGGTTAATCATCAATCACTCATCAATCATATTAAGTTGCTCTGAAGGGTTTATGTAGCCAAAGAAAGTTTCCTTAAAACATCTTCCAATGGTCATACAATAGCTATAATAAACTTTCCATGCAAGTCAAACTAATCTTTGTGCAATTCCGCTTCCATATATATCGTATTTCATAAAGGATATATTATACAGTGGTTGCAATTTTTGTAGTTTTCTACTAAACACATTACATTAAAAATAATATAATCTCGGGTTTCCTCCATTTCATATTTTACGTTATTCATTCTTTACTAAATGTTTTTTATGTTAATAAATAATGTGTTTTACACAAGTTTTTGGTTCAATTCTCTTTCTCAACACATTGTCTATATGTTAAAAATAATGTACCATGTGTAAATCTTAAGTTTTGATGTCTTTTTCAAACACATGTTTCACTAGCTTGCATATATTTCTCATTTGAATTACACATGTTAATAAATAATGTATCATATGTAAATCTCTAGTACTATTAAAACTTTTAGTGTACCATCTTCCACATAGTAGACTATGTTAATTTGAACTATGTATATTGTATGTTAGAATTAACTTATCATATGTAATTCTTGGTTTTCACTCATCTATCCTATGCATACAATCCTTTGCACCAACATACCATACAAAATGTATTATATGTAATATATGTGGTAAGTCATGTATCATAAGTTTAGGTCAAATTTTTCCAATCATACCCTGTCTATCTAAACTTAATTCTTAAAAATTCTTTAGTGATTATGCTTATAAAACTAGTCTTTTACACTTACAAAATCATTTGTATATGATTCAAAGTTTGTTGTGCATGCAATTCAAGATGAACCACTAGGTATTTATTTCCCTAATTATGTATTTGATCAATGCTAGATAGAATGCTTATGTTTAATGTAATGCAAGTTCTTGAATTGACTTAGTAAATTAGATTTCAACCCTTAAAGATGTCTTAAACAATTATAATGTCCTTTGCAATGCATCTTGGACACATGATTACCATGGTAAGAGAACATCTTTCTTTTTTTACCTTCAAGTGTATCTTAATTTATTATTTTAATGCACCATTCCATCCACTCAATGTTAAGAAATCCATGGCTCTACCTATCTTAAGAGAACGTGTAGAGCACACTAAATTTTTGTGTTAGATCATATAATAAGCATTTGAAAGGCTTATTATCTTCAGAACAAGATATTACTTTTAGGACTTATAGGGAACAACATCCACCTCCACCAGTCTTTGAGCCATCCTTGTTATATTCTTATGTTCTAGTGATAGCTAGAGTGCTTCATGAAAGTCATTCTCCAACTTGCCATCATGGATTATTGAGTAACTAAAATTTGAGTTGGCTGTTCCCATGCCTTTGAGAATCATGCATCTCTTGTTCCTCCTCTTCCTAACCTTGAAGCTCAAGCACCTTTTTTTATGATGTTTGATCCATTTCTCTGTGCTTTCTCTTCAAAATGATAGGCTCTATTTGTCCTTTCTCATTGATAACTATGCCAACATCGTTTTGTATGTGCTCCTTTAGTGCCATAGTACTTTATGCCTTCCAGATATTGTCTTAATCTGAATTTATTACACCTCCTCAACCAATTGACTATCCGCACTATATCCTTTCATATATGAACCCAATCAGACCTTATCATTTTCTATTGGCATATAGATATATTCCTCAGACCCAATCAGACCTTATCATAGACCTTATCCTTTCATATATGAACCCAGAAACGGAGCTGGGGCTGGGGCTGGTTGACGGCGTGGTGACGGTGCGTTGCGGTGCTGGTGACGGTGCGGAGCTGGTGCTAGGTGGAAGTGAAGGTGACGGTGCTGGTGACGGGTGGAATTCTGGAGCTGGGGCTGGTGACGGAGCGGAGCAGTTGACGCGGAGACGGTGGTAGTGCGGGTGTCAAAGGGGTGGCTGGTGACGAAGAAAGGGGACGGTGACGGGGACGGTGACGGTGGAGGGACGGAGGCGGGGTGGGGCTGATACGTTGAAGTGAGCGTCCGGAGTAAGTACAGGAGACGGCAAGAGGAGGGGCGGCGTGGACGTGACGTCCTGGTCACGTGCGTGCCTGGTTTTACTGTATTGTTGTGGAAGTCAATTTGGCAGGCCCGTATTCAAATTTGAATTCCTAGGCAGGGGGTGAGCAGCGTGGACTGCTGGAACAAGTTTAAAGTGTGAGTGTTGCTGCGGAGCAAGATATCGGTCGTCTTCTCGCATGGGTTTGGAGCGCGTGCAGCTCTAACGACGAGGAATTAATATGGCGGGATCCAAGGGAAGGAGGAGCCACCGGAAAACGAGGGCGTCCATGAGTATATCGCCGAATAGAGAATTCTGTACAAGCTCTACAGAAGAAATGGGATTGGACACTGGGAAGCCGATTAGTTGTGCCTCTGGAGCCCATGTTGACGTTGAGGGGGTTGGATCCCTGAGGCAGGGGGCGGTGTCATTGCCTGAACGCACTGATTCGTCGTGGAGCCCTGCAGTAGTGGTTGGCCCAGGGGCGGAGCGGGCGTCTTCGGCCAAAGGGAAGGAAGCGCTGGTGGAGTCCTCTGGGCACGGCATGCAGGCGGGTGATGCTCTGGCTGTCCTGGGAGGTGAGGAGAGGAAAGCCCAGGACCACGCGGGATGTCCGCGGATGGAGGAAATTCATTGTTTAGTTCAGGAAGTTGTCGGGGGGGTAGCGGGTAGCTCTCCTTTGCAGGCTAAGAACCAGGAGGCCCAACTGAATAGAATGAGCTTCAGGGAGGCCTTAGTCTCGAAAATCAGTGCTCCCAGTGAACGGGTTATGCCCTTTGTTCGGCCGGCTACAATTGATGTTAAAGAAAGAGCAGTGGGTATGCCTGACCAGGCAGAGAATGCAGATGTGTTAATGTCATCTGAAGCGTGTTATAGACGTATTGAGTTCCATAAATTCGACCTGGTTGGCCGCGTTTTTGGCAACTCCCTCCCGTTCTTTGCCATAGCACGGGTCTTGCAGAAGCGCTGGGGACACTACACAAATTTCAGGATTCTGGACCTGACCTCTGGCTGTTTTGTTCTACATTTCGACTGCATGCAAGACAGGAACGAGGTGTGGTTGGGAGGGCCGTGGCAGGTCGCCGATCAAGCCATGGGGCTGGACCTGTGGACGCACGATTTCAGCCCAAACGACACGACTGCAATGCGTGCACCTGTCTGGGTGCGCTTGCCCGGCCTTCCGCTCATTTATTGGGACGTGGAAAGCATCCTAAGAATAGCTAAAGCGATTGGGGAGCCCTTCCTGTTAGACGGCTGGACGGCCGACATACAAAGGTCTGCTTTCGCTAGAGTTTGCATTCGTATGGATCTCTCAAAACCCTTAAAGCCTGGCACTTGGTTGAATGGAGAGTTTGGCAGAGTATATCAGCCGTTTGAATATGAGGGGCTACCAAGGGTTTGCTTCTGCTGCGGGCGTGTGGGGCACCTTGCGGGGAGTTGCAGTATGCAAGAGACACAGAAGGCTGTGCATGCAGACACACTTGGGAAGGATGCGGAGAAGAGGGAGAAGGTAACAACCGGATTTGCTGAACCAATAGCAACCACATATGCAGCATCAACAAGCAAGAAGGAGGCGGTTGCCTTCGATAGTCAGGAGCCTGTTCGTAGACCGACGAGGGACGTGGCGAATTCCTCGTGCCATGTACTTGAAGATGGAGTGGAGTGCTCCAGAATCCAGAGCAAATCGAAGCGTGATGAGTGCGGGGTGGAGGGGAATATAAAGCGGGGGGAACTTAGTCCATGGATGTTGGTTCTTCCTCGACGTAGGAGGCAAGAAGCTAACAACAATGCTCTTAGGCTGCCCCAGAACCCAAGCAGAATTCAAACCAGAACAATTGCCAGGGCAAGAAGCGTTTCCAAGGCCAGAGGAAGGGACTTGTTAAGACGGGCTTGGTTCCCAAAAGATAAGGGGAAGAAGCCAATGCGGGAGATGGATTATGCAATGGAGGAAGGTATACGTAGAGATGATGTTAATTACAACAGCATGTAGTAGGAGGGAAGCTCCTGGGCTGTGCTTCGTGGGGCGCAGAAGTTTTGGAACTGGATGTTGGTGGTTGGCAGCTAAATATGCAGGCGAGGCTGTGAATTGGCGTGATGGCATGAAGATAAGTGCACGGTTGTGGGTGCAATGAGAATCTAGCTGAATTGGGGATAATTTTGACACAATTTTATAAATGACGGTCAAAGTTGTGTTCTGGAATATCAGGGGGATTCGGGATAGGAAATCAAAATGCTACTTACGTAGACTCGTTCGCGAGAATAGCGTTGCGGTGGTGGCCCTTGTGGAGACGAGGGCTAAATCATTCACGCGGAAGGATGTCGATTGGCTCATCGGGAGGGAATGGAACTTTGCGGTGCAACCCTCTGCCGGGATGTCAGCAGGAATAGTTCTGCTGTGGAAATGCTGGGTGGATATCTCGATCACCACTTCCTCACTCCACGTGGTAGCACTTGAGATCAACATAAGTGGCATGAAGAAGCTGGGTTGCTGCGTGGTGAATGGCCCGAAGGACCATCTCAAGCGGCGCGAGGTGTGGGATGCAGTAAGGAGTGTGGCTTCTCGGGAATTTCCTTTCATGGTGGCAGGTGACTTTAACATTATTATGACGCAGGAAGAAAAACGAGGTGGACGGAGATTTACTTTTGGTAGTCAGCAGCAGGAGTTCGCCGACATTATGCAAGAATTGCAGCTGGTGGACGTGGGTTTTTCCGGAAATATCTTCACATGGTGCAATGGGAAGCAAGGCCGAGCGCGGATTTTGGAGAGGCTCGACAGGGTGCTGCTTAATAATGCTGGGCTTCAAGAGTTTCCTGAGTGCTCCGTCACGCATCTCAGCCGCCTTGGCTCAGATCATTGCCCTTTGCTAGTCAAGCTGGGTAGCAGTCAGCCGCAGGGGAACGCAGCAAGGCTTCAATTTGAGAACATTTGGCTGGATTTTCCGCAGTCCATAGGGGTGGTGCACCATGCATGGGGCAGGCACGTGGGTGGAGATCATATGAAGAAGCTATCAGTTAAATTTCACCGCTCTCTTGTTGCACTGCGGACGTGGAGCAGAACTGAGGTAGGAAATATTGTCGAGAACAATACGGAACTGGAGAGACATATTAATGATTTGCAGACGAAGGAGTCGAATGAAGGGCTGGATGCAGAGGAAAGTTCGCACTTGGGACATATGATTTCGGCATTTCATCGTGGGTGTATACTTGAGGAGAAGTGGTGGTGGCAGCGGGCGAAGCTCCACTGGGCGCAGCTGGGAGACCGTAATTCTAGGTTCTTTCATGCGGCCGCTTCGTCCCGCCTGCGTAAGAATCGAATTGAACAGCTCAAGGATGAGGAGGGCAGAGCAGTGGACACGCCTGAGAGTGTTAACGCCGTCCTACTAGCTTTCTTTGAGGCTAAGTGGCGCAGTGCGGAGCGTGTGCTTCCGCCGCTGAACGTCTCACCGCATGCTGTCGTGAGCGGTGACATGGCCGAACAGCTGAGCCGCAGGGTCACTGAATCGGAGGTCGTCGCAGCAATCCGTGGTATGAGAAGAAACAAAGCTCCTGGAAATGACGGAATTTTTGCCTAGTTTATCCATGGCTTCTGGAAGATCACCCATAGAGATATCATCTGCGCGGTGCTTGCATTTTTCGATGAGAAGCGGATGCCGAAGGAGTGGAAGGACACCTTAGTGGTTCTAGTTCCTAAGCGGCAGGGTGCATGCATGCCGGCGCATTTCCGCCCAATTAGCCTTTGCAACTCTATTTACAAGGTGGTGGCGCGTATCCTTGTGAATAGACTGAAACCCTGGTTGCATCTCCTTATCTCGCGCGAGCAGGGTGCCTTCATCCCTGGTCGCTGCATATCTGATAATGTGTTCATTGCGCAGGAAATGACATCTCGCATGCACTCCTGCTCTTCCTACTCTGGGCTCATGGCAGTCAAGCTGGACATGGCGCAAGCATATGATTCTGTGAGGTGGGACTTTCTGTTCGGGATGATGCAGTGTATGGGATTCCCTCCGCGATGGTGTAAATGGATTGAAGCTTGCATTTTATCTCCAAGGTTCGGGGTTCTCGTCAACGGTGTCTGTCTTCCATGGGTGGAGGCACAGAGGGGGCTCCGGCAGGGCTGCCCGCTGTCACCTTACTTATACGTCATTGCGACGGAGTTTCTTTCCATTATGGTGCACGAGTATGAGTCCAAACAGCTGCTGGGTTTCAGGCCGGGGCAACACACGCCGCTAGTGTCCCACCTGCTTTATGCTGATGATGTTCTCTTATACGCAGAAGCTACGGTTAGGGCCGTGAGTGCGGTGTGCAAAATTATTAAGAAATTCAGCAAGGTTGCAGGCTTACAAGTAAATCTCTCCAAGTCGAAGGTATTTTTCAGCAGGAGGTGCAGTAAAAAGACGACTAAGCTGCTGGCGGAAAAGCTTAGCATGGCTAGTGGGTCAACTCTTACGTACCTGGGGGTGCCGATTGCGGCCAGACGGCTTAAGAGAATTGACTTTGACTTCCTTATTCAGAAGCTGGAGGCTTGCATTGCCTGTTGGCGGATTCGACCGTTATCACTCGTTGGCAGATTGACCCTGGCTTCCTCGGTCCTTAATGCTATCCCGAGTTATATACTTAGCCACTGCGTCGTGCCCATGGGTGTTGTGGACGAGATCGAAAGGAGAATTCGGAATTTCTTGTGGTGTGGGGTGAGTAGCAAGCAGTCAGTGCACTATGCGCCCTGGCACAAAATTACTCTACCGAAGGACGCCGGCAGCCTTGGGCTTCGGGACCTCTGCACTTGGCAGCGCGTCCTACTTATGAAGCAGTGCAGGCGCTTATTGAGCCGTGAAGATAGCCCCTGGGTGGAAATCATGAGGCGGAAATATAGCGTGACGCTTTCTGATCTGAGGATCCCTTGGAATGCTTCTCATGTCTGCAAGCTTGTTCTTGAGGCAATGCCGATTGCGGTAGGGAATTTTGTGTGGAGAATTGGTGACGGGAAGTCGGCGAGATTTGAGGAAGATAATTGGTTGGGCTTCCTTCCGATCTGCAGGTGGCCTACGTTCATTAACATGGTGGCGGCGTGGCCGGATTGCATGGCTGGTTGCCTCACCGAGGATGGGGACTGGGATGTTGCCAGGATACGCGAGTGGGCGGGTGCACTTTTGTTTGACAGGGTTCTGCATTTGCCTAGGGCCCGTTTGACAGAGAAGGATATTCTGGTTCAGGTGCAGACCGAGGCTGAGGGGGTTGACAATGGCAGGATTTACCAGGATCTAAAGTGCAGCGTCGGCGACGTCCTCAGGCCGGAAAACAGGGTGGTCTTGGACCGCATAAGGAGCTTGTGGAAGATGAGGACATTGCCACGAGTACGAATGTTCCTGTGGCGTGTGATCGGTGACCACCTCCCTACGATGGCCTGGCTTGCTCGGAGAGGAATGGCTGTAGATAGTTGGTGCACTTGGGGCTGCGCGGCGGAGGAGTCCACGCAGCATCTGTTTTGGGAATGTCTGCAAGCCTAGGTTTTTTGGAAGGGCATGCATGTATGCGAGGCGACTGCTGTGCTGCTGGGGTCTTGGACCGCGGGGTTGACCTTCCTTGACCGGGTTTTGGAGCTCATTGTTGCACCGGCGGCGAGACACGGCGTTGGCGCTGGCCATGCCGCTATATTGGCGACCACTATATATTACATTTGGGAGAGACAGAACATGAAGCGGCATAATGTTCCCGTTGGTAATCCCAGTGCTATGATGCACAACATGAGGATGGAGATTAGTGTAGCAGCGAAGCCATGTAGCTATCATCCATCCATGTCCAGCGGGAGCCTATGCAGTTCTTCGGAAGTGCCGGTAACTCTTACTTGGGTTCCCCCCCCCCCCCCCCCACTGGATGGATCAGAGTTAACTGTGATGCTGCTTTTGGTCACAACTCCGCCGGCCTTGGAATTGTGGTGAGGGATTTCTTGGGAAAGCCTATATGGGTGCTGGGCAAGAGGGTTCTTTCGCAGGCCTGCGTGGCCATGGAGGTTCAGGCGATGCTGGAAGCCTTCAAGCTTTTGAAGGATTCCTTGATCCAGTACCGTGCAGTGGAGATACAGACTGATTCGATGCTGGCGTTGTCAGAGGTCAGGAAGATCATTTCGAACCCGCCTGAGGTTGGCCCTCTAGCTGAGGTCATCGCATATGCTAGATGTCTGGATGGCCTTCGTATTACCCACATCTATAGGGAGGGAAATGCGGCTGCTGATTGGGTGGCACGTGGTGCTTGTTGTCATGAGTTTGCTTGGAATGGGGGGATGCCCCTGCCTAAGCCACTCGTTAAACTAATGTTGATCGATTTTCTCTTTGATCCTCCATGAGGGATTCACGTTGTATCTTTTGTTAGGTTTATGCCTCTTTTGAATAAAAAAAAAAAAATAGATATATTCCTCATGCCATTGAAGAAGTTTCCTCATTGTCTAATAAAATTCTCTTCACTCCCTTAAAACTGCAAATACTATAGTTAACAATGTACAAAAATTCAAACTCTAAAGTTTTTCGATGAGTTCGAGATAGTCGTAAGCTTACATATCAATAAACATGTTAAGTGTAAAATCTTTTCCACCATATTAAAGGATTCAACCTTAGAATAGTTCTAAAAATGTTCTTACCAAATTCATCTCTTCTTTTGACCAATTTAAATATAAACTTATCTAATAAATAATATAATTTAATATATGGGTTTTTTAAATTATCAATTTAAAAACAAGAAATTTCTTGAATATCAAAAGTTAATCCATTCAATTACAAAGCACATCCAGAAATAAGTATGATTTTTTTTCATTTTACTCTTATATTAATCAAAAGTAAAAGAAAATTCTTATAATTTTTAAATTCTTTAATATTATTTTAATAGCACACAAATATTACTATTGTCTAGAGAGAGAAATACACAACTCAAGCTTTATGTGATACACTTAAAAAAATGTGTAAGCGTCTCCACTATAAATAAAAAAATTAGCTAAAAGAAAATATTTCTATACCGCAATTTGCAGCTTGTAGGCTCAATCAGCCGTTCATTTGGCATTTTGTGATGTGACGGTCCAAAAGGTGCGATCGATTCAACGGCCTGCTACATATTGCCAATGTCCTCAACGTTTGCCGACCCTCAGCGATCGCCTCCGAAACCCTAGGCTCATATCGCTCTTCCTGCCTTGCTTGCACCTTTTTTCCCCTTTTTAGGCAGGATGCTGTTTATCAAGATCTTATCTCAGGTAAATTTGATTTTTTTTTTTTCTAGTTTTTCCTTGTTTTCTTTTCTTGGGGTCCTCCTCCTTGGCTTTGCGATCTAGCAATTTATTGAACATTCAATACTTTATTACGGTCCATTCTGTGCGTTGCTCTTCTTAATCATTTCGTCTCGTATATTTGACTGTGTAAGATCTAGCTGTTTTTTGTGGGCAAGGAAATATTGTGGTTACTTCTGAATGTTTTCGTCTGAAATTCCGGTTGCTTATGAAAATTGTTTCTGAACCAAAGACCAATTGACATACCTGCTCATTTGGAAATCTTTAAATCTATCTTTTAAATTAAAAATTCAAGTTTGGGAATTGGGAATTTGTTTTGGGTGACCTGGGAGAGATTGTAAGATGGAGAGAAACTTTATGCACTGGTCTAGTAGATTCGTTGAGGACAATCTAAGCAAATACCAAACATCATAATACACTATATGATACTACGTCTTTCGTTATGGTAGGAAATGTATAAATAGAGCTTTTTATTATAACAGTCCGTGGTCCCCTTGAACCTGTTAACATTTATGCCTTTCAGGCCTCTTTGTATCAGTGAATAGGACCATGTGCACGTAACAGATGAGTTACTATTTGAGGTGAATGGATAAATTGTTTGGGCGAAAGGACTGCATGATTCACTAGGGCAGTTGTGAAAACATTGTTCATGAAAATTCCTTGTATGAATTAGTCATTTGAATTTTAATCTGGATTTACCAAAATTACAATCTTCATCAATATGTATTTTGGTTGTACAAGGCGTGAATTTGAAAGAAGAAAATATGTTTTAGGTCTTTTAAGAGAAATTAAACCTTTAAAATCAATGCAAACAGCATATTTTGTTTGTTGAAGCATCTCAAAAGAGGAAGGGACTGAAGTCATTGCGAGATCTTTTGGACAGCCTTCCAAAAAGTTAAGAATTTTGTGAAAAACAGTTGTGAAGTTTCTTGTCTCAACCTTTTCACTTTCTCATGGCTTCTTTGAAAAGGATCCCATTGGTTATTGCAGAGAGAGGACCCATCGATTAATTTCTTAGCCATCTCTAAACTAATGTCCCCATCAAGCTTGGATAATATCAACATCTGAGATTATTTCACCTTTTATTTATTAATTGGGCCATATATGAGGTTGATTGTGAGATCAATCAGTTTAATTGTTCATCTAACCGTCGATACTCAGACATTCTCCCACTTGGTCCAATTATTGGACCACAATCATTAGTTGTTTGTCTATAAATAATCCACACCCAATATCATATGTTATGATATCTGATGGTAAAACTACTAAATGTTTGTTTTGGCTGACAGGTCCCTTTATTTGGAACTTTCCTTCTGTATACTACAAGACCCATATTTTAGTCCTTAAATACATATTGATACAAGAAACCATAATTGCTTGACATTGCTTTGAGCTTCACTAATTAAAAACTTGGTTCACATAACGTGTACAGCACATTATAATAGAGAATCTAAACATATAACTAAGTTTGGAGTGCCATTTGCATGTGTTTCTTTTCATTCATTATCATAACCATGTCTCATTATTTGGGCATGTAAACTAAACAATTTTTGTTGTAATCCTTTCATTAATTGTTTAGAAATTATGACATAAGTAAAGTGCTGAGTTGAGTCTATGTTTTTAAACCTATTTCTTAACAAAAAAAAAACACCTTAATTCCATTCACATTTCAAACTTGTATTATTTATCATTTTTGGAGAAGAATATTGTTTAGATATAGTAATATTAAATCTTTTGATGGCTTATTGATTGTTTTAATAACCTCAAATCCTTAAGTGAATTTCTTCAACCATAAGGTGTGAATTGTAATCTTAAAACATGACACAAATTTAGCATCTATAGTGGCTGTATCTATGATAGATGTTTTGCACTAATTCATTAAATGGCTTCTTATGTGAAAATGAAAGTCAAAAGTGGGCTTTCTATTATGTTGGCATCTAACAAAATCTAAATCTTAATACATTATCACTTTTGAGCCTTTGGATTTATTGTACATGAGCATTTGTAGGCATCTTAATTCCTTTTTTATAATTTGCAATGATCCTATGTTGAATTATTCTGATAGTTGCTTAACATTTTCATCATGAAACTAATTTTTGAACTAGTGAAGTTTTGGAGTTATATGAGGCTACCAACAAGATAAGTTGATGGAACAAATTCCATCACTTTCTTTCAATATTTTTCTTAAGAATGTTGCTTAGGATTGAATTTATGCATGGAAATTTTTATAGAGAAATTAACTTTCAACTCCAAGGGAATTAAGACTAATTTATTTTCAATTTTTTAATAGAAAAAGGTAACATAATAAATAAATAAGCTAACCCAAAGTTTTCAATTGATCGAGGATATGTGATGTATATGCCATTCCGAAATGATTTATTAATCTGCTAATAAGTCGTTTCATAGCAGTTTCATCTATCACCTCGTTATGAAAGGCCAGATCGGCTCGTTCTGCCATAAGGACCTCCCTATTCTGCTAAGTCAGATTCAACAGAACTTGATTCTTTCTATCTATTATATATTGATATATAATAGATAGAAAGAACGCTCATAAGTAGTCCTATTGAAACCAAAAAAGAACCCCTCATGTACGATATTCGAAAAGATCTCCTTTTAAATCAAACAATTCCATCGAATTGAGTATGACTGTATGTGTGATAGCATCTACTATACCAGGAACCAGGAATATCGATGAACCCAATTCTTGCAATTGCTCGGGATAACCTCTTTTAGCTTCTAGGTCTATTTTTTAGTTCAAGATCCCTTTTACTAACCGAAATAAAAGAATTAGTAGATCTTTTCCTTAAAAAATGGATTTGTATTCATTTCTATAATGGACTTCTTTTGCACGATACTAATTGGTAGGACATTATTGATAAATCCTCCAAGATCTAGTACATTGGAACCCATGGTTAGAGTATCGAATCCATTAGTGTAATATCCTGGAAAAGAAAAAAAAGAAAAGAAAAAAAAAAACGCACGGGTGTCGGACGCGAGGCGATCCGCGTGTCGCTGCGTGCGCTCGTACGCCCCGACCCCGAGACAAAAAAAAAAGGGTTAAGGATCCTTCGTGCCGAGCAGCGGAGAAAAAGAGCAGTCTCCGTCCCGTTCCCGCAGCAGCCTCCGTCCCGACGAAAAATCGGAAGTCCGGCGGCGGCGATTTCAGGATTTCTCAGCAAGGAGGGAAACCGGGTAAGTCCCGAGCCATTTTCTCTCTCTTCCCGAGCGGTTTCTCTCTCCTCGAACTGTAGAAGGGAAAGTTTTTTTTTTTGATTTTTGGAATTTTTGCAGTGCAGCCCTTTCTCGTTTTCCGTGCCGAGAAAGGAGGGTTGCATACGAGTGTCGGCTTGATCCGAAGGGAAATTTCTGAACCGTGCAGCGGTCGGCGGCAGCCTCCGTGTTAAAAAGGGGGGAGAAATTGAAAAGAAATGTTGAGTGGCGAAGGCTGCATAAGTGTGAAGAAAACAAACTCTGACAGGTAATTTAATGTTCATTCTGCAGAGATCAATTACCTGTATGTTGCAGCATTTAAAACAAATTTTGATAAAAATATATTGATTTGCGATTTCAGCACCCTGTAATTGAAATAAATGAGAAGAAGAGGAAGGGGAAGGGGAAGGGGAAGAGGCCAAAGAATGGCAGGACCCTCAATAACTCAGGTAGGTGAATTTATTTAAATAGTAATGTAAGTAGTGATTGTTATTTTATTATAAAAGCATGGCTTTGAAATATTATGGCATTATATGAAAATGAAATGAGAATTTGCAATATGATACTATGGTATAGTAAAATGTAAAGCATGCCAAAGAAAATGTGCGGAGGGATATGATGAGATCGAGACATCTCGTATATGGCTAGCACTTTGTGCAGGGCTGAGATACGGAGATGGTCCGACGTGATAGAGATCGAGACATCTCGTATATGGCTAGCACTTTGTGCAGGGCTGAGATACGGAGATGGTCCGACGTGATAGGTTTGGCCAGTCACGATATGCCTACGGGCAATGGTCTCTAGATGAGATAGATGCCATAGAGATGTGATATGATATGATAGGGATGGGGGATGTGGATCATGGGGAAAGTCTGGGACCCAGCAAGAAAAGAAAAAGAAAATGAATAAGGAAAAAAGAAATTGAAAAGAAGAAGAAATGAATTGCATACTTTGCTTGATTCATTGCATGCTGATTTCAGATTTATCTTTGCCATATTTACATTGGAGTTATAGCATGTTGTTAGATATTCATCATGTTATATCCTTGTAGCCATAACATTCACCTACTGGGCTTTATAAGCTCATTTCCCCTACTTACATTACAGGACATGCCACCGATTCACAGAGAGAGGGTGCTTAGGATGGTATGGGACTTTGTACAAATGTATCTGTTATTTCGGTTTTTGTAATTTTTGTACAGGATTTCCCAAGTGACAGGTATGCATATATTGAAGTTGCTGTTGATTATAAAGGTAACAGTTTTATTTTGTTTGCGTCACCCTCGCCTAGTTTTACAGTTGTGTCCTCAATTATATGCTGCTATGCTCTGATTAGCTGATTTTATCAGTATATTATAGTGATAATTTAGGCGGGGCGTGACAATTAGTATGGAATATCTCCTTTTCCAAGTGAAATCCCCTAGTATATGAAATAGTGAAAAAGTGCTTTCGTTGTTGTGGAGGAACAAGCGTTTGTACCTTAATGCATGTATTTAATTTATCCGAAGCTATTAGAGTGGGATCCACTTGTTGGGGAATATGAGTCAAAGCAATAACAAGAATCTTTCTAGTGGAACAATCCCTGGAGAGATAGTTCTCTATTTGAACGAGGAATAGGAATACGAAATCCGACTGATCCATATTTAGATCATGAATGTTTGGAATCCAATACTATGGAAGGAGACATTGTTTTTGCGAATTCTAA
Organism: Vanilla planifolia; assembly: GCA_023846275.1. NCBI lineage: Eukaryota > Viridiplantae > Streptophyta > Magnoliopsida > Asparagales > Orchidaceae > Vanilla > Vanilla planifolia. The sequence continues at coordinate 7,822,813 of CM043873.1, read as the reverse complement.
TTGTAATTCGAATTGAACCATGATCTCAATAGAAGGGCCTCCTAGTTTAATGTCTCCTATTTGAATTTGCGAATCCAGATACTCTACAAACATAGGTATAATCTTGATATCCATATTGATCTTATCGATATCATTATCATTCTCAATCTCATTGTCAACAATCTTAAGGTAATCATCACTATCCCACACAAGATCTTTAATATGGATCTTATGGATACTATCATATATACTCATAATGTCCATCTTATACATAATATCACTCTCATCAAAATCAAGCACATCGTAACCTAGGTCATCAAACAAAAAACTGTTGACCTTGGTAGTAAATACCATAATGAAAGGAACATAGAAGTTTTTTGCTAGGTGTTTGACCAAATAGGATCGTCTAATTCCTATAGAACCTATCACTAAAATACCTCTAGAACTATAAGGGAAAAAGGGGAGCAAAAAGGGATGGAACACCAGTATAGGCGCATTTAAGGTGTATTTCTCTCTTCTATTGTTTCAATCTCAAAAACACTCGGGCCATTGGAATAATAAAATACGGACAAATTTTTAGTTATTATGAATGAAGGTAATAGAATGTATTTTCTAATCGTGGAATAAGGTAAAAAAATATTCATGGGGATCCTATAAATATCTCATTCCAAAAAGAGAAAGTTCAAAATAATTGATGAAAGAAATCCAAATATAATGAATTGGATTTGGACTATCCTAAAAAAAACATAAAAACTCTTTTGTTTTCGAAAAGGCCACATGAACAAAAATTCGTTATTTCAGGCACAATAATATCCAGGGTACCCAACAAATTCCTATTCTTAATTGGAGTCATGGGATCCCATTCTTTTGTCGCATTCTTATATATAGATATTTACTCTAGTCTCTGGAGCACGAACTATATAGAATAAGAATAGATCAAGAAAAGAAATATTAAAACTATGATTCTTACCTATTATTCAGACCTCGCAAATCTGTCTTTACCTTTCTATCCTATTGCCTATTGGAGTTTCTTTGTTAAGTAATTGGGGCTGTGGTTCTGAGTCGGAGTATAAGTAATTGGGGCTGTGGTGTCTAATTTCTGAGTCGGAGTATTGCTCTCTGTTGCTTGTGTGTATAACACCTATGTTTTTCTGGGTTCTATGTGAGAATTGTTGGATAGTGAATCATAAAAGATTTTTGAGGGCAAGAACTCATAATGTCCATCTTATACATAATATCACTCATCAAAATCAAGCACATCGTAACCGAGGTCATCAAACAAAAAACTGTTGACCTCGATCGTAAATAAATGCCGTGTTATTAAGTCTTTTGCTTTAATTTCTCTATAAGAAGTGGAATAGAATAACCCGGTTGAAGCATAATGATCACACGCCTGTAATGCATTGTATGTCCCATAATAGGTCCCATCCTTCTACTCTTTCGCGGGAGTCGACTATTCATAGCTATTACCTTCACACCAAAGAAGAGTTCGACCCAATGCTTTATTTTTGCCCTAGTTGATCCTGTTTTGACATTAAAGGTATATTGATTGTTCCCCGATAACTGAAGACTTTTTTCTGTAAATACTGCATATTTGATTCCATCCATAAATTTTCCCTATGAGTTCTAGTATCGATAATAATTCTAGCTCATATATCATATATTATGGTATGAATATACCATACTAATTTGATATGAATGGATGATGAGATTCCATTGATAGAGAGCCTATCCTACTAGACTTATGGAATGTTTCCATTAGCGTGCATCCAGTAGGAATTGAACCTACAAGTTTGCCAATTATGAGTTAGGCGCTTTAACCATTCAGCCATGGATGCTTAACAGGGATCATCGTACATCGTAAAGAACCAAAAGTTATTGAAATCAATCGGATTATTGATTATAATTCTAATAATTGAATTAAATGGCATCTTGAACCCTTGGTTATGGTTAATATAGCATATGAATCATTTTTCTTCCCTTTTATGATTAGGAGTATCCGGAGGAAGAGATTCTTTGACTAGAAAGAATTCAGTTCAGATGTAGGATACCTATGCAGAAGTTCTTGAAATTTCGTTATGTATGATTGAATCGTCAAATAGTATATATTTTCTAACTCTGTCTGTAACTTACTAAAGCTAAAGACTTGGGAAAAAAAAAGAGATGTATAGAAATGAGATATCCAAGGGCCATACTCCTCTCCAATTTGGGTTTTGCTCATGTCTCAGATAACTGATTCTTTTGTTTCCTTGGGACACTGGTCCTCTGATGGGAGTTTCAAGTATCAGAAGCTTGGGCTAAAATTCCAAAAAAATTAGCCTTTTACGATTACATTGGTAATAATCCAGTTGAGTGTATAAAGTAATATACATATTATTTAATTTAGACATATTAATATAATTGTAATCACATTTGATATTTACATGTATACTAATAATTTATGCACATAAATTATACCATCATTATTTAATTTGACTCATAGTACTTCAATCTTGTGTGTGTTAGGTAATAATTTGCTCATAATTTATACATGCTTAATTATTTAGGTATTACTTAGTTTATGCATATATTTTGATGATTTGCACATTTGATATTTATGTGCACATATTTTTATACTTGTTTAAATTATGTACATATGAATTAATTGTGTACATTTCTGAAATTGTATATATATATTTTCTTAATGCATGTTAATAATTATGTATTTTTTAAATTATATGGATGTCATAGCATAAAGTTTGCCCACTTATATTCTCATAATGTTATATGATACGAATAATATTTAAGGTATATTAATTCTTATAGGACCAAATAGGGTTTGTGATAGAGAGAATAGAGCATGATCAAGAAAGAAAACAATAAAATACACTTTTTTGATATTTCTATTGTTAGCTTTATCTCCTCGACTTTGTTTGTGTATGGCTAACCCACATATTCCATGTCCTCTTGGCAGCTATAGTAGTAATGTGGAGCAGAAGGAATGTCTACTTTTGTGTTATTCCAATCCTACGTGAAGGACTACGAACTCACCCTTCCCCTTCTCAGGAGTTCTTTCCCCATAACACATCATCCAGCATTCATTCCAAGTCCTCACTCTTTTTGGAGAATTCTAAGGTTTCTAACAATCCATATTGTTTCGACCGTCTCTTGCCATGCCATCTTTATTATGTTGGTTCGAGGTTGGACTACTCAACTAGTTTGGGCAAAGGAGACGCACTTGCTTGCTGGAACTGTGGTGAATCAGCGCCATTGTCGGGACCTTTTCTTGCTTGTGGAGTTTGCAGAGCTGTGCAACCCATAGATTCCACGGTGGATTACTTCAAAATCTTTGGTTTGTAGGTCTTATTGTAGCTCCTACCTGTTTACTTTTCTAACTTTGATACAATACATCTCACGAAGATTTGTGAAATTTGTGATGTTTGTGAATGCTATAAGGATTTTATTTCATTGCATTTTTTAAAAGAATCTAGGATTCAAGTGAAAAAACGTTAGACACCATCCTTTTGTGAAGGTTTCGTATATGTTAGAAAAGAAAGATTTTAATTGTTTAACTACTCTTGTGGGATATTATTCGATGGCTCTTGATTGTTGCTCTATATTGTTAGGGAACCAGGATACAATTTGAATGATGAAAACCTTGAAGGGAAGTATAAAGAATGGCAAAAGAAGCTGCACCCTGATTTGGTTCATTCAAAATCTGATGTATGTATTTACATTTGAATTCATGGTTAATTCATGGGTTGGTTATGCTAACCACTGAATCCTTTTTTTATTGTTTTATTTAGAAAGAGAAGTCATATGCTGCAGAGCAGTCTGCTCGGGTGATTGATGCTTATCGCACACTCGGTAAACCGTTATCAAGGGCATTATACTTGGTATGTTGTTCAATAGAAAATGCTTTAATTGTGTGAGCATTGTTTTTTGTTTTTGCAAAATGCAACACTGCATTGCTTCAGAGAAATCGGCTGTTTAGCATTTCTGTACCGTAAATTTCCTCAACTTACACAAAACATGTACACGCACACATGGATAGATCAACTTGCGTGCACAAATAGTTGAAGGGAAACTTCAGCAGTCGAACATTATGTTAAGTGGCAGGAAAAAATCAAAGAATAGCTAGAAGATATGGCCTTTGAAATTGCCTTATTTAATCATAAATGGTTCTACAGCTAACTATAATTTGATCTGCCCAAGTATGCACATTTATGAATTTTATCATTTCAGCTGTCTTGTGTTGTAAATATATGTTTTGGCAATTAACACTAGATGGGCCTTCTTAGAGGGGTTTGGTTTCATTAGTCAATTTCAGGACCATTTTTTAGAAAATTGTTTAGTTAAAAGGGAAATAATATTTTCTAATTGACCTTTAATGGCTCTTGGGAATTACAATTTATTGGCTTATTACACCATGTGTGGCAATCACAAGGGAGGCAAAGCAACAACTAGAAATGATGAGAAGTATACCTTGAATGCATTTTTTAATGTGTACCTGATATAGAAATTTGAGTTTAGGTTGTTTATTGGATTCCAATTTAATTGTAGGTGGCCTTAAGAAGATATTTCTTATCTGGCCCTTATCAATCAACTTTATTATACTACAGAGTTGTTTGTTTTAATGTTTTGCATATTTTAATGTTATCCATATTTCATTTATATGTAATTTCCATTGTTATATATTAATTGTTGCATGTTTCGCTCATTGTCATTATTAGATTAATCTACTGATAAATGCCCCTCCCTTGAGTAATATGATCATGTTGTCAAGTGCCTGGTTTGGTATGAACCATGAAACAATTGGTTGATATTGGAGCTTGATGATTGAATCGAGTTCTAATCTACATGTCCAATATGATGATAAAGTTTATTGGAGTTGCTTTTATGCTGCAACAGTTGCAACTTGTTGGTGTACATGTTGATGAGGAGAAAACAGTCATGGATCCAGAGTTACTTGCTGAGGTTATACCTTAACAATTTTGTTATTTTTGTTTAAATGTGATCTATGAGTAGTTATTCTTGATAGCAAATGGATTTGTAACTGAAGTTAAGCAGCCTAATTGTTATAGATGATGGATATTCGAGAGTCTGTTGAAGCAGCTAATGAACCTCAGGCACTATTGGAAATACAATGTCAGGTATTCTAAGCATCCTTATTGTTTTGCATGCACACTCTCCATTTTATCCTTGATATTGTTTTATTTTTATCAGTGCATTGATTTTTATTTTTCTTTTTTCATCTATCAGTTACAAAAGAAGCTTGAGGAGTGGTCAAATTCCTTCAGAGAAGCTTTCAATAAGAGAGACTTTGATAGTGCAATTCGTGCAACTCATAGAATGAGATACTATGAACGAGCAATTGAAGAGATTGTGAAAAAGCTTTAATGTTAATCAATCCTCACTTAACTTGATTAATACACATCAAGAACAAGAGGTTACATGCGTTGGGGCAGTTTTTTTACTTTTATAATCGTTTTAATCTTTGTGATGTAAAAGATTTATAGATGTTACTGTTCTTTGTGTATGTGTTGGCCTTTTTTATGGTGGTTATTTCTCACACAATGGGCAATTCGAAATGGAGAGAGACTAACCTGAACTGTAAGATGCAAAAGTATGCCTTCTCACTTGTTGGTCTTTATGGTGTCTGGAGATGAAAACGTGGATCGTAGTCAGATAACCTGCATCAATGAAGTGAATGGCAGTCTTGGTTTGGAGAAGCACCTGTTTTGAGCTCAAATAGGAATACTAGCATAGATTATCTCAAAAATTGATGTGTCAAACTCAATCTGAACTAGATTTCAAGCCAAGTATGATGCAAGCAAATCTAACGGTTATATATTTTGTAAATATAATAGATAATTATTAACATACAATGTTTAATTGCAAGAGCAAAATTAAAATAGTGCAAGCCTCAAAAGTACATAAAAATACAACCTGGCTCGATATCAATAAATACAAGACAAGTTGACATTGACTAAGGCACTAGTCATTCCCCTTCCCACACAAAAGGGCCTACCAACACATTGCACTCTTCAATCTCAACAGAGCATTTATTTTAGGAACTGCACCAAACATGAATGCTAAGTGTATTTTAAAGCGCAATTACTTCTCTTTTATTTCATTAGATATCTCTCAATAATACATTATCTTAGTTTGATATTCATTCATAATTATACTAAACAGATACATTAATAATCACCAAAGGATTGTTTGCAACTTTGGTTGATTGGATTTGTTTGCAGTTCACACAAAAAGACCCCTGAAATCTATAAAATATCCCAAAAACTTGTGCAACAATACGTTAGCATATAAACATATCACAATACATTGGCTATCTACTCCAAGAACAACGAATACTGCATCAACAATCAAACCAAAACCAAACAGTTACCATTTCCATGTCATTACAGGGCCAGGAAACATCAAGCAACGAAGTCCCATACCTAATTCACCTGCCCAGTTCAAAGACCAAAACTGAATCAGAACTCCTTATCGTAGGATAAGAGAAAACCCACCAGATCTAAGAAAAGAAATTAGCATGGAATAACTATAAAACTTTGCAGATTAAGATTAAATACAACAAATGAATGTACAAAACCATGCACAATTGTCAATACCAAATCTTAGGTCACATCATCATACCAGATTTTCTTTGCAATCATAATGTGCGTAATATACTTAAGCATCATGAGAAAAACATTCATAGAGAGAAATTTTTTTTTTTAATTTTGTTCATTATTTGTTACCATCTGTAGCAGTAACTTGAAAGAAGGAAACAGTTCAATAAAACAAAAATCTATATCAGCAGATAACTAAAAAACAATACTCCCTTTTGGAGAATTATTGCAGCATAAATAACCAATCAAACAAATCACACCACAAACCTTATCAAACTTTTTCGGGGGATCAAAATCCAGATTCTTCTTTACTTGTTACTCAGGACAACATTACTATGCCACTCTGAATGCAGAAATACCATATTAGAAAACGAGTTAAGATGCAAATAAATGAAATAGACACGAGATTTTTATTCCTCATAAAGGGATTCACAAGTACCCACATTTTCCACGACAAATTGGTCCGTGATACTAATCGGAGGCTGGATCCACTTGCACACATATGCATGAAGTTTTTCATTTTCAACAGTAGAGAGAATTACATCTGTATGTAGAATCGGAATTTCAACATACTGGAGCAAGAAAATTTATAATAAAGCATTAAACTTTAAGACAATATGATAGTGGAAATCATGCAAACCTGATATACCCAGTTGCACTCTATGGGTAACGAATGACTGCAAAACAACTCGAGTAAAAAATAAGATAATATTCAGTGGTAAACTACTTAACTAAAGCATCACACCACAAATTTAATTACTACAAGATTCCTATAATGCTAGTTAAGTAGCAACTTCAAGTGGTACATAGAAGAGGATTGCAAAAAGCATTTGATTGAAATAACAAATCTTAATCTCGTTAAATTAGATTAACTATGTCAATCTTTTGATGCCACTACTATATATTCTAGAACTCCTTTCCTAAAATCCAAGAACATTACATCCGTTTTAATATTCTATCGCTATGTCTGTTTCAACTGACTTTTATCTTGCTTTGGTTGGCTTAAATCTCTGGAATTTTTTTTTATTATGAAGTGAATGGCATTATCAAAGCTCTAGCTTTAGCAAGTACTTCCATTAGCATATGACATGTCCCTCTCCTGTTGACTAAACCAAGGTATAACTACTAGAAGCAATAGCAGCTCCTTATGTCTAGCTCTCCCAAAATATGACTTGGCTAGTTGCATGAAAACCATAATCAGGTCAAATTGATTCAATAATAGAGAGACCTTAAGTCAGCCCAACCTCTTGCAAATGCTGATAGGGCTTGTGGCATTAGTTGGAAGCCCAACAATTTTGGATGTATTTAGGGAGAGATCCAATGAATCACCTCTCTTTAATAAAGTATGTGCCTAACATCTCCAAATATCTATGTGATTCCTCATAAGCTTCTCTTCAATCAATGCTACACTAATTTCCTCCATATTTACTCCATTTTAATTGCAACCTTTCAAACATAGGCACCAACTTATTTCAACATCCTCAACAGTGCAACACTTTTTTTATATCTTTGTCCTTTACATACCAGCATTGAGTGTAATATAATATTACAGAGCTGACCAAACTACAGCAAGGCTACATTTCAAAAAATAAAATAAAATAAAAAATACAATAAAGCATATTTTTATCTTTACTGTGGTGTTTTCATCCACAAAACAACATAAAAACACTATTTCATCCTATCCTTCAGAATTCTAGTTGTGACATTTTTCAAGTTTTCCACCATTCTATAGTATATACAGGAAGCATCTACTCCACTATTTCATAGTGATCAAATGTTACCTATACATAAGCTGTACTCTAACCTAAATAAACTTACATTATATGCATCCAATATTAGATCTGTTAAGACAAAGCTCTTTGGGCTCTAATGAGATTAGTCTCTGAGTCTAACTTCTGCTAACCTTGTCCTCGGCCTTATCAACAAATACAATACTATAAAAAGAAGTACACACCATAATACATTGTTGTTTGTTTACTTAGCAATAACATCTATGCCTTTCATCCACAAAAAAAAAAAAATCTTAATTGATCCTCAATGATCTTCAAATTTAATAAATAAATTTTTAATAAACCCTTCTTGATTATATACCAATGTTATTATTCCAGCATACAAATCTTAATGACTTCAGATATGCAATGCTAATTCCTTCAACCTTTGAACGAATTTCTTTATAAAGTTCATCACATTCCTTCTAAACATAAATAAAAATCAAGTTAAAGTTTTCTTGTCCCAAACTTCTAAATTAAACCTCGATATATAGTCCTTATGACAAACTTTTCTAATATAAATTCAAATTAATTCTAAAATATAGACTTCATATTAAAATACATAATCATTATTAGACAAATCCAAGGTCCCTTCCCCCTACAATATCAAAAGGTTGCACAAAGAGAACAGACTAAGGCCAAGGTCCCTTTGGGGATTATATTGAGGGGGATCAAAGGCTAATAATATGGATTACAGAAGACGAGCAGCCTACAAGCTGCAAGAGACAATTGAAAATATGAGAATCTGTTATTCATTATGCATCCTCATAATATCGGCACAAAAGCACTTTTAATGTTGTTTTACAAAAAAAAATATGAAAAACATATCAACTTCAAAACCATTATTCAGAGTTGCAGCAGATCATATCATTTGACAGAGTAGAATTGAATTAAATTAAATTTTCTAGTTAAATGATTGCACATCAATTAATTTCATGTTATATTTATTTTATTAAATAAAATAGTTTCAGCTTTAAAGTATGTATCATACTCTTGAAAGAGCATGGTTGCAGAGAATAACAAGAATCCAGCACAATGCTACCACAACAAAAAACCAAGACAACTCCTATATAGATCTAGTGGTCCTAAGGCACCTGATAAAATTTGTCAACTTTACTTCAACATTTCCATATTTAGTTATAATAGTTTATTTGTATTCGATAACAACAATAGCAACACACCTTAATACCATTATATAAATCCAATGACTCACCATATCACAATATATCCACTAATAACTCTTCATTAAAAATTGAACTCATCAAGTTCACATCTTTCTAGATCATTATATTTCCCCTTTAACAAGAGATATTCAGTAGTACATCTTTCCTTATTGAAGTATTAAATAGTCCATATTTAATATATCCAAACAAACTAAATCTTGTCTCCCAATCCTATCCTCAATCAATGTAATAATACCTTCTGTTGCATAAACTTGCTTCTAATCATATTGTTCTAGTACGATCACCTAATCTGTCTCGACATCATCATCCATCTAGTTCTCAATCAATTTGTGTTATAGTGTTTCACAATTCAACAATCAATATCATATAACATTACTAGTCTCATTGTCATGTCATAAAACTTAAATCATAAATGGTATGGTTAGATAACATGATAACATTGGGAGCATTTTGACATTTATCCAACACTCTTGAGTACTATGAGTAACATCTTTTGTTGTTTTATGATAATTAATTACCATCTATACATTCTTTGCACCCTTAATTAGTTAAACATGAGTTCTATATCTTTAATTTTAAAATATAAGTTGAGACTACAAATTCAAAAGAGCTTCAATAATTTCATAACACCATCTCATTATCATCAATTATAGCATTATAAAAAAAACAAACACCATGATATTTCACTTAAAATTTTACCAAAGAGAAACATTCATGATTAATCCAAAATGATAATAACAAAACATAAGAAAATTTTAAACTTAGTCCGCTTTAAGCAAATACAAGTGCCATTAGTTTATCATATGTTTTTAATAACTTTAATATATGTTGCTTACTTTATTCTTTCTAAATCCCTCAAAACATTTCCCCTAAAACCATTCATATGTCTTTTCTACATTAAAAACAATAACAAGCCTTCATAACACTAAATGGGTGTAATAAACTACTCTAAATCTATTGCCATGTCATAAACTTTACTAAGAAACTTAAAATGTTCATTTAGATTTAATATTCTCATAATCCAATACTTCTTTTCAATCATTATCCTTATAAATTTTATTTGATTTAGTCCTTGACTTTTATTCTCAATTACTTTTGCAAGCTCATATAACTTCACATAAAAATGTTCAAATATCATTTTTTCCTTTTCTATCCTTTTTTTACACCAATGTTTAGCAATACAAATTATCCACATTATTATTATTATACCATGCTTTATAACATATAATATTATTTAATTTTTTACACTGCCTAATTTTTTTGTAATTTTGACCATGCTTTTTCAATTCTCCAAAAATGTCTTTCGAAATGCAATTAAGAATATTATTTAATATAAATTTATTTGCTTAACCATCCCATGAATGTTGCTTTCAAGACTTTATCCTTAAATAAAACTTATTATCTTACTTAGTGTTTAAGCAACTAATCTTAAGACATTATTCAAACTCACAACCTAAAATTTTAAAATAAATATTTAAGATTATTAGCTAATATTGAGATATCCAATACTCTCCTAAAATGACAAAAAAAATCTTTATAATTTAAACTATTTTTCCTCACAAAAAATAATCAATATTCTTCAAAATGCACTCACATTTATAATCCTACACCCTTCTCATAATATCCCAGAAATTTTCTAAATAAAACATATTATAAATCATAATATTAAATCAATATGATGATAAAATGAGTATCTTCTTTAACATTTAAATCAATATTATAAATCATATCTTTTTTAATATTTAAACAACTAATCTTAAAAAATTATTCAAACTCACTTGTTAACCTAAAATTTTAAAATAAATATTTAAAATTATTAGCTAATATGGAGAGATCAAATACTCTCCCAAAATATCAAAAAAAAACTTTATAATTTAAACTATTTTTTCTCACAAGAAATTATCAATGTTCTTAAAAATACATTCACATATATAATATTCCAAAATTTTACTAAGTGAAACATATTATAAATCATAGCATTAGATCAATATGATAATAAATATGAGTATTATAATAAAATGAAATTGTTTTCTTAAAATATTATAGTTATTGATTAAAATATTAGTTATATTAAACTTGTGTTTTTAAATGAAGTCAAAAATTTCATTTTAACATACCATTAAAAAAAACTTATAAAGAGAATCTAATGATAATAAGTTTATAATTTTCAAATATCTAAATAATTAATTATGAATTTTTAAAATAAAAATGTATTAATAATTAGTGAGCATGTTTTAAAATGAAGCAAAAAGTTACATTTAAATATAAACTAAAAAGGATCTCTTCATCAAAATTCTAATGATGAAGACTGTAATTTTTTAATGTTTACATAATCATGAATTTTTGAAAAACAAAAAGAGAAGTACAATTTTAATAATTGTTAAAAGTATTTTAGTAAATTCATCGTATTTGTTACCTCATGAGAGATCGATTAAAAGGAGAGGCAATTATGATGGCCTATAAAAGGAAAAGTCATAGGAGAGAGAAGCAAAAAGAGAAAGAGAGAGAAAAAGAGAGGAAAAAAGAGGATACAAGAAGTTACTAAAGAACAAGAAGAAATTCGAGGATCATGTTTTCAAGAGGGCTTAGGTGATAAGTTACTACTAGAAGCCAAATAGGAAGTGCTACAATAAATGAATTCCAAAAGAAAAGAAGGATTAAACGAGTAAAATTTGTATATTTTTCTTAATTTAATAGATTTTATGTTAGAATAAGCTAGACTTTTTCTACAATATGTTGTTAAAATATGTTTTTCATAATTGAAAAAAGTTTTGTTTTATTTGGAGTAAAAATTGTATTGCTTTAAAGTGGTTTGATTACAAAGCAAAGTATCATACATTAAACCCAACGTATGGTACAGTTAATTGTAAGCTAGTTCAGTATGTTAATATACTTAAATGCGCGTATAATATGTTAGCTCAAACGCACAATATATTATTTAGAGTCAGTGAGAGCAAAGGAACATATAAGTTATTAGTAAAGCATTCAGCATAACTAAGTGTATCGTACAATGGGATCATCGTGCAATACATTAGGTGAGGAAGTAGTAAATAAAAAAGGTCGTATGGAGAAAATGCTTACAACATATAGTATGATAGATCCATCATACAATACATTAAGCGAGGACACAATAAAGAAAAGATACTGTTGAGTTAAACGCATGATACATTAAAAAGAGGACCAGTAGCGGTTAAGAAAAAATATTGAATTGTAAGAGGATTTAGAGGAACCGTATGGTATAGTAAACTCAACATACGTTGTGGTATGAGGTTTTGTGTAGGACATACAATACATAGGGTAAACAAATGGTATGCAATAGGGTCACAATGGTGAAATAAAAAATTCTTTTAGAGTTATATGATCAATAATATCTGTTATATGTATTTTAAATAGAAATGTTTACTTCATATGTATGTATGATATTATAAAGAATCAAGAAAAAGAGTTTAGAAAAGATAATTTTATCTCATATTCAAGTAAATAAATTTGATAATTATAATATAAATACATTATTAAATTACACATGATTTATTTTTAAATTTGAATATCTTTACATGTAATCTCTTAATGTGAATTTTGATACCTAATATGATTATTAAAATAAAATTTATGCATCACATTAGTTAATATATTAGATATCAGTGGATTTTTATTTATCTCTTTAAAATATTATAGACATAGATAAAAATATATACATAAAATAAAAATTGGGTTGGAAATATGATGAAATAATAGAAATAGATTTTCATAAGACATTATACTCATCTTATATGATCAAATACAAGTCAAGAGGTCATACCTTATATGCTTCATGATCTTATTGGATATGTCAATAATACTTTGTGTATAATGACTACATATTAGTCCAGAGGTTATATTTGATATGATATTAAATATACCATTAGTACTCTATGTAGGATGACTAGATATAAGTCTAGAGAATGTATCTTTGTAGATGCATGCTTAGTAGATGTCATTTCAATACATATTATGATTATTATTAGATCCAGAGGATATTAGTCAAAGGGAAAATTGAACACTCTAAAATACAGTACATGAAAAGTTATAAATAAGTTAATAAACATAGAAATAAATTTTTATAATTTATTTTATTTCATGTATAGTTATTGGTTATTATTTGCTCACTCATACTCTGATTTATCATTTTATATCATGATTATTAGTTATCATGTTCACATGGTATTGCTGTTATATTGGTTCTTCATATTATATCCATTTAATATGTTATTACTATATTCATTTATTTAGTAAACCCTATAAAATCTTACTAGTATTTCATCAGAGATCATGTCTCCATTATATCGAGAGAAGGGATTATAATCTCATAGATGAAGATATTAATACATGAATTAATGAGTAAAGTTTTGTCTAAAGTTGGTTTTATATATAGGATAGTATTTATGTATTGGTAACACATAAAATCAATCTAATATACCTTTATGGCTTTTTTATATGATTTCGTAGTCAAGATTTGCTATTTACAATTTTAATTATAAATGGTTTTACCTACTCCTAATCAATGATATTGGCATTTAGATGGATTTGGAGTTGTTTTATTGTTAAGTGCTTACCTTGAATGTTAAGATATCCTCATGTGCTAATCATTGATAATTAATCTCATTTTATTATTAGTTATTATAAATTAATTAAATGGTACCCTTAACACTTTTTATTTCTTAAATAAGCTCACATGCTAAAACAAATCGTAAAAAACATTCTACTTCCTCATTTGTCTGCTCAAAGTCAAAACCATCATAAAATCCTTGTAACCTCATTTGTTTCACTTTGTACATATCATTTGACTCATGTTCATAAAAACCTTTTCAATTAATAAGATCTATTATATCAAAGCCTTCAAATCATTCCAAAATTATTCCTTTAAACTAACATACAATCTTATTAAAAGGGCATAAACACAAAAAATGTTATTACTTTGCTTAGTTATTTCAATTTTAAAAGTATGATTCTATCCTTATTTTTGTTAACATTAAACCACACAACCTATCAAATATGATAAAAAAATAATGTCAAATCTATCTCTTTTGCTTACTAACAAAGCACCGAACACCTAAATCCATCATTTTTTGGGCTTTGATGCATACCCAATTTGCTCCTTGAAGTCACTTTGAAGCAATTTTTTTACAATCAATTGATGTGACACAAGAAACCTTGTTCAGTTATCCCTGCATAAAGGCAGCAATTTTGCAACTCTTGTTCACCTATTGCAAAATAGTCCTCCCAAGCAACACACTAGCAATGGTATAATTTAAAACAAAACTTTTCAAGCAGTCTTAATTGACATGCGAAGTGAACTCACTTGGGAACCATTAGGTAAAAAAAGATAAGTATTTTTCTTTAAAAAAAGGTTAGTTGAAACCTTGTTAGTAGTTTTGATGTGCATAGGCAAACCAACACATGAGCTTGATAAGATTTCAATCTTATATGGTACGATCGAACACCTGACAGAATTAGCACTTTTGAAAAATTAGATATAACGGTGATCGTTCGATCGCGAAATGCACAACTAGACAGCTCACATCACTCCCGCATTTCGAGAGTTTGTTGTGCAAAAAAAACGTGTTTTAGTTTCGCATTGTACAATTGCATTTCTGCTTTCTACTTATAAGGAATTCTGTAGACTTTAGAGGAAGCCTATTCTACCCCTTGGTATGTTCGAGATTTAATCACCTGTGCACGCAACTTATATGCTTTGTACTTGACATATGGAAACATGATAGATGACTCAATCCGAAATGCAATGTTTGGGATTGATTACGAAAAGCATTTGATATACCAAAAGGGGTTTCAAGATTAATTTGCCCTAAACCGCAGCTGTTTACTGCAGCGAACCGATTCAGGTGTAATTGTCTCTATTAAACTGGTTATTTTTTATATTATTAAATTATTTACTAATTAATTAATATTATTAACGTATTTTTTGTAATAAATTAATTAAAGATTTCAAAAATATTATTAAGGTAAAATAATAGTCAAGATAATCAAAGATGGATAAAAAAATATTAAAAACTTAAATATTATTCTAAGATTAATTTTAATTTAATTTGTGTCTTATAATAAACATTTTAATTAAGCTTAATATTTTAATCAAAATAAAATTAAAATACCTAAAATTAAATTCAAAATACATATTTTAGTGATTTGTCACTCTAACTAAGATGATATTCATGAGATTTGACATTTGCTCATCTTTTTCTTTAAATCTACCACGAACACTAATATTGACTACTTAAAATCTAAAACTTCATTTAAACAAATTTATTAGAAATACATAAGTTCTGTTATCATCAAACAAGACACCATAGTTAGGAGTCAACAATATAAAATAATTGATGTTAAAAGTAACCTATATGATTTATTTGTTAATATTCATTATTATTATTTATTTATTCTCAAAAATTATAATTAGAAAAAATTTTATTAAGTTAAAATCATTCTAAAATTCTATGAAATGAAATCTTTTTGTTAAATTTCAAACAATTTTGTTTTATTTTTATTGTTAAATTACTTTTTTAGTTTATTTATTAACTTAGTTTTATATAATACTAAATAAAGAATGTATAATCATTTAACAATTGATAAATTAGTATGACTCAACATCTATGTATAATTTTATTTATTTAACTTAGCTTTAAGATGAATATTTAAACTTTTGAACTTTCTAATAATGCATGTATGGTTCTTTTTCTTTTTTAGATCCATTTTTTCATTTATATATATGTGTGTGTGTGTGTGTATGTGTGTATGTATTATATGCATGCATGCATGCATATATATATATATATGTTGAAATTTTTTAAAAATAACCTATATATATATAATTTATTTATTCCTTAAAAGTAACCTATATAATTTAGTTATTTCTTAAAATTTTCTCTTTTTTAAAGATAATATTAATTTCAAAAAAACTAAAATTGTATTAACTACAGTTAAAATAATTGAAATTAAAATCCAAATTAATTGGGACTATTAAACCATTAGAATTAATTTTTCAATTGGGGGGCTAAGCTCTAGACCTTAGTAGAAACATTATGAATGTTACATGATCAGAAAATTTGGAAAGAACATGGCTACAAATTTCAATACAGTTGGGTTCCTCTTCATCATGGACATCATTTTGTGCTTAGCTTTGCTACGTTTTTTAGTTTTGCACTACCATACTTAAAAGTTCAATGCAAATCTCAATTGTCATCCTAAGAGTCAACAATCATCTGATACGGATTATATAAGAGGCTTGATCTTAAACAACGATTTATAGTAGTAGTACAGACCACTAATTAAATGTTGCAAAAGATGCAAATGTTCAGTCGGCTGATTCGCTTTCTAATGCAATGACAAACAGAATATGCTAACTAAAATTTATGCATTCTCTCCATTGTTTGATTTGGACAATTTCCATCATCAGTAGACTTCAAAATTAGACAAGAAAAATATTTACCTGCCAAACTGGAGCCATGTATTCACGATACAAAAGGTTTGCCTCTCCTTCCTTTTTCATACGACCCAAACCCACAGAAGATTGGTTGTGAGAAACATTGCTGTTTAAAAATTCAGAGCATGTAATCCTTGGAAGGATTCCTAAATAGACCTTTGAAAGAATAGTTAAACTTTCTTGTAAAGAAACAGTCAATTGACAGCAATAGTAACATCACGAGGAAGATCTACAAGCTTTATTTCACATTCACCAATAACTAGGTGTAAATAACATTTTTAAAAAAGTTCTTCAACCAGCTGAAAAAATTCCGAAGTCATAAAACCACGAATAACCGCATATAGACCACTAGTGGCACAAAATGAAAAAAAAAAAACCCAAAGAAGCGACAAGAGAATTCAAATCTCAATGCTTTAGTAAGTTTAAACAGCCAAAACTCGGTCAATACACCAAAAAATATTAGTTTATTTGTTAACCATTTATATGAACATGCATAAAGTAGATAGTTTCCTCCCCACCATCATAAATTAGTACTAGGGATCATCTAAAATTAGCAACATGGATACAGGTTTAGTCAGGGAGAGCCTTACCAAATTCCATTGACTCAGGAACCAAGGTCGACATGAAAAGCAATGCATAAAAGAGACTTGTGCCTCAGCTTATTGATGTTAGCTGGCAACAACTTTAACTAGAGATGTAGGATGTGGTGATGCTAGTAAACGTGATGAATTTGATAGTTAAATAAAACCATCCAAATTTTATCTTTTGTTCCTAATGAAAGTTTTGTTCTCTATGTTTAAATCCTTCAGCTTATTCCTTCTCTTTGATATTTTCTCATAGCATTCAAATTTAATGAACTTGCTTAACATGAAGATATGCCAATTATCTTATTATTGACTCTACTTTTGCCCTGTTTTCCTTGAACGCCCTTTTAACATATTGAGGGAATTCCTTCACTGATGAGCTTCTAGGTCAAAATTCATGATATAGAAGAGTCCAAATATAATGAATCTTATAACAACCAAAAGATTCAATCAAAGATTCAGAGTTCAAAACTGATGGTCAAGACAAGCCTACAATAAATTGATCCACTTCTATTCAAGCAAGCTCGAAAGTGAATTGGTTCACATAAACAAATTCATTAACACTATGCATGGGCTTCTAGTCACCATTTACCATGTTTGAGCCAACCATAAGTTGGGAGCTTGTTGAATTCTACTGGTTGTCAACTCCAAGGTGAGGGCATGATCAAAAAGTGATAAACGGTGTAACCAGGACTAGAAGAGGTGCAATAGGAATGACTCATATTGGCTCCGTAGAGATTTAGCACAACCAACCACCAAATCAGGAATAACCTCTAAATCTGTTTTCCGCATTCAGTTATAACCCTCAATGAAAGATATGTTGCAAAAAAAAAAAAAAAGCCATAAACAATGAGCTTATGTTAGCTCAAGAGTAACAAGCACCATCTTGTATCTTTTGCTTGTTTAAAACAACTTTACATTTTTGCATTAAGATTTGTGGAAGAAACAACAGAGCTATTTTTGTGGTAAAATTGATTCGTTTTTTTCACCATGCACACATTACAGAGCAGACATAAAAAATGCATTGCTTGAAACTTGCACCACCCTCTACAAAGCAAAGGATTTCATTAAGCGATTCATTGGCTACCTTCTTGCACCACTATCTAGAAAGCAGAGGGTTTCATTAAGCAATTCATGGCTAGCTTCTGAACTAGAGTATTGTCAATTTCAAGGGAATTTTTTTCAAATATGTATTTATCTTAATTTTGAGTAGATGAATAATATTGATGACCTGTGGTTCCCAGCTGAGCATGAGATCAACAAGTGATAATTGTTGCAAATACTCCAAAAGGTAAGCCATGGGAATAATCCTGTAAACTTTTCATATATTTCTGGATCATGTTCTCTTAGGTAAGTATTATACCATTCCCTTAAGATAGTAACTGCATATGGTTTGTTGTTCAAATTAATTCCTTTTTTTGGCTTTGTTGTCTATATTTCTTAATAGAGTTGATGTATCGAGTCATTAGTATTATTTTTCCTTTTCCTTCAGGTATAACCTTTTGAAGAAACAATATAGTTTGGTTGCAAAATTAATACATTTGCTTTTAAAGTGGACAAATTAAAAATAGAGCAATGTAAGCTTAAACCATTCTCTAAAAAAGCAAAGGGGTTTTATTAAGCAATTCATGGCCAGTTTCTCCTTGGTAGCATTGCTAATTTCACAAACATTTTTTTCCAAACATGGCTTTATTGAAATTTTGAGTGCCTCAATGCTTTTGGTCGATCTAATAAACAAGTATCTACGTTGACCTATTACCTTAACCAGGTCAATCTTTATAAAGGGATTCATTAAGATGTTTCAACTAAAAGCAGATCAAATTAAACGCTTGTCTATCTTCAATTCAACTAAGGTGATCAGCAGTACATGTATATAATTATATGGTTTGGATTGGTTCATTACAATTGTTGATGCACTTTATAAATATTTAAATTGGACACATCAGCAAGAATTCACTAATGCCTGAATTAAGTTGGAAATACTGTAAAAAGAAATGATTTGAACCAACAATGAACAAACTTGGTCATCAAAAATATTTTATTTTTATTTTGTTTAATAAGCTATACTCAATTTGTAACAAAAGTTCTTAGTTGAATAATGTGATTAAAAGGTACTAGCAATACAGAAATCATCTACCAACCCGTGGACTGCAAATGTTCCTCTACATCTAAAGCATCTAATATTTATAATCTTTACTTCGAGAACTTTCAACTTGTCAGAACACATAATTGCGCATGAATGGACAAAATTTCATGGTGGTTATGGCACACAAGTTTCAATAAGCAGAAGCATATGTAAAATCCAAACCTATTTTTAAGATTTACTGGATTTGCAAAGGCAAAAATGGTTGCTTTTGATGCTAAAACAAGCAAAGGTTGCAGTTCTCGAATTTTGTTGATTTCTAGAACAACTCTTTCAGTCATATCTTCAATGGATAATTTTCTCCTGCAAAAAAGAACACTATGGAGAGTTGATGCAAAAGAAAATTTCACTCGAAAAGAAAAAATTCAGAGACACAGATGACACAATAAATGAATAGGAAGCTGGAAGAAGCCCGATAAAAAGGATCGAATCTTAAATAAGGACTAAACTCAGATCATATATGCTATCAAAAATTCTACTCTACTAATACAATATTGAAATAGATAAAAGTAAATTTAACTATGAAACCTTTCACTATCATTCTTTTGTAATGGCTGGCAAGCTCGATCATTCCAATGAAAAGCACCAATGCTAAAAGAAAAACCACTACGTTAGATGCTATCAATCAAAAACAAGATATAAAGTAAATAAAATTAGGGTTAAAAGACTAACTTAGAATGAAAGGATGTTTTATGGCAATAAGATCAACGTTAACAGAATGTTCAAAACTATTCCATTAATTCCTAAATAAAAGATATAACTGATTATAGGCCACAATTCAGTTTTGATTGGTCTTACCATTTTGCATGGACCAAACATTTTGTGTCAGACAATACAATTATTTGTTGTGACATGATTCTCCTAAGCACAGAGGAAGTGGATAGCATGCATTTCCCTTTATGAATTACTTAAAATAAAATAAGAAACAGCTTGCAAGATACCTTGTCTAGAAAATCCTTTAAGATGGTAACTCAGACAGTATGTAGATGCTTTTAGTAGACGGCATTCTGCATCCACCTAGGGGCATACGATTTTGAGAGCTATTTGTAAAACTATCCATTCCACCAAGCTAGCCAAAATCAGGTATGGGGCAAAATTGATGTCAAAGACAACAAAAACCAATTCTTGCTTCACTCAAACATGGATATTGAATAACTTTTCCCACTCTTCTGAAACTCAGTGACAGGGCACTTCCTCGTCATGATTATCATCAGAGATTTTGTTAAGGGATTTGAGCACTATAAAACCTTCGTCTCACATTGTGGCGGTTGTTACTCTCCAATAACAAAAAATTCAAACAGAGCAGGGAGGGAGCTTTATCTATTGAATGGATGAAACGTTGAAAAAAATATAAAAAATTCAACACAATTAAGAAGAATGCCTACGGCCATCCTTGCATACCAATCGAAATAAAATAATTTTATATAATAACAGAAAAGAAAATAAATCCTTTGAAAAGAAATGTCTTGATATGCTTTGACTATGGTCTTTGGCACAGTATTTTCTCTAAATATAATTCTAACATCTCTTCCAGTCAAAAATCAAACAAGATACAGGAAGAGAAATCCATAGAGAATTTTGCAGCCATTTTTGAAGCAATATCATGATCGAAGTTGTAACCAAATTCATATCAGTTTATATATATATATATATAGGAAATGCCACGTATCTTCCAAAAAAGTCGTATGCAGATTTATAAATTTGGAAATTTGGACATTGTCTAGTCTTTACTATGATATAAGGTTGAGTTTTACGTCAATTAAAATCTTTTAAATATCGAAATCTTAAGTTGATAGGTTTATTGAAAAATTTAAAAAATTTTGTTATTTTGTTGGTTAAATGATAAAACAAGTAAAACTTACAAACAAGTACCAATTTTGAATATTAACAAAATACTAAAATCTAACTTGTTACTCTAAAGTGAATCAGGCGACAATAGTCTTAGAATTGTGATGAAAGATGTAGATGCACTACATACATACACACATATTGTATTGCATATCAAGAGGACTAATGCCCCAAGTCCCTAGGTTAGATAATGCATTAAAGATAAGCCAAGCTTATACTAAGTTTCTCATATCATAGAAATCATATAGCGTCACTAGTTAATTTGTGAACCATGATATAGTAGTTAATTTAGTACTTATTTTCCCAAAGATATGCTGTGACATTACTCCAAAATGATAGAACTTGTAAATGGAAAATAGCATTAAAATCAAAGTGTATCCTCAGAAAAAGACAATATAATATGCAGGTAAATTATAAACAAACCTCTATAATTCGATGCCTATTGCAACAAGGTCCCACATGTTTCCAAAATATGTAACTAAGTCCCATAGTTTATTTTTGAGTTACAAATAGGTGGTCCCTTGGCTAATAGATTGCATCAAAGTTGATTTATATATTTACTTTTGTTTTCCATATATGAATTCTATCTTAACAAACAAATTAATACAAAAGTATTAAAGTACCCTCATTTATTCTCTATTAAAGTACCAAACATATTCCTATTACACTTTTAACAAACAAAAGTTAAGAACATGAGGTGACCTCAAGAACTTTCATGTTCATAAGATAGTGAAGGTTTATCCTAGTCATTTCCTCTGTTGTTGCATCATTTAAGCCTCTATTGCTTTTCGGTTTATTAAACTTGCCTTAGTTCCCTGTTTATTCTGCAATGTCTACTACACAAGTCAGCTATGCTCATGATAACTTTATTATCTACCATTATTTTCAATCCTTCTTATTTATATAGAGGTTTGTAGTCATATTGCATATATACTAAGTTTCTCACACAATCTTTCTCTTTTCTATGGATAACTAAATGTTTGATGAAATGCCTCATTTCATCAAGATGCAACTTTCAATCTTTCCAATACAAACATGATGCGGAAAAGTAAGAAGACTTGGTGCTAATTCAACAATAGGGATTGCCTTTGCCAACAACATAGTGAAAAATCCCAAAGTCTGTCAACAATCCTTTTCACTTGTTCTACTGTTGTCGATACACAGAATGTCAATTTTTTGCTTGATGCAATCCTTTGGAGTAATTTACTCGCTAAACCCATATAACGTTCAAACAATGAGAACAGTGGAGTAGGCCCTACAAGAGACATAACAATTATAAAGATCCAGCAGTTGATAGCACGACAAATTGTGCATATGAAAAGCCTACAGAACAAAATAATTATATTATCCCGCATTCTTATTTCTGCTTTATCTCTCCTATGCCTTTCCAACTGGCCCTGTTATGTTCCAGAAGCTTTTTGCAGGCTGCAATGCAAACATAACCATGTAAGCATATGTTTCATTTGGTGTTATTTTGTATCTACCACTTCTATGTTTTAAAGAAGCTTGTTGCTATTACGGAAATCAGAAGGATGAATTTTATTTCAAATCCTGACATCTAAGAAACATGTAATACCCTGTTTTTTCCTCACTTGATGTCGTAAAATCAAAGTGTAATTCTCCAAGTTCACTAAAGCCTTTTCAAGCGAATCTGGCCATGTTAAGCAACCATCAGTAGCTCATATTACGGAAATCAGAAGGATGAATTTTATTTCAAATCCTGACATCTAAGAAACATGTAATACCCTGTTTTTTCCTCACTTGATGTTGTAAAATCAAATTGTAATTCTCCAAGTTCACTAAAGCCTTTTCAAGCAAATCTGGCATGTTAAGCAACCATCAGTAGCTCATATTACGGAAATCAGAAGGATGAATTTTATTTCAAATCCTGACATCTAAGAAACATGTAATACCCTGTTTTTTCCTCACTTGATGTCGTAAAATCAAAGTGTAATTCTCCAAGTTCACTAAAGCCTTTTCAAGCAAATCTGGCCATGTTAAGCAACCATCATTAGCTCATATAGTTGTACACCAACGCAGGTTGCTGCTGTAGTTTCGACGATGCTAAGTTAACAAAAGCAGCAAATATGGTTGTACGGCCAACCATGATGGAACTGTTTTGCTAATCTATGGTTATATGCACAAACGAGTTCTTAGTGTCAGTAAAGGAAAGGGGTAGTGAAGAACAGGTTATATTTTGTGCACAATGCGGTGTTTGTAGAAGAATGAGATCCCATCAAGGTTGGCAATACAGCAAATATGTGCAACAAATAGCAAAAAATCTGGGAGAAAATAGCACAAATAACAATTAAAAAAAGCATAAATAATGCATACAAAAAAGCTCTGAAATTTCATTGAATAACCAACATTGCATTGCATAATACCTAGTGGTTTAAAACAAGTTCAATGAGCCCATAGCTCAAATAGAAATATTGAGCATTGTTTAGATGTACAAAGAACCCAGCAAAGGTTTCAAAACAAGTGGATTAATTCCTGAGTTTACAAATTGCCCATCGTACATATGGTACACTTGAATACCCCTGCCTTGTGATCTTTCTAATAATAGCGCTTCTCCTGGTGCTTTGTTTCTCTCTATTCAAGATAAGCCAGTAGGAAATCAGCCCATCAAAATAAGCTGGTTAGAAAAAACCACAATGGCTCATCCACTTGCATAACTTAAAACAAATTGCATGTGTTTTCTTTGAAATTGATGCAACTACCCTTGATTCATCTTCTGGTCATCTCTTATTCTTTGGATCCTTTTGAGTGGTGGAAAAAATACCTATGCTCAGAAGCTTGTTTGGAACAGGTATATAGCTTTCAGAACACTAGCATATCTCTTTATGAAGACTTCACTGTGGAAGGGGGAACAGTACATACCTACAGTGTTTCATCTATTATAAATCAATACTTGTTATCCCAAGTAACAGTGCAGGCTCGCAACAAGGCTTTTTCCACTACCATTCACCAAGTAGTTGCTATATCTAGCTTGGTAAGCCATTGGACACTACACAGCTTTTCGTGCAGCAGCAACTCTCTTCTTGGCCATTGGGTTTAAATTATCACCCCAAGTGGATGATCAAGCTCTTCAATTGTCAATTATAGACATCAACTTCAGTTAGAGTTCCTCCATTGCAATTGGCACCAGCAATAATCCGTCCTTGCTGACTCAACTATTAAAGCTCTTGATTATATCGTTAGTCAACTAGTCGCATTTAACAACATAATCACAAAGATGCTTGGCCAAAGATTCGAGCATTAAATTTGATAGCATAAATCAATTATATATATGCAACACCTAGGACCAAAAAAGATACAAAGTGATTACTAAATGATGTACCAAATGTAGAATCACTATAAAATGAGCAGCTCCTAGCAAGCTTCAAAGTTGAGGGATACAAGAATGAATAATCACACATCGGTTATAGAAGGAATTGCTCTAAGCTTTATATGTGAAACCATAATCTTAAAATATTGATACAATTTTTAAAGACAAAACCTTCTTTGATTTATATGGGACAATTAATGAAGGACAGGACAATATCTACACATAATTGAAGCAGATCATGATAATACAGCAATGTTTAATAACATGATTTTGTAGATCTCTTCCATTAAAGATGCTTCTATAGATGCAATTGTTATAGCCCAAACAAAGTTACCAAAGCTTTGACCATAGAAACTATGGGTTGAAATTCTGACATATATGGCAATAAACCCTTTTCCTTGCCCTAAGGGAGTAGCATGCAAGTGTCTTATCTAGGCCTTACAATAAGATAAAAAAATTCATTCACAAAACTAACCAAAACAAGAACATGCAAAATATTCAATTTAGAGATAAGATTTTATCATACATTTTGTTTATCATGCATAAAGATAAGAAGATGGTCATCTACTCATTTTGAAGTTTGTCATAAGAGAACCACGAGCCAATTCTAGCTCCCCAAGTTCTCGACCTCCATCACAACCAAAGCCAAAGGACATGTTCCATTGTTCATTGCCTATACCTACATAGTAATGCAATATTACGTGGTAAGAAATTATAGCTTTCAACATACCCACTATTTATAGAAATTTGCAACATCTATCTAAACTCTTTCTTTTCATCTCATGTCTCATCAACTTGAAAGTCACATCACATTATACATGCAATGATTCTTCAAGTTCATCAACCACAAATCATTGCATTATCATATTGCTCTCAATTTGTCTCGTGTGACTACGGTGGTCTTTTGCTTATATTATCACAAACGTTTGTCTCAAATGTGAAAATAATGGCATAAACTCCTATTGCTTTATAATGTTCAACAGTCACATTAAAAAAACATGCCATCAGTACCACTGTCATCTTTATCACCTATTTGATATTCATTTACTATGCTAAACTCGTATTCAGCATTCAAAAAGTCTTAATTCAGGCCATATTTATCTGAAATTGATTCTGGAGCAAAAGGCAAACCTGTCAATAATAAGGATATATAAACTGGCACTAGGTCCTTCCTTTTTTGAACTTTTAAACCCTGGACGTATTGTCTGTAAACAGAAAAAGAAAAATAAGCTTCTTTATGTACAGTATAAAACCAACTCAATTTTCGGAGTTAGTACAGGTTACTTTTGATTTAATGCTAAGAAGTTGAGGAAATGACAAAAGCCTTGCAACTAGTTCAGAGATTCAACAACCACTTAATGTCTCTCAAATTGCACTTCAGCATGATGAAAAAAAGAACAAGATGAGAGAAACGAACCTCTCTTACCTCTATTATGATTGATTGAATATCATTCAAAAAGAAACAAAGATGCCATCATTTATTCAATCGAATCCTCACTTAGTTAAGAGATCTAAATTGGTGAAAATTTCTCCTAGAAAATGAGAGAACAAAAAAAATCATTAAAAGACTATCAAAAATGACAAAACATGCCTTGATACTAAAACATAATTATTAATAGATAAAGCACGATAACATCATAGTAACCTTGCAATTGTCCCCACCTATTGGGAATAAAGCTTGTTGTCATTGTTGCATGTTCCCAATGACCAATTTCTATAAAAGGATATCCTACTAAGAAGTTCTTGATAGTTTTGGATGAACTTTAAGTAAAGATACTTAAACAACATTAAAACTATTAGACCACAACATATTTAATTAAAAACTGAAAAGGATGCTCACAGATCACAAAAGAAAACTAATAGTAATAACATTGTCCACAAGAAGAATGATAAGCAAGATATGTTCTGCATTGGTAGTAACTAACTACTAGGAATGACTAACAAAAGTGCAGAATTCCAGCCAAGCTAGTCACTCCCCTACACACTTTACGTAATTGTTTATCAAATCTATGCCCCTCGTAATTGGATGGATTTGTAAACCATGTCAACTAAACCTACAGGCATACAACTCATACCTTGTAAACACCATCACAATCAAAAGTTTGGAAATCACAGCTAAAATAAGTCAATTATACTCAATTTTTTATCAACACAAACAATAGTTGTCTTGCGAATCAATAATTAACATGGAAGCCTATTAGGAAGTAAACCAACAGTAAGTGAAATATTTTAGCTTACCAACAAACACACTAAAGAGAGAAAACAGTATACTAAACCAACAGCAAGTGAAATATTTTAGCTTACCAACAAACACACTAAAAAGTGAAATCAGTAGACTAAACCA
This sequence comes from Vanilla planifolia, assembly GCA_023846275.1. Classification (NCBI taxonomy): domain Eukaryota; kingdom Viridiplantae; phylum Streptophyta; class Magnoliopsida; order Asparagales; family Orchidaceae; genus Vanilla; species Vanilla planifolia. Next base: position 7,795,552 of record CM043873.1, on the reverse strand, counting down.
ATAATAAGTGAAACATTTTAGCTTTATAACAAACACACTAAAGAGTGAAATCAATAGTTTAGTATCATAATGATGTTCTAACAAAGTAAAAAAGGCCGAAGTCAGTCTCCAATGCAGGCACTTGTATCACATATGTGAATAAGAATGGTTCTTTGATGATAAAGATGCTCATGAAATAGCAAAAGGAAAAGAGAAAGCAATATAGCACATAAGAGATGGTAGCTCAAAGAACCCTCAAAGTGACAACTACAATCTCAAATGGCAGAAAAAGTTTAACTATATCCTTTATGTTACAATGAAAATGACCTTATTGGAAGATAAATCTCCAACTAAGGCAAAAACAAATAATAAAAAGAGAGAAAAGTAGAGGGTAGAAGACAATGGAAAGGAGTATACGAGAGTTTTAGATTGCATGAATACTTGTTATCAGGTATAGAAAATGAGAGCACATCCTTCTTTCTGGATTTATATATTGGCAAAAGCAATTAAGGATGGATTTGACAGGAAACGAAACAAGTGACAAGTCAAGATAAACTTTCGGCACAACATAAGAGCCAAAGATCCTGCAACATTAAATGGGCATTCAATGTCTCGAATTCTCAAGAGGCATGGAGGATAAAAGCAAGGTAAGTTGAAGGAAAAGATTGGGCAAAGTGCTCGAGCTAGACGTGAAACCAGGGCATGGAAGAAAGGACCAATCCAACTAAAAGGATTGGCTAGTCGAACCCAGCAAGGTGGACCCAAGCAAGGCCACAAGAGAACAGTTGAACTAGGCAAGATAAAATTTAAAGAGGCAACTAGTCAACAACCACACTAGCAAAAAATGACACATGAAAGACGACTGTCAAATAATTGTGTTAACATAAGTCTTTTGTTTTGAAGGATGCAAACATTTATATGAATCCACTATAAAACAACAACTCTAATTATTGCACTAAGAAAGGTTTAAAAGAAGGAGAATGATGAAATGTTTGCTACCCTAGAGTCAAAAGAGATTTAAGTGATTGTGAAACTTCATCACTTTTAACGTCAACAATGGATCTTGGAAAGATAGAAGAGGTCCATGTAGCTAAATAGACAAAGAAAAAGAACACCTCCTAACCTAGCATAAGTGGGGCATTGGTGGCCAAGGTAACGAGAAGCCATGCCTCAAAATAGCACCTAACAATGATAAGGCAAGTGAAGGAGAGCATGTCGTCAAAGAGATAGGTAGTGGTGGAACCCAATGCCAAAGGTGCCATCGGCACTGACACCCAAGGTGGAGTAGGCAATGCGTGAGGTGGTAGCCAAAGGCTTGCTTCCTCAATAGAACTAAAGCAAACTTTTCTTGGCCAATGAAAAGCTCCCAACCAAGATGTGTCCAAGGAGATGGAGTGTCAAGCTTGGACTTGAAGTCTATGTGAATAGTAAGGCAAACCAATAAGCTAGACAAGGCAATTAGTGCCATAGATTCCCATGAGATGGAGGGTTGATTCACATCGAGCTCTTGTCCATCATGACCTTTGAAAAGGGCATTAAGGCAATGCTTAAGGAGCTGATTGTCCAAGGAGTTTTCGTGCCCAACATGTCATCTTTCCCCAATGACAAACAATTCATCCTATGGAGAATGTATTGCACCAGCTCAAAGATGGTCAACTCAAACTACATGAAGAGACCAACAAAGATTAGCTAAGTGAGGTAGAGCACTAAAGTTTCCTTTTTTGCAATTTTTTTTTTTTTGAAGCTTCTTGGGACCTATCTAGGATCTAGACAAAAAAACTTAATAAAATTGTTGTTTGATTTTACAAATATGAGTTTTTTTCCATGTCCTCAATACAATGTACACTTGGGCAAGTTTCATTAGCTCTATCAAGGACCTAGGAGGCCAAAGCTCCGAGTTTTGTCAAAGAGATCCCTTGCATAGGCCCATGCCAATGCAATGTACGTGGTAATGGTCACAACACCTAACTTGCACCTAGAAAACTTTGATATAATCCATTAGAGGTTTGCTTTCTCCATGCACCAAGCCAAAGAGTTCTACATCACGTCGATGAAGACAAAATATGCTAAATACTCATGAAGCTATAATGTAAAGCCCACATTAGATACCCTCCTAGAGGGTGAATAAGTCGAGGAGACCTTCGAATTTAGTAAGGTGGTCAACCAGATTGATGGTGCCTTCAAATATTTTGAGGCTTGGAGTAAATTAATTATTTGAAAGACAATCCATTCTTAGATTGTCTAATAATGGAGAGGTTTGTTGGTTGAGACAATAATGGCACAGTCATTATTAAGTCAACATTGATAAGGGAGAGAAGGAAGACTTCATCAATCAATTCAAGCAACCACTTGTACAAAAAGTGTCAAGTTTTCTTGTGGCTGTCAAGAGATTGGAGTGGCACACTCTAGAAGAGAGCAACTAATATAAGCCTACAACAAGGATAGCTCAAGGTAACTTGGTCGGCACAAGTTGCAATTGAACTGACAAGAAGATGATTAGCACGAGTTAGGTGGCCACCATCCTAATGAAAATTGCTAAATGAGTGCCCTTGTGGTGGGGATCTGGACAAGTAACCTTAATGCCACCACAGATGGTATTGTTTCCATAATGAGTGCATAGGCAATGAGAAGGTTCGTCCAATCTTGGCAAAGCAAGTTAATAGACTTGGCCAAAATATCAATCTAATTAGTCATCTAATTGACAAGATTTGAAACCCCACCCAAGTGATATAGTATGTGCACTTAGCAGAATTATCAGTGCTTCTCTCTTCCATGATTGAAAGGTCATGATCCACATTCCCTTGCATAGATTGGGTATTCCTAAAATTGGCCATCTCCTGGTATGTGAGTAAAATTTCAATAAGGGTGAAAAAAAATATTGATCTTAAAATTGATTTCCAACACATGTACAGCTGTTTGTCTCACAAGAATATGTAAGATGATTCTTTGTGAAAAAAGAAAGCCATGAAATAGCAAAAAATAAGCAGAAAAAAATACAACACACAAGAGATAATAACATGGAAGCCCTCAAAAAGGCAAAAACTGCAACCTCAAATAGCACAAGATTTACACTATCTCCTTTTTGTTACAATGAAAAAGACCTCGTTAGAACAGATGAACTTTCAACTAAGGCAGAAAAAAAAGTAAAAGAGAAAGAGTAAAAAACAAAGGGCGATAAGCAGGAGCATGCGAGAACTTAAATTTGTGCACAAATTCTTTATCAAGTTTAGAAAATTTTGAGTAGGCTCCTCTTTTTAGATTGAAAAAGGTTTACATATTGAAAAAAAGGAATGAAATATGAATATGATAAGTAAAAAGATAAGTGGTAAGCTAGGCTAAGCTTGAGAGGCACACATCAATTAAAGATCCTACAATTTTAAAAGAGCATTCAATGTCTCAAATCTTCAGAAGATATGGAGGTTAACAACTGAGTAGGTTGAAGGAAACGGAATGTGAAGCACTCGAGCTTGGATGCAAAGCATGGGCACAAAAGAAAAGGCTTGGCTAACTATGCAAGGAGGTCGGCCTGTCCTACAAAGGAAAACCTAGGCAATGCAACAACTAAACAATGGACTAGTGAATATAACAAAGTTCTAAGAAGGCCAGCCAATAACCACATAGACAAAAGAGGACATATGAAGGAAACGAGTCAAACACAAGTATGAGGACAAATAATTGAGTTAGCAAAATCAAATTTTAAATTGAAACACATGTTTCACTATGGCTTTAACTTCATATTTAAGTGCACTTTGGTTTCTGCTTCATACACTCCAACACATCAATGGTAGACAAGAAAAACAATATAAGCCAACAGCCAATAATTTTCATAGGGATTGTTAATTTGTAATAGTTAAATTAAAAAAATTGAAAATATTTAATTTCATATTTGAATACTCACATATTATTAAAATTATATTCTAACGATCAATATAGATATTAAACTTAAAATCCTAAATATAAAGTCACAATCAAACATATAAGTGTAAATTTCAAATTTTTTGAGATCATTCTAATATAACTTATATGAATGGTTTCCCGATACAATAATTAAGAAACGTTATAATTTTGAGGAGAATTTATTTTTGGTATTTTGCTTTAACTATTTAATTTTTAATTAACAATATCCTAATTTTGTGAAGAGATTTGTTATCATTATTAAAAAAAATCTCTCAATCTTCATTTCTCTAATGAATAACTTTATGGAATCACGTGTGAACAACCAATATATATGTTGGCCTTAAAAGCCATGGACTCAATTTTGCTTCAGCCCCATAACTTAATCAAGCCAAAGAGCAAACTTGCAACTTGTTAAAGGACTTTACCTATATCATGGTTATTTTCGCTTGATTCTAACCATTACAAATCTTTGTTAAATTATTTATTTTATAGATTAATATTCTTAAAATTAGAAGGGGCTCAAATCATTATTTCAATTCTTCAATTCATTAATATTAAGAAACCTTGAAAAGAAATTGTTAGCACATTTTTTTTATAAAGTTGTAGAGTCTTCAAGAACTATAACTCATGATTAATGCATAGTTGATTGGTTTTCCTCTTTCAAAAACTAATAGCATATTCAAATAGCCTTACAAGTATTAATAATACATGGCACATATATCATTATGATTGAATGCTTGAATCATTTCATGCTAAGAATGGAAGTATGCCATTCCTAACTTTGATTTTTTTTATGGAGGAATCATTTATCTTTTGCATCTATTGCATTTAAGTTCCCTTTTTTTTCAAGATCGTCACATACGTCATAAAATTTCTTTTCTATATATTCAATATTACCAAAATAATCTCCACCCTTCTCCTCCATAGAACCTCCACCAGCAACCCCTTGTCTAATAAAATTTCTCCCTTATTTCATCTACTCCACTATGCTAACTCGTTAACAACACATTTATCTACCATTTTCACAACAATTAAAGCCCTCCACTAAACTATGACATTCCACACGAATCTCTCAAGAAACTTCTTTTCCCACATTATTAAAGAATCAAAAGAACCTTTTCTCACCCACTTTGTCCAATGGAGTTTCTTAATTGTTATTGTTTACGCCGCTATGCTACCTCGTATATCACTCTAACAATAATTGAAAACCTTTCTTGCAAAAATTAAAACCCTCCACAGAGCCATAATATTTAACACAATGCACTCTAATAGTTTTTATTCCCACACTACCAAAGAACCATAAGCTCTTCCATCCTACCACCTTGCCCAGCGAGGTTTCTTCCTTGTTGATTGCTCCATTATGCTACCACATTGACACCACCCTTCTCTACAAGTCCAATAATAAATGAAAACCTTCCACAAAGCCACAATGTTCTACATGGTTCTCTTTAATAACTCTCCCCATATTATCAAAGAACCATAAGCTTCTCTTCCCTCCCATCTCTTGCTCTCTTCAACACCTTCTCATCAAGGAAATTGCTTAAACAAGGGTCATAAAGTTGCCACTAGTTCGGAGTTAGCAAAGGATGACAACAATGAGGTTATGCAATGAAATTGTCCATGATGTCAAGAGATTCATCGGTAGAGTAGCAAGTAAATGTGACAGGAAGAAAAGAAAAAGGTATTCAAGTAATTATTGGTCATATAACTCATAAATTATTGTTTTATGGATTGTAATTTTGAAAAAGTCATTGAGCTATAAGCATCAAGGGCAAAGGTGAGACATCCATATAAAATTTAACATAGGTAAAGAACAAAAAATTGTAAACATACATTTATTCATATATTACTAGCATACAGTTTAACAAAATTATTAAAATTGAATAATTATTGGAACTAATAAACAGTTGATGTGACATGATCTAGAGAAAATTCAATGAGTTTAGTAGCATGATTCATCAAAGCCATAGGTGAAATAAATAGCTATCTTGCACTAAACACAAGTGGTTTCTTCACATTTAAAAACAGCCCTCTTTCCCTGCTAATGCATAGAATCCTATTTGCCTAGTATTATAGCACCACATCACCAAGCTTAAAGCACAAAAACCATTTGATATTGACAAGTAAAAAAATGTAATCAAAGGCTATTAAAAATAAAGGTTATATACTTGGAGAACATAATTGAATGTTTTACATGAATTAAAATGCATATCATAGAGATCTAGTACAGATTAAAAAGGATTGCTTGCCTGTAGTGCAGCCAAAAATTCGTAGCTATTGTAACATCGAATGTAAAAGAAGCGCTTCATACAGGATAGAAATAGTTCATTATACAAATGATCATCTTGTGAGAGCATAATGCTGCTCTCGGTATAGAGTTTGTTTAGATCCCAACAGGAACTATCCACTGATCCTACAATACCATATGCTAAAAATCAATCTAATAACAGTGGTGATCTTCAATATCTTAGTCTAAATAAATGTTCAAATCAAATAACATCCAAAAGTTGTTTATATTTATTTATGATGATATCAATAGCACACGATGTAATCATGCGAACAAAGATTTACATGTTCTGGAATAGAAACAGCGAGATCTAAAGACAAAACGCAACAGTGATAAACAACTTGGAAACAAATCAAGTACAATTTATACACATACTTAACAAAAAAACACTATATATATATATATATAAACACATGAAGTAAGCTACCAAATCAGATAGAAGTTGTTAAAGAGTTCCCACCTATTACAAACCATCGAAATAGATCATTTAAAGAACTTCGTTGTACATATAGGGATGATAGTTGAGTTCCGACCAATCTATCACAATGAGATTGAAAATGCAAATGCAAGATTCAATGGTTGAGATTGAATTAGAACAAAGTTAGTCCTGTGCCAAAAACACTTTGCAGCCAAAATTCTATTACATTTTATGCAGTTTTTTTTTTGGAGCCATACTTTTATGATTCAAGGGCAGTTTATGTATTTCAATTTGCCATATTCGGTTAATTTGTTTGCTAGGTAGTGATCTCTTTTTGTTTAATTCCAAGATCCTTTATTATTCTTGAGAAGAGTAGTTAATAATGAACATAGAAAATAAGATGGCATACAAACAACGGGCAAAGACCCCTATTCATAGATTAAAATACTACAAGCAAACTACAACATTTAAGGAAGAATAAAGAAGTAGCAGCAAGCAGGCATAAAATCTAATACACATCTAATGAAGAAAATTAGCACAAAAGAAATTTCAAGTAATACACCTAATGCCATTACACTACCAACAAGTAAAGCATATTGTAATAGGATGCATGGGCAACAAGCCATAACCAATTTACTAGTCATCTATATGAACTTCTTATTTGATATAACTCCCGAGCATGTAACTATTATGCTTAGAGGCTAATACAAAACCACAACAAGAGGAAAGGGCATAGGGCATATTAATAGGCCATTCTCTTGGCATAACTATGAATCTCACAAATCTACAAGACTACACCTTCTATCATTTTTTCAAACTTGCATCATAGGTACCTGTCCATGACAGAAGGTAGACAACTTTAAACCATGAAGAACAATGAAGATATGTTTTAGTCAACCAACCATCGATAAACAAATACCAAGGGCATGCTCTATTGTCATTGTGCAAATTATAGGTATATCATCATTATTTTTCCCTAGGTATCCATGACAAAATCTCTACGTCTCTACTCGCTAAGCTTTTTTGCCATTTTCTTCGTATCTCTACGAACTTCGAAGACAATCCACTTTTTTGCATCAAAATCTTTAGTGATGTTGTCAAGATGTCTTTTATTTTTCCTATTCCTTCCCTTTCATCTTAACCTCCATTTTTTAAGATAAAATGACTAGAATTAGTTTATATCATTTATATTTTTATATTATTATTTTAGAAATGTTGGCATTCATAAAATATTATGTTTAATTTCAATTTTAAACAAGAAATTATTTATTTTACTACATAAGTTTAGTTATATTTTCCTAGTAAATTTATTGGATGCAATAAACACACATATGTTCCTGATAAATTTATCTGATGCAGCCCACATACACATATTCTGCAGATAAATTAATTTGAAGCAATACACTGACACATTTTTTTAAGTAGATTTATTTGATGCGATAAACAAATAAATATACACAAGTAAATGAATACTCTTGTAGTAAATTTATTTGATGCAACACACGTGTATGCTCATGCACTACAATGTTGTATTACACTGCCTTGGCTCTAATTTTTGTCTTAATGGTTGAGGTTAAGTATTTGTTCATACCTATGTTTTTGAGATGTGCCACTTTTCTAGAAATTAGTCTGTTTTTTGCAATAGTTCAAATCATAGCTAAACTGTTTGAGTTGGTTCAATCAAAATGCTAAACTTCAATCAAACCAACACATTTCATTCGGTTTTTGCAGGTCTTTTCAAGCAATCAATATTTTGTGAAAACCTTGAAGACATCTTAAGGCCGACTTTCAAACGATTCGCTCCACTGATTTCTTTAAATGAGTAAAATCTATTTACATATAGCCACACAGTTCCTTAGATATCCCTTGAGCACGTAAAAGCTAAAAGTGCGAACAGTGAGAGACGAGAGTTACCAAAGGAACTAAAGATCCGCAGCTTCAGCACCTGTGCAAGACGAAGGACATCAAAACGACAATCGAGATCCACGTAGGCGACGTTCCGCTCCAGCCCACCGAAATGCATTCCTCTCCACTGCTTTGGTAGAATGCAGTGAATGGCCGCCTACGAGGAGGTAAAATCATAGGAATGGAAGAAAGATGGACAGAGAAGGGAAGAGTAAGAAAGGGCAAGGTTGCCTGCAAGAGGATCTCGCTCTTGGCGGAGGGAGAAGGGCCGGTGATCTCCACGACATTGCCTGCGCAAATTGGGACGCGGTGGAGGGGAGGAAGAATGAGGGAGGGTCGTTCCCTCTCCAACCTATCGAGCAAATCCGCCGCTGTCTCATTGCTACTAAGCCAAGCCCTCGGGTCCGCCATGAGCATCTGCGAGGGAATGCATTCGAAAACAGTTTAAAGCGTTAGTATCGGAGGCCTTGTTTGTTAACAATTATGAAAAGGGATTTTTCCTTTTTTTTTTAAACTCCAAAAACGCGCAAAATTATTATTTCAAACAACTTTTATAATTTCTATTTTCTTAAAATATAATTTTAAAAATCTTGAACAGGCAGAAGGAATCTTATGTGCAGACTTTTATTTAATTTTTTTAAACAAATATTATCTCTTTATTTTACTCATGTTATAAAAAATTAATCAATAATTTATTTTTTTAAGATAATTTATCTTTAATATTATGTTTGAAGTTTGTCAAATAGAAACTCATTATATTTTCACTTAAGAACACATAAAAATTTAATATTTAAATCAATTATATGATTCAAAGAGCTCTAATTTGCTAAAGTTGTAAAGGTTAATAAAAGAATGCTATATCATTGTTTGATGGGTTAAATTTAGATTATTTTATGATTGTATTCAACTTATTATTTTTTAATTATTAAAATGATTTTCTTAAAAAAAATAATTAATATAAATAAATTGTGATCTTTCTAATAAAATTTTATCATTTATTTAATCAAATATTACATTTATAATTGTAATTGTAAATATGATAATTTTTTTTAAAATGAGGTACAAATTAAATAATGTAAGAACATGTATTTGACATTTCTTAAAATAAATTAACTATGTTTACATAAATATTATCAATTATAATATGTATAACTACAATATCTATTTATGTATATATGTGTGTATATATATTTAAATGATTGTGTGTGTGATATTTATTTCTGATTTATATTCATAGTTGTATATAATATTTTCATGTTACAATTACACGTAACAATTTCTTTTTGTTTAATTATTTTTGGAAAAAAATAACTTGTCATTTCATAACTATTAAACACAAAAAGCCAAATAAATCAAGAAATACGATATTCAAAACTATAGAACTCGACTGTCTATTGTTTTTTTGTTTTTTTGGATAACTCTCTTAATTTGGGTAGATAAAGATACGATATTATGATCAAGGGAGAGAATATTAAATGATTTAATTTGATGCAAACATAAAGAATGACGATATGATGAATAAAAAGTTACACTTATGAATGAAGGATGGCACAAAAGGGTGATCACTTGCATAATAATTGAAGTTGAAAATATTCATCACTCTATGTATGTCACAAATCATAGTGTGATTGAACAAAAATGTAACATCTGAGTTATACTTAAATCTTATTAATGTTATCTCAATCAAAAGGTTCCCTCAAATGTCATTTGATATTTGGAAAGGCTTCACAATTTAATATCCCACTCAGTGCTCACTTGCTCGATACATTTGGTTTGACATACAATATAAGATCCACAAATAAAGAGACATGATTGGATGAGAAATGGGACATATTTAAGACATTAATGTTTAAACACAAAAAAAAAATTGATTGAGACTAAACTCTCAAGAAACAAGAAGAATGCATCAATGAGGATATGTTAATGATATACTTTGTCAATGATAGGTTCGTTAGCTTTGCCAATGAGAGACAACAATCACTAAAAGAGTAAAGAAGTTTTGTCTAAACAACGATGACAGATTTGATGAACTCTTAACACTATCATAAGGTTTATTTTATCATATTATCTTCATTCAAACTTACTATTCAACTACAAGAAGTTTCATATAAAAATACTAAAATGAATTAAGCATACAAATATTTCAAAAGAGAATCATTTAAACAATACAAGATGATTTGATCGAAAGCTACATTCTAAAGATAAGAATTACTTAGCCATGAGAACAATATATTATGAAAAAAAAAAGGTTGAGAGCAAGTTAACAACTTCATTTGTTTTCAAACTATCCTACATGTTTATAAATTCTCTTTCGATTTTTTCTATCATATATTGACAACTTAAATTCGAATTAAAAAAATATTTATATTTGAATACTATATAACAATGACATGTTATAAATATTAACATAAAATAAATTTATTGTTCTTTTCATAATAACTAAACAAATTTAAAAATTTAGAAAATTCTTTATAAAATTTAAAAAATGATAATAGAGTTTTAAACAAGTAAAAATAATATTTTGATAAAGTGAATTATTAAAAAAGAATATATTGTAATTAAATTTTTAAAATTATCCCATTCTTTATTTTCTCTTTTTTTCTATTTTTTTTTTCAAATTACAATAACATGTACATGAAATAGCTACCTAATTAGTTGAATTACATGCAACATTATAAACACACCAAACCCAAAACAAAAGGGTAGAAGAAAGAGTATAACTACAAACTCCTTCCTCCATGCATGTGGTAGGTTTTCCTTATCTATGTATATTCTTTCTTTTATATTTCAAAATAGCCAATTGGCATGTGAATGTTTTATTTTATTTTATTTGAATAAGTTAATAAAAATAATTGAAATCAAATATTTTGATAGATACCAAAGAATTTTATTTGCTAGTTCACAACATGTGGATGACTTAATTAACTATTTCATAACAAGACAAGCTTTGAAAAGATGTCTCCTAAGTCAAGATTACCTCACTTAATAGAGATTTCAAGTCCTTATTTTGTTTACTTCTCAATTCAATTTTAATTTATTTTTTTAAACTATATTTTTAATTGGTGAAAGTGTTTGATTATTGATTCAATTTTTTGTAAAAAAATATATTATTTTTTAAATCAACTTCTTTAAGTCTAGATAAATATTTATGTACATATTGTTGATGACATGTTTGAAGTATTTAATTTTGTGGAAACATAATGGCATTAATAAAAATATATATAATTATAAGATATCAATGATTTCCTAAAAGTTTATATGTAACATACTCATTAAATACCATAGATACTGAAATTATACTAATGACATTATTTTTTTATTACACATGAATTATTTATGTTAATAATTATTATATGACCACTAAAAATGTTTACATTATATTGATATGATAAAACAATAGTCATTGAATACTCAAATATATCATTAATAAATAATTTTTATTATAAAATAATTAAAGTAGTTTTATTTTTAATTTAAAATAACCTATTATTTAGAATGAAAATTGTGTTTTCATAAGATAAAATGAGTTTGAAAAGCACTTACCAAACTGGCCGTTAGTTAGCTTCCAGGACGGAGGATTCATGATTCCAGGCTACATGTGCACTCCGCTAGGGGGATGCTCCCACGTCACCAAACGAACGGAGGAGGACCATAAAACGCGGCTCACGAAAAACTCGCGCTGCTCTTCCACCCTGTTGATAGACAACAGGACAAAGGCAAATCCCATCGCCGTCTTGTCCGAACCGTGGAATCTACGACGCGTCCAACGACCGTCACGTGGACTGTTTCCACTACACTGCAAAAATGTGATTTTTTGGGCTTTGTGGTAAAAACTCTGTGGAGAGAAAATCTGTCTGATTAAACATTGTTGAAACTAGAATGATGATTTTTGAAATATTTTTAATAATTTATTATAAAGAAATGAGATCATTCTTAAAATTAAGTTTTTTTAGAAGAGAATTATAATAACCTATATTTTTTCTCTCTTTTTAAGTGTTATGAAAATATTCAAATGGTCAAAAAATTGGTAAATTATAATCATTTGAATTTTGTAAATAATATTTGGTGTATGCATGATAAAGAAAAAAATTGACAAGAAATCTCAAATTGGTTAGCACATTGATATATTTAGATATTCTACAATCCAAGGTTTACTTGGGGAAGAGAATGGTTTCAATTCTATATTTTTCACAAGAATTGATTACCTACACATTATCAAGCGCAAGATAGAAAAATCTTTGAAGTTACATGATGTGGTTCAAAAACTTTGGTGATACCTCTATGTAAATTTTTGTAGGGTCATTTACGATTTATTATGGTCTTCATTTAATTTTACCTTTAGGTCAATGATTATAATTGTCTTATTTAGTATGATCATCTTTTTTATGAGTACAATGCTAAGGAGCATGTAGATGATTTTATTATTATTACTTTGGCTCAAGTTAATGTTACACGAATAAAATATATGATGTGGACATTGGCTGATGATCTCTAATACTAATAAGTTGAATCTTGCTTCAAGCAAATGAATAAGCTTATACATTATGTAAACAAGGATGGTTGTTGTACTATACTCTACTCCATCAATTTATGTTTATACTAAATATGTTGCAAATGAATCATGGCCATTGAAAATAGATAATTATTTTCCAAATGTAAATGTTGTCTATGCTTATTTCACTTGTTATTACATTAACCAACCAACATTCAAATGATAAGTTCCGATGCTAAGTGGATATTACCTGCTATTACAAATAATTCATGCATGTTAATTATAGATTTTACTTGGAAGAAAGAAGTCAGGATTGTTAACCTTTTCCTTAGGCGAGACTTAAAGTATTGCTTAATATTATAATATTATATATGATACTTCTTTATAACATATAATGACTGACTATGCAAAATGACTTACTTAAGGGGCTTCTGAGAGAGTGATACCATAAACCAAGCCATTCCTTACCTTATTAATCTTAATGAAATTGTGCCATAGATAACTCTTTAATTGAGTTAAGCTAATTTGATATGCCTAATGTAGGTTATTGCTTTGCAATAAAGAAACTTTCAAAATAGAAGAGTTTAGTAATTATATTTTATAATTCTCTAGATGGAATTGAACAAAGAATGCCAATATTCTTGAACTAAAAGAAAAATAAAAATTGATAAGAGAGAGATCCCTGAGAATCTAGTAGGTAAACTAAAATAATTACGATTCAAGTAGTTATTATTTTATTATCTATGCATTAAATAAACTAAAGTAAATAGTATGACATCATTGACTCATATTTAAATATTGAATAATTGATTGTATAGTAACACATGAGAGAGTTACATAAAACTAAGAACATTGCATATATATAAATAATGTAATAGTTTGTTATATAAATAATAAAACATATATTCATGTATGTGTGTGTGTGTGTGCATATATATAAATAATGTGATAGCTTGGTATATAAATAATAAAACTTATATGCATGTATGTGTGCATGCGTATATGTACAAAAATAATGTGATAGCTTGTTTTATAAATAACAGAACATATATGTATGTATGTATCTATATGTGTGTGTATACACACAAATACATACACACATAAATATTAATATAATATAAAGACAATCAAAGTAATAAAAGAGAAAGCAAGATAGGTGAAAAAAATAAGAATGTTAAATGAGCTCTATAAAATTTTATATAATATGATAAAGTGATGTAGAGAGAAAGAAATATAAAATAATTTAAGCATATTAAGCCAAGTATTATGTAAGATATATGTATGAATTAATAATAAAGAATTATTTTTCTATGATATTATCTTTTTATATTATTTATTGTGTGATTTGGTGATTATTGTTTACTATGTGATTTGTCATTATCGTGTACCATTAATGTATTATCTCATGATTAGAGTTATTTGTTGTGTGATTAAGAATTATAACTTATTATGTGATGTGATATTCGTCACTTGATTTGTGATTTGATGGTTAAGCTCCAAAGAGAGATGATATGAGCTAATTACCATGTAATATAGTAGGCACTATTTGCTGTGTGGTATAGTAGTATTTGGTACCATTAGCATTTGATCCCATGATTAGAGCTATAAGTTGTATGAATAGTTGTTGTTACTTATTATGTGATTTGATAGTCATTGCTTGTTATGTGATTTCAATATTATAATTTGTAAAATAAAAAAGATTATGAGTTAATTCTTTATTTTGAGTTTTTTTAAAAAATATATAAAAATCTTAATAAAAGTTTTAGTTTTAGAAAAGTCATCATACAATATATTCAAATAAATCATATAATATGATAGAACATTGAAATAAATAAGCTAAAACGATCTTACAATATGATTTGAAATATCATGTTAGCATGATCAACTGCGTATACAATGCATCAATATAAGGCATCAACTAAGTTTGATAGAGAGAGTAGAAGAGAATATTTGAATTGTAAGATACGATGTTAAATATTATATCAATATAGTAAAAATTTTAACTAAGATGAAATGAGTAATGAATAATACAGTATACAATATAATTAAAATAATAATATAAGTATGATGACTTTAAGAGAGAAAGGATACAAATCAGATATTTTTATAAGAGATATCGTATGGTACGATATCATGAGAATAAAAGAGCAAAATGAATTAATAGGATAATACATATATGACTATAGTGCCATGTAAGTATGATTAACTTAGAAAAATATTGCACAAGAACACCACCAATTATGATATAAAAAGAATATGCAATAAAGGTATAATGCAAGTAATTGAAGTATTATATAGGTATGATTAATAGAATTAATGGCAAAGCAATGTAAATATCATGCAATGTATGGTAAGAAATAAAATAATTTTGCAATACAACATTATATAATCGAAAGATTTTTTATTATCAAAACAACAAAAAATTTTATTTCATCATAGAGAGAGTCTAACTAATAGGAAATCCATATATTTAAAAATGAATGAAGGTGAATAAACACCTAATCAAATAAATATGACTATTGAATGAAGTGGAACAATCGAGTGCAAGAAAGTGGGAGGAAATAGAAGAAAGAAATCTAAAAAGGTTTGATCATAAGTCTATCACAAATTAAGGAGATATAGCATATGTACTATAACATCTTAGAGGTGAAAGAGAAATCATGTAAAGATCTAATTATTAGCGATACCATTACATATAAAATAAAGAAATAAATAATCTTGTACAGTGTATTTACTTTGATGTTTGATGTAATGTAAGTTAGAGGCCTTTGAATGATAATGATGAAAGACAAAAATATTAAGGATGTTTTTATATACAAGTTATACTTATGAGTTGATATTTGATGTATATTTCTTATTAGAAGTATAAAACCTTAAGAAATGATCTTAAAAAATTTTTTTTAGGATGATTGATTTCTTTTGAATGATAAAGTTTTGATAACAAATTGATTGTGACATCTTACTTGGGCATGATATATTATATTATTTTATTTACATGTTTTAACTAGTTTTATACTTATATGATAATGTTTATACAAAGGAAATAAAAAGAAAAGTAAAATTTTCACTTATAATAATATCCTCAAAGAAAAAACAAAGATAAGATTAAGAAAAGTAAAAAAGAGAAATAAAGAGAAAAAAGACTACCATCTTGAAATGACAATTCCAAAGATAACTCAAAGAAACCATTCATTTAAATTGTTTATATAAAATAATATATTTATAAACATAATCAATTATTTATGAAGTGGCCTTGTTCTTAGCCAAACCATTAGAAAATAATAGATTACAGAAACAAGAAAATTTATAAAGATGATGAAAGATAAAGTGTTAAAAGTTTTCATATGAAAAATTTGCTTTACTTTCATTGCTCATGCTTATGCTCTTTTTATGTTGTATTATTTGAAATTGACCCATGTATGCTACTACCCAAATATTATTTTCTTTATATATATGTGCATGTTTTTTTGTTTAGCTAATGACAGTTGGCTCAGTTTACTTTTGGTCTAATATTTTTACTTCAAAAAGAGAGACAATGGGATTATCAGGAAGCAAAAAGAGCTAGTATATGATGACATAGAAGATGATCATTTATCATTATATTTGTTCCTTACCACTTTGATTTTAATGAGAGGACTTGTAATAGAATTATTAATCATGTTGATGATTAGAACTTAGCATGTTTAAAGTTGTATGAATAATTATGTTTTAAATTTCTTGAATGTTTTAAATGATTAAATTGTTTTTCTTATGGATGAAAATGTTTGAATGCACATTGGATTTTTAATGAGACCATTTCTAAGCAAAAGATTTTATTTTCTTATAAAATATTTTATTTTCCTTTGATAATGTTTTAAAATGTTTTATTAAAAATGATTATAATTTATTTATGTTACATGATTTAAAAAAGAAGAAAAAATTTCATGTTTTTTAAATTAAAAGAATTAGAAAACATGGCATCAAACTTAGGAAAAGTTTAACATCCCAAAAGTAGGGGCAAAAAATTTTAATAAATTCATACTTTGAGATATCAAAAAGAATAATATTAAAGAATGATTAATGATCTTAATTAGAAAGGAGATATAGAATAATGATTTCAATTTAAATATATTTTTAAAATTTTTATAATTGAATTTTTTGAAGATATTTCATGATTTTTAGGATATTATAAAATATACTAAAATAATATTATATGACACAATCAAATAAGACTATTAATTGAGTGTAGGTTCACATAAAGAGATTAAGTCTTATAAGTATGATTATAATAACATATAAGTATAATAAATCATAATTAATTGTGAGTTGAAACAATCAAATAAGTTTAATAAAAATAAAGGTTAATCATATAGTATGATCATAAAATATCATTTGATGTGAGCAAGTAAAAGAGAGAATGAACAATTGACAAGTACGAATGCTCACCAAAGTAGACTACGAATTATATAAGATGACCAAACCATCATATGAAGTCATTAATGCTATAAAGGATTGGTATAAATAATAAAGTATCGTATAATATAAAAGCAGTGAACATACAAGTATGATAAAGTATGGAGCCCAACACCAAGTGATGATATTACGATATGACAAATGTATCAATATGCCATAAAAGTGTTGGACTGTACTAGTATAAAATGAGCTCAATATTGAAGCATCAAAGGAAATATATCTTAAAATGGTCATATAATAAGATAAAATAATCACACAAATGTAGTCAATATATATGAGCACAACGTATAAAACCATTATTAGTTCTAATTTAATAAAAGACAAAGAATTGGTCATATTAGTATTTCAAGCAAGATTATAAAGTACAACATAATTATAGTGCTTAAAAATAGTTAGTCAAAGAGTGTTGTACAATACAATGATCAAGATTATACCATATGATAAGGTGGGGATTACTATCTTAAATAAAAAATTATCTATATAACAAAAGAAAAATTGTTGTATCATATCAGTATAATAATGGGACCATAATAGTATGATAAGAAGAAATTAAAATAAATTTGTGTAAGGTTGAGAAACATATGATATGAATCTAGTAAATACTTATATTATTAAGAAAAATTAAATAGAAGTTAAAACCTAAAATGGTAAACGATATGAAAAACTAACATGTAAGCTAGTTTAATTGATAAAACATTATTTAAAATGAAAGGTTAGAAGATAAAAAGACATCAATATCAAGGGACACAATTATTTGTGACATACAAAAAGCCAAGTGTGAAAAGTCATAAGAACAAGCATAATAAAGTGTTGGTATCATTTAAAGAGTTTGTTTTTTTTGGAGAATTTAAGAGATGTAACACTTCATCATAGCTTGTTGAAAAAAAAGAGAGAGCCATTGAAGGTATTTCTAAGAGATTTAGAAATAAGTTATGCAAGAGATAAAGATAAAACTAAAGGAAAAGACTTGTGAGTATTATAGCAACCAAGACATAGAGTAAAGGTCCAAGTCTTTGTAAGACTACTACTCAAATATGTAAGAGATCAAAAAACTTATTCATTGTGTGTATGATTTGATATATTATGTATTATAAATTAGAGATTTTACTTATTTAAAACATATAAATGAAAGATTTTTATATAGACAAATTATATATGATGTATATGATTTGATGTGATATGTAATACTACGTTAGAAACTTCAAATAATATGTGAAAAATGATAAAATCCAATATTGATTTCATTAGAAATACCAATTGGACAAATACATCCATAGTGATTGGTGGATGTCTAGTATCTAAAAGCTAGCAATGTGCCCAATCAATCCCCTAGGATCTAAATAACTCTATTTTCCTACATGAATAATTTATATCAACAAATTAGTTTGATAAAAAACTAACTCATATATCATTTCACTTGTCATTATAATTCAATTGATAAACATAAAGGATGCTTACTATTGTTTATTACAATAATATATTATTATGCTTACCTTGTCACATGTTTTGATTAGTCACAAACTAAATATATAGCACATATAGATATGATAATTTGATATATGATTTATTTGATAATGATGATACTATATTTTTTAATAATATAATAAATATTTATCATGTCAATGTCTTAAAAAATGAATGATTAATAAAAATATTAATATATTTGAATTTAAAAAGATATAATGAAATGATATAATATAAAAGACATTAATGATTTTTTTCCAAAATTAACTTATTATTTAAAATAATATTTCTCTAAAAGTAAGTATTTTTGTATACGAAATAACATTTCTTTGGAAATAGAGCCACTACTCGAATTACATTTATCTAAGAATGTTATAAAAGAGATGTCATTAGATAATCTAAAATAAATATTTCATATACAAAAAATAATTAAAAATTTAAAAGAAATTAATATAAATTTTTAAATAAAAAATTATATTTTAAATAAATCAAAAGAAAAAATTTTATATGTTTTTTTATTAATTTATATTATTATTGATATTAACTATGTAAGATATTATATAATAATTACTTATTTTATATTATGTTATATGCTTTTGTTACTAAGCTAATATTATTGGCTCATGCCTATTTTGACCTAATATTTTTAAGTCAAATATGATACCACATTAGATTATAAGAGAAAAATAAGATATAACTTATGATAATATGTCATAAAATATTATCATTTGTCATTAGAAGTGTTATATATAAACTTTATTTATATAAGAAAAAAATATATGTAAAATCATCGATATTGTATGTATATATGACTTTAAAAAGGTAATGTAATAAATTTGATATTCTTATGAGTAATAAATTATTGACTTTATATCATTTATACTACTTGATTTCAAAAAGATAAATGTTTGCTTTCATTATATTTAATAAAGAACAAAATTATGATTTGTTATATATTTTTAAAATATTAAGAGAAAATACAAATAAATAGATATTATGACACCAAAATTTAATAATGAAGGTGAGGGGTTGGTACAAAAAGTTAGTGAGGGATTGTCTTAATGATTTAATAGTTAAGGTCTAAATAAAGATAATATAAGTTATTTGTTTATTATCTAGTGGCCATTATTTGTTGTGTGTTCTTGAGATATTTGTTACCACTGACATTCTATCTCTTAATTACAATTTCTTATTATATGATTAAGAGTTATCACCTGTTATGTAATATGTCAGCTGAAGTTTATAGAGATGACATGAGATGTTTATTGTGTGAACTAATAGTTAATATGATAACATACCAGCTGATATGAGATAAAGATCTTGAGGATAAGAGTTGTTTAAAAAACTAAGATCCAATATTTTAAAATTAAAATGAGTGTTATAAATAAATATAAAATATTATAGTAAAACATATACTTGAAAGTAAGATAAAAAATAAGTATTATTGTATGTTGGTATAGTTTTATTAATGTGCATAAGCTTTAACAAGATATTATGATATTTTTAGATTATTTTAAAGACTTGATTAGTCATAATCATCTTTTAGATGTCGTCACTTTATTACAATGCTTCAGATTCATGTTGCATTTCTTTTATTGTATTTATACTACTTAACTTATTTTAACCATCTATTTATTTGTTGAGCTTGTCATGCTCACTCTCTTATTTATATTGTAAGGTTTAACATGAGTAATCATTGAGCAAATGAATCTAATGATGCATAAGCTAGATCCTTAAGAGTGGGTAACAAGATATTTTGGATTATGGATACTCGTGATATTGTTTGAGATGTATTATATTTATAGTTTTTTTGAAAGTTTTATGGTTCTATATTGTGATATTTTTATAACTAATCTATGATGTGATTTGTTAAATTGTGGCTTAACAAGTTGAGTTTTATTGGATATACTTATTATATTTATTTATTATATAAAAAATTATGTGAAATATTATTATATGTATAAAAAAAGAATATTTTATGAAAGACTTTATTCATTTAGTTACTAAAATTACAAAACCTCCTATTCAAAACTTATAGATGGATTGAAAATAAATATGAGTTGATTTTTAACCATCATTCCTCACATGATTGGGCTGTTAGTACAATAGTCCACTAACATGCTAGTGTCTAACTATTTTTAAATATTGGTTTACTTGATAAAGTTATTATGGATGAAATTAAAATGTGATGTCAAGAGGAGCATAACATGAATTGAGTAAAATAAATAAAAAAAGAATTATCATATATTGAATGTTAAATAATGTGCTATATTAAACAAGTGTTTGCTTTTGTTAACATATTCACTCTTATCTTGTCAGGTGTCAATGTGTCTACAAATCGAGTTATGCTTGAGACCTACTCATCTCTTTAAACATTTTAGCTTGTCTCATGGATGCTTTTTATAAAGTGTCTATTTTAGAAGATATAATCAATAAAAGATAAGAATAATCTTTAAAAATATGATTATTAGAAAATACACTTTATCTTGTCTTAAACAACTAAGTTAATGAAAGATATGCAAAAGATATACAAAAGATAAGCAAGCCACATTATGATATCTTAGTCTCATTATATTAAGATATTATATCCTTAAGTCATCCCATACTAACACACGTAAGTTTTTGCCTTTCAAAGGTGCTTTAACATCTTAAGACCATGATAATTTAGATGGAAATTAAGATCAATCATTTAATAACTAATATTCTATAATTCATCATTATATCCTTCCACCTAAAATCCTACAATGAGCTACTTCTTGCTCGATAATTTCTCTCATAAGATATCACTTGATAATCACTCCCCATCCTTTTTAGTCTCAAGATTTATAAGACTTCTAACTGTTTCTTGATTCTTTCTTTAACTATATTAAATTGGTATAGGCATTAATGTGATACTAAATATGACATCTTAGTTTCAGTATAGTAATTTATTATCCTCTTACATCATTCCATATTGATGCAAGTGAGTTTTACCCTCAAAATACAATTTAATATCATAAAACTTATTCATATTATATACATACCAAGATTAATCCCTCATTAGTTAATATAAAATAATTCATTCTTATATCTTTTCACTTATAAGCATGTTAGATGACACTTCTTGTTTAAAAATTTCTCTCTCAAGTCATCACCCAGTAATCAATCCCTATCCTTTTTAGTTCTTAGTGTTAAACACTAACTAGCGTCTGCTTGGTTCTTCATTGAACTATATTAGACTAGTAAAAGGTACTACTCTTATACCAAATATGATATCATGATCTCACTATATTAAAGTATTATTTTTTAGATTATCACATATCAATCCAAGAGAATTTCATCCTTAAAATATATCTCAACATCTTAAGATCATAACATCTCATATAAACATTAAGATTAATCTTTTAATAGTTAATATAAGATAATTTATCTATATATCTCTCTACTTAGAAGCCTTCCAAGAGCTATTCTATATCTAATAATTTCTCACTTAAGATATCAGCTGATGATCATTCTCTACCATCTTTAGTCTTAAGGGTTACACATATTTCAGAAATCAAATTGAATTATGATCACTTTAGTTCTCTCTTAATTCAATTTTCTTTGATACACCAATTAATTATTTACTCATAATTTTTTTAAAAAATATTTTTGAAAATATTTTTACTAACTCGTGTTCAATTTTGCAAAAAAATTTTAGTTATACCTCACAATATTCGATTGCTCTCAAATGCAATATTCAATACTAAGCTTTTGGTATAAGCCTTGTTGCATTGTCTTATATTTTTGAACTAATCTATTTAGATTTAGTTTCATCTTATATATCTATTTAAGTTTGATTACTTCATAGAATTTTAATTATTTACCAACTCTCAAGTATTATTTTTCTCATCCATATATAATTCATCTTCCATGGCTTTTACTCAATCCTTTTTTCTCAACTTCTTCAAAGCTTTGTGGTTTGGCTAGCAAGAAATTATATGACCAATAAACTTTTGCTAGACTTCTTACTTGTGGTAATCCACTAATCAAACTCTAGCATCCTCCTAATGCATATTTTATCTATCAAATATAAGTATTGTAAATCCAAAATTCAAAAATATATCTAGTCTAGAGTGCCATAAAAATCTTCTAAAATGGTAGTAGTTGAATTTTTTATTTGATCATATCATTACAAATGTTTTATCGTGAGGAATTCATCAATATGTTATTTGTAATTTTTAGAAGTGAATTAAACTTTGTATAAATTTATAAAGAAAATATTAATAAAAAGAATCTTATTTTAATCATATTATTTAACAAAATGACAAGTTTCTCCCTTATTCGAACCTAAATTGTTGCATTTGAAAAACTTTAGGTGATGTAGGATTGAAGAAAATTGCTTAGTTAGAAAATTCGTGGCTGATGCACAACAAAGAGCAGGGTCGTCTCCCTAAGGGACACACATCCTAGATACGAAGAGGGTTGAACGCAAAGGGGCACCAACCAATGAAGCCTAACTAAACTAGGATCGATAGCGGCTAAGAAGTCGCTAAATCGATTACGGCTACACACTTTCAAACACTCAGAAATGGGGAGTACTTAGATTGGTTAAGTACCAGTTGAAACTTAAATATAATTTATAATAGAAGTTGCACTTCGCAGAATGAAAATCTATTGACGACAAATTAATAATCTAGGAATTGGAAATTACTTGTAAAAAAGGAAGACGAGGAAAACGAAAACTTCAACTTGAAGATGGTTGAGCGGTGAAGGAAGATGATAGACTGGAGTGGCGTCTCACCACTTGGACCTCGCGTCCCTCCTCCCAGTATCAGAGCTTTGACGAGTCAGCACGCCAAAGACACTCAGAGCACTCACGAACTCAGAATGGAAGCAAAGAACACTCAAAAAGTTTTCATTAACTGTATATCCTTACAATAGAAGAGGACTTCCCCTTATATAGGAATCCAAAAGGGTACAAAAGACATTTGACTCATAATATGGGAATACTAAAGGACACATGGGTAAATTAAAAGGCACCTAAAAATAGACTCTTAAAATTCTGAGAAAATTAATGAAAATTCATGTATTTATCCCTAATTTCGGATGGTTGGAGGCGCGGCGACGTTTCGGCGGCGGTGCGGTCGGCGCGGGCTGGCGTTACTCGGCGCGGGCTGGCGTGGGTCGGCGCGGCTGGCGTTACTCGGCGCGGGCTGGCGTTACTCGGCGCGGGCTGGCGTGGGTCGGCGCGGGTCACAGTTCGTGAGTCTGGTGTGGGTCGGCGCGGGTCACAGTTCGCGGTCTGGCGTGGGTCGGCGCGGGCTGGCGTGGGTCGGCGCGGGTCATCCGGATGGCTGGAGGCGCGGCGACGGCGGAGGTTGCGGCGGAGGCGGCTTTCGGCAGCAGGAATTTAGATTTTGGCCTTGTTTTTTTGTATAAGACCTGGTCCTTGGTCGTCGAAAGTCCTTCTCGAACATGATGTCCTCATCATTTCCCTTGGGGTGGGAAAAACTCAGCTTTGATGAATAATCTCTGGCCCTCTCGTAGTCTTCAAGTGCTCCAGGGTTCAAACGATGAAGCTCCTCTCGAGATATCCAAGTGTCATCTTCGTTTAACCTGTCTTTCCAATGTACAAGATATTTCCGATATTGTTTATTCCTAGTGTTAGTAATTTTATCATCAATAATTTTTTCAATCTGCTCACTAGCTTTCTTAAAACAGGCCTGTGGACACTCGGGTAGGGGTTCACTCACAAGGGGAGGAGATTCAGGCTCAAACGGCTCACTAGGTATTTCAACTGGCTCCTTGTAAGCCACCAAGTCTGAGATATTGAAAGTGTTGCTAACTCCATAATCGTCTGGCAACTCTAAAGTATACGCGTTCGGGCTAATTTTAGTTATGATTCTAAAAGGTCCAATGCCCTTTGCATGCAACTTTCTTAATGTTCCCGGAGGAAACCTCTCAGGCCTCACACGTATCATGACAAAATCTCCCACAGAAAACTCCTTGTTCTTTCTATGTGCATCAGCCAATTTTTTATATGTTTCATTGCTTAGACTAATTTTTTTCTTTTATACTTTTATGAATATTCCTTATATGTTCGGCAAATTCTATGGCTGATTCTGATGAACGAGTATGTGTAGGTAAAGGAATTAAGTCTATAGGACTATGGGGCTTATAACCGTTATAGGCTTCGAACGGGCTTATTCCAATTGTCCTATTGACTGAGCTATTATAAGCATATTCTATTCTTGGTAAAAGTAAGTCCCAATTTTTAACATTATCACCAACTAAGCTTCTTAATAAGTTTCCTAAACTTCGGTTGACAACTTCAGTCTGGCCATCAGTTTGTGGATGATAAGCTGTGGAGAATTTCAGTTTTGTTCCTAATGATTGCCATAAAGTTCTCCAAAAATGTGATGTGAACCTAACATCTCTATCAGATACTATGGTCTTAGGTACTCCATGTATTTTGACAATTTCGTCAAAGAAAAGTCTAGAAATATGAGATGCATCTGAGGTCTTATAACATGGAACAAACCTAGCCATCTTAGTAAATCTATCGACGACTACAAAGATTGAATCAAATCGTCTTGTTGTCTTAGGTAATCCTAGCACGAAATCCATAGAAATGTCTTCCCAAGGTCTCGATGGGACGGGTAAAGGCATATATAGTCCAGTATTTTGTTTCCTAAGTTTGGAGACTAAACAGTTCCTACAGCCTGCCACTATTCTAGCCACTTGTCGTTTTAATCCAGGCCAATAAAACTTATATTCTACGGCTGATATAGTCTTATCTCTTCCAAAGTGGCCAGCTAAACCTCCCGCATGTATTTCCCAAATAAGAAAATCTCTTAATGAGGTTTTTGGAATGCATAATTTCTGATTATAAAATAGATAACCTTCTTTTATCATATAATCGTTTATTACCATAGATGGTTTCTCTAAAAGTTTAGAATAAATATCTTTAAAGTCCTCACATGTTGAATATAAAGATGGTAAAACATCGAATCCAATGATTGAAACAGATAAGGTAGTTAAAAGATTTATTTTTCTACTTAACGCATCAGCTACCTTATTTTCTAAACCAGGTTTATGCTTCAGCACAAATGTGTAACTTTGAATAAACTCAACCCACTTAGCATGCTGAGGTTTAAGTTTCCTTTGAGAATTTAAATACTTGAGGGCTTCGTGATCAGAATTTAAAACAAATTCTTTAGGTAAAAGATAATGTCTCCAATGTCTTAAAGTCTGAACTATAGCATAAAATTCTTTATCGTATACTGAGTATTTTCGCTTTGCCTCATTTAATTTCTCACTAAAGTATGCAATAGGTCGCCCTTCTTGATTTAATACACCTCCAATTCCAACTCCCGAAGCATCACAAGAAACCTCGAATACTAGATTAAAATCTGGGAGTCTCAAAACTGGGGCTTGGGTCATACAGGTTTTAATTTTATCAAAGGCGTCGTTAGCTTTATCAGTCCAATCAAATCCGCCCTTTCTAATACAATCCGTGATCGGAGCTGTGAGTGTGCTAAATCCTTTTATAAATCTCCTGTAAAATGTTGTTAAACCATGAAAACTTCTAACATCGTGAACACTTTTGGGTATAGGCCAGTTTATTATTGCATTGATTTTTTCAGGATCGGCCGATACTCCAACATCAGAAATTATGAATCCTAAGAAATTGACACTGCGTGTCATAAATGCACATTTTTTTAAGTTCACATATAACTTGTTCTCTCGAAGCACCAAACAAACTTTCTTAAGATGATCCAAATGGGCTTCTATATTTTTCTAAAAATCAATATATCATCAAAATATACCACTGCAAATTGTCCTAAGAAAGGCCTAAGAATCTGAGTCATAACTCTCATAAAAGTGCTAGGTGCATTGGAAAGGCCAAAAGGCATCACTAGCCATTCGTAAAGTCCATTTTGAGTTTTGAATGCCGTTTTCCATTCATCCCCAGGGCGAATCCTAATCTGGTGATATCCACTTTTTAAATCAATCTTTGAGAAAATCTTTGCCCCATTCATTTGATCTAAGAGGTCATCAAGTCTAGGGATGGGAAACCTATATTTTATAGTAATTTTGTTAATAGCCCTGCTATCGATACACATTCTCCATGTACCGTCTTTTTTAGGGGTTAATAATGCTGGGACGGCGCAAGGGCTTAGACTTTCTTGAATAAATCCCTTCTCCATTAATTCCTTAACTTGTCGACTTAACTCTTCGTGTTCAGTGGGACTCATTCTATAGTGAGGCAAGTTTGGTAAGCTAGCTCCAGGGACAAGATCAATACAATGTTGTATATCTCTAAGTGGGGGCAAACTGTTTGGTTCTTCTAAGAATATATCACTAAATTCATTTATGGTAGATTCGATCTCAGGTGGGATGACTATGTCAGGTATCTTAGTTTGTACTTTTTTAACTGCTAATGCCCATATTACTAATCCATCAGTGAATTCACGCATGGCTTCTCCTTTAGATATGATATGAATTTTGTTATTCTTAATTTGATTTGTCTTCTTGATAGGTTGAATTTTATCCTTGGGAGGGGATGGATATAGTTTAATCTTTTGTCCATTATGCGTAAAGATGCATGTATGGGATTTCCCTGTTAATAAAGCATCGTGGTCGTAAAGCCATGGTCTCCCTAATATGATGCTTCCTACTTGCATTGGGACTATGTCACAAACTATATCTTCTGAATATTGTCCAAATGCTAAAGGAACTATACATTGTACTTTAACTGGAATAGATGTCTCATTAATCCATGAGACAGTGTAAGGGTGGGGGTGTGGGGTCGTAATTAGGCCAAGTTTGGTCACCGAATCTGTAGAAATGGCATTAATACTGCTCCCACTATCGATTACTACTTTGCAAACCTTTTCTCCTATTTTAATGAAAGTATGAAAGATTGCAGTTCTTCTCCAGTCTTCACTAATTTTTGGTTGAGTAAGGGTGCATCTAACTACAGCTAGAGTTTCTTCCCATGGGTTGTCTTCTTCATCTTCATAATATTCATTAGCAAGGTCACTATCTGGGTTGTATTCTGTTATCTCCTTGGTGTCTATTTCAGGTTCCTCACTTTCACCTTCTTCTAAGTAGTTTATCCTGGTGGGACATTGGGCTGCTACATGTCCTTTTCCATTACATTTATAACAAGTTATTTCTTTAGGTTTTGTGGTGGTTGGATTGGGTTTTATGGCGGTAGTAGGCTGGGTTCGGCTAGTAGATGATCCATTATTAGAGTATTTAGGTATAGGTTTGGGTTCAAACTTCTTTTTAGGATAGGTCTTTTGTAAGCGCTCTATTTCGCTAGTTATTCTATAGGCTTCGGGTAGGGATTCTACGCCACGAATTAAGAGTTCTCTTTGTAGGTCTTCCCTAAGTCCAGCACGAAATCGGGAAAGAGTCATAGATGGGTCTTCATCTATTCCACATCTGAGATGATATTCATCGAATTTGGCAATATATTCATTTATTGATTTTCCTCCTTGTGTGTGACGTTGCCATTGGTCCAACAATTGATTTTTATAAGTTCTTGGAACATATTTCTGCCTAAGGGCTCTTTTAAGTTCATTCCAAGTTTCAATTGGCGGCGAGTTTCTTTGAAAGTTATCATTATCTACAGCTTCCATATAGAGTCGTGCTTGCTTAGATAATTTCATTTTAGCAAATAATACCTTTCTATCTTCAGTAAGTCTAAACCATTGAAAATATTTGTCTATAGCGGCTTCCCATTCTAAATATTCTTTAGGGTTAAGGGAACCTTCAAAACTAGGAATTTCGAATTTGATTGATCTGAGTAATTGGTCATTGTCATTTTCGGTCCGGTTTCTGTGTCTTATTGTTGATTGATAGTCGCTTCCTTCTTCTATTATCTCTGGTTCCATTCTACGTTGTGGTGTCGGTGTGACTGTAAGTCTAGGGGGTTGTATTTCTTCTTCAGTAATTTCTGGTTCCACTTGATTTCTTTCTAATTGATTGAATCTTGCATTTGTTTGAGTTGATAGCTCCTGTATAGCTAATTGCATTTGTTGCATCTGTTCCATGAGTTGTTCAAATTGATTATCCATTGTATATTCCCTACCAGATCTAGTTCTCATAAACGTTTTCGTAAAGTGCGTGTGTGCAGCTCACAAAGTAACCGAATAACCGTTTCTCTGATACCAAATCTGATGTAGGATTGAAGAAAATTGCTTAGTTAGAAAATTCGTGGCTGATGCACAACAAAGAGCAGGGTCGTCTCCCTAAGGGACACACATCCTAGATACGAAGAGGGTTGAACGCAAAGGGGCACCAACCAATGAAGCCTAACTAAACTAGGATCGATAGCGGCTAAGAAGTCGCTAAATCGATTACGGCTACACACTTTCAAACACTCAGAAATGGGGAGTACTTAGATTGGTTAAGTACCAGTTGAAACTTAAATATAATTTATAATAGAAGTTGCACTTCGCAGAATGAAAATCTATTGACGACAAATTAATAATCTAGGAATTGGAAATTACTTGTAAAAAAGGAAGACGAGGAAAACGAAAACTTCAACTTGAAGATGGTTGAGCGGTGAAGGAAGATGATAGACTGGAGTGGCGTCTCACCACTTGGACCTCGCGTCCCTCCTCCCAGTATCAGAGCTTTGACGAGTCAGCACGCCAAAGACACTCAGAGCACTCACGAACTCAGAATGGAAGCAAAGAACACTCAAAAAGTTTTCATTAACTGTATATCCTTACAATAGAAGAGGACTTCCCCTTATATAGGAATCCAAAAGGGTACAAAAGACATTTGACTCATAATATGGGAATACTAAAGGACACATGGGTAAATTAAAAGGCACCTAAAAATAGACTCTTAAAATTCTGAGAAAATTAATGAAAATTCATGTATTTATCCCTAATTTCGGATGGTTGGAGGCGCGGCGACGTTTCGGCGGCGGTGCGGTCGGCGCGGGCTGGCGTTACTCGGCGCGGGCTGGCGTGGGTCGGCGCGGCTGGCGTTACTCGGCGCGGGCTGGCGTTACTCGGCGCGGGCTGGCGTGGGTCGGCGCGGGTCACAGTTCGTGAGTCTGGTGTGGGTCGGCGCGGGTCACAGTTCGCGGTCTGGCGTGGGTCGGCGCGGGTCATCCGGATGGCTGGAGGCGCGGCGACGGCGGAGGTTGCGGCGGAGGCGGCTTTCGGCAGCAGGAATTTAGATTTTGGCCTTGTTTTTTTGTATAAGACCTGGTCCTTGGTCGTCGAAAGTCCTTCTCGAACATGATGTCCTCATCATTAGGAGAGAGAGAGAGAGAAGAGTCAAAGAGAAAGAAGGAAACAAAAGTATTATCTCTTATGGAAAATAATTAGAAAAGGAAGAAGGAACCATATGTGAAAGGAAGGGATTTTAACTTTATTTTGTAGACATAATATTCAAAAGTAAAAAATTCAAGTTTTCAACTCTTATCATTCATAAATTGATTTAAATGTTAGGTTAGGGTTGCATATGAGATATAATGGGGAATTAAAAGGGCCTAGAAGCTATTATATTTTTTTAATATAATGATTATACAAAATGATCTACTAGATTGTACTAGTACGATCATGACAACAGGCAATATAGAGATTTTTGACCAAAATGTGAAAGGGGAGTCGATTTAGACATCGTACTGATGCGATTAGTTTATTGCACTAATACAATGGTGTAACACATTCAATTTAATAAATTATTGGGTATCATAATAATACAACATGATGACCATACTAGTATTATAGACGAGTTGATGTTGGTGATCATACTAATATAAATTGAAAATCATATAGTGTGTTACAACTTGTACTGCTTAATCAAGAGATTATATCGTATGATTTCTCATTCGACTAAATAGTCATACATGAGTATTGATCATATATGTGTGTGTGTGTGTGTGTGTGTGTGTGTGTGTGTGTGTGTATCAAACTTTTATGTTGTCTTATAAATCCTAAATTATACTTGTACAACTATGATATCAACAGTTACAATCCGGGTTATTACACAAATATATAACTTACTGTACAAGTATAGAAGACAACTAATTAATATGATTAATGTGTGACACTATGCATTAAACAATAAATTAGACAAGTATGAAACATAGATTGGACTTTGTAAAATACATTTTTGATAGCTTAATAGAGATTGATTATATAATTAATTTCCTAATTAGCATCAGGCATGAGTTATATAGTATGATATGGGGTATTATATCATTTAATGTGAAATCAAAAATATAATTAAGATATGAATTATATAAAAGTAAATGGGAATCAAATAAGTACAATTATTTAATAAAAAAGTTTAATATAGATCATGTGTTTAATAATTGATATAACATATCAATTGTTTTAAGTTGTTTTGTTATGACAATATAACAAATTAGTATGATCATAGTAATGCAATAGCATAACTTTTAAAGACTCTAATCATATAATATTGTATTGTACATTATGATGACAATAATGAAAAGAAGGTGATTTGTTAAATATAGTTTTTAGAAGGTACTTTGATAAAAAAAAATTTATTGATAAACATTAAGGTGAATTTTCTAAAGAATAAGAACTAATAAAGAAAAAAACATATTAAAAAATATTCTTAGAGCTTCCAAGTAGGTAAACTACTTAACTATGATATAAGTAGGTTGATAAATATTCTTTACGATTAGTATGAAATATTTGATAACATGAGTATCTACATTGAATAACATTTCTTGTATATGTTTTTATTTCATTATATATATGTAAATTTGTACAAGTTATAAGATATTATAAATTAGAACATATGATATGATAAAAAAAATAAAATAAAAATAAGAGAAAAGAAAATAAGTAGCTAATATAATATAAGAATTATTGGGCAATGACTTAATATATACGATATATGTGATATATGTTATTACTGGTGTCGTGGTGCCTAAAGATTAGGTTGTCATATAGAGGTCTCGACTTAATGATAATGTGATACTTCACTCATAACTGTCCTGGGTCCTTAAATGACATTCTGGCATTCTGAAAGACTAGTTCTCTATTAACATATGTTGACAATAAGGGACGAGACTTAGTGATAATGAGATATTTCAGTCCATAGTATCATGATACTCAATGATAAGACTAAGTATTTTAGAGTATTAAACTTATGATAATGAAATATAATATGAGATCCTTATTTATTAAGATATGGGTCATAAAAGATCTAGGTCAAGACGTATGATGAATATGTGAAAAAAATGATAAACAAATAAATAAACAAATGAATATAAAATAAAATAAAATATATTATATGCTTATGATGAGTTGGATATATGTATATGAACATATATGTATTGTTATAATATTTTTAATATAGATTATTATATTTTTTTATTTACTACTTACTATATCTTATTTCTTAGCTATTTTATTTATTTTTTATATTAATTACTGCATGTAATTAGAAGTTTTCTTATTAGATATATTATGCTTATTTTCTACTTATATTATATGACATGATATTGATATTCTTTAAGCTAAGAGTCCTCAGAGGATAGTTCAAGATATAAAGATTTAAAGACTCATATATTTAGTGAGTATGATGAATATTATATATGTATAGATATATTTGTATTTTATTTTAGATTTCTATATTAGTAATAGTTTTAAACTTATATGTAATATAATGATTATTTTTCTATTTATTATTATTTTTATGATGAGATATTTAAGATTGTTATGGATTTTTACTTCTCCCATTTTTGTACAATGTGACCTCATTTTTATATTATGAATTCTGATTAATCTGATAAACTTGTATTGTAGATGTATTTCATCTGATTGTATTGATTGATGTTAGCTGGGGCATGACTCATTTTAGAGCTGACTCCTATATAATTAAATTTTATTTAAAAATTAGATTAAGACTTGGGCATAAATTTGTAAAAGTAGATCGTAACCTTTATTCAAAGTGTCTCAAAGTATCATGTTAGTTTCTTTAATTAATTATTGAAATCATTTGCTAATTTAGTGATATAATAGTTAGTGCTACTCAATTTTCATACACCATTTCTTATCAATTCCAAGAGGTCTTCTCATTTATCACAATATCTATACTAATTATCAACCTTTGTCTCTAAATTATATAATTTATACCCCCTTTATGGCATCATTATAATCCACAAATGTGCAACACTTGCTTTTATCATCATAATCCACTTTCAAGTGACTAATCTCCAATTTGATACCACTCCAAGCTTTAGTTGGAGTTCAATTTATAACCAATATTTTCAAACATTGGTTAAGAATATAAAGAATTGTATACACGATAACTTCTACTCAAAAAATGAGTTATGCATACCTTTCTCCTTTAGCATTGCATTTATCATCTCTACAATTTTTTGATTCTTTCTCTTAGTAACATCATTTTGTTGAATATATGCTACTATTAGCTACCTCTGAACGCCATGTTCTTGACAAAAATGATCAAAATTTTCAAAAATAAGCTCACCACCTTGGCCACTTTGCAATACCTTAATTTTACAATTACTTCAATTTTCAACTATAGACTTGAACTTCTTAAATATATCCAAGGCCTCTAATTTAGTTTTGATCTTATAATGATGTCAAGCCTCGAATAACATTAATTAATACAATTTAATAAAATATATCTATAAAATAAGTCTATTGGGTTAATCAGTACTCATTTTATAAAATAAGGGCAAATATAATTAAAATAAGTGAGAGACATAAAAATTTACAATGCTCTTAAAATATCTTGACAAAAGTAGCAATGCACAATAAAATAATTATCATTTCGCAAGTAAGTTTAAAGATGATATTAATATAGAAATTTAAAATAAAATATAAATATACCCACATATATACTATATCACTTGCACTTATCAAATACATTAATCTCTTAGCCCCTGAGTCCTAAATTTTTTTTAATGTTCCTGTATTGATGAATGTTAGTATTATATCTTATAATTTAAGTAAAAAATGAGCATAATATAATCATGAGGTAATTCTCTAACTATATACAATAAAGCAAAATAAAAAGCAAATAATATAGATGAGAAATAAAGTATAAAAGTAAACAAAAGGATGCATTACAATCTATAATAAAAGTATTATAGTAATACATATATGATTATGTACATATATATTAAATTATTATAAGCATATAGTATTTGTTTTACTTTTCTTTCATTTTATCTTTAATTCATTTTATATTCAATTTCATTTTTTTTTCTTTTCATTTATTTTGTCTTCTTTTGGGCTTATACTTTTTCATGACCCTTATCATAGTATCTAGAAATCACATATTATATTTCATTATCACAACTTTTGATTCTCTGATATATTACTATCTTATCTTTGAGTATCATGATATTAGAGAGTGAATTATCTTATCATTACTAAGTCTCTCCTTTTACTGCTAATAGCTTATATTAACGAGGAATAATGTGCTTAAATTGTTAGAGACCTATCTATAAGTCATCATGACACTTGAGAGTGAAGTTCTCATCATCATCACGTTTCACTCCTTAATGTTGACATCCTATACAAATAATGAACAAGATACTTGAAATATCAGAGCCTTAGCTTTTAGTATTTGCAATACTCGAGAATGAAGTATCTCATCATCACTAAGTCTTATCCTTTAATATCAACATCTTGTATTGATGGGGAATGAGGTACTTGAAATGTCAAAGCTCTATTTTTGAGTGCCCAATAATACTCGAGAGAAAAGTATCTCATCATCACTAAGTTGAAGCTTACATATATCATAACCCTATCTTTGAGTACCATAATATTAGGGGTGATGTATATCACATACATCACAGTTATAAAGTCAATATTTAATAAAGTTATGCTCTTTCTCAAATTATATTAGCCTTTTTTTTCTTTTCTTTTACTTTAATATTGTTTTTATCATTTCATATATTTTGTTTTATATTATTATATAATTTATATATCTATATATGCCATGTAAATGCTCACATCATCAATTATTTCACAATACTAACAAGATATTTTTCATCAACCCTCTTAAATCAAAATGAAATAAGTTGCCTACTTAATAGTTTGATGAAGCCTCCTTTATCATTTTTTCTTTTCCTTTATTAATTTTTCTCATTTTCTATAAAATTTTATATCAATTATTATCAATAATAATTTAATTTCTATTATGAAAGTATCTTTTAAAAGCTTTGCTAATCATGTAGTATCAATTTGCTTTCTTTTTTATTTGTAGTCACCCCTATTGTATAATATGATATACTTAGTCACTTATTGTGTTAAGGATAAGACATACAATCTATAATAAACTTGATTATCAAATAATCATATTAGTCTAACTAGAGTTTATACTACATAATCCATGCCTTAGATATATGACTCGCTTCATATCATATTATACAACATCTCATGTCATATTGTATGATTCTTGTCTGATACTAGTCAAATAATGAATCATACAATTGATCTCTATTAGACCATCAAAAAATACATCATAGAAGATCAATATATGTTTTGTACTTGTGCAATTTATTATGTAAAGTGTCATAACCTTGACATTTTAGTCTAATAATGAGTGATCGAACAAATGTCTCGAGTAATATTATCTACTTCTATTATATTATCCTATGTATGCATTATACTAATATGATACATACAACTAATCACTTCTACCAAGTGATCAGACAGATGGTCTCGAGTGAGATTTCTACTAATAGAAGATAAACCCTAACCTGTGTATTTTAACTTCTATTATATTATCCTATGTATGCATTATATATGAAAAAGACTAACAACCACTTCGATTAAAGACCTCTCCTTGATTTCTATTGTAGACCTGTATAAGATGATTTGAACAAGTTACTAGAATGATCAATATAATTAGAATGATGATGATCATTGTCAACCACGATGACCACCCAAATCTTGTAAAATCAATTTTCTTATCTATCCAAACAATTAATACATGCTTTAAAAGAAAAATCATGGCAAAATCTTTCTTAGAAATGTAGTTTCTACAAATCAAGATTGAAAATTTTGTATTTTTCTTGGAGCTTGTCCTCTTTCCTTTATGATCTCAACCAAATGGTGCAAAAATCATAAATGGCAAAGCCACAAAGGTCTCCTTCACTCTCTAGCTCCTCTTTTCCCTATTAGTTGGCTTTCTCTCTCACTTCCTAAACATTGCCATGATCTTTTCACATGGGTAGGGTTTATCTTCTAAGATAAGACTGCCACTTAATAAGTTAATTTCTTTTATTATTATTATTTTATTTTTTTACTTTAAAATATTTGTTAAAAATTTAAATGGTTGCCAAAACTTATAAATCGTATACTTACAAATTCTATGCAAAGAGATTTTCGTAATGATATATTCAAATTTGAGATCTTTTTATTATTATCTCGACACACTTTTTGAAATGTCTACCAAACAATGCAATTATGATTTTGAAATTAAAATACACATACCCTATATGTGAAAGAAAAATTTGGAAAAATAGTTAAGATAAATTTATCAAGTTATTACAAATGATGTTTGCATTTTCCTACATATATCTATATAAAATAGTTCTAAAGGTGCATGTCATTGTCATGCTCCTAGAGTAGGAAAACATGCTCAATGTTGCTTGCCAAAATACACCCTTCATAGATATCTATCTTAATGTTGATGGAAGGTAGTTCTTTACCATGTTTTTGACCTTTAACAGCTTTAAAGTTTTATGATTGAGATGTCCAAAATCTTTTGCGCTATAATTCAAAGTTATCAACTACCTCACCTCGTAATGCCAATTTTGGAGCATAGTTAATTTATAATGAAAAATGTTTACACCAATTTAATATCTACCTTCACTATAACATAATTTTTATTTTTTAAATAAATATTATGCAATCATCATCTTCAAAGTAAATAGAGTAACTATTTTATACTAAATTCTTCATGCTTAATCGATTTTATTTCAAATAAGGAACAAATAACACATCACAAATAAACTTTGGTCCCACTTTAGTTTGCATTACAATGTTACCTTTGCTTTAGATCTAACCATGAAACCATTTCCCATATGTGCCTTGGTCTTATATGACATATTTTTAAATTTTTTCACATTATTAGTCATATGATTTGTGCAATCATTATATGAATATCATATATTATATTTCTCTTCTTTTATTATATAATATGTATAGAAAATATTTTTAGATTCTCTTTTTCTTTTATGAATTTTTTTTAATTTTCACCTTAAGATGTATAATTTGTCTCACTTTGACAATACTTCTTACACTATTGTATTGTAGTTCTAACATCTAAATATACTATTGTTCAATTTTTGTAAATGTCACACCATATATTTTAATTACTTAAGCCTAATTCTCTAAAGTTGTCCCATTACTTTTGTGCATCTTGCTTAAGCAATATTTTCTTTGACGATTTTCTTGACTCAAAGCGTTTTAAGATATGAAGTTTAGCTTGGTTTGGAAGGCACTTTCAATTGAGTTTTCACCATGATGCAACTTCCTCTTTGCATGTAACTCTAAGGAACTCATTAATTATTGAATCAAAAGTATCGATAAATCTTTTGATTTTTTTATTATGACAACAATATATTTGTACTTTTTAAAGAAACTAATTAAAATTTTGGACTATCATTTTGATTAGATATATATTTGTTGTAGGTCTATATTAAATTAATGATCACGAATACCCTCGGGAGTTATTCTTTTACTTTATTTAACTCCTTTACTTGCAAATTTTGAAATTGCTTTCATAATATATGTAACTCCATAGCAATCACCTTTATGGATCCCAAAAATTATTCTCATGATATATCCCATGCTTCTTTCAATTTAGTTGCATTGATAATTTGTGAGAATAAATTCACTCTAAGATATTGCTAAATTAGAAACAATGCTTTGGCATCTTTCATTTGATCTTATGTTAAGAGTTTTCTTTTACTCCTACATTAGTTGGTCTTCCTTAGAATATTCAATGTAGCCTTTATCAACAACATCTCATAATTCTTGTGATACAAAAATAGAAAATAAATTGTTTCTCATATATGAGAGGGATAACACTATATCTTATTTATCGACTAGAAATAAAATATGATCTTCAAAATATATGATCTTTAAAGGATAAGTATGACCTTTAAAAGATGTACTTATCCTATCTTAAATAGCTAAGTCAATGGAAAATATGCAAGAAAAGCATACCAGACATTGGTATGAAAATTGAATTATAGGACAACTTCTATAAATCAAGTCTCCATTGCCTTGTTATTTTCAAAAAAATTTCACACTTCTCTTCATCATTCTCCCTTAGATCAACACGTTAACTATTGTCTAATTGTTTGACTTTTAAAAGCCCTTTAAAGACTTTTGTGTAGAGGAAGCACAATAGGAAAGAGAAGAATAAAATTAGATGATAAAAGAAGGAGACAATGAAAGAGAAAAAGAAATAATAACAACAAAAATAGTTTATTTCTATTTAAAGATATAGTAATTTTTTTTAACTATTGATCATTATGATTTTTACATTTACATTATATATAAGAATAAATTTAATAAAAATATATTCTCTTATAATATATTTTTATAAATTATATACACAATAAAAATTATTACATATTACATATTAATATATACAAGAAGAAATCAATATTCAATAACTTAACTTTTTGAATTGATGACTACTATGTTAGCTTTATATATTAAACCTAATTTTGATTTCATTTAATAATAATATTTTCACTAAAAATCAAGTTTTTAAAACTAATGTCTAATAAAAATAGCCCAATCAACCTTTCAAAAATGACAATTTATCAAAAAGAAAAAACTAATTACAATTCATCATTCACTACACCATACATCCTTAGAGTAGATTCTAAGTTAGGTTGATCAAACAAAACAATTTACAAAAGCATTATTTTTAACTATTTTTCATGAAATGTACTCTAAGGTGGTCCCATGGTCTATTATCACATGACATTTGCTCCCTTCCTAAACGTAGAGCTAAGCAAATCCGAACACCAACCATTTCAAAGCTCGTTGTTCCCTCTCCTTCCTCTCTGAAATCCGGCCACCGGAAGGCAAGCCATGTCTCCACCACAACAGCCTTTCTTTCTCCTCCACCTCCTCCTCCTGCTCCTCCCACATTACTTATTCCTCTTCTCCTCGCCTCAGAGTCCTCCACTTCTCCAACTACTCCCCGCCGATCGGGAAGCTCTCTTTGACATCCGTCAGAGCCTTCACGACCTCCCCGGTTCCTCTTTCTTCTCAAACTGGGATTTTTCATCCGGATCCGAACCCTGCAACACATTCACCGGCGTCATCTGCTCCTACGACTCCGACGAGGAACCCAACTTCCTCCAAGTGTCGACCCTCACCCTCGGCACCGGTCTGGTGGACTCTCCGGGCCTTGGCGGCACATTACCTCCTTCGATCACAAATCTCACGGCGCTCACCGAGCTCGTCGTCTACCCGGGGAGGGTCTCCGGTCCAATCCCGGCAGAAATCGGCTTTCGCCTCCTTCGGCTACGCCTCCTATCCATCTCCGGCAACCGCCTCCTCGGCCCCATTCCCTCGTCACTCTCCAACCTTCCCGACCTCCACACCCTCGATCTCGGCCAGAACCATCTGCAGGGCCCACTTCCCCCTTCCCTCTTCTCCTCCAACCCCAATCTCAAGGTCCTCCTCCTCGCCTCCAACGGAGGCCTCTGTGGCAGCCTTCCCCACGAGTTCTCTGACGCTGCCAAACTCCTCCATGTTGACCTCCGCAGCAACTCCTTAACCGGGCCCCTCCCCCCACCCCCCGCCTCCCTACGCTTCCTCTCTGCAGCTTTCAACTCCCTCTCCGGCCCCCTCTCCCCTGCCTTCACCACCTCCCCGCTCCCGAACCTCGAGTTCCTCGACCTCTCCGGGAATGCCTTTTCTGGTGAGGTCCCACCGGCCATCTTCTCCCTGCCTGAACTCTCTTCTCTTCTCCTTAGCCGCAACAACCTCTCTGGCCAGCTCATGGTCGCTCCGCAGGCTCCGTTGAGCTCCTCCTTGTCTGTGGTGGACATCAGCCACAACATGCTCTCAGGCCAGCCCCCGGAGGCACTCGCGACCGCCGGGAGCCTCTACCTGAACGACAACCACTTTACAGGAACGGTCCCGACAGAGTATATAAACAGCATCTACAGCGGTACCATGACTACCCTCTACGCTCAGAACAATTTCTTCACGGATATCTCCCCACCGCCGCCGAGCACAGCCATTCCGGCATCAGCGTCTCTCTGCGCCTCTTATAACTGCATGGTACCCCCGCCCTTCGCCACCGCCGGATGCCCAGCTGGAGCCCGCGGCGAGCTTCCCCGTCCGGCTGACCAGTGCAGCATTGGGGCAGGCGGCGGCGATGACTAATAAAAAACCCAATCTTGCTTTTTACCATCACTAAATCAGCACTTTTCAGCACATAATCGGACGAGAAGGACATGGGCGTTTTCTCTGGAGCTCGACAACCATGATGAAGAGGCCAATATCATGACAAGAAAGTTCTAACTTACGCAAGCCATTCTCCTCACATGGATCTGTCCACGTCTTTTCCTGGCTTGAAGTGGAGTATAACGGTCGGATGGGGTGTGTAGTAATTGCCGGGTTGCAATAATGCTTGTCCTCTGCAACTGGGCGTGATGTAGAAGATGACTGGAGAAAGGAGCTTGTGGTGTCTGTTGTGTGGACGGAGGGGACCAAGGAGGGTTGTTTCTGTAATTCTTTTGGTTTCTGAGGATGTGTTTGTCATTGGTGATGCGTCCAAGGTTTTTGGACAATATCCATGATGGCGAGCAAAGTGTTCATTATGGTGTCTTTTGTTGTTGTGAAAGAAAGCTTCGAGGTGAGCTTGCCAGTGGTGTTGTTTATTATTATGTGGTTTAGTAAAAAGAAAAGATTTTAAATTTATATTAATAATTATTATATATTTGACAAACATGTGCCAAATAGGCGTATAATTAAATAATTGATATATTTATTTATTATTCAGTACAAAAATAAAATGATTTTTATATAATTTTAAAATAACAAACTATTTTTAATTTTTATGTTATGTTTTTGTTTTTTGAATTGAAAAAACATATTTTGAAATATGATTATATATATAAATATATATGATTTTATCTTTTTAAATAAATTTAAAAAATGAAGTATTAAATAAAATCTAAATTATTCGACATTTGATATATTGCATTACGTGGTTGTTTTGTTTGCTAATCATTTTTTAAGTTTTCAACTTAAAAAAATATTAAAATCTTATCCAATGCTTTTTATTAATATTTTTTTAACTTTAAAAATCTTTTAAATTCAAAATTTTATTTCTCAATTGGAATTTAAATTGTTTTTAGCGAATTATAGAAATGAACATGATGAATATGATAATAAAAAAAATTGAAACTTAAATGAGTATTTAAGATTTTTCAAAAAATAAATAAAATATTATTATGTATAATCATAATCATCTTAGTATATCTTTAAGATATAAGATTTGATATGATATTTTCTCATTTCTTTCCTTAAGATCACGTCTTTTAATTGTGGTTTTATATTACTTAAATCAAGATAAGATATATATTTCTAATGATGCAATGATGTTTAAGAATTGCTAGTAATGTATTATTCTCATTGAATTGATAATCACTATTGATGTTTTGATTAAATTTATTAACAAGGTAGGTCATGATTAAAACAAAATTTTATTTTTATCTTAAGTATGAGAGAAAATTATTGATTCACTTTATTTATTTATTTTTTAAGTTAGATCCTATATAGGATTGATTTGATAAAAAAAACTTAATTTGATTATCAAATTTTATTTTTTAGTTTATATTTAACTTTTTTTTAATATAACTTCAAAAGACTTACTTATGAAACGATATTACAAGTGATAAGACTATTTTTGAAGTTTTTCATGTGATATAAAAACTTTTTATATTAGCATTTTTTAAGATTTTTAGAATGAGATATTTATAAGATTTTATTTTGTATTATTATTGATAATAATTCTAATAGAGTGTCATCCCCTAATTATTTTATTAAGAGTTTAGTCAATATTAAATTTGTTGTGGGTCATTTATAAATATTAGATTGGCATAATTATCATGTGTATGAATAGTTTAATACAAATACTATAATGATAAATCACATAAATATATATTATTAAATTGAGAACTAAGATAGATATCATATAAATATATTTAAAAATTTTCTAAAAAATAATTATATATCCAAATTCATAATAATAAACAAATATTTAATGAATATCTTTCAAAATTTATTACCCTTATCTATTTTAATCTTTCAAAATTTATTACCTTTATCTATTTTTATTGTTTAAAAATAATCACTCTTTTTATAATTTACATGTGAACATTATATATATATATATATATATATATATATATATATATATGGATATATGAAAGAGATATGTTGTGTTCATTGATGAAGAAGTAGCGTGACGATGGAATGTCAGGTTCCATCGCCGACGACTTCGGGGTGAAGAAGGTGCTGCTCTCCTCCATCTGCGTCGTCTTTTCGGTCATCATCTTCAACAAGTACATCTTGGATCCCAAGACGTACAATTGGGCCATCCCCATCTCCCTGACTATGATCCACATGGCATTCTGCTCCTCCCGTCGCCTCCCTCCTCGCCAGCATCCTCCGCCCTGTCGATTTGCCTTCTTCCCCTGCCATGACTCGCGAGCTCTACGTGTCTAGCGTTGTCCCCATTGGGGCGTTCTCTATTCCTTCTCATCGTGGTTCTCCAATTCCGCCTACATCCACCTTTCCGTGTCCTTCATCCAGAGGCTTAAAGCCCTGATACCCGTCGCGGTGTACTCTTTCTTTATTGTCTTCCGAAAGTAGTCTTTCCACGGCTCTACCTTGTTCAGCATGATGTTGATCTCTTAGGGCGTTACCATCGCGGCTTATGGTGAGGCCTGATTCAATGCCTGCGGAGTTTTGCTACAGCTGGGCACGGTTGCCTTCGAAGGAACCTAACTCATCCTCATGTAGTTGCTGTTAAGCTTCAAGGGGATAACTGTCAACCTCATTACCGCTTGCTATTACGTTTTCCCTTGCTTCATTGCTTTCCTCTTCCCAATGGCCATAGTC
The DNA here is from genome assembly GCA_023846275.1 of Vanilla planifolia. NCBI lineage: Eukaryota > Viridiplantae > Streptophyta > Magnoliopsida > Asparagales > Orchidaceae > Vanilla > Vanilla planifolia. The sequence continues at coordinate 7,752,539 of CM043873.1, read as the reverse complement.
GAGCTCCCGGTTCTCCAAAGCGCCTGCTCTTTCCCCCTGAACTTCTTCCCATTCGGCATGAACTCCTTCAGTGTCTTTGTTCTTAACCTTGATGTCTTCCTTCTAATAGGCAAAACCCTGCTTTGACCATGAATGTTGCCCGGCGTTGTGAAGGACTGGCTCCTCATCCCCTTCTCCTGGTCCTTTATAAGCGATACTGTGACAGCTATAAACCTTTTTTGTTATGGCATTGCTTTTCTTGGGGTGGCTTACTACAACCACATCAAGCTCCATGGTCTCAAGGCCGATTGCAGAAATTTGATTGAAGGGATAGGCGATGAAGCGATGGGCTGCAAAAATGATTCCTAAGCATGCAGTGATGATGATGATAACGACGACGATGATTTGCCATTCAGAATCTGACTGTTGTTTCGGTTTGTGTTCAATCAAATCTGTGCTATAGTTAACTTAATTATTTTATATGATCACTAGTAAAGAGAAGAAAAAAAATATAATAAAGAACTATAGGGTTAGGTTTTGTTTGATAATAGCTTATGAGCTCAAAAAATAAATTACAGATAAAAAAGAATAGTTAAAGAGTTCTATGTGAGAAAAAAATAGAATTTTGATGAAAAGTATTTAATAAAAATAGAATTTGAAACTCAATTTTTAAATAACATTTTAAGAGAGTTCTTTCTTAAAAGTGAAACTTTTTTATGGAATTATCTTTGGATTATTTTATGATAAAATTGTTTCTTACTTGATAACATGATTGGGATGAAGCACAATTCAATCACAAACTTTTAACATTTGGATGATTAAAAGATTATTGCATAATATGATTTAATATTATTAAGTATAAGTAAGATTGGATATAATCTAATATCATGAGTTGAATATAATATTAGAGTCTTAATATATAATATTATAATTGAAATTTATAAATTATTAGGTATTTATTTAAGAATATATCAAGCCAAATTAGGTTCTCAATTTGGTTCAAATCTCTTAATAGTTAGTGTTGGAAAGTATGATTTATTTGTAATAAAATGTTCTTACAATTGATGGCTTTTTTATGTTATTAACATTTATTTCATTATGATTAAACAGAGTTTTGATAAAATTACAAGACAAAACATTATGACCTAGCTCTTGGTGTGTATAATAGTTGATAGTGTTTGATAATTATAAAGGTCCATAGGCTTCGTCTAAGCGATTGATGAGCGACCTTCATAGCTTGGTCATTAATAGTAGATAAATTGGTATAATCTTCACATAGTGCATAATATTTTGACATCCTTAATATTTGACACAGTTCTTAACTAAATTAATTGGAAGATTTTAAAGTAAAAAATGGTGTAATAAATAATATGTATGAGATTCTCATTTAAAGTTTCTATTTTGTAAATTGAAAAGTTTTGACGTTTTAATATACAATTAATGTGATATCTATAAATAGGTTTATGTTTTTTGATCATTAGAGGCTCACTTAAAGGATATATTTGATTAAATTAAACCTCTATTTTAGCATAATTTTTCAACAAACTTGAATTTTAAATTGTTTAGGAATAACACCTAATTTGATGATTGTTGAGAGATACACTTTGCTTTGTTGGAGCTTTTGTACATTCACATTTTTTATACTAATGCCTACATGAAGATGCACATAAAGGAAAACAAAAAAGGCTCAACAAAGCAATGAAAAGATGATATTGGAAAGCAAAAAGCTCCTTTCAATGTTAGGTTTACCTAGATTATGATCTTAAATGCATATACAAAGCCCATCATAACCATACATGTGCTGCAATCTTAACGGGACATAGTATTTGTTGGCTTGGGTCATTAGTTCATTCAACAATCCTTGTAAGTGTTTGGAGTGTTGAAAATGGGATGTGAGTGTAATTGAATAAATTTGTTAAAAGATGTTCCTTTAATGAAAATGCTATGCAAGATGATTGTAAGAGGAAGTATAGCTAATGTGTAGAGACCCTCGAGGAAACAACTAGCATATTAAAATGATTATAAACTTTGATGTGTCTCATTCTTATGTGAATCAGTATGCTAACAATCATACAAATCACATATTTGTTATTAAGTAGTGCTTATTGAGATTTTTTGTTGAAAATTATTGATTTTCATTAGCAAAAGTCAAAATTATTTAAATTTTATAGTTTCCATGACAAATGAATGATAGTTAGTTTTATCATTGGACTTAGACAGAGTCCTTTGGTTCTTCGCTACCTAAATGATGTTTAGCCCAATAAAAATCTTGGATCGAATGTGTTATTGTTAGTCATTTAGATTTCTTGTCTAATATAAGCCATTATATATTATACAAAATCTTTGGTCAAATAGAACATGTTCTTGCATCTACATTTTGTTCCTTGATGATGCTAGCATGATGCGATGGATAGACATCATCTTGTTGGACAAAATATATTAGTTGCCATTGGGATTATTGATTTGCTTCAGGCACTTCCCCACAAATCGTCTATAGATAACATACTTCATCTTATTTGGATTTTTTTTATTGCTTTTGCATTTTTCTTTTATATTAGCAATTTTTTGTCCTACAAAGCTTGGAGTGTATGACTTGTAAGTAAACTCCACATATAAGTTTCTAGTTTGTTATTTTCTTAAATTGTTTATTTGTTTAGTCTTACATTATATAAATCAATTCATAACTTATATACAGGCTATACATAAGAAGGGCTTGAGGATTCACTCATTTATATTGTTTTGAGATTTTGCTTTAGCTATTATCTTGAGTAAAGATTATCTTGTTACTTGAGTGAAAATTCAATCGGTAGACTTCGACAAATCACAAGAAGGAGGGTCACAATGCCTAAAAAGCAAAACCCCGCTAAATCGCTTCTACTTCATTGGAGTTTTAGGCATGTTTTTTTTGTTTTGGTTTCCTATTTTCTCTTTTTAATTTTCATCTTTTATCTCTTCTTTAATTCTTGAAACTACTCCTATTTTCTCTATTGATCGCACAAAATAATCCCAACTTATCTCCTTGGACAAATCTAGTAATTGAGGCAAACACCATAGTAGCCTTTTAGTCTAGCTGTATAAGTCATATTGAAGATTCTCTTTTCACAATAATCAACTTTCTTTGCTATGTATTGAATTCCTAGTCTTAAGCTCGAGTTACACTTCAACTCGATCATTAAAATAGTTACTCAATTTGTAAACTTATGATATTTATGCTATATTGCATATGTCATTTGTTTGTGCATTTTTTAGTGGTTAGGTAGAAGTGACTTCAATTAAGGTTTTATTGTTATTTTTAATGAGCTTGAGCTTCTTAACGTGTTTGAGCATTCTTTTGCTTTTTCATGGTTTCTTAACTTGTCGACAGTCTAACCTTTAATAATGTTTTAAGGCAATTTAGTTTCTCTTTGTGCCTAGTTGAATTTATTGGTTTTCTTATTGAAAACTATAAGCAATTTCATGAGCTTAGTATTAAAACTGAACTCGCATCATAGCATCTAATTACCCCACTTTTTGCATTTTGTCTTTCATTAGTCAAATGGAGACAATTGTCAAAGACAAAATATTTTCTATTATCTCATTAAAGTCAGCAAAAATGGTTTATAAATTTGATTTTTTCAATAAAACAAATTGTAATAAATGCTATCCATAATAAAAACAAAAACCTTCAGACAATGAGAAAAGAAATTGGAGTTGTCTTCTAATGTTGATATGCAACTAACTAAAAAGTGTAAGTGAAATATTCGAACATAAACAAAGTGATAGTTGATGTGTTTTATCTTCTGAACAAATATGACAAATTAAATGAGATATAGAACAATATAGAGTAATTTTAAGTGATAGTAATTTGAACTTTGATTTGGTTGGATAGTTTAGTTGAGAATGCCTAACTACTAGCAAACTGAGAAGTGTTAAGTGAAATATTTGAACATAAAGAAAATGTTAATTGATGGGGGTTTATCTTGTGGACAAATATGATAAATTAAATGACAAATAGAACTCTATAGAGTAATTTTAGGTGAAAGTAATTTGAACTTTGAATGGGTTGGATAGCTTATTTAAGAATACCAAACTACACCATTAGTACAAGTGCTAATGAAAATAGACGAGGAAATTGGATTGTTGTCAATGTGATCAAGGCTTTGCTTGTTATGTCCAAAGAAGAAAACTTTACAAGATTTTTATCTTGTAGACTCAAATAAACATGATAATAGATTATTTGAAAAAGGTATTGCATGCTTGGATCTTAAGATGGTTGTTAATAGATAGATGAAATAGTATCTGAGAGTTCATATGGTTGATCACATCTAATGAGCTTAAAAATTCACAATATTGTTGTTACAATTATGTAAACTTGTCTTTCTCTTATTTTTTTTTTTTTGCAGCTTGAGATACTTGTTATTAACAAAAATGGTTATTATTATGGATTTGTTAATGGAATCATTTTATTTATATTTTGTTTTAGAGTCAAATGCTTTGATTTCATTTGATATTAGAGAATTGAAGCCTTAAAAATAAATGATGTGTACATTGACAATTATCTTCTGATTTTTTTGTTAAAATTGGTTCTAATATGTAATTCAAATATAAATAACTAATAAAAAAATGCAACAAATTAGGATCCAAAACAAGGAAGAGGGCTTACCCAATTCATCAAGTCTAATACACTAATGAATTGTATAATTGATGTAGTTACATTAGATGATAGTGTTACACTAAACATTACTTTAAACCTATGGCAATCTTTATCAATTATAAGAGTAAGGAGGATCTTTACAAACAATAAAGGGAATACTTGGTTGCAAACAAGCTTTTGTTAGAGAATATGATTTTTTTGTTTGTGGTATTTATAATTTTTTTGAATTTTTTGCATGATTTTATAAATCTAATTAAAGCCTTTTCAATTTATTGATATTGAAATCCATGAGTTTGAAATACATTGTATGCCTAATATTCAACATGATTTTGTTATTCCAAAATTGTCTTCTTGAAAATATAATAATTATTTTAATTTGAAACTTCAGCTTTCTTTAAGTGCTAATCTACTTGATAATTGTGTCAACCATATCCAAAAAATTCTCATATTTGATGAATACTTCTTTTTTCAGCCACAAAACCATTACAAAATACATCAACCTGTAGCAAAAGATGATACTAATATGCTCATAAGTTATCAAAGTTTTATTTCAGGTGATTTTTTTATTGAAACTAAATTTTTCAGAAAACATCTTAATATATTACTTAAAAATATGTTTTATTTCAAAAGAGAATTTATAAATTTTTTTTGAATAAAATATGGATGTTTCTGAACACAGAATTTTATATATCCCAAGGAGGAAGAAAGGAAGGATATCTCAACAAGGAAGATAAGCTATCCAAGAATATAATGAGGGAAGTTATACATGCCTTGTTCATGCAAGTAGTCCTACAATGTTTATTAATAGAGCTGCATTTCTTATTTGTTAAAACTTTTTCTTTTTTAAACCAGATTAAACAATTAACAAAAATATTTTATTTTATTTTTCAAACCTTCATTGGAGAGCCGATAAGCTTCTCAGGCAAAACTACAAACAGGTTGCAGGCATTAATTTCTTCCAGCCTGAGCAGCTTCTGAGATGGCCAAACTTGCAAGCTTGCTTATGGCATTGAAATCCCCTCTCCTCATTGCCTCTCTGTCAAATATGGCATCTGATAAAACCACTGCAGCTGTTCCTGCGTCCAAATAAGGCCCCACTGAATCTGCACCAAAGAGGGGATTTAGTTGTTTAGATGAGAATTTTTGCAAGCAGGTTTGCATAATTGCCAAGATCAAAGCAGCAGTGAGACAACAGTTGTTGGAATGTTGATTTGTTTTTAATTATAGATAAGGGTTCTACTTGTTTGAGAGTATAACTTGAAGCCTCAAGATATGAAACAAAAATACAAACTATAGTTGCTGCAAGAAGAGGTAAAGACTCCAGGGTGTTATTACCTATTGAGATTCCTTGTGAAGCAAGCATTGGAATATGAGGAAATGGTCTCTTTAATGCAGATATATACTTTGCACCACCTAAAATAGTAGCAGGATACACCTGACAAAGAGCAACTACAAAAGTAAATATACATCTTGTATATTTAGGGTTTGTTTTATATTTTAGGATTTATTGGTTATAATTGTTATTGAATGATTAAACAAGTTTAAAAAATAGATTTGAAAAATTAATTAATGAACTATAATTAAGAAAAATACTTAATTGAAAAATTAGATAAAATAGATTTTTGATTTTGTAGATAAAAAATAAAAAAAATGGTGTTGTAATTTTTTGAGGATAAAAGAGTTCTTTTAAGATTGGACTTTAGCAATTTTTATGCTTGTTTCTTTGTATGAAATATATATCTAAGTATATATATGTATCTACATTGTTATAAAATCTTCTTTACCAAATCTATTATAGGCTGATATCTCAAAATATTCTCATATGCACTATTTTGAGACAATTCATAACTATCAAAATGTTTCTACGGTGTTTTAGGCACATTTCTAACTTTATCAAGTCGTCAATTTTATAAGATACTCATGATTTGAATATTTTTTATTATTCTGTGTGTTTTAGGCATATCTAGTGGGTTATTTACAATCTTACATATGCTTTATATGGTTCAACTTGTATTCTTAATGTGTGATGTATGTAGAGAATCTAGAGTTGTTTAGAACAATTTCATCAACTTGATGATTCCCAAGCCTACAGATAAATGCATGCCATAGCTAACCCTATTGGAGACAAAACATGGTTATTCGGAGGTCTTTACAAGTTGGAAAACCATTTCAAGCTATTGGAGTTCATTTGCAATCAATCTAAACATAATTGTTATTTTTTGTGGATGCTTGTAATTATGTTTATGTGATAATTGTATACTACAAGACGATTTAAATGATGCCATCGTGACATCATCCATAAGGTAATCATGACATCATTCATCAAGAATCATGATATCATTGATGAGGTCATGATAACATTACTAATGGGTTATCATGATGTAACCATGATGCATTCTTGATGTCATTGAAGCTTAAGCCTAATCCAACCTTCTTGTGAAACCTAATCTAAGCTGTAAAAATGGTTTTCTTACTCCCTAAGAAAATACATGAGGGTATGTTTGTTGTAAAGGGATTGATGAACTTTTTCTGAAATTTATGAAGTTTGTCAGCATTAAGTTCCACAAAAAGTGCTTTCTTCTTCCTTGGTTGAGAGCACAAGAATCATAACAAAAGTGATAATGGTGTGAAGCTTCATCATTCAAACTAATGGACATGGAATAATTTCTAGTCTGTGGTATGTACACAGTGCTACTAAAAGTTACTTCAGACAACAAGTGAGCACATAGCATTCTTACTCAAGTTGCAAGCCTTTCTGCTTACAAGTGCTTACTACTCACAGTTGTTTGTCATTTTCAAAAACTCAACAAAAAGAGCAGATGATTATTTTAAAAGATTCCCTTATTCCCTGAATTTGATTCACATTCGAAACAAGAACTAAAAGATTTGAAGATGTTATGAGCTCAAAAGTTTTCTCTCTTGCCATTTTATTAAGACATAGATAATCTCTAGATTCTCTATTTCTTGAGTTTTTGTCCCATTAAACATACTCCAAATGTGATGAAATTTCAGTGTGATAGTTCATCAACACTCTACAGATTTCTATTCATAATTTTTCATTTTGAAGTCTCTACATGGGAGTTTTTATTGCATTGGCTAGAGTTTGTTAAATTTACAATTATTCCTAATACTCTATTTGACCTAAAAACCTAATCAAATTATCTCAAATTAAGCTGAAACTTTTGAGAGAATTTATTCATATCTAGAGTTCAAACTTTCATTACCTTTCCCTTAGCTTCTGCCATCATCACTTGTCATAGCACGCTTCCATCCGTTCTAAATAAGATTGACACCAAAGCTTGTAATTGTTTTGTGGTTATCAAACCACAAGCAATCCTTGCTCTATCTGTTACAGTGTTGTCTTTCACTTTCATTATCTATACCATCGCCATTTCTTCATTCTCTCTTATTGAAATTAACCATATTATGCAGGAGTATGCAATTTCTTGAGCATTATTTACAAGGAGGGATTAAAATTTTCTTGGTGAAAAAAGGTTGTTCACTGTGCCAATTGCGAAATCAGCAAATCAAGTTTACACTGCATTGTTTTGACTTTTGGTGATCATTTCCTTGCTGTTTGTAGCTTATTCTCTCTGGATTTTGCTTCTACATATTCCATAACATTTCATTTAACAGCAGGAGGCTTGGAGACATCACGTTGTACAGTAGTTGTACTTAACTAGCAGAATTTTAATTCAATATTCTTACTAAATTGTATTTTGCTATTTTGGTTGCGTTTACCTCACATGTCTATTATCCATCTTTTACTGGATTCCTATAAATCTACAAGCTTGCTAAGGCCTCAGGAACTTAACTTGTCCTTGAGTGAATGTGACATCTTCACCAAGAACCAAGGGCTTATCTATGAAAGATAAGAGGCAAGAGACCTAACGTGATCACCCTAGCCTCATAAGCTTTCACACAAATGATCACTAACCCATTTATGATGAAAATTATTCTTTGATGTACACTAACTATATGCATACTTCTAAATATAAAATATATTATTAGTGACCAATATGATTAGCATGATAGTTCTCCACACCATACATATCCTTGTCGTAACTCTATCTCATCCATGACCATAAATTGTTGACTGAAGTAGCAGGTGTGTAGTAAAGGTCACACATGGGTGTGTGGTTTGCTTTCTCATGGTCATGTCATACCCATGTTCATCGTGATCAAATATATATGCATACATTAAATGCAATACTAGGCTACACTTGGATGCACAATGCTTATGATTCATATCACCCAATGGAGCTTAAACATGGTCCCTACTCTTGCTAGTGACATGTTGCTCACTCGCCCTTCTACCTACCTCTTCGAGCCCAGCCTCAACCCAGCTCCACTTTGTCTCCTTACTGTAAGCCTATCACTATCTTAAACATTACTTCTGATAAACCAAGCCAATGACCTATGAGTGGCCTTGTTGTACCCACTGACATCAAGTTCACTGCACCACTCATTCCACTTATAAAGTTATTCCATGAGCTTCTACTCCCTTCAGGTTATTGTGCACCCATATGCCTCCATGGCTCATTATTAGCTTCTTGCTGATACTATCAACTTTACCTACATTCATTAAAGAATTGATAGTTGTGAGACCAATTTTAAACCTGACACTTTTTTATTAGCACAATGAGATTATTGAAGAGTTTCTTAACATTTATTGATGATATACCAGAGTCTATAGCAGCTCCACTTTTAGATGAGACAGCATTACTTTTTCCCATATGTAAGCTTATAACCACCACTTTGTAATGATTGAGCTAATTGAACATAGTTTCTTGAGCTTAGCTCCAATATAGCGGCTGCTTTATTTCTTCTATTTGAGATTGTTGAACATATTTCTTCTTGTTAGTTTATTACCTTATTAGTGATAGCCTCATCATTAATACCTCCACAACAACTTTTATTTAGCTACCTTAGCTTTATGTTAACCCTAGACTCGATACCTGCTGCAGTGAGGCCAAAGTCAAGCAAATGAAATTTAATATAGTTATTGGCTATTGACCCATATTGTCAAGTTTATAAAATTGACTTCCACAAAAGCAAGTGGCTTTTCTTTAGTGATCCACCAATAGTCACTTGATAGGGCTATTTATTGTCATTAGTATAGATTCTTCCCCTTAGACATTATAAATGATGAGAAGGATTAAATATTAATAATTGCTTGGAGATTGCATGATGCAGCTTCCTTCTTCTACCTTAAATTCCACTCAATGACTCTGTGTTTTTAAGAGGGGGGTTTAATTCAAAAGCATCTAAAGTTTCATTGTCAGTGCTTAAGTTTACAAATCACATCAAACCAATAGATGGTCACAACTTGTTGTCATAGTTTATTTAATTTTTACTTGGGATTTTTAGTTTTATGATGTTTCTATGCATACATTATGTACCTGGGTGTATCTAAAGTGTTTGTAGTAGCCTTCCTCCAAGAACTACTTTTGAGCTAGAGATCAAGGCATTTTCATGGTTTACCATTTCTATTGTGGGTCCAGAGTCCATAATCATATCCTTTAAAACTTACTCGAAATACTTACATTAAGTCATATTGAGTATGCACCTTTTGTCACAATTAGAGTTCCTGGATTAAAATATTGTATCCTTACGTAATATATCTTACATTTGGATGTTGTTACATTTTGAAACACTTTCCATAAGCAAAATACACCTTATCTTCTGATTTGAATCATTTGTATTATGTTTCCTAATGACAAAACTACTAGTTCTAAGAAACGATGATAGTTCTGCACATCTTATAATCATATAATTTATTACTTCTTATGTAGTTATGATGTAGCCAAATATTCCCACCTAACTACTAACCAAGCTCAAAAGGCATAAATATGCTGTTTTCCCATGATTTTTTGCTATACTAAAAACATGAAAACTTAACCCATATGACCACAATAAGATGAACTGACTGGTGCAGGGCAAACGATTCAGTAATTCACTCAAACATCAGATGGTATTCATAGTGGACAAACGCACACATAAATCATCCTTTAAACTTATTTCCTTATGAGCCATGAGGAAAATATTAGAGCATTGTAATATAGCAGTGAAGAGCAGTACTCTTATCTAAAACAAAAACTTTTATCAGTTACAAATCAGAAGAAAGCTCACCTTCACCATTTTCGAGCCAGCATCATATGCACATAAAACCTAAACCAAAATATTTATCGTTATATAAGTTCGATAAAGATGAAGGATGATGCAAAAAGGGTGAGGAATTACAAGATTCACAAGGATAGTATTCAAAATAAAGAGATGGGAAAAAATAGTCATTATTCTACAAAGGAGATTGAGGGTTTTCATTATGTATTATAAAGCAACACTTCACTTCTGTGGGTGTCATCACTCCCGGCACATAGAGTACTTCGCTGCCTTCAACTTCTCGTAAAATTTCCTAACAAAAAGGGTCAGCATAGCTTTAATAACTGTGTGAAAAGAAAAAAGAGGTTGAAGAAAAAGTATTAATTGTTATTAGAATTATAGCAACTATTAAATAAATGCATACAAACTTAATCAAGAAAAATACTTTCCAGCTGCTTGATTTAATATTTGAACACTATATTGACTTTCCAAGGTATATGCTAAAAACATTTCGACAAGTTCCAATGACAAGAGTCAGATTAATTATGAACTAGCTTTGAGCAAAATTATCTTCCTTTTTAAGGGATAAATTAGCACATATAATGCTTGGGGTTGAAGAAGGCGAGCAATCGCTCGGTGATGTTTTAAGTATAAAATTATTAGACTGTAAGTTCTTGACAGATTTTTAGATAAAGTGATACAATGATAAATAATCTTACATTATAAAACAAAAAAATGCTTCTGATTTTATATGACATCATTGTCTTAATATGTTAAGATTTTTTTAAGAACAATAACTGTTTTGGTTGATATGGAAAAATAAAATGGAGATAATACCTTTGCAAAAGTCAGATTTAGTAATGACATTTATGGTATTAAAGTGATACTTCCTACAATACGACGAGATTTGAGAATGAACCAAGCGGAAATTAATGGGTTTGAACACCTACGATCGAGGAAGGTAGGAGTCTAACCTAAATGATCTTAAGGGGGCCATGAAAGGCTTACAGATCGAGAGGTGTATGAATGATTCATCTCACATTGGCTAAAGAGAATGATTTTGGGCTTTATACAAGAAACCATGGTTTTAAGAAGTAGAAACATCTTTTAAAGATAAGATCTACTTTGATTGATATGAGACAATGGAGGGAAAATATCTTGAAAGAGTGAGAGAGTGCCCAAATAACACAAGATTTTCTTTATAAAAGGAAATGGATATAAAAGCATTAAAAAACAAACAAACAAACAAAGACAAGTATGAAGTCATTAATTATGCAAAAATATGAACCTATAATTAATTATAATGTGTTCAGATTTTTTAAGCATTATGTATTCCATACTTACTGACACCAATCAAAAAAGAATTTCATAATTTGGATGGCTAAATCATACAAAAAAAGTTATATTCTAACTACATGCCAACACTCACCATGACAGTGGCAGGACTTGTAAGAAACTTGGCTCCAGCAATCACTGCTTTTCTTGCATCGTCAGTATTTAAGACAGTTCCAGCCTATGTATCCAAGATGAAATTAGGCTAAAGTGTCATCTAGTTACAATATTGAATTAAGAAACATGTTAATATTTATCTAGAAAGCTTTAACACAGGTAAAGTCACAATGACGGCACTAACAAGACATAATCATCATCACAAAGACCACGTTATAGCTCACAACCCACAAAGATCATATATGTACCGGTGTAACATAGAATTCATACCCTTTGAGTTATGGAAACACAAAGGTTCTTTTTGATCACAATACATTACAAATTTTTGTACAAATGGGAAAAAAAAAGTTTGATCCCTTAAGGGTATTAAATTTTTTAGGAATTCATGCGCAACAAACTAACTGGGGACTGATCTAAAATGAAACGAATTTTGACATTTTTTCAGATGTACCAACTTGCCCAAACAAACAAAAGCTCATTTTTAACTCATGGTTTATTGCAATTATATAATGAGATAGCAGTAGTTACCCCTATTATTGAGAAGGGAAATTCCAGCTGTAGTGCTTCTATCACCTAATGAGAGACAGGTCAAATGGTCAATGTTTTATAATGCACAGCAGCATTGCAGACATGCTTAAAAATCTACACCATTAGCACATCAGGTGTAGGCATCATAACCTCAAGCTGCACAGTTAAATAACACAGAAATCAGAAATGAATAGTTAAGTATTTTTCTTTAGCAGAAGAAAATGCTGAAGAGAAAAAACTCACAACGGATACGCCACCTTCAAGTGCAGCACGAGCAGCTTCCATTGCTAAAGTTCCACTGAATAATTTAAAAAGAAAACTTGGTGAAGACGGCAAACCGTGTCAAATTGGTGATTAAAATTATTTTAAAATGTGAAATAAAAAACAAATTTGTGTTGATTTGGTACTAAAGCTTGGGTTCAGTAATGAGCCAAGGCTTAGGTTACTTATATGCTACGAACCTAACTTACCTGATAGAGACCTACTTCATAGTATGGTCCAGTTTGCTTAAAACTAGCTTTTTAATGCTTTAGTGTCAACACCGTCATGCAGCTGACGTGATACTGAATGGAAATAAGTAGTCCTTATTGTTCGTAAAAACCTTACATATGAGAACACTCACATATGACTATCTACACACATACTCTTATTATGGTTCAAAGGAAGACAGATATGTTCTCTAAAAAAGTCATTAAACTATCACTCATTTAGCAAATATCATTTAGTGGATCAAGTATAAGAGGTCTAAATTGGCACCTAATCTAGTAATCATAATTACCTAATCAAGGATGATACCAAAAAAGTGAGGAAGAGAATGATAATAATTTGCTTCAAAGGATCTAAATTAATACACATCTTCCTAAACAAGTGCATAATCAAAAGAGAAAATCTATGAGCTATATTTTTAACTTCCTTTTCAAGAATTGAAACAATCTTTTATCAATGTCAACAGCTAAGACATATCCATCTTAAATGCAGTTATCTAAAAGAATTTTTTTTTACTAAGAATTAAAATTTAGTTTACAAATAAACACATGTAAACAATGATAAGAACCCTAAATTTTTGTCAAATTTATCAAGTAATTTAATATTGTCAAATACATTATAAGCTAAACTAAGTATGATGTCATAAATGTAATTTACATAAGTTTTGTAGAGTGAAGTGTACACACAAACCTATTTAAACTCCAACAAAACAACTGAAAGAATCTTCTACAATCTTGCATATCATAAAACACAAATAATATTAGCTATACAAAATCAAAACCCCAACTTACTCTTGAATGTGAGACTCATTATGGTGCCAAGCAAAGAAAACATGACAGACGTACAACATTTGACATCTTTGCCCAAGATATATTCAATAAAAACTATGTACAACACAATAAAAAAAAACATTCAATGAACATATGTTAACCCAAAACGTTCAATCACAAAATCTATAGAGTCAAATGAAAATTCTTCAAAAAGATAACCACATAACATTCAAAGTTCAACAACATATATAAACATGACACAATTTTAGCCTTAGTCATAATTTTCCTAATCCTTGCAACAAAATTACCTGCACAATTTAAGCCTCCACATCAAGCAAGTTGAATTCAAACTAACATTGTGTGTGCTTACCTTTCTTTGACTCATCATAATGAATTCAATTATTTCGACAAAAGATAAAATTCTTCATGTTTTATTAATGGAGCCAATTTGTTAACTTTTAAAAGATGGTATCTATCAAGTATTTAAATGTGAAACTATGCAACCATAGTTTCATAGTCAATGCAGTTATGGCTACGATGAGCCAATAATATATACAACCTAGATGTAAATGCAAATTATGGATCCATGAGAATATAACAAAAACTTTTATTGAGAGCTTAGAAAGAGATTATAGAGTTTAGGAGATAAAGGTAGTTTGGAATCCTCATAGGTTGAGGATGACAAATGAAGAAGAGAGAAGAGGAAACAAAAGTTATCTCTTGAGACTTTCACATAATGGGATAGACTTGGAAGTCTAGGTTTAAGATATCTTAAAATAAAGTAGAAAGCCAAAAATGAATTTATTAAGTCTCAAGATAAATTGAACTGAAGTTTAACTGAAAGTGATTGGATCAAAACAAGTCAAAGACAAAAGTAAATTAACACAAAAATGAAATATACTTGTATTCTTATGCATTATGAAAACTTTTTAAATAATTTTGGTGTGATAGAATTAATATGCACTAGCATAATTTCATATTTGGTGTGATAGAATTGATGTTTTATTAATATTTTCTACCACCCAACATTGCCATTATATTATTTCATATCTTATGAGTTCAAATTTCATTAATATTTTCACTTAAAAGAGAATTGATGATTTTCTTCTATATAAACCAGAACTTCTTAAATCTTTTGAACTTAATCCACATAAGTTTATTTATCTTGAATTTAAACTAACTTTTCAATTTTGACCTTCTAGATTTAGTTTACCTATCTAATCTTCTTGAGCCTAAACCAATTAAAGCACCAAAATAGGAGCTAGTTGAATTTGTGTTGCTATTAAAAATTTCCTTAGGCCCAATTTCATCTCTACTATTAAGCATTGAAATTTCTTAACCTACATGCAAAATTCTCAAATAATTATAATTTAATTTTGCATAAAGTGATTAATTTAATTTTTAATTTAAATATTATGTTTGTTTTATTAAGGTACATCAAGACCGTAGTTTATTTTATAAGCTTGAGGTATAGAAGATACATTTAATTGGATTTAATGAGCTTCCACATGACTAGCCCTTAAAAAAATATAAGTGCTCTTTGTAAAGTATTTTTGGTTTGGGTTGGAGAATTTAATAAGACCAGATAATGGAAATCCTTTGAAGGAGTTCAAGAGATTAGAATAAGCCAAGTTGGCCAAACTAGCATAAATTCTTGTACACATATTTCAAATTTCTTTTCTTTACTCATCTTTTACTTGCATATGTATTCAAAATACAACACGCGTAAATTCTATTTTTGTGCTTACGGATTTTATAAATCGTACCAAGAAATTAGATCTTTAGCTTTCTTATTAATCATGTCAATCTTTGAAGAAGAATACGTCAATATCAACCTTTTAACATTTGCTAACAATGCGCTGATTTTTATTGCTTATTGTATATGTTTCTTACATTTTAAATTTACCAATTTTTATCTTTATTTGTTTCTCTCTTTCAAAGTGTGTAGACTTCTATCCAAACTTTGATTTCAATTGTCTTTATATCTCACCTCTCTTTCCAAAGGAGAAGTATGGATTACCACAGCCCTTGTTTCTATTTCTTTAATTCAAGTTCAATTTATATTAAGGTGAAAGTTGGCTATGCCACCTAATAGGTTACTTGTTTCTAGTTGTATTTTTTGTCTGCAAGAATATATTTTGTTTGCCAACACTTAAAGGCCAATCATTATTTACTCTAAATATTTCTCTTTGTATTCTCAAATTTTTTTTGCCTTTATTCATAACTTAAAGTAAAGTGAGATATATAGAAGTTCAAAAAGATAAATTTAATAAGCAAGTTTCCAAAAGAAATTCTTTGGATCTCTTTGTTTATAAGATTTCAAATTCTAAATCTAGTATTCTAAAATACTTTTTTGCTATCATTTGTTAAGAAAAGTTTTAAGTTTAAAAATTTAAAACTTTAGTAACATTGAATTATGCCCCCCACCCCTGTCTTCTTAGTTGTCTTAGAGATTAATAGCTATAATTGCTAGGTAGGAGTATTGACCATTGATGATGTGATAGAATCTCTTATAACCATCATAACTTGGAGTCTATTTAAAGAAGCCATATCTGTGCTAAACGAAGTGATTGATCTTGAAAATTTGGTTTCAAAAGAATGACTTTAAGGTAGTAGCTTTGAACATTTGAGTGCAAGGACCTTAGGTGAATTTTGAAGCCTTCAATACTGCATCAATTGATTTGCTTTTCAATTCTCTTTATTTAGTTTACTTTTATAACTTTGGTAAGCCAGGCTAGACAATTCAATAATGAGGGCATCATTTTGCATGCTTAATGCAAATTTGAACTATAAAATGAGGAAAACCAAAGCAAAATCATGCATTGGTGGCAGCTTTAATGGGAGGGATTTTAAAATGAAGTGTCTAAACTTTTTATTGGACTAGCTAGGGTCGACCACAAGCGTTGGCTTGAACAATGAGGGTTGGGCTAGGCCAGTCCCAATAATTTAGCCATAAAATGAGCCAAAATTCACCCAAAATGCACAAATGCCTAGCAACCCCATAGGGCCACACAGGTTATCATGCACGGGTATGGCATTTCATTGTAGGAGAGAAAGGATTTCCCCACAGAGAAACCACTCTGGTACCAATGCACAATGGAAATTAAGCAAAAATGGAGCAATTAACAAAAGGGACCGAAAAGGAAAAAAAGCAAAGTATTGAACCAGTTATTAAGCTCCGCAGCAATTCGTTCTCCAAGCTCAACAATTTTTGCTCAGCCGAAACGTACTTCTTAAGCATCTTACAGTTCTCCACGTCATCGATCGCATCCATACTAAACAACTTGCACCACTTGAAGAACATTCAAAAAGCTTCTAAACTGGGACAAGAAAAGATTTCCGGATTACTTATCGGCACGGAGACAAGCTATAACACCGCTCTTCTGGATCTCGGCGATGGCGGTTCTGGGGGAAAGAGATGCGACCATGGAGACAGCTGATGATGGAAAACGGCGGTAACAAGGAATCGGAGGAAGAGGGGCGATGAAGCCGTGGGGAGCAGAAGCCATCCGAGGAATGGGGCGAGACTGGTAAGCCAAACCATTCCGGCTTTTCAGTGTTACAAACCGCGCGTTTTAAAGCTCACTTTGGTTCGACAAGTTAGTGTTAAGTAGGAACTTTTCAAAAAAAAAAAAAAAAACAGTTTTAAAAATAGAATTATTATTGGAGCAAGTTTTCAAATTAAAATATTACGTGTGATAAATATTTTTATTAAGAATTTGTCAAAACTAAAAACAATAATAAATTGGAAAAAAAAATTTCATTTCCCCCTTAAAAGAAACAAAAAATATCAAATATTATTTTTAAATTTGATTTTTTTCTAAATTTTTTTTAAAATCATTATTTAATATTTATCAAAACACATTTTCTTTAAAATAAATAATAATATGAAAAAAATTATCTTTTATAAAAATTTAAAAATATTAAAATCACTTCACAATATTATTCATTATATCATACTTTTTTCAACAAAAACTTTATTAAAACCATAAATTGGCAATAATAATTACTTTTTTTACTTAATTATAACTAACATAATACGAGACGAAAATTGATTTTTGATTGATCAAAAACAAATTATATAAAGTTTAAAAACACTAACGTATAACGCTTCTGTGTTCTACAAACTGTAGAACAGGTGTTTGCTAAAATAAACACAAAAACTGAATCTAAATTTCAAAAACATCAGCTATTCAGTTACGGAAAACCAAGCAAGTCATCCAAACTGAAGAGCAAACAAGAAAATTACACCTTGTTTCTGATCTTATAATGAACCATGATAGCTGACAGAAACCAGATGCAGCTTATTCCTTCTCCTTGGTCTCGATCCAGCCGAGGCCCGGCCTCCTTTTCTCTGCCTGCGGCTCTTCGAAGTCCTGCGCATCGCGCAGAGAGGCCTCGAAGTCGGTGGAATCGGAGGCGACGGGAAGGAAGCTGCCGATGTCGTCCCGGGCGCCATATCCCCCCGCCCGTGCGACATCCTCGGCCGTTAAGCAGGTTTCCAAGCCCGCATCGCCCATGGCCTCATTTATTCTGGGATCAGTGGGCTTGGGGGGATTGCCGATAACGTTTCCCAGTTTCTTTTCCTGCTTTTCCTGTTCTTTGTCTGCTCCATTCATATCTGAAAACGATGAAAGAAAAAATGAAAAAAAAAAAAAAAAACCCTCAAACCAATGCAACGGGACAACCAACCAACATTGGAAGAACCATTACTAGAAACAGAATAGCCATGCCTAACATTGGAAGAACCATTTGACATCTCAATTTCGAGATAGGAGATCGTGAAGAGACTCCACCATCGATTGAGGTTTTCCTACCCTTAAAGAAACTGAAGCTTTTAAAAGTTCGGAGTTAACCCTTTTGATTTTTTTTTTTTTTTGATAAAATTAAGAGATTTGAGAGAAAATTAGACTTCAAATAGATTTTTATGATTCCTACCATTCTCCATCTTTAACATCCGAGGGAAGATTATTCCCCAAACTATTATAAGAGGGAATAAATTCCCTTTGGAGGAGCTCATTAGTGAAGTTTCAAGGAAACTCAAGAAAAAAGAGAGAGGAAGAGGAATTGGAAGGAAGCTCTAAATGCTTCCTATAAATCTGAATTGTCGACTGCCCTATCAACAATTGAAGTGGGCTGGGTTGTTTCTTTTTTGTGTGGATTGCTAAGGAATTGCATCAATGCTAGAACCATTTGGATGGCTTCAAGGTGTTTGACTTTGATCACACTTGCTTTCTTCTCCAATTTAGTAACTCGATGTCTAGATTTGGCATGACATGGATGACCTTCGACAATTGCCAACCAATCTCCCGACCACTATGTATGATTCCTGACTTGTATGTCCATCCTGTTTTGGGTGTATATGCCACATCTCCCTCTTGCCTAAAAGGACCAAGAGAACTTCCTACAAATTACAAATTACTTGTGTTATTGGTTGCTTATGGAAATGGGCACTATTATCACTAATGAGTGAATGACCTTTTCTTGTGTTTGGAATAGATTAGATCAAAGTCCCTTCCCTTAGGCATTTGGATAAACTAGACATTAGGCTAGTTCTATCAGAAGTTTGAATGTGAAGGTTACTTGTTAGTGTGCTTTGATTATAGATGAGTGGCCCACCTTATTGGGGCCTGTAGGCCCAATGCCCTCCCTAATAGAGCCTTTCTCACGATCCTCTGGTTGATGACTCCTTTGCGAATTTTTACCTTGTTGTTCCCAAATATGCCTTAAACCTTCTATCCTCAATGATGTCCAATGACGACGAAGAGCTCAAAGTGTTGGCACCATGGATTCTCACCACTCAACAACATTGGCCCAACCCCAATGCTTTGAAGGTGCTCCTACCAATGTGGTTGAATGCAAGTTGGTGTTGCTTATTGCTTAACAGGCACCCGAACTAGATATAGGCCTTATTATTATGGCAACCGCCACTTTAGCTTAGTAATTTGTCTCTACCTTTTCTTACCAGCTAAACTAGGTCTCAGAAGAGCTTATACGCCTCGGGTCCAACAAAGTTTGGGCCTATTCCTTCAACTGTTAACGATGCGTCTATGAGGTCAGTAATTGAGTTCTCCATGCCTACTAGCTTTTATGATCTACCATTTGCATTGACACTTTGTGAGATGGACCTACGGGTGGTTCCTCCCACTGTGCAATCATGATGGTGTATAATTTGGATAATTCCTAGAGTCATCAACGTAGGTTCCATGATCATTCTGTGAACGTGACTCAACCAAGAATTGGAGCAGGGAAATGCAAGAAATGGGCCATAATATCAAAAATGTGAAATGTTCACATTTGAGTCATTTGCCATGCTAACAAGGAGAATACTCCTCCCATCCTCGACATCCATGACGAATGCACTCTCATGGAACATTTTGAGGGTTGCACAAGCCGTCCTCAAAGAATTATCTTCAAAAAGTGGTTAGCCAACAAAAGCCTTTCATTGTGTCTTCGATTGAGACTTAAGCGAACACCTTTTAGTGCCACAACTCTTATGGGCTTCAAACTCATAATCACATTTTAAGTAGGTTGTGGTCTTGTGAGGTTTCCACTTCAAGGATGGTCCCTTGTTTGTTCTACTCTATTCACACTAACAAGCATTACATCAGGTGTAGACCTATTTAGGATCTCATTGTTCTAGGTGTCAAGTGGGTCCAAACTTATAACACCTGAAGATGATGGAAATTGAACACCAGGTGATGTTTCGAATAAAAAATCACTAAATAAAGAGTAATGAGATTTCTAAGGATGAAAAAATGAATTATCTTACATTGGTTATTAGAACCTATTATGTATATAAGATATCATAACCTTAAAATGTTGAAGTGTATTGAGGGAAATAAACCACATAGAGGGGACAATATCTTGACATAACAAAATCAGAACGTCATGACTTAGTATCAGAGCCAACCCCTCTCCTCTTTCAATGAGACTTGAAGACGAACTAAGCTGAAATTCGTGGGCCTATAACATCTGAAGAGGACGAGAAGTGAACGACGGGTGATGTCTCAAGGGAAGAATTATTGAACAACGAGTGGCTTTTGAGAGAGTTTAATAGGGCGTAGGAATAAAATACCCAACATCAATTACTATGAGAGAGAACCTAATCTATATATGAGATATCATGAACTTAAGATGTTGAAACACCCTAAAGGAAAAAAATCATCTGAAGGGGATAATACCTTGACATAAAAAGACCAGTATGTCAACGAAACCTATATTTGTGACTAAGTATTTTGATGTCACCATCTCTTAGGTTGAAAAGAATGGAGGGAAGATTTCTACTTTTCTTAAGCTAAGTTTGTTAACTTCATCAATAGTGATTTGCTTGACATTAGGTTTGAGGGGACTTAATAAACTTGGTGCAACGACACGTATAATCCATTTTAGAGAGGCTAGGCAGATGCTTAACTGGTTAAAGTTCCTTCTAAGATGACAATGCAGCACTTGACTAGTATGGACTTTGATTGTTGCCTTGTTATTGATTTCTAGGAGCTCTAGTTCAAGCCCTCAAGTGGTATGAGGAAGTTTGAGGATTCCTGGTTGTCCGATAATTGTGCAACTAACATTGCTGCTAATGCTTACAGTTGGCTTGCTAACAACTCCTCGCCTATCATCTTGTCCATCAAACTTGTCAAGATTGTCCATGCACTACAACATTGGAGTAAGTCTCAATTTGGGAACAATTTTGCTTCTCGTTAGTAACTCGAACAATCTATTTTAACCTTACAACTAAAGGAATCCCAAGTTGGTTATCTTGATTAGGCTAATCATCAGCTCCTCCCCAACCTCCTCTTTGAGTATCAAAACCAGCTTTCTAGGGCCAAGATTTAGTAATGGTAATTGGCTAAAGTTAGATAAATACATCTTTGGAACTGCCACGCAGCCTATTTCCATAAGGTTTCCACTAGTTGTAGGCATGACAATACGGTCCATGGGCTAATGAACCACTTGCTAATCTCTTCTCTTGATGGTATGGCTTCAGTCACGTTGGATTTCTTTAGCAAGAAGTGGTGTCCCAAGATCCCTCTAGCTTGCCCTCTTGTTCTTTCGCCCCTAAGGGCCATCTTATCTTCTTCTTAGGCTGAGATGCTAGCCTCCCCATCACCCGCCTAAAGACTTGGTGGGTCATTTTGTCCATAGGCCCCAATTGCATCGTTGGAACGAATGGGCTCATGGGTCCTTCCTTAGAGGGTATTGGGATATCACCCAGTGGGTTATTATCAATGCTACTGATCAAGTTCTTGTTATGGGCCTCATGTCACTCAAGTGGAGGGAAACTCTAGTTGTCCTCATCACCAAAGTCAAGGGTGAGTCCTAACCCTGCCAATTCAAAGTCCATCTTTTGTAACATCATCTACAAAGTGATAGTGAAGATCTATATACATTATCTATAGAACAATGTCCTCAATCTTATTTCCAACAAGTAGGGGACTTTTGTTCGGGGCCAAACCACTATAGATAACTGCTTTATGATAAAAGAGCTCATGCACTGCCTCACCTCTTCCTTTCTTAGGGGGGGAGGTGGACATGGAGTAAGCCCATCATCATTGGGATTTTATGCTATTTATGGGTTTAGGTTTGCATCATAGCTCTTAGGTATGCTATCTTGTTTAACAACAAATAGTTACTTCGATTTTTGCTTATTGTGGTTTAAGACAAAGATGTCCCTTTTCCCTATACATTTTCTTTTTTTTTCTTGGAGTATTTGTCCTCACTTATTCAGCAAACTATTTCTTGGAGTAAGTTGGGTATTTGAGCTTGTTCCTCATCCCATTTGGTCACATACCTTTTGTGAACAATGTTCTCCTTTATGGGACAACTTCAGTGGTTATTTTTGAGATTTGTTTTATTCTGAGTACTCATGTCATTGCATTTGACTAATTGCAGTAGTATGAAGACCCTTATGTAATATGGGTAATGTCACCATGAGATGAATTGCAAGGGTTTTGGCATTTGAAAAGCAATCTCAAAATGAATTACTAACTCAAGGGGAAAACTCGACTGGAGTTCTCAGAAGTCTTGATTTATTGGAGAATAAGAAAGTCTCAAGAGGTTTGTAGTAGCCATTGGGAATAAAAGTAATGACTCATGAATGACTCGAAGAGCTAGACAAGCTCGTGGAAGGTCTGAGCAAGGTTCAAGGGGTGTTTACAAGAATGATTAGAACGAGTATTAGTTGAAATAGATTAGATAGGGCATTATCGACTATTTTCAGATCTATTTCATTTAGATTTTTGTTGAGCTATGAATTAAAAAGTTTTGGAGCACTTTATTAACTTTGCGCAGCCATTTGAATTGTCGAAATCTAAGTTCTATGGAGAAAGTTAAGCTTGACTTACTACAATTGTGGAGGAAGTTTCTATTAGGATCAAACTTTTATGTTTATCTACTATCATATGTTGTTCCAAGGATTCTTAGACCAAGTAAGTAACCTTGATGAGAGATTGTTGAATGTAGTGTGGTGTCTTTGGAAGCCAACGGTTATAATCCTAAGTGATTGATAGAAAACACGTCACTAATCTTGTGTTGAGAAAGGAGAGAAATAAAGATCCTTAAGAAGGGGCCAATTGGCCTCATGGCTATGCCCCCATTGCTTTTTTGTTTTCTTTCCATTTTCTAGCTTGTTTTTTATCAGCTCTATTTATTGAATGACTTTAGCATTTTTGTTCTATGGTTTAGCATTTGTGAATGTGAAAGGAGAGCATGTCTTCTCTGTTATCTAAAAACTGACAAGAATTCTTGATCACGTCATATGTGTTATCTAAACAAATATCGCATCATTCCTACACATTGCAGTCTCACACAACAATAATGATCATTGAATTGTTTGGAATAAATATCCAACCAAAAATTTATCATAAAAACATTTGCTTATATGCATAATCGTCTGACCATGGAGCATTTTGTTTGGAATAAATATACCAACAAAACTTTAGCCAAAAACCATTTTGTTACATACATAGTACTTCTATGGTGGATCACCAAAGATACTCATTTCTTCCAAGATCTGAAGTACTTTACCATTTCAACTCCATAACCCAGTGGCAAACTACCCTACAACTTTTCCAAAGATTTTTGCATAGCATTGCTACATAATGCTGTTTCACACAGTAATCCTGATGACTATTTCCAACAACAATAAAGATAAACACTAGCGTGATACACATTAGCTCAATAATGCAATAAGTAATCTGACAGTTCATAGTCCAACGTTTTAACTTTCCTCACAATCATGCTGGTTAAGGAATAGTCACAAGCTTAAAATTTACTTATCTTAATATCATGAACCAGCGCTTGTGAGATATGGCCATTTTAATCTCTTCAGCGAGTTATCATTGTCCCTAAATCATCAATGTGGCATTTCCAGAGCCATCAAGCATAAGGATAAGATCTTTGAAGCGCAAACAATCACTTTATGCTTTGATTGTCTGCAACTATAAATAGTTGCTTATCATCTTTCTACCACAAAAGCTCTAACATGACTCGGATCAAAAAGCCTTTTTCTTTTCATATCAAATTTCGATAACAAGCTTTCAACAGCTACTTTGAAAAGCCTATTTTCCGAACACAATTGCTGTAGCCAGACTTACCCTAAATTGCTCCATTCATTCTTTGCCTTTCACACATCTTGCTAAATGCATAATTATTTACTTCAATGATCACACACACAAGAAAAAGGTAGTAAGAATGTAAGTATTCCACTTCCAATGTTCATTCAGAATCCACGCCGTAAGACGTAATTTTAAACAGAGATTTCTTGAGATTTGGCAGGAATTGAGTGAAAGAGTTAATAAAATATCGTAAAATACCTTCCGCCATGGCTATTGGAGAAGTCACTTCGGGAATTCGATTGAGCACAGGAGTAAAACCTAATGAAAACACACCAAAATTGATCAGAGAAATACAATTCGCGTAAGAACATCCACACAACCAGAACCAAATGAAGAAGATCACCAATCTTGCAGAAGCAAAGCAGCTGCAGATATTCTGACGAAAAGGAAAAAAAAAATAAAAAGTCGCCGACCTCTTAAAAGTCCTCACAGTGAAGCACCCGGTTTCGTCAGCTCACTTTTACCTGTCCTTTTAAGTGGTTCAGGTGTCCAGTCGGTGCGAACAAAGTCCCCGGTAAGCTTACCTCTCATTTAGACTAGAAATCAGGAAGCAGAAGCATATCATTCAGACGTCCCCATTACCTTTCGCTTTGCAGAATCTTCAGGTAACTCTCTAGCCGGATACTAGTCATCCCAGCATGAGCAGGTCCTCACCGCTGGCCTTCTCAGCGCCACGGATCTCTTCTCCCAGAAGGGACCTCGTTAACGCCCCAGGTTATAGCTTGTTCACCTTTTTTGCCTTGGATTGGGTTTTCTTTCCGTGGACGTCGCAGATACTTAATCGATGGCTGGTTTCGATATTGCTCGTTGATATGCATGAATTTCAGGTCAAGCAAAGCGTCTCCGACTGAGTTTAAAACTTTTGACGACATCGTATTCATTATGGGCGGCACCCATCGTTGGCATGATGAGTAGGTCGTCCTTCTTTATGATGCTTCCATTTTGTTTGATGAAATGCTGTTGATGATTTGTTGTGTCAGGTAGTCTGGTAGTGGTTGACGCCGCGAAAGCTCTGCCTCTTGATCGTTTTCTGGTAACGTCCTCGTTTCTTTTCTTTGGAATGCTTTGTTGCGTTACTGTTGGTGAGATAGCTTCTGTCTCAGAGCTAATGTTATTATGGTTTCGCTCAAAATAAAGATTATATTGTTTTTTTCTTGCATGGAGATGCTCGTTGCAAGCAAATTATTGGGCTAAACCCATAAACCTTAGCTCGGTGATTGAAATCATTGCCTCTAGCATAATAAGTAACGTGGAATCAATTACAGGTTGTAAGATTTATAGAAGGGACAGTAACGAAGGCTATCAAATTGGTTCAATTTGTTTCTTTGTCAACAAATACAAAAAAAGTCAATAACAACGTGCTAAGCACTGAAACTGATAATGTGAAGTAGACAATGTTAAAATGAATTACGAGCAATTTGTTGAGAAACAAGTTAAAAAACCAAAACTTTTGATAGTTTTAGCTTGTAAATGACATCAACACATGTTTAGTGATATTTGAAGCCTTTCTTAATGGTTCATGTTTAGCAATACATCCCTTTGGTCTACACAATAGTTGAAATTATAGTTGCATTGCATGAGAAGAGATATTACCAAACCCTTAGTTCAATGAAAGCTCATCCAACCAAAACAAGTCTAGCAAAGTATTATAGGTATTATGAAGACCAAGAGTATGATATTAAGTAGTGCTATTAGCCCAAGAAACTCGCTTGAAAATCTATGTAAGGAAAAAAAACAAGAATTCTAACAAAAAAAAACTCCGATGATTAGAAACCTAGCTCAAGCAAGCCAATTCATGATATCACTTTCAAAGTTGCTCTTATATGCCTACAAATCATTACAAGGATGAGCATCGAATGAGCATTGTTTACATCAACTTGGGTAGAGTACTTTATGTTTTGAAGAAATTAACTTTGAATGTGATAAGAGCAATTTTGATTGCCAAGCCACCAAAAAGCCCCTCCAATTGGATTCAAATCACCTTCTCCAATGAAGGCTTCTCCCACATAAAAATTTATTCAATAAGGCCATTGTAATTGCCATTAATATTACAAATATCAAGATGAGGAGAGTGCTTCTTGCCATTGGGAACTTTGTTGATGTTCTATTTCTCGATACCTTTTAAGGGACTCAATGTAGAAATTCTAACTTTGCTGTTCGATATTCTAATCTAATTTTCTAGGGAGTAAAAGCTTGTTTAGAAGAGATCACTAGCTTATTGTTTATCAAGGCAAATTGAAAGTGAATGATCTACGTAATGACCAATTGATTCATTCCTTTTCTTGTTGGGTTATGAGCTCTTTTGTGAAAAATGCCTAGATTTGTAGGAAAGATAAATGATGCCTTTGTTGACTAGGTAATGTTGATACATAGGAATACAAGACAAGGATGAAGATGGAAGGTCAATAACACCCTCTTCATTTTTTTTCTTCTTTTTTTGTGGAGAGATGTGTGCAATTCTTTCATTTTTTTCTTTATTTACTTTCGATCAACAATTTTTAAAGTTTTCATCGATAGGACAAGTTCAATATGGAGCGGCATCTTCGATGTTAACCCAATAAAGGTTCTTTAACCTCAAAGGTCTTGCCATTATAGAATTCTTTAACTTGAAAAATATTTTGTAATGACATTCTTGGGCATCAATTAGGGATTAAGGTTCTCACTAAATAAGTCAATGCAAAACTTAGGCAAAAAATGCAGTGGATTGCTATATCATAACAAGAACAATTAACTACCAAGCATTGCAATCAAGAACTATGAATTCTTGATAGTTGGCCAAACAGGCCTGATCATTGTTCTATTGCTTCTTTAATTGAAGCTAAAGGAAAATTGACCAGGTTATTTTTGCTATTAGAGGCCTTAACTAGGGATCCTAAAAGGCTGGAAAAATGGACAAAACTATAGATTTTTGTTGTTAATTTGGAGCAAATACATTCAACATTTGTGGTGGATATGGAAATCGACTTGGGACTTTTGATTATGCGTTAAATCAACCAGATTGGATGATGTAATCAAATTGGGCTGGTGCTGGAAAACTGCCTAGATATGCATTAGTATGAGAGAAGATCCTCAACAGTGAGCTTTGTATGCTAGACATCTGTTTTTTGTTGTTTGGTATACAAAGTAGATTCATAGGATAAGTTATTGTGCCAACCATGGCTACTTGGCACTTACAAGGTTACGTGATGGTCGTTCCATGAAATTGAGTTATAAATTTTCAATATCTTGTTGAAGTTAGATTTTTTTGTCGTTGGAAATGAGCACTACGTCGATTCGAGACTTTAGATTGTAGCTTAAAAGGTTGGGATTGGGGGGTTTTGTCAAGTTAGGCCCGAGCTAGAAAGTTAAAGCCCATGGCAGGCATCCTCAATAGTGAACCAAACATGTTAGACCAAAGATCTTATATAAGTTGATGTTAGAATGAACAAGACTGCAAATATTTAATTGCAATTAAGGAAATTAGTCATATTTATGAACATTAAACTTGCGTAAATGTAAACTTAGTACTTTTATAGACTATCATTGTTCCATTTCAAGGAAGGAATTCATTGTTTGATATCATCAAAGAGTAAGCATTCAGTTCAGCTATGTCCTTGTTGACGTATGGGGCATTTTAGTTTAGATCAAGCTTGCCAACATTGACATGTCCATTGGTGATCCCTACCTTCAGGTTGCTTTGAGCAATCAATTGAGGTTGGAATTTCTTGTTGTAGAAGTCCTCCCTGTTTTGGGTTTTCTTGACTTGTTTGATGTTTGCATGCATTTTATTGTCTGCTAATGACTCTAAATCAAGAAGGTGTGATTCGTAATTCTCAAAGTTCTAAGCCAAGAATTGGTCTTTTACATAAGTTATTGTCACCTTGATTCAAGGTTTGAAGTATTTTGTCTTAATGAGGACGAAATCGTATGCTTTATGCATGCATGTAAATAGAGATTCCCTAGTTGTTATGGTTGACGTGAATAAGTTTACAATATGTTTAATAATTTATCAACTCATTTTTGTTTCACCTTGCCCATGTAGAGTTTCATTGCATCCAACATTCATCAATTATTTGCTTCATTTAACTATTGGAATGTAGATAAATGACCAAAGAGAACTTCAAGGAAATCTTGTGGGCAAAAGTTTTGATCACTATTGCGAAAGGACCTAACATTATCATTGATTATTGCTAATGGCCATCCATATCAACAAATGGTCTTTGAACAAAGGATCCTTCTATCTTGAGCTCCATTGTCATTGTAGAGTTTGTCTAGATCTAGTTAATATAATAATAGATGAGAATGAGGAAAGAGTGTTTCCCTTTAGATGTCTTAGGGATTTAGTTGTCCATCTCACTTAAGAGGAATGACCATGATCTCTCAATGGGCTTAGGTGTTGATGTTGGCTAGGGCTCCAACTGTACCAATATACTTGACAACTTAATCATGGCTCAGATTAGTTAGAGCTTGTTGATGATCGTTTGATTAACTGATGAACAAGCTTGAGCAATTTTATAAATATTCTATTGATAAATGACCAAAGTTTAACAGGTTGTATGTTTCATTGCGATCATGAATAGTGTCAATTAAAGCTGTTAAGAAGCTCATTTAAGACTCAATAATAAGCATGTTCAAAACCTCATTTAGTACTTGTTTTAAGGAATCATTTAAAGTATAATTTAAGTTTGATAAGCAATTGTTTTATAGGCTCAATACGACTCACTTGGTGAGCAAACAAGCAGCTCAGTAATCGCTTAGAGTAATGCCCATTCATTTGACCAAACAAGTGGCTTGATAATAGCTCAACAATTACAATTTGAACCAAGCTCAAGTCTTGCTCAGAGATTTACAGTTCTAACTAAACCGAGCTTAAACTCATTAATAAATACTCGAACTGATCTTGAGCTGAGCTTGAATATGGCATTAGCAAATGAGCTCGAGTTTGAAGAAGCCGCTACTTGGCTTGGCTTAGCTTAATTTTTTTGTAGCTTTATTGTTTGTTCTCTTATGAGGGGGAAAATAGAGCTATCAATGAACACATTGCTAAGTGAAGATAATTTGCTATGACTAATCCTTAGCTAAAAGCAGTCTTGCACTATCACTTTGGTGACTAAGGTTTGGCCCTTAGCATGGGAATTCCACTTTTCTTCATGTATCAAATGGTAACTTGTTGGACCTCCTTGGGCTTTAAACCATAGAAATGACATGACATAATCTTTATTATAATTTCTTATCAACTAGCATAGAACATGCTTTACTTTTTAGGTTGCCAAGAGTAATGCCTAATCAAATATTTATGGTATTTCTTGAATTTTATTAATTAAGAGCCTAGTCTTTCATCTTAAAACTCCCTTTAAACTAGTAAACAACCAACTGCAAATCTCTGAATCTAGGCATTTTGTGATCATTGAGCACCTTGCAAAATAGAGGTGACCAAGTTTGGCCTCATGTTTGGCTTAATTGTTGGTTATCAAGAAGTTGATGTATAGCTTAATATGGAAAGTGGCTTATTTGGGATTGACCAACACGATCCTAACTTTCGACAAGCGTCATGCCTAATTGAATATTTATGGTCTTTCTTGAATTTTATTAATTAAGAGCCTCGTCTTTCACCTTAAAAGTCCCTTTAAACTAGTAAACAACTAGCTGCAAATCTCTAATTCTAGGCACTTTGTGATCATTGAGCACCTTGAGAAATAGAAGTGACCAAGTATGGCCTCATGTTTGGCTTAGTTGTTGATTATCAAGAAGTTGATGCAGAGCCTAATATGGAAAGTGACTTGTTTAGGATTAACCAACACGATCCTAACCCCCGACATTTGTAGCAATCACCATCAGTGAGGCTGCCATCAATGAAATCAGCCAATGCGTGGGCTTTGATGTTTGTTTGAAGATAGGTTTCCTATTATACTCGTTGAGCTCCACAACTTGCTTCTATAGGTTACTTGAGAAATTAAGAATGTTAAAGATGCATCTCAATGGTTGTTTGACCGTCACTGTAATAGAATGAATGTGAAATTAAGGTCGTATCTTCTTGATCGCAATGATGAGAGTGAGTGTAAGCTACTATAGCTTAAGATATCGGATGCAATTAGTGTAATATATTAGCTTTTGCACCTTATTCTCTTCTCAAAGTAGCACAATGCTCACCACTTTTTCAATTGTACTTAAGAGCATTAACAACTCCCTTAACAAGGATTTTGTTCATGTAGTGTTTCTTCAATGGTTAAATCTTTCCTTATATTCAAGCATCCAGGATGAGCCTTTTTTTGAGTGAATTGAAAAAGAGAAACACTTTCTACCTAATGGGGTGACAAAGATATTGAGGTTGGCTATTTTGTCCATTAATTTTGTATGCCTAGAACCAACTTTGATAATGATTTTTCAATTATCTGAAGTTCTTTGTACTTCAAATAAATTCACAAGAGAGGGGGTGAATTGTGGTAAATAAAATTTTGAAATTTTCTTTCAATTTTCAGTTAAAATTAAAACTTAAATTTTTAAGCAAGAACAAAAAAAGAGTAATAAAATAGTACACAAGATTTTTAAGGTAGTTCGACTCAAAATCGAGCTTATGTCCACCGTTAACCGGTGTTTGGGAAAAACCACAAAAAATCACCAAATTACAAGCGAGGTTTTTCGTATGGCTCACCTTAAACCTACTTGGGATTTTACCTACGGTTAATCCCGAACCTACTTGAGTTTTTTCGTGCTCCACTCAAACCCCGGGCTTTTGCACAATAGTCGGGATGCCCTTACCCCAAGGAAACAAATACAAAAATTGGTAACAAAGTATATATTTAAAACAATTTAAAAGAAGTATGAGGCACACTAAATACGATAAAAATTTCAAAGAAAAACCAAAAAAAGGGAGGAATAGAAATTGAAAATAGTTGAAGCAAAACCTCCAATTTTGGGTTCCTTCTTGCAACTTTCACTTTGTGAGTTTGGAAGCGTCGTATGCATTTGAAATAGCTCGAAATTTGGATTTGAAAGCTTTGAGAACTTAGCAATAGTAATCTCTTAGAGTTCTTCATCCTTCCTTATATATAGAGCCCAAATTTGAGCTCTAAATTCACTCCTAACGGCCCTAAAATGAACTAGCCGTTTGGGTAACGGACACATAGTAGTCATCGTTCGATTTGGATCTAGGAGGCCTTGATCTGGGCTATTGGATCCCGCGTGGGTTGTCTTACATGTATTAATACAATGTGTCCAGAAATTATTTGAATTAAAACTTTATTGCAGTGGTTCCGCTTTGTCTCGCAAATCTATCTCCGGTTCGAAGCTCTTGCTTGTTACTTTACTGTTTACTTGCAGCATTTTACCTTGATTAACCTAAGCCGTCAGATCGCACCTACCCTTCCGCCTTCATTAACCTCAACCGCCCGATCACGTCTGCCATTCCGCCTTCTTTGACAATCGAATGGGAATTTAGTCCCATATTGCCTTCGGGCTTTGCTTGCCCTTTCAGGTCTATCGAACAATTTTTATTTTTTATTTTTTTAATCCCTAAAGCCTGGACATGCCAGCGGTCAGGTCGGGTCGACCCGCCTAATGCTACAGTGAAAAATCCCGAGACTAAAGTGGTTTTATAGTGTTTTGTGAGAATTTTTGTGCCAAAATTTTGAGTATAGGTGTATCAAAATAATTTTATATTATGATAGTGTTACAAGTATCTTAAATGATTATGAAAAGAAATTCTTGAAAAAATTTTTTTAAATAATTTTAAAAAATCAAATACCAATGTCTATATTTTTCATTAATAATGCTGGACCTAAAAATCAAAATTCAATAATTATTAAATTTATAAAATTTTTAAATATTAATACTACTAGTGTGTCACAATCATCTCAAAATTTGGACACATCAAATTCAAGAAAATAAAGAGAAATTCAAATATAAAAATTTTAGTGTATGTCTTTAATTTCCTTGAACCTTGTCATGACTCTAATAGCCTTGAAGACCACTATTTTAGATATTTAAAGTTCATATTGATTTAATTTAATATTAACACACTTAAAGCAAGCCAATATGAGATATTTGTAAACATTTATGCTTGACTCATCAAACACAAGGGTGTAACATTATTTACTTGATTTTGTCAAATTCACCATTATTTCTTTTGTCAACACAAGGTAGCCTTTAGAATGTTTGTTGTTGATATTATATTTGCACCTCAACATCATGACTTTGGACCAATATGTTATAGGTGTATCTCTTGACATTTTTACCCCTTTCCTTTTGAAAGATCACATGCACTTCTGTAAATAAATTGCACTTGCATTCTTCAATTTGAGTAGCATCATCTTATAACAAATGTCTTATATTTGATGATAAATATTGTTTTTTTGTGTCATGCTTAACCATGCTTTGGGGAAGATATCCAAGAAGCACAACATTGAGTGGCATAACATTGAGTTAAGTTGTCTATTGTGGGTAGAGGATAATATTTGGGACACATTATTGAGATTGGTGAAGTTAAATCATGTGCATCACTTGTCACTTTTATTTACAAGTTTGATGTGAACTACCAATCGTGTACTATGTTTCTTAGATGAATCGTATTTGCAAGAGTAATTAATCTTCTTTAATGTTGTCTTGTCTTTTTGGATAGAAATTTTTTATCATTGGTTATGCACTAGGATCCCTAAGGTGGGTAGGCCAATCCTATTGAGGTAGCATATGCATGACATCTCTAAGTCTCCTTTGATTATCACTAGACCACTTATCTCTAGCGAATATTGAGACAAATGTAGAATGATGAGATAATGTGGTAACGGTTGAGTGACAATAGGTTGATAGTTTGTTATGCCTTATGTCCTTTTGTAGGATAGTTAAGTTGATCAAGTGTTTCTCTTACTTGATACCCTCATTAAGAGTCGATGGAAGTGGAATGATGCCCTTTGGGATCAAATTCTTCCTATAGAAGCCAAGAATTTAGTTGGTTGTTGTTGATCCCCACTTGCAAAGGAAACAATGAATTATGATGCACCAAACCTAGAAGTTAGCTATAAACTCCAAGATCATTAAGGCATTGTCATGAGAATTCCTTTAAGGTGGGAGGTGCTCAAGTTCAAATGCAATTGGTTCTAAGAACCCATCTAATTATGAACATTTTGGATCATCGCTAATTTAAAAATTCCTAAGCATTAATCAACTTACCATGTTTTGGGATCCGCCAAAAATGTCATAGATTATTCGGATTGAGCTACAACAAGTTGTTGAATTTGCTATAAATTTGATGACATTGATTGTGGTAGAGCTTGTTGTTGAGGGGGCTTGAGTTGTGATGATGATGTTGTTGTTGTTATTGAGAA
Organism: Vanilla planifolia; assembly: GCA_023846275.1. Taxonomy (NCBI): domain Eukaryota; kingdom Viridiplantae; phylum Streptophyta; class Magnoliopsida; order Asparagales; family Orchidaceae; genus Vanilla; species Vanilla planifolia. The sequence continues at coordinate 7,718,677 of CM043873.1, read as the reverse complement.
AATTGTTGTTGCTATCATTGGGCTCAAGGATATTTTTCTTTCATATCATTTAGGTTTTAGATCATTATGTTGATTTAGGCATAAATGCCAAATCAATTGCTTCATAAAATGCCTTGCATTTGCAATTGGTCTCTTGTTTGGGTGATGAACTCTTATAGATTGTCATCCCTAATGAACTTGCAGTTTGCTTGGAGTATCAATCATAATCATTAGGGTTGTCATTTGTTAAAGGATGTGGAGAGAAAGCCACTATTGCTGATGTTGTCGAGTGTCTTGCCTTGTGGATTGGTGAGGATAATGTTTTAGATCGTCTTTGGTTATTGAATCAGCTAGACGCATGTTAGACGTTTGTTAATTAAAAGCATCGATCATGTCTTTTAGCAACCATACTCATGTGAACTCACAGTGGTTGGCCGATCATCAACTTCAAGTTACAAGCATCTTCCTCCTCTTGGTTGCAACCTTGGGCAATTTTCATCAATTTTTCCAATGATTTTGAGGGATGTCTTACAAACTTGTGCTTAAAGAAGCAAGAGTCCATTGTGTAGCATGATGTGGGTTGTTTGATGCTTGCGACCACAAATTTGCTCCAAGGCATCCTTAAGTTCGTTGATGAAGTTATCGAGGGACTCATCTACCTTTTTTCTTGATGTTGAACAACTTCTATTCGAGTCATTCTGACTTTCCAGTGATGATAAAGTTTGTGATAAACCATCAATGAAACATGTCGAAGGGTGATCAAGACTAAATGAGGACTCTTGTATTTGTCTCTTACTATCCCCTTTTAATTTGGTGATAAATAGTTTGCATTGTGTTCCATCTAATAGGGGGGAATATTTATCCCCATATTAAGCCTATTATATGGTCTTTTGGCTCTTTCAAATTGGCATAAATGTATAACATTGATCGGTAGTTAATGAGTAGGAGCTACTGTCCCAATTGGTTTGTGGTCAATCATGATGCTTATTCAATGATGTGAGAGGATCATCAACTGATGATAAACGAATGACAATAAGAAAAATAGTCTTATTAGTTTTGTTGCCTTAATGGTGATAGCAACACTGAGGGATAGTAATTGTGATCCTATCCATTTAGATCTAGCTTCAATCTCTTTTATTTATCCTAGACTATCTATATTCTATTGATAGAAATATTTCTTGATTTCCTTTTTCCCCATTTCAACGCCTAATCCGCAAATTGCTTGATTGATCATGATGCTTCTAGTTAGTTGCACAATTGAACAAGGAGAATGGTTTTGTTTTGTTGAAAGAGGATGGGATATATGTGAGGTTGATGTGGCAAGGGTCACACAGGTGTGTAGCAATGGGTGATGAAGGTGTAGGAGAAGACTTGCTCTTAGCTTTGTGGTCAATTGCTTTTTGAGGTACCACATTGGTTGAGCTGGTTGTAACTTGGCCTTCTAATGGCTATATTGAGGTTGCCAAAGGTAGGACCCAAGAAGATGAAGCAAATTTTTAACTTTGGTTGACGATGTGTCGTAGGTTTGGACTTGACATGACTAGCACATATTTTCCAATATTTGGCTAATCTCACCATCGAAGTTTTCACAGCATATGGAGCATTTAAGGCTATTCTCCTTGTTCTTTAGTGGTTTAATTGATATTATTATGCTTCTGAAAATAATGTCCTCAACAAAAAGAGAGATCTTAATGAAAGCACAAAAAAAGTTAACCACGAAGGAATAGTTAGGGCACATGTTCATGAATGAGTCGAGATAGTGTGTATGGAATCAGCTAAGTAATGAATGATCAAAGAAACATTAATGTAGTAATGAGGAGAGGAGAAAAAAAAGGGTAAGGGTGAATAGTTTATACAAATGTACACAGAAAATCCCAAAGTTGGGAAAATTGTTACCTCTCTGGTAGCCAACGATCTACTAGCTTTGTTTTGGTACAAGTTAATAAAATATTTCGAGAAGAAAAGAGATTAGTAGGGTTTAAGAAAATAACAAAAAATAAAAAACCCCCCTCAAGTAAGGTTTCTTTAATATTTGGCAGTAATGGTCTAATAAATCTTTTAATTATGCATAGTTTGAGGCTAGAGTACATTATTTGGGCCTTAAATGTTGCATATGAGACGTCTAAAGTATTGTTGGATGCATTGTTCCAACTGGTCTAAAATCTTTATTTTTTTTATCATGGTTAAGATGGTTTGTCCAGTCATTGCAAAACATGGTTGTTCCTCCCTTCTAGCCTTTGTTGATCTTCTTTTAAGCCGTTGAGAGAGAACTTTGGGACTTGTCAAAGGAAGATGTCATCGAGTGGTCATAGAGGGTTGTTCAGTGAGGACAACTCTGATTGCATCAACAGGGAAGGCTCTCGTTCTATATTCTTGGTATGGTAACGAGTTCAACTGCGATCTATTACTACCGTATCCTATCTAATTATTAAATGAATAAAATTGTGACCTAACACTATTTTTTATTCAATTAAAAAAATAAAAACTTATATGTTAATAGACATCTTCATACTTTAAAAATATAAATTCATGAATAAATATGTCATGCCCCTAAATTTGTGCAATAGTGCATCTATTGTTTTGAAAGCAATTAATGCTTATGCGTGAACATTCTTAACATCTTCATGGATATTTGATTTTATTAGATGTTCATGTATGGATGCTTTTGGTTTGTGTTTGAAAATCCTTATGAAGTCTTTTGCATGTTTAGGTATCTTCTTCATTCAAGTCTTTTACTTTCTATCCAAGATTGAGAGTTATAACCTTTATTGGGAAAAGTGAAGTTCTTTGATTTCTAGTATGTCTTCCAAAGGTTACTTATTTCTTTATTGTTTAACATTATTCTTGCTAGGAATATCCATCCATCCAGATTGAAAGGGTTGCATACCTATAGAATTGCAAATGTTGCATCTTTCCTCCACCCATCTTATTAAAAAATTCAAATCCATTATGGTAGGAACTGCAACAAGCAGATTCCATTGTATTTTCCTTTAAGAACTTCAAATGTATCTGCTTCTTCTAAAAAAATTAATATAGATTTGAGTAGAACTCATTAGAAAATGAATATATGATTCTTTGGTTTAACATTCTTTAGATATTTAAATTTTCCTTTGGTTATTATCTTGTTGTTTCGATCTGCATTTTATTATTACATCCATATGGAAATAGGCATGATTGGGACAGGCAGGTTTATGTTAGTTTTTAATGCAACATTTAATCTTATTTTATGACCATGTGCATACTCCAACGGTATTCGTTGCTAGGTTGATCTGAATATTAGTTTGTTGCTAGAGAAATGGTAGGTTGGCCTCCATTGTTTTTAGAAATCATAGGTTTGAGCATGAAAAATTGCCTTTCTGCAATCAAGGAGTATGTGTGTTTACATGAAAATCTTACAAGCGTGTATTTTAAATTGTTTTCCAGGGCTGGAATGGCCCCCTTTTAGTTGCTTTTATGTGTCTTCTACTAATCAGAAGGTTTGAGGAGATGTGCTTTTTGGGTAACAGGAGGATATCCCTATCCAGGTTTTGGGTGACATAAATATTGGTGATTGGCTCGGGAGTTTCCTGTATTCTGCTGGACAGCAAGCTAATGTAGCTGTTCAAGATCAGTTGTCTGCTCTCAGTTTGACTAGGTAGGTTGATAAACCAGTGCAGCATTTGTTCTCTTGGTTGAGATTTAACCAGCAGCCGCTAGGCTATCCATTTGATACTTGTGGAACTCTGGCATTTGCAGTGTGGCAGTTATTTTTGGTGCTGGTCTTGTTACTAGTCTGTCTCCATGCACATTGAGCGTCCTGCCTCTAACTTTAGGTTACATTGGTATGTAAGAACATTTTTAAATTTAATCATCTTTTAATTAAAATGACTGGCCTTTGTCAGGCTTGAGTTGAAATTGGTGCATTTTTTGCTAACACATAGATGCATGAAATATATCTTGCAGGAGCGTTTGGCTCTGGGAAAAGTCAGGCTGAGGTAACTTCTATTGATATTGTCTCTCTTTGATTTCAAAACTTACACTAGCAAATTAAGATTTTGTAATGTTATAATGTTGCTCACAAATATTTTACGTTTGGATAAGGGTAATGCTAGGGTATGACTACTTTGTTATTGGATTTTGAAATGCTGAGGTCTTTTCTTGATTATTGTGCTTTTTTTACTGCCATTGTACTTTTCTCATTTCATCTAAACAATATCACATATCTGCCATTAACAGAGATAGACATCAGCTGGTCTGGTCATGTTCACTTTGTGCGCAATGATTGATGCAGTATTATGCTTTTCTTGAGTTAAAGAAGAATAATAGTGTACCTTTTAACTCTTTTTTTAAATCCTATTGCCTAATGGGGATGATTGAGGTGTGCATTGAATTCAAACGAATGTAAGGTGGATAGAAAATGATGCTGAAGGCAAGGAGTCTAATCACAATTCATGTAATAAAAAAAGTGAACCTAATCCTATAAGGATGATTCCATAAGTTTCTTACGCATGTAGCACCAAGTTTTCTTCAAACTTTTTGCTTCAAATTTGTAAAGTACAGTTGATTCTTAATAATGACCACAATATAATTTGTGAACTAGGAAACACCGATAATTTATGAAGTTTATAATATTCATATCTAATTCCTATGGGATATCAATATTCCACCAACAAGTATCTAATACTCAAGGTGGCATATGGTTTTTTTTAAAAGCAACATTGACATGTCTATTTTTTCTTATAAGTATGTGACACCCAAGTTTTCTATTAACTTTTTTGCTTTGAATTGATCAAATACAGTTTTTATTCTTATTGACAACCTCAATATGTTTAATAAATTATAAAGTGCCAATACTTCATGAAACCTAACATATGCCATTGATAAGATTCTAATATGTGAGATGATGAATTGTTATTATCTTAAGAAAATCATGATAAGAGTTCAATATGGCCTCATTATCATGCAATATTGTTTTGTAAAGGAAATTTTAAAAACAACCAAGCTTGCAAGATAGGCTTGGAATGAGCTTGGAAGATTGGGTTTACTAGTTATTAGTCACATAATATGTCCCTAAGCCCTCTTTCACTTCATCCTCTGCTCAAACCTATCTCTCAATGTTGACCTTTGAACCATGATGGGAGACCAAATTTGACTTGTTCTGACATCTTCTTCCTCCTTCCTTCCCCTAACCTTATAGACATCGCTTAATGCCTTTTTCTTCGACCCTGGGTTTCATTTTCAACCCCAGACCTTACCACTTGTTGGCCTTTGTACATGCTCTGCAGCAAGAAAAACCATGATCTCGAATTTCTTTCTTACAATTGTGTTGTTCTCTTCTCATTATTTAGTGAATTATGAGTTGCTCCTTTTTATATTCCCCTTCTTAGTCCTTTTTATATTCCCCTTCTTATTCTTCATTCTATTCATTTTTTAGTTGGCATCATTGTGATCGAAGGAGCCCAAAGTCAAAGTGATGTTACTTGCTAAAGTAGATCATGGAGAAATTGATGGCCAATAATACAAAAAAAAAATGATGTTTTGTGATATAATATGCGTTAATGTCAGATGTTGAACTTGTTGTTCATGAAGTTCATTCATTTAGAATATTTTTTTTGTTTTTTTATATGTTTTTCAACTATTGCTTATGAATATTTTGTTGATTCTTATGTTTTGGATTTAAATGATAGATTCATTGATGTTGATGATATTTTTAATTTTAAAGTTTTTGTTTTTTTTTTACTTTTTATTTTTTTAAATCATTATATGATAACAGGATAATCTTGATTAAGATGTGAAGATTCATGTCCCATTCATCTCATTTACCAAAACATAAGCACTATACCATATGAGCTAAACATTTTATATAATAATCTAGTACATTTATTTATTTTTATTTTATTGTCATATCATGATTTTTTCATATCCTTTGTTTTAGATTTGTTTTATTTTGTTTTATTGTTGTTTGCATATCTTATTATATCGCATTCTTACTACATATTGTACTCCTATTTCATAGTTTGTGAAACAAAAAAATAAATATCCAAGTAACATTGATTTTTATTCATTGTTGGCATATCAATATTGGAAGCAATGATGCACTTTTCAAAGTTCAAAGTGAGTTATTTATGGTGAGAATCTCAAACACAAGCTAGGAGGATTCAATCAATCAAATACATGTAATAATATTAGTCATTTCATAAGCAATAGTTTAAAGTCAGGCCATGCATCTAGAATGTTCTATTGATGCCTATATGGTATGCAAATGGTCATTTTGGGATGATAAGTGATGTTAGATTTATATCTTCTCCAAAAGTTGTCTTTCATCCTTGCCCATAGCATTGGAGTATTTTATTTCACTAGTTGTTGTTCAGCGTCTTGAACTAACCATCCCTTTGAAGGGATGGTTAAAAGATCATCAAGGAGGAGAGCTCTATTTGTCAAACTCCGGTGGAACGGAGGAAAGTCTCTGCTTTGGATTGGGTAAACTGGACAGCAGCACGGTTGTATGCAAACTGGACATATGGGAGGCTCTCGTCCAATCAATGTCTTAGGATGTCGTGCGTTATATCCCCGTAGGAGTTGTACTACGGTCCTAATTCTCTAGTTCCCCAGAGAGAGGGGGCCCCATCCGAATATACCTTCCCGAGAAAAAGACCTAATATCTTATTTTTGGATTATTGAAATAACCAATTCCTTGGAATCATATTCACAATGTTTGTCTTTTGTCTTTCACTAACTATTGTTGTCCTTATGTTAATACTTTTCTATTTGTATTTTAACTAAAAGTTTGGTAGAAGTAAATAGTTTCTATAATTAGCTTCTCTATATTTGGTAACTTCGTCATATATATTGTAAGGCTTCAATGGAATGTGGAGAACTAGAGAAATATTCAAACTATTCTACTGCTTTCATAGTACAATGCCAAGCTTTCTTGTCAGCTATTTCTTTTCTTCTGGTAGCCAAATCCAGATGATTGCTTTCCTTCCTATATTGATGATCTAAAATAAGGCAACCATTCCATCCATGTCAATGGCTAATCTTCAATTCTTCTACTTAGACATCATTCCTTGTTGTCAAAGAAAGTAACCTAAAAACTTTTTTTTTATCCCATACAACTAAAGATGAAGGATGGATTGTTGATATTAGGCCTTTGACATTACAATTGTTTTTTTAGTGTGTTTACCAATTTTGAAAAGTATACTAATGCTAATATAAAGATTGTAGTTGCTGGTTGAAACTTGTCTTCCATGGCTGGTCATGGTGACGTTGACTTCTCTGTTTTTCAATAACATTCAGTCCTCCATGTCCTTAACCTTAGAGGCAGCATTCTTGCTCTCTTAAAAAAAACCAAATATCTTAATTGTGTCGTAACCTTTTCCAAAAAACTTATCCTCTTCTTTTTGTGTGTTTCAGGATTTGTCTTTGAAGAGGATGATTGGTAATGCGATGAAATGAAATGTCCATTATTGCATGGTTTTGGTTTTCTTTCACCAAAACAAATCAAGAATGTTTTTGTTTTCATTTCCTCCATTTTAGATGTTCACAAATTGAAGGACTTTTATCTCAAGGATTGATGATGCAAAAACACAAACAATATTAAATATGCAATGCAACACCCAAGTCAAGAGAAATTGCACAAGAAGAAATGGACAACAATTAATGAGATAGGAGATATAGGAGGTTGTTGACTTACTATATGGGAAGAAAACAATTGGATGTGAGTGGATCATCACGTTCAACATGACTGATGGGAAACATTGAGAGATATAAAGTAGGATCAGTGACTCGTATGATAGGGTATGAATTGATGCTTGCTGCTGCTACACAGTTAAATTCAATTTGATTAATCCTATTTATTCCTTCTAATATAGACCAGGAACTACACTAGATTCTCACCAACTTTTGTGAAAAATAGCTATGTGAGAAGGGTATGCTAAGTAAAAAAAATCACTTCATGGGTTGATGCAATTTCCTTCGGTATGATTTATTGACTTCTATTTTATCATGAAGCAATTCAACTAGAAACAGTTGCATGCTATCTGTTAAAAGAGCTGCAGGGGTCATGAGATCAATCTTTGTTATATATGTCGATGAAGTGGTATTAATGTGAGATGAACTTCAAGAGATGAGGGAATATTCATCTGCCAACAGCTTTACACCCTCAATCCACTAAAAGAAGCAAGGAAACTTGGTGCAGTTGCTGACTGGACTGAATTGACAACTGTACTATTGGGTATCATACGAAACTTGGGGAACATCTTATTACATGGAGTAACTAGATGCAACTAGTTACAACAGGGAATAATATAAGAGCTGAGTATAAAATTATCTCAAAAAATCTTTGAATTAGTTTGGCTTAAAAGACTTCTTCAAGGACATGAAAGTTCCCTTGTGGGGACATATGGTACTCTTCAGTGATAACAGATCTGCAGTCAACATTGTTCACAATCTCATTCAACATGATAGGATGAAATATGTGAGGATTTTAGAATTTCACTGAATATGAAATCAATAGCAGGGCTATTGTTTATCATATATTTCATCCAAGTCACTAGAAATAGTCATCCTTTTTAAAGCTGTGCTGAAATCAGTATTTGAAAAATATCTAAACAAAATGGTAATAACTGTATTTATTCATTAGCTTGTCAGGAAGTGGTCAAACGAAATCGATCCGTATTTGGAGAAAATCAATCCCAATGTCATATAATGGAATAATCTGCTTACGTTTCTTTTTTAATTGTCATTCATGTGTTATAGCTTCTTGTTTGTATGGTTCCTACGTTTAGGATACAAGTCAACAGTTTTTCTAGATTTGGTTGCTTCTATATATTGTAATGCTTCAATGGAATAAAGAGACCAAAGAAATATATTCAAACCATTTTACTATCCTTGCTCGTGAGAAACTATAATTCGTATTTTACTCAAATTGTTTGTGAACGCAGAACTTTTTGTTATTATACTCTTATCAGGATTTGCTTGAACTAATATGGCTGTTTATCATATTGTACAGTAAAAAAGCAGAATGAATTTTTGTTTGCTTAGTGTCTGCTTTTTTTATTTGCTTGTAGATTATCCTTTTACCTTTTCAACATAGGGTATTGTAAACTCAATTGCTTTCTCACTGGGATTAGCAACAACCTTAGCCCTCCTAGGTGTTGGAGCTTCCTTTGCTGGAAAAGCTTATGGACAAATTGGAAAAGGACTACCATTGGCTGCTTCAAGCTTGGCAATTCTTATGGGTCTAAATCTTTTGGAGGTGATGACATATTACTTAATCAAAATGTGTCATTCGGCTTTTGATTTCTCATTTTGGAAAATTGAAGGATATATTGTCAGTTATTAAATATGCAGTTGAGTTTATATGGGATGCTACTTCTGTGCCAGCTAAACATGACAATTCAACATGAACAGCGACTGCTGTAGTAGAACATTAAGTGATTTGTTTTATATCTTAAAATGGCCAATAAATGGGAAGTGCCTTATGTAAAGGTGGAAAGTTTTTTTTCTTCAAATTTATTTAATGGTCAAACAATAATGTTCACATAAATAACTCTTGTATCACTCCATGAAGACATTGGGACTTTGGCTTCTGAGGTTCCCTTATTGAATCACAATCCTTGGTCCCAAGATATTGTTCAACCCAATTTTCAAACCATTTCACCAAATTGTCAATGGCCAATAAATTTTGGTTTTTAGAAAAGATAAAATTCACCATATGAATGTTTCTGTTGTAATGCCATTTTTGGTGGCCTTAAAAGGTCCATCAAAGCATGGTGGAATTAGATCATGTCAAGCCCATGTAGCCCTCTCATGCATTTCAATTCCAAATAAAGCCATTTGAGCTGTTTGTCTGGTGAGTTTCTAAATAAACCAGCAAAACCAATCATCCTTAGGTTATCAAGTCAATTATTGATTAGCCGAATTGCTTGTTTCAACGGTATCAATTAAACAATTTCACAAAGCAATTTCAAATTGTTGATACGAGCCATAAGCCCAACTTGAGTTATTATGTGACCAAACTTCCAAAGTTGGTTAGGCCAAGTTGATTAGTTTCTCCTTTAAGAATAATTTCTTCACTAATTGTTTATCTGTGGGTTTCCATGCTTCAAAGTCATATATGACGACACTTTAAAGCTTTTAACTTACTTAAGATGCTCAAGCTCTAAAATGGCAATTTGGGCTCTTCAATTTACAAAAATGCTCTCTTCTATAAAATTGCTTACTTAATGTCTTGACTTTGAATATGCCATTTGGATAAGGATCCATAGAACTTCCCATTAGATTTTCATGGCATGTTTGATTAGGATGAATTTTCTTTAACTTAGATAACTTTAGAAACAAATATGCTTATATATCAGCACATGGAGAATGATGCAACTCAAAGAACAATAAAATCATAACCTGCTACATACTTGGGTCATCAGTTCCATTGTATATAACTTAAAAATTGTTCATCGTCCCCACTCTCTACACACAAGTCATCTCATGGACTCTTGGCATAATTATACTCTTTATCGAAGTTGCCATCTCTTAGTGGTGATCATGAAGTTTGATGCAACGAATTAGGGAGGATGAATCATCCATCCACATCCACTAGCATGGCCAAAGGCTACATATAAGGTTAAAGCACTTTGCCATCAATATTCTTAGTCAAGTGAAGTTGGCATCTTCTCAATATATGGAATATAACTATTGATAATATGCATAAGAGAATATTTCATTAAAAATTTGTATTTAAATCAATGATTATGGCTGTACTGCATAGTATGCATTTTTCTTATCAATAGTGCAAAAATAATGTTATCTTGACATGCTTGTTTTATCAGAAAAACATAATCATGATTTCTTGCAATAAATTGACCATTATCCACAATTCTTAATAAATAATATATAACTAATGTTATGTTAATGTGCTTGTTTTATCAGGAAACACCAATTCCTAATTTCTAGTGATACATTGATCATGGTTCACGAGAGACTCACTGTTATTGTATTTATTGTTGAAAGTGTTATCATTTATCTATATAGTTTTACATCATTTACAAAATTCTCATCTTGTCTAAGAGTAATATAGCTCCCTACCTCAGCCCTCTTCTCATGCTCTCGTCTCACCCACGCACATGCACACATAAGAGCTATCATCACCAGCCATTTAACAAAAGGGATTCTGATTTTTAACTCCATAAAGGACAAACATATTAAATCCTTGGTATCTAGCATGCATTAACAATAGCCACCAAAAAAAGGGATAAGGTTAACATTTCCTCATGTTCTATGAATAAAAAAATTAGCTCTTCAATAACATGAGGGGCAGACATTCGTTTTAGTATATTATTCCTCTTTTCCTTCAAAATAGGGAGAGTATATCATGACGAGGCATACCCTTAAGAATAAAGCTTACGAGAGTTAAGAGAAACTAAATGTACAACATTCCAAGCTTCTTGGTGAGGTATTACTCTGATCTAATCGAGGTTTTTTTTTATCTAAGGGGTTTCTACTTGTTTAGTCACTCGTTTCAAAACTACTTCAACTCTAGCATACTTACTCATGAAGTTTTCAAGAGAGACAAACCCAGGTTATCCCCAAAAGTTGTTTTGTTGTTTCAAAGCTTATCATCTTACTTATAAAACTTAGGATCTGCTCTCCTACAACTAATATGAGACTTAGTCATTAGAAGCCTTACACAAGGGTTGTACTTTTCTTAATGCATTTTGTCATACTTTTAGCTGTGCAGGTGTCCTCCCTGGCCTTGTCAGGTATTATAAAATTCCCATATAATGAAGATCTTCTTCAATTGCTCCTAAATGTGCAATGTTAGCTATCAATCAAATTAGCAATTCTATTTCCTTTGTATGAAATTAAGAATAAAGAAAGAGTTTCTTTCTTCCTCCACATTAGAACAAGGCCTCAACGAACTACATAGAGAAGAAATACAAGAAATGGAATGGTAGTTCCCTACTTTGTGTAGGTAGAAGAAGGATTCAACAATGAAGAGGTTGTGATTTTTATTGAGGGCTCAAATGGAAGGCTCAAAATTTCATGTTAAACAAAGATATATACTTGCCACTAAAATTTCATAGGTTGGATAAGATGGCCAACAACCTTAATGCTTTCCATATTCTAAAGATCAACATGATGAAAGCATGCCATGAGGGCACTCTACAAGGAATGAGTGTTATATTAATTGCTATCATAATTCTTGCCAAACAAATCAATAAGCTAAACATATTGAGCCACCTCCAAAGTCAAATATATTTCAAGCTAAAACGCATGACATTGTTATTCAATTATGAAGGCATGCGCTGTGGCAAAAATTATTTTAGAACAAATAATCATCATTCCTTTGAGTACGATCAGGTACAATATTCCAAGGGATACTCGATATTAGAATCATTTTTATCTTACGGGATCTGTAATCCAAAATAATAAATTTTCAAGTTCAAAGCAACTTGCAACAATGTTTTTATTAACCTTATGGAAAATTAGCCTAAGTACGTTGCTCTCGATGATACTTGGAGCTCCAAAATGACTTCATGTAAACCTTTGCTGTGTTGGAAATGAAAAAAAGGAAAGTTACTGGTAAAGTATAATGCCAAGTTGTGAGATATAAGAGCACATGCTTTAAGAAGAACATGCCATTAAGCACTACCTGGCACATATTAGTGACCTCTTAGAAACATTGTTGTTGTATGGCATCAATTATAAAACATCTAAACCCTTTTTATTAGGCTGCAATTATCAAGAAGATAAAGCTAACTAAAGGGGAGTTACTTTGACATTCTCTAAGAAGGGGGATTATCTTTTCTAGTCAAATTTTGTGTGATCTTGGCTAAGGATTGCAACTTCTATACTTAGTTTCTTGATATATCATGCTCAGGTTGTGACTAACATTCCAAAAAAGAGGGTGGCATTGGAGAGAAAGCAAACATAATACAAATGCTATTTCAATATCCTAACATAGACAATTTTGATATAAAATTCTAATACTCTTTTTTGTCAATATCCTTTAAATAGAAGATGTGACACACTTTCAATTTCTTTTGAATGTCTTTGAAAAGTGTAAATTAATTATAAATTAAAATCATAAAGTCTCAATAATTTTGGATTCTAAATATGTAAAGACTTATAAGTGTTAGTATTTTTATGATCTCTTTCATCATAAATATGAGAAAAGTTTATTTATCTTTTTTTGTCACAAACAATATTGGAGTACAAATTAAGGGAATATGAATTCAAATGATGTCAAACTAGAATCAAAACATTGACTCATGAGATGAAACATATTCAAGTTCCTAGTTTTGTAAAGCAGTCCATATGATCTCATGATATGAAATTCCCTTTAAGGGGCTAAACATGGGGTTATGAAAGCATGCAACATGATAATAATTAATCAAATTACATGGAATCATACATGACTAATGACGTTGTTTAGTGTGAAATATTTCTCTTCAAATATTTTCAATCCAAAGCCATACCATAATAGTTCTAATTAAATGATAAACAAGAACCCTAAAACTAAAGGATGAGAAGAAAATTTGCACCATCTTGGGTTTTTCTTGTGGTTCATGAGTCAACCGCCTAACTCTATTTGCAAGAATGTTAATTTTCATTCCGTGAGTTCATCCATGATTACCTATGTATGTTTAGTCATTGTAAATATACTAAGGTATCTATTAGGTGGCATTAGTTTGACATTTTATCATGAAAAACAAGATCAATTCATTATGGGTTGATGAAATTAACATACCTTCCAAAATATTCTTAATGGTAATATATACTATCTATAGTATATATCATGATCAACACATTGACACATGCTCTAAGGAAATGATCTATATTGACAATCAATCCTAACCAGAGTCTATCTTATATGGAAGGGTTGTTAATGCTGTGAACTTCCACCACATAGATGTTTTTACTCTACATAATGCGACCTTAGTTATAGAGTGCAATCAGTTGCTCTTTAATTTGAACCTTTGTTGAGTACTAAATCCATCACACACCTTCTAATTTCCTTCTTTGGTGAACACATTTAACTCTTCTCTTTTTTTTTAGTTTTATAATATCAAAGAGAACACATTTTCCAAATTTGGGCTTATTATGGGTTCTTGGTTTCTAATGTTTCCTATATTTCAGATTATTGAATTAAAGTTGCCATCATTCTTTGACAATTTTGATCCACGTGCTGTTGCATCTAATTTTCCATCAGGTATTCACCTCTGAGGAGATCGTGTTTCATTTTTTTTGCTATAAAAGTAGTGCTTTAATGAGAATATAATTTTCAGGTGTCCAAGCATATTTGGCTGGCCTTACATTTGCCTTGGCTGCTTCTCCTTGCAGTACACCTGTTCTTGCTTCTCTTTTGGGTTATGTTGCTGCATCCAGGGTAATGGAAAATGCGTTGATTCTCTATCTTGATGACTTATATGGTTAACCAGATGTTGGTTCTTCTAATTAATATTTTATATAATGTTAATTTCTTATCCTAATCTGCGGCAATGCGATGTGTTTGTATATCGACATAGAAAGCAAATAGAAAATCTACCATTCTTTTCAGTGTGGCCAGTAAAAATTATAGAAAGCTTGTCCTTTAGGAGAATCACACAACTTAAAATTGAAAGACAAAATAGAACTGTAAAGTGCATTGATAGGATACAAAACACTAGCATTTTTTTAGATGTTAAAATTACATGGGAGAAAAAGCATTTTTTATTTGTCAAATTTTTTCGAGATCATCTCGATGTCTAAATGGATGCTTTAGAGCATTTCATTCTTATGTATTATAGAAAAGGTGATGTGGGGTTATTCTAATTAAAGACAAATTGCATCAAGCCATAATTCGAAATTCATATTACCACTTAAACCACTACATGCGAGATGACTCTATTTTTCTTTCAATCGGCTTGGTATTTTGTCAAGGTTATCTATGGATCAATACATGTATTTGGACAATTTGGTGGTAGAAAAGCAATTTTGTTTTTTAAATTGATTTAGAAAGAATATAGCATGGTTAGTCATGAAGTTCTTTGTATTTTTTATAAAGAAAGAAGATTTTATATGTAACCTATTAAATACATGCACATTGAAATAATCACAATCATTCTTGTCATTAAGCTCTATTCTTTTTGTGTTAGTATGCTCTTGGTATCTGGTTCTACTTAAAGAGATTATACTTGTTTCAAAAATACATGTATTCTTATAAAATAAGAGATGCTAAGTTAATGATGTTATTATGGATGGGCTGTTATATATGACAGGGTAGTTTTCACAATGACTGTGTATGTGATTTTGTTTTGAATAACATAACTCCAATTCATACTTTGATAGGGTCAATTGATTCAAACTTGCCAAGTTTAGATAAACATGAAGGGTTACTATTTTACTATCGTTTTTGTTTTGTTGAAGTTAGCTTGAGCCTGTATTCTATTACTTTTTGATTACTTAGTTATGTAAAAGTTGGTTGGATCTTTTCTTTAAAAAAAATCGAGACAATCTGTAAATAGTATGTGAGATCAACATCTTTACCAACAAAGTTGACTGGCATCGACAACCTTGTTGGAGTTTTGATTAGCGGATTGTTCTTTATGTTGTACCTAACAATAGTACGTTTGGATTTCTTCATTCATTACATTTAAATGTATCATAGTTTTAGTCACATCATCTTTCAGAAAGGATTTTGTTTTTGTTAAACCAAATTAACAAAATGCATAATGTAGATGAAACCAGTGCACATTTGTTGTGTGCAAATCTGCTTCTAAAGTTGCCTCCTTTCAGGACCCTGTTATTGGTGGGAGTCTACTTCTAACATATACAATTGGTTATGTTTCTCCTCTTCTACTCGCAGCTTCATTTGCTGGTGCTCTACAGGTTTGCCCATTCTAAAGCATATTTCTCTTATGTTTTCCCTCCCATTTCACCATTTCACCATCTCTTTGCTTTTAGAATGGAATGATAACTTGAAATTGGAATTGCTTGTTTCATTATATTCCTTGCTCATATTTTGCAGGGTTTGCTTTCGCTTCGCAAGTTCTCGGCATGGATTAATCCTTTAAGGTAAAGAAGCTATGAGTGTTTAATTGTGGTACTCTTGATAAAAACAAGAACAAATCCAGTTTTATCGTTTGGTTTCGTACGTGTTAGAATAATGAATCACATCTAGCTTTTGTTCCAACACTACAAGCATTTTGTTTGTGCATCTCAGTCATTTGTGTGATGTTTTAAGTGATGTGATATTGGAATTTTCTATATTGGATATGATAGATTACTTTACGTTTGTATAATCAACTATACTTATATGCATAAGAGGGTGAATTCTTACTAGCTTTGTTTGCTTTTGCAGTGGAGCACTTCTGCTGGGTGGGGGTATTTACACCTTATTGGATAGGCTGTTTCCAGTAACCATGGCAACGTAGCATTTTAGATGTACACCTCTTTCAACTATTGAGTTGAAAACACTCATGAAGTATAGATAAAAGGTATGTATATTGTAATTTCAACACTAATTTGACATTATTATTGTTATATATTAAGTTGATTAATTAAAAATTTATTTTAAAAAATATTATTGTTAAGTAATGTTTGATGTGTTATTTAGAATTTTTTTTTTTTTTTTTGGGAAAGCAATATGGTTCTCTACTTGTTTTATGTTCTCAATGATAGTAAACTTGTTCAAGTCTAACATTTTGCTTTCTTTAATTTTAGTATTCTATAATTGTATGTGTTCCATATGGCTAGCCTTAAAACATAGAACAATTCAATTTTGTGACTTTTTTAACAATTATTATATTTTTTTTTAATTTGACTTGGTCTCTATGTATTTATATTTATATGTTTGTCTTGATGATAATTTTTAAAGAAATCATTGTCGTTAATGTTTGATTTGATTTGACTTAGAAGAATCATGATTTTGGTTTAAGGCTTGATTTATGTGTTATCAATTCGAGTTCGATTTAACTAATAAGTGATATAAATTTTGGTACATTTATTATTTTTATTTAAATGTTTTGTTTATATTAAACATGATTATATTTTCATAAATTTGTTTATTTACATTATAAAAAGCCAAGTCATGAAAACGGTTGCTTACTTATTAATTATCTCTTATGATAAAAGCTCGTGTTAGATAACCATAAAGTTTCGTGCATGATTAAACCTTGCCCGCGTTGAAAAGGAAAAGCGGCAAACTGCGGTATAAAAATGTATTTAAAATTATAAATTTCATATTATATATAAATAATATAGTAATTGTTATCGAAATACATAAATAATTAATTAATTATTTGGAAAGGAAAATCCTTAGTGTAGTATAAAAATGCTAAACCGTGCTTACCTCTTCATTTCTCGCGACTCGTGTTCTAAACCGTCTCTCTTCCTCGGCGATTCTGATGGCTGGGTATCCTCCGGGCAGCGGCTACCCCTACGGCGGACCGCCGGCGAATCCGTACGCGCCAGCTCCGGCGCAACCGTACGGAGCGGCACCTCCGCAACCATACGGCGCAGTACCTCCACAAGCCTACGGGTACGGTGCTCCTCAACCATCGGCACCGTACGCCAAGCCAGAAAAACCTGGGAAGCAACACGGCGATGGAGGTTACGGGCAACCGCCACCATCGGCTGCGTACGGTGTCGCGAGCCCTTTTGCGGCGCTTTTGCCGTCGGCGTTCCCGCCGGGAACGGACCCCAGCTTGGTGGCGTGCTTTCAGATGGCAGATCAGGATGGGAGTGGATTCATCGATGACAAGGAGTTGCAGCGTGCCCTGTCATCCTACAACCAGAGCTTTAGCCTCCGTACCGTTCATCTTCTCATGTACATGTTCACCTCGTCCAATATCCGCAAGATTGGTAACCTTCCATCGACTTTTATGATATCAAAGCTTTAAAGTTTCATCCATTTTCTTAGGAAAGAAAAAGTTGACCTTTTTCTCATAGATTTCAATATAACCTTTGATTTCGCTATAGTTCTAAGGTTCCTCTATTACACTGCCCGCAGCTTTCGTCAATGGTTTCCTTTCTCTTTATTCATGGGTTGATTTTTTGGCCTATTAAAGTCAAGTAATGTGCTGTTTTGTCTATAACTTATCACACCAAATCTATTATTTAGCTGGCATGCTACCTAATCTTGATTAAAAAATGTGTTTCTTTTGGTTACCTAATTGGCTTCCAAGAAACAATCTTAATGAGCAAGCATAAAGTAAACTGGCTAAAAGTATGGGTGGAAGTGGTTTATTTTTTTATCGTTTTCACATCTCGGTTTTCCTATTTTTACTTTGTCCGGATAATCAAACAATCTTAACAATTTTTGGTGGATATGCACAAAAGATACTTGTTTTTTCTCAGATCTGGAAATGATACCTTTGCCTGTGAATAATGCTTCACACCCAAGCAATCTCCTCTTGCTTTAAATTGGCATCATGCATATAAGGAGATCCAATTAGGATAAAATGATTAGCTTTATAATCAAAATAGCTTAAATACACTTATAGTTCAAGTGTTTATGCATTATATTTGCAGGAAATAAAGTTCTTCAGGTAACATACCTGTGAAATACATAAATACTAGGAGATTTACATAAATATGTGTATGAGATGCCAGATGGGACATCATTGTAATTTTGAAGGCTGATTGGAGGAGAAAGCCTTGCTTATGCTTTTTTGGTTGGCTCTACCTTTTATGGCTTCTGACAGCATTGAAGCACAATCTTCATCACCTGCCATACACCCATGCCTATTTTTTGGGTGTGTGCCACCAGGTTTTATAAGATGAAAGCTTGAAGTATTCAGTCAATCAACAGATTTCATTAATAACCCACTGGAAAATGATAGTTTGACCACAGAAATTCTTGAAAACACTCTGCCCTCATATGACAAATTTCTTAGCAAACTATTGGCGTCCGATGAGTTGCACCTTGAAATTTGCTACCATTCACCCTAATGGAATGCGCCTTGAGATTTTATTTTTGTTTTATGTTTAGATAATTAAATTTCTGAGATATCATGATTATGGGAATGCTTCTAGGGCACTGTTATCTTAGGCTAACATTTGAATAATCCTAAGCGTAGGTCATCTTGATGTTCTGTTCATCTCTAGCTTGCATGTTTTCAGTTGTTTCAGTTTTACTAATGCAGAAATTAGTTGATCTTTGTGTACTACTAGGTTTCTATTCCTCTTCATTCACATAAATTTTGGGTGATCAGGTTTCTCTCAGATCAAGCTTCTTGGTTTGACATCTTTGAAATTTTTGTTAACTAATATCTGAGACTTTCATTTTTTTTTTAATTTTTTATGCCCCAAGTTAAATGTCCTAGGCACTTCTTTATATATCTAACATCTCACTGACTACTTTACAAATAGTTTCAAACTTGATGGTAACAGAAATTTCAAATTTAATGATAAAGGCACCTTACAATTGATAGTCATATCTGATGTAAGTCCATTCTCATTCATGATCTTGCACTTTAGGTAAGGTGGTTTATAAATTACATGAATTATGTAGCATGTCTTTGTTTCTCATAAAATGGCTTCCATGTTATATTTTGCTAAGGAGATTTTCTTTGATTAATGAAGAATCTGATTGATTTTCTGCTAGATGTTAAACAAACTTTAACACTCAAGAGCAAATATAATTAAACTTACAAAGCTCTCTTTCATCTTGGTACTGTAGATAAGCCTTTTTCGGATAATATATTCTCTTTGTTGATGAGAACATCTAAAAACTTCCTTGTCTTTCCTCCCAAATGAGTAATATTATAGTCAAAATGTGAAAGTCTGTCAAGGAGGATAAAATTGGCACTTATAAATCTTTACACCAGATTTTCTTTGTAAAGCTAACAACTAGAACACAACCAAATGTCTCAAATTAGTTGGCAAAGATGATTGGTATTTTTATACAATTCTATATATTAGTTATCTATCCAAATAATCTTAATATTTTTTTTTTCTGCCTTGCAAAACATGGGTGAAAAAAATTCTGTTCTATTTCTTGTAAAACACAACCTAGATAGTAATGTAGTTGAAATAAACCCAAATTCTTGATCTTGTACTTATGTTGTTCTTTTTTGCCAAACTTTGACGTCTATAATGGTGTTTCTATTCTTATTATGCTTTCTCGTCCAACTTAGACGTCTTAAGTGGTGCATATTATAGATGCCATATTCATCTTAGATTTTTTATCCATGACGAATTCTAGTACAACCTACTCTCACCATGGCCAGTAACAACATCTAAAACAATATTTTCAAGGTATTCCTCGAAGTCAAACTCCTACTTTGGTCTTGAGCTTGTAAAATTCACTATAGAGGTCAATTTTCATTCTTTCAAGTTTTACTCATAGAATCGTCGTGATCGTAATACATGAGGGTGATGAGATTTGTATAAGTAACCCACACAATTTCACCATCTTCACCATTTGTTACCATTCTGTTAACTTTTTGTGAGGTTTCTATAGGACAATGGTCAAGTTAGCTTTGAAGTGCTTTTTACACGTGCATCTCCAAGATTCAGGAATCTTCTTGCACGTGGATCACATTTAATATCTAATGGCATTCAAAATTGTATGAATATTCTTAAAAGGATTAAAATTGCACGACAAGAAAAATTTTCTACTCATTGGTTCTATTAGGGTTGCTCAAAACTACGAATTAAATTAATAACAAATCTCATGTTCCTTGGATCATGAACTTTATGATAAATGTACATAGCTTATTTGCATTTCATGTAACTTATGAAGTATTTGATACTTCATATTGCTTAAAAGTCTCGTATATGCTCTAGTATTGCATATGGATTTGCCCCAATATGCGAGCAATACATATATATAGGATTTGAAAAATGGTGGGTGGTTTTTTTTTTTCTTAAAAAAATTATTGATATAGATCCAGTATGACTTGTTGAAGAGAATAAATAAAAAATGGATAGTTCAAGAAATAAGCTTATAGTGAGCTTATTGGGTTTGGCTTGTTTGCTATTAGTCGCATAATATGAGGTTAAAACTCGAAGGCAAGTAGTGGCCAACTAAAAAACCCCCTCTTACTTGTCATCCTTGTCCTAGTCTTATCTTATTTCAAGCCTCATTGGGAGACAACCTCTTGCATGCTTTCAACACCTTCCTTCGTACCTCCTACAACCCTATTAATATTAACACCACTCAACACTTTTTCTTCAACCCAATCTTTTGTTATGGACCCTAGCACATGCTGTCCATCGGTTTTCAGATTTGTTTTGTGGTTTTCCTAACAATGTTGTTCCATTTCCTGCAATGCTATAGTAATTTTTTTCTTTCCTCCAATACTGTCATTCTCTTCTCATGATTCAATGATTTGTGAGTTTTTTTTTTTTTTCCTATGTTCCTCTTGTATTTCTTCTTGTCACAATATGTTTTGATGTGTATCTTATATGCAAATAAATGAAAGTCTTGGAATTTGTTTTGTCTATTTACTTCATCTTGTAAATCCCATCCCTCTCCTAGCCAAAAAACTGAATACTTTTACCCCCTCCTCCCCAGCCGGGGGTGGAACGGTCTGAAGGTTGGCCAACAGTTGACCTACTTACTAACCAAACCCACTTGCATACCAATTTCGTTGATTATTTTAAACTTTAAAACATAAAACTCCTCTAAACTGTATGTCACCAGCACTTAAATGTCTAGTATGCTATAACCTAATATTCATTACTCATGCCTTTGTGTTTTTTTTTACCCTCAGGTCCAAAAGAATTCACTTCACTGTTCTACAGCCTTCAGAACTGGAGGGTAACCCTCTTCATTGCCTGTTGAAATAATCCTTATGCAATATATGCCACTGTAACAGTCCCTCATCTTTACGAACGCAGGCCATCTTCGAGAAATTTGATCGTGATCGCAGCGGCAGGATCGATGGTTCCGAGCTCCGAGAAGCTCTTCTAAGCCTGGGCTATGCGGTTTCCCCCGCTGTGCTCGACCTGCTTCTCTCCAAGTTCGACAAGAGCAGCGGCAAGAACAAGGCCATTGAATATGACAGCTTCATAGAGTATGTTACCTCTTTTTTGTTCTCTCCCTTAATTGATCAATTTTAATACACATTTGCTGACCCATTTTATGCTCTGTGGACGAAATGCAGATGCTGTCTCACTGTTAAGGTAATCCCTCTATTTGGGTATTTTTGTTTCCTGTGCTTCTTCTCCATGGATTCAAGCATCTGAGAGTTCTGTGATGTAATGTCTTCAGGGCTTGACAGAGAAGTTTAAGGAGAAGGACACCATGTACTCTGGTTCTGCTACATTCACATATGAATCTTTCATGTTAACTGTGCTGCCCTTCCTGGTTGCGTAGTGGTATTTGATGCAGAGGAGCCCATTAAGCTTTGCTGTTAACTCTTTGGGTGAGTGTTTTCATTGGTTTTGTACTGTAGACTTCTTTGTTGGTGCTGCTTTGTTGTTGTAACAGTTGTCTTTGTTGGTTCTTTTTTTCTTAAATGTTGGTGTAACTGTTTGGTTTATTTAAGGTGCTTTAGATGGTCATTAGTTTCTTTTGCATGTAATGGAAAAAGTTTTATCAAATTACTTGAAGAAATTGGTCTGCAAGGTTGGTTATGCTACAACTGCTTCTGCTTAAATCGACCTAAATTGATCGAAATGGATCAGTTTGAAGAAGTCCTTTAGTTAATTTGGTGGATTTTTAATATTTATAGAAGTGATTTTTTTAAGTGATGATTTTTTTTTTGGCTCTTGCAAGTCTTCTATAACTAATTGTTCATCATTGGTTGTTGATCTGACAATCTAATGTCATTGTTTATCATGATTGGTCACAATTTCCTTCACTTATTGTGGTTCATCGTCGATCATTGTCGTTGACCTTTGCCGATTGATGTTGTCAACCAATGCTATTAGTTACCATTGGTTATTATTATCTTATACTTTTGTATAGCATTACATTCATCAACCATTTATAGTAATTATTGGTATTGTCAATTACTATTAGACATCATTGTCATTAATTTTGTTGTTCATGTTTTTTATTATAGGACATCATTTCTAAACATTCAATAGCCTTTTTGATAATGAGAGTGAGCTTATCTTCTTATTTAATATGAGAGGATAAGTCAAGTGACATCTTTAGTTATGTATCAACTATTTTATTTAATCATTATTTTTTTTAAATCTATATCTTTTAAAAAATCTATCTAAAATTTGAATGATCTTTGAAAAATGTAAAGTATGTATCTATAGATTTTTTGTAATAAGATTATCATGATGACATGTTAGAACTTGAGATTTAATTATCTTCATTATATCATACTTTTTTAGGTGTTAACTTTACTATATTTTTGGGTTTTGTTGAATTTAAAATGCACACGTACAAAAAATAAAATAATAATCAGATATCTAATAAATAATTAGTTTGACTACAAATATCTAATAATCAAACTAATTTTATGATCAATAATAATTAAGTGTGTAATGAAGTTAACAAATAACTCTAAAGTGATCTTGTATATTGATCGTGTAAAATGATGTCTCTCATCATAATTATACATTCAATTTTATTATGTGTCAAGTCTAGTCTGTATAGTCTTACATATTATATATATATATATGATGGTCTTATTATTCTAATATAAATATTATTTTTAATTAATTTGATAAATTATAATAAACCATTAATCGATGATATCCATTATTGATTGTGTATGATATTGTTTTATGTTTTGTGTTCTAAGTCATTCTTTACATTATATAAAATGAAAGGATTTAACATATTAGTATGATCTTATTTCTTCATAGAACACTTACATTGAGGGCAAAATTGATCTAAAAAGCATAGTATGAATATGATCTTGTATCTTATGTGTGTGATTCACATAAGTTAAATTATTGTAACAAAATTGGTATAGCTTCATATAAACATGATGTACATATTGCATATGAACGAAGTAAGAACATCTTGCTTATTAGTACACCTTCATATTGACACAATGCAGTTCTCGTTCTCATCCAAAAAACCTAAAAACCAAATAACAATTCAATAAAGTGCAAAAATTCATTGTATTTTTATGATCTTTCTATTTGACATGTATGATCTTAAGATAATAGAGAATACATATAAGACTTAAAAGCATTATACTTTTTGATCCACATGATCGTCTGATATGACGTATTGAAAATTTGAAGAGCGATTTTAACAATGTGTCATGCTTGCATTGTACAATAGGGTGATCATTATCACACTTGTGCAATGTCTTTTAAGTAACCAAAACATGAGACTCGCACAAGTACTTTGTTAGGAGATTAATTCTATTTTAGTATCACCCTGGTATAATTCATTAACCATAATTAAATAAACAAAACCCAAGAATTTTAATAGCTAATTAATCTCATTGAAAATATAATTTTAGTTATTGAGTTTTTCAAAAAAGTTGTTTCATTAATTAGGAAATATAAATAGCTGAAAAATCACTTAAGAGAAAGCAAATTATTCTATTTGCATATCATTAAAAAGAAAAACAAATAATTAATCTTGTTAGAATAGTCGGTTATCATTGGAACATCTTTTCATTATTATTGTTGTTGTCATATTTTGATCTCTAATTTCTTATCACTTTACAACAATCTCTTGATAATATCTTTTTATATCATTTAGCATCTATGCCAAATCCTAATCATATGATTCACTAGCCATTAACCACCAGCATAACAACAACTCTCATTCATGTGACCCACTAACAAATACCTAACATCACATTGATGATTCTCAATCATGTGACTCATTGGTTGATAGTCATCATAATATAAAATCTCAATCATGTGATCCATTGACTATTAATCATTATCAAAACAAAAAATCTCAATTATGTGATCCATTGACCATTAGTCATTATCAAAACAAAAAATCTCAATCATGTGACACATTAATCATTAGCTACAAAAGAACAACATGTTTTAGTTAAATAACAAATTGATCATTGCGTCTCTTTCAAATGACATTTTCAATTCTTTATCGCATATGCATGTATTTCACATTACGCAATGTACAACACCTAGGATATCATGCTTATATACTTTACAACATAATACTTATATTCACACAAGCAATATATCAATCACTATAAAAAAAAACTATACATAGTTGTACGTCATGTTTACATGTTTAGGGTCTCAAAACTAATTCATGTACAGTTCAACATATTTAACTACAATAATAATACATCAAACATTATAAAGACTATACAAGACTCTTACATCAGGTCATATTTGTAATTCAATATTATAACAATTATAAGCATATAAATTTTTGTTAGAATGTTTATTTCAAGGTTTTCTTGTTTGTTGTGTCTAATTTCTATTGCTCTCTAATTTCATGCTCCCTAAATTCAACTTATCAAGCACTAACAACCTTAGCTTAATATTAAAAAATTTTATAAATTATAATTATTGTTTAATGTTGCACTACTTCATCAATTAGAAAGATTTTTATTTCCTTTATTTCACTGTCCTTCCATTCATTTTTTTTCTTTCCTTTAGCACATTTTTTCTTTTAGAGTTCCTTATCGTAAAATAAAATATCAATTAAAACTTAATACTAATAATCTCCACCTTTCATCCAGTCCTACATTGAGCAATCAAAGCCACAACAAAGCACAAAGCAAGGTAAATTCCAAAATCGATGGCTTAAGCAAAAGAGGAAGCAAAGAATTGAGTCTCAGTTACCTCAAACAAGCTTCCATCTTCTTAATCTATTATTTTTTGTACGAGATGAAACCTATAACTTGTGATGAGGCATGGGAAAGAGGAAAGTGGAAGATTTCTCAAAAATATCTAAAATCAAGGTTTACTTTTATATTGAAAATATAATAATAAATTAATTATTTACACATTTATTATTTAAACTTAAAAAAATATAATAATTTTAAATAGACTTTAATTAAGACCAAATAAATATCGTTAGATTTATCTTAATAAGCTTTATTAAGTTCTATATTCATTCTTATATTTTAAAATATTTTATTTTTTTAATAATGTGGCATGTTTTATGAGATAGTTTGGTTAATAATAGCTTAAATATTTGAAAATATTATAATTTTAAATCCTTCCTCATGATCATTAATCAACCATGAGATTATTTTATTAATTTAAACATTTTAAAATTTTCAAATATTTATTGAAGTATTTATTCTCATTTTAAAGATGGTATAAACATGTTATAAATGAGACTTAGATCTTGTATTAATTTAAGTATTTTCTACTGTGACATAAGAAGTTGTGTTTTAAAAATAATGTAATCATTATGTTGTTTCACAAATCTATTTTGTATAGTTTAAAATTTATATAAAAAGTTTGACATGTTAATTTATTTGTTTTCAACATGTGAGCATACCAAAGTATTTGAAAGTTAATTGTAATTATTATTTTTTAAAATATTTTTAAAATCAAAGGATAAAGTAAAAGAATAAAACGAAGTGTCACTAAACCTTGAAAGGTAAATGCAACGCTTCACATGAGTGGTATTAAAGCAATTTAAGTCATAGAGGGGAAAATTGTAAAAAAACTATTAACTTAGTAAGACAAACTTAGAAAGAATGGAGCATAGGATAGAAAACTAGTTTGAAATGGTCTAAGAAGACATTATAAACATATTTACAGTCTAATATGTGAAATCTAGAAAAAAATTGGATAACCTAAGTGGTGATTACGGGTCAATATTCTAAAATAATACACATATTGTACTCTTATTTGATGTTGTTTGATACTTATTTTAAATGTAATAGGCACACTAGATTGAATATAGAAATTTGCAAATGAAAATGGTCTGATCTTACAATATGATAAAATGGATCATACTATATAATATGAATAAGAAAAGGCCCTTGAACTAGAAAAAGAAAATTATACAATATTATCATAAAGATCGTACAATTCAATAATGTGAGCATAAATATATTGAGTTAACTAAGAAAAATCATACAATATGGTAGTAAAAGCATATAGTATGATCAATGAAAAGGAACACAAATTTTTTAACCAAGAACATCGTTTAGCGCAAGTATAAAAATCATATAAGACAATGATATGAAAATACTTGAGAAGAATAGAGCAAAAAGGATCATATAGTATAATTAGAAAAATCGTATAATACAATGTGTTATTAGATAGTACATTACCACAATGAGTCAAACAAGACCAGTAAAATAAGTGAGAGAATGTATAGAATCATATAATAAAAATAGAAGAATCATATAATATACAAAAAAAGAAAAAGATTAGGCAATCTTTAATATGGAGAAGAACCATGAACATATCATATAATACGAATAAAAGCATCGTACAATACTATAAATTACAAAGTATAGTAATATTAAAGGATGGAGGGTCATACAATACAATAGTATATATCATGTAGTACAACGAATAAAAAAATTAGAAAGTTGAAATAAAAAGGTTATACAATTCAATGATAAGAAAAATCAATATAATTACTAAAAGAAATGAAGAATAATATATAAGTTAAAAAGAACTTATGATAATTTAAAGAAATATGAATCATATTTTGTTAATTATGATGGGATAATTATTATATTGAAGACAATGTTATAATTTGACTTTAGCATATTTGATTGAAAAAACTATAAAATAAAACTCTTGATTATATTGTGATTAAATTATAGATATAGAGTTTGAAAATTATATTTAATATGAGAAAGAAGTAGCAAGTTCTAACAATAAAATAATGCAAGATAAATCTTCTAGAGAAGAGAAGAAGCAAAAGAAAAAGAGAATGATAATAAGAGTATAGGATTAACAAAAAGTACTACTTGTTAAAAACAATGAATAAGTATACTAGTATCACACCTATCATCCAATGGAGCAATTTCTAAGGTTTGATTATTTCCAAATGGAACACTGGCTTGAAAGAGTAGAAATGCTTTGCAATCTTATGGCCTACCAAGTGCATAAGGGCTTGATAGTGAACTTGACCTTAGATGGTGACATATGTTGGTAATGGCAAAAATAGTAGAGCTTATGTTTAAAAGAGACATTGGACTAGAAATGCCTTGGGAAGAATTTTGCAAAACCGTTATAAGGTGGCATGTTCCAAGATTAACAAAAGAAAGAGGGCAAAGTAATTTGTTAAGGTGTTATAGAGATGGATAATAATTATTGAATTTCAACAATTAAAATTTAAGCTACGTATGGACACAAGCTAATTATATCGAAAAAATAAAAGTATTATATATTTTTAGAAAGTCAGAAGAACTCCATTAAAAATGTTAAGTAGTTCCATACATAAAATGGGATAAGAGTGCACAAACTTAGCAATAAAGCAAATTTGATGTAAAGAGTAAAGAGGAAAAAGGAAAAAAGAAAAGGGAATATTTTGGTACACGAGAAGCAAGATTCTTAAAAGTTTAGAAAAACTGAATATGATCTTAAAAAAACATGCTCAAAATGGATGAAAAACAAAAGTCCAAGACATGAAAAGAATCACATGGATGAATACAGGAAAAGGTTTGTTAGGAGTTTTACATATGATGGAGTTAGATACCATGCAAGAGATTATCCAATTATGATAGAAAAATTCATCACTAGTGAAATCTAAATTGTGGTTCAACAAGAGAAGGTGAATTGTTAGAAATAAAATTTTATTTTTTAAAAAACATATTATAAAGTAATTTTTAATAAACTTGAGCAAATTTCTAAAATATATTATGTAAATTTTAATTTTATTTTAAAATATGTTAATGTTCTTTTAATAATATATTTTAATAAAAAGTTTGAAATAAAAAATAAATAATAACTAAAATGCACGTCAATGATCTTTGGGTGGTTTAACTTAAAATCAATACTACATCCACTTTTGATAAAAATTAGAAAAAAAAAAATAAAACAATTAATACAAGAATTTTGCTAAAAGATAGGTACAGTAAACCCCCACAATGACATAATAGAGATATGCTATTGAAGTCTTACAACAAAATAAACTTGTTAATAAAAGAAAATAGTTTGGTTACATAATCAAAATTAATACAAACAAAATCTTATACTTGATAAAATGCTTAAAAAGACACAATTATTTTAATTAAATTAATTAGAAATAAAAAAAATTAAGAACTTAACTGATTTGAAAAAAAACTGAATTTAAAGTTTGACGATAGAAGAACGTAGCATATGGAAGTGACGATAGGCACTAGCTGCTAATAGCTTGAGTATCATAACTTGAAAAGTTTTCTTCTATTTTTGTAAAAATTTTATCAAACAATTTTGTTTATGAATTTTCTTATTTATAAACATTTTTAACAACTAAAAGACTTAACACACCAAAGTAGTTGTTACCAATTTTGTTGACATACTTTTTTTTAATTGGAAAATTATTATTTAAATAAAATTTTTAATAGCTGGTAATAACTACAAAACAGTGGTTGCATTGGATCTGCATGATCGAAAGCATCTTAGACCATTCAATCATAAAAACTGCATAATCAGATGGATGATATAAAATTTGTTCTATTTAAAGTTAAGATTTGATTTTGGCCATTAGATTTGAATTGTGATCTGACGATTGAATTTATATCTTCTATGCAAATTTAACATAGATCGTGTGATTGCAAAATTGCACAATCGAATGACGAATCTAGTTAGGAAGTTTTGAATGATGGTCGAGATTATGATAGTTTAATCACAAAATTGTACGATCAGTTGGTTCACATCACTCCTGCAATTCTAAGGTTAGTTGCACGAAACTACTGCTGAGTTTTAGTCCCGTATTACCTAAAGGAAGTATTTATATTTTCTTATGTGTAATTCGATGAATTGTAATTAGCTTATTAGGGTTGGTTGCCCCTTTGTTCGTTCAGAAAGTGATTATCGGTGCTATCAACACATACACTTTAATGGATATCATACTTGGGATATATTTTACGATCTAATACACTTAAATACGTGTTCTAGAGTGTTCTCCTGATTTGATGTAATAGAAATGGGTTTACGAATAATACCTAACCCGATCGATACAGATTATTTCTAAAAGGCAACGATAAGCTAAATAAATTTAGGTTTTTATTATTTTATTTTTATTTTATTTGTTAATAATAATATTATTATTATTTTACTGTTTAATTAATATTACTATGATGTACTTTTTGTAATAAGTAAATGAAGCAAGATTTTGGAAAATTTGATCAAGAAAAAATGCTCTTTAAGATGGTAAAGATTATATGATTAAAGATATTAAGAACTTAAATATTTGTTAAAATGATTAATTTAAATAAATTTTAATTTTTGTTTTATATGAATGATTTCAATCAAGTTTAACATTCTAATCAAAATAAAATTAAAATACTTAAAATTAAATTTAAAATATATCTCTTAGTAATTTGTCATTAGGTACTAATGCTAGAGGTCAATAATACAACAAATCAAGAAAAGCATAATACATATATTTAAGAGTTATTATATAAAAATGACCTAATAATGTTTTGTCTGTAACATGAAACACATTATGCTAAGAACTACTAAGGATTCAGAAAAAGGAAAATATCAAAATTAAGAAATTATAATAATTCTAACTACTAATTCATATATTATGGGTTATTTATTTTATTGATTAGAAGAATATTAGAAGCATATCATTCTTTGAATTTTTTTTTTAATTTTGTTGAATTAATAAAATTTATAAGTATTATTGAACGAGGATATCATGAAAAGAAAATAAATTGATCATGTGAGAGTACTAAAAAGACAAGTTATAAATATCTAATTATGAACTATTTAGTAAATTTTGTTTAAAGGAGCAGAAATTGATTGAGATTATTTGTGAATCTAGAATAAAATATACAAATAAATTTGGTCAAAAATCAATTAAAATGGGAGAATAAATTTGTAAATTATCAAGTATTTGTATATTTACTAGAGAATCACACCATATGATCAAAACAATTATTACAATTTTTTCTTACATTATAATAAATAATAATATTAAATATTGTTATATAGATTTAAAGACATTAATAAAGAGATATTAGACTTTAGTTGACTTATAAATGATATAAATGAGAATTGAAAAAGTGTTAATAATGAGACAATTATCAAAGATAAATGATCCAATAAAAATAAAGATAAAAGTAATAAAGAGAACATACAAAATGAAAAATTTTAATTAATTTGAATTTCAATGATGAAATTCTTATAGGAAGAGATGATTGTGATATCTTAAAGTCAAGGAAAATAATTAAATAATATTTTAAAATTTTAAATTATTGGATCCTTAAATTACATTGAAAGTTATATTCTTAGAATTGATAGAATATTTTATAAGAATAAAGAACTTTTGGCTTTCTAAATATAATAAAATTTAATATTTATAATTATTTTAAATTATTTTTTATTTTTAGATATTTTTAAACTTTTAAGATTTTTTAAAGAATCTTATATCCAATAAAGAAGGGAGCCGCACTTTTAAAAAGAAGGGAAACTATTTTGAAAAATATAAAAACAATTTGCTTAAAACTTAAAGACACCAAAATGACAAAAGTCAGAGGAGCCTAAATAATAAAATAAAAGATCGAAAGTTTTTGTTAATTTTATTTTATAATTAGAATTAATCAAGTAATTAAAATAAATATTAAATGATTTTTAAAAAATTAAAAAACAGACAATAATGTAGGACCTTGGAGAAGTTTATACTAAAATTATCTCGAAGTGGATACAAAGATAATATCAAAATAAGAAGACTAATATTAAAAAATAAATTATCAAAGTAAACACTATTTAAAATAATAAATTAAATTAAAAAGTATGAAAATTTCAATGACAGTTAGATATTATAGAGTATGAATTTTTTAAGTGAGAAGTGAGCCGCTGCCGGCGAAGAAGAGAAGAGAAAGAGAGAGGAGAGAGGAGTCGCCGACGTTGGGAAAGAAGGAAAAGAGGAGGGAGGGAGGGAGGGAGCGATGGAGAGAGAGTGAGAGAGAGAAAGAGAGAGAAAGAGAGAACCGTCGAGAGATAAAAAAAACAAAAAATGGCAGCGTTGGGTGAATGGGAAAGAAAGAAAGAGTGCTGGAGGAAGAGAGAGAAGCAGCACCGAGAACCGGGTTAAAAAAAACGACAAGCGCAGCGGCGGTCGGAGAAGGAAGAGAAGCGCGGGGGTTAAAAAAATATAATAATTGTAGAACAAAAATAATAATAATAATAAATAATATAGATTCATAAACAATAAACATTAATCTTCAGTGGCTGCATCGAATGGGTAGAGGAGGACGATTAAGTGTTAATTAAGAATAAAATAAATTAAATAATACTTAATTTAGATTAATATATATTTATATTTAAACTAAATATATATATAAACAAACTATTATACATTTAATATTTATATAACCCTAACAGACGCGGCTGCGAAAGCGTCCGAACCGTGAAAAGAAAGGGAAGAAGAAGCGTCAGTTCTCAACTCAGTACCCAGCCATTTCGAGGGAGCCAAATCGTTGAGAAGTGTCTGTTGAGAAAACGGAATCCTTCTCGAAAAGGTATTTAAGGGAGGAATTGATACATACATGCGTTCGGCTCACGGAAAGGAAGAGAGAAAAGCAGAGTGCTGAAAGGCTCTATTGCCTTCGAGAGACGGCGAGAAGAAAGAGGAAGAGAGAGGTCATCGAGACGAGAGAAGAAAACAACTCCTATTCGCAAGTTCGATCATGAGAGGAGCGAAAGAACAAATTAGAGAGAAGAGAGGTGCGTGGTCGCTAGCGAAGAGGAGATGAGTGTTGCCATCAAGAGTAAGAGAAGAAGAGAGACAGGAGTAACCAACACTAGGAAAGAAGGAAAAGAGGTGACAGAACATCATTGAGAGATAAGAAAACGTAGAGTCAAGTGAAAAAGGGAGAGAAGGGAGAATGCCCGTTGCCAAGAATTGATCTCAGACTTCTCAATTGAGAGATCAAAAGAGGTAACATTCCAACCTCTTTATATTATAATATTGTCTTATTGGGTTTCTTCATTCAGATTTAAGTAGGTTTTTTTTTTCAAATGTGTCTCAAAATTTTAAGATTATGACATCTCATATAAACATTAAAATTGATCTCAATTCATTTATGCAATTGTCAATTAAAACTTTACTAAAAGATACTTCTTATCATCGATTCTACTCTCAATACATCACCTAACATTCACCCTTGCTCTCCTTAATCTCAAGCATCACACTTTGCTTATCATCATTAACAATAAATCATTTATAATAGTAGAAATGAGATATAATACCATTTTATTACATAACCTTTGCTTAGCATCGTCATGTATAAAGTATCAATGATAATAAGATATTTGTCAATTACATTGTATATAAAAGTCCTAACAATAGTAAGGGTGATCTCATCATATCAAATAGTTGAAGGATAATATCATTAGAAACATCTCAATATTTTTCTATTTTTATATTTCTAATTATCATATAAACTATTAAGTTAATGCATACAACTTTTTTCTTTTTATTTATTTCTATGTTCATTTCATCAAGTTTTTATATTTTTCTCTTTTTTTATTTTATTTTTTTATATTTATAGCGATATATACATACATATGCGTAACTCATGCTAGTATGTTTTATTCTCAATCAGAACATATGCACAATCTGTCAATACCATACAATTATGCTCACATCACACTATATTATTTTTAAGTAAATAACCAAATAGATTAATTGCATCACATTTATTTTAGTTTTCCTATTTAATGGCTTTAAAATATCTTTTATAGCACTTTCACTTTTCATTTCTCAATTGCTTTTATGACCTATATTATACTTATCACGATTATCAAAATATCCTTACTTCTTTATTACATTATTTTCATAATTCTCTTACCTTGCTTAAAACTTTCTTCTCTTTTCAATTTCTCAAATTCTATATATAATAATCCTGATTTTTATAACTAGATTTTTTAAAAAAAATGCATGATTAAATTTTTGTAAAGAGGGATGATAATAACAGCTCTTATTTTATCTCAATCAAGCTAAAAGAAATAATAGAATCAATCTAAAAAAATTATGATCATGTATGATTAAACTTAATCAAGTCAGTTTCTTAAATATATTATCTATATAAAAATATTAAAATAATAAATATAATATTAAGGAGTGTATCATAATCTCAAATTTAATCAAAAATATCATTTGAGCATATCAACAAGAAGATCTCTAAAAGACGAGTTTAATGATATCTAGTTTATAATTTTTGTATGAATGCTTAATTCATTATGAATTTTTAATTTTATATATATATATATATATAATTTTTAAAATTTCAATTAAGATAGATTTATAATTTTTAAAATTTTTGCTAAAGTCAAAACCGATTTGTAATGGATAGATCTATAAATAATGAAAAGTCTACTACACTATGATGGATCTATAATTTTATAAATTCTGGTACAATTATGATATATTTTGCAGTAGATATATTTACAAATAATGGAATATCAAAAGTGAAATATATAAAATTCTATGATTAATGTTTTCATCAAAATCTGATGACTATTTAGTGTGATAGTAGAAGTGTGTTTGACAATAATTATTTTGTCAAAATAAATGCAATGCAAATAATTGAATAAAAGAATAATTTTTTGCATACCCTTAATCTGGTCACATGCACATTTTTCTCTATTCATGCCAATAATGAAATTAATAATGACAAATCTTACAACATTTTATAAAAGCTAACATGGTAGAATTCAGTTTAAGTATTTGTGCTCAGAGAGCTAAGTAGGGTCAGTGAGAATCATAAGAAGGTGGTGAGTCAAGGAGCTTGTTGATTATTATACTATTATTTTTTACCAACAAAAGAGAAGAAGCGACTTCGGTAAAAAGAGAAACTTGTAAGAAAGAGGGAGAAGAAGTTGTGGAACCTTTGGAAAAGCTTTGTTATAGTACAACGAGGATATTAGAAGTAAGAGGAAGATGAAAAGAGAGGCTATAGCAAGGAAATAAAGCAACAATTAAATAAGAAGAGATAAGCATTTATGTTGATTATTTTGCTGAATTGATTTCAATTTTATGCAAATAAAGGCTTGGTTAAGGTATTGCCTGAATCAAAATGGGCATTAAGATTATTTGGAGAGGAATTGAAGAGGTAAGGAAAGGATTAGAATCAAGAGAGGGAGAAAGCAAATTGTTAGCTACTTATGCATATCATATAAGTACTTTGATATATATTGTATGATGTGATCAATTTAAACCTACAAAAAATAAGGAGTTGAAATACTACAATGAAAGATTGCATAAGAAAATCATATTATACTATTTATTAGATAGTATTAGTACCAGAAGAATTAAGCCACAATTGAGCTACTGGATTCATCGCATAATGGTGATATAGGTATTGTATTTATATGATGGGATGAGCTGTTAGATTCACTGTACAAAGGCAATATAGATATAAGTCAAGTACGATGTCATTAAGGCAAAACATGTGGGTTATATGGGTATGATGACAATGATCATACTATATGATTATCGTGATCACACTAGATGATCCTTTAGGGCCTTAAAAACAAAGAGTTGGTTAAGCTTAGTTCAAGATCATAAAATCACATTTTGGGTCAATAATATTGAATGATTAGTTTGAGTTTAAGAGAAAATTCCCCTAAGTTTGAGATGTTGAATTCATCTGATGTACATGATCAAAAGGTACGATTATTTGGATTTTATTTTATAGTATGATCATACGACAAAAATCATAATGAGCAATGATTAGAAAAGTTAACGAATTGAATTGTGCGGTATGATGTTTGTTTCATATTAGTATGATCGATGGATGAGGTCAGTAGGTGAGTGAGAAAATAGAAATAATTCACTATGATGTGATTAATCATGTTATATGACCATTGAGAAATAAAAGTAATGATCAATTAGAAAGCTAAATTGTATATGTATGATGCATGAAATCATATTGTACAATCAAGATAAAAGTTTACTTAAGGTATTGAACAAGTTAGTCAGAAGGATTATACAGAGGGTCATATATGATATATATTATATTGGATGATCAATTAGAGCTATGGTTAAAATGACTAAGTCTAGAAAGAGAAGAGATTACGATCGATCTTTGACATTATGAAATAACGTATGTTATGATGTCTTAAGGTTAGATTAATAGTGAAAAAATATTATACGATAAATAATATTGTCTATGTGAAGAGATAAATAGTGAATTGATCATATTATATGATACAAGTATCGTAATAATACAATTGATTGGAAAATTAGTATGATGAAAAAAGAATAAAAATCATATAGCACATTATTAGGGGTCATAATATATTTTCAGTGAGTAATATAAAGTATATTAAAGCAAAGTAAGATCATATAATATGATCCTAGTATTAGTATGATACATTTAGAAGTGATATAAATAATTAAGTGTGGGTTTTGAAAATTAAGTCATAAAATTAATATATTGTACATGTTAGGTTTTGGTAGATTGTATGGTATGATAGTGGAATAATACAAGTATAATCCCAAACAACTTTAAGGTCTGAAAAGATTTATTAAGATTTTAATTAGTTACTAGACATGTCAAATATAAAATATATATTGATCATTACATATACATGATATTATAAGAAAGTAAAAAATCATTAAGGCTAAAAAAGTAAGTTAACTATTGGATTTAAATATATTAACTTGATAATTATAATATAAATATTTTAGTATACTATCTCATGCATTCTTTATAAAATGACTTTTTTCATATCATCTTTTATTTATGAATCAAGAACATTAAAACATTTTTTATATAATTTGATAATAATATGATTATTTTTATGGATTATTATATTTTTATATCACTTTTATTATCAAATGTATTATTTATATGTTATTTCTTATGACATTATATAATAATGATATTAACATTTAACATAATAAGAAATTTTATAAATTAATAGATAAAAAAATGATTTAGAATACAATATCTTACTAGCTAATCATCAATTAAGAAAAAAGAATAAAATGATAGGTATTCCCTAAAGACATTATTTTCATATATATTTTGAATTATATTATGACCTTATAGGATAACAATTCTCATTTATTATTATATGATACTAATATACATGTTTAGAACAAGGTTGTGGCCCATATGCATGATATGAAGAAAGAATAACTCACTTATTATATGATACTAATATATATGATATAAAGTGAGGACAACCTATTAGTAGAAGGATATCTTTATGAGGTTTCACAATACTAGTTATAGAGAAACAGTGATTTGGAGAGAAAAAAATAAATGCTTGAAATAAAAGAATATTCATGTTTTTTTGTTGAATTTATTAGTTTTTGTATATAATGAATTATTTTATTATGGTCATTATTTTTTATTATTATGATACAATTATACTTTTTAGTCATAATATTATTTTTATATGTTGTCATATTTATTAGTTTATCTTTTAAGTTATTTGATGTCTCATAGTATTTAATTTACAGGTAATGCACCTATTATATCGAGAGATGAAGACTTAGATGTTATGGATAAAGATTATATTTGTTAGCTGACATAGCAATTGATCTTTTATGAGTTTTTATAATATATGCATGTTTGGATCTATCTAGACTTAGCACAATATTTATTTTAGTTTAGATGATTATAAAATTATATCACTTATTCATATTAATATTTTATTTAGTTATGCAATCAAATGATTAATGTTTGAATTTTAGTCTCACCAATAGATCTTCACTTAAGATTTATATCATCACATGTGTATTTAATTGCATATAGTCTTTTAATGTTTATGATGATTAAATAAATGACAAGGAAGGCTCCTGACACTACATGCTTTTCTTTACTAAATTCATGCACAAACGAAGCACAAAGTTGATTGAAATACCTTTGGAATTCTATTTCAAACATTTTTTTAACATATCTTATGTACGCCTCTATGTATGGTATGTCAACTATGATATACGATGTGTTGTTTTTAAAATATTTTTTTGTAACATAGCTAGACAATCTGTTTACAACTCTTCACTTCTGATCTCCAACTAGATGTATAATATATTGGATTTTCTGCATAGCATCCATTTTCTTTAGGAACACAAGGTGTCATTAGCTACTCTTACTCATTGTCTTACACGTACAATTTGAGGAATGTCATGTACAATATGTCAGCCAAACATACAGTATTGACATCCCATTTGTTTTTTATGAGAAAAGATTAGGCTCTCATAAAATACTAAGCGTGTTGTTTATGGAGGCATATAGTACACCAATTCTTCATATATAATACATGAGTGATAGATGATAAGCTACAATTGTATCTAATTAGACATAATTCTTGACAAATCCAAGGACCAACTTCAAGTAGCTAAAATTGCATCTCAAAGGCAATCCTAGGGGAAATCTTAAGTCATACCTTTAACAACTCTTCACAAGTTGAAATGGATGCCTAACTTCACTTCTTTCTTTTCATTAGCTTTCCAAAACCCTTGGATAGTAACTTCTCTTTAGCACACAATTTATGCTTCTATAGCTATAACACAACTCTTTCTCAAGCTTTCTAGTTCATCTTTACTCGTTCTCTCCCTTCTCGATCTTTATTTCTAAAGGCTTCTCCAATGGTCATTGAGACAATTAACTAAACATAGAGAGAGAAAGAATAAATAAATATTTTAGCCTTTTTTATAATATAAAATAATTTAATAATTTAAAATTATAATATTAGCTTTAATATTTGCATATTTCTAAAATATTCAATAATTTTTAAAATCACATATTGATAATTTTCTAATGCGAGACCTTTTTAATGATATGCTCAAACTATGATTTTGAGTTACTTACAATATGACATGTATCGGAGACATACCAAACTCAATATTTTTTCAAAAATAATTCTACATATAACAAGTATTGACATCACATACTTAAGAATATGTAGATTTTATATTTAAACATTTGGACTATTACAATAGAGGTAAAGTTTTCTCAAGTCATAAGGATAGTCTCAATTATACAATAAAGATATAAGTATAAAGACTTGAAAATAGAGAAAGAGACTTGCTATATTTATGAGCTAGGAGTTACTATATAGTATCATTAATCTTTTTCTACAATCTCAAATCCTTCCTTTGGTAGAGAACAATATACTTTTGTGAATAAGCATGGTTTTAAAGACAATTTTTTATTTTGTAGAGCAACATACACTAACAAACATTTTTTTTAATATTGAATATATTATACCATGTAAATAACACAAGGTTTAATTTTGTTATCCATTAAAGTGTTAAAAATACAAAGCAATAATAATATTTAGATCACATTGATTGGATCAAATACTTGGATGAAAAAACTTTCTATAACAAGACATTACACATAAAATAAAAAGAATATACTGTTGTTTTATAATTTGTATAAATCTAGCATGCATTAAACATATGCATACAAAATAATTCATTATAATTAATATAGAAAAATATCAAACAATTGAACTTCGGGACAGTATGCAATGTTCTTTATTATTTTAAATTATTTTATTTTCCACGATTTAGAAAGCATTTCATAGTTGTGGAATTATACCTAATTATATTGATTTTTTCAATATATGATGATAAAATTAAAGAAATTTCATAATTTAATTAATCAAAATATTTTTCATAATTTACGCTCTGCATAAAATGTAAATTTCAAGATGCTCGGGTGCTCACTCGGTAGCTGAGAGGGAGAGAATCTAGGAATGCTGCGCTCTCATGGCGTCCGGCGCTGTGGCGACCTCCTCCGCTCCTCCCTCCGTCGCTCCCACAACCTGAACTCCAGCCCTCATCTGAACCTAGTTCGCCCACTTTGTTCTGCTTCTTCCTCCTCCTCTGAAACCGAATTGTGGAAATACGCGGGCTACTTCGTCCTAGTCGTCGGATGCGGTGTCGCCACCTACTATTCCTTCCCCTTCCCAGAGAACGCCAAGCACAAGAAAGCCCAGCTGTTCCGCTACGCCCCACTCCCTGACGATCTTCACACTGTCACCAATTGGAGCGGCACTCACGAGGTCCTCACCCGAGTGTTCCTCCAGCCGGAGAACCTCGAGGAGCTGGAGAAGGTCATCCGTGATGCGAACGATCGTGGACAGAAGATCCGCCCTGTTGGCTCCGGACTTTCGCCCAATGGAATCGGGCTGCAACGTGCAGGGATGGTTAACTTAGCTCTGATGGACAAGGTACTAGAGGTTGATAAGGAAAAGAAGAGAGTTCGAGTTCAAGCGGGAGTCAGAGTGTCGCAGCTGGTGGACGCACTCAAAGAGCATGGCCTCACGCTCCAGAATTTTGCGTCAATCAGGGAGCAACAGATCGGTGGCATCATACAGGTGAGCCTTCATTTTTGTTTGGTTTCGTAAAATTCTATCTTGTACTTAATTCTGCAGTTTTTCTTGGTAAATAGCTAAATCTCTGGTTCAGAGCTCCTTCTGTGTTATCTTTTTATGATTTACAAATGCTATTAAGTGCTGCAGAACTACCCTATGATAATCAAGCTGGAAACTTTGTTGTATTCAAGTTTTACCAATGAAAATGATGATTGAAATCTACTAAATGGAAAGGGTGTTCTGGCTACCCCTATTTTATGGATTTCTGATGAAACCTAACAATTAAAAGGTAATGAGGGCAATGCAATTTAAATTGAGATAACCTTGGTGTTAGGAAAATGCATATACTTCAAATCTCACTTAGGTTATAGATGAACAAATTGT
Organism: Vanilla planifolia; assembly: GCA_023846275.1. NCBI lineage: Eukaryota > Viridiplantae > Streptophyta > Magnoliopsida > Asparagales > Orchidaceae > Vanilla > Vanilla planifolia. The sequence continues at coordinate 7,678,027 of CM043873.1, read as the reverse complement.
AATAATCATAGAGATTATTGCCTCATGCTTATTTATCAATGACTAAATCACTTATCATCCAAAAAAATAGGGTATATGATGTAATTGAAGAGAACAATAAATCAGAATGCATGCATAAGAAAAGAAAACAAAAAACAAATTATTGGATGAACAAATGATGCAAACTTATGTGTGAAAACATAAATTTAGAAAAAACTAGGGCCACACTCTAGAAAATATGCATTGGAAGTTAAAGAGATTAAAGTTTTTTTTCATAGTTTCACTTTTATAGTAGTTGACCACAATATACTTGTAGTAGCCTTTGGGAAAGAAAACTAAGTAGCTTTCTCTTATTTTTTAACATGCACTGCTTCACTTAGTATTTATATCAATAGCTTTCTCTTATTAAAATTTCCAAGAAAGGTTGTCACATGAATGCATTAGATCACAGTCTACTGACATGCTGAATTCATTTCATACCTACATTTTATACCATAACTAAACATTTATAGTTTTATAGTGCTTTAGATCGGTTCCTTTGATAATTTCTTTTGCTTATGGATCTTGGTTATGCTTGATCTGACAAACAACATGGAATAACTTATAGAAATGTTCATGATCAATTGGCAACAAAATCTAAAGCTTTCTTTTTTCAGTCTATAACAATTTTTGATAAGTTTGACAGTTTTGTTCCAAAATATCAATAATGATTTTTTCTTCAAAATTTATATAGCAAAAAATGAGCGTGAGATGGCTAGAAAATTAAGAAATGTGAAGAGAGAAAGAGTGCAAAACCAAAGAATGGAACTCAAAGAAATGCTTTATTTCTTTTTATTTTCTTCTTCAAGAAAAGCTTCATTTTTCTTATGATTTTGCTCCCTCTTGATAGGAGGCAAGCACCTATTTATAGTGGTATCAAAAGAGATATTTTGATTATTTTACATGATCTCGACAATTTTTCTTTCACATGAATTGTTCTAAGGTGGCTTGTTGGTCCACCTACCGCACGCATGCATGCAGTAGGTGGTGTGTGCCACACCTATTGTGCGTGTGACTCACATGTGTGCGTGTCGTACCTATTGCACGCAATTAAGTGCGTGCAACTAATCGGCTACGTGTGCTTAGTTTTGCACGTGATGTAGACAATACACATTTAGTGTTGCAAATTCTTCGTGTGTGCAAATAAGTGGTGTACATGGTTGGTTTAGCGTGCTAGTACATGCATGCACAATCAGTTGATCTGTCATGCTCATGTTGTGCATTGTTGTGTGTGCTTCTTTTTGATGCATGCAATGAGTTTTTTGCTCATATTCACGAGAGATATTTTTCTTTCATGAGGCTTTCTTGGTTTAATTAATTGTTGGATCTAAAATAGATTCCTTAATCAAGTTTTTAAATAGATTACAATGGATGCTCTGATCTAAACAAAAAAGATTAAAATATCTATAGAAGAAAACTAATAAAATAACAATAAAAAAATAACATAAATAAAAATGCACATGTAAGTGTATAAAAGCAAAAGTAGAAATTGAATGAGATCTTATGAACAACTAGCTATAATCTATTATTGATTTGGACTTTTAAAACATACTTTGGAGGAATTTTCTTTATTCATTTAGCTTTAATTTGCTCGTAAATTGATTTTGGATCAACTTGATCCTTTTCTTATAGTCGTCCTTTTAATGCAACTGGTTCTCCATTAGTTCACCTAATTATTAGAATTTCTATCTCACAATGTTATATACCAAATATATTTATATCAAACTTGATATTATTTTTTCTAATTCCTTTTTAAAGAAAACATTAAGTGGAGGATTGTTTTTTCAATACATCTAAAACTTGGGAGGAATAAAATAGTTTTGTTAAAATAATATCAGAATAAAGATATAACTAAAATACTTAGAGCATATTCAAGAATTATTTATTAGCTTTGTTACTAATAGAGTTTGTTTATAATTTTTTTCTATATATTAATCTTTTATAAAATAGAGAAAACTTAATATCGAAGACATTTTTATGAAGTACAAATAATGATAAATATAAAACATGTGTAATTTTACTCATGTTCTTATATGATTAAAAAAATTCTTGTATATAAAAATTTTTAATCTAGGAAGATATAATTCTTTAGATAAATATTCATAAATAATTTATCACTAATATTAAATTTTATGAGGGGTTCAATTTATTCGATTAACATAGTATACTTAGAATTATTAGATCTAATTTATGTTTAATTAAATTAAATATACAATAAGAATCATTTTTAGATACATATAAAGAAAAAATAAAAATATAAATAAAGGTATTTCAATTTTCTTTTCATTGTCTTTTTCTTTCCTATTAACAAATGAAATGCCAACTTTTTTTTTCAATTTATAAATAAACTTTTGAAGGTTTTTTTTGTTATCAATAAATTTTTAAACCTAATTAAATATTTTAGAAGAATTAGTGCCTATGGGTGGTATAGATGTTGAAAGTGAATGTAGTTTTCTAAGGTCTTATGTAGTTAAGAAATTTATAGTATTTGCAACCCTAGACTTATAAATACTTAAATAATTTTTATCATGATATGTAAAATTATAGTCTTTAATAATTTTTTTATTTATAATTAAGTGAAAACTTTCCTTAATCTTTGTTCTCTAATTTGTTTAACAAAATTTCTTGGCATGATCTTTTAATTTCAATTTTGCAAAAATCTCACTTTGATAATCATCTATACTATAATAGTTAGAGAAATATTTCATATGATTTAACAAATTAAGAAATTTATAAGGTTCATATAAACCATCAAATGTGATGACCTCTATTTTAACATTTTTATATAAATATTTATGATCATCTTTATGAAATCTGTAGATTGATAATATAAGCGTTTTACTTTAGTTTATCAACATTTGATCTGAACTATTGTATCTTTTATTCTATCCATTTTATCAAATCAATTTTTTGCTACATAATATAATTTGTTTATCTTATTTTTAAAAATTTTTGAAGACTTAAATTAGCTTGGTTTTGATATTATTATGAGGTATTAAAAATATCAAGGTGATTAAAATGAAAAGAAAACATTTTGTTACAATCAAACATTTAATATTTAATATTAATATTTGTTTTTAATAATATTAAAATAAATTAATTAAGAAAATGTAAAAATAAGTAATAAGGCCATATGTATTTTTTAGTTAAATTAAATTAGTTAAATAATGCTAATTGAAATTTGTTAAAAAAATTTATATGATATTTTTCATTAAGTAATAGCCCAACAATAGTAAAACATTAGCATAATTATTAAATAGTTTTTCCTAAAAATTGAACTTAACATTAAAATTAATGACATTTTAGCTAGTCTTAAATATCATAGTGGAATTTTTCATTAGTTGCCACCCCAAGTTTAAAGACAGTTTTATTTGACTTAGTTTTCACGTAGATCAAGATCTGACAAGTACAACTATCATATTTTATGGATTTGTAATGTAATATATTAATTTTTTATTTGAGATAACTTTATTAGGGGACATAAAATTATACTTCAAAAATTTGAAGGATTATTCTTTTTCGATTAATTGACTTCAAAGTTCATTATGTTTCCTATTCAGCATTTGAAAGCAACATTTTCTAAAAGCTTTTGAGATTTTGAGAGCATATTTTTTTGTCTAAGCTCCTCAGTTGATCATGTGGTGGGGATGCCACAGAAACCTAGCTCTAGTATCAAAATGATTGAGTAGAATATGGATTTAATACCAAATGGCTGAAGAAAGATTTGACTCAAATTTTAAATTGTAGTGGAGGTAGAGATGCTTTGATACAAAATAGTGATAGAGCGTGTTTAAGAAATCACGATGCAATGAACAGCAATGTCGAATCGGATGGAAATAAATCATGACAGCTTCGACGACGAGAATGCATGGGAATGACAACAATGATGAGAGGAAGTTTGGGACATCTCTTGGGCAAATTAAGTGGTGTGTCATTGTGTCCAAGCAACAAGATCCACAATGAGGATCGAAGTTGGCAGTTGGAGTTAAGATTGTGGCTTGGTGTTTGGTAATGTAGGTGAGGCACACCTATGACAAAGTTAGCAAGATGGAATGTGGCATAAAACAACGATGAGTGTGGTGGCGAGCAAAGTGGCATGGTGAGATTAGGCGTGTGGAAACAACTAGGAGCGTGATTGATCCATCAGGGTTCAAGGAGGAGATTGGGGATGCAATGATAGTGCGGGTTCATGTTGCCACGATTGGGGATGGTTTGACGTAGTTATGCCTCGATGTCCATGAATGCCATCCGATATGTAATTTGTTATTATATAAAACAAATTTCATATAAATTGAAACTGAGAGGTGAATATGAATTTGAATAGAATTAATTATGCAACGAATATTAGTTCTTGTCGCATAATTTTTGGAGCTCAAATTGATTAGAAATGAAAAGAAAAATTATGCAACATATATAAAGAAAAATATCGATTACATATATAAATGTGTTTGCACATTTATACATTAAGTATTTTTGCTCATTTTTTATTTTAGTTCATTGTATAATGAGTATTGTTGATATGCTATGTTTTCTTATTTATGTTTACAATATTTTGATGTTATACCTTTATTACATTTTGTTATTTATTCATATATAATTTATTTATAGAGTATTGTATTATCACTTCCTAATATTATAAGACATATCATAGATTTATAGAGAAGTGCATAGAGTGGTATATAAGGTTTGTGAGTATGACATATTATACATTTTGGTATTGATAGTATAGTGTCTTTAAGTAAAGATCGAACAACTATATATATAATATATTTTGTTGTAACTCTGTTAATAAAAATTGTATAAATATAAGATAATCAGTTATTTATTTTTGTCACCTTTATTTATCGTGTATTGGTGCCATCAATTTATGTTATATTTTGATGTTATTGTATTGTTAGTCAATAATCAATTTTAGAAATTCTATATGAAACTAAAGTAGTTTCAATAATGTCTTAAGCCTTTGTAAAATGTAAACTAAGTTTGTTTTTCTTAGCTAATCATATAAAAAACATACCTTATCAGAGTATTGAACTTCTTTTCATATTCAGACACTTTGAGGTCATTTTAAACCAACTTTGATAAATCTATTCGTATCTTTTCCCGTGTCGACACAAGAATGTAGCATTTTTTAAAATCATCAACAAATTATTGCCATGCTAATTCTTTCACAAGCCTGTTGCAGAATCTAACTCGATGATATGATTCCTACAAATTCACAACATCATCTTCTAACACTAGAGTAACTAGAGACACTCTTCTATATTCTAAACAATCTATGTTATAAAAACTTGTAGTCATATGTTTGGTCTATTCTTTTACTATAAATGGATCTGAGCATCCAACAAAGTGAGGGGATGTATAAGATGGGACTGATTGACAACTTTATTAGCAAGCAATATTCTTCTTATATAGTCATTTGTTGTAAGGAGGATGATGGAATCCTTAGATTATTAGATCCCTACACAATTGGAGATCTCTCTTTTTTTTATCTACATATCAATATTTAATATTTTTAGAAAATATCACATTTATGTAAAGGCAAATTACTTTTGAATAGGTTTGTCTTGTATATGCTATGATAGTATCTTCACTTAAATATCCCAACTTTAGTAACCTTACTTTTATACCATTTTGTCATGCCTCACCTATTAATTACTATAATTATTGATTAATAGTTTAGTAATATCAGAACATAGCAGCACAATTTGAGGATATTAATACACAATAGACAAGGGTGATGAAAATAATTGATTATCTTATCTTCACACCATTTTTATTAATAGTGTTACAACGAAATATATTACATGCATACTTGTTTCATTTTTTCTCTAAGACATTATACTATCAACACTAGAATATATAAAACATCATATTTATAAACTTCACATGTCACTCTATGTGTTCTCTTTCTGTGAATCTATAACATGCCTTATAATATAAGTAGGGAGTAAGTATACAATATTTATTAGGTGAATTTTATATAACTAAATGATAAAATATGATAAAAATATAATATTAAAATGCTATAAACATAAGTAAAAACATGATATATCAATAATACTTATAATATAATCAACTAAAAATAAAAATTAGCAACATGTTTGATGTATGAGTATACACACACTTATTTATATCTGTAATTAATATTTTTCTTTTTACATATTACTTAACTTTGTTTTTTATTTCTCTTTTATATTTTTTTTCTTTTTTTTCATTTTAGGTGAGTCTAGAAGTTTCTCATAAGACCATATCTCATATTCCTATTATATCATTTCTAAACCTTTGTTCATAGGCATATTATAATTGATTAGTCAAATCAATCACATATAGATTCATTGCCAAGTTGTGTGGCCTGCTCCATCCAATTAAATTCTGCTCCAAAGGAATTTGCAAACTGCCGTAGTTAAGTTGCGTACTTCTTTATACTTTTGATTTATATTATAATATTATGCGACAAAATTTAGGACTAGGCCACAATCAACTTTTTGGGTCTAAATTTTCTTAGACCTAATCTTGTTGCACTTAATTTGGCAATGTCGAAACATTTTTTGGAAATAATCAATGATGCTTTTATTTTTTACCTTTTGTATTTCATATTAGGTTAAAGTTCTATTTCATTGTTTCAAGGATTGTTTGACAGGGAGATCAGGAGATCAAGCCCTTGTAGAAGGCAGAAAACTGCTATATAGCTACAGCATTATTAGTCAGTGGCTAGCTTTCAACAGTGTAGCATGTATACATCCCATTGCTCTTGTTATGTACCTTTATGTTTTGGATTTTCCACTGTTGGTGTGGTAATACCCTAGATCTTGTTGTATTAGGGTATATGCCATGCCAGTAGAGTTCAGCTCTTTATATACCACGCTTAGGATTTAGCCAAATTGATTTTTAAGAAACTTCCCGTTGTTTATGAATTTGTCATTTTGAACTTTATGGATCCAACCATAATTTATTGTTGCATACAGCAAAGCTTACGGCAGCTGTTTTGTAGTTGTTTATGGAATCCTTAGGTGATATCCCAACTTCATGGATTGAAAAATGAAACTGTACAAAGCTCAAATATGTACTTTACTGATTTGCTTACTTTATGGGTTGTTCACAGAAATTTATTTATGGTTTTCTACAGTTAGGTTTGTTTGATATGATTTTTTTTATTTTCAGCATTATAGCTTTTGGTTTGCAAAATAAGCTTATTCCTTAAATAGGAGTGATTCCCTTTATCTTTTGGCTATCATTGTGATGCCAAATTGAATCTTTGTCATTGTGGTTTCTTCTACCACCTTCTCTATGTTTTGGTGAGTTTATTCTTGTTGAATGACATAACATGCTGCAAGTGATATTTGGCTTCAGAGCTTGCTAATGGCTTTGTTAAAAATATTACACGTAATCAAGTTTCTTCATTTTTTCTGTGCTTAATTGCTAGCTTCCTGAATTTGTGTTCTGTGCTTTAATTCTGAGCAGTTTTGCTTCAGTTTATTTCAGTGTTAAGTTACTCTACTTTCTGTAGTTAAGTGTTATAACTTTGTGAAGAAACATGAATTTGTATTAAGTAATGGCAAGCAGAAAGCTTTCCTTGTATGTCAACTACGAAGATCATCTTGCACAATCCATTTGCTTATTGCAGATGCATGCCTAAGCACCTCATCCTACTGTTCACTCAATGATTGGCTATAGTAAACTTAATGAACTCTCGAGCACTTCATTTCCTTTAGCCATTTAGCTAGTTTGTTATATCAATTTACTAATCATTACTTTAAGCTTGCTGTTTCATTAAACCTCAACTTTTGAGGTGTTGGTAATCTTTAAATTGGCTGTTTTGCATAAAAAAAATACCTCGTATCACTTAAACAGATGGCATTTAGGATTAGATAGCGCTAATGATAGATGCATCAATTTCTCATTTAGTTTTTTTCTTGTCCACTTCAGGTTGGTGCCCATGGTACAGGTGCACGGTTGCCACCTATTGATGAACAAATAATTAGCATGAAATTAGTAACTCCTGCCAAAGGAACTATTGAGGTTTCCAGTGAGTCAGATCCTGAATTGTTTTATCTAGCTCGCTGTGGCTTAGGTGGGTTGGGAGTAGTTGCAGAAGTGACCATTCAGTGTGTTGATCGTCACGAGCTTGTGGAGTGTACATTTGTTTCTAATATGAATGAAGTTAGAAAAAATCACAAGTAATTTTGTTTACCTTGTAGTTTGATTTGATTTGCTTGTAAAACTAGGCATGATGAATATTCATATTGTACAAATTTTGATTGTGTTTTTTTCTTTTACAGGAAATGGCTTGGTGAAAATAAGCATGTTAAATACCTGTGGATTCCATACACCGATACGGTCGTTGTTGTACATTGTAATCCCCTTTCAAAGTGGAGAAGGCCAAAGGTTGCATCAAAATATGGAGAGGATGAAGCATTAAAGCATGTCCGTCAATTATATATTGACTCACTCAAGAGATATGGGTCAGTTAATCAACATGGCATTTCATTTAAAATGTTCTCAGTTTTTCTTGTTGATGATCTTGTTTTGGCTTGAAAGTAGTTTGGAAGTTCCTGATCCTGGGTTTCTTTCATCTGATTCTGGTTTTGTTAACGGATTATCCTATTGAAATGACAAGGATAATATTTCTTGTTTGAGTTTTTGGTGGCTAACCTACTGATATCAGTATGTGACATGGTTTTCTGTTGACATAGTGGTTTTTACCTTGAACATGCAAGATAGATGTGATAAGAATAGTTAACCATCAATAATCTGTTCATACATTAGCCTTGCCCTATCCAACACCTATCATCGCACATCTGTATGGAAAGCTTTCACTGTTTCTCTATTTTCATTAGCTTTTCTCATGTGTTCTTATATTTCCCAATTTTGTTTCCTTTTTTGGCAAAGTTATGGCATATGCCCTAAAAATGGCCAGAATCATGTGATTTGACTTAGACTACTTCATTAATTAATGGTTTTAATCTAAATGATTTATTAATATTAAGCATAAAAATTCTCATGTTATTTGAGTTTAACTTAAAAAATCCATGTTGTAGATATGATGTAATTCCTTCTGTTGAATGAATGTGCCGTTTAGCATGGGTTTGTTTTACAATCATATTAAATGGTCAATTTTGCATGAAATTTTACTTCTGTTAACATTGAAAAGTAATTAATGATGTCATAAGTGTTTGGCATATTTTGAGCACTTTAAATGATATAATTAAGTTAAAGATAGTAATTAACTTAATGAATTATCACATGTAAAGTACATGTGTTAGTTTGCCTAATAATAAAAACAATGATCACATATTTAATGTGAGTCAAACGTTCATTTTTTCATAGCAACCATTATAAAGCTATGTTTGGCTTTGGAAAAAACTTCATGGGCATGAAGAAAAGAAATGTCATTCTTCGGTGCACCAAGACATCCATTTGACAAAAATTGTTAAAAAAGCTGTAACTGGAGTTTGAAGTAGTACACGTTTCTAGATAATTATATTTTAACATTTATTAATATTGATTTTGGCATAATTCAGATAGATTTAATGTAAAATATGACTATTCAGTGAACCTAGAGCTCATAGAAATTGACACACTGACAAAAGATCCAAAATGTTAAAGATTAATGAATCGAGATAGTATTAAGCTCATACCCAACTGAATTGTCTAATAATCCAACAAAATAGTTCATCAATGCTGGTCTGCTCTTTGTGGCCCCCATTATCATCTCCCTCGGTATAGTAATTTTTGTAGCTTTTTGTTTAAGTTTATTTTTTAGTAGCACATCCTCAGCAATAACTGTTTCTTCTTCTTTGGATTAGGGACCAAATCCTTTCTCTTAGCATTCTTATCATATCGAGTCACATGTGAATTATATCATGGCCCTAAAATTGTTCTATAATTTTGAGTGCTTTAGACATTGATGTGGCTACAATTTTCTCCTCTAGAAGAAAGGAACGAACGAGCATTATGCTCAATATGTTACTATTTTGTAAGAAAGCTAACTTGTATTCACATGCTTTTCTATTCTGGCTTCTTCAGCAAGCCTCTTTCCTTTTTTGCAAGCATTATAAGAACATTTATGTAGGATCTGGTAGAATCTCAAATGATCCATCCTATAACAAAACAAAAACTGAAAGTAAGCATAATCACAAAACAATTGGTCATTCTTTATCTATTATAAGCTAACTTTCTTGAACATTATTATTTAAAAAGGTTTGCTTTTTGTGACTTATTATCCCCTTACTTTCCTTATTCTTCTTGTTTTGTCTACAATATTTTGACGGTTAGCACGTGTTAAACAAATTCACACAAAAATTTTCATTTCATCCTCATTTCCTAATAGTCTTTTTTCTATGAAATTTCTTTTTTCGGTATACCAAGCATCATTGACTCCCATGTTCCCATATGCTAACAAGTTTGTCTAATCTCATCAAGCTATGTAGTATCAAAATCCCCCACAAGAACAACATGCATTTAGAGTATTGTTGATCTTAGTGAAAGAAAATTGCAAAAATTTCTCAAAACCTTTTCCAAAAGCAATGCTAAGTGTATCATTCTTCAAATAAATCATCCACTTCTTGTTGTTGGCTGTAATAAATGCTTGCTTCAAAATTCAAGGTATCATAATTGAAGATGCCATAATCAAACATTTATTAATAAAAGGAAAAGAAAATTAAATAAAATTTTAACTGTTAGGATTGAAAAAAATCAAATTTGTTATACAAAAGAAAAATATATGTTGTAGTATGAAAACATTATTCCTTTCTCTATACTTAAATGCCACATGTGCTATTATAGATAATCTAATGAATTGCAAACAAGTCAAACAATCTACTACTAAAAATTATACCTTTATATCTAAACTATGTGTTTTATTCTATGATAGATAATTCAAAGCCATAGGGATAACTTGAGGAAAGAATAGATACTTAAGTTGGCCAACCTAAGTTCACAAAATATAAATTCAATTTTCTTTTAGTAATATTATTTAAACTTATATTTTATCAAATATGAATATCACAATTGGAAACTACCCATGCTTCTAACTAACAGTCTTCTATCAATTTTTGAACATGTATCACAAGCAATATATGTTGGTGCTTATATAAAAACAAATAGATGATGCGTTGTAGTCTGAAAGTAAGAGGAAGAGAGAGAGAGAGAGAGAGAGAGAGAGTGAATCCTTTGGAGATGACTAGTAAGTGACGAATATGGAGAACAATGCAGAAGATAGAGTCAATACTGAGTTGTTCAATTTGGAAACCCATGAGTATTGAGCATCAAAAGAGGAGAAAACGGCACGATGAGGCATGATGATGCACAACAAAATACAATGCAGCAATTGGGGCACGGTGAGACAATGCCTAAGCTAGGCAGGGTAAAACTTGACGAGAATGGGGTGGACGTGGTGAGGGGAGGAGATGGATGTTGGGCTGTTGGGATGAGGGGAAGATAGCTGATTTGAAGATGGGAGTAGAGTGGATGTGCACCAATAGGATTAAGTGAGGGAAGGGCTGGCATCGAGATAGGGAGAAGAGGGGTGGTGAGTAAATATTAGGAGAGAGGAGGCATTGGTCAAGTGGAGAGGGGATAGTTGATAAAAGGAGAAAAGCTAGGTGTCTATGGCAGAAAGAAGAGTGGGAAGGCATATTGATGGGCCAAAGGAGAGAGGAGGCATTTAATTGTGGGAGAGAGGCATTCAAAAAGTTGGAGAGGTTTTAGGAAGTTAAAGAGTTGGGATTAGGTATTAGTTTAAATTAGAAAATTAATTTTATTCTTTATTAAGAACATATAATTATTTAGAATTTTTCAAAAGAAATTAACCTGAATTTATAAAATTTTTTCGAAAAAATTAGTATATGTTTTGCATTTGCTTCTCATGTTATATAATTTAACAAATACGATTACACTTTTGTGCAATTCATAATAATTATTTTAGACATGAATTCCTTTCATTGAAATCTTCTGTTAAAACGGGTACTTGTTTTTGTGGCTCTACCCATCCATTATTGTTTATTGTCTTTTCTTTGAAATTGATTACTGTATCTCAAAACATTTGAGAACATTCCTTGGAGATTATTATTTCCATCTCGTTGTTCAATAATCCTATAACTGCTTTGCTTGTTGGTAAAGTTTGTCATTGACAATTGTTAGCAATTTATGATCTTTGTAGAACAAGTGAGAGTAGTGAACAAGATATATATCAATTATCATTTCCTGAGTTGAGGGACAAGCTTCTAGCCTTAGATCCTCTTAACAAAGATCATGTCATAGAAGTCAACAAAGCAGAATCAGAATACTGGAAAAAGTCTGAGGGTTTCCGTGTTGGTTGGAGTGATGAAATTCTTGGTTTTGATTGTGGTGGGCAGCAATGGGTATCTGAGGTCTGCTTCCCAGCAGGAACTCTTGGAAATCCAAGTTTGAAAGATTTGGAATATATTGAAGAGTTGAAAAAACTAATAGAGAGCCAAAATGTGCCAGCTCCAGCTCCTATAGAGCAGCGTTGGACAGCTCGCAGCAGAAGTCTATTGAGCCCAGCATCAAGCTTTCAGGAAAATGATATATTCTCATGGGTAACTTGTTTGCCATGATCTATTTCATTTTCAATTTCATTCGGAAAATTTTAAAATTGTTCTTCAAAAATACTGGTAGTTTGATATTTCACTCAATACTAGTTGTTGGTTTGTGTCAGCTTTTCATTTTCAACTTTTCTGTTGTCTGCTATTTAAGGACCAGCATTTCTTCAGAATACCTATTTTCCAAAAGTTTTGGCTCATCTTGTTGCATGTGCGAGAAACATTATTTGGACATAGTTGTTGTTTTAACATGAACCCTTCCCTTACAGCTGTTGACATTGTTTCTTGGTCAAAATTCTTCAACAGTTTATGGTCAACTCTAAAATTTCTTTGGTCAATCCTAGTAATCGGTGTGAAGATCTTGTTAATAATCTCTTTTTTACTTTTTTTCTTATAGGTGGGTATAATAATGTACCTTCCTACAATGGATGCTCGGCAGAGGAAGGATATAACAGATGAATTCTTTCTTTACAAGGATTTGGCACAAACTCGACTATGGGATAAATATTCTGCTTATGAGCATTGGGCTAAAATTGAGGTATTTATCTGTCATATTAATGTAATTATATGCTAGCAATAAATAGTTTTGTCTGGTTTGTTTAGTGTGAGCCATGATTTTTCTGATTGACATTACACGCTTTAGATATTATAATTTTATAGTATTTTCGTCCATTTTTATTAGGACCTGCATACCGTTGCCAGAATGCATATTCTGGTTATATTATGGAACGGTTGCTTGTCAGATATATGGGACTCCAGAATTTGGTGTGTGAAGATGGATGAGGTTGTTACCTAGTTGGCAGCTGTTGTGTAGACCATGTTTGGCTTGGCATACAGAGCTGAAATGTTTCCATCTTATGTTGATCTCCAATTTTGAGAGGCAAGAAATGGGTAGCTTTTATTTAGAAATTCTTTAGGCCAAACAGCTGCTCGTAACTAGGCAAATGAAGAGCTGCGAAGGATTCTAGTCTGCCCATGGGTAAAGGCTTTGCAATCTCCTATGCAATTGTCTTGATGCCTCCTTTCATACCACCATAAGGAGAAACTTAGCCAATAAAACTTTAATTCCCGTAATGTTCGGTATGGAATAGCAGAAAGAGTGACTCTAAAAGGACATAGCATACCATATTATGCTCTTAACCAACTGAACTTGGCCCATCAATGACAACTCCTTAAACTTTCAACCAAGGAGAGGTTGATCTTATGAAGAAGTTGCAATGTGATTGGTGAAATAGTCTAAGTGATGGTTAGATCAATATTTGTAACCAAAGTTCTCGGGCTGAAAAAGAAAGCCTCATCCTTGGTGAAAAACGTCTTTCAGCAAGCAATTAAAGGTTATGTAAAAATTTGTCTTCATGGCACAACCAAAAATCCAACTAACAATGGGTTAGGAATTTTTATGCCAGCAGCCCTATAAGAGAAGCATTTGACTCATAAAGTCAAATTGACTCAAAAAGTCAATGGCTTTTCAAAGCTCTATTTTTGCATTAGAAAACTTGTTAAGGGTTTTGAGGTTTGGAGCCTATGATTAGCTTCATGGCAAGAAGCATGTTTCTAATTCAAACTTCCAAAATGCCTTTGGGCCTAATAAGCTAAGAGGAAATGACAAGAATAAGTTGGTTAGGAGCATAGTGAAGATATTTAGAAGCAAGAAGGTAAGAAACACATCTATTGCAAGGTCATTGTCTTCTACTTTTCTGACAACGACTACAATGCTAATGTCAGTTGAACAATTCTTGACATCTTGCGAGGAAAATCTTAACCTTAAAACTTTAAACATCAAATCTCACTATGAAACTTCATTTGAAGTTTCCAATTTCAAATTCAAAACTCCATAGTTCTTGTTATAATTCTCATTCTCTCTCCTTATTTTTGCTCTCTTCTATTCTTTTTCTCTAGTGAATTTGAAGTAGGAAGCCAAAAACCTTTTATAGCTACTTGCGCTTATTGGCACTTAACCATCTCCTAGTCGAATTTGATAAAAAATTTGATGGCGTTTCTCACCCAACTCTAGATTACAATTAAAGCATAAAAAAACCCCAAAGGTCAAGCATTAGTTCCTATGAAGGTTTTGTTGAGAATCAATTAGCGTGATGTCCACGAAAGACTGGAGTGAATTATGAAAATCGCAAATTCAAACAGCTCAAGTATAGTAATATATGGCAATAAAAGACTTTTGATAATCTTAATAACTTTTGTGAAACTTTTTTAATAATTATTATTATCTTTGAAAATCTTTGTGTAAGTGCAAATGAAGTAAAATTATAATAAAATTTTAGAAAATTTGATTCAAACTCAGATATGCATCCACCTCCTAATCAAAAGGTTAGGCTTGCACTAAAATGACTCTCTTTTGTTGAAAAACTAGTAGGGGCAAAACCATATATTGGGCCAGAGGACCCATATGGGACCTCGCCAAAAAGCTTTACAATAATTGGCCTAGAAGAGATAACAATACTAGATCAGAGAATCTCACAAATCATTAGCTTATAAGAGCCTACAATCAATGATTAAAAGACCAATACTAGATTAAACACAAAGTCTTAATAATAGAATAAAGAAACAAGTAAAAAACTCAAAATATTAATTTTTGTAACTCAAGACAATTTAAAGCAATATGGAAGAGATATACAATTTAGTTTAATAGAAGTAGATAAAAAATGACATGTAGCTTAGCTCAATGTGTGTATGAATATGAAGGCTATAAAGGATAAGATCAATGCTTGAACCTTATGGTCTTACTCTTCTCTTCTCTTTGCCATAATGATTTTTAAGTAGATTCTTTCTTAATGATTTGTTAATTAAATATTAGTCGTTTCATTCATTTATGTTTTTGATCACTTTATATAGGCATTACAAAACTCTGCAACAGCTTTAGAAAAAAAAAAGAAAAACCAACAAACTAAATAAAATTTTCTAGAAAAACAATCATACTAGTCGTTATACATAATTTTGAATTAATCGTACTATCTGATCTAAGGATCATACAAGTACGATATACATAATATATCGATTGATCAACCTTTCAGACTTGTTCAGTTAGATCATTTTACTGCTAATAAATTATTGTAATTGTACTATGAGGCCATCTAAATCGTATGAAATGCTAGCTCTTCGCTTTCCTGATATTTAATTTATATCGCTTGGGCTTTATAAAATGATCAAACAATAGGATAACAAGTATCATATATGTATTGAGTTTTTCTCATTTAATACCCTCTTTGTAAACATAGGATCATACAAATATGATTAGGAGAATCATAGAATACGAAATTTTTAAACTCTCACAATTGCCTAAATCTCAACTTTCATTTCTTTATTAAAAACAATTATACTTGTATGATAGAAAAATTGTATATGTATAAAAGATAACTCTAATATTAACTCTTTGTTAAATGAAATCGTACTTATACCATATAGGAGATTGTACTTGAATGATAAGACAAGCTATAACTCAAACCAATATTGCCTTAGTTTGAACACTTACTTAATATCTAAAAGAACTAATTGTATAAGTATGATAGGGATATCATGTTATATTATTTTTTTAAACTCTAATTAGTGGTGATATATATCAAATTGTTACATTGTAAGACAAATATTTGAGTAAAGAAATCTAAATGAAATGAATACATTCAACTTAAATCTATATGAGTGGAAGAATGGTTTTAAAAGTATATAACACTTACACTCAAACTAATAGAATCCTAATGTCTCAAGTAAATTTTTATAATTCCTACATTCTAATACCAAAATAAGATACCTTACAAAAATATTCTCCAAGCATATTCAACCTTCATATTTGATGTTAGTTATATTCTTACCAAACAACTATCAATAAACTTCTTGAGTTATGACTAAACTTTTCAATATATTGGTATATTCGATCTTGAGATGCATGATTTAAAATAATTAAGAAAAAATATTAGTAAAACAATACAATGATTTTGTTATAATCAAATTAGTTATGTAAGGACTAAGGGTTCAATATGTCTGTGTTTATTATAGCATTTTCTTTCATTTCTAGTGGTATTTCTTTAAGATTTTGAGCAATTTAAGAATATCTTAGCTCAGCTTGTCGTGAGCCCAAAGGCAATCATTTACTACTTCATTTGAATTCTATTAAAAAATAATCAAGCATGAAATATGATTTTCAATTCCTCAAGAATGGAAAATATTTTGAAGAACTTTACTTATAGATGGCACCAAAATAATGAGCCTTCTTCTTGATCTTAAGATTAGAAATTACTTTGTTGGATTGTTAATCAATTTTTCTTTTTTGGACTTCAATCTTCTTTCCAAGCTCCTTTTTGAAAATTAAATGCCTTTGGGCCTTTCTGTAGATTTTATCTATTATGTGGAGAGGGAACTAGAAAAGAAATTTGTTGAAACTTGATGAGGCTAACCCTTACATAAGAGTAGCTGTCACTAGTACTAAATTCATTTGGACCACTGGTAGTGCTATAGTTGGAGAATTGCATATATTTCTAATGAGAATCTCCCTCGTCTTAGTGAAGGAAGAAAAGATTGGCATTGTGCTTCTGGACTGTACAAGAGGTAGCAAAAGCCAACAGAGAGATTTTGGAAATTGGGGAAGTCTCCAAAAACACTAGAGAGCAACATCTAAAAATTCAACAAACAACTTGCACTTTACTGTCAAAAGTTAGTCGAATGATGATGCTGGCATCAAGATCTATGTCCATAATAGTTGGTCAGCACTTAGTTCTTATCTTTGTCAAAATGCCTTTGTTGAGGATGTGAGGAGTATGAACAAGAAATATGATGTAGATACTCTTTCTAATAAGACATGTCTCTTTAGAGAATGCTTTGGAAAACATTTGGGTTGAGGTTGACCTTTTCTTTGATTGATGAACTGAGGCGTGCTGTATCACTATCAAAAGTGAAGAGAGAATGTGGTGTTACCTAGAGGCCCTTCAAAATATTGATTTATTGCTTATGGGCATTGATAACTGATTCTTCAGCAAGAGGTCAACAATGTTGGAGAAATTGTCATAGGGAAAGTGTTAAAAGATGCTTCTTCAATTAATGTTGTCTTTGCTAGTGTTATAGTGGGGACTTTAGTCTTAAATTGTTGCATCATTTGCTGGAACGTTTGCATCTTGCAATTTTAAGTCTTTTGAGCGCCAATTTTGAAGGGCACCATTATGTAGGACATGACGAACTCTTTGACAAATGTCATTGGAGAGTTGAAATGTTTAAAGAATATGTGATTGATGGATCTTAATTACAAAATAAAAAGGTTTTATAATGAGTCATTACATAAAGATGACAAGAAAAACAATACAACCCATGGTTCTAGTTTGGGCCAATGATTAGCTCTTAATTTGAACAATTTTAAAACTTTATTTTTCGTCATTTTTTTGTTAAGATAACTTTTAAATAATAATTAAGGAATTGTATTTACTAGTTGTTGGTTGATGATAATTGTTAGTTATTGGTTGCATTTATTGATGTCATTTTTTATGTAATGATATAATCCTTTATAAATAGAAACAATTTTGGAATGAATATAAGTTTTTAGTTGATTTTGAATTACATTTTATCTCAATTTGGTGACTTGAGTGTTTTAGTTGGTTTAGTAGTATTTTCTTAAGTACATTTTATGAGTGGCCTTTTATCTTTCTTATCTTATACTTCGTCTTTTCGCTTCCATCTTCTAATCTCCACACTCCTTACACTCACTCTCCATCCACACTATTCCAAACAAGTTGTATTACCATAATTTTCCCTTCAAAAAATCTTGGACCATGTAGCATTGCAAATATTCCATCGCTTAACTATGGCACGCTCGCCTATGCACTTTCAATCCATCGCTCAACAGCACCCTTGGTCTAGCTAGCCAACGCTCGCAGCAACGTCCATGTGTGTCAACTCATCGTTGCACCTATCTGTGCACTAACTTGCACTAGAGCTGCAGTAGCAGCAGGAACATTATATTTGAACCTTTTTTTTGGATAATCCCAATTTCCTTCCTACATTTCCAAATTACATAGAAGTCAAATGGGAAGGTAAAAAGGTACAAATGTGCTATTGTTATTAATGTTATAAATTCGATGCAAGTTGGCACTCACTTGGGGCAAGCAGGCTAGTGTAGTAGAGGCAGGTGCCCCAAGGTTGCAAGCATTTGCGTGAGCGTGTGAGCACATGGCAAACATCATATTTCTTTAGAGAGGCCTGCCTTTCTAGAAAGAGCATCAGCATCATATTTCTCGTTCAATCTTGTCACGCCTTGTATTAATCATTAATTCTCCCATTTATCAATATATTTAAGCAAAAAGTATGATATTTTTTTTCAAAGAGAGGCTGATAATATTATCTTTAGTTTTTTTTTTTTCATTCTGATATAGATTATGATTAGTATATCATATTTTTATTAGTATAAATTTAAATTTAATTAATCTAAAAGTAAGTTATTATTTTCTATTTATGCATGCAAACTTATAGATATGTAAACTCTTTACTATTTCACGTGAATGCATAGTTATCTTCATTGTTATTATGTTATTTTCTTCTCGATGTAATGGTGGTATGTCCTGTAATGTAAACAAAATAGATGTGAGTAAATTGTCTAACAAATAAATCACAAAATAAATAACATTTTTTTGAAATTAACAGTAACAATATTTGTAAATAAATTAAATAAATCATATCGTAGCATCTATAATTCATTTAAAATTATAAGAATTAGAAACAAAGTATCCCTTTTTATGATTCTTTCTTAACATAATCATATGTATAAATATATAAATATACAAATATTCTATCTCCATCTTTATTAAGGTTGTTGGTTTCTTTATTTTTTTATTTTTTTTATTTTCTTTTTTAATTTCTTTTCTGTTTCTATTCTTCCTTATTTAATATTAGTATCTCATAATTTCTATTATCTAGGTGCGATATATTGGCACTATTTGATTCTTTTTTTTTTCATTTTTTTAATTTTTTACTCCATGTGTTGCTAATACTAGTTTTTTTTTCTTCTTGATTTGGTTTATTATCATTACTAATTTTCATTTCTTTCTGTCATGGAATAGTGCTATTAAGAAAACCATATTTTTATTTTCTTTTTTTTATCTCATATCATAATTAATTTGTTTCTATATTCATTTCATTCTTTTTTTTTCTTTTTTTTCTTATTTTATCTTGCACAATAATAAATTTAGCAGTACATATAAATACAAATATTTTTTATTACCTCTTTTTTATTTCATATATATATAAAATTACCTTTTTTTTATTTCAATTATTTTTTCTATTTACATCAACAAACTAGATTTATCTTTTTGAACTTTCAAGATGACTTTTATTGTATAATTTATTTTTCTTTTAATATTTACATCATAAATTAGATGTAATTTATTTAATATCAAATTATTCTTAAATTTCTTCTGTGGTTTTTGTATTCTATCATGCTTGACTTATTTTACTTATTTAATGTGCCATTCGATGAGGAGACTATATCATATGTTAAAGCTTTTATCTTCACCAAACAGACTATTCAGTTTTGCAAAATTATAGGCATAAACATGTAGTAAACACTCATAAATCATCGAATTAAGATAATATAATTCAAAGCCAACCAAAAACTTCTATTTATTCTAAAACTATATCTATTTATAAAAGATGACAATTACAAAAGAAATGATATCAATAAATACAACTAACAATTATAATTCATTAATTATATATCTAGAAGTCACATATTCTTCAAACACTTCAACCCTCCAATGATCTTTCTCAAAGAGCTCTGCATGACACTTGGGTTGATATCCCCTTTGGAACTAAGTCAAGGAGAACGTGCTAAATTTGAGAAGGAGATGACGGATAGAGTAAATAATTCACCAATTAGTTAAAATGTACTAAGTAAAAGGCTCGTGCTCAACCTGTGCACTCTCTCCTGCTTAGCCAAGCACTTAAGTGTACAGCTTTCAAGAAGTCAAAACGGCATAGATACCTGTAAGTTTTGTTATACTTCCACGAAATAGACGTCCCAAGAAGGTTGTGAAGCATCAAAACTTGCTTATCAGATGGTGAGATCCAAACCCTAACTTTCCATCCTTTATCAGCATTGTTTAATGTGTTTCTCAAACCCTAACACCATCGCAACCAACTCCCTTACAGGTCCCAAAGGACAAGGAAGAGCTCGCTGAGCTGCAAGCAAGACTAAGACGGCGTTTTCCTGTTGATTCTTACAACAAAGCTCGTAAGGATTTGGATCCCAAGGGAATCCTCTCCAGCCGCATGTTGGATAAACTTTTTCCAGATTAGCCCGGGCTAATCCGGCCGTTCATAAATGGATTTGATCATTCCAGGCATCATAATTCTGGTTCATGGAGCTCTCGTTTTCATGAGGTAACCTCTTTTTTCATTTATAATGATACTACTTGACTCAGTAATTTAATTTCTTATTGCTTTTACTCAAAACCAAATGTTATTTAAGTTTCATTTCTTTAAAAATTTCTTTTTATATGCTCAGCTTTACAGTAAAGTATAATATTATATAATATCACTTAAAGCATTAGACATGGTCAGCCTTTTCTTCTTGCTTGTTCAATTCAATTTACCAATGCATTAAAATATTTAAGGTTTAATAATTTATATTATAGAATGGTCAAATTATTTTTAATTTGTTTTTAAATTTTGATTGAATTTTTTTTATTGCTGTTATACCATATTGTTGTATTCGTTTTAACATTTTGATGACTACTACCAAACTTCTCTTACATATGCCTTGTTATCATGAACAAAGCAAAATAAATGAAAAATATAAAACTTTAGTCTTTTAACAAAGCAAAATAAATGATTTAGTGCCAGCTTTTTAGCATAATGAATTATTAAGACGTGCTAAAGTGAAAAGTTTGGATCTTTTTGTCAAATAGTATGAGTGTTCTGGTCAAACAAGGTTCAATATTTGAACAGACAAACCAGCTTACTTGTTGGCATTGCTTAGCAAGAAGAATGGTTGGAGATTAACAAGTAATATAAATTTAAATAAAAAAAAAATTAGACCTTTAGTAGAGAAAAATAAAAGAGGGATCACATGTGGTGGAATAATTTAGGTGTTAAATAATAGTTTAAAATATTGATGTAAAGGATGTAATTGTTCTTTGTGGTTGAGTTGTGGGTGGTTGTTGGGCCTACAATTGAGATTGGAGGATGCTTTGAGATCCTCAATTATTGGAAGTCATTGGAAATGATTCTCATTGCCTAATGTGCTCATTAGCAAAAAAAAAAAAATGCATCTGATAACAAATAGAATATGCACTCATACATGTCTCTCAAGAATCTCATAGAGACACCATTGTATGTATCCTTGGAGAATTGTCATATATGATATCTCAAGTACAGATAGGTCTAGAATGCATTGCATTGCATAAGAAATATATGATGTTAACCAACTCTCTTAACCAAGTCTATCATCAATTTGTAGATGTTCAAGGAGCACAATCAATGCAGGGGTCCAATAAGATTGCAACCTCCTAAAGTATGACAATCATCTCTTATATTGGTATATGAAATGTGTTGTTTTTTAGAAGATGATGACCCAGATCAATAGGCCTTACTTAATGCATGACTATGACCTAGGACGTTAAAATGTCGACTTGTCACTCTTCTTAATGCATCCATGATATTTCTATAACGTTGACCAAGAGATCAATAGACCTTTCTAACATGTTTTTGGGGCACTAAATTGATTATGCAACAATCCAAACAAATGGTGTGAAGTACTTCATATTGAGGATAACTTGAATTATCACTAGTGTACACCTTTATTTAGTGAAGACAAGTTGATTATTTTTCACACAGATGAAGCTTAGTATGACCATCATATGTGGACAAGGTGGATGATCTATACTTTATAAAATTCTTTAGGAATCAAGTCATGCTAAAGGCATTTCTAAACTTGCTTTTAGAAGCTACAAAATACCTTCAAATCAAATATTCTCTCATATCTTTATAATATCTTACAATGTAGTTATATTTCTGTCTCTATTTATGTCATAAAAGTATTAATATTAAAGATATTATTTTGATTCAATCAGATAATGATTTATTTTATCATTTTTTATAATACTATCCATATTATCTTTTTGATAATGCTAATTTTAGGTCTTATCATGATCAATAATACTATCCAAATTATCTTTTCAATATTTGTTCTATTTTATTATTTTTTCTACAACTTTTCATCAATATAACTCTTGACAATATTATTCTAAATTATTCAACTATGTGAAATTTCAAAGTGTTAAATTAGGGAAATCATGATTTTTTTTTATTGTGCTATTTGATATATTTATAACATTACAATTTTTTTAGGATAACTCTTACACTTCTTTTATACCATGTGAATTGTTTGAAGGTACACCTAAAAGGTATCATTTAAGTCCATAGTTAAATTAAAAAAATACCTTTAAATCAAATGCTCTTATCTCTTCATAATGTCTTACAATGTAGTTATATTTTTGTTCTATTCTATCATATAAGTATTAATGTTAACGATATTATTTTGATCCAATTAGATAATAATTTATTTTATCATTTTCTATAATACTATCCTTATTTTATAATGCTAATTTAGGTCTTATTAGGATCAATAATACTATCCAAATTATATTTTCAATATTTGTTCTATTTTTTCATTTTTTTTCATAACTTTTCATCAATATAACTCTTGACAATATTATTTAAAATTATTCATCTATGTGAAATTTCAACATGTTAAATTAGGGAAATCATAATTTTTTTATTGTACTATTTGATATATTTCTAACATTATAATTATGTTGTTCATCTATATAATCATCCACCTATGATAAGGGAGATTTGAGGGTAACTCATACACTTCTTTTATATCATGTGAATCATTTGAAAGAAGAACACCCAAAACGTACCATTTTACCATTCAACTCAAATGGGTATTTCTATTTTATTCTTCTAACATGTGCCTCTTAGACTAAGTCCATAGTTAAATTAAAAAAATAAAAATAAGCCTTTTATCAATTTATTTGAATCCCTAGCAGCAAACAAAACTGATCCACACGACAACAGATTATTTTTAGTTGAATTGAATAATTTTTCATCTTTAAAAAATAATTTAAAACTTTCTCAGTTTCTGCTGTCATCCGGTGGAGACGATTTTGACCGTTGAAAAATATTAGAATTTTAAATTTTTTTTTTTTTAAAAAAAAACTCCTTTTAAAATCATGTTTTTCTTAAAAGCAAAAGCTGCAAACAAACGGGTTTACTTCCGCGTGGGAAACGCACGTACCCGTTCAAACGTAGTACACATTAAATAAGCGTTGGACAATTCCTTACTCCCTCTCTCTTCAAGCTGTCGTCACACTTTAACAACTCCACTCACCCGTGATATGGACCAAGGAAAAAAGCAGATCTCACCATTGACTTTTTAACTCACTCAAAAATCATATTATCAAATTCGTTTGGAAAAAAAATGTTTATATAATTTGTGGTTTAAGATTTTTTTTTAAAAATTGTAACAATTTTTTACAATTAAAATAAAATACAATTAAAACCTCAATTAGAAAAGTTGGGTCGCATAAGGGACAACATTTTCTTGTGATTGTGTATATTTTAAATAAATTTTGCCCATCAAGATAAAATTAATATTTACTTATTTAAAAATAAAGTCAAATTCAATTATAAAAATTGTATATTTAATTATTTATATTATTTCCATAATTGGCTGGATTTTTCACTCATTCATTAAATAATATTTTCATGCAAAGAGAGGCATTTAGGAGAGATTTCATTGCAAGGTCATCCTAAAGAATAAAGTGTATGCACCAAAGTTTACTATATGTGAGTTTTATGCATTCACACATTGACAAAGCTTTTGAATATAGTTGATAACATTATAATACTATTTATAATGAATTTTGATGTATATTTATCCACTCATTGGTACTAAAATCTAAAAGAAATATAATCTTTATAGGATTAGGTAGTATTTAATTTTTAAAATTTTGAAAACTTGATAACTCATATTAGATAGGAGGATTAAAAAAGCATATACAATATAATTGAGGTATATATTAATTTATTATATTTTTAATGATATATATATTTAAATTATTTATGATTTATATAACTATAATTGTAACCATTAAGATGGCAAAGGATGTAATATGGGTTGTGTCATTTCATCTTTATAAAAAGAGTTTTTCTCTTCATAAAAGTTGTTGATGACTTGGACTCCAAATGTTGATGTCTATTGTTTCATCTCAACATTATTACATTACATGTTTGTGATATTACTCATTAATATAGATGCTAAGGCCTTTGACACATCATTTGTTTAGATCTTTGCTCTCTTTCATGAATTTATTTGATTAGAGACAAAATTTGGAGGATTTTTTTTGTAATTTGGATTGAACAAATGACTTAGCAATAATATAGTTGAATAATAAATGTATTTTGAACATAATATTAGGAAGAGACTTATCTTAAACATCTAAGTTGATGTAGAATTGTATAGCATAAAAGCTTATTTATTTGTAGGATGTGAAGTGATAAATGACGATGTTTGGTTCACATTAAATGGTGAAACTATTGTCCAACATAGGTGAGGAATTGTGTTTCACTTTACTCAATATAGTTTTAAAATTATTAAAATCATTTTTTGACTTCACGTCATATATGCAATGAAACATATATTAACAATAACAACCATAATTGCTACTTGACTAGCCATCAATAATCATCTATTCTTAATTGACCATCACACATTACCACTTTACCCTTTTCCAACAAACAAAACTACCATCACTAGCCACTTCAAAGAAATTGTTGTTAATCTCTTGTTGTGAAAACTATTATCATCATCCACTAAAAATCACTTAAATAATAAAACAATTATTGTGGGATGATCTACACTTCCATGTATTGGTTATTTTTGGTACTCAAATAAGGCAAATAGATAGGATCTTCTCAAACATGGAAGCAAATTAATATTGAATTCTAGACCCTGCCTACTCTTTATACTCAATGATATAATAATAATATATAATTGAGATAAATCAAATATAATAGCATATTATTATAAGATATAAATCGTCTACATAGGCAAGCATGATGATAAAATTTATTTTAAAACTCTTTTCAAAAGTATGTCATATAATCAAATAAATCTATCTCATAATATAAACAAAAGTACCAACTAAAATAAATACATCCCTATTATATATTATAAATGAAAATATATCATATATAGTATCAAAATATACAAGAGTATAAAACACCTCAAAATATGACTCTCAGTAATACAAATCTTATTCACATGCAACTCTAATCACATTTCTTTATGTATTTGTAGCATGAATTACAATATAAGAAGATGAGTTTTATAAAATTTAATAGATGAATCTCCACATATAAATAATATCTTAATAGAAAATAATAAATGAATATAATAATAAAATCATGAGATTAATGAAGATTTTATTTGTCTTATAATCTTATAGGAGTTTGATGAAAACAAAATCATATATCAAAATTTATTAATATGTTATTTGAGATTGTTATTTCAAAAAAAATTAAAAAATAATATTTAAATGATATTTAGTATTATATTTAACTATAAGAGATTATCAAGATATTAGAGTCATGAATAAAGCTTACTCTTGATTGTTTGACAATTATCTTGATTATGCTTTTTTTACTTGATTAAGAATATCAAAACTCATGGGTACTTATGATCATAAATAAATCATCTTACATACTCAATTTCATACCCTTATTGATCATAGTTTTTTTTAAAGA
Source organism: Vanilla planifolia (assembly GCA_023846275.1). Lineage (NCBI taxonomy): Eukaryota > Viridiplantae > Streptophyta > Magnoliopsida > Asparagales > Orchidaceae > Vanilla > Vanilla planifolia. The sequence goes on along the minus strand of CM043873.1, from coordinate 7,651,646 downwards.
AATTATTGGCTTTGTAAATATATTTTTGCTATTTAATGCTTAGCCAAATAAGAAATCTCAAGTAAACATGTTTTTCTCTTAGAATGCTATTATGATGTTTTTTGTGCCACTCAAATTTTGGTTTTAAATTAGCCATGGATTGGGTCAAGTTTTCTAAATTATGATTTCTCACCCGTGTCTTATGTGTTGTACAATTGGCTTGCATGGATAATGCAAATGGAATCATGAATGATTCAATTAATGAAGTTTCTAAATTGATCCCTTAGTTGAGAGAATCAGATGGTTTGATCAGTTAACCAAATACTGATTTCCTGAGAAAACCATATAGTAAAATATTATTCATCATACCATTGCACAATGCCTTATGAATATCGAATCATGTGATGAGCCATTAGGCCTATGATTAGCTTGGAGTAAAAAATCAAACGATTTGAGATGGAAGTGAAACAAAAACTTGAAGATCAAATCATACAATGGAACATCGAAGATACAACTAACTTTATGACGCGATTAGATCTTGTGATCGTATGTTTAACATAACGTACAAATAACTTTTGTTGATTGTATGGTACAATATGAGAGATCGAATGGTATAATGAGAATTTTGAATAATGAATAATAATAAAATGTTAGAAATAATTAAAAGCTCTTTATAGCTATGTTTATAAATACTTATTATATAAAAATTATATAAATATTGATAGAATTAGAATAAATATTATATAAGAAATGAGATAAAGAGATAAATAATAAAAAAATAATAATAGAATAGGCATTTTAATATCATCAAATAAGTAAACTAAATAATTGTAATATAAATAAGTTGAATTATTGATTATCTTAAAATAATATAATGAAATATGATGTGATATAATGTGAGTATATTACATTGCATGAATTTATTACATATGTTTTGATCTATTATATAATATTTTTATATAATACATATGTGTGCACATGTGTGTATTATAACTACAAGAACACAAATAAGAAATAAATAAATAAATAAAAAAGAAAGAAAGAAAAAATGATTAAATTAGTTTATTGATCTATAAGATCATAAAAAGAAAAGAAATAAGAATATGAACAAATTTTCTCTATGACTCTATCCCATAGTTTTTTGATAAGAGAAAATTACCTTTGTTGTCTTAGGTACCTAGATTGTGGGTCATAGCATGACAAAGATCTCATTATCATGAACAAAAGATATTAGACAATGTAGGTGAGTTCTAGTGAAATCTAAGCCTAATATACTTCCAAAATCACCTCATTAATTTAAGATTTTTTGCATTACTTATGTCTTTATTCTCTTTATTTATTCTCTATGAGATAATATATGGATTGAAATGTTTTATCGTCAGTCTTGCTCAATTTTTAGATAATGTCTTTAGGTTATTAATGCTTACACTATGTTAAACAAGATTTTTGGTATTTTAAATATTTTGTTGAATTTTATTGAAGTTAAATAAGTCATAATAGTCACACTTACAATAATTTCATATGTTTTACTTTTGACAGTGGAAGTATCAATTGTCATCTGCTTACAATAAAACAAGCAAATTTTATAAATAAATTGAAAAGCATTAACTTATAATAAATCTTTAAAAAAATTAAAAATTAACTAGCTTTTTGTTGGTTTACAACTTTAAAGATAGATTCCATGTAAAATTATTTAGAAATTTGCTAAATACCATTTAAAAGTATTTTTTATATCACCATTGTAAAATTCCTTTCATACCATCTTCGCCTATCTTGTAAAACAAATTCGTTAGTATTATGAAAAAGTGTCAATAATATTTAATTTTGTTTTTACTAAGAAAGTTACCTTTTTTTTTCTTATATTTATCATTGAAAACATGTTATTTTTTATTTAAAGTATTCTTCATATGAAATTTTTTAGATTAACCAATTTGGATTCTTTCAAAATTTTTAACAAAATATTCATTTAAATGTACATTTTTCACACAAAAAATATGAAAATTTTATATTCTACAATATTAATCATTTCTTTCAATATTCTCTTATAATATTTTCTTTATTAATTAATACAACGATGTCCACAAAACAAATTATTTTAGAAAATAGACATTTATGGACCAATCATAATCATCCTATTCATGTATAGTTCGATTGTTGATGTTTCAACAACAAATCATGTTGATATTGATGTCAATTTGGCCACCTTTCAAGTCGTCTTCACTCATTGTGTTGTTTCTTAAGAACTTTTAAGCATTCTCAAATAAGCTCTTGAGCATATTCCAATGCTACTCTCGAACTTATTTAAATGATTCTTAAGGTCTCCTCTTGAACTAAAGAGACTATTAAAGAATTGAAGTTGTAATTTTTTCTAAATAATTGTAACTCCTAAATAAACCTATAGATACTCATGTGAAGATCATTGAAGAATATTTTGATATTTTTTTATATATGCCAAATAAAAATTCTTAAATTGATAATTTTTTTAAAGAAAAAAACTCAAATCTATGCTATGCAATCTTTTGCTTTGTTTGGTTGCTCACTTCTTGATCTCCATCAATTATTTATATTCTTCCTAAGCACTCTCCATCGCTCTTATGATTACTATCTAATTTTTTAAAAGAAAATCCTCAATAATAAAAGTAAATAAATTAAAAAAAACTATTATTAACTTTTTTTTTTTTTTTTTTGCCTACTAATAATGTCTCGACTCAACGCGGAAGAATGATGCGCTCTCCTTTATGGTTCGCTTTACTCTCCCTATTTATATAACGCGAACCCCACCGCTGCTCTCTCTCCCATATCGGTCTACCTCTCTTCTGTATCTCTTTAGCTGTCATGGCCGAGCGCGTTCATCCCGAGCTGTCGACACCTCAGCCGCCACCGGTGACGACGACGAAGACCACGGCGAACGATGCGAAGAAACAACTGCAAGGATCTTATATAATCCAGCTTCCCAGAGACCAGATCTACCGTGTCCCGCCACTGGAGAACGAGTACCACTTCAAGGCCTACACCAGCCGCGCCGCGAATCGCCGGCGAGGGCGATGTTGCCGCTGCCTCGCCCTCACGGTTGCCTTACTATCACTCCTCGTCTTCTCCCTCGCCGCCGTCACCTGCATCCTCTACCTCGTCCTCCGCCCCAAACTCCCCCGTTACTCGATCGACGCGATCTCGATCCGCGGCCTCGATCTCTCCGCCACAGGCCCTAAATCCAACCCAGACCTCACTCTCTCGCCCCTGATCGACGTCACCGTCCGAGCCGAAAACCCTAACCGAAAGATCGGCATCGATTACCGCCACGGAAGCTCCGTCGCCGTGTCCTACTCCGACGTTGTCCTCTGCCGCGGGATTTGGCCATCGTTTTATCAGGGCAAACGGAACGTGACGGTGTTTCAGACGGCGTTGAAGGGATCTGGAATCCGTCTAGCCGATGCGACTCTGGGGAACTTGACGGCGGCCCAACGCCGCCGTCAAGTGCCGTTGGAGATCGGCGTCAGGGTCCCCGTTAGGGTAAAGCTCGGCGCTATTACCAGTTGGACAATTAACGTTAAAGTACACTGCGACGTGACGGTGGACAAGCTGACGGCGGATTCGAAATTTATTTCGAAAAATTGCAAAGTAAAAGTGGATGCCTTGTAACGCAATTTACAGTTGTCATAATCATTTTTTTTTTTCATAATTATACATATGTTATTTTTAGCAAATTTTCAATTTGAATTATTTAAGAACTTCAATTAAAAATTCTTTTATTTTTAAATAATGATAATTATAATTTAAATTTATATTGTGCTGCTGTTGGGCTTATTCTAATTTTGTTCGATCAGAAAAGGCTCGGAGAAAAGTGCTTTACAGCTTGAAGCCAGAAGGTTTCCTGTTTACATTCGGCGGCGATATAGCCATATGGATGATGGCAAGCGTTTTCAGGGAAAGTGGCCTTTTGTGTTGCCACAAGAGCCAAGTGCCAACACAATTTTAAATTATTTATTTAGTATAAAAAAAAGAATATTCTATTTGATTCTGTTGCAAATGTTTTGTTTAATATCCTAAATATTTTAGAAAGATATATTTATTAAAAAAACTATTTTATTTTTTAAAAATTAAATTGCAAATACTGCTCATCAGAGATAGGCATACGATTGTCTTATTAAAACAGATTACATTTTTTGTTAAATTATTTTAATTAAAATATTTATAGTAAAGACAAAAAGGAGGATGTTCCCTTGTGCGAATAAGATTACACCATTATATGCAACAGAATAGAAATATTACATTAATAGAAATATTTCAAAGAAATTAAATAAATCGATCTATTTATCATAATTGTATAGTTTATTTACTTGATAATTTTGAAATGTTTTCTCAATTGTCTTATTTTTTTTATCTTTTTTTTATTTTCTATTAATAATATTTCAAATTTTATTTTTAAGTTTTAAAAAATCCATGCATTTTATTTCTCATTTTTTATTTTATATATTACGTCCAAAATACTTACAAAAATTATCATAAATAGTTCTCAAAATCCTTCAAAATTTTACTTGGACTCATTATTACAAGCTTCAAATCTACGATTTGATTTTTAAAACCTTGCTATAAGAATGTTAGCAAGTAACTAATCATTAAACATATCATATTGGTTGATCATAGCTTATATGCTTCTTGAAGCAAGTTATATTATCCAATAATTCCATTAAACAATACAATCCTCTTGGGAGTTGGATCGATCCAAGCCCTCTTCTCATCATACTAGTCATTAGCCCTATTGTACAATATACAAGACGCGATTGAAAAATAGTTGAGTTTGGGACTTCTGACATTATCCATGGCACATAAAAATCCATCCTTAGTATTACATACATCATATAGAAGTCCCAAAGAAGGCAAAACTCAAATGAAATCATACCTTAAATTGGATTTTTTGCTTCAAGAATGAATCCATCTTCTCTTGAGCTCTTTCTCTTCATCATAACAAGACTCCTATGCAAAAATCCCTAAGCATAGCCTTTCATCACACGAGTTATCAATGCTTGGCAATGATAACTTATCCTATTTATAATAAAAGAATTAGTTAAATATTATTTTCTTTCTTTTCTTGTTTTAAAAATTTCTTAAAAATTCAGATGACTTTCAAAAAAATTATAATATACATACTCATAGATTTCTAAAGATGAGACCTTCACAATAATATGTTCAAATTTTAAATCTAGCTATTATCATATTGAATATATTTTTAGACTCTTAATGTATAATAATTTTGAAGTTTCAGATCTATAAATCTCATATCTAATAAAAAAATCATGACTAAGAATACATTTTAATTAACTAAAATAGGTTGTCATAAAAAGGATCACAAATGATGGTAAAAAATGTTGGATATGAGGAAGACAAATATGGATCACAAATTTGGATAGAAAAGAAGACCAACCTACTCCCTTCATGAAAGAGGCCTCTTGTATAATCATACTCCTTTTTAGTCAAAATTAATAATAAAACCAAAACTTCTGTTTTTTACTACTAAGTAGTACTTAAATAAAGTATACTTAGGAAGCCATAAATTGAATATAAAAATTATAATGTCTTAAAATTAGGAGATCTAATAAAAAAACTAATAAAAACATAATGAGAATGAAAAATATATTAAAAGGTATATAGAAATGATATAAGAAACACTTCAAATCTGATAAAGTAATCATAACAATAAAAAACTCAATAAAAACCTTATTTTAATCTTTTTTTAACTTCTGTTTTAGATTTAGTTTGGTGGATTATGACTAAATTAAATCTTACATCTTGATTTCTAATCAATCTCTCTAATATAATGCATCAACTCCTACCTCTTTTGATGTAGAAGTGACTAACTTTAGCTCTCAATCACACACTTATTAACATTGCTTGAATCCCATTTGAACTTAGAGTCGTACCCAAGCCAAATTATATTTTAATTAGTCATCCTTGTTAACCATAAGGTTAGACTACAACACTTTATATTTTTTCCTATGGTTATCAGCTCTCTTTTTTCTCTTATTCATCTTAGTACATTGTGCTGTCATTTCACATCATCATCGACATTGATTTCTTTTTGTTTGCATTTGTGTGCGCCTCACCCTCCATCATTGACCATCTATCATAATTTGATCACCTGGTGCTCCTAGCCATCCATCATCACCTAGCAAACCTATGGTTGCCACTGGCCACTGTCGTCTGTCTTGCCCACTGTTCACATCCCTTATCTCATTGTCATTGTCATTTAACCATCATGTTATATGATTGCATAGTTTTCATATTTTAAATTTTATTTCATATATTTTTATTTAATGTGGTTGACTCATTAAAACTTAAGTGTTTTAAAATTCTAAATATTATTTTTAGAATCTTAAGTAATTTTAATTTTAAAATGATCTTTCCCATATTGGCTTTTCATTTCCCCTATACTTATATTATGTTTCAAGGTACATTTAATTCTTATTTTTTTCACGCAAAGTTATTGAACTCTTCATAAATTATAGGAGGCTTCCTCATATAAAATAATATTGTTCTTGAATGAAGTTTCTCTTATTTTTATGTTTCTAAATTTATGAATAAAGAATATGTGTCTAACTTTAGTTAGAGAGATTTTAATTTTTCCTCCCTTAATGAGAGATAAAGATCAAATGAAAGAGACCTTTCACCCGAAAATTTAGCAACCAATCAAATTCACTCTTCCTCCAACACCCTCTTCTTAACACCTTCAAGTTCTGATCCACCCTTTCACTCTCTCGATCAAACCACCAAATTACAACCTTCCTTAGTAAAAGCTTCAAATCATAGCCGACCAGCTTATTACCTTTTAATCAAGCTTCCTCACCAACCCAAACCTCCACTTTGTCAATCGTTTTCTCTTTTGGTGCCCTATACTCCAACTCTAATGGAAACCATAAACCACCATCATTAAAAATGTGAAATCTTTTTGCGAATTTTATTTTTACTTACAAAAATTCAATTGTACAAGTTTTTTTAAAATATTTTTTGAAGACTTTTTTTTTTTTTTTGAGAGAACAATCTTTTATAGTATTTAAGCATTTTGTAATTACTAACAAAATGTACAAACTTTATTATAACTTTTAAAATGGATTTTATGTTTCTTTTCTGGTTGAAAAATGACATCACCTCCAATTCTCATTACATATTTTAATCTAATTTTTTTTTATTTTTAAAAAATACTTAAACTTAAAAATAAGAAAATATTAACAAATATTCTTTATACAAATTTATTTTTTTCTCACATAATTTAAAAATAAATAAATTTTCTAAATTCACCTTTTTAACTCTTCTTTTCTAAACTCATAAATCATAAACCAATTGGGTTTTTTTTAATAATTTCGACATCATATATAAATCAAAAAATATTATTTTAAGTCATATTAGGCATATATGATTTGTATTTAATATTCTAAATTATTTAATTTTTTATTCTCTTCCAAACAGCACAACTCACCGTATACCATATTCCAAAACGTCTCAAGTCGTCGCTCTACAAAAATAAAAACAGGTCACTAAACAGGTCATAGAAAAGACAGATCATGCGACACGAACGAGCAAGACAAGAAACGACGTCAGCTGTTTTCTGTTATTATTGATATTAAGAATAAAGAATTCGAAGTAATTTTCGAAAAATAGTTGAAATTGGTTAAAAATACTAAATGATGCTGACGTACATATTCGATGTAATTATTAATTTTTTTAAGGGAATATTAAAGTAAGATAAGGTTTACTATAGTTGACATTTTGCATGATCTTCCAATAATATACCACAAAATAAAAGAAATGAAAAAATAAAAAAAATGAAACTAAAAATTATTCATTTGCTTATTTGTTTTTTAAGTTTCTCTCTTTTTATTTTGATTTTCCAAGGGTCTTTCTTCTTGGGTGGTAGTTGTTCTTTGAAAATTTTAAGTATCATCTCACAACTAGCTTGACATTATTATTATTATTATATTTTTAATTTTATTCTTTTTATTTTTTATTACTTCTATTATTTCTTATTCTTCTTTTAAGTGTCAATGCTTATCTTAACTTATGTAAGTAGTCTTATGTATCATTTCTCGCTTCCCTCATCAACACTGACAATTGTGTGACTGAATCCATCGTAGATTAGTCAACATTCTCTATCATACTTAATTGAATTTCCTTATAAATAATACATGGAGTGTTGAGATTATTTTGATCTTTAAATGTCACATAACTAATATATTGGAAATCTTTATTGTGCTAATTAAATAATCTCATAAGTACAAGTAATATGGCTTGCTCCTTTTTTTTATAACAAAAAATCATTTATCTCTCATTCTACTTCTACTTCCTTCGACACCCCACCTCATTATTAATAGCTAATTAATTCGTTTTTAAATATTTAGAAGAGTTACTTTTCCTCAATAGATAAATGACTTGCATAATTTGTATTTCATAATTCAATATTAAAAGATGATTAGTTCAAATTTTATCATTTGATCAAATTTAAGAAATTAGTATGTTAATCTATAACTAATTAATAATCATTGATCATCTACGTTTTTAACACGACCATTGATTATTAACTAGGTCAATACCATCTATGTTACTTTGTCATCTAAAAATTTATTTTCTACTAATTATGACCATAAAGATTTATTTAAATATCGATCTTTATGCAATGGTAAGAACCAGTATCGATTTACTTCCAAAGTAAGAACACTATCTCAAACAATGACTTAATTAATTGTTCTTTATTCAAATATTATTATAATTATTATTTTATTTTATTGTTTTAAAATATCTTCTTCTCTTTATAAGATATAATTATTCATTTTGATAATTTTTATCAAAATTAACAACAATTTTACCAATTTGTTTATAATAAAAAATTTGGTAAAAGTTGTAATATAAAGCGTACACTCATGTGTGCGGCATGCAATTCTTTAATTTAAAATTTACATAACATTTAAATCATATCTAATTAAACGCGACAAAACAACTTTATAATAAATCTTTTTCAATCTTAATCTCCAAAATAAAACCATATTGCATAACTTTAATTTTTCTAATACGAAATAAAAAAAATACATAAAAAGCAACAAATGAATTCTATTTTCAATGCACATCTAACAAATTTTCTAAATTAATTTTTCAGCATTTTTCTTTAAAAAATAACATTTCTAGAACTTAACAACATTGGGTTTTTGCTTATCAAGTCAACCTTTTAATGGGTAGTGTCAAATGAGTTCCATTCAAGTAAATATCTCAAAGGATAATCAAATAACTAATATAAACCTATTTAATGAATAATATAATTCCATTAAATAAACCTATAAAAAAAAAAAAAAAAAAAGATTTGCTCAACAAAACATCAAAGACTTTAAAAAGGCATGATGACAACAGAGCTATGAGGTCTACTATTATGGTGCTTCTGTTCACAGCTTACTGAAGTACTTGCTAAGAACAATGGCAAGTTTTCTAACAACATAGCAACTTTTCTCCCAAATGAGATGAATCTTCAACCACAGAAACAGCCTTAGCGAATTCACAAGTGAAATTTGGTCGAAAACTAGAGAACTCCATCAAGAACAAATCATAAGATTGGAATGAAAACTACACTTCATGTACATATAAGGAGAAGCAACAATATACCATGCTTCAGACACTAGAATTCACCATCTGATGACAGAAGAGTTCCTCCTTGAAAGAATGATGGAAGATAGTAGAACGAACTCAGCAATCGACCAAACTAAACGGTATCGGGCAGCTGGAAGACGCGGGGCATGTTTTTCCACGAATAAGAGTCCAGGGGAATCATGGTCGACGATCCCGAAGACGGTCGCCCGAGTTTGCCACACGAGCTCTCACCAAGAAGAGTAGCAAGAGCATCTGTCATGCCATAGCTTTCCTGTGCAGTTTGCGAGCCAGCAGCCAAGCAATCCAATCCAAGCAAAGCATCGGGTCTCAAGAAATCCGGTCGATGCATGCCAACTTCATCATGCATGACTTCGGGTGCAACTGGTTCAATTGTCCAAACCATGGGCTCTGTAACACAAGTCATTCTTTTATTCACAGGAGAAATGAGTGCCAAGAGTTAAAAGGTTGGTTTGATTCAGTTGTTAATTATGGTTTTTCTGTTATTGACAAAGGTATTTGTTTGATGATTTGTTATTTAGAACAATCAAACTATTTTTCGATCAAAAATAAAATAAAAACATTTACTGATCAGAAAATTAGAACAAAAGCACACCTGAAGCTGTTGAGCAAAGAGGGAGTACATTGATAGAGCTCCCACCCATTGGAGCACCCTCGTTCCAGAGAGAAACCATCGAACCACGAAGCAAGGGATTTGGGTCATTAGCATCTTCCCGTTCTGTGTCACAGAAGTTAACAACTGCCAAGCTTTCAATGACATCGCTGGGGGTGACGGCAGCAGAGCCCGGGCATTTATCAGAGGGCTGTTTCTTCCCATTGCTTATTGCCTGTGACTCATGAACCAATGCTTCTAAGAGACCACTCCTTATTGGTGAAGCAGAGTTTGATTGCTCTGGAGACTGGATATAGGAATCAACTGCTGCCTCATAAGGTGTAGAACTGTATGTAAGCAAGTTAGAATAGTCATGTTCTGGAGGATATTGGAGTGAAGGGAGCTCCAGCTTCGCAGATCCTGATGGGTTGCTGGAAGCAGAGAAGTTGCCATTTGCAAGGGGGGCATGGCTGCCGGGTACTGAACAATCATAGGGTGTAAGGTTTCTGCAATCAGGAGCAGGATTGCTCAGAGGAGTTAACCCACCAAGGTTTCGATAAATCGAATCGGGTTGAGCCCTTGGAAGCTGATCGAATACTGGAATCACAGTGTCAAGGCCGCCAATATACCTAGGAAAGGAGGTTTCAGATTCCCTGATCTTGGCATGACTTAGTCCAGGACCATTAGGAAGGTGATCCATAAAGGATGCATAAGGCAATGGACCTGATGGCTCTAGATTAGTCCTGTAAGGATCAAAGCCCAATTCCGGCATCTCCTGCACGGCTACTTGTGGAACTCCGGTGCTTTGTTTGCCACCACAGCTGAACTCGCTCGTGTTCTGAGTAAGTTGCTTTTCGTTTGAAATTGGTATGGACAAAGTAGGTGGGTAAAGCGGCAATCCGGCTCGCTGCCTTCTCTTGATACGTGTGTTCCAGTAGTTCTTTATCTCGTTATCTGTACGTCCAGGTAACTGAGTAACACAAATCAAAAAGAGGTTTTAATCACAAAGAAGTACTGCAAACAAAATAAAGAACGCGAAAGGTTATCACACTATCATCTAACATCAAATAAGACATCTGAAGAAGTAGAAATATCACAAATGAATCCTTTCCTTGATATAGAAGGAAACACTTGCCTGCAAATGACTAAGTTTATCAAACCATATGCGACTCTTCAGCAAATATTGCATTAAATACAACTCTCATGTGGTTTCATTTAAACTTTAAACTGTTTCTACAAGTCAATTGACCAAAAACACAGATAAACAATACTAGCTCAAGCATTATACTGAAAAAATGGAAGACTTCAATAGAACATGTAGTTTGGAGCACTCGTGCACTAGTGGTTAATGATTCAGTCTATAAACGAACAATCATTCTTGTTCCAAATTGCTAATAAGAGGAACCACTATTCAAGGAGCGTCCTTTCATTTTGCTTTTAAGAAGTGCTTATTGATTGCATCTGCATTTCAGTAACAAAAACTGCGCCAAGCAGTTTTATGAAAAAAGTACTTATTGGCTAGCATCAAACCCTATTTTCTAATAATCAAACTTTGTAAAGCAACTTCTTATAAGCAGTTTTTCCGAACAGAAAAAACTAAACTAAACAAACCTAAATTATAATTCATAATCCAATTCTACAATCATTAATCCATATGCTAAAAATTTTTTTCTAACTATCAACTATGAATTTTTATGGGATGTCTATGAGATGCTTAGGCAATAAGGATGCGAAGCATGACTTCAAAACTTTGATGATTATCTTTTAGCTGTTGAATTAAAATATGGCTAACCAAAAAGGCAAAAGCTTGAAAGCTACTCCACTCTTTTGAAACTTCAATTTACAACCAAGTGAATCTTACCATAGGCCAAGGCCTTGAAGTTGATAGGTCTATCAAATATGAATTTTTATGGGATGCTAAGGCACTAAGGATACAAAACACAAATTCAAAACTTTGATGATAATCTTCTAACTATTGAATTAAAATACAGCTAACCAAAAGGGCAAAAACTTGAAAGCTACTCCACTCGTTTGAAACTTCAATTTACAACCAAGTGAATCTTACCATAGGCCAAGGCCTTGAAGTTGATAGGTCTATCAAATATGAATTTTTATGGGATGCTAAGGCACTAAGGATACAAAACACAAATTCAAAACTTTGATGATAATCTTCTAACTATTGAATTAAAATACAGCTAACCAAAAGGGCAAAAACTTGAAAGCTACTCCACTCTTTTGAAACTTCAATTTACAACCAAGTGAATCTTACCATAGGCCAAGGCCTTGAAGTTGATAGGTCTATCAAATATGAATTTTTATGGGATGCTAAGGCACTAAGGATGCAAAGCACAAATTCAAAACTTTGATGATAATCTTCTAACTGTTGAATTAAAATACGGCTAACCAAAAGGGCAAACACTTGAAATCTACTCCACTATTTTGAAACTTCAATTTACAACCAAGCGAATCTTACCATAGGCCAAGGCCTTGAAGTTGATAGGTGGTCGTCAAGTGGTTTCCCAACTTTGGTTTCATGAGTGAGTTGATTCCCTTAACAAATGGTAGAGACCAATGAGAGCCTCAAACTACAAGAATTAAATGAGTTTATATAATGTATATTAAGGCTTTGTATGACTCTTTAGTTTCTCAACAAGATTGCATATATTTTTAGTGTGCATGACAATGGTGGTGTTGCAAAGTATCCACTGAGCTACAAAGTCTTAAAATGACCAAATGATGACTTTGATGGTTTCACTATCCATAGTAAAGCAATTGAAGTGTACATCATATGAGGATAGAACTAGCCTCTTAAAGTTAATGAGTAACAAATAATTTTGATGAGATTTTTAGTTGAAAAAAATATTATTAAATATAGATGACAATATGTTTAATCTCATATTAAAAGTTAAATTTAATATTAAAATATTGATATAAAATTAGAAATCTAATAAATTTAAGATTTAAATTAAAAGTGCCTATTTAATAGTATTTTAGATCTAATAATAGCCCTCTGATAAAGATAATATAACGAGAACCTATTTAAAAAACTTATTTTAAAATATATAATAGTATGAGAATATATAACATATGACTGAATGAGAGCAATTATACAAATTATGTTATTATGATGATTTAATGGTTAAGCTTTGACACATTGCAAATATTGCTTAAATATAAATAGTATTTCATGTCAGGCTTATATCACATCATTATGTCCATCATACTCATAAGATTGAATCTATTAACAAGCTTCAAATCAGCATTTATTTATTATGATTATTTATGAATTATAACTTAGCTCTCAAAATCAAAACTAAGCGAGACTTAATTATGAGTACATAATTCAAAGAGTTTAGGAATAATAATCACAAAAAAAGGAAAAAAAATCTTTACAACTTCTATCTTAACTTATTATTCTCCCATTCTTTGCTCAAAAAACAAAGAATTCTAGATAGATATACAGAGATAAGAGGATAGTATCATGAAATAAATTTTTGAAATTTACAAAATTGAATATAAGCTTCAGTCCCAAGACATTCAAGATAGGTTGCAACTATTGGCAATGAAAAACACCATTAGCCAAGGGATAGACCACTACAAGCATCCATTTGGTCATTGGCAACATCAACCAAAGATCCATAGATAATAGTTTATATGAAATTAGCTTGATAATCAGCCTACACTAGTTGGTGATTTATAGTGAACAACATATGCATGATGGAGAATTGCCAACAGCTAATAAAACAATACGCCAACATTTGACTAGAGTTCCAATTATTTTGGCACCCCTTCAAAATTTTCTCTAATTATATTATGAATTTGCAAGAATATGAAACTTTTGGATGGTTGATTACTATTCTTAAACCATGACAAATAAAGGAAATAAAGCCACCCAACCATGCTAAACCATTCTAATATGGTTATTTTGTTAATCACTATTGTTAAATATGAACTTTGTAGACCAAAAAGGTTTGCAATTGTATAGAATTCATTGTTGCATTCCTATGTATATAGATTTCAAGTTTTTCAAATATGAGATGAACTTTAGAATAGATAGCTTCTGCTTCTCTTTTGGTGCAAGCCATTGAAATTCTGGTCACTCGTGTTATTTTGATAAATTAATATGGATTTTTGGATATGCATGTTATATGAAAATATGCAACAAGAAAAATCAATAAATCTATTTAGAATATGTCATTAACAATTTCAGGCATGATTGCACAGGTTGCAATACAATAGTCATGTTGTCCAACACCAAGAATATCTCTTTAAGAGGGTCAATACATCATATACCTATCCCTGTATCATTGATGAATACTTTATGAGTATGCTTAAGAGAGCACCATAGGATTGATTAAATTCCTAGAACTATGATGATTAAAAGTAACTATTATCCCAAAAAACTAATGCCCACAACTAGCCACACTATACACAATGGTGTTTGTTTAACTAATGGCAACAGCAAGCTTGTTTCCAACACCTACAAAGTGGCAACAGTATATAACTATCAAATCCACTGCACCTGGTATGGCTTACTCTCTACTCGTCTTGGAAATTTTAACACAAATGCCATGAAATGAATTAAGAAAAAACTCCTAATATAGGCAATGGAAATATCAACAGCACTTTTGAGTTCTTATGAGAACAAGGTAGAGTAGAAACTTGATAGCTGAAACCTGTTAGAAGTTTCAGGTTTAGTGTTGACCTGTTTTAGCTATATCACATGGTTTCACCCATTTTAAGCCAAAGCTTGGTGGAAAATAATTGGATCTGTACATGTTCAGCTTATAATTTGAACAAGAAGAATAATATTCCTTTTTTGTTGTTAATTTTACAATAGCTTATTCGCAATTATTGAAATTATGTTTAAACAGATCTTCAAGAAAAAACATGTCAAAATCCTAAAACCAACTGAATTAATAAATAAGGCTTAAAATTTAATGAAAGACTAATAAATCAAAGGCCAAAACTTTGATGTTCCATAACTGTCAAATCGAACATCAACTGATGGCAAAGAAAAATAAACTACCAGCTAACCATTAACAATAAAAGGATCACATTATACTTTAGCTTAGATGACAATCGTATAGAATAAAAAAAAATAGCATATACATAAATTTCATGTTAACAAAGAGCTTCCTTTCAGGAAGAAAAGATTCAAAACCTCCACAGGCAGTGTTTCCCATCATATTCAATTATAAATAAGAATATACCCAAAATAGATTAAACACCTATGAAAGAATGCAGAACAACTATCCAACAAACCATGACTGACGTTATAACAATCTATCACTTATTCCTTAATGAATGAAAAACTTCAATGGTAAAAAACATGAAAAATTGGTTGTCCAAAAAATAATTGCACATAACAGCTCTAGGTAAAGATAACCTACATTTGCATAGCAACTTTTACAGGTTAAATAGCTATGGAGCACACGCATGAATCACTTCTTTCCTATAGGTAAGTATAGACCCATAGCAGCACAGTACTTTCTTATGATCTCAAAATTTAACTTTCTTCAAGCAGAACATCAATCCTCTTCTTTACCTTAAAATGTTCCAATTGATTCACAAAGGCAAAAACTGCAATAAGTAATGTAAAAGATTGAATCATATTAGGTGCTCTTATGATATGTATGAGAAATTCAGTCGAACAAAAATCAACAAAACCAACCAATATTGTGGAAACCTATTAGTAGGACATCTGATCTAACAAGTGATTCCAGGTTAAGAATGGACCAGAAGAACCATGTATGAACAGTCAAGAAAGAGCATCAAAATAAGGATTTCGATAAAGCAAGAGAACCAAGGTATTATAAAGCATCATTTCGCAAGAGAATCAACAGATAAAGCATTTTGATTCTAGCATGCTTCTCAAATGAACATGCAAGCAAAGAACTTGATTCCCATAAAAGATAGCTCATAGAACAATAAGGGTGACATTAAGTTGATATGGGTAAAGTATTTGGAGGTTTCAAATTTGTGTATAGTAAAGATAATAGTGTGTTAACTTAGTTTAAATATTTTTTTATATTCTCGTAACTTTTAGAAAACTTATTAAGATCTTAATTTGCTGAATGTTTATTTTTTTACTACATCTACAAGCCTGATTAGAAAAATAGAATCACTCTAGTCAGCAAATCAAAAAAATCCCTTCCTTCTTTCTTTACTATCTTTCCTCTCAACTACATCTCAAACATAAAAAATTTTAGAAGGGTCAGCTATCCCAAGGAAAAATGTATATTTCTGAAGAGCAAAGAACTTCATGTGTCCTGCTTAGCATACCAAATGGGACTGTAACAAACATGATTAGATCAAGAAGATGAGGACCAAGATGAGTTAGAGGGATCTTTGAGACATCTGGAGGCAAGTCGTCTGCCGAACAAGGAAAAGAAAGATAACTACTTTACCACCAAGATTTCTAACTTCATTTTTCATTGCAAGGACATAAAGTTTCATTGAGTAATTCAAAGGCTTTTCAACGAACTACAATTAATCTTAAGTACTTTAACCAGTTTCACGTATTGACTAAGAACAAGCTTTTAAAACTTTTGATTGACTAGGCATGCAGAACCCAATAGCATTGTTACAGCTTTATTAGAAAAATGCCATTAGAGATTCACAAGTCCCACTTTTTATGCATTTACCCGAGTTAGACAGCTTCAGCAGTGAAATATTAACGATATTAATGTACACCTAACTTATCCATGTTATCACCATAGCAGTTAGACCTTATATGAACGGAAATATATTTAAAACTAATGAGCATACGTCAGAACAAAAGTGCCAACGAGAATAGAAAAAATCAACAAAACATAAAAAATGAAAAACGTTCACAAAGCGTAATCATCTGAACGTGATTGCAAACTGCAGCTAAGTTTTCTAGTTAGCAAGTAAAACAGTTTCCACACATGTACCTCAAAAAATCCTACATGTTTCACACTCACAGATTTGTTTGGCAAAACTATTGCTTTCCGTTTCATTAAATAGTTTTTAATAAGTTATCATGACTAAATATTCTTAGAAAGCTGCGCATGATATTTTTTTGTTTAGAATTGCTTCTTTGTCAAGAGAGGGAGTAAGACATTTGGGGTAGCCTGAGGTGTGGTAGGCTGGCTGTGGCAGACTTCTCTCATATCATTCATGTTGTTGTAAACAGGATTTACACTTGGGGTGTGCTCAATCCCTGCCAATTGTTGTCCAGGTAGTTCTAATCATCAGTGTCCTCATATCTATTCCAGTAAAATGCTCTATCCCACACCCATGTGTCCATAAATATGCCTTTTTGTAGTGAGGAAGTCGATTTGCTCTTTTTCTCTAGATTGGGAACTTAAAGAGATAAACTATTCATTATGGGACTTGGGAGAGAATGAATGATGCCCAAGTGTACTGGGGGTTCAGTATTCACATTGTTAAAGGAATGTTGGAAGGTTTTGGTTGCAAAGCATGAAATGTTCATTGCTTGTGAAGATAGTTTTTGGTTTCAAAATTTCAGGGCCACGTACTATAAGTGAAGAGAGATTTTTTTGTTTAGATGAGATCATAGATTTGGAAACTTGTGTTTTAGGACTGGAGGATTGCAGAGCAGAAAATTATGTCTTGTTGACTTAAGAGATGGCCACGTACTATAAGCGAAGAGAGATGTTTTTTTGTTTAGATGAGGTCATCGATTTGGAAACTTGTGTTTTAGGACACAGAAGAATTGCAAAGCAGAAAATTATTTGTCTTGTTGACTCAAGAGATGTTCAGTCCTCAACGATGCTTGAGCAGGTTCATTTCTCCTTTGCAAGGCGCATCATACCCTTAATTTCAACACCAATTTGTCATTGAACAACTCAATTCTACCCATTGAGGATGGGAAGTAGGACGTGGCAGACTTGGTGTGGCTGTTTGGGATAAACTTGGTAGAAAATATCATGTTGATGCATCATGTTTTGCCGGCAGAGGCAGAGAACTGGTTTGGCGCTTAACAAGAGCTTAATTTGTGCACAATTTGTGCTGTGCTGCGCTGTGCATAATTTATGGGTTATAGTGGTGTTGGGCACTAGCTATAGACGCTCAAGCCCCAGCTCAGGTTTATGGCGTTTCATTGGTGCATCCACAGTAACACTGTTCAGATGAGGTGCTCCCTGTAGCGGAGCAGCCCAGCTGGTTCTGTTCATATCTCATGAGTTTGTGTGATAGCAAAGGACCTAAAGCATACCCCAAGTAATTATACTTTTGGCCCAAGTTTGTTCTGCAGGCTGTACCATGACATGTACTTATGTCAGTCTGAAACCTTTGCCACATGATGCTACATCCTACACCATAGCTAACACACATTCAAATGCAGCACCTTATTGAAGTTTTCTGCTACATTTGTCAAGATTGCACTGTGATGGCATGGAAGTATTGCTTCATCTTCATTAGCCATCGGTGCAAATATACTTCCCCTCTCACAACACTAGAAACCCACAGCTTTGGCGACCCAACTAACCCTTCCTCCTCCCAATGGTTTCTCCCTCCAGTGAACTGATTTAAGATGAACTTTGATGACTATATTCAAGAGAACACAATGGTTTTGAATGACAGACATTGCTGTCAGAGATCACAAAAGAGTGCCATAGGACTTCAGCCCGTCTAAAGTGTTTGGCTTGTAAAGCTTATGATAAGTTAATAGGTTAGCATTTTTTTCCAACATGCAGATTGCTTCGACAAAGAGGATGGCTTGAGGATGATTCCTCCTTGGACATTGCTAGGGTGCATGATAAGATAAGATGGTCATTCTAGAGTGCCATGCAACACAATGTTTTTATGCTTATTATTTTGATTAACATAAGATTTTTCATATATACAAAAATTGCTAATAAAGTAGAGAAGTTTGTTTACAACAAGGCAATTTTTGGTGTGATATGATGGGATGGGGGAATGTTCCTCCCAAACAACTTTTGTATAATTCTCAAAGAAGATTTCACTAATTATACCTAGCTTCTTTTTTATATATATATCAAATATTTGTTACAATCAGTCTTCAGAAAAGGACTTATTAGATTATTTTATAATGTAACGATTGAAAATACCTCACTTTTTTTGCAAGAAATAAAGTGAGAAAGTAATAATGGGAGAGTAGAATTTATTTTAACCTGTACAAGTAGAACAATGAAGTGATGATGGTGGCCCATATGGATGATAAAAATTATTTATTTAATCATTTGGGAGAGCTTAAAAAATAGTATTTGACCTCAAATTCTATTTCAATAGGTTCTATCAAACGAAACTTAAATCTACAACATAAGAAAACATAGAAAGATTACAAAAGAATCTTGGTCACAACATCCACAGAGCAGCCCATAAGCAATAAATATGTAATTACATAGACGTGAAAGGTTTGAAAATATCATCCTAGAAGTATAAAGTAGATCTTGAGTAACATAAAAAAATTATTTTCTCCTTGCTAAATAAATAAGCCTAGGTTTAAGAGTATATTTCACAATGAAACTATACTAGAATCTTTGGTTAAATTTTCCTAAAATTATCTATAGTTATAAAGATTAGATATTTAGTTTTTTACACAAAACTTAAACATAAGTTATTTTTTGTTTAGAAAGATAATGCAAATATTTTGGTTTGCACAAAAACAAATCATACCAAGAATTTGCTAGCGACTATTTATAAGAGCAACTATTATCCAATTCTTAAGAAAATGTTTGTACAAGAACACCAACTGGAAAGGAACCATAAAACCTTATCACACAACTTTACCAGGCTTGTCAATGTTAAGAACACTACATTAAAGCCTTGCTTGTTATTTCTGTTTTGTTTTAGGTAACATGAAAAAAGTTGTCATCTTATACAAATGGACAAGCTCCTTGGTAACCATGTTTTCTCGGCATGTCAAAGCCTATGAGTTCAAACAAATAATAATTGCTATGTGGAAAGCATTTGAAAAGCAATTTTGACAATAAAAACACTGCTGAATTGAGCTAGAAAATTGAAACTTTACAAGAAATCAGAAAAAAGAACAAAGAAAGTCCATATCCAAAAAACATATAGCATCTTTGGAACTAAGTTATAAAAAAGAAAAAAGAAATATCACTTAAAGCAAGAACTTACAAGTGAAGCCATCCTAGCCCATTTGTTGCCTATTTTAGAATGCATTTGAATAATCATTTGCTCCTCCTCTTGAGTGAAAGATCCCTTTTTCAAATGTGGCCTAAGGTGATTAGCCCACCGAAGGCGACAACTTTTCCCACACCGAGATAATCCCGAATGCTTTTGAACAGCATTCCAATTCCCTTCCCCATGTTTCTTAACATAGTCAATCAAAATGGCATCTTCTGCAGAAGTCCAAGGCCCCTTTTTCAATGCTACCCCATTTGATGATGTAGGTAACTTGCCACAGCTACCTTCATCATTTGATGAGAAATCAGGCTGTTCCATTAATTGCATTGGTGTATCACATTCATTTTTAACAGTACTCATGTTGTGCGACCTAATAAATAGGCTTGTCTTCATTAGCAAATAAAAATAGAAGATGTACCATAAAACTCCAATGAAGTTGCATAGAAGAAATATAATAAGATGAAGTTTAAAAAACCCTACATATCATATCAATTCCACTTCTGCCATAAGAAAATAGCACAAAGAAAAAGCAAGTGATCTATTTCAAAAACTTTTAACATGTAGACATATGAAATATATTCTAATACATCAATGTTTACTCTTTTAAGAGTTGAAATAACATCAAGGTTTTCTAAGTTAAATAACTAAAAAAAAAAACTAAAATTATTTAGCATATCACACAACTAGAAAATTTTCTCACGCACCAGGAACTTAATATTAAAAAATTGGTAAGAAAAAAAGGAAGAAGCTAACCACTGGATAAAAAATCATCAAACAGTTTTGCCACTTGAAGGCAATATTATTCAGAAAAATCGACGGCTTATAAGCATGAAGTAAAAGTTGCCTACTTCCCAAGCCATCACGCCGTTCTTCAAAATAGGAAATTTCGAACCAAAACCAACCAAAATGCAAAAATAAAATAAAATAAACAGTAAAAGTGAAAAGAAAAAAAAAAGAGAAAGCATCATCGCCATCAAGGAAGATAAACCGATCCTCAAAATGTACAACTGACACGAGACTTATCCCTGCATTTCTCCAATAAAAAATTCGAAGCAAAGAGCACAGCAACGATAGATAAGAGACTGTGCGAGTAAGAGAGGAGAGAGAGAGAGAGAGAGAGAGAGAGAGAGAGAGAGAGAGAGATAAAGGCAACGCGATATGCATACAGAATAAAAGAGTAGAGAGCCCAAGACGAGTAATCAACAAATCAAAGCAATCAAGCCGAGAGACAAAAACTTGAGAAGCAGGCAATCTCCAAAATCAAACCCTATACCTTCTTCTCTCCTACATCGCGACCCCAAAACGGCACGAAGAATCCCACAACGAGAGAAAAAAAAAAGAGAAAATCTTTACTCAATAACCACAAACAATCAACCCAACAATGTCCAAAACCCCCCAAACACGACAAACAACACAATCCACAGGACTCCCAATCCTCAATGCCCAACCATCGACTCACCCGTGTCACCACAGCTCCCTAGAATTCAAATCCCTCGCCGCGCAAATCGAGATGCCGCCGTTCCTCCCTAACGGATAGAGCGATTGTAGCTGGCCGTGCTTCGAATTACAAACTTTAAACTCGTAAAAGATCCGAGAAAGACGCTAATGAGAGCGACCGAAGCGATCGCTCAAAGATAGGAGCAAGAGATTACCCAAGCCCGCCCAGAATTCAAGCGATTGGGAGAAAGAAATCGCGGGATCGCCGCCGCCCTCTTCCCCTCGCTTCTCTGCCGCGGCCCGATGGCATCGGCCGGACCCAATCAACGCCATCGCTCTCCTGAGCTCTATTTATAAATAAATTATTAAATATTTCTGTCACATTCTATTTCACAACTTATTCACAACAAAATAAATTCGTCAAACCAAGTAAGATCGCGCTTAATATTTGATTTTAAATTAAAAATATATTAATAATTAAGCATAAGCTGACGGAAACAGATTATTTATATCACAATTAATCATCCAAAAACAAATTATTTAACAATATTCCAATGGGGACGGCTGAGCAAGACTCCAGGGGCCATGAAGGCGACGGAGAACGCAATGTGGACCGTCGGATCCAAGTGCAGCCCGGTTCGAGTCAGTGGACCAAACAGGGTCCATGGACCACAAGACTTGCCTCCCCCTTATACGGCATCAAGGCATCTATGGTCACGAAATGGGTGAACCCAAGTGGGTTGACCGGCCATCCCAACCCTTTCTTAACGGTTTGACCCATGGAATATTTTTTTATTTGAGGGAAATGGGGCATCTAAAGAAAGCTGTGGCCTTGCTTTTAGCTCTGTTTTTGTGTGCTTACCCATATGTGTATTCCTTTCTTTCTTACTCCTTGAGGAGTTGCATGGTATTAGGTTGGTAGAAAGTTGTGTTTGGAAGGCATTTTGTTGAGGCTTTTGGTGTGAATCATTATGGGCTCCCCAATAAGATTTGGGTCGATAGGAATGTGTCGTTTTTGAGACAGGTAAAATAGGTTGAGTGAGATGTAGTTAGGTCGTACTCAATTTGTCATGTAGTTTGTGTAAATGTACACTTTAATGTCGAGTATTGTAAAATTGAGCAAGCTATGCATCAAATTAGGATGAGTAACAATCATTAGAATGGGCGATTAATTTGGACTCATCAGCTCAACAAAAAATTATCGTTGTGTTATTTTAATTATTATTTATAGGGTTTTTTCTTTGAGTTTTGAACTTATCAATTTAGATAACAATTTGTTATATTGGTCTATTTTGAAAACTAGTTTAGTCGTGATGAAATTTTTTCACTATAAGCGATATATGCATAGGGCTAATTATTAAGTTGAAATAAATTATATTATTTATATATAATTGTATTAAAATAATAATAAATTATTAAATAGTGTGACATAAGTTTACACTTATTAAAAAATATTATTTGAATATATTAATAGATTCATAGATGGTACAAATATAACGAATAGATTCACGAATGGCACAAATCTTGCCTACCTTAATTGTTTCTTTTGGAGTGGTCTCACATTTCAATTAGTCTCAATTTACACGTCTTTTCATAAATATGAATCACTTTTATGTAAATTCTTCTTTCCTTTATGTAACTATTATGATAATCTCTTAATACCAATTCTTTTTCCTCGCTTTTGATTATATCACTTTATTTTCTTGTTCTTATTCTTTTTTCTCCTCTAGCTTAGTGGTAAAATCTAAGATTTTCTCAATATTTTCTAAACTCCCACTTGGCTCAAACTTAAGCTCCTTTTATAAGAATTTAGCATCTAGTCATCTTCTTAGCATTTCAATTCTTTAATTGACATCTTTCTTCTTGACCTATATTCTTCTCATAATGAAAGAATCACCTCTTATGATGGTGGTTTTTCGTTGATTGTTGCCATCAAATCAAGTTTTATCCACCTTTTCAAAATTAAATTTATGAAATTATAATTTTAGAAATTAAATTAAACTTTCATCATACTTAAAAAATCTAATATTTCTTGTATTATTTGATTAATTTCACTTCTAAAAATTCGTTGACCAATACCTTATGAATTTTACTTGATGAGTTAAATTCTTCACCCAATTTTTATATTTTTTGACACCATTTTTTTTATTTTTAGTAATTTTTCAAGCTCAAATCCTTATAAAAATTATTTTATTATTTTTCTTAAAAATTGTTTGGTTATTAATTTTGAGATCACCATACATTTTTTTGTACTAAAAAACTTTTATTAAACTTATTTTTATGAGTTTTATGTCACTATCATATTTATTTATTTACTGAGTTTATTTAATATTTTTAATAATTTTGAAGACTTTCTTAGGCTTATAAAATAATTTATCATTAATTTCTTTAGATCTGTTATCTTGATTTTTGGCACTTAAAACGTCAATTTTAACGAACTTGTTGTCATTGAATGTTATATATATTATATATTTTATTTTTCAGCTCGTCTTCTCTTTTAAGGTATTGTATCTCTTTTTAATAATATATAATTTTTTAAAGAAAAATAAAATATATTTTTAAATTCTCTAAAATCTAAGTAATTCATAATACTAATAAAGCCTCATTTTATTATAATTTTAAAATGTTATAATAGAGCACTTAAGATCAAAATATATAAAAAGAGTAATTGAGGTGTGACATTAAAGTTAAGGAAACGTTTTTATAGAAGGTGAAAGAGAGAAGGGAGAGAAAGGAAGGTTTCGATTACCTCATTTATGAAGATTGTCAAATGAACAATAATGATCTTAAGGGTTCATGTAGCTATCTTCGAAGAGCCAAGTGTAATCACAGATTACCTTGTAACGAGATGAAGAAATATCAAAATATTTAAGTTTTATATGTGTATATACACACAAATACACATTTCAATCAAACCAAATGCCTACATTAGCAAACATGAACTAATCATTGCATCATTTTACCCATGAAGACTTTGTTTGGCTTAAACCAATTTTCTAACCAATCAACAAACTTGACAACCCACACATTGAGTTGACTTATTTCTTTTACCTAACTTAACCTCATGACCTAGTAATTAAGATGGCACAAACCTAACTCAATACATCACTACCAATCATTGTTCCCAAATCCCCACTTCTAACCCACATGAACGTGCCTAATCGTTAGTCTGTTATAACCCAAAGCAAAATGATACCACAAAACTAAAACTACTCCTTGCTACTAACTTAGTGACTCATACCTTTTGTATGGACTCGTTAACTTGCAACTTGATCCAACATTATTTAGAACCCAAGCCAATATAGGAAGTAGAATCAAACCTTGTTAAGCTCAAACTGATTCAATCAAGCCCAAAACAAAACCAAACCGAGCTAGGTAACAAAACTAAATCTACTAGATTGGACTTGAAGTATGCTAGATTAAACTAGAAGCTTTTTAAAAGCATTTGGAAGCATTTTTGAAAGTGCTTTAAGTAGTTTTTGAGCCAAAATGATTTAATTTCAAAAGATCAATTTGAGTGAGACAAATAAAAATATTTTGGGAAATAAAAATCAATTATTTAAGAGAAAAATTATGAATCACTTAATAAAAATATCTTTTGAATGTGAATTGTTAAGAAGGGATAATGATAGTAACTTTTGATCAGAAACTTCTTGAAAACTTGGTAGGTAGGGTTATATATTATTAGTACAATTTGTTACATAAAATTGAGATGATTTAAATGTTTGATGTTTTGTTTGAGCACTTTTTTGTTTAAAAAAATCATGCTTGATATTTAAACAGACTATTGGGCATGATATTTGATGACAATTATGACTTTAATTTTCATGATATGATTTGCATCATTCGATTTGAATATTGAAAAAAAAATCAAAATGCAAAGTGCATGATAAATTTATAAAAAAAGAATATGATATATTTAAATACAAGAAGAAATGAGAATAAAGAAACGTAAGATATATAAAAAAAGAAATAAATTGGCATGAACATAAAAGTGGGATGAAGTGAGAAAGATGACAGGACAATTGAAATAAGTACCATTATGCCTCACAAAAAATCTAATAAATTACTTATAAATACTAAAATATTAATTTACAATACAGTTTATATATCAAAATCTCACGATCGCAACTTAAAATTGGGAAGAGATTATGGTAAATATCGCAAAATCTATAATCCATAACAAACAAATCAACTAAAAAAATAGCCATGCATAATATCTAAAAGTTGTCAAAGCTTTAACAAAATCTTAAATATAAATCCCATACATCAATCTATCATTGGAATACAATATAAATTCTCTCACACAAAAGTTCTCATATGGTTCTTAAATAAAATAACCTCTCATGGTTCCAAGCCATAGATCACTAAAGCCTCTAATTTTATAGATTTACATTCCCACTTGTAATATAAGTAGATAATAAGCATAAGATAGTTGACATTTACACTTAGACCCTTCCCTAATAAGGTGGTTATACATGGATTAAAAATTTATCATTGTTCTTTAATGATTTAAAAATTTTTTTTTTTATCTTTTTTTAATTCATAATTAATTATCTAGATTTTCAAAAAAAAACCATACTTAATATCATTGAATTCTTCATGAAAATAATTTTTTAATGATTTGCTTAAATAAAATTTTTAACTTCATTTTCTTACAACATCATCGAAGAAGATTGTATTACACGATATCTTATAAAGATAGAGGAGCATCATATATTCTTCTTATGTTGATGTTGTAAGAAACTTGTCTTTCTTAAAAGAAATATGAAAACTTAGGATTTCTAAGATTTGTATGAAATATTAGTTTTATTTGCTTCATATGTGAGTTTTAAAAGGTTTAAAATGATTACTTATAAAGGTTTTAAAATGCTTCTACCACATGTTTGAGAAAAAGAAAATATAAATTTTCATTGTTTAAAATGAATAAAAGAAAAATGTGAAAGAAATGAGTTGCACTTAATCATAAGAAGGCCAGGTTAAGAGATGCCAGATGAAGAGAATTTAACATAAGTTAAAGACAAAATCGGGATAGTTCAAGTCATTATATTGTAACACCTAAGAAATTAGAGTAAGTATCGAATCCTAAGTGAGACTATTACACAAAAATCAAGAGATAAACAAATTTATACCATAATATCCCAAATTTTTAAATGTCATTATAGAATGTATTTGGGATTATAATATATACTTAACATGTTAAGTGATATTATTATACAAGTTTGATATTATAAGAATTAGATATGTGTTAAACAATAAATTTAAAAATATATTTGAGACGTGTCCCATAATGTACATCACATAAAAAGTATTTCAAAATTTTATAATGAAAATATTTTTTAATAGACATCTAACAACATTCATTTTGTGCCATTTGAAGTATGTTTTAAATTGATATGAATTTTTTGGATTTATTGGATGAATAATTATTATATATTATAATATATATATATATATACATACATACTACTACTAGCACAAAAATCTCAAAATGCCCCTTTCCCTTTTTCTTCATGACCATTAGCAAACCCTAATCCCTTTCAATTTTGCATAGTAAGCTTTAAAATATTGGAGAAATCATTTATTCAAGGAATAAAAAGCCTTCCCCTTAGATTTATTGTTTCTTTGCAACCCTATCATTGGAGATTTCAGTTGAATATAAACCGTGAGCTATTGATGGAAAACTATTTTCTCCTTGCATAAATGAGATCAAATCAATTGTAAGACTTTAATTTCCTAATATATTACTTGTGTTTTATTAATGGATTTTGGAGTTGCCCTAATATGTTCATGGTTGCTCACTATGACAACCAAATTGAGATGAATGCATTGATTTTTGTTGACATCAAATTGGGATTTCAAGTTATTTTATCTAAATTTTGAAGAAATCAAGCTCATTTTTTATTGTGAAAGTGAGGATGAAATTCATTCAAATTCAAAAATTAAGAACTTTTAATTCTAAGTGCAAAAATATAAAGGAAAAAACCAATTAAGAAAAGAATTGAAAGATTTATTATTATTATTATTATTTTAAACATACTTGTGCTTAAATGTGTAAATACTTAAGAAAATTAAGAAGCATTGAATGTAAGCATATTATGGTTAAAATTTGTATTAATGTAATTATGAAATGACTTAGGCACGCCATGAAGAATATAATTGGATATATTCTTATTATCTATGATCAAAATGGCAAATCAATCTAGGATGTAGATCCTCAATACATAGATTAGGTGGATTAATCGATTAACTATGATGTAAGTATGCTTGTTTATTTAATTTTATTTGAGCATATCGTAATAAAATAATATTTCTTAGTTATGATCATTAGATTAGACATGTTCATATATTTGAATTTGAATAATAAGATTTATGTGACTTATTGTTGAAAAATAAATAAGAATTGTACAAATATGGAATTGAAAGAAAATGGTAGGCAAATAATTAAGAGATATATAATTCAGCATGAGAATAATACATTAAATGGAAATAATAAAATAATAAAAAATATATTTTTCTTATAATACTATTTCATAGCTCGTGTGTGGTATAAGAACCACATTATACTTTGCTATTAATACTTTTGTGTAGAGTAGCCAGGTAGGTCTGTAAACTATATTATGGTATGAGATGGTGCCCGATAATGTGATGATTTATATCTTAACAAGTTATCCATGATTTCCTTTAGACTATTATGGTGGCTAGGTGTGGGTGTGTGACTCATGTCAGACATGTTGTCACTAGCTTACTTTTGGGTTTGTAGAGTGGCTAGGTACAATTTTTAGAGTCATACTAATAAAAATTGATATGATATTAATTGATTAATATGCATATATGTAGATATCTACACATTTAAAATCTTCTGATGATATTAATATAGACATGATATGATATATAAATAGGAATAATAGTCAACAAAAAATATGACTTAAGGATTTAGTAGGATTAAGGCTTCATGTATATAATGAGTACATATTGGGAGGATTTATCATATATTTGTGATGTAGACTACATGATATCATCTAGATTTTGATGTTATTTTATGTTGATATTTTAAGAGTTTTGTTGGTTATTTTTTATGTATCTTATGGATCGTTATAGATTTGGTTGATGTGAATTGAGATTTAAATATAGTTAATAATTTTAAAATTTATATGGATTACTTATGTGATATTAGTAATGAAAATGTATGTAATGATCAATTATTGTATATAAAAATGGGTAGTTTATGAGGGATATTTTGTTTGTTTATTTTATAAAATTATAAGTAATTTAATTGAATTTGAAGGTTGTTGATGAGACTAAGGTTGAAAATAATCTCATCATCATTCCTTGTCTAAATGAGTTTAGTGGGATGTGACATACACTATGTGTATATACCTTGATAATTGATTTTTATAAGTCAGAAGTGTTGAATCTTTTGATGTGATGATCACAAAATCAAATTAAATATTACTATTATTTTATTAAGTTTAGTGTTTATTTAAATTCAATTATTAAGATACTATTATACTAGTTTAACTTGTTAGAGCAAGGATTGTAGTATCTAAAGTAGATAGAGATTGAAAGCTTAAATTGTTGATTTTAGAGTCAATGATCAGGCTCTTTGTAGAGTGGCTAATTTATAAAGAACTATATCCTTAAACATCTATATAATTAGCATGTTAAATCTTTTTTTATAGTTATGATACCTAGGATCATAATCATGGTTTATACATATTTGAGTTATTTTTTAAGTGATGCATTAAGTTACATGTAGTCTTAAAGATTGAGCATTTTAATTTTAAATCTTATGAAAAAATATTTCAATATAAATAAAAATATTAATAAAAGTAATAATAATAAATTAAAAAATAGGCTTAAGCAAGCATTACACGACCAAGCTCGAAGGCTCAAGCTTAGTGGCCTACAATCCCGAGCACCGAGCCTTGGTAAACTGCCGGTCAAGAGACTGGCTAGAACAAAGTCGAGTCAAGCCCGAGTCTCAGTTAGGGTACAAATCCTGTAATGGCTTAGGTTAAATTATGTTAGGAAATCACTCTTGAACCAGCTTAAGCATATCGAGTCGAGTAGGACTCAAATTTGTCAAGTAATGAGATTAGGACATGTCAAACACGTTCACGTGTGTTTGTAAGTGACTTATGTAATGATTTCTTAAAATAACCATGGGGCAACTACCCCTATTAGGCTAACTTAATAGTCAGGATAGACTACGATATATTGCAAATTGCATGTAAACTTTTGCAATGTGTGACTAAAAAACACGACACCTATCTACATCCAATTGGGAGCAAATCAGTGTTGTCTGATTGTACTTTTTTATATCAAACGATAGAGATCGTGTTTACCTTTTTGAATAGTAAATTTAAATAGCCATTTATTCGAAAAACATGATCGAACCATTGAGATATTTTCCAAATTTTTGAATAATACATTTTATCTAATTGTCTATTCAAAAACCTTAATTAAACGATTAAGATATTTTGTGTATTTGTAAACAATGCATTTCATTTAGTCCATCCAAAAAGAGTGATCAAACCATTATGATTTGTTTCACCTTTATGAACAATAATATTACACGTCATCACCACCCATTCAATATACGAGATCAATGATCCATATTAAACTTCGTTATGATTCGATATGAATCTTTTAAACAAGTGCTTGATAAGATGATGCCTATTTTATCTGCCCAGCTCAGATGGTAATTGCTTTTCATCTTGCTTTATTCATTTCCTACAATTGCTATTTTTTGGAAAAAGCTACTTCTAGTCTTTGAAAGTGCCATTTTGATATATTTTTATTTGAACTATACATAGAGATCATTTATTAATATTTTGGATTTGATGAACTAACTTGAAAAGCTTAAATATGTCTAAGAGAAGTCTAAAATTGAGAGCTTCATTTTTCACAATGTGCTTGCTAGAGTTACGAGATTCATTTTTTTACTTCTAATACTTTTATCTACAGTTGTGTCGCATCGTTTAGGTAACAACTACGTCAATAGTTTGTTGTGCTACTCTTGTTCGAAGGATTCAAAAGTGTAAGAACTTTTTGTGTACCAATTTTTGAAAATTTTTTAATTTTTTTATAGCCATTTTTTGTGAATTTTAGTGTCTCATTAGAGCACTGGTTTGTACTTAGTTTTAACCCAACTAGTTTTGATTAAAGAAGTGGTTAGTGGAAGCCTGATCAATGATCGACTGTAGATGTAGGTACGGATTTTGGTTGAAACACCTAAAAAATCTTTGTTTACTTCTTTTTATTGTTGTAAATTTTTTTATTTAGTAGAATAATCTTTCTAAAAATAATTTTTTATAACTAGGCATAAAATTTTTCTTTAATTAATTTTTTTTTGAAATAAAAAATTATTAAAAACATAATTTATCTCTTCCCTCTTATGTGTTGAACCTCGCACAATTCACATAAAGATGCCTTCAAATGATAATGTCAATTTGCAAAAACTTATGAATGCTTGTATAGACTAATTAATGCTTATAATTAATGTTTAATGTGTTGCTTGTAGATGAGTATAATCTTAAGGAATGATCTCACAATAAAATCTTGAAGATATTTTATTATTTTTTAATTATAGTGATTGACACATGTTTCATTTGTCATACGAAGTTAGAGCATAATGTATTTGCATTGCTTTGTTTACAAGTTTTCTTTATTTTTGATAATGAATTAATGTTTATAGATAGGAAAAGAAAGAAAAATAAAATTCTACTTGTGATGACAGCCACAAAAGAAAATAAAATATATGTTTGTAATGAGAGAAAATTGTTGATAAATGAAAGGAAAATTTTAAAAATGATAAGAT
Source organism: Vanilla planifolia (assembly GCA_023846275.1). Classification (NCBI taxonomy): domain Eukaryota; kingdom Viridiplantae; phylum Streptophyta; class Magnoliopsida; order Asparagales; family Orchidaceae; genus Vanilla; species Vanilla planifolia. Next base: position 7,620,072 of record CM043873.1, on the reverse strand, counting down.
GAATAGTTGTTATTATTTTGGAATAACTTTTTTAGAGATAAGCCAAATAAGTCATTCACCTGGGCTATTTATGTTAGCATGACATGTTCTTAAATGTGCTCAATAGTTTATGTCATTTCCTTAAGCCAATTCTTAAAATAATGATAATAAAAAAGTTAGAGTATTAAAGCATTTACTTGAAAATTTTATTTTATATTATATTGATCATTTGTATACTTGTGTTCTATATTGTATTGCTAGCAAATGATGACTACCTAAATATTGTTATATATATATATATATATATATTATTGAACTAGTAATAATTGACTTAGATTATTTTTGTCATAATATTTTGAAGTCAAAATGAAGCATACCATAAAGTTATAGAAGAATAATGAGGGATGATGACACTAATTTGACCTAGATAATACTAATATTTTTCTCCATTGAGTTTGTAATTGTGATGATTGTATTTTCCTTATGATTGATGAGCACATGTAATAGAACTTGTATCATGATATTTGTTTAGACTTTACTTGATTTGAGAATGTTTGAACTATAGTATTTTAAAGGTTTTGGTTGCTTAATACTTAAATGGCTTCATTATAAAAAAATGTGATTTCAATGTAAAGTTGTTTCCAATTAAAAGCAATTTTTGTTGCAAAGTTTTTGAATTTTGCTTCCAAAATTTTTCAAAAAGGTTTTCTTTAAAAGAGTTTTAAATTGATTTCTTTATTTTATATATAAAATTAAAGAAAAAAATTTGTTTACATAACATTGAAACCCGAGAAAGATCAATGAGGGGTTGCCACATATTCTATGTTCTAAAGAGTGTCATTGATTTCATCATTAATCACTCGTAGTCAAAGTTGCGGCTCCCATTGTATTTTTACAAAGTCTCTAATGAGAAGTAACAATAAAGAATTTTTTAATCTACATTAACCAATGAATATACATCATTAGTAATTGATTACTTGAATTCCTTGAGTTTTTTTTGCTAAATTGCTTTATAGGATCCATGAGTAAATTTTGGATTGTAAGTAATAAAACAGATGATTTAGTTATAAATATGATGCAATGTAGGATTGATAAAATTAATTAATATGATGCAATGTAGGATTGATAAAATTGATAATACCAAGTCTACATAAACTTTGTTCTAAGTTAAAATCAACAAAATGATTATTTTATGATTTTTATAATGTGTTATCAATGTTATAGATAATGAACATATATAATCATCTTATATATAATATTAAATTATTTAAACACAAATATTAACTAAAATGGTGAAAAGATAAAATAAGAAAAGAAGCAAAAAATTGCAAAGCTAACATATGTTTGCTTAGGCATGACAAAACTTCTCAACTAGACTCTCGTTTAATGAAGTCTATCTCAAACAACTTTTTCATTTGCAAGAGAAGAAGCATTGGTTGCACAAATCTTTAAGTAAGCTTCAATGGTCAAAAGCAATGGAATAGAATATTTATTGACCTCAAAATGGGATGGGTTAGAGACTTTTAAGAAGTTAGGAAGATGTAAGATAAGAGTAGCTTCTCAAGACATCTTAAGTAGCATAGTTGTTATAATGACAACCTTGGGTGGTCGATCCAACCACTCGAGGCTTTCTTACTAACAACTATCTCATTCAGTTTAGCCACCCCCACTTGGTGCAATATGGAAAACCAATAAAGATGAATGATACTTATTTTAACCATCTAGCATAGGCATAACTACCATTGCTTCTTTTTGAAGATTTTAATCACCATGCATGATTAGGTAATTATAAGTTCAATTTTAGTGACTTAATAAGCGATATAAAAAAACTCAGCTTAAGCCTTTTATATTGTATTATAGTTTTTCATGTTCTCATTATAAAAAAATATCTACAGAAATATTCTTACAAATACAACAATAAAAATACATAACATTTCAATATGTAAATTAACATTACAATTACAAAAAAATGTCTCTATGTATTAAACTATATGAAATACCTAATAAAAATAATATTAATATATTTAATTAGTTTACATTTGTTGTTATAAGAAAAAATCAATTCAAAAATATTCTACATTAATACAATGGTATCAACACATATAATTTTATAAGCCAAAGAATATGAACAAATTTAAGTAAATTTAATTGTACTTGCAAGTATGATAAAATATAGACAATAACAAGTACAATTAATTTAGAAAAACCATGATGCTACAATAATTTTAAATTTAAACTTTAATTTATAATTATAATTACCAAGTAATCTTAGATAACTAAGGCAATTAAAGGTGCAAGTAGTAAAAAAAAAATAACAATAAAAATAAAAAAGCCACGTGTTCACAATGAGATGCTACAAGACTTGTAATAAAATCAATATGATGGAAGCAATTATGGTTGCTTTCCTTTTTATTTTAATTTTTCAGCACCTGTAAAATAATTAAAAATAAATGTCGCCGGCACATCATTTCAGGTTGAAAACCGGTAAACTAACTCGCGGAAGATGAGAGGGTAAGCTGTCCAGGCAGGGCGATTGAGACAACGCATGCCTTATCATAATAATGGCTTCAATCGAGATTTCATCCAACGCCACTCAGTTTGTGCGACAATTCCACACTTGCTTAAAAAGTTTGGTTTTTTTTTTTAAGCTCATAAACCCCAAAAATCAAACTAGGGTTTCTTGTGGTTCTTCGATCACGGTAGTCTCCGTGCTTGATCTGAGCTCCAACATGGAAATGGGATGATTTCGAGGTAGTGATGGTTTCTTCCCTTGGCTTCGCTTTGTCGATGGAGATATTTTGTCTTTTCTTGGTTTGCTGTTTCCCGTGCCTTAGTTTCTATTTTCCTCTTTGTTTACGTTTTTTGCAGATTGAAATTTCGCTGATTTTGAAATTTGCATCGACATTCTGTTCAATTGTTAGTTGTTGGGTAAGGCAAGAAGTGTACTCGCTTTGAGTTGGGTTTCAGCTGATGGTCTATCTTTTAGTCATTTATTGGGAAATGGTTGGCGAGGATAACTGAAGTAGCCGAAGGAGCGTTGAAGAGGCGGGGGTTTGGATCCATTGGGCTGGTGTAGCAGTCTTACGATGCGAATGTACTTTTTTGGGAAGGACGTCGCAGGCGTCAATTGAGTTGTAGTTCCAATGGAAGGTAATCAAGCAAAGTCTTTGTTCTCCTGAACTAGTTTCCTTTTCATTTATTTGTTCAGGAAATGTCCAGTAGGTGTGTACGCCTAGTTCTTCTGTTTGTCAACTTCAATTATCTATTTTTGTCCAGCTGCCATACTGGCAAAAAGGTTATAATTCCGTAAAAATGCTTTTCTTTAGAGATTTTTGGCCTTCTGGGATTGATGCATCTCTAAGATATACGATTTCACATCAACTTTAGATTTCCAGTTTCTATATTTTCTTGCAGTTCTTGATCGTAGTCAACAAAGCAACTTATTGACCACATTGACGATTCTGTATATATTTTTTGGAATTTAAAGCATGCTGGAGTTGGTTAGATATTGAAATCTTATTGTTCTTGTACTTGTTTAAAGGGATTTTACACCCTTGAGGTTCTTAACAATCCATTTAGGTCTGTGGCTGCCTAAAACGATATTTTATTGGGTTGTGTTTGAATACGTCTTGTGGGTAGATTTCTAAGCATCTGATGCATGACGTCTACTCGTTTTGAATGAACAACTAATAGTGGAAGCTGGGGCCTATGTCTTGCTGTATTGGTTTGCGTGTGGACAGCACCACTTTCCCAGGCACATCTTTGTGGAGCCTTCCTGCTTTATTGTGTCCCTTAAGTTGAAGTGTCCCTCTTCCTCTGATCCAAACCAAGCTGTTTTTGTGACAAGAAAACTGAACCTGAATGGGATTTGCAATGCTATGAATAGGATCATAATCGTGTATTTGATGATCCAAACTCCTAAGCATAACCTTGTTCTCATGATCTAAAACTGAGCATTAGTTGGGTCATTTGTGATTTTAATATTTGTTAGTTGTAAAAAGTCACCTTAAACCTCGAGGAACATTCTAGGTTACACTTCATAGCTTTCCTATGGTGCCTCTCAGATTGTTCTGATTTACTCCAGATTAAGAACTGAGAGCAAAATTTCTTGAACAGACTCAAGTACTTATCTCGGTACTTTATCCATATATCTCATGATATATGGCTCTATGATTTGTTTGTGTATTTAGATTCTATTTACTAGAGAAGCCTCTTATCATTCCTAAAGGATACTTTAATGTTGCTCGTTGAGGACAAATTCCTTCACTATTGGCTGAGATTTCTCCGCCTCTTGGTGGAGAGAGTGAAGTTGTCGACTGTTTGAAAGTTATTCCTGTCGATTTTGTTGATACCATGAAGAAGTTCAAAAAAGTTTTGGATTTTTAGAGAGGATTTTTATGTTCCCATCCATTCCTTCAGTTTATCTTTCTCTAATATTTGTGGTAGGAGGTTATCTCTTTATTGCTACTATCGATGGGAATAATTGACCTTCCTAGGAAGTCATCGTTGAAGTATCGAGCAAACTTGAGGAAAGAGAGAAGGAAAAGAAAGCTTTAAATGTTTTTAAAAAATTTGGTTGTTAGTTGTTCTATTGAAGATTGAAGAGGGAATAAAGTTTGACTTGATGGACAATCTTCCTTGATCATGGACATTATGACTCCTTGTGAGGTTTCAAATCACGATAGAGAGGGAAATCTAATTGTAGAGAACTTTCTTCTAAGTCAATTAATTCCTACAATCATTGTCTTTGATTGGGATTTAGTTGTTGTTCTAGATGATCTAAAAGAAGCTTTGAAGTAAAACCTTGAGGAGGTTGACAAGGTGTTGAGAGACCTCAAGATCATTAATGTTGATTAGGTGGTCTTTTGCAAGCTCCTCGATAATACATTGGCATAGATAAAGAAGATCATGAAAGATCCATCTGATTAAACTATTGCCTTAAGGACTTCGAAAGAGAGTGGAGAGGATAAGATTATCTCTTGTCGAGAAAAGATAGTTTAGGTTGAGGATGATGAAAATTTGATAAAGAATTAATTCAAAGCAACCCCTTGCGACTAGATAGAGGAAATTGACAAAGAGAGAACTTTGCCTTGGATTCAAAAGAATATGCTGATGAAGTGAGCTTGGTCGTTTTGTCGACAGGACCATGGAGGCCGACAGTGTACCAAAGAGACCTCAATGATGGAATTTTGTACCTTGTAGAAAATGGTGTTGTATGTAGAGAATGCTAAATTCCCATCCTTGAGGATGCTTTTGGGAGAAGCTTACTTGAAGATTATCCTTGGTATAATAAGAGTCCTTAAAGCAACCTCCTCGAGGAGCTAGTTCTTGAGGTTACTAGTGTAACTTTGTTTTGTGGAGATTGCAATTCTATAAAAGTTTGAAGTTATTACAAATAAAAAAGATGTTTATAAAATGATGTGTACGTTTTTGTCATTATTTTATTTTTTTTATTTTCAAAGAGAATGGTTATTTTGATTTCTTGAATATTGTTATTTGTGCCCTTCCTGATAAAATGTAATAGTAAAGCCATCCAAAGATAAAACATCCTTGAGAATTGATACAAAAATCATTGGATTTCTTGTTAGAAGTTTCACATCGTGCTTTATTAGCTACCTAACTCTTTGACCTTCCTGTTCCTTACTTCCCTGAGCCATGGTGATATGAACTCAAAGAAGAAGAGCCATATTGAAGTTTGTTGAAAGGTTAAATGAGAAAGCTCCATCACCTTATACTTCGTGGAGAATTAAAGCTTCCCGTTGTTGAGGATCATGATGGAGGATATCTTTACCAATCTTCAAAGGTTCGCACTTTATTTCAAGATTGCCTTGTAAGTGCCTTTAGCAGAGGAGCCTCATTACTTACAAGAGCAATGAGATGTGTATCTTCATAATTTTTTTGTATATTCTTTTTGTGTTTTGCAATTATTCTTTGTTGTGCTAATAGATTATTTTATATTTTCCTTGCTTAGTTGGTGCGTAATGCAGTTGCCAATGTATATACGTTCAATGAGGTCTTAGAGAAAAATAATGTGTTGTGGTCTATAGGAAAAATTTTGTTCAAGTTTGATACGGTGTAGAACCCCATCTATATTGGATTTAGAATACCTTCTTTGCACCTTGATTGAAGATAGTGATACATCTTTGTCTTGGGGTTTTCATAGAAGCTGAAGTACCCCATTAATTGCTTAAAAGATAAATTGAAGAAACATCATTTTTAGCCAATTGTAATGGAAAAGCTCATATCACTATACAATACCCCTATGAATATTAATAAGTTTTGGACTCTTCCCCCTTATAGGACTCTTAGTTTGTTGATTGGATGATCATTCATTTGTGGAAGAGGTGGTATGAGATGATGGTTCAAGCATAATGGTAAAGCGAAAGTTCACTAAGTCCATCTCGAGATTCAGGATTCTGGCCAAGGGACCAAAGGAATTCTAAAAACAAAAGAGGAAGACTGTAGGAAAGGCTCATATTATCTTTGTGGAGAAGAGGTAGTTGATCCTCCAAGGCCCTAGAGAAGAGCATGAGATTCTAATTGCCTTCAGTGAAATGATGAAGAGAGTTCTCTCCAAAGGAGAGTAGATGATACCAAGCAAAAAGAGTTCCTTGAACAACTAATAAGCCCACCCTCTAGCCCAAGAAAGAAGATATAAAAGATCTTTCTTGTTCTCTCTCTCTTTGGATGACTTTTAATAATGAGCCCAAGGACATCTGTGGAACAATACTTGTTGTGGCCCTTGGTCATGAATCTAGTTGTCTTATGACTAGACATGTATGAACCCTAGAGAAGAACATGAGATTTTAATTGCCTTCAGTGAAATGATGAAGAGAGTTCTCTCCAAAGGAGAGTGGATGATACCATGCAAAAAGAGTTCCTTGAATAACTAATAAGCCCAACCTCTAGCCCAAGAAAGAAGATATAGAAGATCTCTGTTGTTCTCTCTTTCTTTGGATGACTTTCAATAATGAGCCCAAGGACATCTGTGGGACAATACTTGTTGTGGCCCTTGGTCATGAATCTAGTTGTCTTATGACTAGACAAGTATGAACTCGAGGAATCCCAAGCTAGTTAGAGAATTGATTCACTCAGCGTTCATTCAAGTCTTGACGAATGTTGCTTTAGAGTCTAGAGACATCGAAGTGTTTCGTGTTAAGGAAATCCCACTAGAGGGGGGGAGTGAATTGTGTATTTAAAAATTTTTATAACTTTCGAAATTAAAACTTAAAAGTTTTAAGCACGAATAAAGAAATTTGAACACAAAAGTTTTTAGGTGGTTCGACTCAAAACCGAGTCTACGTCCACCCCCAACCGGTGTTGGGAAAAATCCACTAAATGCACCAATTACAAGTGAGGTTTTTCGTATGGTTCACCTCAAATCTACTTGGGATTTTTACTACGGCTAATCCCAAACCTACTTGAGTTTTTCTCTGGGTTCAACTCAAACCCGGGGCTTTAGCACTACTGCCGGGATGCCCTTACCCCAAAACGAAAAATACAACGATTGGCAAAAAGAACTTAGGAAAAATAGGAGAAAAGGGAGGCACACACAATTGAAAAATTAGAAGGATAGAAATGAGAAAAATTGAATCATGAACCTCTAATTTCAAGCGTCTTGTTGCAGTTTTCCTTTTGAGCTTGAAGGCACCGTTTTTGCTTGTGATTGTTCGAATTTGAGATCTGAAATCTTTGAAAGAATTTAGCAAAGATAAACTAAATAAATCTTAATTTTTCCCTATTTAGAGCTTAAAATTGAGCTCAAAAACAAACCTTCAACGGCTCCTAAAAAACAACTAGCCATTTGGGCAACGGACGGAAAGCAGCCACCGTCCGTTCCGGGCCCAAAATCGAACGACGCTGATCAAATTTACGAAACAGCCGTTTGATTTTGATCTGGAGCGTTGGATCCGCGCGCTGAACGAACGGCGCCGATTAAACTCGCGAAACAGTCGTTCGATTTCAATCTCGCGCGTTGGATCTGGGCGGGCTTGATCTGCGCCTTTGGATCCTGCCGAAGTTATAAGGTGGGATTTTTAGTCCCACACTGCAGAACTAAAGTCGGCGCACCGCTTTATAAGGAATTTGTGCTGTTTAATTCTCGAGCCTCTGTAGGGCTGGCTCCCCCCTTCCTTGACCAGGATTTCATCACCTGGTCGGGTTGACTTGACCATGCACTGTTCATTGACCGTTGACCGTCGCTGTAGTTTGACCTAGCCGAGCTCCTCTCTGCGGGCTTTGGGCGGGCTTGGCTTAGCCAAGCACTGTTCATTTGACCGTTGACCACCGCTGTAGTTTGACCTCGCCGTGCTCCTCTCGGCGGGCTTTGGGCCGTCTTGGCTCGCCCTTTTTGGGTCAACCAATTTTTTAATTTCTAAAAGACCTGGACGGGCTAATTGCGTGACGGGTCGGCCCGCCCAGTGCTACAGTGAATTTTCCCGAGACTTGAGCTGTTTTAAGGTTGATTGGAAGAATTTTTGTGCTAAAATTTTAAATATAAGTGTACCAAAATAATTTTATATTATCATAGTATTATAAGTTTTCTAAATAACTATGAAAAAAGATTTATGAAAAATAATTCCTAAATAATTTTAAAAAATCAAATACCAATGTCTATACTTTTTGTCAATAAAGCTTGGCCCAAAAATCAAAATTCAATAATTATTAATTTTATAATATTTTTAAATATTAATAATACTAGTGTGTCTCATAATCTCAAAAATTGGACATCTCAATTTCAAAAAAATTAATAAAAACTCAAATATGAAAATTCTAGTACATGTCTCAAATTTCCTTAAATTATGCCATGGCTTCAAGGTCCTTAGTGACCACTATTTTAGACATGTGAAATACATGGCTTGATTTAATTAAATATTAACAATTTTACTTAAAATCAAGCCTAAATAAAATATAAACATTTATGCTTGACTCATCAAACATAACGGTATAACAGACATCAATAGTTTTAAGGAGGTACCCATGATGGACCCAATTTTTTCTATAGAAAATTTGCATGTAATAGGAGGTAAAGCTTTATATATTAAGTTTTTGAGTACTTATATTATTTGTTGTTCCTCCAATAATGACTTTTGTGTAGGTGAATAGGATGTTTGAGTCCTAAAAGAGGTTAAGACATTATTGAGGAATAACATCGAAGATCAACTTCAAGGCTTGGGGAAATAATATCCAAAGAGTTCATGATAGGTACAATAAAGAAAGTGAAAGTTGGAATTTGTTAGCTTTAACATCCCAAAAAATGGAGGCATTATCCTCAAAATTCTTTGCCTAAATGATGCTTTCGTTCACAATGACAAAGGATTAAAAAATGCATTGTTGGCATATGCTTTGCAATACCTTGGGATAATGTGTTAACTCACCTTTTAATACTTGTTATGCAAGGCTTTGACTCAATGTGAGAATATAAGTGGTCTTTACCTTGTATTTTGGTTAACAAATTTGTTAATGATATTTGTGTTTGACGTGTTGCAGACTATTGGGGACATTCTACAACTTTGAACAAACTTTAAATGATTGAATATGATAGGGAAAATGCTCTTTTTGAAATTCAAGATTTGAGGAAAACTATGGTAACCTAAGCCAAGATGTTGAACAACAAGGGGATTGTGGACATGATGGAAAATAATGTCACAACCTTCTCATGGAGGATCACACTTAAAGATCAACTCAATATTATGTCCATCTTCATCAAGGAATAGGAGTTGAGATTGAAATCCTGGTGTCAAACTCAAGTTGAGGTCTATAAGTCGAGTTTATATAAAGTGTAATATTGATCCAATGCCTCTTTTTTAGTTATTTTAAGAGTTTAGTCAACACTTGCTTCTTTTAAATATTTAGTTGAAAGTGGTTGAGATGAACATAGCTTTAGAAGAGATTGAAGAAAAACACATGGGCATCCTCAAATTAATTTTTCAAACAATTGGAGACCATAAGTCCCAAGATGTATCAAAGGAATCCAACCTTAGAGGATATTTTTGATGAATTTAAGAAATTTTATCTTTATAACAATTGGTAAAAGATGTGTTGGCTATAAGGGTTATTGGCTATCAAGATAGTAGGTTAGGATAAAGTTATGAGCAAGGGAGAGCTAGCAGTTTATTTCTCAGGTAAGGTTTAGCATTATAGTTTTAAGCAATAATAATGAACCAAAAGTCAACATGTTAAGGGAGGTCCTAAAAAAATCCTTAAAAGTTTAAAGATGTATTCATTATTATTTTGTTTACTTTGAATGAATATTAACGTATTTTTCACATTTTCCTATGAACCGATTTTATTTTTGTTCGATTCACATAATTACTTTCATGGATTTAGAATTAAGAACATTTAATAGAATCCAGACCTCTAGCATAAGTATACACTTGAGGTAGGAACAAACGAAAGGTCAATTCATAAGTGTGAAAGACACAATCAATGGGGGAAGGGGCAACCATAAGTTTGGACTCAACTTGGATCTGAATGAAGATAACTTAATTCTTGATTATGAGTGTTGCTCTTTACTCTAGGGGTGATGAATTAGACAATTAGTAGTTAAGATAGGATTTCAGCTTTATGTGATGGAGCAATGACAAGCTTAAGTTGTACAAAAGAGGATGTAAAGACAAGGCCCCCGGATGCTCTCATAAGATGGAGCAATGATGAAGAAATGGAAGCAAGGGTAATACCTTTCATGACCTTCATGATGGAGCAATGTTGAAAGTTTAGGTTCAAGGTATGTTGAAAGTTAAAAAAAATATGACAGTGAATTGCTCAAGCAACAAGAAAAACGATTAATTGAACCAAAGTATGATTTAAAGTGAATGAAACAAAAATAGACAAATAATTAAGAAAATTAGAGCTACTTGCATCATTATGTCTCGAGCATGGTCAAAATGCTTGTGGAGTGATGAATCAGTGTTATTCATGTTTAGAATAGTTGTTTAATCTAATTTTAAGATTTATTGACAAATGAACTATAGTTCTTTCAATAAATATGTCACAAACAATTATTGGCTCGATTCCTTGTAGTCTAACATTAAATCTTATCTTAAATTTTTTTTGTCTCTAGCTATTGTGACTCATTTGAGGTGTTGCCAAAGGTAGTTTGACTTAGTATTGGTGCAAGATTGTATTAGAAATTAGACATGATCAAGTTAAGAGAGCTTATGTCACAAGCTATAATCCACTTGCATGGATTTGATTTATGTTTTCTTAAGAGAATTTCGTGTTTTGAGTGATAACCCTCACTTGTCAAGGTTAGGTTGTGAACCATAATGATATGTCATGTTTGTAGAAAATCTCGAGAAATGAGTGTTCACCATGAAATTGACTGATAAGGATGGAATAAGAATCATTCCTGAACTAGGAATGATTAGAAGAAAATTGTTGATTTTGGAGTACGACTTGAGGTCAATGAGTGAGTTATTGAGATAAATTGAAATTATGTATGGATTGGTATTAATCTCATATATTAAGTTAAGATCTCAATTGAATTGAAATTTGATAAAGGGCATCAAATAAATTTTATTTTAAAGACTTAGAATTCGACTCAAGAATTCACTTAGGATGGAAAGTTTATAAGTGAATTTTGAGTGATAATTTTATTCTTCAAGTAAAGTGATTAATTCTCAATGTGTTTAATTTGTATCTGATAACTAAATTTAGAGAGTTTCACTTAATCATATTAAAATTACCAGAATAAGAAGAATTTTTGTTTTAGTATGTAATTCATAAATAGCTTAGGCCAAATTAAGTTGTAACTTTGGCATTTAACGTATAAAGAAGAGGAGACTTATCATGTTTAGAATCTTTTCATGTAACTTTTATTCCATGATTTTGGAATTTTATTATCTTCCTCTATCTAAAGTTGTTGTTGATTTGGTCTAATAATGATCTTTCTTACTTGGGAGCTAGTTTATCGAAGCCATCTTGACATGAGAGAGCTCAATCCTCGAGAACTAGATCTCCAACTTTGAAATGTTGCTTTTTGATGTGCTTGTTGAAATGTTTTTTCATATTATGTTTTAGATTGAGGTTTTTTAAGCGAGTAAGAAGATACTTATCCTCCAACAAGTCTATCTTCTCTAGTTGACTCATTATAAGGTTTTGCAATTTGATGCTTGGACTCTTGAGAGAAGGAAAAAATTCATGAGGGTCTCCATACTTGGCCAATAGATCTTGATTATGCTTTTGAGGAACTTCGAAACGAGTCACCTAGTTGAACTTTTGCGGGAGAGATTGAGCTAGTAGTTGATGTTTCAGAGTATAATCCTATGTCTTGTACTAGCTGTTGATTTGCTTGAATACTAATTGAGTCATTAAAGACTTTTAAACTTTTGATGTCCATCCCTTGAGTTAATTTTAGACATCAAGGCTTCATATACTCAACTTAATCATTGGTTATAGGAAATACAATTTAAATAACATTTTTGGCTTGACTTGCTTTAGGTAGAGGACAAATCCAATTCTACAAGATTTTGTCACATGCACTATCAACAAACAATTGTTAGATGTTTGCAAGTGAAATAAGCTTAATTTTGTAAGAGTTCCTTTCTTTCAAAGAATCTATTAGCAATTGAGATTTCAAAGATAAATGGGAATAGAGTTGATATGGAATTCACTAAACTCCATAACCCAACTTGCATTCAGTTTGAAGCTTTTATCGATTGAAGAATGTGTTTTAGTGGTTGATTAGTTACATAAGATTGGCTGTATTGGCCCAATTGATGGGTTAATATAATTAAATTTAGAGCTAACTTATTGAGGGCAAAATGTATGAGTTATGCATCTTTCAAAATATGTGAGATAGATTTGGCATTGAACTCTATCACCTTCTTGAATTAGAGCAAAACTAATTATCAAATTAAATGTAGAATGGGCGATGAATGATGGTTCCCTTGGAACTAGGCTACTCAAAATAGGAGATCGAGTTAAACGAGTTTTCAGCTACTAAAATGCCTTCTTGTAGTTTTTAGTCCACTGAACTTTAGATTTATTTGGTAATAGCTTAAATAAAGCTTGAGAATTTTCCCTTCAAGATAATTTCGTTGAGAATTGTGATTTGACTATTTAAATGTTGAACATCTTGATGAATTGTAAGGGGTGACATCATAATTAGATCTTACACTTTCTCTTGGCTGTCTTGAATTCTTTTTTTAGTCGCCATGTAGCTTAGTCAAATGTCGTACTGAAAGTGCATTTTTTTTTAAAAGATTTAGCCTCATAAACTTCTTGTAAGTTTCAAAGGTCTTTAGATCTTGAAGGTGAGCTCTGAAGGGTTTGCTTTTTACCAAGAGAACTTCATGAGCCTTCAAGTTTCTAACCCTTTTTGGAACAATGAGTTGATCTTCCTTTGGTATATTGTAGCTACTTTTTTCAAAATAGCATCGATGAGCTTAGAGATTTCATCTTTTGTGATAGACTACTTCTTAAAGTGGAAAACTCACTTCTTTTGGCGAAGTGCTTAAGATTGAGGCTACTATTGAGAAAGTGTGGCAGCACAAAATATTTTGTTCTAGGAATATCAAATGACGAATAGGTGATGTTATTGACATACTTGGCTACAATGTTGGGGTTGTTCATCCTTTCAGATTTATTTGAATTAATCGAGATGTTTATAATTTTTGTATCATTTGAGGGATCTACAAGAAATGAAATACTATGAGAGATTATTTATTAGTACTCTATTTGGAAGCTTGATGGCCGAAGTTGAAGGATTGGGGTACTTTGCAGTGTAATCAAGTAACTTTGCCAGTGTAGTAAGTCTTCTTGACTTTGAATGATGCCAGTATGAGAGTTGAACTTGATGCATCAATGAGCATTGAAATTATCATCTTGAACTTTTTCATTGTTGGTTAAACGAAGATGAAGAATCTATCATATGCATTATATTATAGACCCAAAAGAGTTCTCAGTAATAGTCCCTTCTGGCTTAGTTTCATCTCCTGAGATGCTTATCAAAGATTTGATGCAGAGAAAAGTCTTCGACTAATACCTTTCTAGTCAAGAGTATTTATGAAAAAAGCTTAACAGAGTTGCCAATGTCGATGAGAATCTAACAAAATTTAATGTTGGCAATTAGTCCTAAGATAATTATGGTATCATTGTAAAGATTGCTTAAAGGTGGCCAATCTTTTGGACTTAAAGTTATCTTGCCTAAAGGTTTATAACCTCAAGGATTTGTTCTAGGGCATTGATGACTGCAACATGGCTGCAATTTGGAACTTTGGCTAAGATTTGATTGGTAAACTTTGTATCATTTGGCTCAAAGCACATGAATAAACTAAATTTGGCTTATGGAAAAATGTGAGGAATGTCAATGGCAACTACCTCCATTCTTATTTTGAAAGGGTAGTTAGTAGCTATATCAAGAAAAAGAGCATGAGAATTGCTTCCTTGGGATGTGTTGATGCATGAGTACGGCTTATCAAAGATTTTCTATCTACCATTAGAAAGTATTCGTCGTAGGAGAGAAAAAACAGGGAAAGTGGAATATGGATGATGCACTGAAGTGGGAACTCCTTGATTTGGTTGTTTTATCAAGGTTCCTCAAATGCTTGATCCTACCCTCTATGAGAAGTTGGGAGCTTTGGGATCAGGGTTTGTCCCCTTTTTATTTGTGGATTAAGGGGTTATTTATAACTAAAGGTATTTTCTTATTGGACTAATAGGGAATTATTTGGATCTTCTTCTCTTATTGACAATACGTTGGCTATAACTCTACAAGAATTTCCTTGGGAATTTTGGGATTAGGCTTCATCCCCTTTTTATGTGTGGCTTCTATATATATATATATATATATATATATATATAGGAAATGATATTGCTTTGTTAGACTAATAATGAATGACATGGGTCCCTCTTCTTATTATTGACCATAAGTTTGCTATAACTGTGTCACTGCATCAATTTTTTAGGGTAGTAGTAACTGCATTAGGTGACGTGGCAGTAGCTTGTCAAAAAAAGAAAAAACTGTTGATTTCAGAATGAGACCATAAGAGAAAGTTTCCCAAGAGGTTTGGTGCTTCATGAGTTAAAATTTCCATTTCGTTTTATGACACCTTAGGTGCACTTGCATGCATTCATTCAGGTTTACATGCATGGAAATCATGCAGGTGCATTGTTGACATGAAGCGTCAACGGCATTGAAGGTGCTTGACAAAGTAATGAACAAAGTGTTTTATGATTCCTCGGCTTGAAATGTAGCTCGCATCATGCTTAAGCCCTTGTTATGCTTATGAAACAATCCATGAGAGCCACATGTTCATTCCAATAAAGCATATTATAAGAAATTTTCTAAAGACCATTTCACTATATATTGGAGTGATTTCTTGGGAAGTGGATAATGAGTGATTGAGAAGAATTACTTGTCAGACATTTATTGCATGCCAAGACTTGAATTCCCTTGAGCCTTGTAGGGGCCAATACGATTTTTCAGGAGCAAAGAGCCATGAGCTGGTCTTCGTGGAGGTTTTCAAGAGCATGAACTCCTTTATTTCCTTTTCCAAGGGCTTTCCGCATTTTTTTTTAGTTGGCTGCTCAGCTTTAGTAGTGTTAAAGAAACATGGAATCGGTCCTTTGAACAGTGTTGAATGGTAACTCCTGGATTTCCCTTCTTGAGTATTGGGAAATGCCCTGCAAGATTGCAGATTGCTGGATAAACATCTTGACAATGATGATATTGGATAATTGGTGTCGATTAGCTCTAGAAAACTGGTGTGGAGGTTCAATCCTGACCTCAAGGGATACCATTGGGTCTTCAGAAATATACTCTCTAGATCTCTCTGGTACTCGAAGGATGGGCTTTATCATCGATGCACTCCTGCAAAACATGCTTATTGCAAGAGAATTGCAATAATTCATTCTTGTCATTGCCCTTCTTGTGGAAGTAGAGTGCTGGTCTATTTGATAGAGACACTCAAGATGGTATATTAACAGTTTAGGACCAAAGCCTTTACACAACTGTTTGTCAAGTCTAATGACTAGGGTAGCTGACTATAACTGTGTTTTATAGTTTTGAGTCTAAAGCCCAAGTTTATGCCCATGCCAGTCCACAATGCCAAAAACTTGGTTTCAGTGCAAAATTCCTTTTTGTTTTTTTATGCATTGTTTTTAGGAGTTGTCTTCAAACCTGCTTGGCATGACTCTAAGGTGTTGGTTTGATTCGCAACACCCCCGAAGTTTTTAAAGATGGTTTCAGTCTCCAATTAGTAATTAATTTGAAGTTTAAAAACAGTTCTTTTGAAGGCAAACTGTTTTTTAAATTTTAAAATTTGGTTTTTATTTTAATTAATTAAAAGGTTTTCTACTTTATGTGAAAATGTTTTTCATCTTTGTAAGATAATTGTTGGATTCAATTTCAAGCATTTTTTAATTGTTTTAAGCCAAGTTTTTATATTTTATTTATAAGTAAATTTCACTAAAATTAATTTAAATATTGTGTAGCTCATGTAAGATATTTTGTTTTCGTAATAGATGTATTAGGTTATTATTTTCTTATATTTTTATGTTCTATTCATTAAAATAAAACATTTTATTTTTTTTATTTTACTTTATAAAATTAGCTCAAATTTGCGAGTTTGATTATTATTTTATTAGCTCAAAGATATAATTTGAAGTTGTAATCATTTTAATAATGATATATTTCTTGCATGCTAAAAAATAATTCTATTTGTATTAATAATATTATATTGTTAAATTTATTTAATGATATAATATTTTATTTAATAATAAATTAATTTATAATTTCGATATTTTAATATATACTCATTTATTTAATTTTTTGTTCTTTTTAATGATTTTTCTGAACTTTATAGTGAATAAATACTCATTGATTGAAATCGAAACTTACACGAATCATCATTGAAACTATCTAAATTGGTCTTATTACAAGTAGTTTGAAATGGAAATCAACCCTTCAAACCGTTCTATTAACTAAACATTAAGGCTAAACTAGATTTGGTAACTCTTAGAGGGTTTAATTTGTTATTTTTGAGAAGACGGTTGTATTTTTTAAGAATTTGGATATAACTTACAAACTAGACATAAAGCATTTCTTGGGACTTTTTTATGTGCCTACATGAGAATTGGATCGTTTTTCATGAGAACAAATGATGTCAAGGCACTGCAACAGTGAAGGTGCACTCTAGGTCTGATAGATTAAATATTCTATTGGATCAATGCAAGAGCTTTAAAAATATTTAGTGGGAATTCTGTATGTAATTGCATTTTCTTATAATATCAATTATGAAACTTATAAGTTCAAGATCCCTTCTTTGGTTTGGGGAGAGAATCTCAAACCATGGTCCTTGTTGTATCACTTCGCAGCACTCATTTAGTAGATCCTTGACAAGGGTCAATGACCCTTGTTAACCACTAAAGGGACCTTACTCCGAGCCCTCCCGTGTCCTTGGTGTCAAAGACAATGCCTTTAACTGAGCAATCTTCTATTTTAGCATCGCACAATCCTCAAAGAAGCATGGAGTTTCACAATGTCAATAAGCTACTAATTTTGGAGTGATTTTGACTCTTCATTTTGACCTTTCTATTTTGTTATTGATACTTGACACGACTCATTTGACACTACCTTTTGATTTTTATAGACTTGTACATATTTTAGTGATGAGCCAAGCTGCAACTAAAGTTAGCAATGTTGATTTGGAGCATTTCATCTTCTTCAATATCAAACAAATATTGTCAACTCCGAGATGGTGAAGAGTCTCCGAACTTGTGCCAAATCATTCTTGTTGGTAAGTCCAAAAGTTTGCGTTCTCTCTCGGTTTGTCAAGGATGACTCTTTAAGAACTATCCAATCCGATCCATCGATTCATCATTTGCGAGCCCTTGTTGGGAACTGAGCTTTCGTGTTGAGCTCTCACTACCACTTCCTAACCCTCAAGGATGTGCCAAATGTGTTTACCTAGTAGCATCTAAGCTTCACACTTGAGCTTGTGTTGAATGATGATGAAGTTAATGGGAGAGGCTTGTTGGGTACCCACTTGACCTTCTTGTTTGCTTTCTGACCTTAGGAGGAGATCTAGGAGGTCAATATGAATCTTGCAAGTTGCATAGTCAATTTTGGCCTCAGTAGAGAGATTTGATAAAAAATTTAGGATTATGGTCATTCTCAAACATCGTGTCCACCAGCTCTATAGCTTCCTTTGACAACTTTGGAGTAACAAAAAAGTCAGAATCAATGCATTTGGGATTGAGATTCCATCCTTGGATGAACAATCGCTTGGTCCTCTATCAAGAAGAGTTGGGCAATTTGAACAATGTTCAGCCAATCCATTGTTGGAAGAAGCCTAACATAAAGACACTGCCTTGAAGCAAAACCATTCAAATTTGATTTTGTATTGTCTAGTAAGTAACATTTGAGTGAAGTGGAATATGGTGATCCAATATTTTGCTATTAATTGTGTTAATGCCATGTGATGATGGTTCAATGTTGACAAAAATTACTTGAAAGGAGAGGAACAACCATTTTAGAAGGTAGAAAGAGCTTTTTGGCTACAAGAGAGGGGGAAAGGGGATGAATTGTAAATCTTTTCAATTTGATTGCATAAACAACAATGCACAACAAAAATATGAAGTGATTAAAAGAAGGATATGGAGAATTTTTGACTTCAACCCCCTAAATTGGGTTGTCTCTATTCCCAAATAAATGATTAGGCTTCAATCACTACTTTGCAAATGTAAGTGGACGAACTTTTGACTTGGCTTGCTCAAATGAGACAATTATAATCTCAAAAAGGCTTCAATAGGCCCAAAAGAGGCACACAAAATACCCAAAAAATTTATAATCACCAATCTATCTCAATAATGGTAAAGCCTTATAAATTGCCAATACATCTTGGAAGAGTTAGTGACCTTACATTTGTTGGACTTATCCAAAGAAAGTAACGTCTATACAATCATAGATATTTGAAAAATAAAATAAAAATAAAGTAAAATGCGCAATACATAATAGAAATTACACAATTGGAGAACCAAGACATTGCCACAAAGAGATCACAACACTTTGCTCATGAAGATAAGATGAAACAATTATCCTCTTCTTCTTTGTGGTGATGATGCTTATTGTGGCTCTCAAAATTGTCTAAGCACTTTCTTATTTATTATAAATTAGTTATGACATGGTATATTGCCCATCCATAGCGACGTTAGCCCATAGAACGTGCTTATATTACAATTTATACATGTGAAAAATACAGTCATTACTCTTGTCAATCTTAGGTCTTCTTGTTTAGTTCACATCGTTTGAATGCAAATTTAGAGCATTTATTTTGTTTGAAAACTTTAAACTGGTCATTTTCCACTTTCCTTTTATTTTGATTTTGCGATTGAATTGGTCGATGAAAAAACCTAGTTCGAGCCACTATGAAAAATCTTGCTATCGTCATTGTTTGATTTATACTGTTAGATCATTCGATGAGGAGTCGTAACCAAACTGGAATTTGAGTCATTATCGCCACAGTTGAAACTTATTTTTAGGCCATTTGAATTACAAAAATCATATTTTCTAATTATGATTGGACAAAATCTTTAGAAATTTCAATAATAGTTTATTTGACTTATGCACATGTCAGATCATTCAAAGTATGTTTTAAACATTTTTTATTTTATGAAAATATTTTTCTTATTGAAACTAATTTTATACTTAAGGAACTTAAAATAGTGTTAGCATGGAAGAAATATTTAATTTTTCATATAAAAAATTTCTTACTATAAAAGATACTTTTGTGTACTTAAAATCATTTTTAACATGTCTTTCTTCGATTTTAATTGAAGATCATATTTATTTATGTAGTTCTAAGATTTTACTTATGGCTTTTGTAATAAGATCTTTAACATGTCTTCACATTTGATCTGTACTTATCTTTTGTGATAATCCAAGTCTTTGCCAATGGTAATTGTCATGTTATATATTAATTGTCTTGTTAGAATATGATTAATCCCTTGAAATTCACTTAGAATAATGAATTAGATATTGCATGTTGTAGTTGTTATTGTTAATTATGTCCTTGTGGTTAATGGGACAAATAAAGAATTTAATGACACATATTTTATACATCAAAGCCCAAGTTAGGGTGATCTCATGGACCTGAGCTAAGCACTTAAAGCTTTACTTAGTGTTGAACATCTTCGTGGTTGAGGCTTGAAATCTACCATTCTTCTTGAAGCTTTCTTTCCTAATTTTAGGCATGACAAAAAAAGGTGCTATGACAACCATGTTACAAAGGAAAAAGAGGGTAGCAAAGATTAACAATACAAATTTGGAAGAATACCCTCCATGCTTATATTGATGTCTCAGTTGCCAGAACATTAGTGAATTAGAGATCACTCTTTACTTTTTGTAACAACAATAAATCAAGTGGTTTTGATGCACTGTAGACCATCAAGTGTGTTGAGTGGGAGGATCCACCAAAAGATGGAACATATATCTTAGGTGAGACATCAATCAACTTCTATTTGAATCGCTTTCCGTCATCACTTCTTGGAAGAAGCACCTAAGTGCACATGCTTAGGGCTTGCCTAAGAAGTTATTGGCCAATATTTGAAATTCAAAAATAAAAATTACAGATGTTTTGATAAATTGACACAAGTGAAACCCGAGCATGCCTAATTAATGTCTTTGAGATATCAAACACTATGGTAGGAAGACAAAATAATAAAATAAGAAGGCATTGAAAAACAATGTAGTTATGAGAACAAAATTAGTATTTCGTTGTTGAAATGTTACAAAATAGTGTCATGAGAATACAACTCCTTTAAGCACTTGAGGGAGACCTAGAGTATCTCCATTAGGTGGAACATAGTCTTTATATTAACAATCAAGACTATATCAGATTTGATCAACACAGCTGCCTTAGAAGGAACCTTACGGCAGTCTAGAAGAGGTTTGATCAAGATCTATTCTCATCAACACATTGCCATGCAACAAACTAATAGATCCTAGTGAATTGGCATATTTGGATCTCCCAGAGTTATGAATGTTGTATACTTTGTTTTATCTTGATAAAAACAGCACACAACTGCTCTCATATTGTCTCCTCCCTTAGTTGTACCTTGTCTAGGGTAATCCTAATGAGGGCATTTCTACCTCGTAAAGCTTCTTTTGTAGAGCCTCCTTATCTTCTCAGTCGTGTTTGCTATTGACGGCCTGGATGAGTTGAAGAGTTCCATATTGTACACCTAGGCATTCTTTATCATGCCATACCAATAGACTTACATTTTTCTAAGCATGGTGGATGTCAATTGTCGTGGAGTTTCTTATGACAACATCAGCCAAGCATCCCAGTTCGTTCCATACTTTACTGTGTGATACATCACCTTGTACCAGTTGCCAATAAAGTCAGTCTCAAGCAGTCACGAAAGGGAAGAATTTTTGCCATTTTACATGCACCTTTGAGAGCAGCACCTTTTCATCCACAATGAATTAATATTTGGAGGGAGAAGAGATTGTACTAGGCTCATGTAGCATCTCAGTTAGCTCTTTCCATTCTTCTCACCCTTGGTAGCACTTTCAAAAACAGCCTTCTCTATCTTGGCAGACTTGGCAAATATCTTTCCTGCATGCTTCATCTTAGGACTTTTCGCTAGAGCAGAGCCATCCTTTCAACCTTTTGTGGGTATGCAAGAGAGGCCCAAGGAGCCTTAGGAGAATTAAAAACATTGCAACCTTAATGATAGTAGCAAAAGCCTTAGAGTTCGATAGCTTTTGTCTTCGCCTAGCAAGCACATTTTGGACTCTCTCAAGGGCATCCATTATGCAATGCTTAAAATTATTAAAGTGAAGTGAACAATGGGTGCAAAAGTAAAGATGAATATATGAAAGAAAGAGCTGCTCAAAAAGATGAAAGCAGTCCAATTGTTCCATCAGAATGTGGTAAGTACTTGTTCCACCAAAAATTAAAATTCAATGGTCTCATCTATCAATAAGGTAGTGCAAGCTACTTCTTGAGGAAGGCTCTAAGAGCGGTGCTTCTATAATCTATGTAAATGAAGAATCAATTTGTTAGGGAAAAAATGAAGATTCAAATTTCAGTCATGTCTTAATTGGTCCAAGTTGAAACAATAAGAGCCACGAGAATGATATCTATAATCAAGAAAGGAGGTCATGTTATAGCTAAATTGTTTGGACGACTTAACTCATGTGATGATAACGAGTCAAACGTACAAGGAATGATAATGTCAAGGTGCCTTCCAAGACAACCCGTTTATTTGTCTAGAAGTAGTGTTGTGATAGAGCAATGAAACTACATCTGTAGTATCGTTGCACAATTTGTTGTGATGCCATCAATTCAATCAATAGAATTGGTAGATCCACCATGCAAATAATGAAGGTACTTATGACGTTTTTGTGGCAATTATCTAGTCAGTCTTTGCACTTCTTGCCAAGTTATAGGCATGTTTGTATTAGAACTAGAGTCTAAGAAGACTCCTTAGAAGGTTGGAGGAAGGATCTATTCCATCCGACATTTGACATAGGATATTGGAGTCATTCCATTTCATAGCACTATTCTAAATGCAGTGCTTCAATTTCCACATGGATATATGTCAAAGCCTCTAAGAATTGTTCTCAGAGCTGATCATTGTCCTTCCAAGAACTTTGTCTTATTCGGCCTATTAATTACTCAAGCCCACCTTTGTACATGACCATCAATGTACTAATTGCTAAGTTGATTGTTCGACGCCTAACTTTGTGTTATTTTCTAATTGAAGGGGTTTTCCACGAAAAATCTTTTTGCATCTCTCTCCCTTTCCTTCTCATTCTCACAGTCTCTCATCCCCTGCTTTGAATTCCTTGATGCTAGTAAATCTTTGCTCTTTTCTACATTTTCAAAAATCTTCTCCACATCATGAAATCTTGATTAGTAGCATCCTTATAAGGTAACCTCCATATTTACATGGGTGCAAACTTTATGTGCAGTGTGGACTTCCTAATTTAAGCACGTCATGTAAAGTTTACAACTTGCATCTTCATGTTGTATGTCTCAATTGTCTTTCGAATTGATTCATTTTCCACAATTCTTCTCATCAATAGAAATTGCTGGTTTTTAGATTCAATCTAGAATGTTTACCATAAAATGCTGATTTATTTTGCTTTGATTTTGTTTATCTATTATTCTCTTTTAATCTTTATTTGCTTCCTCCTTTTGATGCATTTATTCGTCTCTCCAAATCGGCCTATCCTAGCATAGTCTTGCATTTTAAGTTTTACCTGTATCATAATTTTAGCATTTATTGTACACAGTTGTAGTTGTTTGGAAAATTAGTCATTTTCGTGAGGTGTTATTAAAAGCTGTGCTTTAGAATTTGTTGCTCAAAATTAATTAGTGAAATAATTTATTATATAATGTCTTTTGACTTTTCAAGGAGAGAATAAAGTGAATAATAAGAATGATATTTTAGGGAGGTAAAATTTTCCCTTTGCCCTCCCCAAAACAATACAAAAAATGTTGGTGGTGATCCCCAGCCGTTTAAGGTAGATGCTGTTCAAATTATTTTTGGGCCCCAATGAAAATGGCCAGAGAACAATGGCTTCGTTTGCCCTTTTTTTTTTGAGACTTCAACAATAAAATGGCTTGTTTCATGTAAAATCTTTGGACTTCTGTTCTTGCTAACATGCTATTGCCATTATAGACAAATAATACACTACTCATAAAGAGATCTTGTAAAAGGCTTTGTTGCACTTCATATCACGTTTCTAACTATTTCATTGACCATAATCTTCAAAAGGTTATATCATTTTATACATGAGTTTTATCTTTGCCACCTCTGTGTTTCTATAGGTACTCCTGACCGCTCCTCGGCAGATTCTGGTTTTAAAAGGTCTAACATATCATCTGGTACTCAGCACCTAGGTCCATCTTCCTCGATCCGGAAGGACTTCCTTAGAAGATTGGTGGATAGTGAGATCTTGACAATAAGCCTTCATGATTGGTTTTCAGAAATATGTGAAAATTCACATTTCAGGAAT
This sequence comes from Vanilla planifolia, assembly GCA_023846275.1. NCBI lineage: Eukaryota > Viridiplantae > Streptophyta > Magnoliopsida > Asparagales > Orchidaceae > Vanilla > Vanilla planifolia. The sequence goes on along the minus strand of CM043873.1, from coordinate 7,596,119 downwards.
CCGGCATTTGATGTCCCTTTTGAGTTAACTGAGCTTCAAACCTTTGATTATGCACTGGAAGGTGTTCCTCTCCAGCAGTTAATACGAATGCCAAATGGTCTTCAAGCATCAACCTCTGATTCCGTTGAAGCAACAGCACATCTTGCGATAGAAGACTTTCTACATGCAGGCCTCAAAGGCTTATGGGAGACCTTTTGGGGTCAAGATTCCTCAATGCCCTTTTCTGTTGCATGTATTCACAGTAAAAGTTCCAAATTCTATCCTGCAGAGAAAGCTATTGGTAATGGGAAGCTTGGAGGTCTCTGTGCCACGGCTATCCTTTTCAAAAATGGTGGGGAGTCACTTGGGAGATGGGACCAGATTGTTGAAATTGGTTTGCTAAGGCCTGACATTGGAACTCTTACAATGCAATCAGAGCAGGAACTGCCTCATTCTGTGTTAGGAGAGGCATTGTTCTTTGCCGTTCGTGTTCTTGTTTCACGAAGCCTTGGTAGATCGGCTTCTTCCCTTTGCAACTCGAATTGCGTTTTTGTACTCCTGGTTGATTCCCTGTACGGTGGTGTGGTGAAAGTTGAAGGTGATATAAACAGATTGGATTACCATGCCTATAATGTGTATGAATCTACTGCCGAATGGATAAAATTGCATGCTAAAGTCAGTGTTTCTACTATTGAGAAGGTGTGGAATAAGCTTGGGAATGCCAATTGGGGTGACATTGGAACTTTGCAAATCCTGCTTGCTACTTTCTACGCAATGGTTCAATTTTGTGGAACCCCAAAGTATTCACCTGAAGTTTTGGCCACTGAACATGATTCTCGTCTACAAAAACGGAGAAACGAAAGGCTTTTGGGTGATAAACTGCCTAATGCAAATGGGGGTTTTCCTTTCCGACGACGCAGGACTTCCCCTGAAATCGTTGAAGTCCGGGAAGAATCCATCAGAACGGTACCAGAAGAAACATTGAACTTAGAGAAAGGTTCTATTGTACATTTGGAAGATGCAAACTGGTCAAAGGCATTTCAAATCACTGGCAAATTGTTAGATAATGAAGCTTCGATATACCGTGCAACTGTAATCGACGAACCAGCAAAGTCTCTGATCCTTTATGTTGGTTCATGCCCACCTCATATGGATATCAACCTGTGGTATCAGGTTCAAAGGCAGACTAAGATATTAAGTTTGATGAAGCAGAGAGGATTATCAAACAAGCACCTTCCTCAGGTAGCTGCATCTGGGAGGATCATTCATCCAGGTCAGTGCAACAAACCAAGTCCAGGGGAAACCTGTGGTCACCCATGGTGTGGAACCCCTATATTAGTAACCTCTCCATATGGGGAAACGGTGTCTTACATGGTGAGAAATGGTCTATTCGGTTCAGAGGAAGCTCTCAGATGTTGCCACGACTGTCTTTCTGCGATTGCTGCAGCTTCCTCGGCTGGAATCCGGCATGGCGATATCTGCCCCGAGAATGTGATATATGTAACCTCCGGCACGCGGCGCCCTTTCTTCATTCTCATTGGGTGGGGCCATGCTGTTTTGGAGGAGAAAGATCGCCCAGCCATGAACCTTTATTTCTCCTCTACATATGCACTTCAGGAAGGGAAACTTTGTGCAGCATCTGATGCAGAGAGTTTGATCTATCTCCTGTACTTTTCTTGTGGTGGGGTTTTCCCTGATGTGGATTCAGTCGAAGGTGCGCTTTCCTGGAGGGAAACATCGTGGTCGAGACGCGTTATACAGCAGAAGCTCGGCGATATCTCCACGGTGCTAAAAGCCTTTGCAGATTATGTAGACAGTTTGTGTGGGACACCCTACCCCTTGGACTATGACATATGGCTTAGAAGGTTGAGAAGAGCAATCAATGAAGATGGTCATGGAAAGGAGATTGATTTGTCGAGTTAATGAACAAACATCCTTGGATGAAATCAGGATTTCTTGCCTTGTTTTATGCCTGGGTAACCTTTCTGGAGTACGTAATTCATTCTTGATCAATATTGATTCCTGGAATTTGTTCAAGATTTGAATTATTGGTGATTTCAAGTGATTAAGAAGCAGCCGTTCCTTGTCAAATTTCAAAGTTTCAATAAGTTGAAGGTGACCTTTATGACTGGGGAATGCAATATGAGCTTTTGCAGCTTCTGATCCATCTTGTTTGTCACATCACCTTGCAATTATTTGTATGGGTCCAGAGTTGTAAAGGATTGTCATCGTTTGGTTTCTTTGTTTACTCGGTCAATTTCTGGTGAAAGTTGGGTATCAACGTTCTTATTTGATATTTTTGTAATTATAACTGTGGTCCTTTTTTCCCAACACAATTGATAGTTTTTTCATCATTGGTGATTCAAACCCTTTTGTTTTCTATTGTTCAGATTCAATAAATTCTAATTTTTCCTGCTTGATGTGTGCTTCTTCTGCATTAGGAAGGAGTGAAGCGATCAATTTAACTGTTCCATTCTGCAAATTTCCAAAATGTGCTTTCAATTCACAAACAAATCAGATGTTATTGGTCCTATGCTCATCTGAGTTGAATACACTGTGAAACAAATCTTTTTATCATTCTTATTCAGTCATCAAACGTTGTGTATGTTCATCTACAAAAGGGAGTACAGGTGCTTTTGAACTGTTATTATGGAGCTCAAGAAGAACACACTTTCATCTGCTTCTTCTCATCTCTAAATCATTGAACTAAAACTTATTTGATTAACTGCAAACCAAATGTGATTAATTACAACTACAAAATGCAGATCCAAGTCTTCATAGCTAAAGCAATTGCAAAGAGATGGATGAACCAATGGCACACAGCCAACTATTCAGCTTAGGTATTGTTCCAAAATTCACATCCTTGAGCCTCGAGATCTGCAGTGCAGCAGAGCTCAGTACCTTCTCCCTTAGATGCTGACATGTCGCCACAGAAAACCTATAGCAGATGTAACCAAGTTAACATTTAATTCATGAGCATAATATTTTTGGGAACCCTTGGCCAAAAAAGTTTTGCAACAGGATCTTAAGTTAAGATCAGAGATTTAATTTTAACCCAAGGCAAATAATAACAAACATCAGAAAAAGATTTTTGAGTTACAAAAATTTTCCTTGTGTACAAGACGAGTAAGACAAAACAGTATTAGAAAATACTTCATATATTTGAATATTACAAAAAAAATAATGAATATAACATGATATCAAAAGATTCATACAACTATAATGTGACTTAGCAGTTTAAGAATTGTTATTATTGTATTTGGTATTGCTGTTATGATAAATGCACATATTTGCATCCTTGTTGATGTCCTTTTGTTTTTCTATAGGGAAATATGTATTAGTATTGATCCACAAGAAAATATTGCTCAAGAAATGAATTCTATATTAGAGGAAACTTGAATATCTTGCATGCATGAATGAATGTTATAACATGAAACATAGCTGCTAAACTGCAGATAATTTCAACAAGTTTGAGGTTTTGATTTTAAATATTTGACAAACTGATGTCTAAATTGGTCACATTGACTCTTACGACCAAATGGATGAAATAATATGTTAAAGAACTATGTTAGAGCTGATGATGAGTTTGTCACTGAGCAAAGAGCACGCTTGAATCGAAATAGGAGATTTCAAGTTTGGCACAACTGCAATAACAAAAAATCTGATGAGCCTTTTAACTGAGTCTTATTGGCTTGGAAACAATATGTTGGGTTCAATTGAATTGTAAAAAGTAAACACGGGGTTGATGTTTTGCTCTTAATGTGTTTTTGTTTTGAAGGACAGACAACTCATATTTGTTTTACTGAATCCATTTTAAGCCAACTTAGCTTCAGGGTCACAATTAATGGGAGTCACTCAATAAAAAAAAAAGAATCACAAAGCTATCAATTGCATAAAACAGATGCACATGAAAACCGCTAAGTGTTAAAATGCTTATTTGCTGGAATTTGAAAATAATGGTAAAGATATAAAATGTAAACAAATATATAAACTTTTGAGAATTACAAACTTAAACACAACAATAACAAGTCTTAATTCCATTGTCGGATAAGCTATATGAACCTTTATTTTGATGTCATTATACTAAATCTACTAACAACTCTTTGAAATTCACAAATGTCAAATGTGTTCCAATAAATTCATTTCAGGTCCCTTATTTACCAAAAGGAAGTTTCAATAACACAACTCTCCTAACAAAAGCATTAAATGGCATTTGTTTAACAAGTCTATCATCAAAGTTGATTCTTCCAAAACTTATCTTCATTTGATGATACACTTCCTCTTATATGCACTTATTCATAATTAACTAATCGATCTTAACACTTCTATTTTTATTACACGCATTCTATTTATGTTTGAGCTTCATGAGCCAACATTTAATAACACAATGCTGTCAACCTCATAATAGTTTATTCACGAGTGGTATGTTTAGACTATTTGAATGTGCTCCACTCAATCAAGTTAGCTTAGGCCCTTTGCTTGCATCCCATCATTTTGAAGCAAAAACAAAAGGAATGGCAAAATCTATTTCTTCAAAATTTTAAGCTTGTCAGTAGTAAAGTTAATATTCAGTATAGAAAGGGTAGAATTGAAAATCCTATAGCTAAATTTGAACTAGGCTTTGAAATAAGTATCAAATAGGCAAAGTGAAAATCTTATAGCAAAACTTGATTTAGCTTTGATACCAAAAATAATAGAAATGATAGATGGTACCATAATTGGTGGCTCAAAATCTACTTCAAATTGTGGTCCAAAATCTCCTAAATGGACTGCACATAAGTATGATTCAGATTGGGCCGCATGCTCACAAAGTTGTGACCAGTTAAACAAAATAGGGTTAAGGAAGGTGAAGAGTTGCAAGCAGCAGCGCAGATCACGCGAGATGACGTGTGGTGGCCGTGCGATTGGCAAGCTCGGTCACTTGGGCAGAGCATGTGATAGTGACACCTCAAGGGGTCTGCACTGGTGGTTGCAACTTAATATGGTAACAATAGAGAGTAATGAGGCAAAAACAGTCTAAGAGGCAGTAAAGGTGAGTTGATCTTGCAGTGGAGGCTGTGTGCCCGTCAGCAAAGTGCATTCTCGATCGACTTGTCGGTGCAATTGACTTCGGAGTCAAGCCGTTTGTGTCGACCATAGGAGACAATAGCAAGTGATTTCAGTGGTGATCATAGTTGGGCAAGGACATGGAAATAGTAGAATCAATCTAAATCACAATTTGGATAAACTTCCAATTGCAACTCAAAGACAAACCTGAATTGAACATACACCATAAACTACAATTTCTAAAAATTGCAAAATCAATAAAAAAAAATCTACTCCACTCTTATTTATTATTCCATTGCAACATATATATTACTATATAGGTAACTTTAAATTAAAAACAAAATAACAAAAATACTCCTTAATAAATTCATTCAAAGATTAAAAAAAATAGTTGAAATAAAATGAAAAATCCATGCAAGTCACATACATGACTCATTATAATCTGATAAAAACTAAAAATACAAAATAAACTAATAGACACCTATATGAGTCCACTACCCTTGCTCTAATCTAATCCAAGGTTTGTGGTATGACTAGAAGTACATCATGGGTTCAATTCAATATTAACCTTTGAACGCAACTTATCTTGCATTAGTTCACCACAACATGAAAAATTCTACCCCACTGAATTATACTCTAGATGTATTTTTATCAAGTTTAAAATCAATCTTTATATGTATTTCTTAATAATGAACACATCATGTAATCTGACTATATGTCAAGTTAAGAAAGCCTAACTCATCTTATGTTCCAACCACATAAAAATTTAACACATCCAATTGGGTACATCTTTTATTCCTTCAGTTTATAAATAAAATTAATGGATTAAATGTGCTCTGATAAATAGATATACATTCCAAATTGAATGTTATATTAAACACCACGTGCAAATAAAAAACATCACTCCATATATAGGTAAAAGAACTTTAATGCTGAATAAGGAGCTAAAATAATGGACAAAGAAATTTATGAAGGCAGGAAAATTCAACTGATTTTTCTTTTGATGGCTTACTGGATTCAAGTTCAAGAGACATAAACCTAGGTACATCAAGTTTAGAAGGCTCAAATTAAAAAATTGGTTTAACCTCAAGATGAGAAAGCCTTGGTAGATTAATTTTTGAAGGTTAACGGGATTGGGTTCATTTGAAAGAAACCCATTACTTTTCTTTCAATAGATACTAAAAAAGATAAGAAAATATTATGTGTATAAGATAACACAATGATCATTTATAGTGATAGATATTACTTTGCTATGAAAACAAGTTAACTATTAAACTTAACCAAGTTTAATCAAGAATTAACTTATAATAGAACATATTAACTACATCAAATAAAACATTATCAAAATAATTCAAATAGTGAATAAAAAAACTATATGTTTGAGTGAATTTAGTTTGAGTGTTACTGTGAAAAATAATTGCATAAGGTGGTCAACAATATAAAATGGGTTGGGCTTTTGTAGACTAAACAAATTTAAATGACACCAAATTAACTTAACATTATTCATGAATATAAATTAGACAACCTTCCAATAAATTATAATGAGATTCACAAACAAAAGTTTAAACTTATAATTATATCAAAATTTAAAAGAATATGAGATAACACATTTCATAACTAAGATGTGTATTTAAAACCTCTTCATGGTGTTAAGGATGATGAAAATCCATATAATTATGACATAATTAATAATATTGAAATTTAAAACATATAGAAACGCAAGGATTGATATATCTGAAAAACATAAAAATAAATTTAAACTTTCAAAAATGTACCTTATGTAAATAAATAAACTTTGAATATCTTGAATCATTAAATGATTGATAATCTCTAATACCATTATGGGCCCTTATTCTAGTATGATTTAGGATGCTTATCAAGACTGAGACTCTTGCATCCTAGGTTCAACTCAATATCATCCTTTTGATTCAACTTATCATACACCAACACAATGTGTAATACTACTCTAACAAGGTCTGATTCCGTTCATATTATTTTGTACCTAATAAGATGAAATCTCTTGGGCTTTAAGCTAGTTCTGCATAACACTAACTTCATTTTGGCCTCTTCCAATGTTTTATGCACGTGTGCAATATCTTTTTTTATCATCAACAAAACATATAGACTATTGCACATGTCTTAAATTTGAGAACACTCATGAATAATATAAATATGAAAAGTACTCAAAAAAGAATATTTGATGGAGCTCAACTATAATAAAGAAATTTTTTATCAGCCTTTTTCGAGTGCATACATGAGTCACTGCTTCATTATATGTCTAGGAATGCATGCTCTTTTATTTTCTAAGACCTTCCATTATATTACTCTTGAAAGCCATACACAAATTAGGTACCTGACGACTAGCAAATGTTCATAAGCAGACGTTGAGTTCCTACTTTGACACTCTCCCTTCTCAATCTTGCAATTTCCATTGTGTTCACATAAAGCTTTCTTGCTCAAAATAAGAAAGATCAAAGTTATCATTCCAATCAAGAAAAGTCAAATAGACCACAAATCCTAGAAACTAACCTAAGCCATTGTCCAAAGTAAAGTAGGAATGAGGCCAAGTCATTTGGCTATTATGTCATTTCCAAATCAATAAGCACTAAGTAAAAAATTTTACTTTCTTAACCTAAAGTACTCAATTAAAATTCTTGGCAAGTGTATAGCTACTATGGTCAATCATCTTGGTATAAAAGTTAATTAATTAGATAAAATATTGATCTCATATCATAATTGTACTCGTTCACTTTTTTTTTTAAAAAGTTAACATAATGCTTGATATCTTCATTTTTCTAGAATAATTATCAAGTTACTATTCCTCTATTCACTTAAAAACTTTTAAATGCCAAAACTAACATTAAATAATTTGGTATGCCATGAGATATGCTCCTTTTCCAAATGTGGCTTATTGCCTTTTCAAATTTTTTCTTATTCAAACTTCTGTCATTTCTATTTTATGAATTCAATAATGAAAAAAAATCTATTTTTCATTAAACAATTAAGTTCTCTTAAATCGTTATGTTGTTATGACCTTCATTAACTTATGAAAATAATTTACTTATCTAGATTTAAAATAATCTATTAGTATTTTAGGATTATTGTCTTTGATACATTTTTACTAGTACCAAGTCTCTAGTTCTTTTCCTCTCTTGCTTCACCAAGTTTATCGTTCTCATTACTTTGTATCCAATTTATTACATGGATCTTCACAAGCCACTTTCTTGAATCAAATAATGCTAGTTCATATCTCTATCAATCGTGTATATTCTTACTATTAAACCAAACTTTATAACTCTTTTTATATTTAAGATTTTCTATGATACTCGTTTAAACAACTAAGCCCCTTTGAAATTTTGATCATAAAGTTGCATGCTATTAAGCATATAGTGGAGCTTGTAAAGAACAAAGCACCTATAAACTCTGGTTCACAAGTTGAACCAACAAAATGATGGCTTAAATTTTTCATGTGATGCTAGAAGTTTTCAATAATTTATGCCTACATTTATATATTTTTATGCATGTGTATAACATGTGTTTTTAACATGTCTTTATTATATTTACATCTAGTAATAATGTCAGTAATACAATCATAATCAAAAGATTAATTTTTTCATCCTTAATTTATATTTTTAAATTATTGATATTTTTTTAGCCTTATTAAAATAAATAAAAACAAAAATAATGAATTTTTAAATTTATGTGTTGATTGATTATTGTTTTCTTAAGTGACCTCTTGATGACAAGATACTTAACAGTATTAAATAATATTTACTGAATACTTGATGCTTTGATAGTCAATCAATATATTTCTATGTTAACAAAGAGCTATCATAACAAGTTTAAATTTAGATATAATCATCTCATTTATATTCTAGATAATTAAATTTTTATTTTATGAGTTATTTTTGGCATTATGTTGATCAAAACTCAATTAATGTTTTGTTATAGATCAAATCAATCTTTTTATTCCCATAATAATTTAATATAATGTTTTAAATTTTTTTAAAAATTAAATATTCATAATTGAAAAGGTCATATAGACATTAGCAATATCACAATTTTAAATTGCACATATAATTTTATGCTCATTAATTTTCTCTTTTTTATCAATTTTATCTTTTCTATGGTTTTGTTGCATAAGATATAATTTCATAGCTATTTGAATTCACCTTATTTAATTTAGTTCTACACAATTTAATTTTTTTGGAGCATGTTTAATTCATGAATATCATTATACATCACAAAAGACATTCAAGTGTTTAGGATACTTTGAAATAGTATTTAGATAATGCTAGCTTTAAGCTATTGCAAATACTATTTGCTAACTCAAAAAACTAAGATACTTACAAAATTTTTGTTAACTATGGTGTTTAACACATGAATTAGGGTAGATTGCATCTATTAATTTTTTTAACTATGTGTTCATTGATTGTACGCTTTTTTAAAAGATATTGTGCTATGATTTTAACCAATCAAAAAAACAATTGATCAAGCATATTGATATCCAAATAAAATTTTACTTAAAAGGAAAAAAATATTACAAGACTTTTTCAAGAAAAAAATGCATCAATAATTTATAAACATTTTCATGATAATAATTTATTAAATGTTTTATGGATTTAACCTTTTGTGGAATAAAACTTGCTTCCCATCTTAATCAAACCACATCAAAATAAAGTGGTTATTTAGCCATAATTTAAGACAACTTTCAACATCACCATTTGATATTTATATTAGTTCATGAAATCTTTGTTAAGCGTATAATTATGTGACAATTAGGTGTCATATTGGCATTCAATCTGCACAAAGTAGAAAATGTGCCCCATGCATGATATAATTTTTCAATGTTAAGAGAACACATAATATCAAACTAATTTGTAATACAATTACCTCATGTGATTCCAAAAGTAGATCTTGATTAGCAGGGAAAGTTCTTGCAATTAAGCCACTTCCTTCAGAAATCACACCATCGACTATAGTTTCAACATCAATCAATTTACCATTGTGATTCAAAACAGTTCCACCTTCTCCTGCATGGCTTTGCTTATATTCTCTTGGTCGTTGATTGTCGTTCACTTGAGCATTATCAGAACCTAAAGGATTATAAGCCTCACCCTCTTGTTTGTTAACATCTTTTTTGTTTTGATTAATGGAACTGTAATCAAAATTATGTATTACGGTGGCAATTTGCATGTTGCCACCCATTTCAATATCCATCTTCTCACTTGCACTGTTGACATCCATGCCCAAATGTGGAGCATATAATCCATTTTGTGCTACTTCCTCAAGAGCCGGTGCTCGAAAATTGTTCTTTGATGGCTCAATTTTTGAGAAAAAAACTTCCTTTAAGTTATTCAATATACCCTTGTTAAATGGATTATCCTTCTTATCATAGTGGTATCGGAAATTCTCATATGTTGTCTGCAAGCAGGAAATAACACATCAAGGATAACTCCAGTCATACTGAACAAAATGATAATATTAACTCAGAAGAATTTAAAGGCTTTTGGATGAGAAAATGAAATAAAAATTTATATCAAACATACTTAAGGAATTGTGAAAAAATACCTGATTTGTGCTGATGAGATACAGATGGAAGATAGTCAGTCCACCAACAAACCAGATTGATAAAAATGTATAGACTATGAGTAAGGTTGAGATGATCTCTCCCAGAATGAGCTTTAGAATAGAGTGGTGATAATTCTTCCTTTCTTGGAGAACATTCATCAAGGAAAGGGAAAAAACAAATATGCACAAAAAGCTTGAGGTTGATATAAATAAGAAGAAGAACCGATAGTTCCGCTGCAATCAATGATTTCAAGTAATTAAATTGTAGAAAAATACAATAATAGAGAAGTTTGAACTATAAAATTCCTGAAAACTCGATGATTTCATTCAACTTACTATTCCAATACACTGTCCAACCCATGGGCAGTGGTGATCAAACTTTTGAACACAGTTGTTGCAGATTGAACAATGAGAAGTGCGGGGTGGCCGATAAAGAAAGCATGTATCGCAATATTTTAACTTGATGGAAAAGCCATTTACAATTACATCTTTTGAAGGGGGAAACCTCATGCGTGGGGTTCTCCCGGTCATCCATTCCATGGAAGGAGTGTTCACATCAGATGCTTCTGATGATTCCAACATTTGAGGATTTCTTGGAACAATTCCAGGATCTCTGCTAGATGTCAAGAGGAGGAAACACAAATCCTACATTATCCAAGTGCCTTCAGTTATAATTTACCAATGAAATACAAACCAATTTTAGTCATTAAGAATGTAGAGGCTACTATCTTATATTAACAAGGATTATTACTCACTGCAATCAAAAGACTGATGCTCACAACAAGAGCTGGAAATCCAAGTACATGGTGGTATTTATGTATCCAACCTTCTCCTTGCTGCCTCACATGACTTGTAATCTTCTCAATTATTTGATAACAGAACAATATCATCGGCCCAGCTATCATAAGGGTGGATAACAATAATGAAGCCACATCTGGACCAAATATACATCTTCCTCCACAAAAGAATCTCTGTGAATAGTACATAAATTTTCAACAACAACCCAGTAATGGTGCTTAAGCTACATGAATGTAGAGCAATATTGGATAAATAAGTTATGCCTTAGATGAAACATTAGTCTTGATAAGAATCATGCTATTTGTTAATGGGATTAATATTGGGATTCCTAGTTTTTCATTAAGATCCCCAACGATATAGTTATCATTGACCACATGACATCTGAATTATTATTAACCATGCAATGCTAATTATAAGATCAACAAATGCAACTCCTCAGGTCATTACTAACTAACATGCCAAGTTGTCACAGATCTCCTAACTCCAGTTGTCTCCAACCCTCCATCATTTCTGAATAAGTCAACACCGGCCTATTCTTGGCATAACAACCTATAAAAACTATCAACAAAAGCTAGATGCATTGACCTCATTGCTTACAACACAACAAAATGAAACTTGCTAAACAAGTTTATCTTGTCTTATTTGTCAATTACTACCACTGTAAAATTGTAAATGAGCAGTGTTCCCTCAAAGTCATATATAAGCAACAAACAGTTGGCATATCTAGTAAAATGCATTAATTTGCCGACCAGTTGCTACAGACATATGGTAAATACGTATAGATATCTTGTTCGATTCCCTACCTAATTGTCATTAAAAAGTTTCCTATAGATTTCAGAAGAACATACATGAGAAATTGACCTGGAAACCCTCTCTGCCTTTTTACTTTCTTATAGTGTTTATTATAGTTCTGCCACCATTAACAGACTTAAGCATCAAAGGTGCTTTTTACTTTCTTATAGCGTTTATTATAGTTCTTCCACCATTAACAGACTTAAGCATCAAAGGTGCTTTTCCAAGCACAAATCCGATAAGAGCTTTTTATCACGGTTTTGAAGAAGCATCGAACTATCACTGGGAAGCATAATCACAGCTCGATCTGCCTTGTCGATAATCCAGGATATCTGCTCATTTTTCACGTCAACAGTCAGACATCAACGTAAACAAATGTCAGTGATCAAGCTGATGTTGTATAAATCGTCCAACTCAGGCTGTTCTCTGATGTTTTTATGATGATATCAAGCTATATTGTGAATGAGAGAAAGCGATTGGATAAAGAATCAAGTAGGAAAAATGTTGACATGATCGTGGTACTTTGAATAGTTTGAGAAAAGAAAGAAACTTCAATGAACAGATTGAAGCTATGATCTGTTTTCAACATGGCACAGGTCAACCGTTAAAACTCCTCACAAAATACTTTGCAAGGTAAAAACGACTACTTTTTTGTTCACGGCACTTATCGCAAAGTAAAATTGCTAGCTATAAGCAGTACTTACAAACCTTATCTTCATCATCTTCCCTAGAAACACGACAGAATCGCTGAAATTCCATAAAATAAGTAGTTGAATTTTTCGAACTAATCGAATCTCATGGGAAACATCAACATGAAGCAAATAAGAAAATAACCAATGCCATATTGAAAGAAAAAAAAAAAAAAAAAAAACACGAGGAAACAGGTCTAACATTATTTCCCTTCCAAACTTGATAGCGCCTCGTGGATCTCGGACCCGGATGCATCACTACGATGCCCGAAGCAAACACAAGAAACTGAGGATGAGAAGCCCAATAAACGTACTCTTCTTCAAACTCGTTCTTCTTCTTTCCGCGGCAAAAGACGTTATCGCATAGGATGACACAACGAGACGCAGATGAAGAGAGCCAAGGAGGAGAACAACTGCGCAGAAGAAAAAACGGAAGGTTGAATGAGCTTTCTTTGTTTCCTTCTTCCTGGCTCCGCCCTCCCCATTTCGTTTCACATCAAATCAAGCTGCGCCATTGCATTCCTCACCGTAAATCAAACCCAAGAAAGAGGTCTGGCCTGGCTCTCCCAAAGCAGCAATTAAGGGACAATGCAGGATAATAGGGATTAGGGAAATGTTCTTTTGGCCGTTGCGACCAACACTTTGTCGGCATTCTCCTTATCAAATATTTTTCCCGGGGAGAGGACGGGAAGAGGGAGAGGCAGAGCACTTGCTCGTTGTTTACGTGCTCCTTCCATGGACCTTTTGGCTCATGGGACCCAGAATCGGCCGGCACGTTAACTGGTTTTAGTTCAGCAACACAGGCGGCTATACCACGGCCATAGATAAAACCAAAATTCTAAATTTTTTTTTTTTAAAAAAACCAAGTTTCTGGTGTACAATATGTTCATATGATTTGATAATATATTTTACTAATAGCATTAAAATTTATAATTTTATCCTCTGAAAACTAATATTAAAATATCACTGAAATTTGAATAATAATAACATATAAATTATCTTAGAATTTAAAAAATAAAAATAATTTAAATAATATTGAATCAAACAATAAAAAATTTCTATAAATTTAAAATAATATTATCATGTAAATAGTATTATAATCTAAATATTAATCTTATCTCCTCTTCAAAAAAAAATATTAATCTTATCTAAATCAATTATTAATCTATGAATCCATGATTCACATAAAAAGTAATGGCTCTATATGCTTAGCTGTTAGGAGATTTTTTTTTTTACATTTATTCTTGTCTTTACATTAGTTTTATATTTAATTATTATAAATGAACACCCTATATTTGATCAATAGGGTTGATAAAGCATAAACCATGTAATATCTTTTTTTTATTTGTTCATTTTTCAAATTGAATTGTTTAATTTTATCAATAAAAAATATTTTTGGAAATAAGAGTTTTAAAAAGAAAAGAAACTTATGGATAAAGGACACCTTTTTATAACATAATAAATTTTACTAATTTAAGTAACTATGTTAAATAAAGTTTTAAGCAGTTAGCATGTGTTATATAATATTTATGTTTATTCTTAAGAAAATGTCATGCTCATGTCTAATGTTTTAACATTATTTACATCAAAATGACAAAAAAAAAATGTTAAATTATAAAGTTAATCTAAATGTTTGTGCTAAATAGATGGTTCATGATCAGTACGATAATTGTTGTTTAAGAAAGACAACATAATAATATGCTACTGATAAATAATGCTTATGTTATGAATGCATTAATTAGGTTATATAATTATTATATGAATATTTATGACATATGACTATGAGTTAAACAATAATACTAATATGACTTTAATAATAAAGTCAATAAGTAATTAAAATATTGACTTAAAAAACAATGAAATACAATTTGCTAATGTGATGTACTCATATATGAACTAAAAGAATAACTACAAAGGGAAGACCTATTGATAGGAGAACCCTAAGTTAATGACTATACGAAAATGATTTAAATAATTATATTTTTTATGCATATGCCAATTTTTTTTTTTTGGAAAAATTATCAAATGGGTTATCCAGCTATCAAATGGTTATAAAAATGATTTAAATCATTATCAAATCATTCAAGGTGCTTTGAAAGTGATTTATACCATTATCATATTTTTTGTTGAGAAAATTAATAATAGTTATTTAAATTGTTGTCACATTCATGGGAATAATCCAATTGTTTTAATTCAATTACAATCTTATTCTTATTTACAACTCTAAAGCTAAAAAAGCATTGCATTATAGACTCCAAAGAACCAAAGTCATAAATAATTTTTATCTAACAAATGATTTTAAATCATATGAACATTAATATCTAACAAAAGTATCTAATAATATCTTATATAATGTGCATAGAAGTTCAACTATTGAAATCATAATTTTATAAAATTATACTAAAAGAAGAAAAACACTCTAGAAATCTAAAAAACATCATTTGTCATCATCATCATTTGCCTTCTCAGTCCAAAATGAAGATAAAAATAAATAATGCTAAACTTTGATTAATCAAGAATATAAATATAAAAGATAAAAAATATTAACCTTCAATTATTATTATATCAGGTTGACTAGTATACTCATGATTTCGATACCTGAACTCATCTACTATTACATAAAAAGAAACGAATATCTTATGAAAAGTTGAGGTTGATGAATCTCTCTTTGCAAGTATTCTTATTGCTAATGTGTTTTGGAAGAGTGTTTCTTTGAATAATGGTGATAAGGTGTGGAGGAGAGTGTGGTACCATAATTAAGCATGCTTATTAGAAGAAAGGATGGCTACGAATAAAGGATGCCTATAAAGAGAGGAGAAAGAGACAATTAAGAAGTAAAAGGGAGGCCTAAAAGAGAGAGCATGACCTGGGAAGAGAATGGTGGCAAACTGTATCATGTCACTCTTGAACAAACAATAAATAAAATTATATAAAATATTTGAAAAATATCAAAATATCTTCATAACATAGAGTTTACAACACAATCTAAAAAAAATAGCTTCAAAATAGGTAAAGGTAAAATAAAATATTGCAAAACCACAATTTATAATAAATAAGGTACCTAAATAAATAACAACACACAAAATCTCAAAGTTGTTAATATAATAAAAAAAAACTAAAGTATTGTCTTCATCAAATTGAGTTTTATCCTTAATCAAAGAGTCTATTCTTATTTAGTCACTCATCCTAAAATTATTCTAATTCTAACATACTTAATCATGAATCAAAACTATTTCAACTTTAACATATTTAACTATAAAGTTTTCTTAGGATCTTAACTTAGATAATTCCTAAAATGTATTTCAACATTTTAAGATTTATGACTTTATTTAAAAATCTTAGGATTTAATATTTTGTAATAATATGAGACTTGTTCATCCATGCATCCCTATAAGCTAGTACATTTTATCACACTTTCACATGTACATGTTTTCTTCTCATTCTTATTGAGTATTATAAGCTCATTAGTTTTCACTTATTTCATCATTAAACTTCATCAAACTAGAGAAGTTATTGCTCTGTTACCCAGTGTAATATCTAAGTCTTTTTATTATGTAGGACTCTCTTTTGCTTGTTATTTATCCTAAAACTATTCTAATCATAATATACTTAATTATGAAATTCTTATAGAACTTAAGCCCAAGTTATCTTAAAAGATATTAAAACTCATAATATGCTCTTCTATAGCTAACGTAAGATTTATTATCCTTGTACCCTTAAAGACCTCACACAAAAGTTGTCTTTTCATTGGTGTATGTCATCGTACTTTCACCTATACATGTTTGCTTCCTCATCAAGTGTTATAACATATCTAAAAAGTATATAAATGTATTGAATCACTACATTTATGACTATATACATCATGTTTATATATATATATATATATATATATGTGTGTGTGTATATATATATATATAATTATCATATAATACTTATATTATCTCCTTTTTTTCTTTATTATTATATAGTATTTATATTATCATATTTATTCTTTATTTATTTTTATATTTTTTATTAGGATCCTAATTTTCTTATATAACTATTATCCTCACACTCAAAATCTCATATTATATCTATTGTAAAACATGTAAGGCAAAACTAGCAAAAGTTGATGGGTGAATTGTGCATTTAACAAATATTTTTTATTCCTAAAGTTAGAAGAAAAAATTTTGAGATTAAAATATTTTTATTTTATTAACGAATAAAACTGCTCAATAATAAACAAAATAACACAAGATTTTTTAGGTGGTTTGGCCAAAACCAGTGCCTACGTTCACCCGCGATCCCAATCAGGCTTCCATTAACCACTTTCTTTGTTGAAGCCGGTAGGGTAAACCAAATATACACTAGTGCTCTAATGAGACACCAAAATTGGAAAACTTCAAGTTATTCAAAAAAATTAAAAACTTTAAAATTTTTCACTCACAAAATCCCTAGACCTTTAATTATATAAATAAGAGTGGCATTACTAATGAATGAAGTAGATGTTACTAGAAAATACAGAAATAATAATGAATGGAAGCAAAGAATAACAATCGATGAAAACCTGTAACTCTCGTAATTGTTTAGAATTTGTTGCTCAAGGGTTGAACTTCAATTGAACTTGTATGAAAACTTTCAAGCTTGATTCAATAGCCTTTATGTTTTGTAAATAGTCTTTATTTATAATTGAAATAAAAAACATAAAAAATAACCCTCCCAAATACTAGAATTTACTTTTAAAAAAGCCAGCCATCACAACAGAGAAGATGGTACAGTCGTCGTCTGATTATGCAAATTGATTGAGCAATAGCCATCAAAATAACTCAAACGATAAAGTGTTCATATTTAATCACAACTAGATAAGATCTAAAGCATTAGATTTGAAAATCAGATGGTCGATAATGATGATGAGATATTGTTCACAAAGGCGAAGAGATTCTCAACCATTTGATCAAGCATTACAGATGAACAGCTAAAGAAAAAAGACTGTTCACAAATGTAGGCATGATCTGGATAGTTTGATCATGAAAATGTTTGATCGGTCAGTACAGAAATCTCAAGTTGGCAAAGATTATTTTTAGTCTCACATTGCAAAACTAAATTATTGTTTTGTGCTTATAATATATGTACTACATATTATTATCCTCCTAATAGAGTTGGCTACTCGGTATTTTCAAGAGGTCATGACCCGAGTCGTCAGGGCACGGGGTCCGATCAGATCCGATTTATATAAATTAAATAACAAGTTTGTCCTAACTCATTTTGTCTAAACTGGTTTAGAAGTAATACCCTAAAGTAGTTCACCCAAAGACTGCAACAGTAACCTGAATTAGTCGATACTTGGGCTTGACTAGTCTCAATTTCAGTATAGTTCTTGGGCTGCAGGTCCCTAAGGCCCGTGATGCCTTCGAGCCACTCAACCCGAGCCTTTCGGGCTTAGCAATGGGGGTGTTTAGACATTTTTTTATTTTAATATTAAAAATTTTATGTAAAAAATTTGTATATTCAAAACCTCAAATACTTTTAAATAAAATACAACTTAAACCAAATTCACATATACATGAAGGATGATAGTCATATATGTCATAATTACAAAAAAATTTAAAAGTTTAACATACTGACTATAAAGATTTAAAAATAAAATTCTTTGTGAATTAGCCATTTCATAAAGACCATTGACTTTGACTCTAAAGTTAGTAGGTTGAGTAATTAAATTGTATTAATTGTTTATGTTACAATAGTTATTGCTAACAAATTTAGATTATTAAAACAATACTAAGCTTAACAAGATATTAATAAACATCTTAACCTTAGTTTTGTGATCATCACCTCAAATGCTACAATAATATCATATCCTTTTGACATGAATGACGTTTTAAGACCTCTATTGTTAACTAACTTTGCCATTAAAATATCTCTCTTATTTGTCACCTTTCTATTTCAAAGTACTATTTAAAATAAGTCTTATTTATTATTATCTAACACTAAAGTACTAATAATAATGGAAATTATATCAAATATTATCTTTATTAGAAACTCTACTTAAACTATTATGTATAAAGTACTAATAATAATAGGATATTTGTCTATCATAATCCTAAATCAAAGTACCAATTGTTGAACCCCTTTGTGCTCCAGGAGTTTGATGAGTACAAAACCATTGTACTAATGTTACTAATGATTTGTTGAGTGTATTTCAGATCATGCTTCTCAAGTGCTTACAGGGATTAGGAGATTGGAGAGCTTGGTCGATTAATCCATAGAGCGATCCACATGAAAAGCATTGTCAAAGTTCATTAGTGGCATGGCTCAAGAACGACTCTCAAACGTCAGCTCATGAGAGTCAATCAGGTTCTCCTTGCGGCGTGGCAAAACCACTTGGAGATTTTCATATACTACATTATCAAGGTTAGATTGTTAAACCCATCTTGTTAATCAATATGTGACACACTTAGGATTGCATTTTTGAGATTCATATGCTTCTCAAGTCCTTGACTTGTATAATCAACATTTTACACCATATTTATTTTGGTTTAAATAAAAATATAATTATTATTATTTATTAAAGCGTTTTCGACTATTTTCGCAAGTGTTAAAGCTTTCAAAATTTTATTTCCGATTTAATTAAAAATTTCGCTTTACGCCAAACCGGGGCAAAAAGGGTTCGGTTAACGCCGAACCGGAACCAAGCCGAACCGGCCAGGCGAGAACCTAAGGGGACGACTAGAAGGGCGCATCCGCAAGCCAGAGTTCCTAATTCGGGTTTGGGTCATAATTGACCCATTATGCTCTAAACAGGTCGGCTTGGGTAATGACTTCCCAACCGCACCAGGGGGCAGCCAACCCCAATATTTTCGGCTGAAGGTAAATAGAGAAGTGAACTCTTATATGCGCCACTTCTCCCTACCAATAGCCAATGTGGGACTAAAAAGCGTGCTATTTTTTTTCGGCGTTCCTTCTCTGCTTTTCCGGCGCAACGGCTATATATTTTTTAAATTATTTTTCCCCTCTTCTAGCCGTTGGAACCAACGATCAATTGCTCGATCTCCTTCTATAAGAAGGATTGAATTCGAGGGATTTTGGTTAGAAAAAGAATTGGAAAAATCCCTGCAGAGACTGATAAAAATCACTGGAATTACTGTTCATCGTCTTCCTCAGCCTTCTCGGGCCGAAACAAAAACGTGCTCTTCTTGCTTCAAATTTGCACGGTTTCATCCCTCTTCGTTTCTATTTACTATTGCTTACTCAACTACACCTCATACTCTGCTTAGCTACTTGAATTGAGGTTGAATTTACTGCAAATCTTTTCCGTTATCCAAGTTTCGCTGATCTTGATTTTTCGGACCAATCTTCAACGAATTTGATTGTTGTTACACGCCTTGGAATCTCTATTAGCTTTTCTGAATACAACTTATCAGTGTCGAATTTCTATTGCGTCGAATTTCAGACCAAATCACCTCCGAAACAACACTTCCGCCTAAAACAGAACAACGCCTCTCGCAAACGCGATTTGGGCATTGTCCTGTTTGGAAAGCGCGTTCAGAGGCGCGTAGTCTTTGAAGCGCGTTCAGAAGTGCGTTTTTTTTTTAAGCTGCGGTTTGAAAAGTGATTTCTTTAATTATCTTGAGTTTAATTAATTAGATTTAATTGTTAAGTATGAGCTCTAAGTACACAAGGACTTATATTTAAGAGCTCCAAATAATTTGTTTTTTTTTTTAACGAAATTTATATTGTTGAATTTTTTTTAGTTAAACATTTTTAATACTTGTTTAGTAGTTGTGTCACAAATTAAGATTAAAGGATTGTGGTACAGGTTGATGTAAAACTTTTACTTGAAAGCTAAAATCTGTTTTCTTGCTAAAATTATAACAGCTTTGTTGCTGTGAGTGTGCAGCGTGTCTTGCTGCTGTTGATTGTATTTGGTTGGTACCAGTTGGGTTGATTGGTTGATGTGAGGGTTTCGGCCTACTCGCCGGTTGGGCAAAAGGCAGTGTTTAGTAGTGAAGCCTGGCTGGGTCAGCTAGGGGTGGATGTAGGCAAAGATTTTGCCGAACCACTTGAAATTGTGTGCTTTTCATTCTTTACTTTATTGCTCATAATTTCTCTTTACTATTGTAATTAACTTTAAAATTGTTTAAAAATTTGTAAAAGGAACAATTCACCCCCCCTCTTGTAACACGCAAGTTTCCAACACCAATAACAATAGGGGTAATCTCATCATATTCAATAGTCATGGATAATATCATAAATAAAATCTTCTTATATTCTTATTTCATATTTCTCCTTAAGATCATCACATTTATTCTATTGGTAAATTCTCTTTATTATTTTATGTCATGATATTCATAATATATAGATATATACATTAATATAACTCATGCTATATCATAGATCAAAATATATACACAAACAATCCATATCATAAAGTTTGCTCATAACATATTCTATCATATCACATAAGTAATACATCATATATATCATATTAACTATATAATTTACTCAAATCATAGTTATATTATCTTATCTACAAGATGGCTCTTAAATGCCTCTTTCATGACTTTTTATTTTCTTTTGTATTTTTTTCATTGTTTGCATAATATTCATTACAACTATTAATACCTATTTACTTTTCAAATGCAAGCCATTCAGAATTTTCAACTTCTACTAAATTTTCTTTTTTATGCACAGTTCCTTAATTCTACATGATTTCATTATTTAAAGCATTTCACAAACAAAACTATATCATTCTAAAGTTTTGGTGCACAACACCATTCACAAAGGTTCATAATGCATCATTCGTTCACCTTGTTCTATGATACATTATGCTCTCCTATCACCATATGATAGTGAAGTGGATCGATCATTCTTGCACCTCACTCCATTCCTAAAACTAATCAAATGGTACTTTGGCATTAATGTATGATACATCTTTCATAATGAACCATACATAAGTCCAAATGAACCTTCTGTCACCCACTTTTCTTAAGTTAAATGTATAATTTATTCAATACTAATGTTTCGACCATTCTTCTCTAGAAGCTGGGGATAGCAATCCATAGACTGAATGTATGGTACATCCCAAAATAACGTGCATTTTTTTCTTTTAAGAAAGAGTTACTATTGAATATGTTATTTAGTGTGCTATCTTTGGGCTCTCAAAATATTGCCGATTTAAGCTTAACATATAATATGTTTATCTCTTACATACAATACGTAAGATAGGAATGAAAACCTGCAACTTAGAGAATTCAATCCAAACTTGTTCTTATTATCGAACACCCAAAATATCATGCACAAGTATCATAAGGAAAAGAAATCTCAAATAACATCACACCTCTCATTAGTCTTGGGCAAAAATCAAGATCAAACTCTCCCTTAAAGTTTAAAAGAGTTTTAATGTTGTTTCTGCTCTAAGTTCTTCTATGTTTATCATAGCACTTTAAGTTCCTCCTCTTCTTAATCTCTTCTTTCCCTCTCCTAATCTCTTTCTCTTCTCTAAGCACTTGACTAACCCAACATCAATCAACGCTCAAGTATAGGATTTTGTAATCTTTTTTAATGTTATAAAGGACAAATAATCAAATAATAATTTTTCTTTAACAAGTTCTAGAAATTTCATATCTTATAAAAATTATAAATAGTACAAATAAATTCCTTATAACAAACTCTTTTTAAAGCTATATTCAAATCCTCATTTTGACTACTTAATATGACACATATTTTGGGATTCATTAAAACACAATAAATTCTTAATAATAATTTTGTAAATAACATATACTAGTATCACAACTTGAATATATAAATTTTTCATGTTAAAATATTGGGCTATCAAAGAAATAATCAAGATATATGTATGAGAGATAGACACTCCCCAAATAGAGAGAAGGGAAGACGTAGCAACAATTAGGTGAGAAGAAGGAAGATGAACAATAAACCCAATGCATAGTGAGTCAAAAGAAGGAGCAATGGCTAAGAGATAATAATAAGAAGAAGATTAAGTTTGAGATTTATAGTGTTTTATACAAATGGAGGATAAGAAATCATTTCTCCATGATAGTTTATAAGGTTCAATGCCTCATTAGTGGTCATTTGATCCACTATCATTAGATTAACATGGATGATGATAGATTAAACCATTATCTGTAAATCTTTATAACTCTTTTGTTTCATTAAAAAAATAATAATAATTTAAACTACTATTTTTTATTATTTTAAAAGAGAGAACTATTGTTGTATTACAATAATTTTGTAACAACTTCAAAACTATTGTAAAAAAGTAGTAATTGTCCAAATTTTTTGTGGTGACATACTTTCAAAATCTCCCCCAAGCTTAAAAAAAATATTTTATGAAAATAAAAGAAAAGCATGAAATACAATAATAACTATTTCCCAAATAGATCAACATATTTTCAAAAACATAAAAGAACCATTTGCTAGGTTGCCAAAACATGACTTGACAGTGTTTGAAATGATAGTTATACATATTAAGTTGACTTATAAAAAAATAGTATAGAAAATTTTATTGTTAAGCACCATTAACATATTAAATATTTTTTAAAAAACATATTTTAATATTACATATAAAGAATATAAATACTTTATAATTTTTATATTATTTTAAACGTTTAACTTAATAAAACATATTTAAAAACATGGTCAAATAAATGTTTAATTCTATTTTCAAACTTATTTTTACTTAAAATTAAATTTAAAAATAATATCCCAAATGGGTGGCTATTTTAATAGCTATTTTCCAATCATGTGATGCAAAGCCTTTTGACAACCTTAATAGATAATTAATTGATTATTAGCATGGTTTAGAGGATTAATTTCATGTAATTATGTACTATAAACCATTAAAAATGTAATATGACTTCATCAATATTAGAAAAGAAATGCCATCCCTCTTCTTTAATTGAAGTATAATGACTTTTAAACCAGCTGTCATTAACATATAACAGTCCTCTTCTAAGGTAAGGCATTGCCAGCAAACTATTTGTTTGTCTCATTATTGAATGATATGCTAAGAGATAGGGAATCATTTTTTTTTAAATATTAATTAATTTATAAGACACCTTTTTTTTTACTTAACCCATATTATAATGTTATTGAAAGGCTGTATTAAGATGGCCTAGTCAATGAGAGGTTGCCTCGTTTTCCTACTTTAATCATCAAGCCAATGTAGTCTTGGTGAATATAATATTTTGTATTAATAGTTTTTTTTCTATGTTTATTTGAGACTTTAGAAAAATATGATTAATTACATGGTCTTTGAAGTTTATTGAAAAATTATAGTAAAATTACATTTTAATGTAAAGATTGTCATATTTGTTGTTTATAATTTTCATTTTGGATTAAATATTATTCACCCTAATGAAAGATAGGTGTCATGAAGTTACAAACAAATGGACAAAATGCCCATCAGAGAGGATTGTATGAAGTTACGAGTATATGGTTACATATGAGGCATTAACATGAAGAGATGAAAAAAATGAGGCACACATGTTATAAGCATAAGTATGGTGACTTGTTTATATGCAATGGACATTTTGATGCTTATAAGACATTCTTAGTTGTCTCTAAAGAAAGTACTACAAGAGTGATACAAATAAGATCCAATTTAGGTTTGACACACAAGTGATAACCATAAACTCAAATGTTTATACTATTAAGATCAAACTACTTTTTTGTATTCAACATTAATGTTTAATATTGAATATCTAATGTGAAACTATTCTCCATATGTATCTCGACAAATCACTTTCTTGCATAACAATCTCTCTATATTGGATCTAATCCACTCAGATGGAATGATGCTTTAATCGTCAAAAGTGCATGCTTCATTAACTCTATTACTCATCAGCTCTTATCACACCACAACAACTATATTGCATTATAACAACTATGTCTCTCTCTTTGTTAACCTTGTTATACCAAACATGTTTTGTCACCTTATTAGCTTTATCACACATATTAATTCAATCAAAACCATTGCCTTTGACCATATTCCTCTACGGACTTTGCTAAGCCATTGCCTTTACCATGCCATTACATCAATGTCGTTGTACTCAAAAAATTTGAAGACTTCAGAAAATAACAATATAATCTTTCAAACAAAGCAACATCTCATAAATTTTTTGTATCTTAAAACCCACCATAGCCCATGTTTGTTTCTCCTCCCTTCGCCGAAGTAGCCAACTTAGCCATTTTGCAGCAGTTCAGATGCTTCTTCTTGTTGTCATGTGAAGCTGGCCGAGTTTTCTCCAGTTAAATATATATACAACATTGCCAAAGGTGGCCACTTGCAGGCTTGCAGCTCTACCAGAGAACTGCTGCTATTATTTTAACGTCCCCAAAGCAAACAGTCAAAGCCCGGCAGGATTTTGCAGTGCCAACACATGGAAGCTTTGGGATTTCTTTCAGGAAAGAAGCAGTGTTTATGGACTCTCTGCAGTTCTCTTTCAACATGTGGCGTTCCATAGAGAGAAAACAGGAATGGGATTAAAGTAACATTATCTTCTGTTCCAGCTTTAAGATACCTTGCGGATAGATAGGCAATGGAGTTAGAAATTTGTGCTGTGGGAACCAACAGAGTTGTTTGATTTCTATGTAAAATCGTCAAGGTTTACAAAACCAGTGTGAGTGTGTAATGCTTAGAAGATTAAGATGCATATCTATCCCCGTGTATTTGGATACATTTATTGTTAGCAAAGTTTAAGTGTTTGTTAACATTTTTAAGTGTTGGTTAGTATATTTTAAATATTTATTAGTATTTTTAAATATTTGTTAGTATTTTTAGGTGTTTAAATATTTAAATAATTTTAAATTTTAAATTGATATTTATCATTTAGATAAGGAACAAATTTTCGAGTTGAAAGTAAATATTTGGGAGATTATTTGCTTATAAATTGGTGTAATTGTTGCTTTGTTATAATGCATGAATGAAATAAAATTTCGTCATTTTTGTCTTCCTGAGCTTTGGGTTTTCGCCACCATTTTTCAATTCCTCTCAAATACTCTCGAATGCAAGTCTGCTATTTGCAATTCGAGATCTATTTTGTTTCACTTTATTTTCATCATTTATGATATTTGAATTTTTTTTAATTTTATAAATATGAAATATTTTATTACACAAGAGTTACTTTGGTAATACATGTATGACCACAAAAGAGGGAGAAAATACATGATATTGGAGTTGGACTTGAATTAATGATTTAGTTAAGAGTTGTAGTTTAGAAAATAAGAAAAGTTTAAAATAATTAACAAATAATATATTAAATTCTTAGTAAATTCTTAATTAAGGATAGTGGGTGGTTAATTAAGTTGGGTTGAGAGAGAACATGGAAAGGATTTTCGTGACCTTAGAGCACTATTAGTGATCTCTGAGAGAAAAATTTGCTTGTGAGGAGAAAGATGGAAGGGAGGAATTCCATCTAAGAATGAGAAAAGACAAATGAATCCTAGTTTCATTCCAAGGTTATCTTTTCCCTTGTTTTAATACAAATTCCTTAGAATTTTGGAGTGGAAGAGATCCTATGTTTAAAATAGAGTGTTGGGAATAAGGGAAGATAATGTGGAAAGGTTCTATGATGCTAAATTAAAATTTGGTTGAATTCTATATATAGAAACTATATTTATAAGATAGAGTTTGTCACTCAAGTTTCTATTGAACACTTCAATCAAGTGATAAGATGATTCAATTGAAAAATTAGAGAAGAAAAACAATTCTATCAGATGCTTAGTGGATGGCTTAACAATTGTGCAATAAGTAATAGAAAAGTCTAATGAGGATGTTCGAACAATCTGATAAAGCCATTATAATTTTGGTTATAAGCATCAAGTAATCCAATTAATAGTCAAACAATTTTATGGGAATCTTGGATATATAAGACTTGCATCAAATACACATTAGATGATCTGATAGAGAAATATGATGATCTAATGGTGCCAATAGACAGTTCAATAAAGAGAGTTTTTAAGGTCTTATAGGTTCCATTAAGCTTCGAGTTTGTAATGAATATATGAAGTACAAAAATTATAAATAAATATAAATATAATATAAGCTCTATAAGAAATTTCAAGAATGAAAAGAGATGGAGGAAGATGAATAATAGTATACTCCATTCTCTAACAATCACTTAGGCATTTTACATAAATGTTATGTGCATATAACATAACAAATATTTAACCATAAGTCTTGAATTATTTTATATATTGTACTTAGAATATTACTTAATGATCATTTTTTTAAAAAAACTTTTATGTGAGGTTAGAAAAGTATGATAGGTAATATTTCTATATAATAAGATACTATAATACTAAATAGTAATTATACCACTATGAAGTGAGATATAATCTTGAGTGATGATGATGTTATAATAAAGCAAGATATAATCTTGAGTGGTGATGATGTCACGATAAGATGAGACATAACTTTGAGTAGTAATGATATCATGAAAAGGTGAATTAATATCCTTAGGTGATAATTATATTATGAGAATGTGAGATATATCCCTAGATAATAATGATATCACGATATGGGTTAACATTAGTCTTGAGTATTGATGATATCACAAGTAGAAGTGATACAAATAATGAGTGTTGATTATTACACTATGATGAACTATATAAGATCAAAAATGATATTGATGCCATGATGAGATGTGACATGGCCTTGAAGGTGTTAATGTTGTGAAAGGATTAATAAAATCTAGAAAAAAAATAAATTAAAAAAATGATGTATAATGATATGGTAATTAAATAGTGTAAGAAATACCACAAAACATAGTTATTAGTTAATATTATTTATGCAACTATTTTATATATCATGTCTCATATTTTAATATCATGTGTTATATTAAGATGAAATTAACTAACTTATAATATAAGTATATGATGAATCTCAAAAAACCTCAGTTGATAAATTATAAATAATAAGATAATATATTAATGAATATAATCAATATCAATAAAATAACTAAAATGATAGATGATATAAGTAAAGAAAATAAAATTATTTCATGCAAAAGAAATAATAGCAAAATAATTTCATTCATTCTCTATTTATTTCTCTTCTTATGTCATTCTTATTTATTCATTCAAGTTTCTTTTCTCTTTTTTATATTTTGTCAATTATGTTCTTTTCTTAATTAAGGTTGTATTTTTTTTTATTATTACCATTGATGGCTACAACATATATTATCCATTACAACACCTATTAGAAGATTTTTGATAAGCAGTTCTCCAATTGTAGGCATATATCAATTAATTGATATCATAGCATCCTTATCAATACAGCTCTAGTAATCACACCCAACCAATCTACAAACCATAAGATAAATTAATGTCAATATCTCTAGCATAAACTATACAACAAAAAAGAAAGCTAGTGACAACCTATTAGCACAACTAATCATATATCAATTGATGTCATATCATATCATAGTATGATATACAATCATACTTAGCCACCCTACATAAAGTACTAGAAACAAATCTGATATAGTCTTGATTACCATACTTAAATATTTAAGATAATGTCAAAGAAAAAGTTACATCTCTTATTATTACAACACATCAAATCATGTTATCATTTTATGTAATATAGATCAACAAATTATATTCCTATGGTCTCTCATCAATTCTTATATTTCTTATTTTTTAACATGATAAACTCAAAAAATTATGATGTCATATTAAATAACACAAACAACAAACTCATGTAAAAGAAGAAATTTTATAAAATCATAAAATTTTCATTCTTTATTTGTTTTTTTGTATTATATTTAGTCAACATATATTTATATGTTCTATTCATAAAATAATAACTAAAACATAAAGCAAAATGTCTTGCTAAAACAAATCTCTTATTAATTAATAGATTATAATCACAAATGGTTATGCTTTATCAATATAATATTTAATGAATAATTAAATAAATAAACTTATATCATAGTTACTCAATTTACCTATCTAAACTATTTGATAGTACTAAAACTCTTGCCTAGACTTTTTTTTTTTTTTTATCAAAATATGAGTCTTGTAATCAACTATCATATGTGAATCAAACAAATTATGCCATCGAACTATAGATTGGACATTTCATGATAAACATATACAATATTTAATTCTTCTTAGACATGAGCCTTTAATTGATATTTCTTAGATAAAAAAATGTTTTTCCTTTGAAGTTTTCTTCCATTAAGTTAATCGTCGATCTTTTTTCATACCTTAGTGCATTAACAAAGTCTCTCTCACATAGCTTCTTAAAAAACATTTCACAGAGTAGGCCTAATCCAACCTTAGGATTTTATTTGATAAGTTGGTGTCAAAGGAAACTCCAAGCATTTAACTTTTTTCATATGAACTCTCACCAAGTTTCCATACTCGTCTCAATCAATCCCACACTCCTATCTTTTGTATATTAAAATAAAGGGTTGGAGGGTAGTCATTTGTCCCATCTAAGTAATTAAATAACCCATTATATTATAAGAATGTATAACAAGGAGCCTCTCCTTAGACAACCAAAAACACTTTAGATAGCCTTACTTATCCCAAAAGTTAGCATCCTTTCAATTGCATCTATGTCCATGAGCTACTAAAAGGCTACCTTGGGGTAAGTAAGGTAACCAAACCAAGTCTATTCCATTCATAAAAACCTATAAATGGATTGAGTTTTATAAAAATGTTGAAGATTTTCCTTTTGAGTTCAACCTAAGAAGCAAAATTTTCTTTAGCTTTGATTGGAATCAATAGATTAGTGACAAGGAAGGAAACTATTTATTGACAAGGATCATAGAAAACAAAGATCATAAAATAAATTTATTAGTTTAAGGTTAAACCTCCTCATCATAGTGTAACTTGAATACAAAATGCTTAATTTATAGAATAACTTTCCTCTCATTTCAATGAGAACAAGAATGAAAGAACAGCATGAGTAAGCCAACAATAAGATCTAAAAAACCCATATGAAAAACAATTGTTGCATGACAAAGCAACACTAGTTGGTGATCCACTTTTCGATAAGAAAAATATGAGAGGAAAAGAAAACCCAAACTACCTCTCCTTAGTACAGCTTCACGACAACATGACGACAAACTATCCTCTTCAACATGACCTCAATGGCATAACAACTAAAAGGAGGGCTCAATATTCTCTTATTGATAATCGTGTGAATGAGAGAAGGTACAAAAATAGGGTTTTAACAACTCATGGTACTCGCTTGCAATTGCTCACTTAAGGAAATACAATGCTTAAATATAAACTAATATTATTAGTTAAGTATTTATTTAACTATTTAATATTAAATTTTAATAAATTATGACTATTACAAACTTATTTAGATTGAAATGAAACAAATATAAATGGACTTATATTAATAAACTTCATCCAAAAATATCATTATTATCAAAATCCAAACATTTGTACTGTAACATGTTCTCCAAGACAAATTATAAAAATTATTATTTTTTAAATCACATTCTCATTTTATTTTTAAAACCCATACTCATAATCAAATTATTAAAACTCACACATTAAGCTTAATCACACAACTAATTACATATTAACACTGCTAAATTAAGTTATTATAATAGGTCAAATATATGGAATATTATAAATGTTTTGGTGGCCTCCATGGAAGCTATACCCTCATTGAGTAATGGTGAAAGACCTATGAAAATGTGACCCAAACAAGATGAGAAGGAGAGTAAGAGAAGATGGAAATGAAGAAAAGGACAAGAAAAGAGAAAAAAAGAGAGGAGAGTAAATAGAAGAATAGAGTTTAGGGAGATAAAAAGAGCTATTATCATTACTATAATGTTGTTGCTAGTTGAGCTTCCTCTATTGGGGCTTCATTTTTTTCAGTCTTGGAGAGGTCACTATTATAGATGTATTGTCATGGAGAAATTAAGAGATCATCAATAATTATAGAGTAAATGAGCAAAAACATAATGTGAAGCAACAAGGCCCTTTTTTCATGATAAGGATTGATAAGCCTTTGTTTTTAATTACATATTATATTTGAAGTAAAAACTAATGTGCAAATCAAATAAGAGGGGCGTGAATTATGGGTTTTAAAATAATTTTTTTTGCTAATAAGGAATCTATTTATTTTTTTAATATTTTTTATAAAAATAAATTTATGTTAGTTGAAAACTTTGATTTATAAATATATTCATTTATAATTTTTATGATTAAGAAAAATGAAAATAAAAGTTGAATTAGTACATCAAAATTTTATGTGATTCGATTCAAACTAGAACTTACATCCACCACCAACGAAGTCAGGGAAAAACTTTACTAATAAAAGGGTTATAACTTGAAATTTTTTCTTACGTTGACCTCCAACCTACTAGTTTTTAGGGGGTTCAACTATAACTCGGGCTTTTACAAGCTAAACCCTAATTCAAATTTTTATGAGATTAAACTAAACTCAGGCTTTCATAAATGTCATGCCACTCAACGCAAAAGAAAAACCAAAATACCGTAAAAAAATTCAATAAAATCATAGTAATTTTTTTTATGTTTGTTGATCAATATAAAAATGCACAAAGAGTTCAAAATTATGAATAGAAATAAGAAAGTAAAAATTTGAAAGAACCAAGCTTAACTAGAAGAATTTAAAATTTTCAGTGGTCATAAGTCGAAGGTGCTGTCGGGGAAAATTTACGTTAGTAGAATATGATGCAACCATTATTTGAGATATTAAAATATTATTCAAGTTTATTTGTTATTTCATTTACAATTGTTAGGTATTTATAAAAAAAGTTTGGTCATATCTGTCAGAAAAAAAAAGTAAAAGTTGTTTGAAAAATTACTACCAAACACCTTAAAATGTTTTTCTAAATGGCTAAAAAATTATTCTAAATTGAATGCTTCAATGACATATATAATGACTAGTTATTTAACCATTATGCAACATTGTTTGGAGCCGTTCGATTGATACAAAGGAGATCTCGACCATCCGATCAAACGTTGTAAAGGTGAATGTGTTCGGGACAGCTGGATCAAGCTTGATTAGATCTCGATCACTCGATCAAGTTAGATGAGATATGGATCATTCGATTAATCAATGATAAAATTAGTATTAGATCTAGACTGTAGGATTCAAACAAAAGAGATATGGGTCATTTGATCAGGGATAGATTATTTAAAATTGTAGAAACAAAGATAGCTGTCTCATGAAGTCAGACGAGATCACAACTGTCAGATGGATCAATCAGTAACAGCAATTAAAGAATTAATCATTCGTTTGACTCAAAAAATGGACGACTGGATCAATTAAGATCATTGTTTAAAGTTGGAAGCGATCTCCATCGTGCGATCGCGAAAATGCATGATCAGACAATGCCGATTGCTATCGTTTTGGATGCAGACGAGTAGGGAATGATTCATGTTTGGAATTTATAAACATTTGCATGGAGGTGTCACGTAGAGCTTAAATGGGGCTAGCTCCCCCTTTGTGTACTTGGGAATTGATTACCTAGGCATACTCATTGTAACGGGCTTATATGGGTCTGACCCAACCAATACGTACTTAGTTCAAGTGCTGCTCGGCTCGATCCACTGCACTACCCCATCTGGTTCAAGAATTTGTCGTCAATCAGAACAACTTTGACCTGATATGATTCTAACCGTTTCCTGACCTGAAGCTTGTAAGTGCTTGCTTAGGCTTTGCCCAGCCCGATAGCTTTGTATTAGGGTACAACTTGGGATATGGCATTATTTTTTTATGTAATCAAGATTTAATAATCAACTTAACATAGAATTTGGCAAGAATATAAAAAGAATGATTTAACTAAGAAAAGAATGATTCAAAAATAGAATTATCAATGAATGACTTAAGTAGGATTTGAATAAAAAAATTGAGAAATTGAAAAAATTAAACCCATTTATTTGCTAAATCAAAGAGATGATTGAATAATTTAAATGTCTAAATATGATTTAAAATTGATACGAAAGAAGAGTGTCATAAAATTAATAAACTAATATTTTATTTCATAATAAAATAAAATCTTATCAAAGTTGATGAGTATGTCTTCAATCATTGAAGCTTGCTAAACACTCCAAGATATTTTGAAAACCACTAATTTATTATCTTCAAAAATACATAACTTGTTCTTTATATGTAAGCATATTTCATACTAAACAAGTCCATTATAATATAATACTAAATATTTAAGAATTAACTCATCAAATATAAGGATAACTCAACATTATTGCATATATTTAATCTCACCTTTTTTAAATTTTAATAAGAGAAATAAGAGAGAGAATTATATTGATTTTAAGTTAACTACATAATACAATTAGATAATCCAATCATTATTATGGTTGGTCTTTTATCCAAAAAAAGTGCCAATGATTGAACAATTGATTAGCTAATGAGGTAGTCCAATCACATGGATTAGATGATCATATTGAAGAATTACACATTTTTATGGACAAATAATAAATTTTTAGATACATATAATTAATTAATTAAAAAAAAGAAAATATATGATGAAGAATAAGGCAAATGTGCAAACAAAGTTGTGATATTTTTAGAAATATTGGGAAATGTAATTTTGAGAATGTTTTTGGTGAATTTTCTTTGATTGATTCCATTTCATGTAAAGAAAATTTTTAGAAAAAGTATGCATATTAATTCTAGATAAATTTTGTGTAATTGGAAAAAGATAAGGGGATTCTATTTATCGACTAAAAACATAACTAAATATTGTGCCTTTTTATTATTACTATGAGAGTTAAATTATGCAAAAAGTGAAATATTTTGATTTGTATAATTAAAAGATGTGATGTTGCAATCTGACATGTTATGTAGATTTGCTATAAATATGATTGCACTGGTTGATGAATATT
Source organism: Vanilla planifolia (assembly GCA_023846275.1). Taxonomy (NCBI): domain Eukaryota; kingdom Viridiplantae; phylum Streptophyta; class Magnoliopsida; order Asparagales; family Orchidaceae; genus Vanilla; species Vanilla planifolia. The sequence continues at coordinate 7,562,400 of CM043873.1, read as the reverse complement.
AAACATTTTTTAAATTTGTAGGTTTATATTCAAAATTTGTAAAAACATGTTAGTCAAAGTAATTGTTATATTATAAGTTGTACTTATTAGATAATGTCTTTTTAGTATGATTGTGATCTAAGTTCTATAACAAAATGTTGAATGTCTTACTATTGTGTATATTTTGCTAATTATCTCATTTGAGCACGGTAGTTGTGATCTTCATTCAATACTATAATAAAATTTATATGAAATGACAAAATAAGCAACAAAATAATTAAAAGTAATAATTGTGAAATATAAAACAACATATAATAGGAATGATAAGGTGATATGAAGTCATGAATGAAATAGAATATATGAAAAGAAAATAGAATATGATGTAAATAACAAATATGTATAGTGAAGGAGAAGAAAAGCAAGAATTTCATGATGTTCAAGATCAAAGAGGGTGGTAAGTGGGGTCAAGTGAGATGTCATCAATAGACATTTTTGGCAAAAATTGAGGTGAAAAATAGAAGAAAAGATTTATTATATAAGACAAGAAAAATGACTTCTCTCATTTATTATTGACTTTGTATAAGAAAGATGATGATCACCAATCAAAGGTTTGACTTTTTCCCTAAAAATCTTATGTTGTTTTAGGCCAAGGATGATGACAATAGCTATGATAATCGTGTGACTACTATCCTTAGATTGAGACAGAGATAATGATGATCACCATGATAAGAGCAAGATTCTTATCTCTATGCTCCTTATGCTTTGTTAGCTCAAATATAAAGATGATCACCATATTAAGGGTGCTCCTACACGAAAAACCAACTTAATAGTGATACTAATCACCATGATGTTGGTGTGGCTCTTGCATACCCTTAGATCCCTTGTGTTGCTTCTGATAAGTGATAATTATCATATTCATGATGAGGGCATGATTCATATGCCTAATCCTTGGATATTGATGTGATATGAAATTTGATTATGGATAATAATGATCATCATTACAAGGGTATGACTCCAACTTTTCAACTAAGATTGAAAAAGGTGCATCATTAATTGAGGAATAAAACCTAAGTATTAAATGAGAAATAGCTTAATGATTATCATAGAATTGTAAAAAAAATAACCTTAAGTAAATAATAAATGAAAGAGAATCCACAAGATTATAAATAAGACATTTATGATCTTATCTTTTAGATTTAGCATGTGCATGAGATTCAACATTTATTGTCACTTTTATTTGATTTTGTTATCGTTATGCATGTGATTATGTTATTAGGTTTTCTTATTGAGTTTGTGATTGTGATAGATTGACTCAAGATATTATCCATAGGTTGACAAAAAGATATCCAATATGTGAGTTGATTCGTTATTTATTGCTTGTTTGTTTTGTGTGCTTATTTGATGATTATGATTGGGCTAAAACTAATATGGTTTTAATGGTCTTTAGATTTTGAATACAATCAATATAATTATAGATAAGTAAGCTTATATGTTATCCATATATTAAAATAAAGTATTATTGTGATAATAATTTGTTAGCTAAATATGATTGATATAAAAAAAGGTAATATGTAAACAGTTTGCATGAATAAAAGATGCCTTAAAAGAAAATTTAAAAAAAAGAAAAAAAAGAGACTCTACTTGTGTATTGAGTAAGTTAGAGCATAAGATAAAGGCTAACAACATATTTGACTTAGTCTATGTTAGGAATAAACATATAAATATAAAGATAATGAGGTAAAAGGAAAGTATAAAAATATATTAAATATTAAGAGAATTATAAAACAACATAAAAAAAAACAAGAAAAAGCATAAAAAAATGTTAAAAATAGTGTCAAAATCTTCTCAAGAGACACAAAAAGAAGAGAGTTCAACAAACAAGTGCAATGTGATTCTAAACAAACACAAAATTATTGATAATATATTGATAAAAATAATGAGCATTTTATCATCATTGATGGTTTTATTTAGCTATAGAAAATACATAGAAGAAGTGAAAAAAAAAAACAACTCAGTCATGCCTTCCTTTTTTAGGCAAACACAGAGCAATGATGCCAACATAGCTAGTACTTCAGATACTATGTTCGTCATTGGCATTGCCTTCTTTGCCTTTTTCAATGGATGATTTTCTTTCTCAAGATCTTGTCATATACTTCCCTTTCTTCTATCATGGTAGTAACTTGGATGGTTAATATAAAGTTTAATACAAACACATCTCAAAATGAGTTATCACTTAGGAGTATAATCTTCTATCATATTGACAATATTTGAATTATATTTTTCTTCTTTAAAAACACTTCTTAATGATCAAATTGTTAATTCTTTATGAACTTTCACGACAATCGAATTTAGAATGCTTATATCTCTTTGTCCATGAAGAAAACGTTGATTGACATGGTTCTTTTGTTTATCATGTTTGCTAATACTCCCAACAATTAGAGTCAAAACATACAAGTCCACTCAACCAATTTTTTTTAATAAAAATTTATTAATTAAGCCATTTTTTGTTATAATTTCTGATTTTCATAATTATCGCATGCTAAAATTAAAGATTTTCTAGATTCTAGGGATTTTCCCGCTCTTTTTCTCAATTGGTTCTACAAGCTCCGTGGTCACGGTAAGAAGAATTTGAAAATTTCGAACTTCCGACCGTTGCCAAATAGCGGGAAAAAATAGAGAGATCGATTCCGACCGTTAGCAAGCGAGGGAGACGGGCGTTCTATATAACTTAAAGAGAAGAGCTTGCCGCTCCAAAAAGAAACCTTTGTTGTCTTCCCGGAGATAGACTCCCGCTCGGCTTTGCTCGTGGAACCATTTCTCTCGTTCTCTCCATCTCGACTTGTCGATCACCATGGTTGGAAAGGGGCGGAGGAAGATCGAGATGAAGCTGATCGAAAGCAAGGCGGCGCGGACGGTCTGCCTCTCCAAGCGCCGCAACGGCCTTTTCAAGAAGGCCAAGGAACTCTCCATCCTCTGCGGCGCCAAGGTAGGAGTCGTCGCTTTTTCGCTCTCCGGCAAGCCGAAGGTCTTCAACGCCCCCTTCCTCGACTCCTTCCTAGATCCTCAAAACCAGGTCTGCTCCGACCTCCCGCCCCTGCAGGAAGTTTCCGACGACTGGGAATCCACATTCTGCAAAGCGATGGCAGGAAAGGCAACGCCTTGCTGGTGGAAGAACGTTGATTTGCAGTCCATGGGGATGGAAGAGCTTCTACGATTCGAGAATGCCTTAGCGGCTTACAGAGAGAAGCGGATGAAGGAAGAAATGATGGGTTTTGATGCTTCGCAGGCGGAGCAAATGGTTTGCGGTGAGGAGCTCGAGGAAGAAATGATGGGTTTTGATGCTTCTCAGGCGGAGCAAATGGCTTGCGGTGAGGAGCTCGAGGAAGAAATGATGGGTTTTGATGCTTCGCAGGCGGAGCAAATGCCTTGCGGTGAGGAGCTCGAGGAAGAAATGATGGGTTTTGATGCTTCGCAGGCGGAGCAAATGGCTTGCGGTGAGGAGCGAGAGGAAGAAATGATGGATTTTTGTGGTTTGCAGATGATGCAACAGAGTCCCATAGGCATCGAGGAAGAAATGTTGAATTTTTATGGTTTGCAGATGATGCAACAGAGTCCCATAGGCATCGAGGAAGAAATGATGAATTTTTATGGTTTGCAGATGATGCAACAAAGTCCAATAGGCATCGATTTGCCTTCGCTTCCTCCCATTGAGACTGACTTGGATCCTTCGCTTCTGGAGCAGTTGCTGTTACAGTACACATGAACTTGAAGAGATAGTTAAACTGGAGTTGTTTGGGAAAACTGAAGCTTTTAAATTGCTGTAGATATGTTCATTCATAGGCAAACGTAGGAATGTGATCCATGCAGCCGAATTCTTAAAACCATCTTCTCTTCAGAGGTCTGTAGAAACGATGGCTACTGATTGTTTGTAGAACTCATCCTTGTAAGCAGTTGTTCTAAAGATGGATAGATTCAAAGAAAGCTTTTATTTTGATTTGGGTAAACCCTAATTTCATGATTTTTTTAGTTGTTTAGGATTCATGACCAATTACCTAATTAGAAAGGAAAACCAATTTCATATATAAACAAATTGCCTGTATAAATTAATTTTCTATCTATATGGATGAGAGTTTCTAACTATATTTTTATAAAAAAAAAATATTTTAACATGATTTGAAGGAGTTAATAGATGTGTTATAAAAGATTTTTATTGAATAAGAATTAAATAATTATATTTATGAAATAAATAAAAAAATGAACATGAAATGCATTAGTTTGATTATATGAAAAGATTTTTGTTAGAATCTTACATGGGTATTTATGAAGGAAAATAAAGAAATTAATGACTATCAAGTTGATGTCTTGGGATTTAGGTAAGAGAAACTTTTGTGTGGTTTTATTTTTGTTGCGAAAATACAGAGTATAAGACAAGATTTAAAAAAGAAAGTTTGTTTTAAAATATATTTTAATTATAAATATATAAAAAATTTAAGAAAAATATAAATAAAAAATTTAAAAGTATGGCTAATTAAGCAAATATATATATTGCCATGAATGGGTAAAGCAATTCCCTATGATAGTTGGAATTTGTTATCTTAGCCTTGCTTTATTCGATTAATATTTATTCATAAGATATACTTTTAGTAAATGATAATGATAAAAAATTAGGATTGAGATTCAATAAGATTATAATAAGAATGATAATACTATATAGCATGACATATCAGCTCGTTAAAAAAATTAATTTACAAAGTACAATTATATAGGAAAATTCATGCAATTGATCATAATCATTAATATAATTAGGTATTAATACACCAAAATTGAAAGTAAATTCATCAAAAAAAAAAAATCTAATTAAGTAAAAACTCAAAAGGAAAATCAATCCATTCTTTCTAGAACTCCTGAATCCTTCATAAAGCAGCACAATAATGGTACTCAATGGAGCATCAACATACAGCATCTCAAAAGCCAATAGAGAGAGTTGTTGTCTCCAAGCAGGAGACGAGCAAAGCCACTTCACTCTCGTGCACACAATTAATCCTTCCCTGCCATAAAGCCATCTCTGTAATCAACCTCATCAAGCTTCTTCCTTCAGTGCTCGAATCAGCTCTACCACTGTCATGAAGCGGAACCCTTCATCAGGAACCTGGAGCTCATTCCAACAGTCTTGCACCTCGTGACCTACAGTTGATGGTGTTTCGTTAGAGCCCTCAGAGGCGTACCTGGGAAGGCCTCTGGCTAAAGATGCCTGCAAGAGAGAAAAGGAAAACCATGTTAGGATTCATGGTCAAAAAGCAGTTCAAGGGGAATGCTGTAGTATTGCTATTTATGTTCTTTTCTCTAATGTCATCATTCAAAAACGTTTTAACGTTAAGATCAATCAAATGCACCAACCCAATGTTTTTGATCAATCTGGAAGTGCCAGAATCTCCAGTCTTTAGATTCGACACCGTCGATATAAACAGAGATCTCGGCCCAGTTGACATGATGAAAATCCAACCTCTGCAACCCATATCCAAGGCCAGCACCAATGGCTTTGATGAATGCTTCCTTTAGTGACCAATAGCTGCACAGAGAACATAGGTAAGGATAGAAGACAGCAATGATCTCTGAAATCCATATAATTGGCACATTTACATAAAAATTGGATTGAGTTAAAGCTTAGAATGTGAAGTAAGGTAATTTGAAGGAAGGCCAATTTCACAATAAAATAAATGAACCCAAAGTTTTCAAAAAAGCCTGTTACAATGGTGAAGTACTTGTAATCGACATACATGAGATCTTATGGTCCACATGTCCTACAACAATTGATTAATGAATGAAGCTTTTGGTTTGGAGAGAGGAATGGCAAATGCATCAATGAGTAAACTGCCATTACAAGATCAAACATGAGGGTTTTCATGGAGACAAGTAAATTTAAATTTTGTGTTTTTCCATTCATTAGGTCATACATGCTATATAAGATTTAACTTAGATGGAATCACCCTCATCCTCCAAAGTCAAAATAGAGGATACAAATCTGAGCCTTTCCCTAGGGTCACCTACCCTTTTGATAGAATTATGCTCATTGATTACATGATGTGGCATTGTAGATTTTGTTATGCAACTGACCTATGTTGTTTAACATGCCAAGTTCAAGCCTATAGATTATCTACTGGCACTAATAAAAACTTCTGAAACCACAATATAAATATATCGTAGTAGAAACATTTGTCATCATACTTATAAAAGTAGACCAATGCCTTATCTGGTGAGTCTGTACTATTTATATCCTCCCATTCTGAAGTTGTGAAGTGAGATGCAAAGCTATTGATGAAATCAAGACCAGCTTCCTTATAATGAGTGTCATGGGAGACAATATCAAAACCCACCAAGTACAGGGGCTCTGATGCTATGCCAATATACTTTCCATGATGTGATAAACTGAAGTTGAAGTTTGGAAATAATGCAACCTCTTCATTTTTCTGCAATAAATCAATACATATTATCACAAAAATTCATTCAGAAAAATCATAATTCACTATCCACATGCTAATGAACAAGAAAAATCAACACTAGAAATAGTTTCTTTAACCCAAGATAGGCAACCCTATTTTGGGGCAAAGAGGCTAATAGAAAGTGTTCCAATGCTGTCTAATCTAAATATAATGAGGCAAGCTACATGGAAAAACTGTAATGCCCTCCACTATCATACCAATTAGAGTTTAAACTCATCAAATAGCAGAAAAAGTTAATAACTCGACATTAAAGGACCAAATGCTCTTGCACACCTAAGAAGCACAAGTTAGATCCATACCAAATTCAGTACACACAAGGAGGAAAAAATGTTAAAGTACTACTATTTTGTATAATCCAAAGTGTTTTCTTCTAGTTGTTCCATTCTTATTTAACTTGCATGGTAATTCAACAAATAGCTCATCAACAAATTGTAATAGAAGGTTAAGTCAGCAAATAAAAAAACAAGACTACAGAAATAGACAAACCAGATAAGGCTTTCCCAATGCTGTCCTATCTATTATTATTCTGTTGATTGGCAGACCAAAAACTTCATGCAACAGGGAGTATTGAAGCAATCTACTAACAAGAGCCCTTTTCCTGTCTTCAAATCTAGCAAAACTAGAGCAAAATTTATGTTAGAGGATCAATTTAAAATGAATATGCATTGAACTGTACAAAAATCATCAACCAAGAGAACAGAAAAGAAACCATCAAGCCATAGAATAATTTCACAAGTTCTGTCTTGAAGAAATTTAAAACTTATTTAGATATAATTGAAACAAACGATTAGTTGGACTTAACAATTGATATCAAGTACAATCAAAGCCAACCCATGAGCTCGTCAAAGACTCCAAAATGCCACTGCAAAGGTTGATATATAAACAGAAGGGTAACGAGCATATGGTTACAAAATCCAAAATTCTTTCAGCGTTCTTCAAGGGTGATATATAATGGATTTTTATACAAATTACAAATTCTAGACTCGAAAATGCCACTGCAAAGGTCGAGGTTTTAGGAATATGGCATACACAATCAGTTCCTCGCTCAGATGTCCCCCTTCAAATTCTAGGAAAATTCCACCTTTTATAGACCTAGTTCTTATTTGGTACTAGAAAGTGAGGAGCAATCACAGAATTCAACAACAGGGACTCAGAGGCATGGTAAAGAAGCCAAACCTGTTGATAGCTGAACAATCATGCGGCGGAAGGATATCTTTGATCGACGAGAACTCATCCACTGAAGGGCTCCACAGTGAAATGTCCACAATCCATCTCCTCTTTCCCTTCTCCATCCGTTAAAGAACCGCCGAAAACCAACGCCGTTGAGCAGCCTTCCGTGAACCGTAGTCCGGCCCGCACACTGCCACTTGAATCACGTTAATTAAAATAAACCCGAGGTGCATCAGACACGCTACAGGGGTACAGCCACCTTTCGATAAACAATTCGCGGCCGTACTTGAGCCTTTCGTGGCGCGAATTATGCTCCGCAGAGCGATAAGGCGCGCGGGAGAGTTCGCGACGGCGAGCTCTGCCGCGCGCTCGAGGACTGCGAGCGCCTGCGGAGGAATGCCGAGGGAGACGGCAGATGTGGTGGTCATTGGAGCCGGAGTCGTGGGGCTGACGGTGGCGCGAGAATTCGCGCTCAGGGGCCGAGATGTGCTCGTCCTGGAAGCGTCTTCGACTTTCGGCACTGGGACTAGCTCTAGGAACAGCGAGGTCATCCATGCAGGGATTTATTACCCTTTCAGATCTCTGAAGGTATTCCATCTTCGTTTCCTTTTTGGATCTGTTATCGATTTTATTTTTGTTTTGATCGGTTGAGAAACATACCCTGTTGGATGCTGGTGATGAAGGCGATTTTGTGTGTCAGAGGAAGGGATTTACTGTACAAGTACTGTTCTGATAGAGGAATTCCGCACAAGCAGCTTGGTAAGCTTATTGTTGCTACCGGGGTTGCTCAAATTCCGAAGTTGGAAGAAATTCAGAGGCGTGGAGTGGCGAATGGGGTCGAGGATCTGCGCATGTTGGAGGGCTATCAAGCCATGGAAATGGAGCCAGAACTTTGGTGCGTGAAAGGCTTGCTGTCTCCTTCCTCTGGGATCATTGATTCTCATTCATTTATGCTCTCCTTGGTGGTAATTTCAATTTTATTTTGGTTTAGCCTTGCTTAACATTTTTTATTCTTTCAGGCGGTTCTATACTGGTGATTTGCTTAAACTCTCAGAGATTAGCTAAAACTGATTCAAACCAGTGAAATTTGATTAATTCTGTCTTCCTTGAGACTTAAAAACACATGATGCAGAACAATCTTGCTGCTTCTCAACCAAACATATGATTTATGTTTGGTTGCGGACTCCATGATCTTGATTGTCTCTATTTGATATCAACAGCTCTTGTAGAGAAGGAGCATTTGAAAAGAGTATTTTAAAAATAGAATCTTTTGAAAAAGGTATTTCGTGTGAGTGAAAAGGAGAAGTTGAAAACATTTGTTTGGTGAACTTTTGATCTTTTTGAGATTGAAAAGGGAAAACATTTTTCATAAACAGAAAATAAAAAATGCAGATACGAATACTTTTGCTCATGTGATAATGACTACCTTTGTTTAGGATTTCCAGGGATTAGTGTCATTGGAGAAGTTAATGCTTCTATAACAATTTGGATTTCCACAATTAAAGTTGCATTCTTCTCGATTGAGATGGAAATACTGAGTTAATATTTACAGGCTCTTAGAAAATAGCTTAGCCCAATTGCTATAATAAGTGGCCTCAAGCAGCATTGACCTTGATTGCCTCTCACGTCTATATTGACCTTACATGTATGTATACAGGGGGAAGCTGAAAATTCAGGAGCCACATTTTCTTATAATACTACTGTTATTAGTGGTCAATTTGATGGTGCTTCAATGCGTCTCCATATTTCAGAAAGCAGGGAGCTTGAAAATAATAAAGGGTTACCGGATTTGCAACCTCAATTGATTCTCATCCCCAAGATTGTGATCAATTCTGCAGGCTTAAGTGCTATTAGTCTTGTGAAAAGATTTGAAGGCCTTGATTCAAGATTCATCCCAGCATCCCATTTTGCTCGTGGTTGCTATTTCAACCTTTCAAAGGCCAAGGCTCCTTTTAGCTGCTTAGTTTATCCAATGCCAGAAGATGGGGGCATTGGTGTACATGTTACATTGGACCTGAATGGACAGGTTAAGTTTGGGCCTGATGTTGAATGGTTGAAAGATGTGGATGACACATCTTGCTTCTTGAACAAGTAAGCTTTATGCATTTTTTTACTGTTAGCTGCATCAGCTTGATCATAAGTTGAGTGTTATTAATTTTAGATGCAAGCGCTTTTTCATGCCAACGTAACTTCTAAGCAAATAGCTCCCTTCTGCCTTGTTGAATTGGAACTAAAAATCTGATGTCCCCTCATCTCAATAGCACACCCAAGAATCTGATGACGAGTTTTGAACTAAGATTTTCACTGTTATAGGTTTCCATCTTGTAAAAAGAATGAATAATTGTTTCTACTTTCTCGTTTACTGTTGTAACCTTTATAAATTAATTACTGTTAATAGTTAACCATTTTGCAATATCGATGAATGTTCACTTATTTTTGTTTGCTTCATTGTGGTCTTTTCTTTTAATTTGGATTACACTTCTTTTAGATTGTTGCTTGAGGTATCAGCTTTACAACAAAAATTCAATTCTTTTATTTGATTTTTATTTCACGAAATTTTTTATTGTGGGCTTATGCACCAGGTTTGATTATTCTGTCAATCCAGATCGATCAAGCAGGTTCTATCCTGAAATAAGGAAATACTTTCCAGATCTTAGAGATGGATCACTAGAACCAGGATACTCAGGGATTCGACCTAAGCTTTCTGGACCAGGACAACTTCCTTCGGACTTTGTTATTCAGGTACCTCTCCTCGGTATTTTGATGGAAACTTGGTGCTTTTCACATATATTTTACCAATAGTTAATTGAAGTCAAGATTTTAGGGTTTGCTTCCTAAAATGTGATTTTTAGTGATTTTCATAGTCTTGATGCTTACTACTATAGTCAAGATATTAACTGCATACATGAAAGAGATTATCAAAGCAACTATTTATTGCAATTATTGCAGCCAGTAGTTCGGCGCTTTGCTTTTTTGCTTAAATCTTCTTTTACCTTTTGAAAGTACTGCTAATTCCTGTTGAATGAACTGCTGTATGGCTCAGCTTTTAAACTCAATGTGTAAATATGTAAGCTAAGGAAGTGGTTTAATGTTCTTCATGTCAACAGTGCTTTCCAATCTCCTTTAGTTGTTTTGGTTCTTTAGGACAAAATTAAGCAGGCTTTTGAAGCAGCACGTTTGATAATTCTATAGCCTATTTTGCTAAAATGATTCTTCCTATATATCAATCCATGTGGCATTTAGAATAGTCTCTTTCCAAAACATTGATGAAGTTTTTTTCAAAGAATTTGTACGTAACCTTAAATTGCATCTTTGTGGTCAGCCTTTTTACTTTTTGAGACATCAGTCTTATTGGATTATTTGGTCATGCTCTTAGGGTAGCAAGTGGCTTCAATACCTCTGATAAAATAAGATGCTTCATTAATTTTATGCTGTAGAAGTATCCAATGTGCTAATGAGTATTGGTTTGATTTCCTGGGCCCTCCAACTGCAATGGAGGTTAAATGTTTGTCAAAGAAGAATAATCAATATAACAAACGGATAGAGCTATTCAACAAATGTATGGCAGCAATGGAGATACTGTATTATTCTTGGTTGACTAGTTTATTAATATATTAGGTGTTTGCATTGCTGCAATTGTAGCGGGCAATAGTATACTAAACCCGACCTATGCTTGTAATTTGTGACTGAATTTTAAACATAGGACAAGTTTTTTCCACCTTTATTATCTTGTAAGAATGTGCAATGAAATGTTCTCACCACACTTTGTGATTCATTTGCCTACAGTCCACTTATAAACATGAAACATATTGCCGCCTGTTGCTTCATATATCCTTACCAACGTCTTTGCTTGGTAGGCTCCTTGAAGTAAAGGGCTAGTTAGAAGCAACAGGGAGAATTTAAGAAGAAATGAATTGTAATAAACTGGAGCCGATTGTTTTGAAAAGGAGCTAGATGATCCAATAAACTAGTAAAATAAGAGCCAAAAGGCAAAACAATCGAAGAAGCAAAAGAGTGAAAAAAAAAGTAGTATCCTGGTGTCAAGTAATTACCATGAAGGCAATTAGTATATTTTAATACCACACTATTTAAATAAAAGGAACTGAAGCGAAGGGTTGAGACGTTAGTTTAGGAAAATGTGCATGGCAAAAGCATCAGTTAGCGAGTAAGACTAGGTCTGTTGAGGTGGATCTGATTTTTTGGAGCCTAAGTGAAGGAAATGGATGGAGGGAATTAGAATACTTGCTTACGGATTCTAGGGAACTTAGATATAGGGAAACTGTGTTTTATATGAAGTACATGATAAGCACTAGCTTCTGCTGTCAGCTAGTACTAAGCTAATTGGTTTGAAACTCTGTTGAAAAAAAAAAAAAAAAAAAAAACAAAAGGAATGGTGTGAATCACCATCCAACGGAGTGCAAATGCAGGAAAGGAATTTGGGAGCTATTGAGAGTAAAATGGCAAGGTTTGTCTTGGGAATCCTTCTGAATTCGAAAAAAAAAGCTTGTCGACAGCATTTCTTAAAGGCTTCACTATCTTTTTCTTTCAGTAGTACTAGTGTGAGAGTTAAAACTCTTAGTCTTTTTTTTTTTTCCTAAATAGAAAGCAACCCTTTTTACATCATAGACGTGACTTTTTATAGTAGATCTAAGATAAGTGGTCAAGTTATCTAATTTTAATTGCAGATCTACTCATGTTGACAAGTGACATGGCTACTTGATAAACAAATGTATGTAACTCCTTGGGAGGGGACCTTTCATATGTGAAAATAAACAAATCTTGTCATTGAAACTAAGCCCAAATATTTTGTTTTGGTACTTGCATGATACGATTAAGGCATTATTGAGTAAAATGAAGGATTGAGCATAGGGGCTTGTGTTTTTTGCCTCCTATGCAAGGATATAATGCCCATGTCATCCCTTGATTCCATGTCATAATACTCTTTTTTACGTCATATATTATTCTTTCTCATTTCACATAATTCTCATAACTAGCATTCTTTTCATCTTTGCATGATTCTCAAGTCTTAATTTTGCTTAATGATCATTATCTCTATTCAAGAGAAGCCCATATCATATTATATCACATATCATATCTTTATAGCATCAATCATATCTCTAAACTTCCATTGATGTCTAGTTAGGTCACAAAATTATCTTGTCCTTATAAATCACCACCATATACTAACAACAATGAGTGAGTCTCTACCCATCATCCCCTCCCATAAAATATACTAGTGATAGCAAAAATAAGATCTAATATCATCTCAATGATTGAACCTTTATGAAATATTGTTTTGTATAAAGTACTAGCAATAGTGGAATCTCTACCTATCTTCACTCTACACCGAAGTGTAATGATAATAGGAGTGATACATCATGTCGGGCAATTAGGGGATAATATCATTAGGAAATCTCAACATTTTTTTAATCTTTTTATTGTTTTCATTATCATATAGATTATCAAGCTTATACATTTCACTCTTTTTTTATTCATCTCTTTTATCTCATTCAACTTTTATAATTTATTTATTTTTTATTTTATATTCTCGTACTCATAATAATAATATCTATATGTATATACATACATACATACATATATATATATATATATATATATATATATGATTTATACTAATATATTATCTCATTAATAAGAACATATTCACAACCAATTAATATCATACAGTATGTTTACATCACATCATCATGATAATTCAAGGTAAATAATAATTAACTTATTTACATCACAGTTATCTCAATTTTTCCTTTTTCGTTATCCCTTTCTTTCGTTGTCTGCATTATATTTATCAAAATTATCAATACATGCTTATTTTTTAGTCATAAGATTTTCACAATTCTTAAACTTTATTTAAAACTTTTTTCCTACACAATTTTACAAATTTTATGAGATTTCTTTATTAAAAGAGTTCACAAACATTGCTACATAAAGCCTTAAAGATTCCACTAAAATTCTACTCAAATCATTCTTTATGTAGTGTCGATTCATCTTAATGTACGATATATGGAACTTAATGTATGGTACATCGCCCTCCACGTATGATATGTCGTTCGCTATATGCCAAGCTAACCAGACTAACCATTTGCAACCCTTATGCCCCACTCCATGAACTAACTGTATAGCATGTTAAAAGATAACATATTGTCTTTTTTTTTTTTTGGGGAAACTAGGAGTCTATAGCTGCTCTCGCTCTTCTCCCCTCACATATCATCCAAAAACTCTTGTGTATAGTATGTTGGCCTAACATATGATACATTTAATATTAATGTAGCATTTGTTTTCTTTGGGATAAGATCGATCTTTCACAAAGCATCGAGCATATCATTTGTTGGCACTCAACGTATAGTACATTGGGCCCGAAGTATGGTTCTTTAGCCCTTTACATGCAATAGCGAGCTACGGATGGTGGCTATAACTTCATCCACTTTGCCCAATTCCCCTCTAATAAAAAACTAATTGTCAAGTAGCTAAAAGAACACCTCAAATGCAACCTAAGAAAAATCTCAAATAAAATCATACTTCTAATTAATTACCTGCTTTGAAACAAGAACAAATTAGTCTAGACTCCTCTTTCTAGGGTTCCAGGAGTTCTAGCTATAGCTGCTCCAAAACAATCCTTAGCTTGCTGCAACTAACCAAAGCCTTTCCCAACTCTCCCTTTACCATTTCAGCTAGAACTCTCACTTCCACTCTCTCTCTTTAGTTTTATTCTCCTCCCTCCTCTTTAAAGGATTCTCAAATAGTGCTTCAGTCAGCCCCTTATTGGCTCGAGAAAAAAATATATATAATCCTTTACATGAGAAAAAAGAAAAATAATTTAACAATTCAATATGTTTTTAATAATCCCTGAAAAATCTGAAGAACTTTTGAAAATTGTAATTCGTATACCAATAAATTCATCAAAAGGAGTTCTTCTCAGCAGCATCCTAAAATTATCATTTCGAGGTACTTGCAACCTGACATTTATTTCAACACACATCAAAATTCGGTGATGTTTTAGTTTAGCTCTGCACATAATAAAATACAAGTATCACATGTATATTTCATAATTAAATGCTCGGGCTTTTATGCTTGTGTATACTAAATGTTGCAATTTGTATTGCCTTTGTCGAACCACAACACTCGGATAGCTTAGATGATAGATATTATTTATAAGTTAACTAGTTCAATCAAAGTAAATGTTGAGAATAAATAAGGTGAAAGATGTTAAGGATTTGAAATAAAATTATACAACTATAGTTAATTTACATGAACCAAGTTAAAAGACAAAAATTATTCTCTAAAAATTTAAGATATATGATTTTATATCCATTTCTTTTAATTAGATATATCTTACAAATAGTGAGAAATGCTCAAGTCTCGATGACGAGAAGAAAAGGCAAAAGACCTTTTTGATTAGCAAGAATTTGACTTTTTGACTTATTAAGTTTTTGTTTTCGACTTAAAGAGATAGAAAGATAAGATAAAGAGCATTGTTACTTGTGACTTATGTTTGTTTTAAATATGAGATCTAACTCAATATTTGGTGTTATTGGTTTTTTATTTTAATTTCTAAAGGGATTTAATTTTTATTGTTTATACTTATTTGTATTTGATTTTGATAGTGTGTTGTTAGACTTCTTAGATGTAGACAATCTCCTAGTCAAATAACATAAATATTTTAATGTTTCTTTATTTATTATTTTTGTTTGGTTTATTTGGTTCTTTTTAAATCATATCTTAGGATTGTTCTCTTTTTCACATATAAAGGGAACTCTTATCATCATAAATTGGTATTCGAACTAACTTTTATCACTATAATTAAATTATTTCTTAATATTTTAATTATTTTTCTTTAAATATTTTCAGATAATAACTCTTTAAGGTTATTTGGTAAACAATTTGGAGGACATTAGTCATTAAATCAAAATACTTAAGCACCACCCATGAAGCTTAGTTTTTTTTGTTATTGTAACTCTAAACTAAGATTTGATAAATTATGATTTTTCAAAGTTTTCTCATTTCCATAATCATATAGATAAAGCCAATATACTTGCATCATATCTCATGGTATGTAAGAAATACATAATGCATAATATCAACATATATAACTAATAAAAGATAAATCCCATGATGGCACTAAAATAATAAGCATATGAAATTTGAATTTTAGCAATATAATTTAAATACATGAGATAAATATAAGCTTGAAAAAACCTACTTGAAACTTATTTAGAACCTAAAATTATTTATTTACATAAAATTTATAAAATAAGAACTTTTTTTTTATTTGATTATATGCTCATCCTAATCCAACTCTTCCAATTTCTATAATCCAGGGAGAGGAAGTTCATGGCATTCCTGGACTAGTAAACCTTTTTGGAATTGAGTCTCCAGGCCTTACCTCAAGCTTGGCTATAGCAGAGTTTGTAGCTTCTAAGTTTTCAAGGTAACTTATTATAAATCCTCCATGAAGCATTATAGTTTACCAGGCTTGATTTGCCTATTAAAACAGGGATGGTCTCTTTTGGTAATCTTGTTCACATGCTATTTGGAGTTGTTCCATTTTTTTTTTTTTTGTGTAAAATAATGAGAATTGTTTGTTAATTGATTTAATAAATTTGTGGCTTTGCATTGCTGTTGCATTGGGCTAACTAAACCGGTTCGGGCTGGGTCAAATTCGATCGACATGGCCACAATGTTGGGCAGGTCAGCTTAGGAAGTGCATTAGCTTTTGTTGAGACTCAAGTTAGAAGAATGATGTCGATGAATAAACTCATGTATGATTTGTTTAGTGTATCGAGAATGAAGTTGTATGATTGAATATTATTTATATAGATATTGTTTTTATTTAGATGCATTATTATCCAAGTAGTGCATTGAATGCATGCCTTAAGCAACAAAAAGAAGTTTATCACCTAAATGTCTTCTGATGACTTTATCTTTGCACATATATAATTGTTTAAAGATATTTTAATTTTTTAATAATTAATTAAACAAATATCCTTTTCATTTGTACAAAGACCCCTTTGGATTCTTTTTTAACAACTCCATCTTTACTTCTCACTAAAAAAAGTACTTCCAACACTTTTAAAGCATTATATAATTAAAAGAAGATTTAATCATTCTATAAACAAAATAATTTAATAAATATTTTCAACAAGTAATTATTAAACATAATATACTTTTTAATATTTTTCATTCATACATAACATTCAATAACAATTATGTTAAACTAAGATTCAATTTAACATACATTCTAATTAATTAAACATTCATTTACCACATTTCCAAAAACATTTTTTCAACCAAAACAATAGAAAAAATAGGACACATATCATAACTTCAAACTCTCCAATTAATAAAATCATCTTTTTTTATCATATCAAAAAATAAAAAAATATATATTATCCTTTCATAATAACATAAAAATACTTCATAACAATATATCATCAAATATATAACTTTTTAATTACTCTATATATTTAATATTTAACAACAATTAATATTTAAACTATAATGCATTGCATTGCATATTATTTTTAAACATAATCAAACAATCTGAAAACTCTTCAAAATTAGAACAAATACAATTAAAAAGTAAACTAATTGCTTTAAATTGAGAGGGAAACAATCTAAATCACCAACTAAAAAAACATCAGATCCATGGCTATTAAAAAGTTCCATCAGCCAAAATAAACCAAATCAAATCCAAGCAAAGGAAGCAGACCACAGTGCATCAACAATCTTCTTCAGCTCTTTCCAACATACAATCTTCGCACCAAGATCACTACAATGGAACATATTTTTCCAATTCTTCTGCGAATGAGGAACAACAAAAACAGCCAACCATGAATGAATTCAGATCTCCAAACATTCAAATGAACAAAAACAACACTTCGGGAGGGAAGAAAGAAACCTTTATCAGTTCTTTTCAAATGAACACTGTTACTTAGAAAATCCATGAACACTTCAAGAGGTTCTAGAGGAATGATCTTCACAGAGTGCAGGTGCTTCGGGAGAGCAAAATGCTCCGACACCACCTTCTCCGGTTCCAGTCCACTTCTTGCACGAACGATTGGCTATGATATCGTAGAGAAAGGATCAGAAACTAAAATGATCGAAAAAAAAAGCAATTTCAATGATAAACTTTCCTATCTACAACTTAATGCATGAGATTCATTGATGTTTTAGCCATACCAAATTTTCTCTGATTTCAAGGTTCTCGAGGTTTGGCATGCAGGCGATCGCTTGCTTAACCGCTTTGATGTATTTTTTGTTCAAAGGGGTGAGCAGTTCTGCGTACTTTAGATTATGTAGTCTTGAAGAACTAATCCAATTGATGATAGACTTGAGGGATTCCTTTCACAAGAACATAATACCAAGAAACCAAATTTAGAACAAAGTGATGAGAAGATTAGCAGCATGAAGGTGTGAAATTTAGTATAGCAGTATAGAGAAATTTAAAACGTAACCATCACTAAATCATCATCACCCATTTAACAATCAAATGCAAACTTTGTCTGGGCTTAAACTAACCACATAATAGCCAAAAGAGAACCTAATGGCAATATAATGCAGAGATTTCAAGAGGAACATTTCCATGAAACTTGGCACATAACAGTTCAATAAAACTATGATACATTTACATAACAAAGAAACAAACACATTTTTTAAGAGAAGATTGCTAACAAGATTTTAAACTACTAATAGACCAAATTTAATAGGTTGATGTCTACTTTCGTGACCACAGAGCAAATATGGATTATTTCTACAGCATAAACTTATAAAAAAAATTAAATTGTCACTACATAACCTCATGTTCTTGAATGCAAACCAGATCAGTGTAAGACCCTCATCAATCTAACACATGCCTATAAATTTCCTGAAAAAAAAAAAAAAAAAAAAAAAAAAAACCATATTTTGGGTTCATTTCATCCTAGAAATAGTCTTATATGTAGTACTTGTTTCACAGTAGTGATATCAAATTTGTGCTTCAGAGTTACAGAACTATAACATGCATTCCAATTTAACCACTCAGAGAAAGGCAAACGTTCAGTAGGATGCTGAAGGTTTTATTTTTGCTATGCCCTGCCTTCCATCCTCAAAAGAGGATCTGATCATCAACAAATGTCAAATCTCAATTTGTTTTTATATCAGACCCATCTAGTTGCAATTCCCAGTCGTACTGTTATCAATATTGAGAGGACATTGATCAATTCTCCGACAACAATTGAACTGACATCTACTACAATTTGAGGGTAGATATTTGATAGTGTCTAGATTAGCCTTCCAATAGCAGCCCCCAAGCTCATCTTATGATATAGGCCTCTAGGTTCATTCTCTTATGGTCCTTGCACTTGAGAATTCCAAATCATCACATTTTCCAAAACCCTACTAAAAAAATGCAATACTTGTACCTCTAGGTTCATTCTCTTAGGTATGCTTGTTTAAAATTGATAAATCATGCTTTGGCATGATAGAATGTTCATTTAAGAACCAAATTAGTTACTTATTATTTTTGGAGCCAAATTCATGAAACTCATCTAAGAGAAGTTTTATTCAATGGAATATCCCAAGCTATGAAGTGACATAAGCCTGCGTAATTGACGGGCAAATTGTGCAAGGGTATTCAACAAATTTTTGTCGACAGGCAATTGTATTGGGTATTCCTCAAAATGAAATAAAGATGCTAATGAAGCATATGATAGGTCTCTACCATCCAATTACTAAGTTCTTATTTTTCATCCAAACTTTGAATCATACCATTACTTTTTCTATGTTATTAAGAAGAATCAAACTCAGTAATTTATCCTTTAAAAAGATAAACACTAGCAAAAGATTTTAGAAAACAAAGAAAAACATGCTCCAAGAAGAAAAGACGACTGCCACAACCACTATTGTATCATCCTCGACAAGTTTGACAAACAAGCATTGTGATCATAGCTAAAAGAAGCAACAAGTCCAAAATAAATGTTCGAAGCTTCATTGTGATCTATTTCCAAAGAAGTTTAAGAAGAACAAAAGGAAGGTGACAATTGTTGCAAAGTTTGGAAAGGCTTCCAAGGCAATCCAGAAAGCACATGAGAGTTTGTAACTAATATTGAGACCTAAGGCCAACACTTATGCTCCCTCAAAACAATTAAAGAAAAGGAAGAATTGTTTACGGTTCAAATTTAGGTAACAAAAGAAGTGCTTGGTATTATCATTGATGTTGAAAGCCAAAAAAACTTGATTTTCCAGAGTCTTGTGAAAATGTTAAGTTTGATTACAACATCTCATCACCAACCATATTCACTAGATTAATACAAATTGATTCAAAAGTTGGAGTTGAAAAGAAATGCAAACTAATAGCCATCACTCGAAAAGCAAAGATGAAACCCCTTGAGGAGTGGTATCCCACGATCTATGCCAAGTAATTATAGGATGTCCATTCTTGTGTGATTGAGAAGTTCTATACTAATGGCATTCATAGCAATATCAACTCACCAAATGTGTAGAAGTTTAACTTTAATCAAGCTAAAGGAAAATAGATCATAGTACTCTTAAGTGCTGCACAAGTAAAAAGAATAGTTAATGCTTGACAAAGTCATATTCTCTTACACATTTGACTAAGAAATACACATGGGAGTGTCAAGGAGGATGAATCAACAAAGCAACATCAACACATTATTGTTTATTATCCTACTTTATTTGAAGAACCATGAAGGTTACAACAAAAACATGTTATAATACATGAAATTAATCTCAGATGCTTCTCTCCTTAATGTTATATGCATCAAAATTTAAAGAAAAAAAAAGTTATAGAATTGCTCAAGGATGTAGTTTTAAAGCCAAGGAGCTCACCTTGTGGCTCTAATGTGGTGATGTTGTGAATGGTGGAAAGAGAACACGTGTCAACCATTCAATACTTAATAAAATCATTATAAAGTATAGGTATCCACTCCCATGAATTCATAACTTGCTCAACTAATTGAGACATGCTCATATCTTTTTGAAGTTAAATATGAAGTTAAATTATCACCAAAAGGATCTATAAAGATGATATTTGAAAAATAAGTTCCAAAACTTGACAGGATTATTCCAAATATTGGTTATATTGTTTGGGCTATAAAATACAATAGATATATTCATAACATTAATGAATGATATTTTAACACCCAATCAACAATTTTATCATCGTATGTGCAAGATAATATTACATCTATAATCATAGTATGACGAAACACCATGAGTTGTGAGAAAGGAGTTCACAATTCCACAAGAAAACTAGGTTAAACTTACAACAAAGAAGAGTTAGTTTGGGAAGAAAACTTGGGTACATTTTGGTTTTGAGTAGGGAAGAGGCAATTCAATTAACTCGAAGAACATAAGAGTTATCTAAAAATGACAAAGGCATCAAAATGTTACTAAAAAATTTTATTGGTGTGCCAATAATTGAAGAAATTCATTAAGGGGTTCTCTTACATAACAATGTCATTGTATTCTCTAACTCAACAAAGCCAAAAATTCAAGCGGATAGAGATCCAAGAGCCTATATAGATCTTCCAAATTAATGACCCATCGAGATAAAGTCAGCTGCCTTGAGTTATGCTGTTGAAGTTGCCTTGATGCAAGAAAAAGCCATTAGTGTATTACTCTAAATTCATGCAAAGAACACTAGAATTATCTGACTTATGATAGAAAATTACTTGCACTACATCAAACGATTGAACATTAAAAACCCTACAGATAGTGTTAGTTTGATCATTGACAAATATAATACAGACAAACCCAATAAAAAACATACCACGCTTAACATATGAAATAGATGTATTACTTGTAGAGGTTCAATATTTTTATCAAATACAAGGGAATAAGATAATTCATCAAATGTTTGCCCTCAATCTCTTATTATTGTCTTATTCTTACCTACTTTAATGTAGATTCAATGAAATGAGCTAGACAAATCTACCTAAGAATTCAAAGGAGTATATGATCTAAAATGATTTATTGCCCAAAGGAAGGAAATTGTGCATTCCTTGAGATGATGATTGCCCAAAAGACGGATTTGTGAAGAACACACATACACACAAAATTGCTAGCATTTTGAGGTATTGAATATGATCCAAAATTTACAAAGATACATACCTATCTCATATTAAATGCTAATGTTGAATAATGCATTCAAGGATGTGCTCTATTGTAGTACTAAGCAACCAACTACAAGAAAGGGCTATATTTACCTCTAATAGTGCCCTCAAAGCCATAAGAGAGCACTTGGATGGATTTCTTCAAAAAATTATCCACAATCCAAAGAGTGCATAACTACTTATTTGTAATAGTTAATCAATTTTCGAAGATAGTAATATTGATCCCATGTTGAGAAGAAATTATGAATGAACAAGCAACCTAACTTTTTTTTTTTAAAAAATACGATAGTATAAAATTGAGACACGAGATTTATTGGTTATTCAAGAGTGCATTGTAGAGGACCATAGCATTTCATACTCAAATTGGTTGTTAAATTGAAGTCGTGAATAATACTATTATGCATATATTAAGGGTGGATATAATTGACAACATCCAAAAATTTAGAATAAATATTTCTCGTATGCCTAATTTGCTGATACAAGAGCTATGCAAGGATCAACTCAAGGGAGTCCCTTCAAGACATGCCTAGGATTTATTTCTCATAATCTATTTGAATTGAAATTCAAGCTTGAGATGACAATAATAAAAGGGAAAACTCAATAAAAAGAACGACGATTATTTGAAGAGATAAAGAGAATTCATGCAAGTATAGTGAATCATTTGGTTATATCCAAACAACAATGTAAGAAATGCGATCAACAATGAGTTCAAATGAAGTTTAAAGTTGGAAATCTATATATCGGCAAAAATAGGCTATAATGAACATGAAAGCAAAAAGCCAGTTGGTATGGTATTCCTACATCTTGAAGAAGATCAATGACAATGCATATCAACTCAAGTTACTAGCATATATAGAGATCTATTCAATACTCACATCAAAAACCTCAAACCTTATGAAGCATCAAAGCTTTGCACGAAAAAGTGCTACTAAAGGATGATCTTCTACTAAGTTAAGGTAAGATCCTACAAAAGGAGTATATCTAGAAAAAAAAAGACAAAGATGACAAAGAGAATGACAATGCCTCTTGTTGCATTAACAAGAAGGATATGAGACTCACAACAACAAAAGTTGTTCAATCAAAGACATTGAGGAAAGGCAAAATTTTCTCATCACAGATTTGATAATTAAAATCTTAAGTGAAAGAAATGTAGCTAGAAAATCTAGTTGTGCTCAAATAAAGAAGATTCAATGGCCTTCAAACCTTAGAAAAGGAGATTGTGATCAGGAGAATATCTCAAAGCATGATGCTGTCTCAAGTATGGAGGAGATCATCTCAAAGTTAGAAGATGGGTTTCCAAACTAATAGGCATATCTTTCTATCCAAGGAGGAAGCTTTCCTAAGACTATTATTGTCTTGCCACCTTCTATTAGAAGAGCAGGAAGTTTGCTTGAATCTATTGTGGCCACATGACCCCTTATAAAAGGAAAAGAAAAAATTTCCCAAATCTACCATAAGTCTTATATCTCTTTACAAAAGTAGAATTGTAGGAGAGCAAGACCATTATGCCCTAAAGATAATATCAAAAAACTTAACCTCTCGAGAGGTACTCCCTCAAGACCAAATTGGTCTCCATGACCTTTCTTCAATGCCAAAATAGTTTCAACAACTCATCTTCTAAGCCATATAGATTTTAAGGATACCACCAAGGTAGAATTATGGTTACTTAATGTTATCCATCCCTATAACGTCAAGCACACACCCGTTTTACCTTATTGCATTCGTAACATTATACCTATGAACATGACTTGATGCTTGTGTGAGCCTCCATATTTGTATCGAGCCCCACACGTTAACACTAGACATATTTCTAATAGATTCCATATAAATTTCTTGACAATTGCCCTCTTGATCATTCCTAAATGAAAAGCTTTGTCTTCCAACAACACTCTCCAGGTCCAATTCATGATGAGGGATGTTAGCACTTGTGTTGGCTAGTGTTTATATCCATATAAGGATTCCCTTGGGAATGACTTTTTGGGGATTATCTTCAATAAAATTCCCCACTCAAGCTCTCAAAATCTAGAATTGGTCAAATTAACAACAAAAGGTGGTGAGACAACCTATCAAGCCCATTTTAGGTTCCATGGTGGCCTTCAATGGTAATGCACTTGTAGGCTCACCTAATCATTGGGTACCAATTAATCATTAGTGTGGCTTGACACCAAGGAGTTGACTAAACAATTTTTCCACCACCTCTATTGTCTATAAAGAAGAGTCAAGCAAAGAACAAAGGATATTTTTTTCTAATCAGTAAGGAGGGAGAGAGGGTAAAAAGAAACTAAGTGCTACTTGTAATCCTAAATTCTACAATTCATAGTGATCTCTCTTGCTTTCGTTTCCTCTATTCCTCAACTTGTATTGGTTTTAAACAAGCCAGTCACCTCATCCTTCATTTCGTCCATGTTTCTACCCTAAATTATCCATCAATATTTTAAACATAATGTTGTACTTGATAGATGTTATTTTATGTATTTTTCTCTTTTAGTTTACATTGTAAGTTTTAATAATTGATTTCTATTGAACTTTATTTTCAATGGAGCCATTTGGAATCTTTTCTAGGTAAATCAACTTCTTATACCCACTTTCTTCATCTAATCCTTGGCTTGCAATCTAGGAAATGATATAAAAAAAAGTTTGGTTCTCCACTTCCCTTGTTATAAAATTGTTGCATACAATGAATGCAACTTTGGTTTGATATAATGAAATTTTTTTTGTAGATTTGATATATCAAAAAAGTCGCATAAATTAATCAACTAGATTTCTAGATCTACCACTAATGGCTCAACAAAAAGATGTCTCAAAAAGTCATAAGGACAACTATTGAATTGTACCAATTCTACTAGCATTATTCAATGATATGATTTATGCCATCTATAGAATTGTTCAGATGAAAAGAAGCCATAGCAAAACTATAAAATTTTTACAATATGACTTAGAGGTAATGGATCTGAGATGTGAATAAATTAAATTTTTTGGGTTTGTTACTTCTTAAAACCCACATAAGTGAAATTTTTGTTTCATTGGGATGCCTTTTGCATAGCTGTTCCAATTGTTTATTGTGTTTTCAAACAAATGAGATTTCTTACTTTATCTTCCTTCAATGTCAAGTTTGAAAAACGAATGCTACTAAGTAGTGATGATGTGTAACCAGAGTTTACACTTCTTTGTGTACATGGTGTTCATACAATTACATTGTAGTTCAATTAATATTGGTTTTCCTTAATCATTTATTCCTCGCAGATAATATCCACTTCCACGAAAAGGAAAATCATAATCTTATGAAAATATGTAACCAAAGTATGATTTATTTTGTGTATATATTTTTCATATCATTGCTTTCTTGTAGGCTAGCTAATATTGGATTTTACTTCACGATAGGATCCTCAATGATTAATTCTCACCTCAAGATATCATCCATGTAGATCATTGTGGACTATTGTGAAATCGATTGACGTCTAAATTCCTTCATAGATTAGGTTGACTCTAGAATCTCTAAACAGAAAGAGAGAGAAACTAAAAAACAAGTGAGGGTAATTGGCACGAAGTAACTAACTTAGAGAAAATTTCATCTTAAACTGACCTCTAATCTTGTCCCCCATTGCACGTCTTCATATGTTTGTATGAAATATCCAAGGGAATTTATATCTTTTACGACCTTAAATAAGTGACAACATGCATATGATCCATTCTTAGCTCCTCTTTGATGACTTGTATGTGTCTTAAAGTTCATCATTAACAACTATCTGTCCTTGAGACCATAATGGATTATGGTCTCAAGGAAGGGGCTCTTGAGGGATTGAACTATTCTCAAGAGGTGTAAAAATTACGAGTAAGGAGGCATACTTTTGCCAAAGACCATGTTGTGGTGGGCCTATATAACAAAAACTGAATTGGCTCCAAAGTAGTGCTTGATAAGCATGCATAGTAGTACTCGGACATGGACATGTTTCAACTTTTGGAATGATCACATAAGAGGATGAACTCTTGATTGTGGAATGAAGAGAAGAATGTTGTGATCCTTGTATGCCTAAATGTCAACTTCCTTCCTAATTATGAAATAACTATTGGATTGTCCCAAAGAGCTTGTTATCCACTGTTTTTAAAGAAAGAATTTAAAGTACCTTATAATCAAATTTTAAATTATGGTGAAGATCTTGCAGAATTTTGCCCTAGTTTTTACTCTAATTTATGATTTCCCATTTAAATATCATTGTCCTCTATGTTTTTCCTTCTTTCCTTGCACATCTTTTTGGTTTTTAAATATTCTAATTCACTGCATCAAATGGCAGTTATGAATGATAAAGATTTATTAATGAATAATCAATTAAAAAGGTATATCTATATGAACATCTCAAGGAGTGATGAAGATTTATTCATGAATATTCTCATTCACTTAAGGATTGATAAGGTACAATGGAAACATGTATTTGATAAAGTGCCAAAATAACTAATGATGATAAAGTGTGGAGCGCATACCTTCACTTCTGGTAGTAAAATCTGAAGCCACTTCACATTTAAAAGTCCATCACCTTCAAATGAGATTCGATCACATCTATCTAAACATAAGACTGCATCAACCAACGATGGTAGTTTGTCTATAATAACAGCAAAATTCCCCAACGAAAACGAGAAATCATAGTAAATAACCAATTTCTGTAGATTCGGATTTGATGCAATTACAACACCATCACACAATACACAATGTATAAACTTCAAGCATTTCAACTTTGGCATCGAAATCCTTGGTTTCTTCAGACGACAATCTTCCAAAAGGAGCTCTTCAAGAACTGGGCAGCCAGTCAGCATCTTATCAAATTCCACCGAGCGAAGGTCAAAACGCATCACATGCAAAACCCGGAGGCGATAAAGAGCAGCATCAGGAACGGGAAGGGACAAGTTTATGCACCCGGAATACCGTGCAATGAGGCAGAGGAACTCCAACGCTTTGTTGGAAAAGACAGACAGGGGAATGCCGCTAAAAGCTGTATTGTGGAGGTCAAGCACGAGCTCCTTAACTTTGTGGCGTAACGCGTGTTTTATCCATTTATATGCAACGCGCGATGTCGCCCCATCCTTGTCCCCGAAGAATTTGAAGGACTGCAGATCAACCGGGTCCCGATCGAGTAAGACGGCGCTCGCGAAAAGATTGAAGCTTTTGCAGGAATTGAATTCGGAGTGTGAGAAACAGAGGAATGGAGAGGATTTCCACCTGTTTCTCCATGCTCTGGAAAGCGAACTCGCTCGCACGGCATCTTTGGTGGTGAGGAACGAGAAGATGAGGTGGATGATGGCGTCGGGGAGGTCAGAAAGGAAGTCGACGTCACGTACTTGCTTCATGGTGCGGGGCCAATACCCTTGTTCCCACCTTCCACTATACAAATAAAAAATTGTAAAAATAATTAATTTTTTATATTTTTAAAATAGGAAAAAAATTAATTAATTTAATTATATAGTTTATAATATATTAATAGAACACGACACATTTTAGCTATTGTAGTCTACTTGGTTAGCACAATATTCATCATGTCTAATTTGAATATTGAAGTAAACTATTTTGTAATATTTTTATAAAAATATTATAACAAATAAAATATATTATTGAGAATTTATAAAGTTCATACAATTATTATAATAAATATAATAATAATATTATTTCAACATGTTTATATAAATTATATAAAAACATTCTAAATCATTCTTATCTAATTATCTATAAAAGATTCAAAAAAAATCTTCTAATTTGATTACATATACTATCTTTAATATGTTTTATCACAAAGTTAATATCATCAAAATAAATCCTAACATCGAAGAATCTATAAACAACATGTATATAATAGACAATCTTTCTCTTTTTTTTAATTTTTACATATTACACAAAATATATTAAATAAGAAATAGAGACATCAAAATGTAAACAAAGAAGACAAAGGTTGAACTGACCTCATGAGGGTTTGCAACTAAAGCGTTCACGATGATTGGAGTAAGAAAGACTTTGCAAGTTGCAATTGCATTACTTGATCATAGGAGTAGGAGAAATCATTGCTAGGAGTAGGAATAAAATCTTCTGACGACAAAGTATCCAAAATACAAAATAAAAAGGCATTAACCAAAACTCGTATGAAAAATGGGATATCATAAGTGCGTGACTATTAAAATATTAGGTTATACAAAACATAATTAAAAAAAGTTATTTATAATAACAAGTAAAAAAATATTTTAGATTAAACAAAAATTTGTTTAGGATTTTAAATATAATTTATTTTTTTATAAAAAATATTTTTATTTTAATTTCAAAAAAAACAAAAGTTTAACAAATATTATTATTATTATTATATATCAATATAAATATAAAAAAATTAGTTAAAATACATGTATATATAAATTCAATGAGGACTTAAAAATAATTTACAAGTGCCTAAAAAAAGAGGTCTTTATAACAAATCGATTGCTTTTTCCTGGTTTTCAAAAACCGTTCAACTTCTCGCTTTCCGTTCTCTCGCTGTCTTCTCGCTCGCCTGCCGAGGATTGCCATGGCGGATCAGCTTACAGAAGATCAGATCTCCGAGTTCAAGGAGGCCTTCAGCCTCTTCGACAAGGATGGAGACGGTCAGATATTCTCTGTTTCTCTTGTATTGGTCTCTCTTTCCCCTGGAATGGATCGTTTTCTTTTTCTTTTTTTTTTCGCGAGTTTGAAGAGCTTGTCGTGGATGGATTCTGGGCTTGAGTTGCTTTGATGCAATATGGAGCCAATTCCCCAACATTTTTTCTTCAGTGCCCACCTTTTGCTATCAAATAACGATTTTCTTGACTTTTCTTTGGAAAAAGTTGTCGCGCATGTAGGCCTTGGCCTATGGCCATGGTGATGCCTTCCGTTTGTTGTTTTTCATCGAAAGGACGTTTGTTATGTTATGTTTTTTCCGTAAAAAGCCCGGATGTTTAAGTTTGATCTGCTTGTCGATTATGTTTTCCTGTTTTCTGAAGTTGTCGGGCCTCATGTGTTCCACACAAACAACAATATACCAACAAATGGTTATTGCTCTAATTTATCGTGCTACATGCTTGTGGATCTGCCTGATTTAACGAAGAGAGGTAGATACGCATGAAAATTTTGCTCATGGGTTTAAGACCTAGCACTATTGCATACTGATGTGCATTCAATTTTTTGCTTCGGGCTTTAGATTTCTAGGAGAGGGACTCCATGTTTTATTTACTTGTAGATCGAATTTGAATAAGAAGAAGAAGCTTTCCATTCACATGAAAATGTTACCAAGGCTGAAATTTTTGTTCATCTAAAACTTTCTGACTAAACTATGATAAAATACCTAACATTAGGATGGAAAACAATGCTAAAAGGTGTGGAAAGATTGATGTGCACTATTGAATGTTTGGAAGTATGCAAACTTCACTTTTTTGCTTTACCTATGACAAGTTTTTGCTTTGGCCTGCATGATGTACCTTTGATCTAATGTACCACAGT
This sequence comes from Vanilla planifolia, assembly GCA_023846275.1. Taxonomy (NCBI): domain Eukaryota; kingdom Viridiplantae; phylum Streptophyta; class Magnoliopsida; order Asparagales; family Orchidaceae; genus Vanilla; species Vanilla planifolia. Next base: position 7,533,136 of record CM043873.1, on the reverse strand, counting down.
TTTGGTAAAAAAAAAAAACTGTGAATGTTGAAAATTAGCATTTTTGTGACATTCCATATTATTGGCCTAAAGCATTACTGATGATCAATTTGATAAGCTCTTTGTTTATACTTATGATGTGTACTTCTAAGCTTTTTATCAGGATCTCCATTGATTGGGTAATTTGATTGACTCAAGGTTTGTATATTTCAAGTTTTTAATGGTAGAAAGTCCAATGGGAAAATAGAAAGTGACAGTCATTTTCAAAATGAAATTTTGAAAAAACAATTCGTTGTTTGAAGTGATGCTTTATAAATTATTGCATCTATTATCTTCTTAGAGGAATGCACACAAGATGAGTCAAGACAACATTTTGAAATGGCGTTTCTACTTGTTTGGCATTGTAGCACAGAGAGCCTTAATATTATCTCCATGTAGTTGGTACATTTTATGGCTAATGGATGACTAAATGGGATGTATAGTAAAAGTCCTTGTAGCACATTATTAGGAGAAAGTTGAATGTTTTTGGAAATAGAAACCAGACCTTGTTTGATATAGGAGCAAAGTTACAGGAGATCAAGCCAAAGAAGGCCAAGATTTACATCATTATATTGTTACCTATATCCACAAGATTGGGATTAGGGAATGTCTGTAATTTATACAAAGGGATCTCTTTTCTACCTTGATCTTTACATTGTTTTCTCTTTTAAACACTAACATAATGGAATACTCATGATTGGAAAATAATTCTTTATGAAGACATGAGCAAGTTCAGTCCAGGATTTGCTTCTCACTGAACTTGTATCTTGTTATCATTGAAAGAACAATTACATCTATGTCAAGCCACTTTGTTGCTATAATGACATGTGCTAACTATCCTCCAAGTTGTCCTTGGTATGATGCTCTTTTCTGTTCAAAACTTAGCAGACTCCTCTAGTATGCTCTTCCTTCTTGCAGTAGCAAGAAGCTAAGTTTTTAGATATTCCTTAAGACTTGCTTTACTCCGGAACCTTTCTCACTAGATTTGGCCTTCAATCGCTTGACTTACTTACCATGAACATCATTCTCAAGCTTAACTACTACATTGTTGCATATAAGTTATTTTTGATGTCATATGTGCATATGATATCTCGATCACACAACATGGTGTTAGGAAATTCTATATTGATCATTTATTTGATCAGTATGGCCCATTCTCTGTTGTTAGCATGGCCTTGACATTGTTCTTACTGGCTTCTTCTAGGTTGCATAACAACGAAGGAACTGGGAACCGTGATGCGATCATTAGGCCAGAATCCAACCGAAGCAGAACTACAGGACATGATCAATGAGGTTGATGCAGATGGCAATGGGACTATAGATTTCCCAGAGTTCCTTAGCCTGATGGCCCGTAAGATGAAGGACACGGACTCAGAGGAGGAGCTAAAGGAGGCTTTTCGGGTCTTCGACAAGGATCAAAACGGCTTCATATCTGCGGCCGAACTCCGTCACGTCATGACTAACCTCGGCGAGAAGCTCACCGACGAGGAGGTCGATGAAATGATCCGCGAAGCTGATGTAGATGGTGATGGACAGATCAACTATGATGAGTTCGTCAAGATCATGATGGCCAAGTAAAGTAAAGATCAACTGCTGTTAAGTTTCACTTCTTTTTGGGTAGGCCACTTTGTTGTGAGGTTGTTTTTCACGTCTCAAGTGCATCTTTGAATTTTTTTGGTGCTTTTTTGTTGGTATTTCTTTTTATTTTCCATGATACTTTTATGAAAGCCTGCAATGTATTTTTTTATTGCTTATTGTAGCTGCTGGAGATTGAAATCTTCAGCAATCTGTTCAATTGGCATTTAAGAATTAATTGCTTATGGCTTATCATGTCTTCAGTAATACTGTTGAATCATTTACATAACTTAGATGAACTAAAACGAAGCTTCTTAAGCTCTAAAATCTATCATTCCTCTAAACAAAAATAACAAAAAAACTACATTTACTGGAACAAAAACCCTAATGTCGTACACATCTTTAACAAGTATCTTATGTTTTATTAGCCATCATGATCTTATTTCCACACCATAATATATACAAAGGCAAACAGTGATATCTAACAATCTTCAAACTACAAAATGCTTTCCCATCCCAGATCAATTTCATCTCAGGAAGCTGCTGCTGTTCGACGAACTGGAGCACCAAGTGAAGCCAAGTACTGAGCATCTACCTTGTCAAGGCCATCAAAGAGATAGCTAAAAGGTGGCATTTTTATGTACTTCCCAGAACCTTGAGTGACCTTGAGATTACCATCCTCCCACACAATCCTTCCCCCAGAAATAGTTACCTCCACTTTGCCCTGAAAGCAGATACATCAAAAAAGAAATCAACACACCTTCTCCTTCTTCTGGTACAGTTTCTTCCCTTTTCTTTTTGTTTCACTCAAAAGAAACCTCAGACATGACAGCAAGTTAAAATCAGTAAACTAAGCATGTAACACAGAAATGTGTTTAGCAGATTATGAAGTGAGTGAGAAAAGATTGATTTGGGTTTATAAAGAAATCGATCATGCATAATCTGTTTGGCCATTATGGATTCCAGTTAAAGAGGCTCCATCAAAATGAGTTAATGCACAATTAATCTTTCACCATGGTGGGTGAAATCAATTTCGCCCTTCCTACCATTGCACCGCGGTATTGACCACTGTCGCCAACCATCAGACCGCCATTGATGTTGAACAACCTTCATGGCGTCGTGTTGAAACAACATCATTGCTTGGCAGATTGCTTCCAACCTCCTCTTGTTCCTGTTGAACATCCATTGTCATTGACTAAACCACCTAAACACTACGACTACCTTCTTAATTACCATCGACATCACCCATTCAACTAGTGTTGGGCCTCCATTGCCATGCGTTGGAACATCACCTCATTGCTGCCCATTACTATGTCATTATATTGTCACCACCTCCATTATTCTCACTCAATATCTTGCAACCCATTATTATTGTTATCATTTTGCCACTTTCACACACAACCTCCATTGTTGCCACTCATTTTGTCTCACATTTTCTATTATCACTTTTCAAAAAAATCAAGAAGTCATAAGAAACATCATTTTCTTAACTAATACTCAAACAAAGTTCTCAAAAGTACCTTTGTAAGCTTTAGTTTTGAAGGTGAAAGTATCAACTAAACAATCGCTTGGTTTGTGAAGATCTTGAGAGTTGTTACTAAGCTTTTGTGTTCAATCCCTCTCACAAATTATTCGAGCTTTGCCCACTACCTAAAAAAAATGTCAAAGTGCATTTGGGCCATTATGTTCCTCGCAAATGGGAGAAATAACCCTTCCCACATCTAAATGCGATGGATACGAAGTTAAATCTAAGAATGGTTTATTGTTAATCATTAGAGAAGTAAAACTTCATAAAGCATGGAGTTTGATTATTTAAGAAGTTGTATAGAACATGAGTAATGTCTTATATTTCAACAAGTTTTGATGCAATCAGGTGAGGTTTTGATGACTTTTGACAAAGGTTTGACAACGCTGACAAGGCTTAAGCATGGTTCGATAGCTTTGAAAAAAATCTAATAAAGCTCCATCGATCACTAATGAGGTATTCCAACAAAGTTACAAGGTCAATGATGGACAAAACTTCAATGGTTTTTTATAAAGGTTTGCTAACATCTTGACAACCAAACATCTGTTGAAGAAAGCTAACAATTTGTATATGAGGAACTAGGGAAAGTGACAAAATAATGTGATTAACATGTTTAGATGACTTGTAAACTTACCTGCAACCAAAAACAAAAGGTCGAAGTTACTTCTCACTTCCCACACGAGCTAGCTCAATAACCTCTAACAAAATCTAGCAAAACACTAAAAACAATTGATGGATTGAGATGCTAACAAACCTAAATAAAAAAACTACTAAAGTTTCATCCATCACTATCCTTGTCATAGATCTATGCCAAAGCATGTGTAGATGATTTTCCCAACTATGTGCAACAAAAGAAGTCGAAGTCACTTTTTCCTTTCAACTTCTTCACTTACGGGCAAATAACCAAGTTTTTAAACATTAAAACATAAAGCTTTCCAAAAATAGCTGTATTCTATAGAGATCAAGAAAGCTTATTAAAAAGACTAGCACATAATGCCAACCTTAAACGTCACACACGCACACACACACACACATACATATATAAATACATATATAGAAACAATTGTCTATAAGTCTCTAAGGATTGATCTAATTTTCAAGTAGATCTCTTAGGATATCTAGTAGGTAGGTCCTCAACCTAATTTTCTTTATTAAATTTCCCTTTCCTTATAGGGATGAACTTCTAAGATTATACAAAATGTAAGAATTTATGTCTGTTTTTAAAATGATTGCTTAGAAAGAAAAAAATAGTTTGAAAACCTATTTGTCACATTTATGAACCTTACAAACACGCCTGGCTATTCCTGAAACCCAAGGAATTTGCTTGAGAATTAAGACAATTCTCAAATACATAAATGTATCTTGCCTTCTGTTTTTCGATACACAAATACATATTATGTCCACTGCTGCTCGAACAATTTGGCTAAAAATATCTATGCATCATGTCCAATCCAAATACCATGCAAAAAAAAAATAAAATCTGTAGAATTAGCATATATATTAAAACAATAACATTACCAGTCAAATTAAACGTGATGATCTCTTTTCATAAAAGGCCGACCAGAACACAAGCAGGCAAATGAGGAAAAGCAACAGTGTAATGTTTTAAAGCTTGATGAATATGGAGTGAAATTGTAAATGTAAAGCGGAAATCAAACTTAAAGTACCTAAAATTGAAGTCCTTGAAGCTCCATAACATTAATTTAGAATAACATATGATAATTTTCTCTATAGAAATATTGTGAACTTGAGGATTAGGTCTACTTCACTCACGTCTAGTTTTTCAAACGCTATTAACTGGGTTCTCAAGGCTTGCAAAGCTCTCATTAAATCTTTTGATGTTAAATTTGAAGTGCCCAAAGCACATTTCTCTCCCTTCACTCTCTACAATACCTTACCTTCTTCCTTCTATGAGGCTTTTTTGTTGTGGGTGGAACACTTTGATAAAATGGCACAATGTCAAAGGTTGATGTCATGAAGTAGAGCAATGTCAGTTGAGGAGAGGTTGAAGGAGAGACAAGGGAGTGGACGAGAGGAGGATTTGGTCCATTAAAGTGGTTATTGATGGTGGGAGAAAGGAGGTATCCAAAAAAGGAGCAAAAAGAAAAGATAGTCGATGGTAGAAGAGTGTAAGCTATCACCATTGTTAGAGGAGATATGCAAAGGTAAATGAGAGGGTGTGTATTCTTGGGTATTTTAAAAAATAAGAATAAAAAAACCAATCAATGTATTTTATAAATCATAATTTAAATAAAAGTTTTTCAAAAGAATTCGCCTGAGAAAAATGAGTCTAAACCCTCATGAACTCAATTTTAACCATTTTATCTACAAATCAATTATTAATAATATTAAACTATATAACATATGTTATATCAATATTTTTTTTACAAATATCTCACATTTGTTACCAAACAAACATTAGAAAAACTTTAAAAGTTTCTTGACTTGTGTTATTTAGATATTATTTAATTATACATAAGGGGGCATTCAATATCATGTTATTTAGATAATATTAATATCTATATTTTAATACTATCTAAATTATATCCATACGTTAGTGTTCTATTAAACAATTGATGATTTTTGTTTGTTAGACTCGATATTTTATAAAAAAATTTTGTTCAATTTTATAATATCAAGAATGCTTAACATCTAAATGTTGCCTAAGTTTTTCAACAAAAACTTTATAATTCTTTATAATATTATTTAAAAAATCATCAAATTTAATACTCAAAATTTATAAATAATATTATATGACATAATTGTACTATTAAACCATACACCCTTAAAGAATTTAGTTTTTTTAATTTAATAACATCCTTGGATAACATTAAATTGTTTAAATTTTTTCAGGATTTGTCACCCAAATTTGGATGACATCTAAATGTCAAATCCATTGAGGTAAAAGCTCCCAAATTTTCAGACTATTCCTCTTTACATCCTAAGTTCATTATAGTCATTAAAATGTAAGGTGGTTGCAAGAGCATATTGTATTTGCAATAATTATTTACAATCATTGAAACTAGTTGATGTGAAGACATTGCATCAAACAAATAAAAACTAACTAATTGCATCATCATCATCTTAACATTATTGGCAAATAGTAACATTAACATCCACATAAAAGAAACCAAATAAGCCTTAAAAAAAAATCATCTCATGTCAAGAATTTGCAATTTGTGCAAAGGAAAATTATAGATGCTTACCGAGTAACGTTTAAGAATCTAAGAGCTGAATACCAAACATTTTAGTACAAAAAACTTAATAAGAAAACAAAGAAAATAAAAACTTTTCACCTCATATGTCTATAAACTAGGAGGCCAATTCAAAGCATAATCAGATAAATTACAAAGCTAAACATGCATACCATTATGATGCATCCCTTGAGCGATCAACATAACGAATCAGGCCAAATTTTCTTTTAATTTATAACTTTAGATGTCAAATATTGATATTGTTTTTTTTATTATTATTATTGTTTGTGAAAAAAAGCTTACCTTTCCAGTCCTCCCCTCATACACATTTGTGTCAGATCTTGAATAGTGAGAGGTAGAAGATATTCTGAAGCTTGAGTTGGGGTTAAGTATAATAATATCAGCATCAGAACCTTCTAAAATTGCCCCCTTTCTGGGATATATGTTGAATACTTTAGCACTGCATAGAGGATAATCAGTTCCATGTTTATATTAACGCAGATAGGAATAAGAAATATATGCTTTGATGCAAATATAAAGAAATTAACCCATCTAATGCTTCGCAGGGATGTACACTATTATGCTAGAATGAAATAAGCTATCATCATCTACATTAACTGTAATAAAAAGGAGTTCTATACCATTCTGTGCTTGTTATGCGCACGTAATCGGTTACAGATATTTTCCCAGACTCCTGCAATTGAGGTATTGGAAACAAAAAGCAAAATCAAAACAAACGTCATCTTCTAGTACAAAAGCTTGTACTACATATACAAAGCAGTTTATTTAAATTGCAGCAGTTTTGAAATAATATCACTCACCACCATGGAATCCCAGATAATATGCATTCTCTCCTCTATGCCTGGTGTTTAAATAAAGACTATATTAAGTAAACGAACTAAATCATTGCATCACACAGACTCATACAAAGTTGATAGGCTATGATTCATGGATGATAATGTGTCTTACCATTAACACCATTTGGAATTTTTCTGAAGTCATCCATTCCAAAAGATTTCTGTGTCGAATTAAATGTGCAATGATCTGTACCAACAATCTGCACAGCTTAAAAAGTTAAATTAAGAACTTTCTCAACTTCGCATGACCAGGAAAACAGATCCATGCAAATATGGTGACTTCAAATCTAGATATAAAATGTATGTTGAATAGTAATGATTTCGTCAAGTAATTTCCAGAAGTTACGACATTATTCAAAAGAACTCGGCATTTGCCTAATTATTTCAAGAGCCAAACAGAAGAGTGTTACAATGATGAAATTATTCAACCTGCAAAACCCCTGAAGCTAGGGCATCCTGTAGGGCTTTGCCATGCTCTGCTTTCCGGATTGGAGGACTCATCACATACCTACATAAAAAAGCTAGCAATAGTAATTTATGCTCTTAAGAAGAGAAAAAACGAGAGAGAGAGAGAGAGAACTTACTTTGCAGCAGTTGTGAAGTCAGAATTCCAAAGCCATGATTCATCAAGGACCAATCCAGACACTACAGGTTCACCAATAATCCTTTGACCTGCAATCCTCATGCCACTTATAATTCACTCCGAAGAACAAATGACTGACAAAAATGAAAATAAGACAATATGCATAGTTAAAGGAAAAGCATTTATCAAACAACAAAATCAATAGAAACCTTAAGCCTAATAAATGAAGCCAACTACACGAATTATCTTATGCCATTTTACATTAATACCCTTAATTTATATGCAAATAACTTAATTGTCTTATAGGCTTTTGTCTCATATTGTTGGGCCAACTCTTTTCTTTATGTATAGGAAAACTCAACAACTAACAAATCCTAATAGGAGAATTAAGTTACTTTCATTTAACATTCTCAAACCATCAAATTTATCTCTTCCAAACTTATCCTTAATCAATTTTGACACTTTTCTTCTAAATGCATTCATTTCTAGTCAAATCTTTAGAATAACTATTTATCTGTTTTAATATCTTCACGTCTATAAATCTCAATTCATTAATATATTTTGACATATGTTTATCAGTAGTTAGATTTATTAATGTATATATTTAGCATATCTACTACCCATATCATTGTAAAACATTGTCAATGTGTAAACTAAAAACACGTATGTAACATATCACAACACAACACTAAAGATTACACAAAAGATGAACTAGAAGAGTGTCACCTCACTGTTCTTTCCTTCTCTGAGTTTCCACCACACAGAATTGAAAGTTGCTCTAATAACAAAAATATGCCCCATCTAACATTCAATTTAAATGTGAGTCAACAAAAAGGATGGGGTGGGCTTCCCAAAAGATGGTTTCCTTCATTGAAAACAAAGAGCATCATCATCGAAATTTTATGAACGGAGTACTTTGGATGGACGAAAGGTTTTAAAATTTTTTAATTATACCTTCATATTCCCTTTTCCAATTGCATCCAATACATACATGTGGTGTCCCACTGTGCTGACAACTTGGCTAGGACATGCCCAAGGTCAAACCAAGTTCAAGATGTAGAGTTGATGTTCATACAACTTATGGCCTTCTAAGATCATGATGGTACACATCTAACAATTAATCTCCTAGCCATAGCCTTTCCAAGCCATTGTCTCAACCTACCATGTCATCACGAAGTTGTAGAATCCAAAGCCCATCACACTTGTTCCAATGCCTTCTATTCCTCTCTTGACCTCATTTTCTTAGTTTAAATTATGTGTAGTTCCCATAGATCTTATCTATATTGCAATATCACCTATGGCTCTATTCTGGAATACAAGATCTCAAATTAATCTCCTTATCATTAACTATGAAACAACCTTGTTTTGAGGTGATTCTTGTTTTCATATTGAGATCTCGCTACTTTTGTAGATGTATGAGGCACACAAAAGCCTAACATTTCCACACAAAAAAGTATCATTGATGCATTATAGCTATTTTCGTAAAATTAAAACAAATCTTTGTAACAGATCAGCATTAACTAGCCTAGCAATTCCAACTGTCATTCAATTTAAGGAGGCACTATCAAGCCAGCCAAAATTGGGAAGGTCTAATCAGGATAGCTCTCATAATAGTTATGCATTGGCAAACAGCTTTATGTCCTTTAGACCTAGCACCACAAAATCATTCAACCAACAAAAAAGATTAACAATTTATTTCTTGAGCAATGTCTATCACATACAAATAAGCCAGAATCAAACAATGGTCTGCTTTATGTAGCATTTGCTGTTGACTCCATCCAACCAATAAGACCATACCCAATTTCCTTGGAGTGTGTAGGCAAATTGGATAAAAGGTAAACATAATAAGCCAACCTCTTAATATCCTCTTTCATAGCCTAGAAAAAAGAATAGTATCAAAACATTGGAAAGCCATAAATAAGCTATACAATCTAGAAGTCATGTTTATGCCAACATCTATAACAAGTGGTGTACAAGATATTGCCTCCACTTAAAAACAAATATTAACATGAAGATATAATTAATTTGCATGCCCTCTAATTCATTCCTTTTTTCTTTAAAACTAATTAATTTGTCATTACAATAAATAGATCATAAGAACAACAGCCAACATATTTTGGTGCTGAAACAAAGCAAACACTATGCATCATACCAACTTGCAATGTGCATGTCCATTCTTTGTCGGAATTCAGCTCCTAGTCACTACTGTGCCCAAATCAAAATGTAGACTAGACAAGCCAAGCAATCCAAAGCGAAGCATACAATAGCTGGTTGAAACCAAAGGAGAAGATCTATTCAATAAGCATCTTAGCAAGCTACAAATTCTAAATTTGAAAACAAAGGAAATAGAGAAGTACAAGAAACGTGAAGTCTTATTCAAAGTCGATTCTCTCTCTAGTTTGAGTTACTCTTTGGTTAGCCACCTTGACCTTGAGCCCTAACTTCCCACCATTCCCTCTCTCTCCATTCTAGTGCTTGTTGAATCTTTTGGCTGAACCTCTTCATGATATAGCCTTGGACCAAGGGATGAGAACATGTCGATGGCACCCTAAAGCAAGTCCCCATCGATCAGGTCTGTGACCAAATACTCATAATTGTCATGGAAGATTTCATTGTCTCAAACTCCAAAACCATGATTCAACTTCAAAATTCTTCAACAATTCTCTTCATATGTGTGCAATGATTGTCACCCCAACTTAAGCCTCGCCGAATTCCTGCATTGCTAATCCATCTTCAAAACTTCTTCAAAGTAGTTCATCCAGGGCAATCTATAGTTACCCTTGCAATACCTCATTATTCGATCAAAGAAGTAACAAGTAATTTTGTAAGTATTCCATCTCAACAAGCATTCTTTTTCTCCTTCATCTCAACACACTTCTCTAAGGTTTCCTTTCTAATAGCTAAATACTCCTCCCCCAACCCAGCCAGTTTCGACATCTAGATCATCAACTTCTTGTCAAGTTTGCAATGGAATTGTTATATTCCTTTGCTCTTCAATAGTGTCCTTCATGTCCGATTTTATAGCCACCTTCAACATTACATAGATGTTTCTTGCCAAAAAGCGATGCAAGACATCCACTTTGTCCCTACTTTCCTTTATCATCAGTATCAAATTATGGTAGATGTCAAGTGTTGTAAGAGCCAAAGCACAGATTCTTACAACTTTAGGATGTAAGAAACTACATTTGCTTTATTTTTTCTTTTTAGGCACATTTGGCACAATGTTAGAGCCTTGTTCCGAGATGTTTTTGTCGATGTTGATCCAAATTCAAATGCTCAAGTTGAATTAGAGTATTTCAAAAAAATTGGAGATCCAACTACAAGAAAAGTAGTTTGATACAATAACAATTATAGCCTTTTCAAACCAGTATCTCAAGTATAGGACTTATCCATTGTAACATCTGTCTAAAAGAACCAATAACTTCCCATGGTGATAATCTAGGGCAGCCAATGTCTTTAGTTAGCTATAAGAAGAATTCCAGTATCAAACAATATGAGATAACAATACTTAATACCCTGATAATTCCTCATCTTAAGCAACAAAACTTGCTTAGAAGGGTGAATCCACTCCTCAAGTAGCTTAATGCAAGCCTCTTGACCATTGTGAACAACAACTTGCACATTCAACTTTCTTCCATGTGCTTATAACCTCTCCTCAACTTCTCTCCCAGCTCAATTTTCATGTAAAAATCTTGAAGGAAAGTCTTATACACACAAGCAATTAGTGAACCTTTTCTATCCTGTGCCCAAAAGTTTTTCCCTATTCAAGGGTTTTCATATAAAAAATTTCCGCACATTAATCTTGTCCTTGTATTCTTTGCTTTTCTCACATTTCATTTTCATCCAACAGTTCTCTAATTTTCAAGTATACAAAATAAATTCCTATATTTTTTCTCAAGTCTCACATAATACAAATTTCTATAAGGTATATATCTGTCCATCTAAACCTAACATTTTTTCTAGTTCTCTAACTTGATTTAGTAGCTTGATTGTTTTGCCTTAATTAACAAACTTGTTATAACACAGCTTTTCTAGCCTTGGTCAAGTTTAGTACTATCATTCAAATATTTGACACGTTCTCATCTCTTGCAACTCTCTCTTTATTAAGAGTTTTATTGAGGCTTACTTCAATTAGGTTGTTGGGATGACCTCCTTTTGTTGCATCATTGTAACAAAACCTTTAAATCATAATGCATCTTAAAATCTTTTTATTCAAGCTTTACATTTAGACATCGATAAAACCATCATTTGATGAGTTCATTAGCAAAAGTATGCAATAAAAAGAATAATACCAAAAAATTATATGGAATTCTGACAGATGTAACATAACAAATAAATTTTACAAAGGACAATATAACCCTCTAAAGGTGAGCAATAGTCACCTGATTTTTTGGCTTTAGCAATCTCCTCCATTGCATCAATACTCATCACATGAACCACATATAATGGTGTATTCACAAAATTAGCCAAGCGAATAGCCCTAGCAGTTGCTTCACCTTCCAACTACATTAATGACATGAGATTCCAAAAATATCACTAATATTCAAAAAAGGTGAATTTGATGATAACTAAAGTTAAACCTCAACCCAACAGATCATTACAATTTATTATAATGAAACTAAACATCAACATAAAACTAAAAAAGTTTAAGTCTTAGTATTTCTAAAAGAAATTTATAGATTGTAAGATGCATGACTATTTGTGATAGTTTCTAAGTTGTGACATAAAAGAAAGTGTCAACTCTATGTATGAAATAAAATGATCGTCCCAAGGTGAAAAGATCTGTGAAAGTTTACAAGTCCATGGAACATAAAGAAATTTGAAGTGAAAAAGAGATACTCTCCAAAACTTACAACAGATGGCCTTGAAAGGGCATGCCCCTCTGGACCAGTTATACCAAGAGAAATCATTTTTTTCTGTCCTTCAGCAACAGCATCTCCATTCTCTGCATGGACCATAGCAAGGGCACCTAGGGACTTGCACCTTTCTAGGCCATTAATTAAGACTTCATCATTGATCATCACGGAACCTTTGTATGCCATAAAGAATTTGAAAGAATTGATCCCTGCATGTATGTTGTATGACTTTGTGTTGAATATTCATGATGCAAAAATCTGAAAGAAAAGACATTCTTGTAGCCAAATTAAGCTAGTGAGTGGAAAATGTTTCCATATATCATCAAAAAATAGATACCATTTTCTTTAACCATGACCTCCATTTCTCTTGAAACTTCTTCATCCCACTTTGTAATGATCATATGGAAACCATAATCCATAACTGACTTTTTGGCTTTGTTCATGTAGGATGTGAAAGCAGCAGATAAGTTTACATTAATTGGATTAACAAAGTCGATATGCATTGTGGTTCCCCCAGCCAAAGCAGCAGCTTGTCCACTAGAAAAATCATCAATTGTCACAGTCCCCATGAACTCCATTTCCAAGTGTGTATGAGGATCAATACCACCTTTCATTTTGTGAAGGTATACAAAATTAAATTCATTGGCCTTAGAGACCGATGTCCAAAGAAAAATAAACTGTAAACTGAAATAAGACATAAATATTGTGACCAATAAATTTTCTACAAACATTTCCTAACCTGGCATGACATATTTCCCAGTTGCATCAACTATTCTCACGTGATCTCCAACCTGTCCAAGGAATTTAATTAAGAAGGACAGGGACTTAACATGATTTAACAATTTCACATAAAACAGAAAATACTAACAGCTCTTGTGGCCACCATATCCATTTTCCTTTAGTTCTAAATGATGAGAGGCTAAAAAATTCAGATCAATCACAGTTGTTGACACTAAACAGTTTTCAAGACAAGTACAAGTGGAAGTCCCCTATATTGCATGTAGTAGTGTTCATTTTCAGATTGGTAAATCACTAATGAGAGATATATCAGTGTCTAAAAAATTACATGGATCAAAATTCATGATATCTGTAAAACCAAAACTAAAAAAGAAGATAAATAAAAAATGTGAAAAAATATGTTAAATGATTAATGCTATAGAAATATCAATATGCATAACACAATACAAGGATTTTAAAGGCTGAGATTTGTTGGAACCCATATTTAAATCAAAATATCAAAGATGCCGGCCACAAAAAAACTGCAAATGCAGCAAAAATATTGTCAAAATGTGTTGCACAAAGAGCTACATCACCTCTAAAGTAAGATGTATAATGAAGATAAAAAAGATAACAAACAAACAAAATAGTCTTGGAATGATCGAGAAGAAATTCATAATTTTGAGCATGTGGCCTTAGATTTATTCAGGTATTAACTCATTCAAACTTAGTGATCTTGAAATAGGCTGTATTTAACTTTTCCTCTCTAATTCCAATCATCAGTTTACATAGTTTCCCATTTGAATCATTAGTTGTGCTGCTAAAATCACAAATTGAATCAGAGTTTGCTTACATATTGATATTGCTTTCCTTTGTCACAAATCTTTGGTGCATGCTTGCATTCATTCAGACTTTCAGAACACATGCAAGCAAAATATAATTGCATGAGTGTTTAAAATAATTGCATCAACATGTCAGTGTATGAGTTACCATGCCATCATTAGTTTGCTTAGGCACCAGGCATCAATGGCATTTACATCACTCAAACAAAAGTACAATGGAAACAAGAGACAGTATCAGAAACTAAGAAACCTCTTATGATTACCGAGTAAAGAAAATTACACAATACCAGAATATAATAGCTATAACTCCACATGAAACTAGAACAAAATATGAACATCTCCACCAACTATTTTGTTCGTTCACTTTAAATCATATTCTTCTTGAAACCAATATCAAAGAACATTAACTTTTTCAAAAGATGACACATATCCATTACGATGAGAGAATCATAGCAATCTATAATACAAACGCCATTAACAAGAAAGCATCTTTCCCTTCACACAGCAATCAGATTATATATCAACATACAAATTTCATATTCCCACATATCAAAAATAGGATTAATCACATACCCTAATATTTGGGCTGACATGGACGATGACACCATCTTCTATGTATACATCAGCTACTTCCTTGTGATGGGCATTAACCACTGTTCCACCCTTTATCAGAATCTTTCCAGACAAACAGTCCGACTCCAGATTGCTATCCACCGAGCAAAACTGCAGATTAAAGCAACAGCTCTTAGAAAACTAGGGAGAAGAGATCGGACTGGGAAGTGGAACCGATAACAGTAAAGGTAGTTCACGAAGAGACTTGCCCCTTGCGTCGGATATGCATCGGAGGATACACTATGAACGGAGAAAACGAGGAGGAGGGCAGGAAATAGGTGCCGAAGCAAATTCTCCATTAGCATCGCAGTGAGAGGACGGAAGTTGATCAGTCTAATACTCAACAACGGAAGAGCCGCAGCAGCCAAAAGTCAACCGATCCTGCTCTTTGAAATTTCGCAACTCTATGCGTAAGCCAAGTTCTCGAACTTGCTTTTGTTTAAATTGTGCACATTTTAGTGCCGATTTGATAATGAAATTTTTTAATGAAACAAAATGTCTATATTAAATATTTGTAAATAGAAAAAATATTAAAAATATATTTTTTAAAATATTTATGAACGATCATAACTTATTTTCTAATTTTCTTAAAAGTGTATTTTGTGGTTGCATGTCGTTTGATTGTTAAATATGGGACAATTAATAATATAAAACAATTAAAAAAACATAAAAAACATTGTCTAAGTTAATCTATTCAAAGACTTTTTTGATCAATATTAAGTAAAATATCGACATATTTTTGTTATTTATTTAATCGAATTTTTTTTGTCAAAATTATAATTTTGAATAATATAATTTAAAATATTTAAATAGTGTTTAAGGAATCGTACCAAATGAAAGACACTTGTAGTGGGCATATCAGACTAGAGAGGGAATGGAGGGAACGCTCTCTTCGTCGCTTGTTTGTTCCTTCGCCTGCTCGTTCTACGCTCACTCCAAGCCACCGGCGGAAGTTTTCGCTGCACCTTCTCGTGCCGACTATTCCAGCCGTGTGGCTCATTCTGGCTTCCGGGCCAAAATTATTGAGCTCCGTTTCAGCATTCCCTCGAACACCGCCGGTGCATGCCTATTCCTTTGATTGTTAAGTTGAAATGTTGTGCTGATATCTTTCATGTTGTTTTCTATTTCTTTCTTTTTCCGTTAACTTTACTATGTATACAGAGAGGAGCTATGCTCACGTATGTTACACCTCAAGAAAGAGGAACCATAACCTGAACACGGAGGTTTCTCCTCATAGAGCTGGTAAAATTGCATTACGGTATCTACACCTTATCTTCTCTTCAAATCATGAAGTCTCCTGGGCAACTTCAAGCTTTTGTTTTTTTGTATGCATTTTAGTTTCTGCAGTGAGGCTGTTGAGGATAGAGCAAGGAGGGGCATTTGCTGGCCTTTTAAGTAACAACGGTGGGAAAGCTTTGAAGAATGAGATGGAGTATGTGGAGAGGACGCTTGGTTTTCGTACTCGGGATTTGGAGGACAGGGATATTAGGCTGGTACATAATTTTTCCCCCTTTTCTAGCTTCTGTTGCTGACGAGAATCACCCGGAGGTGATGCATCACACCCGAAATTTGCGTGATAATATCATTGGCGCTTATTAGCTAGTCAGGTTAGCAAAGACAAAGTTAACCCCCAAATCCAATTAAGCCAAAGGTAGCCTAACTTATGCCTCATATGGATTAGCTAACGCAAAAGTGGACATCAAAGCCAAGGTGGTGACAGGGATGGATGGCACTAGAGAGGTGGTCCACAATTCTTGTAGAAGATTATGATGAGTTGGAGTGACTGTTACACACGAATCCGTGGATACGTTTCTTGCTTTGGTTGAACCATGAATAATTGTGTTAGAAATTGCATTAATAGCATTTATCATGTAGTTAAGCAATCTACAAACGTTCAATTGCATTTGAAACTTGTGCAGAGTATAACTTGGTGGCATTTGGCAATGGTGATTTTATGAGCATACGAAATTGCTCTGGTATTCTGAAGTCTGCTGATCCTATAAAATCATGAGATTTTTTCATTAAGAATTTCAACATCAACTATTGGCTGTCTTTGGAGCAGTTTTTATAGTTAGTTTGTAAGTAATTGTACATTTTGTGCTCAATGAATCTATTGTTGAAGTAAATCTAAGGTTCAAAATTCAGTTCATGACAATCTTTGTGCAAGGAAATGTGAAACAAGATGGTTCTGAAGGAAAATTCTCCCTTTTTTCTGATTCATAGTGGGAGCAAGTATGCATGAACTGATATTATACTTAAGTCTCTACTTTATAGGATAGTCATTATGGAATATAAGTGGAGATAAAATCAATCTTAGGGTAAATGATGAATCAATTAAATTTGGATTATTTCTAACTTTCAAATTATAGTGATCCCCATGAATATGGAATTTCTTCATTCCTATCATGATAGATGCTAATCCTAACAAAATTTGAACTTCAAATTTTTCAACACTCTCTCAAGCTAAGTAACACTTATCAATCATTCTTAGCTTGCCTAAGATTTACTCAAATTCTATTTTGTACATTAACTTTTGTGAGGTTTTAGTTTCTTAATACCTCATAGTAATTTAGGACAAGTTAATAACTCCATCTTGAAATTCCCTTTTTATTTAACTTCTATCAATTCAAAATCGTTTCATTTGATCATAGTGGATTTGATTATTGTCGACGAGGATGACTAAATTAACACAATTGATATCCTTATTAGAACATAGAATGAGTTGTAGTTCTTTCATTAGTAATTCCATCCAAGAAAACTCTCATGTTCTTAGAGAAATGGCTCCAATCTCTTCCTCTGCAATGTTGTGAGCTATCACATTTTTTTTCTCTCCTTTAAAAAATTAAGATGCAACATAGCTTTGTGCATTCACCCAAGGTGAATGTTCCATCTTCAATACAAAGTCCTTGATTCACATGCTAATCCTTAATGCCCTATTTTTGCCATTATCCCAAAATAGCAAACCTTGATATTTTCTTGGAATACTTTAAGATATGATTTGCAACATTTACATATCTTTGAATGGATGAATTTTTAAATTGGCTAATAATACTTACAATTAAGATAATGTCTAGTCAAGTAAGACACAATAGATCTTATCAATTTGCGGTCGCAACCTTTGTCTAATGATGGATTATCTTCAATTTTTTTCTTTAAGATCTTTTCTAATGATATCACAATCGATATGCACCGTTCTTCTCTATTATGAGGTCAACAATGTATTCCTGTGGAAATGGAAATATTCTTTTTATTCATAAATATCTTCAATCTCTTAAAATATTTTAATATTCATAGGATTTCGTTTTCAAATCTAATTCTCAACTGCTGGAGGTTTTCTATTTTTTATTATCATCAATTTGAATATAATGTTATATATATATACAACTAAAATAGAATTCTTCAAGTATTTTGTGTGCATTATATGCTTATTATAATCTACTTGTCTTTTTTTTGTAACCAAACATAAGAAGTGTAAAGTTGAATCTTTTGAACCTAGTCCTCAGTGTCGTTTTTTGTCATACATGAATTTCTTTAGCTTTTATACCTTTCTCCATCCCTCCTTTTGTCAATATCAAAACTAGGAGGTATCTTAATGTAAATTTCCTAGTTTAATTTTCTAATAAGAAATTTATTCTTCAGGTTTAGTTAATTTTATTTCAAATCAAAATTAGCAAGTGATTCGTTAATGTTTTAATGGAGTTTGGTTTGGTAATTAGATATGTCTCCTTGTAGTCTATGTGAAAGTTATGAGTGATACCATGTGCCATCAATATGGATTTGTACTTTTAAACATTCTCATCTTTCTTGTATATTATTATCAGTAACCATTTGCTTTTTAGTGGTTTTTCTTGCTCTTGAGCAACTACATAATATTAATAGTAAGGTATTTTTTTTATCTTCAAGAAAATATATAGGTTAAATCTTGTAGTCGAGGCTTTAAATTATAGAGAAAATTTATAGTATGCCAAATGATTTAAAATAAGATATTGATCGAATGAATTTTTTTTCTTTTTAAGAGTTATTGGAACATCATGATCATTTATTATGGTAGTGTTCTAGAACATTCACTTTGAAATGAAATGGTTGGTTTTTTTTGAGGTCCTTTAGAGTAGTCCAGCTTAATGACAACTAATACTCCCTTCATTTGGGATCATTGGGTTATTTCAAATGCAATTATTTGATGTCTTTTATTAAGCTGCCCAATTGTAATGCTTGAAAGTAATGTAGGGAGAGAATTCTTCCTCTAAGATAATATATTTAGTAGAATAATTGATTGTAAAGAGAGGATACATCAAAGTAGGTTAAAAACTTGATAACAGATTCTATCATTTATATCTCCTTGAGTAAACTATCTAACAAATTTGCACTTGAGGGTTATAGGGTCATATTTGCTTTATTTGGATGTTGTTTGAAGGAATATATTATGAACAATCACCATTAAGAATAGGGAGTCAAGGTTTCAAAATAAGAGAAGTGGTCCAGAGCAACTTATATAGAGTTCCAAAATGTAGGATTTTTGAAGCAAGACAAAGGTAAGAAACAATAAAAATGAGTCCCTTCACGCCCTAATGTAAATTTAAGATTGAACTTGCAAACATCACGAAGAAGGAAATCTTAAGTTGATTTCATTTCTTTTTCTGGATTATTTCACTTTCTTGGGGATTAAGGTACAAGAATTTCGATGAAGAATGCCATCTTGAATTACATATGGAGTGAAATCATTGGAAAGATATTCTTTGCCATTATCTATATGAAGAATTGGACTAATAATACAAAAATATGCTTATTAAACTTATAAACTTGTTTGAAAATAACAAAGTTTAATTTATATTTAAATAAACTCTCATATCGTTATTTATGGAGGTGGTATACTATCGAGTGCTTTGTAAGTTAAGTGTTTTTATTGTAATGTTTTTGTGAATCAAATGGAATGGCTCTATGGTGTTTAAAGGGATGTATATGATTTCTTTTTCTATTGTTTTATTTGAATGCATAGCTCATAATATAGAGAGTTTTTTCTTAATTGATAAAAATTTAAGGATATGATTTTTAAGAAAATTTTGTATGCCCGTTAAAGCAAGAAATGGTACAAAGAGATACTTTATTAAGTGAATAGTGTTCAAAATGAGACAGTTTTCTAAAAAATAATACATTTAATTCTTTTCATCAACATTGTCAAGCATCTTTCATAAGAAAGTGTCTTGAAATTGGTAGTTAAAAAAAAAAAAACCTATAAGATGATTCATGTCCTTAACTTGCTATAGATAATATATTGCAATTTAGCTTTCACACATGTAAGATGGTACACAAACTATTCCTTGTTACGAGAGATATTGTACCATTAGCCATCGAGACATTTATATCAATATCACATTTCTCATGAGTTAGGAAAACATTCAAGAATGCCATCATGTGGGTAGATACCTTTGAGGCCAATATCTTGTAATTTTTCAGAAGTTTTTTCCATATTAAGACGTGTGTTAGATTACCTTTTTTCAACTATTTAAATTATTGAATTTGAAGATGCCATTCAATGAGTTTCTATGAAAAACTTGGCATGATGTAAACGTTGATGGAATAGTTCAATTTGTTCGGTTGATATATTTAGATGAATGTTTTTTGGTTTAAGATTATATTGCATGAATTGCACAGTTTAGCTCAATTTTATTTTTGGATTTTACTAGTTTTTTGTGAATTTCCTACCTTCTCTCCTTTGTGTATCATGGCTTATTGTAGAGGTGATATCACTGCTTGTTTTGTGATCGTTGACTTGAGAGGATGAGGTGAGTAAGTTCTCATTTAGTGTTATTGAGAGCTATAGTTTTGTGTTTTAGTTATGAGTTTGAGTCAAGAGATAGTTAAGCATTGCATTCTTTCTTGTTTCCTCTTGTTGAAGTTTGGCAAATGCTTCTCATGTAGTTGGAAGAGGCCTATTACCAAATAAAACCCTTTTATTTCATCTAAGTTTGCATTATGACCATGTAAAAAGTCAAGTAACCATTCCTTCTTTATAATTTTTACTGTTATTTATCTTATTTAGTGGTAAACTCTAGTTTTTTTCTTGAATAGGTCTATCTTTGTCAAAATATTGTAATATTCAATAATTATTTTGTTATCTTGTCAAATGTTTTGAATCATAGCTTGGATCTTGAAGCCTTGATGTATTCCTCAGATTCGAATAGATTTCTTATATGGCTTCCCAAATCTTCTTGGTCATCCTATAACATATATGCATATGGTTCCATGGAGAGCCATGTCATTACAATGGGATTATCTCTCCTAGGTTCTATAGTTGGCTGTTATAGTTAAAGATATAGGAATTGTTTTTTTTTCAAGAATCATGTTTTCTATTGATGCAAAAAAGGGATTCAAAAAATTTGAACAAAAGCCTACTTAGGGTAAATATGAGAAATAATATTTATTGACAAAAAAATAGAAAGATCAATTGGATTAGATCAAGTTTCAATCCAGGTGTTTATTTGATCAAAGCAGCGCGATACTTATTGTCTGGTTGGGGTTCGATTTAGTTCAATTTGATTCAGTTTGGAGGCTGGTTCGACGTTGCTCTAGATTAGTTCCGCACGAAATTGACTCAACTTTGTTCGGTCTACAGTTATTAGACGCGGCTTAGTTTGACACTAAATTGACTTGACTTGGTTCAGGGCATAACAAGTGTGGGTTTAGTGGCATGCTTGTTTGGAAAGCATGCCTGAGATGCTTGTGGGGAGTAGGACTCTCAGGAGGAGAAAAAAAAGACGTTTTTGAAGCCAGAAGTCCTCAGGAAAAAGGTGAGTGGTCAAAGTGGGGGGGGGGGAGGTCGTGCATTGAGGAAAGGTTGGGGAAGAAGAATCTCGAATTTTGGTAAGGATGAATTCAGGAGCTTTGTGCTAAGAGCTCCAAGCTTGAGAGAAGACAAGCTTGACCAATGGGGAAGATGAGCTCGGAATGTTGTGGAAATCTCCAAGGGGAGAGCTTGGTGAAGTTGCCATACGTTTGATGTCTTTGAATTGACGGGAATGGAGGGCTCTTATAGCCATGTTCGATGATTGCTGCCAAACTGGCTGGGCTCCTCTTCTTCTCCTTTATTCTTGTGTGATCCGACGGGTGCTTGGCGGTGCACGTGATAGGTATCATGGATTCTCTCTTCTTCTTTTTATTATTAATTTTAAACCTTCTTCATTTACTTTGTCTTTAATAATCTGCATAATTTTTTAAAACGAATATGGAAACTTCATTTTGTTTAGCTTATGTTTTGGAAACATTGATGGTAGATTTGTTTATTGATGGACCCATGTAAAGGATTTGATGATTGTCAAAGTTTGTGGAACACCCTCCATTGTTTATACTGCACTACCTTAGTCTTGGCTATTGGTGTTAGTCACCCTAGAATGATGGCAATAATACCATCAAACAAGGGTTTGGAGAAAAATTCTCACCCTTTCTTTACTTCTATTGTTGGTTAACATGCAAGTATTGTTATTATATATTGTAGTTTACACTATAAGAATCATGTTGTGGAATAAATTAAGAGATAAACTCGTTCTTAGCTTTGGCAAATGTTGATTCCTCTAAATCTTGAATTATTCAACTTTTCAATAATACCAATTCCAAGAATTTTGTGGTGCTTTCTTTTCTTTTCCTAATCCCACAAATCTTGAGTTTCTTTCTTTTTATGTGTTCGGCTTAGTCTTTGGTTTGGGTATGATGATTTCGTCAAATTTGTTTGTAGTGGCAATGATTTGGCTTTGACTTGAGTGATAAATTGATTTAGGCCAATACTCAAGTGCTTGAATAATGCATAAATCTACTATATGGTGAGATGGGTAGGTTTAAAGGTGTAGTTTTTTAATAAAGTAGCATGAGTGAGCAAATAGTTCCCACGATCAGCCCCATTTGCCTTCCATCTTTCTACTTATACAATTCTATGTAAGGCCTCATTAGGATCAACAATAAAGTTTTTTGGGCTTTTTTACTTTCTTGGAGAAGAGATGCCTTCTTTATGTTATGTAGCTTCATTGTTTTTAGATGTCATAATTAATGAAAAATTTATAGACAATCTAGATGAATTTAATGCCTTGTGATTTTGTTCAAACTGATAATGAGAGTTTCAATTATAGATTGCCTGTTGTATACCTCAAATGAATTATATAGCTTCTTTTATTGCGCATTGTTTTCTCTTTACAAAAGCAACAATGTTATTTTGTTTAATTTTAAGCTCCACTTGCCTTAATTTCACATTTTTATCCTTTCTAGGTGACAGATATTGTTGGAGGTACTATTAGGTGGAGACGATACCTTGATCATCTTATCCTTTCTATTTGCAATGTGGAGAAGACATTTAGGAACATGGAACCACTACTATTGCAGGTGAAGCTCTACATTAGTTCCAATTATTCTACTTGTATTTTTTTTGTAACAAGTCTTTAAAATTTGTGAAGTATGGATTCTTCTTTGGGGTTTTTGCACACCCATTTTAGGCGTATGTCCGCTTGATTGTGCATATTACATGTTATATCTGATTTCCTAAAATGATGTGCTAAAAATGTCAATAAATTCATGATGCTTACAAGATGATCGTTATTGTTTGATGGATTTGTACAACTAATCTACAATTGTTGAAAAAGCCTAAAGATGATTATATTTCCATGCATATATGAATCAACTACTATCATTCATATTAATTTCCAAGCATTAAGGCAATCAATTATTCTCATTCATACTAATTTTGTTATTTATACTCTTTATTTTGCATGTGAACATGTATCATATTTGATGACATGTTTACTGTTATCTTTTATCGATTTAATAACATTCATGTTTTCTATTCATGTAGCACTTTATTGCATTTAATGGGTATGGTTAATTAAATGCTGCATCTACTTGAGAACAATTTTGGATGACAAACACATTTGTCAATACATCTTTATTTCTCATGGCGCATTGTTATGTGCGAGATTATTGATATATAATCTCATATCCTCTGCTCATCTTTCAATTGCTTTTTAAAGTTTTTTTTTTAAAATGAATATATAAGCATCATATTTTATTTGAGTTGCTGTTTCATATCAATACTTAGTAGTCAAAATTTGTCATAACTCTATTGGTGGTAGTGTTGGGAAGATATTCAGTATTAGATTGGTCATAATATGATCGTGTTTAAAGTAGCTACATTCTTGTGACTTTATTGCTTGGAAATGCTTTTTTCTTTAGATTCTTCGCATTGGTTTCTTTGAGATCATCAAGCTTGGAGTCCCGCCGTATGCTGTTGTTTGTGAGGTAATTTTTGACATTGCCACAAGTTATAGATTAACTAGACTAGTTATTGTTTGTTTATGGGGTTACAAAGCGTGATCATATTGGCATTAAACTGTTTGGTTATTGGTTGTTGAAGGGTGAATTGTTCACTGGGTATTGGTCTTTGGCTTCTGAAGCCAGGATGCCTTGTAAACATTCCTTTGGTTCCATGCTTTCAAAAAGATAAATTATCTGTCAAAATGCATTCAAATTTCTTTCTGCCAAACTTCAGCTTATGTCAGTAAATGTCTGCCATTGTTGTTGTTATAAGGTAGAGTTTGCTTATGCCAACTTTTCCTTAGTATCATCCAAGTCGTTTTTAAACTTATTCAATTGAAAAGCATTGCTTGCAGTTATTATTGGGACAGTTTGCTGCATGCTTTTATAAGGGAATAACGTATTGAATGAACGTCCATAGACTAATATAGAGAATTTGATTTTGAGAATAAATTTATTTTAGTTTAGGAAAATTTGGTGGTTTTTTAGGATTGATGGCTTGAGTTTTGGAAATAGTCCATTGCTTAAAATTTTCAATTGCTGTAAATGAAAGGCTTTATGGCTGATGAAGAAATTTCATTCTCAGCTGATACATTTTCAGCTTATTTTTATTTTGTTTGTTTTGGTTTGAGTTTAAATATTCATACTTCTGCAATGGGGCTGTTGTGTGAGATTACCCTTCATATATCAGAGCCGCTGTTTATTTTATCTAAGACTCATTTCATATAACATATTCCATGAGGCAAAGAAAGGTTCTTTTAGATTAAGGAGATCATTATTCCCCAGTGAGAAAATCTCATGCTATCACGTTCCACATGTTTGATCAACAAACGAATTTTAAAGTTTTTCAATTTGCTCGTATTATTTAATTAAGTTTATTTCTACAATCTTTTTTATTGTTTGGTTTTATTATAAATTGTTGTCACTAAGATGTAAGATTTGGTTTTAACTATTAAATTGAACCTAGCCTCCTACATTCTTCTGAGATCTTTGTCGACTTCATTGGAAATCTAAATGTGGACTTGCATGAGAAGCCTTGATTGGATATTGCTCCTATGAACTCAGATTTATCCATACCAACAATGAATTTTTTCAAACTTGTTGGTAGGCTTTGATCTTGTGGTGCCTATTTTTCCTTGTCTTCTTTCTTGTTATATTCTTTACTTACAACTACTCTAAAACTCAAGCATTGTTGGGATGTTCGATTTTTTGGGTTATTTGAGGCGACCAAAGAAACCTACAAAGAAATGTTTTGCATGTCTTATTTTCTGAACTGTTGGCTTTATTATCTGTGGCTTTTCAAAAATTACAACTATGGTTTTAGTTGGTTTGCTAACTAGTTTTTGTTGGGATGATTGAAATTTCTTTACATGTGCTGATAGTTCGTTATTCATGCTTTCCTACTTCTGTTCTTGAGCGCATATTAGGATTAGCTTTTTGGATCTTGTATATGAAGGAGCACATTTACTGCTGCTGATATTTGTTTTTGGCTTTCATATTGACCTGTATATATCACTAATCAGAAAACAAACTGTTAAGTGCAAGCTTTTTTTGTGTCATTTACTAATCATATACTGAATTTGTTTGTTGAAAATGCTTGATCATCTCAATGTTTTGCATTTTCTTACCATTTTTGAAGCTTATGTTTTCTTTATCAATTTTGAATGTTCAATAATTTTTAAACAGTACCATCACTCTATGAAACACCAATACTTTAAGGATCACATATTTGTATTAGATCTATATCTGATACCGATAATTCTTGATACTTGCTTAATTCATATTCTATATTTTATGTCACTCGCTACCTCAATAGAGCTGAGCTTCTCCATTGGGAAAGGCTTTACGACTTGCATTCATGGGGTAGAGAGGACGACAATGATGAGCACGATGAGGGCAATTGCCTTTCCCATGGCTTTCCGATTTAATGGATTCACTGTCTTTTTTCCATCCCTTTCTCTCTCAATAAGTAGGGGGATGAGCAGAGGAAGGGTGCCATGTACTGCCAAGTGCAAACATTTAGTCTGGAATCAAAAGAATCCATTTGGCGCCTTGTTCAAGTCAACGTCGCAAAAAAATGATAATTATATCAAGTGTGGTGGTCAGCAAATTTTTGGTAATTTTCTTTTAGTTTATGTGAAGAAAAGGAAAGTTTATCATATTTTATGTTATAATATTATATTAAAATAGTTTTAAAAATTTTGAATTTTACTTTTAGAGTATACATTGGATGATGAGGACTCTATATTTCTATATTATGAATTTTTATTATTATATCTATAAATGTTTTGAATTTAATTTTGACAAAATGTGATAATCCAAACGACATGTTTACTAACCAAAAAGTGAGATGTTTCTCTTATATACAATAATATGATAATATTTTTTACAGTTATGGTTAGTTATTTTTATCATATTTAATTGATGTAGCCTAACTTATCTATAGTCTACTTTCTTGACATTTACTATATTGTTGCAACTGGATTTATATTGTATTTGTGTCATCATGTACCCATTTATGTTCATGGTTTCATTAGTGAGGCTTTCTCAACTTCACTATCTCAGACTATGAAACGTAATGATTAGAAAAATAGGACCTTAGGAAGTTAAATTGAGTAACTGAATTTTTGAAATTATAGAATGTTAGACTTGCCAAGGTTTCTGTGAGGCCCGGTGCTGGGAACTTGGTAAATGGAATTCTGCGGAAGCTGGTTCTGCTTAAGGTTGGTAGTAGACTAATTTCTGAAATATTTTTAATTCTTTTGAGATTGACCTTTTAGTGTTTTAGTAGTAATTTTATCTTCATATTTTTTGATACAGGAAATTGACTCACTTCCCCTACCAAAAGTAGAAGGTGATGAGCGAGCAAAAGCACGTGCTCTTGCCACCATTTACTCTCATCCTGTTGTAAGTTATCAATAATTCATATTTTTGTTTCCATGTGGAATTTTCTTGAAGATTTGTTGTTAGTTTTTTAAGCGAGCAACTGTTTAGGTGCCAAACTCAGTCCATTTTGCTTGTTAAACAGTGGCTAGTGAGGAGGTGGACGAAGTTTCTTGGACAGGATGATGCTGTGAAGTTAATGATTTGGAACAACAGTGATCCCAGCTTCAGTATTAGGCATGTCCACAAGCAACCTTGTTGCAAATTAGTATGATAATTTAGTTAAAAATGTTCATTACTGAGTAGTAGTCAATTCTATTGCTAGGGTGAATCCTCATAAAGGCCATACAAGAGCTAATGTTGTGATGATGCTAGAAGATATGAAGGTAACATTAATCCTCCATTACCTAATCATAGTGCATGATTGGTAATTTTGATTATGCGAATTTCATGCTTTAATCTTGGTTTTGGAATTGAATGCCCTTCAATCAACTTGACCTTTCTAACCATAGGCGAGTCTTTTGAGCATTTGCCAGAGTTTTATAGAGTTTTGTAAGCAATCAAAGACGTACTTGCAAATCATCTCCATATCTCGAAGCTCTGGCAAGCACAAAACCCAAAGAAGGGTCAAACTCAAATGGTTTATTATAAACAATCTTATCTTAAATTTTGTATGAGATTTGCTTTATGGTTTAACTTTCAACTTAAAAATTGTGGGGCAAGGATTTTGACCAATGTGGTAATGCAAATCATTATATAAACACAAATTATAGGAAATAAAGAGTATTAATTGTGACATAAGGTCATACTTATGGAGTTTTCTAAATTAGAACTCTACATCCCAGAGGGCAAAACTAAATCAAACAATGGAAATCTAACATAATTTGTAATCTTGAGGCTACCATGTAGAGAAAAGTTGCAAGCCCTTTTTTTTAACAACAAAAGTAGCTTACATTTTATCATAAATGTAAGAAATCTCTAACTTTGCTTGTTAGTTGAACATATCATTTGGTTGTAAGAGGATGCGTTTGTTTAGGCATTGAAAATACCATGTTTAGAACCAATGGTAGGAAACTCTTTCTTGTATAATATGTGATATAGAACATGTTATATCAAGAGCATGATGTTGAGCTGATCCAGTGGTCTCATATGAGGTTTTTTTTATTTATTTAGCATTTTTTTAGTTAAATTATAAGGGCTGTGCAAAGCTCATATAGAGTTTTATTCATTTTTTATATTTTTTATTATTATTATTTTATTAGAAATGACCTTTTAATCATTTTTGCTTTTAGGTTTGAGGTTTTGTATTGTACTCTATTTTAGAGTTTTTCATGGAATGAAAAGGTATAAGAATAGTTTGTTTGGCTCTTTTTCTTATCAGAAATAATGGTCTCTTATATCTGTGTGTGTGCGACCTTGAGTTGCGATCCATGTTCTTTCTGATTGTGATCCTAAACTTATCCAAGTTGTGATTTGAATCTTCTTTCATCATTGTCATTCTCATCATCCTTAACTCCTTATCTCATAGTAATAATTTTATTCTACCCCTCTGTCAACCTTGGTATTAGAGCTCAATTTATATTTAGGTAGGATTGTGACTTCCGCGATTAGATCTCGATTAAGTTTTGATAACAAAATTGATTTGAGTGGTAGGGTAAAATCTTGTAACTAGATGAGGTGATACAAACAACAATGATGAAGATGACAGTAATGATTTGGATCTCAACTTGAACAAATTTTGATTGCAATCTAACATCATGCCTATATGCATGCTAAGCAACTCTAGTTTTTGATAAAAGGTAAAGTTAAATAAAAAGTGTTCTTCTCTTTTTTTCTTCTTTGACAAATGTTTAGATAAGGTATAATACGAAATTCTAGATCACAAAACAAAAATGATTAAACTAACTTTTTTAAAAAAAATAATAAAAAATATTAAACAATGTGTAGAATGAGTAAAATTCTTTATAAGTCTTATGCATGATCCCTTATAACTAAAATAAAACAAAATATTAAATAAATAAAGAATCCTTATAAGGACCATTAGACAACTCAACATTATTCTTTTGATGCAATCTATCTTGCATTAATATGTTTAAAAACTTAGTTATTCACAATATTTGGTATGTTACTAGTGGTGTATGATAAATGAATGTAGGTCCTATAAAAAGATGGAAAAACTTCCGACTTAATTTCTCTATGAATGACTTAAATTATTTTTTTGGCTTCTAGTTATATTAAATTAATTGTGTATATTATTGAAAAACTTGTAGTTCCAAACACTTCTTTCCACCCCTAGAGTATTGTGACTACATTTTGTGTATACCTTTGGCTCCACATCCTAAGATCTCGTAAATATTGCCATGATTTTTTAGTAGATCATCCATGTATAAAAGAGTGGCATTGAGTTATTTGTGAGAAAATTGCTGATTTTTCAAAGTTGCTTGTTATTTGATTTAATTCGCAAGTAGGTACATCTAGTTGAACAAATAAAGGATAGGGTTTTAAGCTCCATAAAAGTTGCAAAGCAGGTCCTTTGCATTTTAAAATTGTGAAGATGTGGTTTAACATAGAATTGTCTTACACTACCTTACCTTGTCTTAGGCCACTCTTCTTTTTTTGGAGGAGGTAGTAGCATATGAGTGGTGACATCAAACAACCATGTTGGTTGAAGGGCAGTAGCCATGACTACAAAGGAGGAGGTTGCAGAGGATGATGGCCAATGCTATGTTGGTAGAGGAGATAATGATAGTGGTGTCGAACAATGGTTGAAATGTAGGTAGAGACATTAGTGACATTATTCAGAGTACCTAACTGCAATATATATAAAGCTAAAAGACTTGAAACTTTCAAAATAGGGTATTTTTGACATTTGCTTGAATTTAGATGATTTTATGATGAAATGTGGCCTACTTGCAGCTTTTGTAAAGCTTTA
The DNA here is from genome assembly GCA_023846275.1 of Vanilla planifolia. NCBI lineage: Eukaryota > Viridiplantae > Streptophyta > Magnoliopsida > Asparagales > Orchidaceae > Vanilla > Vanilla planifolia. Next base: position 7,503,251 of record CM043873.1, on the reverse strand, counting down.
GGACTGATTGACATATTTGAAAGTAGAAGTGCTACAAACACTTCATTTTGAAATGAAGCTTTGGGAATGAAGTTTTCGCCCTTGTCGAGGCATTATCTTACAAATAGTTAACATGTTTGTGGCCTAATGTGGTACATATGTTGAAAGATGATTGTGCTTTAGCATTTTATTAAGTTTTAGTTATGCAGGTTAATGTTCATGAGAATCAAATGTAGCTGAAAAGTATCAGGTTAATTTGTGTGGAGAAAAGTGGTCTACTTGCAGCTTTTATAAAGCTTTAGGACCAATTGACATATTTGAAAGTAGAAGTGCTACAAACACTTCATTTTGAAATGAAGCTTTGGGCATGAAGTTTTTGCCCTTGATGTGGTATTCTCTTACAAACAATTAACATGTTTGTAGCTTCATGTGGTATGTGTTTGAAAGATGATTGTTCTTTAGAATTTTATTTAGTTTTGAGGGTGAATTTCATGAGTATTAACTGTAGTTGAAAACTATCAGGTTAATTTGTGTGGAGCTATATGAAAAGAACTTTGTTTGAGACTTGTTAATTATTTTGAATAGCTTAATATGACTTCCTTATTGCACAATATCTTACCTTGAAGTTTATCAACCATCTTCTATACATCTAGTGAGACTTTTTTGAAGGGAGGTGAAAGGTGGACTTTGACATAACAATGTTGAGGAGTTTAAAAAAGTGGATAAAGCTAAAAAAAACAAGTAGACCTATTATTGGATCCTTCTTTTGATTGGACCAAAGTCAACTAGGCCAGCTTGTCCTAATGGTGTTGGTGACATTGTATCATTATTTGTGATTGTCATGGTCTCTTACTATGAGCCTAGGGGTTCTAGATTTTGGTTATTGAGGATCATGTGGCTTGGGAGGCAACTATATTTGTTAATACATGAACTATTTTGGTTAATGAGTTATGGCTAGTGGGCAACTCTATTCTTATTATTGTAGTAGTGCACAAGTGTTTATTTGTCTATCATTCTAATTTGGGTTTGAATTTCATATCCATGTTCTCTTTTTCATTTTTTGACAAGAAAGTGACACATACTTACAAGGCTGCCAATAGGTGAATAAATTTCTTGCCAAACGAGATTTTTGGCCATCCTTGATGAAGATTGTACTTTTTGTACTTAGCTTTGACTAATATATGTACCACATAGGTTATGGTTACCCTCTAAAAAAAAAGAATCTTAAATCTCCTTTCCAAGGGAATGGATATCTCATAAGTTGAATTCATTATTTAACATATTTTATCTTTAATATTACAACTAATGTTCTTTTAGCAAAAGTTAACAAAAAAATTGAATAAAAGAATATAAAATTAGCAAACTAACATGCCAATTACTAAAAGAAATTTCAAACTAGTCTCATATTTTGCAAATAATGATTAACAAATAAGTTTCTAACAAAACAAATAAAATGTACAATTTTAATAAAATAATCAATGACAAGGAATTTCCTTTGATATTGCTTATTAATTTCTTGTATCATTCCTTCTATTGTACTTTGAAGTAGTTGGCTTTTGAGTTCTGAAAGTGATAATATAACCACTAGTTTTGTGAAATATACATATAGCTTAATAACTCGTCAAAACCCAACTATTTGGATGGTAATGTGGGGCACATGCCCATATTACATGCAAAGGAAATGACTTACGTCATAATGCCCCATTTTTCCTCCTCCTTCAAGCTTATTGCCTCCCTCTTTTATACCCTCATGGTTTTTTGGTAGGAGTTTTCATTGGGAGCTATTGGATAGCACTTTGGTGACACTTTATTTGTAGGACTAAGTACTAATATTTGTTGTCCTTATTAGTATTTCAATAGATTATATGTTCTAATTGTTGTTGCTTTAACTTATTTGTGTATCATGTATTAAATCTTTTGTATTTTACTAGATAGGAAATAAAATAAAATTAAGCTTTTAGAAAAAAAAAATGGCAATGTGAATCACCATTGCTTAGAGTTGCTTCGAGGCTCACATCCTAGAAGTTGAATTTTTTCCCTTTGTCTTTTGTTACTATCCACAGTGAGTCAGCTTCTTACTGATTTATTACAATTGTAAATATTTCAATCTTTTATGTACAATAGCTTGTGTTTTTGGTTATGAATTCAAGATTATTGTTGAAATGCTTAATTAATACAGAATTCCATTGCGAACAACTTCTCAAGTGAAAATGTCAGCCAATCCAATAAGAAGAGTTTTGTGTTGCAAAAACAAGGATTACAGTTGATGACCTCGGTGTGTGTTGAAAATTTTAGAGTCAAGAGATAACCCTTACAATTTATTTTACTTTTGTTGAGAAAGGAAATGTTACTATTTTGTATTTTGTTACCCTTACTTGGAAGGCTTTGCAGTAGGTAAAAGTTCTCAATGGTTTCAATGGAGTAGGTGCATGTAAGAAACAAGAATATTCCATGCCCAAGATGAGGATGAATTTTATAGAAAAACAGTACAGCCTCGCGAACAAACTTCTGCAGCATATTATTTTGGTGTTTGGTGTGACAATGAGTATTTTACTTGTCTTTTGTTTGATGAAGTAAATATTTGAATATTATTTTTTATGTCATGAGCTCATTGAATTTTCTGCTGTGATGTACCTAAAAACATCATATGTGCTTTTTCTATGTAATGCATTTGTGAAGTTTCTTCTTATGATAAGAGTTGTGAACACAACTTCGCATTACTGATTAGTTATTTTTGTAAACTATTATTCAGACATTTATGAATGTATGACTAAACTTGACGAACTTTTCTGATTTGAATCGGCTTTCAACTCTTAATATAATCATTTATATTGTAATAAAGATTTATCTACAAATTTTTACAAATAGTAGATGAGATTAATAAGGAATTTAATATTTCTAAAAAGACAATTTTACCCATCGAGCTCCTGAGTGGGCTTTTTAATGGGATGCCTTTATTGATTTTGTTCAAAACTAGTCATCATTGGTAATTGTGATTGTGTTGGGACTTGTTGCAATCTTATGGATGAGCATTTATTCGGTCCTTGAGTGCAAATGATATAGTCAAGGATGGAAGTGGTGAGGTGTGATTTTTGCACTTCGAGGTTTTGAATTGACACGATAGCTTTTAAATTAAAGATTGCTTGTAAAGATGTCGATGAGAGAAGGCAATGGTCAAGCTCTTTGAGGCCTTTGTCAAAGGTGGCAAAACAATAGTGTTTATGGTCCATTGATGAAGGGGAGATTAGGTCATAAGATCAGTTCTTCTTGAG